>CM068826.1:10532158-12027158 GCA_028554795.2 Sinohyriopsis cumingii | reverse complement strand
CGTTGTCCAGGCGTGCTTATTATGATCAACGATATTTATCGGAGCTCCTTTCGATTTATATTTCGATTCGTACAATACTTCCCCTGTTATTGTTGCTACGGTTATTGGGAATCTTAATATTCTTTCTAACTCGGCAACATTATTTATTGTAGCTCCGGTATCCTTAACCGATTCAGCCCACTTCGCTATTTTTTTACGTCGTAGATCCGTCAGACCGTTTCCACGCTTCGCATTTGTAAAATGTTCCATTACTCGTTCTGCTACACAATTCAACTTTGAAAATCTCATTGGTGCAAGATCATTAATGTTGGCTTTATCATTTAGCTGATAAATTCCATAAATAACCAAGGTTACAGGATATGCTCGCGAGTAATATGGTCTGTCAATAACACTCAGCGTTCTTGGCTTGGAATTTTTACTTAACAAAACGGTTTTTCCACCAGCAAGGACAGGGTCACGTTTGTCACGGATAATCCAATTATCGGAATCTTCTGCTAGCACAATAAACTTTATTCTGAAAAATATTTCTGATTATTAAGGTAATCGATAATCGTTTTCGCTCGTGTATCGTTCATTGTAGCATCAATAACATAGTTGACACCGTTGTCCTTGACAGAGTCATCGCGTACAATTTTAAATGTCGACCACGTGTAAGATGCACCATCATCACGAAATTCTTTTTAGCATCCCTGATAATATTAATCAGATCAGTCAGAGCTCGCCTCCGCGAGTCAGGCGTTAGTCTATCAAGATCGAATCTGGAAGTTTTCCAAGATTTGATCATGGACAATCTCTCAAACTCATCCATGCTATATTTCAGACAAGTATTTAAATTAAAAAATATTATATATAATGAATCAGTGTAAATGGCTTATGATAGGATCTGTAACTCCATGTGGCAAATCATGTGTAAATGAATTCTGCGGACAACATTCGCAAAGTATTCGTAGTGGGAGTTTAGGACCAATACCATATCTGCGATGTGGTGTCGGAGTTAGAGGTAAAACACAGTTGCGCACGTGTTGTGATGATAAACGGTATAGAGAGTTAAAACGTTATTATGACAAAAAAATAACAACTCTGTCAAGGTTAAAAGAACTCCTGAATACTATATAGCAAGATTTTAAGATAAATTATAATTTAGACAAATACATTACATATAAATGGAGCAAAAAGAATTTGTTCCGCATCCTATCATTAAAAATTATGAAGCATCTCGTGATGGTATTATTAGACATTGTCAGCTGAAGAAACCAGTTGGTTTTGTTAACAATCATGGTTATCTAGCGTTCGCCGTTGGGAATAATAAAAAGTATTACAATCTTCGATTCACATACGAATGTTTCTTTGGGAAGATCAAAGACGGTCTTGTGATGGATAATATTGACGGGAACCGTCAGATCAATTCTTTATCCAATCTAAGAGTTGTCACGCAAAGTCAGAATTGTAAATCCGGTAATACTGGCTGTAATGATAAGAGCGCCAAAGCAGTTGTATCCATGAATTCAGAGACTGGCGAAGAGAGAATTTTTCAATCAATAAATGCAGCTGGCAAATATTTTGATATTTGCAAACCTTCAGTACGAAACGTCGCAGAAAATGTATAGAAATCCGCATTCTCAAAAATATAAGCAAAACGTTATTTTCCATTATTGTTAGATCGGTAGATATGCCGTTATATTCATTTAATTTTTTGTTGTTGTTATTTTACATCACTAAAATCCGAGGTTTCAGCATTATTAAAGGGAGATAATTCCGTTTAGGATATGTCTTGCGATTAGTTACCTCCCTTTGACTATGTCACAGACTTGTAATTATTTACGAGTATTTTACACAGACAGGCTTGTAATTATTTACGAATATTTTACACAGACTTGTAAATAAATATTTTTTGTGGTTAATTCTCTCTCTTCTATATCCGTCGTATTTTAATCTTAGTTCGACAAACCGATCTGCGTTTGCCGAGAATGGCTTACGGGAAAAGTATCAGTTATCTCCCTTGTATTTCATATTAAGAAATGTCATTACGGTGCGAGTAAGGGTAAATAACGGAATAATAATTCTTTTTAAGAAAACAATATTTTTGTTTTATTACATTCGTTCGGTTTCTTGGTTCATCTGTATTTTTTCTGCTACGGTAATTAATAAAACAACACAGCATGCAGCGGCATCGTTTTCCTACGGGTACATATATTATCCAATCTGACTTATTGGGTGCAAACTTGAATTTTAGATCTGAACTAAAATTCAGCTGTGAAAGATAATTTCTCTGTTAACTAAAATTCAGTTGTATTTTGTGATCCAACTGAGAAATGTTAACCGTTAACTCTATAATCCGTTAACGGTTAACTACATAATAATTTCTGAATCATATATCAATAACAAAGTTCCGTGGCGCCGTCGTAGCGTGGCTAATATTCGTTCTCGACGTTTCGAGTTCGAATCCAGTGACCGGCATATTGTCGACGTAGGCGATATTTCGCGATTTTATATATAATTTGGGGTCCTCTCCAAGCTCGTCCTCAACGGAAAAAAAACACCTCTCTCCCACACTCACCACGCGGTGAGTGCTACGTTTTGCATCACCCACGGGCTGATTATGGGTGTATGTGTGTGTGTAAAATTCTGTTGAGCGTAGAGAATGGCCTCCGTCCTTAGGATAAGTTAGAATTAAGTTATATGTTGTGCCGTCCTCAAAAACACGCCCTTGTGGGCCTGCTTCAAAACAAAAACGGGTCAGCAATGACCCTACTTATTTTTCTTTTATATATATATATATATATATATATATATATATATATATATATATATATATATATATATATATATATATATATACTGTATAATGAATTACGAAAATATTAATAATGTAATTTCTGCTATTAAAAACTTAGAACACGATGGTATAAGTATATCTGATGAATTAAATCCTGAAAATATTATTTCTGATTTTGAAACATTGCAGGAAAAAAATGATGACGGAGCATATGTGCTTCCATCTCAGTAGAGATTTATAAAGAAGATTCAGACAGCTATGTTTCAGTCACTAGCTACGGTAGAAGAAACGCGGGTAAAGGAATTTGTCTCTCTCTCTCTCGTGCAATCGAAAACATTATATCAGAATTATCTCGTGAATATGAAGCAAAGAAGATAATTAATACTCGTGTGAGGCAACTAAGAAAAATTCTGTCTAATGAAAACGAAAGTTCGAATCGTTGATTTTATCAAGGATGAAATCAAGTACGTGGAAATAAAAACGAAAGTAGTACGTCCGGTTTTCAGTAAAAAATAAATTTCTGATAATATTTTTGTACACTGACAGATTTCAGTAAAATATTATATTTTGTTTTTGTTTTTCACTGAAAATTGTTGGATTTGCATGATTTTAACTACATACATACCCTTCAACATTGAGAAATCAGTCGATGCACACGATTTTGACAACATATATACCCTTCAACGTTGAGAAATCAGTCGATTTATACGATTTTTACTACCTAAATACCCTTTAGAATTAACAAATCAGCCTGATTTTCAGTAAAAAATAAATTTCTTATAATATTTGTCAATCCGCCTGTTAACTTTATCCTTCATTTTATCAAGGGAATGGAGAATTATTTTTTGTACTGTTTCCTTGAAATCATAGATTTGAAGATTGAAAATCTTTGCGATGGGAAATCCTTGAAAATCGTAGATTTTTAGGATTTTACAAGTAAATTAATATTAACCGTCATTACTCAAATCCAGCAAGTGGCCGGATTGGTCTGTTAGTTTGAAATTTATTCTTGATAACAGTGAATTATGACATCGTAGATAGACCAGATTGATCGGTTCTTGTGCAATCAAAAATCTGGGTGGTTCTTTCGGTGTAAACGAATAAAGAATGAATCCTTGCTGCGCTTGATTTGACATTGTTGTGTCCGTGCTGTAACTTCCCTCAGTTACATCACACACAAGATTGACCGCGACTACCGGGGTTATATTTACGATTTCCGGGGATACATGTCGTCCTTGTCCTTGTGGATTATTATTGTGCCAGAGAATGGTTGCCGGTGGTAGTGTTTCTTTGTACCGTGTAAGTATATCAGGAAAGAACTCATTGATGATTTTGGTGGTGTATTTTTCTAGTTCGTCTGCGTTATATCAGGGAAATTTATAATTTGGTAGATCTGCTTCTGTTATCGAATATGCAGTTAAAAATTGTTGTTTGCGGTCTATACTTTTAGTATTAATTGTTACCTGAATTACTCTCCTGTTAATATCTTTCATATCAGATGCAAGCTGATTTAATATCTCAATTTGTTTAATGATTTCGCTGCGTGAACTTGTAACATCCAAAAGATGTTCTTGGAAGTGTTGCCGTAGTCTCTCTAGTTGTGTTTTTGATTAATAATTTTAAAATATACAATAATTTCATCTAGGCGAATATTTGCATATTTAAATACTCCACAACCGAGATGTTCCTGAACAATATGCCAAGTTACATCTTCCTTGTTAATAAAGGTAAGATAACCGGTCAACACTGGATATGTTGAATTTTTTATGTTATGTAAATGTTGTTTGTATGACAGGGTAACATCGTGGTATGATTTGCTTGTCCGTGGTATAATCAGACTTTTTGGTTCAGGTGGTATCGGTTTCTCAGGTGGTGGAATTTCAGGCCAACATAACACTGTTCTGATCGAACTCTGATATATATCCACGGCGTAGTCAGGAGAGTTTATCCCGATTGCAGAAGACAGCGTTGGTTCGTGAGCTGTTATTGCTATTTTGGATTCTTTTCCTGTGATATTTTTTATTCGACGTTGTAATTCCTCATTGATTTCTTCGATTTGATAGCACCCGGTTGGTATTCCAACAACGTTCCAGTCGGGTGTACCATCTGGTTTATTTTTATTTGCAAACACAAACGAATCATTCGGTGGTTATCCACCAAATGATTTTGATCTGATATTTGGCCAGCTGTGGTATACTCGCAACTGTGCTAGCGCGATCTCGCTGACCGGAATCGCAGTTGGAAAATTGATACTGAATTCAGGCTTGGTTGAGCTTACTGTTTTCATTGTGGTCCTTGCCGGAGTTGTATTTGTGGCTATCTGCTGAAATAGTTCTGTCATTATTTAATTTTTCTTCTTTCAAATGGAAGACTTCATTGTATGTCTTTGTCATTATCGTGAATTCGGAATCTGTTATGGCTGTGTCGTCGAGGCTTGATGATATCAACGACGATAATTTAGAATATGCTGCTGTGGCTGTGTTTAATCGTGTAACATAATCGTGCAATTTTGTGCTCGTGCACGTGGATTTGTTTTCGCGATAATATTAAAAACACCTGCGATTGCAGCCGATGATGAAACGCATATTGTTACTGGTGTTAGCGCTGATAATACAATCCGGGTGGACGCAACTACCGCGGATACTAAATAAACTATAGCATCCAGCACGATTACACGCCGCTTGTAATTTTTTTACTTTTGTTGCATACTCGTCAATGATGGTTTTTAACTCTGACTGCCATTCACGTACTTGATCGTATCTATATTGTTGTGCATTTAATGTTGTCATTGACGCTGTCCGGGCCATTATTATTTTACGCAGTAACCAACTGAAGTGTTTCAGCTACAATTTCCAGACACCTCCAGTAAGATGTTGCGGTTAATTTCTTATCAGCTGCTTCCAGTATAAAAGTATAGCACGAGTACTGTATGTTGTGAGATATCCACTTTTTTTGTTGCTGACATTTCTAGTAGCGGATAGCAACCGTAATCTATCTTTCGTCGGAATTTCGGCCGCTCACTAGTAATTATTATATTTACTTAGACTGACATTTGTAAATGGATGGTAAGTAAAATTCCTCTTCTTTTCACTCAGAATTAAATCCTTCAGAACACTTACATTTTCTGCAGTAATTCCTGTGATCAGACAAGAACACATGCATCTCTATCGTTCCTTGACCCTGTGTTAAATTTCTGACACATGCGTGGAAGGCAGCACCTCAAATGTAAAAAAAGAAACAAAACAAAAAAAAAAAATAAAAAAATAAAAACAACACCATACATGTTGGTGTATTTCATAGTCAGGGAGGAACAATAACTACAGTTGACCAAATGACGGCCAATTCCTTTGTAAAAATGTACCCAGATAAAATAGTTTGCTGAAATTTCAAAGAAAACAGGTTACCTTTGAAGCATCGATTGTTATGAAAATGTACTAAGCAAATGGAGAAAAAAAGTTAGTCTCAGTCATGCAGTACAATTATTTGATGTTGCTGCCACAATAAGAAATAGGTATTTGTTTGGTTCTCCAAAGCTGTGTTTTAGTGGTGACTTCAATAACGTGTGCACCCTTAATCAAAGAAAGCTGACTACAATCTTCACTAAAAACAAAGAACCTTTCTTTAAAGGAAGTCAGTACCAAACTTAAATAAAAGCAATGATAGATACAACCCCGGAAAACTTATCGGTTGAATGCCGCCATGGATACGTGGTGAAAACCTCAAATTTTGCAGCACTGAACACAGACAGCCTGTACATACCAGTGACTGTTGCGTTATGTTTGATATTATTATTTTGTTTTGACCATGTTGCGAATCCAGATGATACCAGATGATACCGTGTATACGATGTTGGTAATATGCCCGGGAGTTTCTTCGAGTGAGATTTTAATCAGACTAATTTGTTGACAATCCCAGGAATTCCACTTACGATGTCTTCTTGTGTTTTCTTAATCGTATCCATTGTTATTTTGATATCACAGTTTTGTGTCAACGGTGAGCGGAGTACCAAGGAATTCTTCTGCGGTTTCATTAATTTTTCTAAAGTTTCTACGGATATTTGTAAACGCGTTTACATGAAAATCATACTCGGGCCGCAACGTGGATAATTTACCATCTACGGCGCTGTAGTTAACGTCAACATATTTTTTCGTCCCGGCTTCTTCGTCGGATGTTGGATCCGCTAACACCACTATTTTATTTTTGTTCATGTTGAGTTCACCTGTCATTGTGTCACCGGTATTTTTTAAACGATTAGTCACACTTTTTGCAATTTCATCTCTAATGCCTGTAAACGATATACTTGAGTCTCTGATTTTCAGCTGTCAGTAAACACAGCGATGTTTTCAGGGGTAGCTCCAAGAACCTTGCGAACTATGTCATTCCATTTGATATTGCTGGATTTTAGCTTGCCATATCGATCCTGAAAAATAACAACCTCATCTGGGTCTATCCCGGACAACGTTAAAAGATTATCGATTTCATCTTTGGTCGCACATTTTGCTAAAACTACGTCATCGCGTTTTTTACTTTTACTCGTGAGAAGAGATCTTCCGTAAATATCAACCATTATTCTTTAGGGATTATTTAAAATGTTAAATTTATCTGCGGTATACTCGTGCATTACCTTGTGAGGTGGTTTGGTTGATTTTGATAACGCGTCAAGTACATTAATTACTTCACGGCCGCATATTGGTGGATCGGTTAATGTTTGTGTTGGTAGCGTTGAGTACCAAACTGGAATTTTCGTGCGGGTACTTTGTACGTATTTTAGAAACTCAACTGGCGGAGCTAACCCATACTAATCGAAATAAACAATTCCACGTGGATCAATCGCGTAAGCAACCCAATGAGTTCCTGGACCATCGCTGTTATCAAGATTAATAATTCCAGTTTCGCTACTATTCGGTTGGCTCGGTAACCGATCTCGCATAAAAACACCCCTGAAATTTTTTATATTAAATTGTTTAGCAGCATCGAGTAAATCAAAATTTGACATCGGTGTAAAACCGCTGGTTTTGAAAACCGTTTGGGTAACATGATGGTGGAGTTCCTGGAAGTCTTAGACCCGCCCCCTATTGTTCCACTGGTAATCTTAGACGACCCGGCTGAGGCATATTTGACTTTTTTGGACTCCTTGTTGGCTTTTGTGTCCGTGATGATCTTTTTTTGTGTAATATTCCTTTTCCAGTTGCTTTCTTTAATGCCATTCCAGCAGCGGTTCCAGCAGCTCCTAACGCGGCTGCTTTTGCAACAGCTGGGGCAGCGGCAGCTATCAACGCTAGTATTGCTGCGAGAAGTGGAAATATACCACCGGTTTTAATGACGTCGCTGATGGCTTTTGGAGCGAAATCAAGTTAACTCCGGTGTTTGCTTGCTGCGCTTTATTGAAATGTTTTAGTTGAGTTTTAGTCAACGATAACTTGTTTGGACCACCACTAGCAATTTGATCTCGTTTTAGTGTTTTGTTGTCCCGCATGCGCTCGCGTTTTTTTATTGTAGTGACATTAACGTGACTATATGACATTTTTATAATTAACGCCATTGGTCTAATTGTCTACATGTTTTCCACTGGGGCATCAATGACTCTCATTCGTCCACCAACACCTTCAAGTAACATTGATTGTTGCTGAGAATAACAGCAATTGCTCTGTAATTAACACCACCTGAGTTTACGCTAGCTCGAAAATGTATATGAACGACAGATTGCTTAACTAAATCAAGATGTTCGAGCGAAAAGTAATAAATATGTTACAACGATGAAAAATTTAACTGCGATATTTGCAAACCAGTATCAATATTTTGATCACGTCCCATAAATGTCATCAAACGATGATATGCACGTGCCACATAATTTTCTTCAAAATTCAATAATATATCCTCGGATGGTTCTTGATGTCCGTTTATTCTTAAAGATACTTCAGAGACACCAAGTTTGTCAAATGCCATTGGATTTCCTTCTTGATTGTTTATTCGTCCAGTATTTTGAAGAGCAACAAAGATATGTCTCGGTGCAGAAACGCCTTGCTGTGATCATATATGCCAAGTAAATACGCCATCGACAGGATTTTGATTACTATCGTTAGTTGTTGTTAACCACGATAATATTGATTTACCTCCTTGATCCATAAAAAAAGTAGCGCCGTTCTTCAGCGAGTGATGAAATCATTACCGGCATCCACAACGGAAGTTTTAATAATATTACTTTACCAGGAGCAGCGCCATTTTCTCGCCAGATAGCAGCATTGTCTTCTTTTCGATGAAGAACAATTCTATGTTTGGCTCCAAAACTAACCTTTCTGACATTTCTGCAAAATCCAAAGATGTGGGACAGTGGAATTGCATATGAAAATCTTCTACGATCACCTTTTAACATTAATTTACGTGTAGCAAAGCCTAAATTATAATTAGGGTTCTGACTTTGTAGCATCAAAAATGCATCAGCTGGTCTATCTATCGCTCTAGCAGGTTGTGGGTCAGTCGAAGTATTACGCGTCACTTGTACGAGACTAAATGGGTTGGGATCAGGATGTTCAGAATTATCCTTGGCGAACATCATAGTCGGACCAGCTGATCTAGTATAATCATCTGAATACCTTGCCAGACCTATAATCGTCGTAGCAACGTCAACATTATCTTGGATTGTCTCAATTTCTTTTCCATCGATCATGTACATAGCACTTGTGAATAACGCCATGATGCCATTATTAACAAAGCCAACTCTGACATTAGCTCCGTATGGTGTATTAGCGACAACGTCTGTTACAAGTTCACCTGTGACTTCAGTAAATGATTCAGCGGGCAAGAAATACCTACTTGTATCCTGAACTCGTAATTCAAATCGTCCACGTTGATTTAGCGATACTGCCTCATAAAAATAATATTGATAATCACGCACGGACTCATCCTTGAGTACTGGTGCATCCATGTCAAACCTGAGTCAGATGTACGTTTAAACATTTTATTATAATTTGTTATCTTCTAAAACGAAGACAGTTTCCTGATATCAGACTTGTATTTATTTGTTCAGCTCCTTGATTTATCAGCGCTGCTAGTTTTTGATTTGCGGCTTGATTTATTACTTTACTGACATTTGCAGTCACCACTTCAGTGCTTGGTAATTTCACTGGCGGTGGTGGTCTGCGTATTAATCGTGCTAGTCTGTCCTTGATTGCCGAGAACGCTTTACTGGCAACATTACCAATAGCACCAGGAGCTTTATCACGAACATCGTCAATAGCTTTCGTTGATAATTGTTTTGCGATCGGTATTGCTTTGGGGGCTATCCTTCTGAAGAAACGCTGAACAACATCACCGAATCCATCTCCGTAAGTTGCTTTATAGGTTGGTAATCGCGAGTTTATCACCTTAACCGCTACAGGTCCACGGTGAGCATTATGTATAATCATCTTATTTGTTATTCATTTATCTAATCGCGATAACAACTAGTCACTATGATAGTTATCAACGATTTCATCAATGAGTTCTCGATAAATATTAATGTCCATGATACCACCTTGAAATAATCGTCGACAAATATCAGCTGCTTCATTGTTTATTTCCGGAGAATTATTTCCAGCTCGTTTACCCCCAATCAGAATTTCTAGTCGTTGCACGTCATCGAGGATATTGTTAGGACAGGCAATAAGACCACTTCCCAAACCACTACCAGTAGCGCCAGGAGCATCGTAAAATTCTTTTTCTGGAGATTGTAGTCGAATAGTTTGTTGTTGCCTCGCTTTGATTACATCTTGTGTAAATTTTTGATACCCTGGATCTTTCATATCAACACTTAGAAGCAAAATATAATACAGGAAGCCAATTTTCAGGTTTTACTTTTTTAACACATTCAGGTTTCAAGTACTTTTCTCTAGAATCATAACGATGCACAGCAATATTAATTAATTCATCTCGGTCAGTAAAAGCATTAAGAGCTTCGTCGGTAAACATTACTGAAGTTCGAATCGCAGATTTTGATCGTTCTGTTTGTTGCGGGGGGGGGGGAGGAAGTTGATAAGACTCTTTTACAGGTGGCGAATAGGGAGATGGTGGCTATTGAGGTTGTGATCTGTATTCTTTATCAAGTCTTTGTATTTCCCTTACAAAACTCGCAAATATTGGATCACTATTTCTGGCTTGTTTTTTGTTGTAGAATACACGATATATCCACCTGATGAAATTATCATTATTCACGGCAGCATATTCTGGTTTTAAAATTTTGCCATTTTGAGTTACACTTGCTAATATTGCAGTGGGTAAATCCTCTTCTTTTATTTCTTTAAGTTGCTTAATAACACCTTCCTTAAATTTTGCAATTAGTTCAATATTTTCTTTTACTGGTTTGGGTTTAGGCACAAGTTCCTTTTTCACGCCGTCGACTTCAGTACGAATTTTGCTGATACCTTCAAGTATTTCTTCATCGACAGGTGGAGGTTGAGCTGCAGCTATTTCAGTTGGAAGATCCCGTAAAATCTTTTTTGTTTTTTAGTTCTTTCCGCTATTTGTTCAGTCTGCGCAGCGGTTTGTTTTAATACTGGAAGAATACCCTTTTTACTCTCCTCCTCATCCTTAATATCCCCCATATAGCTTTTTCAGTAACCGCTGTAATGGGTCTAAATAACTGTTCTGTACCCGTTGCAAATTCAACTTGTGCTTCCTGACGTTCCTGAAGTTTTTGTTTTACAGAAGCAGTGAACAGGAAGAATTTATTTTTATTGCTTCTAGTCGCTCTCGTGCTAATTTAGTGGTATATGCTTCATCGAGGTTAGCCATTATTGATATAATAATGATTTAATAATGATTTAATTTATATCAGCAGAGAGGCGCTGCCTCGAACTTGGCACCGACGCGATCGCGTATTTTCGTGCGATTTTTCGCGATCTAAAAGACTTATCAGCGATAGGCTGAGTAAATCAATTAGAGTTTATTAAGTTCGTTGACAGGGTTGTCTCATACCGGGTACTGAGACAATCGCGAATTTTTGGTTTTTTTTTGCGATTTTCGAGGGAGGCTTATTTTGCGAAACGAAGTGTAAACCAATTAGAGTCTGTTCAGCCTCTCTGCTGCTCCATGTTTAAACAATTTGATCAGTTCGTATTGAAACAAAATAATGTAACCGTTTTGATGATTTTGGGTTACATTACCCTTTAAAAAAATTCACTGGAGGAAGTCGTCGAAAGGACGAACAAAGAGCAATACGCAATAGTGTCAGCTCCCAAGACCTTGCCCAGTAAAACTTAAAAGGTTAAACAAACATGAGGCACATATATCGCAGCTGTAGCGCGTTGGTTTTGCAGCTTTACGGTACTGCATCTCCTAGATGAGTGGTTTCCTCCGGGTTCTCCGTTTTCCTCCACTAAGAAGGATCGCATTAGGCCAACATCATTTATATAAGTTTGAAGAACTTGTTGTGCAGTTAGTGCCAAATAAATATAGCTTAATTTTAAGAAAATATAGCTGCTATTGGTCACGCAAATTTCAATTGTTAACAGCAGAACGTTGATAGATTTTGTTCATTGTATCCATGCATCTAATATTTACTTTGTTATGGATTTTGTTCATTGTATCCATGCATCTAGTATTTACTGAAGTACTTGTCGGCAGGATATTAGTACGACTCTATCGTCTTAAACAAAGTAACCGAAAAGAGCGAAAACCAACACATTTTTTTTTGTAAAATTCAACAAAATCATATATTTCCCTAGATTACGAAATGAAAATTTATAAAGAACTTATAGTACCGTGAAATATATCTCAGATAGTCCTGAAATATTTATCACAAATCCAGATGTATAAAGTTTCAACTGAATTCCAATTGAATTTCAATATTGAATGTGTTCATGTGCCTATAGTGGCCTGTGACGTGTAGAGGTGCCAACTGTCTTTTGATGAATCACAATAATATAATCAAAGAACTACTTGTATGAAATCATTATAGTTTCGAATTAATGTTCGAGTCCATGAATATTATAGATGAGCAGTTTGTATTTCGAATGAAATATAATTTGAATAAATAATTCCACCAAAATGAAATACTCAACAAAATAATGACTTATGCCTCTGACATTAAATGTAAGAATTAGCAATTTCTCAAGTAAACAAGATTATATAAAAAGTAAGATACGAAAGAAAAATCAGGATAAAGGTCGCAGGTTCATTTCTAGAAACTTCTAAGTTGCCAACAAGATAAAACCTTTTACTACAATTATAGTAAAGAATGCTATAAACATTAAATAGACCCGATCTGTCATATGAGAGTTCGAATATCCTAGACCCAGAAGCAAATAAATATGTTTACCTCTATTGATAATGATCATAATATTTAACCCACACTCATAGAGATAGAGTAATTATGTATTATTTGTTTGTAAAGTTTCTGGTCAGGATCCCAAAGAACTTGATTTTGAACAAGGTCTAGTCCCACGTACCCTTATAAATAACATATAATCGTGGATAAAAAACCTAACAAACAATACAAATTAAATATACATAACAATATGTTTTGCACTATTACAATTACAGATGTAAGCAACTCGACCAATTCCTCAACCACAGCGGCAAGCACAACAGCAGCAACAACAGCATCAACACCATCAACAACAACGACAACAAGTCAAACAACAACTCCGGTATGTACATGGAAGCGTTTATATTTCTTTCCTTCCTGCCTTCAAGGTCCCTCATACAATGAAAAAGAATATGATTTTGAATCGTCAACTTCAGATCACAAGATTAAGTTTAAGGGAAGAAATGTATATCTGCAACTTTTATTTAGATGTTACTGGATATACTATTATGACTCTATGGTCCAAAACTAAGTAACAGAACGAAGTAAAGCAAACAAGTTTTGTAATACTTAACAAATAATTTAATTATCAAAGGTATAAATGAAAAATGAGAATACCTTACAGTTTCATAAAGTGAATCCAAAATCATTCTGGAAAAGTCTATTGAAGTCCAAAAGAATTAAGTATAAATTTCGAAACTGGAAATGTACTGATCTGTCATGAATCGTGACGTTGTCAAAATGGTGTTGAACTACGTTTAATGATTGTCAGTAGTTCCAGAATAATATAATAGTCCAATGAGAACTTACTGTTTCCACTAAATAGTCCAAGCAAATATTTTTCCTCTGAAGTAATATTTAAGTATAAAAATACATCTGCAGGCTCGATGTTACAAAAGAAGACAAGAAATAAGAATGACTCCAGAATAGAAATGAATCTGATTGCCCATTTCTCTTCTTATATACCTTCAATATTCGACTATGTGTCGCAATACACCCCACGTGACATATCTTACAACTCCATTTAATATTTCAAAATACATCTTTTATTATTAGTAACTGTCAAGACGTAGGTTAGCATCTATTTATAGACCTATGTAATTTTTGGATCTTTGATATTTTAAATAGACCCTATGCACGAATGCCATATCCGACTGTAAATAATCACTATAATTTACAGTCGTGAATAAAAATTACAAACATTAGACAAAATCATGTACCAGGAATTACAAAAATATAGATATACATAACAAAACAAAAAGTTTTTGTAAATCTTTGTTACTGTCGTTACCAGTGAAACACATTGTTTCTTTATATGCAGTTATCCTCCTTGTTTCTTTCTTTTGTCATGTAAGCTATTTTCATTTTTGTAACGAGCTGCAAAAATATTTTGTCTGAAGCTAGGTTATATCGTTTTGAAAAATGCATCTCATATTATGGAAAGCAAAATATATCAGGGACAAGTTCCTAATAAGATATAGTATACAAGTTCTTTATAATATATTGGTGACAAGTTATCAGTAAGTTAGTATGTTCTTGAAGATTAATAACGATCGTAATAATCTCTCTCTGCATTCTCAAACTCGAGCGGTCTGCTTCTGAATTGTATGACCAGAATCGAAATCAATCATTCATTCAATCATTCAGTCAATCATTCATCCATTCAATCAATCAATCAATCAATCAATCAATCAATCAATCAAGTAAATAAGATGACCTAAAATAGTGTACTGTTTCATTTGCAGAGCTTTTCTTCATGTTATATATATATATATATATATATATATATATATATATATATATATATATATATATATATAATGACAGTTTTAGAGTCGAACACAGGCAGATTGATGAGTTGTACAGATGAGACAGTTAATGTTTAAGCAGTGTTCTTCAGCCTGCTCAGGCTGATATACCATTGATCTCTCTGATATATTATTACTCCCTCTGATATATCGTTACTCCCTCTGATATATCGTTACTCCCTCTGATATACCATTACTTCTTTCGTTTCTCTTGATAATTTACAGATATTCGTAAGCCAATTTGTTACAAATCTCAACAAGATGCTTGAAGGCGCTCACGTGGAACGCGGCAGACGCGATGCTGATTCTGGCAGAGAAAATTTAAATTCGCCAGCAATACCAAGTTGGAGCTGCAGAAGATAATTGAATTAAGAAAATGTTGACATAGAACATATTAAATTATACTATAAGCCAGATAAAAGTATAAAGACAACTCACGATTTATTTGTTAATGAACTGAGTGTTAAAATCAAATAGCGATATATGTTACATTTAATTAACTCTGCAAGAAGTTACATGTTGTTTCTGAAGAACCAAAAACAAGTACAAATGAGTATGTAGACTAAGAAATATTGAATAATATCATTTTGGTATTACATACACACAGTCCAACACACCACTGCATTACGTAGACACAATCCAAGACAAACCACTGTATTATATAAACACTGTACAACACACGTCCATATTAGATATACACATGCCAACACACCACTGTATTACATAGACACAATCCAAAACGAACCACTGTATTATATAAACACTATACAACACACGACCTCGTTAGATATACTTAGTCCAACACACCACTGTGTAACGACTCTATGGTCACACACTTAAGTAACAGAAAAGAAGCAAAAACAACAAGTTAATCAAACTTAACAAACAATTTAATTGTCAAAGTTATAAATGAAATATGTAAGAGGAACCTATAGTATTGTGAAGCTAATCCAAACTAGTCCCTATAAAGATCTATAAAAGTCCTAAACTAAACAAAAGTTCCTTATCAACTTCAATACCAGAAATGTGCTGGTCTTCTAAGAACCATGTCAAGATGGCGCTGTCCAGAATTCTTTATAATAATTTATAACAGTTCCAGAATAATATTAGAGTCCAAAATAATGAACACTTTATATCAACACTGAACAGTCCAAACAAATTTTTATCCTGTCGAAAAATAAGAAAGTACAACATAAAACACGTCTGCAGACTTAGAACATAAAACTGTACATTAGGGTTTCTTAGTACCTACGCAAGGAGTTATGTTCGTATAGCGAAATTATAATTGCAAATGATATAAGGGTTGGCTGTTGGACTTAAATGAGAGAAATCAATAAAATGGTAACACCGTATCAACGAATGTAACACCATATTAAAGAAATGTAACACCATATCAACGAATTTAACACCATATCAACGAATGTAACACCATATCAAAGAATGGGATGGACTTATTCTTTTCTTCAAAATAACAAGGGATTGAGAAAAGGAGGAAAAAACCTATATAAGGTTTTAGTTACAATTTATGAAAGTCATCAATTTCAAGAATGAATACCAATATTAATACCAAAGTGACAAGAGAACGTCATTAAACGCTGATGACGAATAAAGAAGAGAATGACATTACTAAAAATTACGTAGACAAGCTTACAAAACCATCACTAGTTCCTACAAAATGGGTATTACGATTGTTAAACCGGGTACCGATTCTTACGACTAATGTACCGCATGATATATTATTAATTGATATGTTATGAAATAAGTAAACAAGCGTTTATAATTACGTCAATCATTGCAGGAGTTGGTACAGTTTACTTTTTGAAATGTATTAACTAGTTAGTCAGTATTTATTTTCTTATTGTTTTAGTTACCAAAAATTAACCCTTCACTACAATTGTGTAGAACAAGTCAATTCATGGAATAATTACCAAAAATAAACTCTTCACTGCAAATGTGTACAACAGGCAAATTCATAGAATAATTACCAAAGATAAACCCTTCACTACAATCGTGTAGAAGAATCCAATTCATGAATATTTACAAACAATAAACCCTTCACTACAATTGTGTAGAATAAGCCAATTCGTGGACTATTTACCAAAGATAAACCCTTCACTACAATTGTGTAGAAGAATCCAATTCAAGAACATTTAACAACACTAAACCCTTCACTACAATTATGTAGAACAGGCCAATTCATGGACTAATTACCAAAGATAAACCTTTTAATACAATAGTTTACAATAAGCCAATTCTTTGGGATAATTACCAAAAATAAACCGTTCCCTATAATTGTGTAGAACAGGCCAATTCATGGAATAATTACCAAAGATAAACACTTCACTATAATTGTGTAGAGAAAGCCAATCCAAGGAATAATTACCAAAGATAAACCCTTCACTACACTTTTGTAGAACAAGCCAACTCATGGAATAATTACCAAAAATAAAAACTTCACTATAACTGTGTAGAACAAGCCAATTCATGGAAGAATTACCAAACATAAACCCTTTAATACAATTGGGTAGAGCAAGCCAATTCACGGACTAATTACCAAAGATAAACCTTCACTACAATTGTGCACAGCACGCCAATTCATGGGATAATAACCAAAAATAAACCATTCACAACAATTGTGTAGAACAAGCCAATTCATGGAATAATTACCAAAAATAAAACCTTCACTACGCTCTTGTAGAACAAGCCAATTTATTGAATAATTACCAAAGATAAACCTTCCTACAATTGTGTAGAACAAGCCAATTGATGGAATAATTACCAAAGATAAACCCTTCACTACAATAATGTAGAACAAACCAATTCAAGAACTAATTACCAAACATAAATCCTTCACTACAATTGGATAGAGCAAGCCAATTCATGGAATAATTACCCCCCCCCAATCTCAATACAATTGTGTACAGCACGCCAATTCATGGAATAATTACCAAATATAAACCATTCACTACAACTGTGTAGAAGGAGCCAATTTATGGAATAATTACCAAAAATAAACCCTTCACTACAATGCTGTAGAACAAGCAAATTCATGAACTAATTACCAAACATAAATCCTTTACTACAATTGGATAGAGCAAGCCAATTCATGGAATAATTACCCCCCCCCCCCAAAAAAAAAATCTTCAATACAATTGTGTACAGCACGCCAATTCATGGAATAATTACCAAAGATAAACCATTCACTACAACTGTGTAGAACAAGCAAATTCATGGAATAATTACCAAAAATAAACCCTTCACTACAATTGTGTACAGCACGCCAATTCATGGAATAATTACCAAAAATAAACACTTCACTACAATTGTGTACAGCACGCCAATTCATGGAATAATTACCACAAATAAACCATTCACTACAACTGTGTAGAATAATTACCAAAAATAAGTACTATATTACAATTCTGTAGAACAAGCCAATTCATAGAATAATTACCAAAGATACACCATTCACTACAATTTTGTAAGCACGCCAATTCATGGAATAATTACCAAAGATACAAATTATGTAGAACAAGCCAATTCATGGAATAATTACCAACAATAAACCATTCACTACAATTGTGTAGAACAGGCCTATTCATGGAATAATTGCCAAAGATAAACTCTTCACTACAATTGGGTAGAGTAAGCTAATTCATGGAATAATTACCAAAATAAACCCCTTCTTTACACTTGTGTAGAACAAGCCAATTGGTGGAATAATTACCAAAGATAAACCCTTCACAACAATTGTTTAGAACAAGCCAATTCATGGAATAATTACCAAAAATAAACCCTCCACTACAATGGTGTACAGCACGCCAATTCATGGAATAATTGCCAAAAATAAACTCTTCATTACGATTGTGTAGAACAAGCCAATTCATGGAATAATTACCAAAAATAAACCCTTCACTACAACTGTGAAGAACAAGCCAATTCATGGAATACTTGCCAAAAATAAACCCTACACTTCTATTGTGTAGAACAAACCAATTGGTGGAATAATTACCAGCAGCGCATTAGCCAGTATTAATTTCTCATCGGTTTCGGTTAATTGAAGAATCATTTATTGACACCAGTCAGTGATGTTATTTCTATTGGGGCTAACTTAAATAAGCCAATAGGCTAAATACTTCATACCTTTTCTTATTATATCAATGAAGAAATTTTTTTGAATCACTGTACCGCTGCTACCTACTCGTATCTGTAACAGTTTTAACATTTGAACAGATAAATAACTTCTATCAGGGCACATGCTAGCAATAGTTACACCTTTTTCCTCGAACAGACGGTTTAACCGTAACCGTTCATCTAGGAGTAACTTTTAGTTTGATCTTGATTAAGTATTTTTAATATTTTCTTTTAAAGCATTGTCCATATTTGTTAAATTAGCGACTGTTAGTTCTATTGTCGTTTCATAAGATTCTAACATCTCATTTAATGTAGCAGTATCTTCTTTTATTTTATTTATAAAGTCGTCATTTGAGTAAGGTCTGTTTTTTCATTGGTACTAATTTTCAGTTTACAATGTCAGTAGCATTCTCATAAACCCTTATTTCTCTTTTGTTTAGCTCACAAAAGAACTCTGTTAGTATTTCCTTTTCAAGGAGAGAAGATCTTTTTCCATCTTTTTTAGTTCATCGATTTCATCCTTAACATTATTATTACCATCACCAAAATCGTCATATATTTGTCTTCCATAGTTTATTCATTCTGTTAAATTTGTTTCAGCAACACCAACTATTGTCTGTCTGGTTGCAACTGTTAGCTCAAAATGTTTTAATTTCCATATCCGCACTATTTTCAAGATTTTTTTTACAACCACATTGTCTTTTATATTTCACATCTAACGAACCTTCCTTCTGCCTCTTTGGATAGCTATAAAGTTAAATGATTATATTTAGTCTATATAACACATTAATTTGGAAATATTCTTGACCCGTTTATTCGTAATAAAACTTTTGTATGATGATTTTATCTTTTATGTTAAAGATAATCGTCCATACATACTCTAGTTTTCTTGTAAATACCATTTGCATGTGTCAAGATTAGTTCAGATGGGTTTTAGAGGTTTCTGATCCGCCTTCGATACAAAATCAGTTAAATTATGTTAATTAATTATATTAACTAATTAAATTTATTACTTTATTACAATTGCAGCCTGATAATCTTCATCAACGTTTCAAATTCTTGACCGGAACCAGCTTGCTTCATTTTCATAAATGAAACATAGCTTGCAGAAAAAATGTGGTTTTAGAACTTGTAAACAGATCAATTTTAGAAAGCAAACTTGTGAAAAATAAGAAGTATTTCATGATACCAACACTATGATATAAATTGGTAGACATAAGAACTACTAGGAATAAAACTAGTAGTTAGTAAGGCAATAAAAATAAAAATTGCATTAATAATTTAAAAAGTTCACTTTTTTCACATATATTGATAAATTGTAGAGTAAAATTAAAGTGGATGAAAATTAAAAAATAAAGAGGATAAAATATTATGAATTTTAAGATTGATTGATAAAACAGTATACATACACATTGCACAAGCAGGCCATACAATGACTTGAATATGCAAGGGTTTGTTTTAGTCATGTAGATGGAAAGTTCTAGGCTCACATCACTGATATGTAAGTGTCCTAAAAAGTTTAATAATATTAGACAGTGAAAGATGACGTATAATATGATTCTGTGCTAAATGAAAAGAAAAAAAAGTACAAAAGATACAAACCGCCTTAAAAGAAATTTTAAAGGATAAAGCCAGAAAAGTACAGTTCGATGAAGAAAATTTATTTTATAACCTAAATGTCAAGGAAACAATGAAGAAGGAAACTATCGTGGAGAAGTTTAAGAAAACACTTTTGTTTAAGAGTGGAAATAATTTTTGCACCGAAAACGAAGTTAGAAAATTGACAAATATATTGCAACACATTTTTCCTCGATATTATAAGTCATATAATAGGACTTTAAACGTTGTTTCATATTAAAGCCATTTAACTCAATAACCTGTCAAAAGTATGACTTAGTTTGTTTGGTTATCTTGCCAATATAGCACCTAAATATATAATAGGATATAAAGTTTAGATTTAAAACAATAAGTGAACGTTATCTCCATAGTTTCACGGAACAGATTTTTATAATCAGAGAAGTAATTTTAAGAAATTTTAAAGGGAGATAATACGAGAAGATATATCTATCCCACAAACTATAAGCTTTAATGATTTAGAATGTTTTTCTTCAAACTTAACATTATATAATGTGTCCGTAATGTTTGGTGGTGAGAAGAGCATTTAGTTCCCGTATCCTCGGTGTGATATAGCAAACAGGTCTGTGTTACAAGTGCCATAAAATCATCACAAAAAAGGTGTGTATCTATAAAGAATATAAATCATATTACAAATAACAATCCTTTCAAGTGCACTGGATTCAACAAGGGATCACGTGTGTCAGGGATTGATTAAGATAATTTGCGCTTACCTAAATTTACGTAAAATAACAGATGTCGTTATGGCTCATCGATTTCTAGGTCAATAAATATATTTCCAGTATTAGTAACAAGTTGAAATAAACTAGTTGAAACATAATACATTTAAAGGTTTAATTCCTGTAGAAACAACTATGTAAAGTTTTGCAAACATAACCGTTTTTCTGTTTTATTTGTTTGTCTTGCCCATGTTTTGTATTTGCCTTTGAAAAAGACTCATGAAAGTGTCGAAAGCGCTCATGCTGGTTAATAATACACGTATATGAACATTCTTGCATCGGCGCCCTTGTAACTGTATGCTGTCCCTTAATCAATCATTAGTGACGTATGAAGATAGAAATAAAATGTATTAATAATGCCCGTTTTCAAAATGAATTTAATATGGTACACAATTTTATCGCAACCATTTCTGTTTTCCGTTTCCCGTCCCTCTCATGCATAAGGGAGAAAATGCGCAGAAATCTAGAATGAAATAGAAAAAGATTTGGGCTGGATGAAAATCTTGAAATTGAATGTACACCAAGTAATGTAAATGAATAAGGTTCGCCGAAAAGATATGCGAGCACTTTTCTTGGGATTTATCTACAGTGTATATATAATCAATGATACAAAGTTACAAATCATGTCGACATTATACGGTAAATTTCTCGGTAACGTGGTACACTTACTGTGATGTTTTTAATGTTTTGTTGTTGTTGTTGTTTTTGTAGGGTTTAACGCCATTTTTCAGCACACGATAGGCTATACATGGCGGGGAGTTTTAATGGTGGAGGAAGAACCCGGGAAAACCCCGATAAGAACCACCGACCCACGAGAAGCTACTGGCAAGCTTTCTCACATACCCACGCAGACAGACGTGAGATGGCAGTGATCCGTTACGGAGAGCGCTTTAGACCACTCGGCCACTCGGGGCCCCTTTTAAGGTTTTGTTTTTGCAGTTCTTGTTTCTTAAGCCTATTAAAATGTCCTAAAAAATCGACATTTATTAATGAAATACGAAAATGTCCAAAAGCATCTCTCTCTCTCTCTCTCTCTCTCTCTCTGGACCATCGTAGCAAAATAGGTTGAAAATCTATGAAAAGAGAAGCGTAGAGGAGTTTTGCTTGTGACATCCCACGATGTCTCTGAACTTATGACTTCTGGTAAAAGTTAAATCTAACCGACCAAAAGATGAGAGAGAAAGAGAGAGAGAGAGAGAGAGAGAGAGAGAGTTATGGTCGGTGGTACTATTATTAAAGCAAAATAATTACCTCTTGCTGGTTCGTCATTTCGCTTAATTTCTATTCCACACTAATTTCCGGTAGGTGAAAGGCTGAGCGTTCATGTGAATGGCGCAGCTAACCATGTATTTGTAATGCTCTGATTTCTTCATTAAAACCATCTTTCATGTCTAGATGATAAGTGTGTCGTATATTGATTTATCCAATGTGAATAAAATAGAAACTCAAAAAAGAAAACAACTTATCAATATACTAAGGTGATTGTACATAGGAACAATAGGCAGAGAACTACATTTCATAGCGGAAACACTTGGAAGGGATGTGAGGATGTGTGGAGTATGTACACTGCATTAGTGAGACACCACTTGTTGTAATTTGTCATTTAAAGGAAGCTCGGCAAGCCTCTTGCCATTTTAATGACAAAATGTATACATCTCGTGTTAAATCATTGATACAATGTATATATATATATATATATATATATATATATATATATATATATATATATATATATATATATATATATATATTTCACAGACGACATTTGTATGTATTCTACACACATGTAACTGGAGAGGATGTTTGGCCAATGCAACCAACACGGGGAACTGCACTGGACAATTTTGCACGGTGAGTAATTACATATTTCCCCAACGATTTCGTTGCAATTAGTCGATCAAGTAAAGTTTACTTCTATTAAACGAACCCTGCAGCTTGTGTAAAAAATAACAGATCAGAGCAAAGGTATAGAATAGAACAACTCGAGCCTTCATATTTGAAATATAAATGTGTAATCAATTACATATCCAAAATAAAGCTGAACATGACATTTGAATGATATACTTTCTCTTAGAAATAGAGTTACAAAATTTATGCGAAATGCAGTTAGCCATTCTGTTATAGCGATAAAACAAATTTGATAATAGAATCGAGCGAATGCTCGAACTCAATTTGGCGGCATGTCAGCATAATCTAATTGCTTCTGGTCCTTTTCAAATCACTGTTGGGGATAGTTCATTGTTGCCATATTTCTTTTTCTTCTGTATATCCAACCTTTTCGGGTCATCACTGTAATTGGTTGTGTTTTGCACTCCTTTCCACTGTGTAGCTTATATATGGATCTATTTTCCCTTTCAAATAAATATAATACGAAGCCTAAATATTTGCCAGCTTATTCTTACGCTGGAATCGAACTATATTTCCACACCTTTTGCGTTAGATATCGTCTTATTATAGCCCAAAACAGCAAAGCTAACATGGCCAGTTCTCAAACTGATACACACACAGACAGACACACACTTTATTATCATAGAATTTTAGTATCCCTTATTTTAGCTGCTAGTTTTCTAACTGGAATCATGACATAACTAGTCCTGATTGATAAACTATTACATCCCACTGTGATCTGTAAATGACCAGCTGAACGATGTATACGATTAAGAGATATCACAACTTAATTACACAATTGAATTATTGAACTTCACTTCTTGTATTAACTATATTAATTTCTAATGGAGATTTCTAGACTTAGACTTAATAAAATCAATTCTTAGCATAAATACTATATATCATATAAGACATATAAATTAATTCTCGTAATTCGTATCACACTAAAGCAAGAAGTTCCTACAATACACGATTCAATTACATACAAACCACTAAATCCGAACACATTCATAACAATGAAGTATTGTATGACATTCTTACAATACACGAATTATATCACATTCAAGGCGAATACATGATTAACTTCTGAATTCGAGGACGTTGAAGTATGAACTTAAAACGAGTACATTCAACAAATAATTATAAATTGACATCAATGAGCATGTTGCATGTGATTGAGACAATACCTTTGTGCCTTTTCGAGACTCGCTCTTTTTATTCAGCCAAATCTCTCTCTGGTTCCGGGTCTCTCAAATTTTTGCAGAGCCCAATGCCCAAATTCGGCAGTCCAAACCTTGGACTGCCGAATGTAGCAAAGGAAATTACTTTAGATATTGAATTTCGTCTGGGACCCCCTCCCCGAATTTAGAAAGCCAGTCGGGATTAACTTTATCAAAATGTTAACACTCTAATCTAAATCGGAATAATTCCCTCAAGCCGGCCCTTATTAATAACTATTCCTGGACAATTTTATTTAATGACACTTATATCCGAATGGCACAAATTGTGTCTGGATTGTCTCGACTTTGTCATGTTCCTTTACTTGACTCTACGTTAACATATCTGTATAATCGTTATCCTAGCGGGTCCTAATGCAAATCCAATCATGCACCCAAATAGATCGTATCCCATCTATCGCCGGCAGCAATTTATTGCTTGCCTGGATCATACGTCAAAGTTAATTGTTACGTGTCACTCTGACCACGACAAAATGTACGTCGAGAGCATCTGCGAAATTGTGTCACATTCACAGGCTAGAAAACAAGTCACTAAATGTAAATGTTATTCATGTATCTTGATTGTATGACAGACATTGTTTGTTTTAATTTGTCCACAGTAGAATGAACTATTAAGTTCAGAAGGTTAACAATGTGAGAAATTTATAGTACTGTACAAGTATATGTTAAAGAATACATTTCAATTCTCCATTTGGTTATTAGCCATGAGGTTACTTTAAAAAACTTGATACCACACACTGAATATTTCAGATGGTACAACGCTCCTTTGAGACATCCTACAACATTACAGCGGGCTGTGCAAGCAATTGTACGGAGAAAGACGTACCAGATGGAAATTTTACCGTACGCACTCGTTGCTGTCATAGCAACAAATGCAACAATGATGATCTAGGTATTGTGGCCCTTCCTACTGGAAATGGCGGCTCTGCAAGCAGTCAGACACTGTTCTGGATCCTGTCCATCATGCTGTTCATAGCTGCATTTGAAATATTATCGTGAACAATTCTTTTCTCTAAAAGTTGAACGGATAAATGCAAACACCAGTAAACCATATAAACAGAAATACGCGATGTAGTCAGAAACCACAATTCTCCGATTCTAAATATACTTTTTAGAAACGTTTCTTCAGTTTTCAATGTAGTTGGGGTAAATCCCTATCGTTTAATATTTAAGGTAGATTATTATTCGTCGAGGAAGAATAACAGAATATCTACATTTGTGCCCCTTAATTTTTTTTATTTAATGTACCCATTTCAATCAAGAATCTTAACTTGCTTCATGTTTTGCTTCGCTTTTCCTTCAGGAGTGAACAGATAATATCTTTTATCTACATTTTCATCTCTTCCAGACTAGCAAGGTCTATGGCCTTCAGTTCCAAGTATATTGGCATGTATTGTAACACATTATAAACTACATGCCAATCAATTAGTTTTTATAGACACTCTTTCTTTGAAAGACTCAGATTATATCGACTTGAGTGCCTGTAATCTAGCTAATTATTGGCGTTGATTTTATCCATCAAATGATGGAGTATATGTTGGTTCTTCAGGAAATGATCATTAAAGAAAATAAGAACATAAATACCCATTCTCTGATTTTGTCAAGTAAGAACAAGGATCAACCGGAAGCAACGTATTGTGGGTAGCAATGACAAAGGGCACATTTAACAATAAAATGTAAAGTTTTTGGAGAATAAACTACTGTCATGTACAGCTTATGAATGACTACATATTGTCTGCAGTTAAAATGAACAAGCCAATTTACATTTGTCAACACATTTGTCCTTTGAAATGTCATAAGCAAATGATATACCTATTACAATAAATATTATTTTGTTCGCATGTCATCTTTCAGCTTCCTGTATTTTAAATTACCTTAAAAAGTTTGAAATCAATCGCATTTTTGTAAGTGGAAGGATTTGCAAATAATGGTTCATTTAGCGATGAAACCTTGATCTTTAAAAACAATCCGCATCCCTCCGCATAGCCGTCACTAGGAAAGAATTCGTTTATATGGTCAACTTTTTAATTCCATTGCTATTAAAAGGCTTTTTTTATATAATTTTGGATCACGATGCATTGGTTCATAATATGTACATTTTCCTTTCACAGATTTGTGTGTTTAGGAAGAAAGATGTATTTTAGAATCATTTCCATGAGCGACAAACAAATTTTACGATGTTGCTTCACGCGTTCAATCTTTTTATATCTTTGTATTATGCGGATCTTTTGTAAACACGTGTTTATTAACTTTCAATTCATTTAAAATTGAAATGAGTTGTAATAGTTGAAATTTTATAGCCGACAAGACATTTTATTTCGAGATAAGAATTGTCTTACTGGAATATTTCCGATTTCCACAACTGGTAGTTTACTGCTAATCTACACGAGTATGGCGATGATATATCGCATAACAAATAAAAGCTTAACCCTTTGCTGTTGACGTGTACGAAACTGTTGCTACGAAAAAAGCAATGCTATTTTCCGTCTTTGGCCTTTTAGCTCAAGTACACATAATTTTGAAAATGTCAGTTAAAAATAGGCAATGCTATTTCCTCTCTTTGGCATTATAGCTCAAGTAAAAATAAGTCTGTAAATGTCAGTTAAAAATAGGCAATGCTATTTCCTCTCTTTGGCATTATAGCTGAAGTAAAAATAAGTCTGTAAATGTCAATTGAATGTAGCTGTATATAAGCTGCTTTCGTTTTTCAGTAACGCTCTTTTCTTTGAATAAAAGACCATAATTATGCTGCATGTAGATAAAAGCTATTTTTTAATGTAATAGTGCTTTTAATTAATGAATCAGTCAATCAATCGAACAATTCATCGATCAGTAAATAAACAAATTTATTAGCCTACTTTTGTTCTGCATTGTGTTCATTCTGGATACCATGGTAAATAAGATGCATACCATGATGTTAAAGTTTGTATTACATTGCCATAGTCCTGTTTTCGTGTGTCACGTGTTATCTGTACATAACTGGAGATTATTTGGCAATCATTTTATTTGATAATTAGTCTGAGCCAGTGTATCAGCAAACTTGCAATAAGTCTAAGAGACGTCTGAATTATCCTTGGGTTAGACAAATGATAGTCATAGTTTGGACAATTTAATACTATGAAATATCATATAGTGTGGACAGTTAAATACTATGAAATATCATATGGTGTGGACAGTTAAATACCATGAAATATCATATAGTGTGGACAGTTAAATGCTATGAAATATCATACAGTGTGGACAGCTAAATACTATGAAATATCATGTCTTGTAGCAATTCGTTTTATACAGAACTTATATTGTTCAATTCCTTTTATCATAATAGTTCATCTGATTGATTTATTACAAATTATATTCACATTTATATCACTGATAAACGCTATAACACAAAACTAGAAAACAAATTATAAGTGATGACTGTATTTTAATTCAATGTATAAATATTTGCTTTCATTTCAATTTCATCTTTGTCTTGATCTACTCTAGATCCACAATTAATGATGCAAAAAACATACGTGTATTATAGATTTTCAGCTGGGTGTAGTTGGGTTGTTTTTATAAATGTTGCATTGTCTTTGCTGTGATAATAAAGACAATCACTTTGAGGAAACATGCCTATGATCATCATGGTTTCTAAATCATGGGAGGCGTCTCCTTCATTGTATTAAATTTGTTATTGCGACTTTGAACAGTCTGACAATGTAGATTTCCAAAAAATATATCATTTTCCTTGATGTCACCGATTGCATTTCGTGTATATCTTGCGACAGAGACTGGTCTTATCTCTCTTATGAAAACACAATCATTTTGATACTAAAAGCAATATGTTTTTAACTAAAGACTGCACAATTTTTTTATTTATGTTTAATTGATCCACTGTCTAAATGCTTTCTAAAGAAAACCATTTAACAAATTGTGCAGATAAGATACAGGTACTTCAGAAAATAATTTAAACAATTTCTTGATTGTGTCGTGTAATCTATGTATGTACGCTTCCAGTATAATGTAGTCATGTGTATTTTGAATAAACATTTTTAAATAAAACTTAATAGTGCTTTCGTCATCTTCATATCCTTCCACGTTAAATTCTGACACTGATAAAATGTATATGTATTTTATGAACAGTGTCCCATAATATTATATTTAGTAATATATGAGTAGTGATATATGACCCTTGAGAGTCAATGATATTTCCTAGACAAAAGTGCAAGGGACACTTGGAGGTCTTATGGGAAACCCTATGTTAAATCGGTCCATAGATTTAATTTTGGAATGGCACTTAGGGTCAAACATATTTATAGGGTCAAAAGAATTTATGGGGTCAAATGGTAACAGTGTTACAAATGGCTGACCTCAATCGGGCAGGAACTTAGTAACAGCTTTCGAGTTGACCTCAATACGCGCCAATCTATGTAATTATGGGAAATCTTATGTTAAATGTGCCCATTGGGTTTATGGGTAGAAAAGTATTTCTGAAGAAAAACAAACACAGACATACCCTTAAACAACACAAAGACTAAAAAATGTTTCGGCAAGAGTCCAAGAGTGTATCATTTCTAGGCAAATGAGTAAACCTGAAAAGGGCCGATAGGGCTTGTTAACCAAAGACAGCTAACATATGGAACATCACACTGGTCTTCTTCTCGTTGTTTAAACTTCCAGTTAGAAGAGAGCGCCTCGTGACGTCACATGCAATATATAGGTGCGCTAGCGTCCGTCGGTAGTGAATCGATGCGATATAGCATAATCATGGCGGAGACTAGAAGATACATTGGGGTGCGCCTACGGAGGATACGAGGAGTAATGGCATGGCAGCTACCAAATCAACCACAGTTATACTTCCAGATGGGAATGATTTTAATTGAGATTTAACCGAATGTCTTTCATCTTCGCAAGAATTTTGTACTGGGAGAGGATTTTAGACAGAGGCAGAAACAAGAATTAAGGAAACGTTTACAACAGAAGGAATAAGAACAAGCCTTTTCCATTAACAGCAACAGGAAGAAGAGGAAAGAATAAAACGAGAGGAAGAAGATAAGAGACAGTGCGATGGAGACCATCCACAGTAGTAGTTGAAGAAGTAGGACTTGGCCGATGCAAGAGTATAAGTTAAAGCTCATCGTGTCCAGTTCATGAATTTGTTAAAAAAAACACCCAACTGTCCATTCAAACAATACCCACTTTTCTAGAAAAGAAATACTACTCAAAGAATGAAGTAAAACTAAAACCAGTATTCCCCATCATGTTTGAAAGTTGTGCATATATGAGTGTATGCGTGTAGGTGGTTATTATAAAAATCAAGAACAAGAGACGCTTACGTTTAACATCGGTGTATTCTCTCTTTTTTAAATCACAATGAACATTTCACAGTATATCGTAAAAGTCCATTGGTATTTTTGTTTTCAAACAAGAGAATTTGTGGGGCTTGTATGAAGTGAAGATGTATGGTCAAGTTGCAAATGTGCCTGTATTGGAAACTGGCAAAGATCGGACATAATTTTTTCTCGTGACACATGTAAAGTGCAAGGTTGAAAACTAACGTCACATAGCTTTCTATTGTCACGTACACATTCCGACTTTGGAAAACGTTAAATATAATTGATGGTAAAGGGTTTTAAGTATGATTAGAAAACATACATGCACACACACATACATACATACATACATACATACATACATACATACATACATACATACATACATACATAGATACATACATACATACATACATATATACATACATACATACAAGCCTAAAAACACATTTTTATGAGTGAAAGGGATTCTAGTTGGGGACATGACATTAGGAAACAAAGACATACACACACTGTCGCACAAGCAAGGTTAGTGTTTATAAACACACACAAACACACATACACACACGCGCATATACACACGAAACCCAAATCCACACTATACGAAGAAACTTGTAGTATTTAAAAGATTAAATTTCAGAAACATACCATTCACCACACCAACTATACCATCCAACACACCATACACACAATCCAAAATGCCTTGTATAGGATCTAACATCCTCATCAACTATCAGAAGATGATGCTATTGTGTAGAATAAACAGATGAAATTGCGCATTCAAAGTATCCAATGCAGCACATATAGCATTCAATACCCCATACACACACTATTCAAAACACCTTGATTAGCACTGTGTTCAAACGGTGCTGAAATCTCAAACTTATTCTCACACACCATCTATTACATCTATCATTCCATGCACACACTATCCAAAATGCCTTCTGAAAACTGTGCCATTAAAAAGGCATCAAATCCGATGCACACTATTTTTGTCGCTACGGCCTGAACTGGGCTCCTTATCATCTTGTTTTGTAACGAAAAGACACAGGAGTTGCCAAGCATCCTGAAGCGTATGATAACAAAGAACAAGCTGTACGATGTTACACCAGGTGCCGTAGACCAAATGTGCTATGGCATGCTGTGACAAATCCGTAAAATATGGTAGAACATGCTGAAGTCGATGGCCCATACTTTGACGAAGATCCAATATAGTTTATCCCAAGCTCTGACAACCGGACTGCGAAAAAGAAAATGTAAACCATTGATTAAAACGACTCGACGCTGGATGGACAGAAAAACCGAACTCTTCACCGGCGAAATGCGCAATAATACTTATATGTTGTAATTGGCACAAACAGATGGTCACATCGAGAAGATTATCTGCGACAACGCCTATGTGTTTGTTTTCTTTTGTAGGACCGAAGTAAAACTACCTGCAGAATGTGCACGCCGGAAGGTGTACCATCGACAGGAACTAGCCTGAGTTTCGTCTCTTTTTGGATCAGGCGACTGCCCCCAACACCACAGAATATTCATTGCGGATCAGATCAGAACAGGTCCGACAAAATGTTTAAGAGACTTGGATACCACGTAGGTAAGTGAAAGCGCTTGGATGTCTGTCATCTTGCTGTCATACCGTTTGCAAAGATGAAAAACTGAAAGGACAAGATGCGCCTGTTGAAAGGGCAAGTTTAAAGCTCGGCACTCAAGCGGGCCTTCAAATGAGCAAGAAAGACTTCGCCGACTGCGCTCGATCGGGTACTTGAACCTTGAGTATATCGACATAGTTAACAAGACTGTCGTGGACATGTTCTTCAAGGCATCAGGCCGCAGTCCGATGAGCAAATACTGGGGGGGGGGGGGGACGTCGCCTCTTCCTTTCAGACAAAACGATGCTCCTCGAGCAGTAGAAAAATAATAAAGGTTGTCCACGATTCGAAGTCCACCCATGGAACACACATGCGCACGAAGCCCTACAAAATGACACTTTGTAGCCTTTACCTCAGCCAGATGGAAAAGTTTGTCTCAACCTCTAAGGTCGTCGCTCTGTGGTTCGGTTCTTGCGACCTTTACGGCGCTATCCAATCATACTGATGGCTGCCAGGGTCAAGCGCCTCTGGGTGGTCTGCAAAACAATGTGCGGTGCCGAATACGATGTTTCGGCTGCGTCCCTAAATTATATTCACAAAGAAGGCGGCATCATTCTCGTTTCGCTTGTTTGCCCTCCTGACGTCCATGAATCTAACTACCTGGGCGGTGGTGACCGTGATGCATGCAACCACCGTCAATGCCACGTATCCTGACGGGTTGAGGCTGGCTACTTCGCCGTCCAAAAAGTCAACAAACAAAAAAACGATCGGCCAAGAAATGGCAGTAGCCCCCTTTCTGGCTGTGCGAAAAGCATCTGCAACTTTGTCTTCTTCTCGCCCAGTCCATAAAGCACTTCTCTGGCGTCAACATGAGCGACGAGCAGTGGCGCCTGCCATGGAGAAGAGGACAAGAGGTCCTTGTCTTCCTCTATTACACGCAAAATTAACCGACGCATTGGAGATACTCTGACCGACGCCATCCTGTCTTCGCTTCAGTACTGTCATTGTCATAATGGCGGATTTGGATTTTGTTTACTTTTCCAGGTCATGGAGCGTTAGCATTAATAATGTATGAAAGTGAATTGGCCCATGGCGCATGGGTTTAACACTTCACTTACTTATCTCTCGATCTCTAACGTACATGTGTATTGTCAATGTTTCATGCCACAGACCTACAACGTGCCCGTCTTGATTAAGGGCAAAGCCAATATGTGTCAACCGATGATTATGACATGGAAGATAAATAGGTGCTGTGGGCGTAATTGATATCAAATCGTCGGTTTACAACTGATGAAAACCCAAACAGTATATAAGTGTGTGTTTGTGTGTTTTGAATTTTTAACGTAGCTTTAACAATTTTTCAGTCATATCGATACGATGTCTGCTGTGTTGCAGTTTATAATGATGTCTAGCCGAGGGGCATCATGCCGCATACATGTAGCATGATGACCCACCGAGGCACATTATCCTGACACCAGGCCGAAAAGTCAAAACATGAACCTCTTAATGTTGAGCGCCTACCATTTTATGTGAATCTTTGGTATGACTCGGTCTGAGGCGGATGCTCTAACCACTAGGCCAACGGACCGGTTAAAACAGTATATAACCCTGAACATCTACTCCTGCCGTTTCAGACCTGTTTTCATAACTACAACTGACAACGTCACATGTTAAATTGATCTGTGTCACAGAGGTAATTCCGGCTATGTCAGGCCAGACATGATATGCAGTTCCGGATGTAAGTAAAGCATGCAAAATATTTTATTTTTCACAAATATTTTCTTGCCAAACAAAAACTGCTCTCCACGACGACTGCTCAATGTTAACTAAATATTTTGGAGATTCAGTTGCAATGACGAAACTTAGTGTTGGCTCATGTTCACGTTTAGATTCTTTACCGATTCTTTAATGATGCACAATGAAATTCTTCGTTGAACCTCATCATTCTACCATAACCGAAGATGATACACGATTTGGTGTAAACTTACATGTATCGGGTTGTGATCGGATATCAGGCCAACTGTAATAAACTCCCATCGATAATAGTGCAATCTCAAGTCTGTGTGATTTCACAGCGATAACAGGCACAGAAAAAGTCACGCCGAGTTCTGGTTTCGTCGATGAGATTGTGATCGTCGCGATAACGACCTAGGACATATTGACAACAACCTGTTACCGCCTCAGAACGCAACAGCTGTGTCGTAATATTCATCACTGGATTAATCTTTAAGTTCATTCAGCAACGGGCGATATGTTTCTTATCCATTTTGTCATCGGTGAACATCCGCTGACAAATAGGTGTGGCTTCATTAATGATTTCTAGCGCGTTGTTACCGGCACAAATTGATCCCACCAGCGTTTTCAACTGATCCTTGAGATCGTCTGGGTCATACAGTCCATCAAGGCCTTCTCCTAGCTTTTCTTCTTCATGTGTGGGTGCAGTTGTACATTTTGGAAACTATTGCTGCTCCCACTTCTTTTTATCCATTTGTCTTGTTCTTTCTGTTTGCGAAGTTCAGATGCAGGTTGTTCCACTATTCATTTTCATAATTGTTCTTTTTATTCTTACTGTGTAGGTGTAAAATTTGGTTATTGCTTCGTTCAATTATGCGGTTCTTCCTGTGTAAAGATTTGGAGTCGTTCCTGTTGCTGTCCTTCCTGGTCTTCATTTTCGGTGTGTTTACTTGACATTTGTTATATTTTTACGTCATGTTCAAATTCCTTCCACTCTTCACCTGTTGCCATATCCTTAATGAACATGTTCCGATATTCCCGCATTGTCCAACTGACAGCTGATACGTTAAAGGAACAAACCATATAACTTAGCTTTGGACCACAGCCTCTTCTTCTTGGACCTCTAGAATTACACATCGCGCTGGCAAAAACGTGTACTAGTCTCTGCATTTGCTCTCGTTGCTCTTTTCATATCCTTGGTGCGTTTAGCTATTTTACGAATTTGAAACGTTTATTCTTCTGTTCCCGCTAGCACTGACACTTGTTCAGCTTTTGTTTGGTTGCATTTTTAATATCAACAATACTTTCCGCAATTTCTTTTATTGGTCTAATCAGTGGTGCAAATGTTTGTTGAAAACCCTCCGCCAGGTCTTCTAGTGCAGTCTGTCACGACTTTTTACATATCGCTGACTCTTTTGCGACTTTCTATAACCTTAAGAACCATTTCCTGTGTGTTCATGAACGGTTTTACGGCGTTACTTCTATTAGCTTTCTATCACATTATATAATTATGATTATGTTAAACTGACGAGTGAGAAACTTTCGTTTCCAGATCCACGCAATATTTTCCGACGCAACTGGAAGTTCCGGTCAAATCGATAGTAAAAAACTACAGATCTTTAATGATCCAATGTAACGAAATACATTCCACGAGTGGTCAGCGACACACAATATCCAATGGATATTCCAAAGACCATGCACGTCAATAGCGCGAATTATCAACATGTTACAGTTGTCGTGGATTACTTTAGTAACATATACGTATCGTTGAGTCAAATAAATCACGTCTATGTTTTTCAGTGAACCTCGTGAAAATATGAACGCAAGATTAATTAGGTGCCCATGCACCACATGGTTGTTTTTGTTTGCATCCGAATTGTCAGTGATAGGTGCTTCATCGAAAGAAATGGATGGCTGCTTTGCCACTCTAGTTTATCAACGTTTATTTTTTAAATCTCTTTAAAAAAGTCATAACACGATTGATTATCAGCCGATGACGCACTTGCGTACAGCCCATCCCACTTCAACTATCGTAGAATCATATTCGACAATAACTACGTTTTTCCTGATTCGGCAGGACCAATGATCAGTCAATGTAATGACTTTTGAAATAAATCACCACGATTCGATGGCTTAGGTGTTGCTTGCATGAAAAAGTCAATGGCAGAAACGTCTTTGTTGTTTCTGAAACCATCTGCGAATTTCCTTTTACACGGTGTCATTGAATAATACAGTATATAAACCATGTCTTCATATTGTGTGTCATGAAATAAAAAATCTTGTATTTTAAACACGTAATGGACGATCTGCGAGTTCTGGAACTTGTGTTTGATGTGGAAAAATAGGTCACGTTTCTTTAAAACAACATTTGGCAGTGATATCTCCGCTGCGTAAACAAAGCTGCCAGGAACACCATGTCGTAAATATCCTGACAAAAAAAATATATCTGGATGCAATTACTATGGAACCTGTACACGACGTGATATACGACTTGATTATAACAACCGATATGGCCTTACTTATAGGGCAACAAGCGATATCCGTGTGCGTAGACGTACCTACGTGGATCCTACCCATAACTTAAATGCGATTACATGACCAGGTGCCGGAGAACAAAGCCGTAGATGAATCGTCAAAGGAGGTACGAAGTCCAAGATTGAACTTGTAAATAAGGATATCGATATAAACAAACAATGTATCCAAGAGGTGGCCATTATCAACAAATACTACAGCACGACTTCCATTAGTGATAGAAGCATTGAAAATGAAATTGCAGGCACGACTGGATTAAAATCAGTAATTTGATTCGACAAAAGACTTATATTACTCAGAAAATGTTTTCACATTAGGCACCGTTGCAACTTTTCGGAAACAAATTTATTCTGTAACTGTATGCACAAAGGGGGGGGGGGGGGGAACATCGTGCTACTGAAACGGCATCTGCAACTTTGTCTTCGATGTTTTTACGATTTCACAACGGATTCTACTCCAAAGCAACCAAAACGTTGTCGTTTGATGGTTATTAATGAACGAGCAAAAGAGTCACTAAGCCGAATATTTGTGAGAGAGAAACTGCAAGTCATTCCAATGAATACGGAACTACTACCAAGGTCTGTTTTGTTGCGCTAGTGGATGTCTTAGTATGTTAATCAATAGCATGATGGACTCACGCACAAGTCATAATACCATCGGGGTGTATCCATCTCATGGTTTCAAGCGATGACCAACATACCTTGGTGCATTGATCAATACTCGTGCAATATTTCTGGCACCGTAGCGTACTTACTGTGTGTGTGAATTCACGTCGGTCTCGAGGACTTTCCACGTACATGTCGTGTTAGAGCTCTTACTGCACAATAACCAGTGGAACGCCTTTGGACACTTTTAATGTTCTTGCTGTTTCCCTCGTTGGATTTGGAAGATTCCACCGCATTCGAGTACATTTGCTCTCCGATTGATTTAACCGGGCATTCATCTTCGAAGTTACCAAAACCCTTTTCGGTGTTATAAAACAACGGTTGTTCCTTCGGTTATAATCGCTGGTATCAAATTCTTTGACCAAACATTGTTAAGCTATATCATTGGTTATCATACAAATCATCAGTGAGTCAGTGTCTGTGTATGTATACAACAATTTGACAACAATTTGACCTGATCCTGTAATAACGGTTTCATTTTTGTTTTAGTAGAACTCGTACATCAGCACATTCAACAAGTCCAACACGGACGTTTCAAGCATAGACTGGAATACGATGCCATCCAAACCTGCATACCCAATCGCAGATACAGCTGCAGGTTTCTCACGTGCAGCACATAATTGTTTTTCATCATAAGGCTCGGTACTAATTTGATGCATTCAGTAAATTTACCTCCTGATTTAATAATAATTCCTCACTGATACGGGAACAATCACTTAGCAGGCACCGAATTCGCTTCTGGTGCTAACGGATAATCGTTGTTTACAGCATGTAAATATTTCGGATACTCTAAATGCAACTTCCACGACGTATATGTGGTTGCTGTTGATGATGTAATCGTTTGCGTGGTTTTGTATGCCCATGTATCTAGGATTAATCGACTGAAACCAACCGACAAGTAACGGTTACATCATTGTCCATCCATAAAGTTTATTTCCATTTTAGATATACTATGTTACTGTTAGGGGCAGTGGAATCATATCCGTCTATGTTTGGGTTGTTTGAGCTCCCATATATGTGATTCGCTGTTGATAGTGTGGCATGAAGCGTGTATTCGATGAATACAATAACGGTGAGCAATTCCAAATCGAGTTTGGTTTCAGACAACATCGCTTTCCGAGTCATTCCTGCGAATGAGAAGTAATGCGCGGGATCTGACTTGTACACGTGCATGGGCAGTGTCACAAAATTTCTCATACATATCAGCGAGAAACAACACAGAATCCGCAGATACAAATCATGATAGTCACCCATGATTTTGCACTGAAACGCTTCAATTGGTGGCAACTGAGTTTCAGCAAATTTGTTTCAGTCACTCATATTCTCATATGTATACACACCTTTTATCGTTAACAAGTATTGGCTGGATAATACCTACTAGTAAATTTAACGTTTTCACTATTAGATTGCTCACTAACTTCTCCAAGGACGAATTAAAAAACTGTAACGAATCAATCAACAGTAATTGTCCCAGGTGAAACGTCACGCATCTTTCCATGATGCTGGAAATTTGACTTATTGATGAGTTTGAGTGCTTATATAATCATTTACCATCATACCCAAGCAGGTTATGAAGCACAACAGGGATTGTTTCGCAAATTCTCATTTAAAATTGCATGCGTTGTGCGAGGTTGCTCTGTTGATGTGAAAATGGTCACATTATTTTTTATGGGTGAAAGTAAAAGCTTCTTCACAGGTCCATCAAAAAGTGGCTTAGAAAATCTCACAAATGTAATCGCGGGTCATAAAAAATGTCTGCTGGTCAATAGAGCTGTTGTCGAATTCATTTCGCTATAACTTTAATCGATTTAAGAAATACCTTAACAAAGTCTTTGTCAGGAAACAACATTCGAGGTTCAGTTTGTCCGTCACACCTTACTGCAGCATTACAATCCGCGTATGGGACTTGTTCAGGACCTTGTGTCGTATTTGTTTTCTGGCTGTTGGATGCGTCTTGAAAGCAGAACATTCCTCTGAAATGTTGTAACATTCAAAGGCCTTGTAGAATCCCTCGTTGTAACACATTAAATTTGAAACTGTTTTTGCCAGGTTATGGCATTATTGCCCGCTTCAGTTTTTCACTGATCCTAATATAGTAAAGTCATGGGCAGTACATATGTCGTTGGGTATTAAATACATTCATGCAATGTCTGCATTAAATATTTCTTGCTCTTGTATTTGCTGTGTCGGTTAAACAACGGGGCAAGATTCTTTATCCATGCGTAGTAAGATACTGTTTCTGAATTTTTAATATCACTCAGCAACAGGAAATTAATCTAGGTTTTTCCATTTTGTGCATGTGGTTCATGTGAGGAATAGCGAAAACGGATAAAAGCCTTTATGCAAAGTGAACCCATTAACTGCAATACCGGGTTTAATTGTTTCATAATTCTTTATTATGACCTTAATAACCTGCACGAGAAATTCAGTTTTCCAAATTGAGTTCGGCCAGGTGCTGCCGTTCTTTTTGAGGCAGGTCTTTATTATCACTAGCGGGAAGTAACGCGAATAAAATAGTCTATTCAAATCATTTGTTGTCAGAATTTGTTACATTCATCACATAACCTTGGTGGAACCCATTGTCTTCGTATGTAACTGGATCCACGAAACGGCTGATAGGGATGGATATGTAGTCGACTTGGGTACATCGGTCTATAGTTCATTTTGATTCTGCATTGGTGTATTTTTCAAAGTCTCGAGAATCGATCAAGACGATCCATTTCGTCATTGATTGCACTGGTGTCGCAACGTTTCAGAATTATACGATCACTGCTGTGAATGAAAAGGTTTAGTAATTTTAAAACCTTCCTTGTCACGACTAAGTGGTATACATATGGGTGCATTAAGGATAAGATAAGCTTTAACTCCAGAGGGGCCAGAGCGTTGTAACATCGATGTGATTCGAGCAATGATATATGATGACAGTTGTCGAGCGTCTTTAACTGGTTTGTATGTGGGTGGAATAATTTTTGCCACGTGATTTTTCTAATTAACCAATACGCGTATGACATTTAAATTGAAGTATTTGTAATTGATGTTGTTTTTTTCGCGAACATACGCATCAGCTTCAGTAACGATTGCTGATGCAATACGTTTTTGTTCATACCAATGACGTTTTTGTTCATACCAATGACATTTTAGTTCATACCATTGACCGTTTTTGAGATGGTACATGAAGCTGATCTTCAACGGTTAAGAAATTATAGAATGAAACCTACACAAGCCTATCTTGAATTTCGATGGGAAAAAGTACCATTGCTTAAAAGATGGAGAAGAGCCAAGAAGGCTGACAAAAATCTTAAAGAACTCGTATTGATTGTATGTTTCAAGAATTGTGTCAGTAGTTACATTAGAATACGCCGTGATTAGAATGGTTTGAAACTTTAATGAATGAAGCTAGAACAGCTGATGATTATGTTTTTAATTCAAAAGTTCTATGTGTAAAGAAATCATCATCTCAACATGTTTTGTTAAAAAATCATTTCGGTCTTGTATGTATACTTACATATCTCAAAATCGTATGATGGTAAAGAATCAGGATTATTTCTGGTTGTTATAGGGTGAAAAAGAAACATAATTATAACAGAGCTGTTCCAAATGCTCTTGTTTCTAAGAGGTTAAAACCAAAGTCATATATTGAAAGAGATGCAGTTATTTGGGCTAGCTTACCCGATTCAGATTTTGTTATGGAAAATGACGAACCATTCATATCGAACGGCTGAGTATTACTTGTTGGTGATTTAAGTACGGTTGATCCTAGTAAGATATTGAGAGACACATGAGCTTCTCAGAGTCCTTTATTATTAGGTAATTTGCCCCTTTCTAGTAAATGTGTTCTAATACAGGGAGTACAATGCGAATTTGTTAATGTCCTTCACTATTGTGTTAATTTGTCATCATACTCAGTTTCGGGACCAATCACTACAGGAGCTATAATTTCTTTGCCTATTCAGAGCTTTCGTTTTTTAATATTGGTTAATCCACTTAACTGACAAGTCTTGTATGGATCGAAGAGCTGCTTCTATTGAAGTACCATTCCTAGGTTTACATCCAGTTTGTGCATGTAATAAAACTATGGCAAAGCATGCGCTTGAGAATGATATTTATTAGGATGTTACTTCTTTAGCTAACAACATTTTGGGTCAGGCTTTAATGAGGACACATTTGCCCCTAGCTTGGATCAATCAGGAAGTATTGATTACAGTGATGCTCTTTTGGCTACACATTCTCTGAATTATAATCAGGGTGATAAAAGACAATCACCAGTTGTTTTAGAGGAAGAAGATATTGAGATATCCTGTTCCTTTCACTGGGTCATTAGTGAAACTGAAGCCACACAGGAAGGAACGTGTTATTTCTTGAAGAATGGGGACCGTATACATAAATGGAGGCCACGTGAGGAATCGGCTGGTGATGAGCGGTCAATAGGCAATCAAAGTTGTTCCTATATCGCATAGATAGGAAAATCTTGGTCTAGCCCATGAAACGCCGTTGTCTGGTGATTTAGGAGTCAGTTAGACTTATCAGAAGATCTTAAATCTTTTTTGTCTGGCCGAAAATTCAAAGCGACTTTTCTAAATTTGTAGATCTTGTCATATTGGTCAAATGGTAGGAAAACCCAATCCTCTGCAACATATTCCTGCATTTGACAAATCATTTAGTAGAATAATGGTAGATTGTGTCGGCCATTTACCTACGACCAAGTTAGGCAACCAATACTTGCTGACGATTATGTGTGCGTCCACAACATTTTCAGGAGTTGTTCCTTTAAAAATATAAAAACTAAGACCATAGTAAACGATTTGATAAAGTTATTTTAACGCTATTTGGGGTCTTGAGTCTGTCCGATCTGATCAGGGATCTAATTCCATGTCCGGTATTTTCCATCAAGTTTTGCATGCATTAGGTATTAGGTTTAGATCTTTGGCCTATCACCCCGAGTCAAGTTGCTTTGGAAAGGTTTCATCAGACTTTAAAGAGTATAATTAGGTTATATTGCTTTGAGACAGAAAGGGGTTTCGGACGAGGGTGTGCAATTTGTGTTGTTTTATGTTATGGAGTCCGTTCAAGAGACTTTAAGTTTGATTTCTTTTGAACTTGTTTTGGGGCATACAGTCCGTGGGCCATTGAAATTATTAAAGGAGAGACTTCTTTCAACTGAAACGTCGGACAATAATCTTCTAGACTATGTTTTGAATTTAAATACAGATTGTTATAGGCAAGAACTAATCTTCAGTAAGTTTCGTCAAGAATGAATTTGAGGTATGACAAACATCCAAGAGAAAGTAGCTTTCAAATAGGTGATAGAGTCTGGGATATGTTACCCATACCATAAAATCATGTTGATGCTAAGTATTTTGGTCCTTATACCATTGAAAAGAAAGTGTGCGACTTGAACTACATTATAAGTACACCCGGGAGGAATCAGCTTTACCACATTGAAATGTAAAGGAATATGTTGACAGAGATAGCCGTGTACATTATTCAGTTAATTATGTAGTACCTGTCCCGCAAACACAACATTTGAACGAAGATGAGAAATAGTGATAACTTTGATGTGACTAATCTTCGCAGTTCTGAAATTTTGGATAAGCTGGACAAGAAACTTTCGTACCTGCTGCCACAAGTGACGAGCAAACTGAAAGAAGCTACAAAAATATGAACATTTATTTCCAGATATTCTAACACGAACAAAATCTTCCACGATCTTTGCACGGTAAATTATATGCCTGCAAAACAAGCTCGTTATAGGATGACTCATCCTAAACAAGAATACTTGATGAAAGAAGTTCAGTATTTGCTGGAGAATGACTTCATCTAACCAAGTAAAAGTGACTGGCGTTCCATTTGTGTTCTACTGCCGAGACCAGGCAAGACTTTCCGTATATGTACTGATTACAGACAAATAAACAGTTTCACCAACACAGATTCATTTACAAGTCCCAGAATCAATGACTGCATTGACAAGATTGGAAATGCCAACTATATCACCAGGTCTGACCATTTGAAGGTAATCTGGCAGATTATAATTACGGAGAGAGCAACGAAAATGTCAGCACTCGTGACTCGAGATGGACTAACATACAGTAAAGCCATTTGGGATGAAGGGTTCTCCTAGTTCTCTCTAACGTTTGATGAATACGATAATATCTGGAATAGGAAATGGTGACATCATATCTGCAACTACATCTGGAAGAACCACATTGAAACAAACCTTAAGTTTCTCGGAAGACTCAGTGCAACACATTTGACAATCGGTTGGAGTAAGAGTTATGTTCGCGATGCTTGTGCTACCATTTTAGGACATGTTTGGGACGTGGTCATAAAAAACCTATGGAAGTAAAGTTTACGGGAATTTCTGAATTCCCGGCACCTATCATTAAGAAGCAACTGATGAGATGCTTGGGTATGGCTGGATATTATAAGAAACTTTGCTCTAATGTCTTCACGATTGCTGACTCCCTTACTAAATTGTTAAGTAAGAAGTCCAGGTTTCCCTGGTTAGACAATGTCAGGAGGCTTTTGATAAGTTAAAGACCATACTCAAAATTGCACAGGTTGTTTCAGCTCCGGATTTCATTGAATCATTAAAACTGTCTGTAGATGCAAGTGACGTAGGGGTTGGTGCAGTAATATTACAGGAAGACAGTAGTATCATATGGGGGCGACTTGGAGTCTATGGGACTTCTATGCTAAAAGAGATTGTTTGCACTATAGAGTCAATATGAATTTAACATGGGAATGTCACTTGGGGTTAATGGGAATTGAACATTGGTGACATCATGGGTTTATAGGGTGAAATGTATTTGTAGGGACAAAAGGTTTATAGGGACAAACATAAACATACAGAAACAAACAATTACACATACAAACAACGAAGGTGGAAACACACATAAAAGAGGACAGAATTGTTCTTAAGACTCACAGACAGAATAGAGACTTCAAAAAGAAAAGTCCATTGTATGGGTGCAAACGATTTATTCAAATATATACATGGGCTCTATGGCCTGTGCTTTGGACTAAGCACAATCCATTTAATACATACACACATTTGGACATGGAGAAAATCTATGTACTTGTTATTTATTTCTTGGTTCTAGAAAACTACTTTAAAAATTAAAGTTCATGCCTTCAAAACAAACCATATATAACGTATATACATTTCATAATAGACTAAAAAATTTCATACTACATTTATAAGAAAAAACAAGAAACAAACGATCAAATACGACAAAGTTCGTGCTTTTTTTTAATCCGTCACACACATTGGTTAGATCTGGTCAGATACCACTTGTATCTCAGAGTAAATGTTTCCCATCACGTACTCCCTTTTATTTGTGGATATGTAGGTATATCCATCGTACTAGGTACACGTATCGATAAACAGATCTATGGCGGTCATTGTCTTCTTCCCATGGAGGTACAACGTATGCCATAGGAGTCGTCATGTTCCCATCGGTAAAGTCAAATTTATTTCTCATCGTCTGCACGTCTTCAATGGCCCTGAAAAGTTTAGAAGAAGTTAATTCTGCATGTATACTAAACCCGAGACATTAAAGAGAGTTGAAACTGTTTTGATACATAGATAGGCTCAAGGACCTCGATCCTTGACTTGGCAATGACTTTTGAGTTCCTCTAACAGTGAGTCAAATACGTTCGTTATGAAACCTGCTTCTTCCTCTGGTACAACGTCTGATGCGAAGTCTTTACATTTCACCGTGTTGGTGTAAGTTATCCAAAATTTTCTCTAAGTCTCTGAGTCATTTGGATGCTAAAACACTCATTTAAGTATTAAACCCTTTTCCTTCTCGGATGCACTTTGCTGTAATGGCATGGTGGTGAATGAGGTCAATGATGTTTTGCTCCTCTCTTTTTTCATCAGCGTAGAGTGATTCATCTGTCTCTGAGTTTGTCATCGCAATGAAGTGTCGTTCTTGGAAGTCGTTCCTGTTTATGCTGGGTGATATCAGCGTGTCCATAAGTAAAGTTATGTAGTCTGGAAATCGCACTGGTTGCACATAGTTTTCAATGGCGTTAGTAAATAAACAACTAAGATCTGGTACTGCATTGGTGATGTGATCCTGAGTCACAGCATCGCACTTGAGTTTTCCCTCGCTTCATACTTGCTTGTGTGAAAGGAGTCGTCTTTCTTGCTTGGCGTTTGTAGTCGAATGAAGTATCGGTCTATGAAGTTTTCCCATTTATATGCTGACCAATATTGGCGTGTCCGTAAGGTAAAATGAAGTGGTTGGTACAAACTGGACGAATCTTGTGCGGTTCGTAGGTGATCACTCTAAAGTTTCCATCCTCTTCAGATTGCAACGCTTCATTCAGCTATCCAAAATTCACCACGTAATGACTTAGAGTCAATCCTTCATGTTTTCACTCCGAGTGCACTTCACCTTGTTTGTCCTGGTATTCGTAGCCGTAATCTTTAGGACCGCCACTAGCAAAACTTAGAAACATGTCGTCGGAGTGATCGTCCGTCCAGGCTCCTAAACGGTATCCTTCGATTTTATGGTAACGGTGATCATTTGGACGTCGAATGTAGATGCAACTGTCCGTGTCAAAGTACAGGACACGATCTCCTAGTTGGTGTAAGGCTTCGTATAGTTTCAAATGAGCATGGGCTGTCACGCAGGCCTCAATGATGCATTTCCAAATTCGCCAGCCTCTACAAACTCAAGTTCTTCTTCGTAATTGATCAGGATCAAGCCTTCACGAACAACGTCCACGTGTTTCAGATATTTTGGTTTAGTCGTGAATCATCGTGAAGAGAGCGGGAAGGTTCTGTCAAATACTCCATCTTGGGTAAACACGGTCGTTGTGCCATTTTTCCCCCACAAGCATTTCAAAATCACTTTAGCGAACAAGCACCTTCATTCTTATTTTCTCGATGTGTTTTAAAGTGATGGCCTCCTGGTCAAAGTATTTCTCTGAATTTCTTTTGGTCTTCGTGAGTTTTGCTCCAGGAAGGATAGCCGCTAGCTTTTTGTTTCAGTTTCAGAAAGGCATTCACGTTTTTCGTGAAAATGCCTTTATGAGTCTTGTCGCCTTTGAGGTAATGTTCGGTCTTGGGAAAGTGGTAAATTTCATACACTTCTAGCAATTGGTATCCAAGAACTTTAATCAAGTCCATGCTGACCCACATTCCCGTCAATGCGCGTTCTTCTAGAGTGTGATGACAAGGTTGGTCAGCTTTCCTTGGCAAAGGTAAGGTAAAACGGGACGGTACAAGTCAATGGGTAGCAATACATTGCATTTAATCAGTCCTTTGCATTGCCGAATGTTTTCCACGTCGATGTGTTCCGTCGTTAATTGTAGGTGACCTGCTGGAAAGTGACAATATTTGCAAATATACAGCGAACACACGTCCATATTTGATTTCTTCTCCTTTCTCCTCATCGGCGTGGTACAGTAAACACGTGGTATTCGTTTGCTCTCCATATTAACTGTCCCGTGGGTCCAGGAGGTCCGCCAGCTTGTAATTTGTCATGATGCTTTTAAACTCGGGATAAATTTTCTAACGGTGATCTGTACTCGTGTTATCACATTTCAACGACTTGGTATTTGTGCTGTTCTAACTTCAAGCGTCGTTCACAAGTGTTCTTGTACAAGTCTTCCATGGTCCGTTGTAAAAACTGATTTTTAGTGTCACATTGAGGGTAGCAGATCAGACATCCGTGAAATAAGCATCCGTTAAACTCGTACACGATCTTAGGGTTTTCTAGGTCCCAACCATCCACGGAATATGTCACAATGGTTTTTTCGCCTCCGCCGTTTCGGGCGTGTTGGATCCATTTGCTTTCCTTGTCGCACAAGTAATGCAACTAGCGCAGAGCTTTTATCTGAGTGACCCGGAATCCTGTAGCGAGGCGATGTCGACCTGGAGTTTGGCAAGTTCGTCGTTGATGACTGACGTCTTTCGAACATCACTGATTGTCTGGAGATCATCTGAGAGCCAAGACAGCATGGTCCGGACATTTCAGGTACCTAGCTTGAGGATTGGAGGTCTCCTTGTTGGTTTTCGTTTGTTATTTCTTGGTGCCTTAGTTGCAGTCCGCTTGTCAGGTACTCACGTACCTTAAGCCTTACGCACCCAGCAAGGCAGTCGAACTGTGGCGGGACGACACATTATTGGCTTGAGGCTGCCCAGTTTGAGGCGAGCCGTAGCTGTCCAGTGAAACCTGTTGGTCTCTCCCACTGTCAGAAGCAACCCCAGGCGTCTGGCTCTACGCCAATCGAGCGGTGACTTATAAGCGGTAAACTGCTAATTCCCGTGTTGTAGCGACGCTGTGGAGCGAAGCTGGGGTGTCCTCTCCAGTGCGCAAGCCTGGGCAGGATGATATGGGGAATCAACTGTTGCCCATGCAGCTGATCCCCCTTCTTCACGCAGCTGATGGATCCAAGGGAAAGGACAAGTCGATACCTCATGGCATCAGCTGCGTCGCAGGAGTTGCCGAGATGACACTGAAAGCAATGCCAAGTCGCCTTAGGGTCTCCGTCTCCAAATTTTCCGTTGGGGATTAGTCCCTTAACCTTTTCCATGAGAGGGTATAGTCGCATGGCAGCGAAGGTTTGAAATCAGAGTTTACTTTCTCCTAGATGGGCGACCACCCAAGGTTATCGAGCCCTATCTGCCCGAAACGTCTGGTTTTGAGGCGCCAGAAACTCGCCTATCATCCCTTCTTCAGTCAGTTTAAACAGGTTCCGCCACTCGCGAAGGCCTGGAGCTGGATTTGGTTGTCAGAGGCTCTATCAGACGCAAGCCATTGGGTAATTTCCAAGGTAAGTGGGTGCTTATCTCCCACATCCGCCCCCGGCGATGACAATCCTTGGAACCCATTTTTTTATTTAATTTTTTTTTTTTACTATAACAATTAACATATCTACGTCAGGCCTACTAATCATTAGCAATAATTTATATTAATAGATTTACCTAGAACATTGGGGCCCCGAGTGGCCGAGTGGTCTAAAGCGCTCACCGTTCCGGATCACTGCCATCTCACCTCTGTCTGCGTATGTTCGAGTCCAAGGCTCGGCTAGCGTGGGTACGTGGGAAAGCCTGCCAGTAGCTTCTCGTGGGTCGGTGGTTCTTTCCTGGGTTTTCCAGGGTTCTTCCTCCACCAGTTATACTGGCCGCCATATATGGCCTATCTTGTGCTGAAAAATGGCGTTAAACCCTAGAACAACAACAACAACAACAACAACAACCTAGAACATTCAGCACACATAATTCAGTAGCATGATGGATATGTACTACAAATTTCTCAATTAATCAGGCCAAAAATAGAAACGTAGTAGGAGATAGAAGTATTAATGTTGTACTGGAGATTAAGTGTCCAGTGTCCAGTGAGCGAACAGTCGGATAAACGATTGATAATAATGCTTTGTGTAAAGGTTGTCAGTCTAATTGATCAGTAGTCCCTGGTGATCACCAATAAGTAGGATGCCGAATTTATTCATTTTAGAGGTTGTTGTATATTTTTATTATTATTATTATTGTTATTATTATTATTATTGATGTTGGTGGTAGTGTTGCTCTTGTTATTCTCGCCTTATTGATGTTGTTTGGTGTCCTGTCTTTTCTGCGAAAGAAATCATCAGGAACATGCAACATCACAGAGGGTTAAAACTCTTTGTCTGACACTAAATTAATGGCCGAGTAGATTTGCCATTTTCATAATATCATTTACATTTTACTTTTCCTTTATTCGTCGTTCATGACATCAATATTTAAGTGACATTATCAGTGAGCTGTATTTAATTAAAATTATCATGTCTATAACCTTTAAAACGAGCATTGCTATTGCATTACAGGCTCAATAGCAGGTGTCTCCAGTAAACTCCGGTATTTTCCGTCGATAACATTGCTTTGAGTGGGCGGGCGCGGCATACTAGGATTTAGTTTGCACTTTGATGACGCTGTAAATGTCCAGGTGTTCTTAATTGCAGGTAAGACGTGCTACACGCCCCGATAACATAATCTGCAGACAAATAACAGATGGTTGCTGTTAAGATATTGTACACAAATCATCATTATCAGCTATACTAACATGACTGCGTAAATAAAGGACATTACGATTAAAAACTTTTCTATTCCATTAATGGGGTGGGGGAATTGCAGGGGGTGGGTGGTTGAAGTGTTTATCCAGACTCTGATACTCAGACAATCTTCTATCAACGATAGTAAACTTTTGCGGTAGTAGATGTAACAAGATAACTGGGTTGGGGTTAGATTATAACAGAGAATATTTTTGATGGTGACAAAAATACAATATTTATAGATGATTCAATGAAGAAAAAAACTATGTTTGATTCGTGCGCCAACAAAATCCAAATATTGGATATTTAACAAAATATGCGCGAACTAGATAATATATTTCGATTTAAATAAAATGTGTACTGATATGCAAGAAAAAACTTAAATAGTAAAATGATACAATGATTAATTATTCAAAGTGATTCCACATTAACAATGAAAATAATGACTCACGCAAACATTGACAATTTCCCCACAAATAGTGTTACATAATTTAGCTCACTCAGCTATTGATATATGATGTGTTTCACTCAACTAATGATATATGATGATCTTTTCCATTAAAATAGTGAAAAATATGACGAGTTTTCACTAAAATAGTGAAATATTATATGAAACATTGGGACATATATCTTGTGGAGTCGAACACAAATCCGAAACGTCTTCTCAGCCCTAACGCTCTGTCGAATGGTTGAGGATCCACCCCGAACGGTCTGTCGAATGGTTGAGGAGACACCCCTAACGCTCTGTCGAATTGTTGAGGAGCCACCCCGAACGGTCTGTCTCTCGTGGTCTTCCTAAAGATCCGTAAAATCTCTTGTTCGCTGCAGACCCGTTGGTCCAAAAGCCGTGGTTCTTCATCACGTGATGACCTTTATAATCTTCCGGCCAACGTAACCCTCGACACAACCCAAATTAGCACCACGGCTAAACAACACCTACAATACGGTGCAGATATGGAGATACGGCATAACTATCACTCCGTCCCTCATTCGCTCCTTCACTTAACATTCACCAGTCACTAGTTACCCGCCATCAATCAATCAATCACCAATCAGTCAGCTCTAAAGCTGGAAATCGCACGTCAGAAGAGCATTAAGCTTGAAAATTGCAAACGGAAAGGAAGATTACTTCAATGAAATCTCAAAGAGAATATACAGTTTAATGAGCGAACATTGTTTCACAGCGGAATATTAAGGACTGCTGGAAACGGAGAATAATGTCAACTTTGAAATTACTGAGACAAGACAATCCTCACTGTTAATATTATAAAGCCTTAAAGCTAAGAATCTGAAAATGTTTCACTCACAGCGAAACCAGAAAATGGGATGACAGACTTGGAGTGGAGGGTATTGTGTGCATATACAAGATAGACTTGGAAGGAGGGTATTGTGTGCATATACAAACTGACAGACTTGGAGGGAGGGTATTGCGTGTATATACAAGCTGACAGACTTGGAGGGTAGGGTAGGGTATTGTGTGCATATACAAGCTGACAGACTAGGAAGGGAGCAGCAGGGTGGGCGAACAGACCACTTGGTTGAAATATAATTTGCTTAAAACAAAACATCATACGAAAAAAGTATGTACTTTGTTTACATATATGAGGTCGCGCCCTTCCTGCTGCTATTAATTAAAACAATCATTGTTATAATAAAATTGTACATCAGGAATCTTATACTGCAAGAATAGCTCGAGAACGATTAGAAGCAATCAAAAAATTTCTTCCTGTTAGAAATTCATTCAGAAAAGACCTACAAGCGCAGCAGGAAGCACAAGCTGAGTACGAAGAAGACACTAAAAAACTATTTAAACCCGTCCCTACAGCTAGTGAGAAAGTTTCAGCGGCTACTGAAAAAGCTGCAGCGGCTGCTGAAAAAACTATATGGGGAGATATTAAGGAGGAGGATGAGGAGAAGAAAAAGGGTATTTTTTCCAGTATTAAAACAAACGGCTGAGCGGGCTAAAAAAACAAAAAAGAATTTACGAGATCTTCCAATTAATATAGCTACAGCTCAATCTCAACCTGTTAGTGAAGAAATACCCGAGGATAGCATTGAAACAGAACAAACCAGGGCTAAAAAACATAAATGATTTGGGTGAGTTTGCGCGCGGACTTATAATGAAAGAGAAAGGGTTTTAAAATCCGAGTATGTTGATGATAATGTCAGTCGTAATATTTGGTACAAGTGGATATATCGTATATACTATGGGCTTGATCAGGCTAGAGAAGCTGATAGTAGATATATTACATTTATTAACGCAATACATAGATTTTTTGCACGAATACAACAACCACAAGTACATCTTTCTTTATCACAGCAACAGAAAAAACAACAACCTCCTCCACAACAACAAACAGAACAAAAACCATTACCAGAATATATATTTACTGGCGACGCTCTTAATACTTTTAATGACCGGGTTTAGATTAATTAATATCGCTGCACATGGTTATGATTTCAGAGAAAATTATCTAAAACCTGAATTTATTGATTCTATAGAACAAATTGATTGGATTTCTGCATTATATTTTGCCTCTAAAAAGTCAATTATTAATATAAAAACTCCAGGATATAATAAATTTAGACATGATGTGTTTGAAGAAATCAGAAAACCTCCTGGATCACAATCTCAGGAAAAAAACCTGGTGCTACTGGTAATGGTTTAGGAAATAATTATGTTTGTCCTGATAATATTCTCAATGATGCATCACGGTTAGAAGTTCTTAATGGAGGAAAACGAGCTGGAAATAACTCACCGGAAATAATCAATGAAGCAGCTGATATCTGTCGGCGATTATTTCAAGGTGGTATCATGGATATCAGCGTTTACCGAGAACTTATCGATGAACTTGTTGATGATTACAGTGACTAGTTGTTAAATAAATGGTAAATAAAATAAAAATGATTTGTACAATAGACATTATAGACCCGTACAGGTCAGAGCGGTAAACTCACGATTACCAATCTACAGAGTAACTTACGGAGATTGACTTGGTGATGTTGTTCAAGGGTTATTTAGAAGATTAGCTCCAAAAGTAGCACCTGTTACAAAACAATTATCTATGAAAGCTATTGATGTTGTTCGTGAAAACGCTCCTGGTGCAATTGTCAATGTTGCTGGTAAGGCGTTTTCGGCAATCAAAGATAGACTAGCACGATTAATGCGACGAAAATCACAACCAGTAAAATTACCAAGCACTACAGATAAGCCCGCAGACGTCAGTAAAATAATAAATCGTGCCGCAAATAAAGAAAACAGCAGCCTTAATGGATCAAGAATTTGATGAAGTACAAAGAAATACTACTGAAAATTTGATAGCAGGAAGTGGACTTCGTGTTCGTCGATAATTGATTTAAATCTAAGATATATAATAAAATGTTTAAACGTATATCCGACTCAGCATTTAAAATGGATGAATCGGTCATCAAAGATAAATCGGTACGTGATTCTCAGTTTTATTCCTACGATGCAAGACAACCAAATCAACGGGGGCGTATCGAACTTCAAGTTCAGGATACAAGTAGATATTTCTTACATCGCTGAGGCATTTATTGAAGTAGAAGGTGAACTTATAAAGGCGGATGGTACTGCACACGATGCCCATGCGCGAGTTGGTTTTGTCAACAACGGGATCATGGCATTATTTGATAGCGCCACATACATGGCTGATGGAAGAAATATCGAATCATTTCAGAAGGATGTCGATGTTGCTACAACAATAATTGGTCTAGCAAGATATTCTGATGATTATACAAGATCAGCTGGTCCATCAATGATGTTTGCTAAAGATATTGCCAACTACGCCGATCATGTTCGATATATTAAAGTACAAACATCACGAAATACTGCATCTGATCCACAACCAGTTGAACCTGGATACGAAGATAGACCAGTGCTACTTTTGATATTATAAAATGTATTGATGAAAATTTCAGCTTGGGATTTGCAACACGCCGAAAAATGTTGTTAGGAAATAGAAATTTTTTGTGTGCGATTCCGCTGTTTCACATCTTCGGATTTTGCTGTGTTGTTAGAACAGTCATCTTTGGAGTTAGACACACAGTTGTACTTGTAAGAAAAGGTGATGACAATGATGCGATCTGGCGATGTGGTGGTGTTGCTGATGCTGGTAGAGTAAATATAACGAAACTCTCACTGTGGATGCCGGTATTAACTCCATCGGTCACAGAAGAACAGAAATTATTGTCTTTTATGGATCAAGGCTGTTAATCATTACTATCATGGTTAACAGTAACCACAGATGCTGTTCAAAGTACCGTTAGAGGTATATTTACGTGGCATATAGCATCACAGCAAGGTGTTTCTGCGCCACGACATATTTTTACTGCGCTGCAAGATAATGATCGGTTAAATAGTCATGAACGTTCACATATGATATTTGACAATTTCGGTGTTAGCGAGGTTTCGTTGAGGATAAACGGACAACAAGAACCATCCGAAGATATATCATTAAATTATACAATAAATCATGTGGCACGCGCATATCATCGTTTGATGACATTTATGGGATGTGATCTAAACACAGACACATGGCTGCAAATATCACAGTTAGATTTTACAAGACTGTAACCGATTTATTACTTTTCGCTGGAGCATCTTGATTTATCCAAACAATCTGTCGTTGATATACACTTCTGAGCTCATGTCAATACCCCGCCAGTACTCGCGACTGGTCCACCAGTTGTTTATGGTCCTTACAGAGTAATCGCGGTTATACTCAGCGACAAAGTGATGTTGCTTGAAGGTGGTAGTGGTCGAATGAGAATCGTTGATGCACCAGTGGAAAATCTATAATTATTATTTGGAGCATGGCAAGTATTTATCATAAAAATGTCATACAGTCACATTAATGTCACTCTGACTCCTGGTCAGGTGAAAAAACTTCAATCAAATTCAACAAAAAACTGCGGAACAAAAATAACGTTAAAACAAGATCAGATTTCTATTGGTGGTCCACATAAACTGTCACTAACCAAGAATCAAATTAAACACTTCAATAAAGCACTGAAATCAAATTGTGGAGTTCAACTTGTTCTTTCTCCGAGTGCCATTAAAGATATGGTTAAAACAGGTGGTATTTTTCCACTTCTTGCAAAAATACCAGCGTTAATAGCTGCTGACGCTCCAGCCGTAGCAAAAATAGCCGCGTTAGGTGCTGTTGGAACAGCTGCTGGAATGGCATTAAAGAAAGCAACTGGAAAAGGATATAAAAAAGAGGGATCTGGTCTAAGATTACCGGGATCTCGTTGGGGAAGAGGTCTGAGGCTTCCAGGATCACTTCGTTAGACGCTCCAGCATCAAATTTGTTTTACTTGATGCTGCTAAACGATTAAAAATAAAAAACTTCAAAGGTGTTTTTATGCAAGATCAATTACCGAAACAACCAAACAATGTTGAAACAGGTATTATTAATGTCGACTGGAATTCAGGATCCGGTACTCAATGGGTATCATACGCGGTTGATCCACGAGGAATCGTTTATTTCGATTCATACGGGTTAGCTCCACTGCGTGAGTTTATCAAGCATGTTGCACCACTTCACGCGCAAGTTTGGTATTCAACGCTACCCACACAAACAATGACAGATCCGCCAATATGCGGCCGTGAAGTAACTAATGTACTTAACGCTATATCAAAATCATCCAAACCGCCACATAAAGTCGTGCGTGATTATACAAGTAACCGATTCGTTTTAAACAGATCTTAAATTATAATGGTTGATATTTACGGAAGAAGATCTTCTTCTACCGGCGCTAAGAAAAAGAAAGATGACATTGATTTGTCAAAGTACGCGACTAAAGATGAACTCGCTGCTATTATGAATCTTGCTGGAGTTGACCCAGATGAGGTTGTTATTTTTCAGGATCGATATGGTAAACTAAAAACTAGCAATATCAAATGGAATGATATAGTTCGACGAGTACTCGGTGCGGTCACGGATAATATCCCTGTGTTTATTGACAGCGGAAAATCAGGGATTCAAGTATATCGTTTACAACTATCAGAGATGAAATTGCAAAAAGTGTTGCTAATCGCTTGAAAAATACCGGTGACACAATGACGGGAGAACTCAGCATGAACGGGAATAAAATAGTGGTTTTGAGATATCCAACGTCCGACGAAGATGCCGCAACGAAACAATATGTTGACGTCAACTACAACTCCGTCGACGGTAAACTATCCACGTTGCGGGCCGAGTATGACGTTCACGTAAACGCGTTTACAAATCTCCGTAGAAAATTTAGAAAACTTAACGAAACCGCAGATGATTTTTTTTGTAATCCTTTGACCGTTGACGCAAAACTATCTTATATAAAAAAAAATTAGATACGATTAAAAAAACACAAGAAGACATCGTAGCGGGGATTCCTGAAATCGTTAATAAAATTAGTCTGATTAAACTTCCAGCGGAAATATCTCCGGGCATATTACCAACATCGTGTGCACAGTATCATCTGTATTCGCAACATGGTCAACGCAGAATAATACTTTCAAATATACCGCAACAGTCAATGGCGTGTACAGGTTGTCTGTGTTCAGTGCTGCAAAATTTTAGATATTCACAACATATCCCTGGCGACATTCCACCGATAGGTTTTCCGGGGTTGTGACTGTTGTATTAAATAAAGGAACCGAAGAAATATTTACACTGGAAGCAGCTGATAAGACATTAACCTCAACATCTTACTGGTGATATTTGGAATTTGTAGCTGAAACACCTCAATTATATACTGCATAAAATTAAAAGATATCGTCGAACAATATACAGTAAAAATAAAAAATATCGACGACGACTAGTTATCGTCGACGTGATTGTTTATTCAGTAGCCGCTGTTGTTGCTGGAACCGGTGTGATATTATCAACAATGACAATGATGGCACCAGTAGCTGTGATAATCTGTATTTCAGCTACAACAACGATTGCAGGTGTTCTTAATATCATCGCAAAAAAAATATGTACTTGCACGAATGAAAAATTATCCGATTAAATGATAAAATTGCACACAGCAACTGTCGCATATTCCAAATTATCTTCGTTGTTATCAGCGAGTCTCAGTGATGGAATTATATCTGATTTCGAGTTTTCAGAGATGATTAAAATATACAACTGCGCTGGTATTAAAGGTACGAGTATTAATAATGACATCACTGACAACGTCAGGAGAGCTACTTCAGCAGATCGTGACAAACACAACCCCTCAAAAGACCACGATGATCTCAGTAAGCTCGACTAATCCTGAATTTAACATCAATTTTCCAACTGCAATTCCAGTAAAAGAAATTGCACTAGCGCAATTACGAATATATTATAGTTGGCCAAATATCAGATCGAAATCATTTAATGGTACACCAGCAAATAATTCGCTTGTGTTTGCTAATAAAAATAAACCCGATGGAACACCTGACTGAAACTTTGTTGGGATACCCACTGGTAGTTATGAGATTGAGCAAATCAACGATGAATTTCAGCGAAGAATAAAAAATATCACCGGAAAAGAATAAAAAATATCAATTAACGTTCATGAACCAACACTGTCTTCTGCAATCGAAATAAACTCTCCTGATTATGTCGTAGATATTAATAAATCTTCCATCAGAACTGTTTAGGTAGGCCGGATGCCCCTTCCCCCCCCCCCGTGCATGAAGGACCACCAGAACCGAAGTTAAATGATTTTATCACGTACGAAGCCAAGTTTATAACAACTCCAAAATATCGAAATTTGTATCCATGGGGTGGGATAAATTATTTCTCTTATTTTGGTCCTTGTAAAAGATATCACCTACCGTTTTCCTTGGCTGAAACCAATATTAAAATTAATGAAAGAAACTTCAGAGAAATAGCTAATAGAATTAAAACTGAGTATACAACTACATTAACAACATTAGTATAGTTGTTTAAAAATTATATCCTGGAGTATCCCAATATCGATTTAAAACATCAGATCATTGCAGCGATACAGCATCTAAATCAGATTATTTTAGATCTTAAATATACCAATCAGTATACTGTTGAGGCAATAAATGGCGGTACTTACAAAGTTGCAGATAGAGAAATAAGTATCAAACAATTATATATGAATCATTATAAAATAGCTGAAGCAGATTTATTAAATTTTATACTACCAGGATTTGAAACCTACGAATTGACAAAATCACTGAACGATCTTATCAACGAAAACTTTCTTAAAATTGTTGAGGCATGGAGAAAAATAGCTCCACCTCCGGTTGTTCTTATATACAATAATGATCCACACGGAGGCGGTAGACATGTATCCCCCGGAATAGTAAATATAACATCGACAATCGCGGTTAATCTAGTTTGTGATGTGATCGATGACGGTTATCAAATAGATCTTGGAAAATCAAATCAGGCTCAACAAGGATATATCTTATACACGTTCACTCCACGAGTTTCCTCTGGGGATTTGATCGTGCAAGAATCAACTAATCCTGTTTATCTGCGGTGTCATACTAACATGTTAACACGAATAAATTTTAAACTCACTGACCACCTTGGACGCTTAATTGACCTACGGGGAGAGGAATTAATTGTGAATCTGTATGTAAAATCATAGATTTTTGTCGTAAGACTTTATCGTAGATTTTTATCAGAAATATTATATTTTATTAGAAATATTTTATTTTATCAGAAATATTTATTTTATTCTGAAATTGATGGGTAGTTAGGTAGTCACAATTAACAAAATCAATCAATTTTGTAATTCTGATGGGGTGGTTGATACTCAAAATTATTCAAATCGATCAGTTTGTTAATTCTGATGGTAGTTAGGTAGTCAAAATTATACAAATCGATCAGCTTTGCAAAAAATACTGCAAAAAAGTATCTTATTATTCTGAAATATTTTATTTATTCTGAAATTGATGGGGTGTTTGGTACTCAAAATTATACAAATCGATTAGTTTTGCAAAAAATACTACAAAAAAGTATATTATTATTATTCTGAAATATTTTATTATTCTGAAATCGATGGGGTGGTTGGTACTCAAAATTATACAAATCGATCAGTTTTGTAATTCTGATGGGGCGGTTGATACTCAAAATTATACAAATCGATCAGTTTTGCAAAAAATACCACAAACAAATATCTTATTATGACTCTGAAATATTTTTTTATTTTATCAGAAATATTTTATTTGCTCTGAAATATTTTGTTATTGTTCTGAAATTAATGGGGTGGTTGGTACTCAAAATTATACAAATCGATCAGTTTTGTAATTCTGATGGGGTGGTTGGTACTCAAAATTATACAAATCGATCAGTTTGTTAATTCTAATGGTGGTTGGTACTCAAAATTATACAAATCGATCAGATTTTATGGAGAAAAATGTTTGAGAATATTAAAAATAAATATTTGAGAATATTAAAAAATATTTCAGAATAATAAAAAAAGTATTTCAGAATAAATAAAAATATTTCAAAATAATAAAATATAAAATATTTCAGAATTAAAAAATATTTCAGAATAATAATAAAATATTACAAGTGCTCATGTTCGATAACGAAGTTACGTTGGATCGTTTCACGATCTAACATAATTTTTCTTAATTGTCTTACACAAGCATTAATTGTTTTCTTTGCCTTGTATTCACGAGATAAACCCAATCTAATTATTCCTACTGAAGCAGAGAGAGGAACGATTTCCTTGACCTGATCATCTTTTACTGCAGCTAGTAACTGGAACATTGCGCCTGAATTCGTTTTATAAACTTGTATTGAGACGGCAGTGAATAACCACCATCAATTTTACGTTGTTCTAAAAAATCAAAGTCAGAAATAATCTTTCCAGGATTCAGTTCATCAGATATATTAATACCGTCTTTTTCTAACTTTTTAATAGCAACAATTACATCATTGATATTTTCATGGTTCATTATTTAGTATATATATATAATAAATTTTAACAAAATATACAGTAGCATGATGAGCGGTTATCTTTCGTTGGCACTCCTTTAGGGCCTATGTGTCTCCATGGGCTCCTTTCTTTGAGATCTTTCTTATGGTCTTCTCGGCACCCCTATGACCGTTTCTTTTTGGCCACATCCTTTCTGAATGTTTTTTGTGGGGTACCCTCAATGAGATTTAGAGCATCCACGCTACTGTTTATTTTGGGGGCGTCACATTTCTTTCATAAACATATCTCCAGCGAATTTTCTAACCGAAACGAAATGTTAGAATATTCAGAAGATTGTCTATGCACTTCATTCATGTACACCTCGCCCCAAGGACAAACCCCGGGGCGAATGCAAAACGCATTCGCCAAGCGGCTTACGTGGCCAGAGGTGTACATGAACCCTTTCGGGCTGCCGCCCCCACTAATATAGAAAAAAAACCGTATCGATCGGTACCGTCGACAATATGCCTGTTAAGAGATTCGAACCGCTCACCCCCAGGACAAGAATCAGCTGCGCTAGCATTGCGCTAATGGTTCTAATCTGCTTGTATGTGTTTCAGAATTATTATGTAGTTTAACCATTACTAAAGAAATCAGTTTTTAGTATTTTCTCCTAAAATACAACTGAATATTAGTTCTAAAACATATAAATTCAGCAGAAATAATCATATAAACGTATTTCTGCTTAACAAGTCAGATTTATAAAATTAGTTATTTTTTGGATAGTATATGTACCCGAAAATAATTAGAGAAACGTTCTGGCTACTTGTTGCTTGCTTTATTAATTATTATCGCAGAAAGAAATACAGATGAACCAAGAAACCAAACGAATTTAATAAAATAAAAATCTTGTTTCTTAAAAATAAATTGTTTGTGCTTAATAAAAAGATCACATGTACCATAATGATAGTTATTCATACAAAATAACGGAAAATATAAGGGAGATAACTGACATTCTTCCTGCAAGCCAACGGAAAATATAAGAAAGATAACTGATAGTCTTCCTGCAAGCATAACTGATATTCTTCCTGCAAGCATACGGAAAATATAACTGATAAGCCTCTCGACAAATCGAAATAAGTATGGTTTGTCGAATTAACGCTTTCTCACCTGACCTTAGAAACACACAGAAAAAATATTATAAATATTTATGTACAACAATTCTCCGCGTACACAGAGTGCTTTGCGAGTGTCTTGGTCAAGGGGAAGTAACTTCATTGCATAAATATACTCAACGGAGTTATCTCCTTTAAATACACTGAAATTTGTATTTTTAACGTAGAATACAAAAAAAGAACAATTTATCGAATTTATGATACAATATTACGGGTTTTCACCTAACATTACAAGGATAATTAACGTAATTTTTTTTATTTATTTAGTCTGATATTTTATCGTAAATATGTCTTCGGGTCTGTGACATGGTCAAAGAGAGGTAACTTCAATACATGAATATACTCAACGGAGTAATCTCCCTTAAACACACTGAAATTTATAGAATTTTTTTTAAATAAATAGTTAATATATATAACGACACACAACTTTTCTTCACTGAGAAAACAACCGCAGTATAATCTAACCACGTTATTACCTGTTGTAACAATATTGAAGGTGATTTTCTGTTGATATTTTTTAGAGAAAATGGATTTGTATATATTTTCCGCGACAGAATGTATTGAAAATCTTTCAATATCAAAATATTTGCCAGCTGCATACAATGATAGAAACATTATTTCTTCTCTAGTCTCTAAATTTATGGATAAAACTGCTCTGGCACTTTTATCATTATAGCCAGTGTTTCAAAATTTACAATTCTGGCTTTGTGTGACAACCCTCAGATTGGATAAATTATTGTCGGTTTTTCCGCCGTTGATGTGATCGATCACAAGACCGTCTTTGATCAACCCCTTGTGACACTCGTATATGAAACGATGACAGTAATACTTTTTTCCCAGCACGAAACATTAGATAACCGGTATTAATAACAGTACCAACTGGTCTCTTCAACCTGCAATTTCCAATCACACCAACACGATTTGATTCATAGTTTGTTACTGTAGGATGCTTTACAAACTCGTGGTTCATTATAATAACATTATTTGTTTAAATCATAATTTGTCTGAAAACTTAGTTAGATAATCCTCCACAGATTTTATAGCGTTGTTACTGTTATTATTTTTTTATCACAATATCTTCTAAGCTCGCGATATTTTTCCCACCACAATTTACACACAACTGTGTTTTTCCTCGTACTCCATCACCACATCGCAGACATGGTATTGGTCCTAAACAACCTATACGAACGCTCTGCTAGTGTTGTCCGCAGAATTCCTTTTTACAGGATTTATTACAAGGGGTCAATGAACCTACCATCAACCATTTGCATCGAGACATTGTATACATAATATTTTAATTTAAATATTTGTTTGAAATATAATATGAACGTATTCGATAGATTATCCCGAATAAAGCCTTGGAAAGCAGATAAATTTAATCTCTACAGAATATCTCCTGACCTACCAGTGCGAGATCTGGTTGATCCGAAAAATAAAAGTTTGATTACTAAAATAAACGACGCCAAGAAAGAATTTCACGCAGATGGTGCATCTCATGTCTGGTCAACGTTCAAGATTATATGCAACAAAGATATCATCGACGCTACGATGAACGACAAACGAGCAGCAATTATCATTAACTACCTTGATAATCGCAAATATCTTTTCAGAATAAAATTTGTCGTGCTAACAGAAACAGATGATTGGATTATCCGTGACAAATATGATCCTATTCATGCTAATAAAAAAAAAACTGTCGCAGTAAGTAAAGATTCCAATCCAGGTCTATTGACTGGCATTGACAAACCGTATTATGAGCGAGCGTATCCTGTGACGGCGGTTATTTATGGAATCTATCCGATGAATGAAAAATCCAGCGTTGATAATCTGAAACCGATGAAATTTTCAAAAATAAACTGTATAGCTGAACGATAACAGAACATTTTACCGTTTCGACTCGTGGAAACGGTTTAACTGATAAAAGACGTAAAATAATAAACGAGTGGGGAGAAATGGTTAAAGATACCGGAGCGTCTATCAAAGATGTCGCTGAGTTAGGACAAAAATTAAAATTCCCAATAACCGTAGCGACGATAACAGGAGAGATTTTGTATGAATCAAAATATAAATCAAAAGGAGCTTCGATTAAAATTATTGATGATAACGCGCATGCGTGGACTAACGCAGTAACAATATATCCACGAGATCGAACTGTGAAATACTATCGCGGAGATATGTTTGATTTTATTAACGAAATAAGTAAAAACGATCCTGTGTCAGTATGGTTGTTTCAAAGTTCTAAGAACGACGAATTAGATATGGAAGAAAAAAGTAAATGTGATCAGTTTGTAAGACCGAATGGTGTTATTTATCGAACAGATCTTCTCCACGAGAAAATGAAAAATCTTGCGCTGCAATATGCTGATGATACTGACGGACTACTGAGCAACTGTTTTACTGTTCCGTCAGTTGCGGCTCATTTTGCTAGAAAGAAAAATTCGTGGAAGCCAACTAGATTTGATTTTCTTGATGATATAATATCGAGTTGTGTCGAATACGGGCACGGTGGACTATGGAATACTAAATACGATCGTAAAGACGTTATTTCGGTTGATATGGTTGAATGTTATCCAGGAAGTGTTCTCGATACGGAGATTGTTTTGTACACTTCAAGAGATTCGGTCATCCGACACACGAAATGACGCGAGTATCGATAAATGGACCATTATCGGATTTTGACCTGACTGGATTTGCTTGTGTCGAATCATTCGAGTTTGCTAAAGATCTTCATACGATTTGTTATGATTGGTTCGGTAGGCATTATTGAGAAAAGATGTGGTTACCAATAGTACTATTACGGTATATGCTTGATTGTGCGATATTAATATCGCTGATTGTAAATGAAGCAATTATATCATACCGGAAACAAACCGAAGTTTGGTTGCCACAACAAAAGGAATATTCTGATGATTAAAACCCCAGCAAAACTGATTACGAGAATAAAATCGCAAAAGATCTTGGTAGAAAAATAATCGGTAAATTTACCCAAGTAGGATCATATGATCATAAGCGATATTGTACAAGATTGATCAGGGACGATGCTGAGTTAGATTTTTAATCGCCGATACAACGAATAAAAAGACGTTTATAAATCGAGAAATAGCTTTCTTGCCAAATGGAAATAAACTAGGTACAATTGTGAGCTATATGGACGGTGAGTCACCTCAATATACTCATTTAAGATCATCATTGTTAGCGTACATATCGATTAATTTATTATCGATGATAAATGAAATTTCTGAGTTTGCTGTCAGAGTCGCTACAGATTCGTTTTATATCAATACAAAATATTCAGGACTGTTAGAAAAATTAAATATAGACACTTGTGCATCGTTGGGTTCGGGGAGAATAAAAAAGGAAAATATACTTAATTATTGCGAATCCGCTTGTGTTGCGGTTAAAGATATTTACCTGATAAATCAGGCAGAAATAATCAGATATCGTCTGCACCATCGGTATACGATCCAATAACTAGACACAAGACAGTTTATCTAAACGGACCTGGAGTTCTGGTAAAACCACTCGAGCGATCGAACTATTTCAGAATTCAGATATGATCTTGTTAACACCTACACACAGACTCGTGCGAGAAATGAAACAACGAGGAGTACAATCATGTACTTATCACAGCTTTTTTAGGTACAAAGGTGATGCATGGACTCCTGATCGAATGGGAGAAAAATATATTCCGGTGATTATCGTTTGGGATGAAATATGTACTGTGTCGTTGGAAAGATTAAAAACATTTCTCGATTGGTTATTAACAAGAAATACTGCTGTGATAATGTGCGGCGATCACGGTCAACCTCCACCTATAGACGGACCATCTCCACAGGATTGGCTGAGAAATTTTGTTGATTATTACGAAGAAATAAATGATGATCATAGAGCACTTGATGCAGAATTAAAGGAATTTAAACAATTAATCAGACTACAACCGAATAAAATTCAGTGTGAGGTAATGCGCGAGGTAATTTCAGAAACACCCATGAACGACTTTCTACAAACGTGGAGACCAAACGAGTCGATAGTTGCAAGAAGAAAGATAGCTCGTGATACACTTCAACGGGAGTTGTTCAGTTACAACGAGAGAAATTTCCAACGTTGCCAGTTCCGTTATGTTATCGACCAGCAGTTACGCGACGGCAAAATATTGACGCTGATATGCCAGGACAGGGGAAACAGAATCTTGTGTTGAATGATATTGTTGCAGCTGATGTCAATGTTGTTGAAGATGCTCTACGTGCTGATAAATCCCCGTGGACGCTTGAATACGCGATGACGATTCATTCATCTCAGGGGTTAACTATTTCTGATACAGTTGTTTGGATCGTTGATGATCGTATCGAATGGTCGAACTTAATTTATCTTGCAGTATCTCGAGTTAGAAAAATATCTCAGCTGTGGAGAATCGTCATGGACTCGTCCGTGATCAACGATGACCTCGACAGTGATACAGTAAGAAAACAATTGGTTGGTTATAAACAAAGTGACAAAAAAATAAACGCAATTTTGATCTTGATGTTGAATTTATTAATGCTCTGAAACAACAACAGAATAATCATTGTGCAAGTTGTAATTGTATAATGTTATGGCGGTATCTAAAAAGTGATCCAAGACAATGTACCGTAGATAGAAAAAATAACAATCATGGTCATACTCGAGAAAATCCTATGTTGACCTGTCTTGAGTATAATCGACGTCAGGGTGCTGGCACCCTTGGTGCTAGTTAAGTGATTTAGGTGGTAATGGTGTGTCCTCGGGAATTATTTGTAATTGTTCACGTACAAATCCACGTTGAGGAGCAGTTGAATCCAGTCTGTAGATTGCGGGTCTACCAGTGGATCTTGTTACGCTAGATATCTTGTGCGTCGTAATACCCCAAATAAGATCAGTCGCTCTTTTTTACCACCTTCAAGTTCACGGGGTTCATATAAATACCTGACAGTGGTATTACCTAATACTCGTTGTGTTGAAAAATCACGTTGTTGTATTGGTATATGTTTTTTAGTGATTGCATGAATAGGTTCCATGCTGGTTGTTTGAGTAATCTCATTATTTAATGCAGTTATCACACTTGGTAATCTTGCCACCCATTCGCGAGATCTCGTATCCTGAATAAATTCCTTCGCGTATTGATATCCAAATAACCGCTCAGCGAGTGTTCGATTAAATCGTTCAACAATTGCCTGATCACGATGAATTGCAGTATATCCTCGTCGTATTTTCACATTATGTCGCTTCATCAACGATGATACTGGACCAAGAAATTCCTTGCCAGGATCAACCTGTAATAGTTGTGGCCATCATAGACCACCTCGTTGATAAATTCGTTCAAACGCATCAGCTACTTCAGATGATGTTTTAGTTGATAGCGGTTCTGCATTTTTATATCTACTTGCAACATCAACAACAGTTAGCGCGTATTTGTATGTTATTTGACGTCGACCAATTTTAACGGTATTATGTGGTAGAAATAATATATCAGCCTGATAAACTTCATTAGGAACACTAACATCAAAATGTGCAAAGTGAATTTGCTTAGGTGGCGGTAGATAAATTTGCCATATTGCTTGTTTGGATAACCACACTTTAGCAGTAGAATACTTGACCTTTGCTGCATTAGCAAGTTTACTAATTGCTGCTTTACCCCTCCAGTATCCAAATGGGGAATAATAAATTGATTCCATTTATACATTATCAGCACCTAGCGCTAATTTACCTTTCATCGCGGATCTTACTTACCAATGAGCTAATGATTCTCTTATATTTTTATTTTTTACGGAATTTAATGAATGAATCAAATTCACATCTGCAATATGTCTGTCTTGTAGGTTTTTGCTTTTATAAGCTACATCATGAACATGACACGCTTTATCAATAGCGTTTATTGGTTCCTCGCCTGGTTTTGGTTGATCCTGATTATCAAGCCTGATATCAAGTCGAGTACCAGGGCCACAGTAATTATATCCTGGTAGATGTTTTTCTCCAGAGTATTTAGCCCACGGAGTTCCTGGGAACATTGTCATTAATTTAGCAATATCACCACCATCTTTTCAGGTAAAAAAGAAAACTTTTTTTCTGTTACATATGCACATTTTCCACCATATGCTATTCTCGCATTTTTTGTTGTAACCGTGGATAGATCGTTAGTTGGGGTTTAGTTCTACAGCGTAAGCAATATAGATTCATATGTTTATATAATACGGATATAATTGATTTCTCAGCGACTCGAAAACGAGAACCTGTCAAACACCATCCTGCGTTACCGAACTCGATTAGGATGATAATAATAGGACCATCTGGAAGTGGAAAGACACAGTTGTTACTTAATCTTATAATGAGATGGCTAAAATGGGATAAGTTGTATTTGGTAGCCCCGTCTGTAGATGATCAACGATGTTATGATGTACTTGAAGATTTTAAAGAAAACGCAAGATTATTGGATAAAGATAACGATGTTATCGAGTTTACAACCGATATTGACGAAGCACCATCAGTAGATTCCATAGACGGATTTATTAATAATTTGGTTGTATACGATGATGTGATGTTGGACAAACAATCAAATCCTGCTAGAATATTCTCACGCGGAAGACACAAAAACACTGATGTGATTTATGTTACTAAGCGATACACACAAATACCAAAAGTGATCAGAGACAATTGTAATATTTTAGTTGTGTTTAATGGAGTTGATACACATACGTTGCGAAATATTCATCAAACTTGGTGTGGCGGTGACATGGATATAAATAAATTTAGAAACTTTTTTTTCACGAGCACAGGCTACTCCACATGGATTTATAACAATAAATTTACATGATCCCAGAACAAGATATCGAATTGGAGTTGATAAAATTTTTGGATAAATTAATAGCAGCAGGGAGGGCGCGACCTCATATTTGTAAACAATGTACATACTTTTTTTCGTATGATGTTTTGTTTTAAGCAAATTATATTTCAACCAAGTGGTCTGTTCGCCCTCCCTGCTGCTAAGGGAGGGTATTGTGCATTTACAAGCTGACAGACTTGGAGGGTAGGTATTATGTGCATATACAAACTGTCAGATTTGGAGGGAAGGGTATTGTGTGCATATACAAACTGAAAGACTTGGAGGGGAAGGGAGGGGAGGGTATTGTGTGCATATACAAACTGTCAGATTTGGAGGGGAAGGTATTGTGTGCATATACAAACTGAAAAGACTTGGAGGGGAGGGGAGGGTATTGCGTGCATATACAAACTGGCAGATTTGGAGGGGAGGGTATTGTGTGCATATACAAACTGAAAAGACTTGGAGGGGAGGGAAGGGGAGGGTATTATGTGCATATGCAAACTGGCAGATTTGGAGGGGAGGGTATTGTGTGCATATACAAACTCGCAGATTTGAAGGGGAGGGTATTAGGTCATATTTTACGATCAAGAGTTAGCTCTATACGACAAAGAAAATTACAATAGAAAAGATTTTGAAAACCAAATTAATGAACGGAAGAAAGTTTGTAAAATGGAAAGGATTTGATGAATCATTTAACAGTTGGAATAGGCTCGATATAGAACAACCATTAACTAAATGACACCTCTCCTTTCAAGGCCATTGATGAACATTGCATAAAAGTATTAACGAGCATGAAAACGTTACGTTTCTGAGCAATAACAAATGTGTTGAATGTTATAGACATAGAAGACAAACATCTGCGCAGTTGAGAATGCGACGGTTAAAATTTGCACGGTATGATAATTAACATAGCTTACATAACAGAGATTAAAAAAGAAACTACGTTGAAAACATCACAAATTAATATCAAAATTATGCACATAAAAACGTGAAAGCAGTAAAATTACGAAATAAACGACAATGAAAGATGAAACTGGTTCAAACGTATCTCAAAAGTTATATTGCTTCTTCCTACTAGCACACATAAGTTACTAGTCCAGTGGAAAGGTCCCTACGAAGTTAAGGAGGTCAAGAATGACATGGACTACAAAATTGACATAGACGGTAATTTAAAGATATTCCCTGCTAACATGCTTAAGTTGTACATCAAGAGACAGAGCGATAATGTAGAAAAAGGGGTCTTGAATGTCGTTTGTACGGCAGTCATCGACAACAAGGTAGTAGAGCGGAGACCGACACAAGATAGAGCTTTTGCGCGCTGAAACAGAAACTAATCAGTGCACCTATATTAAAATTGCCAGATGTAAGCAAACCCTTTATTTTAAGAACAGATTCCTCTGAAACTGGGTTGGGAGCAGTTTTACTGCAAGAGCAAAATAACAATAAGTTACCCGTAGCTTACTCGAGTAGAAAATTGTTACCCAGGGAGAAAAACTATTCCGTTATTGAGAAAGAGTGTTTGGCCGTAGTGTGGGGAATTGGGAAGTATCATGCGTATCTTATTGGGAGAGATTTCATTCTCGAGACTGATCACCAACCCCTATTGTATTTAAACAAGGCCAAAATCGCTAACGCTCGATTGATGCGTTGGGCGCTGACACTGAAACCCTATCGCTTCCGTGTAGAAGCAATAAGAGGAGTTGAAAATATAGGGGCAGACTACCTGAGTAGGGCATGATTGGAAATTTTGATAAATTTTTATCCAGCATAGAAAATCCAGATTGCAGTATTACCGGTGTAAATATTGTAACATATCATTAGTAGTTATTTTTCTTTTATTCTGTGAGGGTTTAAAAAAAAATGTGTACATTTTTTTTTAATTTCTAAGGGGGGAGGTATTGTCACAGAATTAGGCAAAGAAATAACTTGGTTTTGTCTTAGAACTATTCGACTATTTCTCGTTGTACATGCGTCCAACGTTATCTAGGGTGAATACGCGTTTTTCCATAAAGAGTGCGAGCGGCCAATAAAAGTGTGGGCCAACCCAAGGAATCGTGCGACTGTACAAGGGGTCTAGAAGGATACGTTTGGGTCAATTGTTGTTCCATTGCATTTTTTTATATTCATAAGATTATTTTGAATCTTCGTTGTGTTCATAAGATTATTTTGAATCTTAATAGAGTTCATATTCGAGATTATGTGAATCTCTCTTATAGTGTAAAATACTGTTTGAAGCGTATCTGTAGTCCATGAGGTTTCTTGGATCTGTACTTCATATTGATTTAATATTTTGGTTTATTTTCAATGTGTGAATGTTGTGTAGAGTGATTTGAGGCAATCGTATGTTGAGAGCGTGATAGAATCATTGTATTTTTACATATTTTTCTTTATTAATTCATTTCATAAATTTCCATCTTTCTCACATTGTGTTTGTCTTATTCATTTAGTCCAAAAACCCACTCGGTTTCTATTCTGCGACAGCATTGAAGCATTCGAGGAGAACTGAGGATCCATACAATGTTTTACATGAAAGCGCAAAGACTGATTATTTGTATTAAACTGCATTGAATCATTTGAGGAGAACTGGGGATCCATACGATGTTTTATATGAAGGCGTAAAGACTGACTATTTGTATTAAACTGCATTGAATCATTTGAGGAGAACTGGGGATCCATACGATGTTTTATATGAAAGCGTAAAGACTGACTATTTGTATTAAATTGCATTGAATCATTCGATGAGAACTGAGGATCCATACAATGTTTTATATGAAAGCGTAAAGACTGACTATTTGTATTAAACTGCATTGAATCATTTGAGGAGAACTGAGGATCCATACAATGTTTTATATGAAAGCGTAAAGACTGACTATTTGTATTGAAATGTATTGAATCATTTGAGGAGAACTGGGGATCCATACAATGTTTTATATGAAAGCGATGCTATTCATTATCTATGAAACTTGTTGACGTGTATGTCCAACATATTGCATGTCATATTTTGTACAGGTTATCAAATAAATTAAATCAGTTGATAAGCAGTCTGTACTATAATTGCGGAATAATTCCAGGTAGATAACTTAGGCAGTAAACACTGATGGACATTGTGGGATAGGTTCAATTTGATAAACGTAGGCAGTAAACGCTTATGGCAATTGTGGGATAGGTCCAATTTGTTGTTGTTGTTGTTATGGGGTTTAACACCATTTTTCAGCACACGATAGGCTATACATGGCGGCCATTATTAATGGTGGAGGAAGAACCCGGTAAAAACCCCGGAAAGAACCACCTACCCACGAGAGGCTACTGGCAGGCTTTCTCACATACCCACATTGGCCGAATCTGAGACTCGAACCCACGCAGACAGAGGTGAGATGGCAGTGATCCGTAACGGAGAGCGCTTTAGACCACACGGCCACTCGGGGACCCGATCCAATTTGAAAAACTTAGATAGTAAACACTGATAAAGATTGTCGAATAAGTAAAATTGGATAAGCGTCGGCAAATTTGGAGTAGAATTACTTCCCTGTTAATCTTAATGAATACGTTTAATATCGTAAAAAGCGTGCACCCCGCTCCCCAACAACAAACAAACAAAAGTGGGTCGGTACAGGTGTATATAAGAATGACGATTTACCTGGAGTATTTACCTACAAGGTCAATTTAGAAGCGATTGGGTAGCTTTAAAGTAACAAAGAGATCAATAAATACCAAGTCACACTCACAGATTAATTCGGGTACGGTCGATATGTTCCAATGATCGCTTTAAGCAGCAAGTGACCACAGTTCCGTCAGGAAACACTTATTGGTTGGCCACGAAAAGAAGGTGATCATTTAATAAATGAGTATAACATTGAAATGGTTGCATAAAACACAGGTAGAGAAGCTGTAAGTTGAGGAATTCGGTCCAGGAACAAAGACTTCCATTTCTTATATCAGGATTATTTTTGTATGTATGTATGTATCTATGTATGTATGTAAGTATGTATGTATGTATGTATGTATGTATGTATGTATGTATGTATGTATGCATGTTGTGTCCATGATTGTAGATTGTAGTTTATTATAATCCTTAATTGTAAACATGATGTTAACATGACTAATGTTTGTCCATGATTGTACGTTGTAAATAACATGTTTGACATAACCTTTTAGTTCAGAACATTCTAAAAAAGGACTTATTTATAATTTGACTGGAAGTTTCAATTGGAATGAGTCAAATGTAGGTCAAGTGAAATGTGTGTAAATAGGGATTTTATAAACAAGTAATTCATTCCCATTTCAAATCAGTCTCTGAAATCACATCTGTTATCACAATTTACAGCTGTGTTCAGATATAATTCGATATGAATTATTTATTTAAATTATTCATTGGAATTGCTATGTGCTCGTTGACGTTGGATTAACATATTAACTGGTCCATTGGTTGATTGGAAGGAAACAATACATGATCTGGTATGTATGTGCGAAATCATTTTGTTGGAGATGTCAGCAATTAATTTCGCACAATAACAATATACCCCTGAATATTGGTATTTTGTGGAACGGAACTGAAGCAAAGAATTTCATGCAAATTGCTTATTTTTCGGCACATATGAGAACTAGTTCAAAATACGTCATCTGTGAGACATTAGATGTTTACAAAAATTTATGGTGATGTTATTCTTTTAGTTTGTATGAATGAGTTTATATGCAACGTATATTTCTTTATGAATGTGTGTAGATCCGTTGATAGCGTGATTGGTTGGTAGCTTAAGCGTTTGAGTAGTATTACTCGTGAGCAAGACTATTATGGCTGATATGATTTCTTTCCAAAGAAAATACGATTGACTGAAGCAGACTCGTCCGTTACTAGCTAAGACGATCAACAACCGGAGACTGTCACATTATTGACTCGTCTGCACGTCTAAAGTAGCTAATTGAAAGAACTACTATTGGTTGCTTACCGATTACCAACTGACTTAAGAGACAACCTTGCGCGTGCTCAGTACAACTCAAACCATAGTTGGGGAAAAATGAACAAACATAATCAGTTAGCAAATACCGGATGTTAGGTCAAACATTGCATAATCTGTCAGCAGTTACCTTATGTAAGGACAAACATTGTCTAATCTGTCAGCAAATACCTCATACTATAACTGTCTCGAGTTCATCAACAAGTTTCCTTATTTTTTCAGCCAAAAGTTTAGACGTGCCAGTACCAATGTCATTTACGTCCGACACGCAATATGTGTGCAGCCAATGTGCTATCGAAACAACTGAATTTAGAGAAAGCGTGAACAATGACAAAAATCATATCAGAAAAAGTCAACGCAAAACAAGCGAACCATTTCAAATGATCATCCAGTCCCTGGAAATGTCCCTTCTGAGTCAAAGCACAGATGTAATGACCACGAACGTGACCATTAATATAAACGTTGGATAGTACAGAACTTATTGCAACTTTGGGTTAAACGTAAAACTCTAGTCAAAACGTTTTCTGTCTAGCCCAGTGTCCGTCACTTTATTTCCTGTCAGTTTACTCAGCCTGCATATTCTCAAGTCAATTTAATAATAATAATAATAATAATAATAATAGTAATAATAATAATAATAATAGTAATAATAATAACAGTGATAGTAGTATTATCATTAGTAGTAGTAGTAATAGTAGCAGCATCATCAGTAGTAGCAGCATCAGTAGTAGTAATAGCAATAGTATTCCTTTGTAATGCAAATACATTTATATTGTTCTTTATCGTAATGGCGATTATAACAGGAATTTTGAGTTAATAGCAAAAATAACATATAGTTACAGATGCATTGCTACAGATGGTGCCCAATGAAACACTATCTCTTCGTAATTATTGAGCTAACTTGCTCACGTCTAGAAATATACCGCAATTTTGATATTCTGCTGATAGCTTTGATCAACAGTCGTTAACCTCATCTATACACAATATATCCCTTATAGTTATGTAGTTATTTGACCTAATCCATATACTATAGATCCCTTTAAGTTATGTAGTTATTTCACCTCATTTATACACAATAGATTTCTTATAGTTATGAAGTTATTTCACCTCATCTATACACAATAGATTTCTTATAGGTATTTAGTTATTTCACCTCATCCATATACAATAGATCTTTTATAGTTATGTAGTTATTTCACCTCATCCATATACAATAGATCCCTTATAGTTATGTAGTTATTTTACCTAATCCATATACTATAGATTCCTTTAAGTTATGTAGTTATTTCACCTCATCTATACACAATATATTTCTTATAGTTATGTAGTTATTTCACCTCATCCATATACAATAGATCCCTTAGAGTTATGTAGTTATTTCACCTCATCCATATACAATAGATCCCTTATAGTTATGTAGTTATTTTACCTAATCCATATACTATAGATCCCTTTAAGTTATGTAGTTATTTCACCTCATCCATATACAATAGATCACTTATAGCTATGTAATTATTTCGCCTCATTCATATACAACCGATCCCATCTAGTCATGTAGTTATTTCACCTAATCCATATACAATAGATCCCTTCTAGTCATGTAGTTATTTCACCTCATCCACATACAATAGATCCCTTTAAGTTATGTAGTTATTTCACCTCATCTATATACAATAGATGCCTTATAGTTATGTAGTTATTTCACCTCATCCATATACAATATATCCCTTCTTGTCATGTAGTTATTTCACCTCATCTATACAATAAATCCTTATAGTATGTAGCTATTTAACCTCATCAATATACAATAGATCCCTTCTAGTCATGTAGTTATTTCACCTCATCCATATACAAAAGATCCCTTTTAGTTTTGAAGTTATTTCACCTCATCCATATATAATAGATCCTTTCTAGTCATGTAGTTATTTCACCGCATCCATGTACAATAGATCTCTTAGAGTTATGTAGCTATTTCACCTCATCCACATACAATAGATCCCTTTAAGCGATGTAGTTATTTCACCTCATCTATATACAATAGATCCCTTTAAGTTATGTAGTTATTTCACCTCATCCATATACAATATATCCCTTCCTGTTATGTAGTTGTTTCACCTCATCTATACAATAGATCCTTATAGTCATGTAGCTATTTTAACCTCATCAATATACAATAGATCCCTTGTAATCATGTAGCTATTTAACCTCATCCATATACAATAGATCCCTTATAGTTATGTAGTTATTTCACCTCATCCATATACAATAGATCACTTATTGTTATGCAGCTATTTCGCCTCATCCATATACATTAGATCCCTTCTAGTTATTTCACCTCATCCATATACAATAGATCGCTTGTAGTCATGTAGTTATTTCACCTCATCTATGCAATAGATCCTTAGATCCTTATAGTCATGTAGCTATTTAACCTCATCAATATACAATAGATCCGTTTTGGTCATGTAGTTATTTCACCTCATCCATATACAATATATCCCTTCTTGTCATGTAGTTATTTCACATCATCTATACAATAGATCCCTTCTAGTTATTTAGATGTCATCTCATTCACATACAATATATTCCTTCTAGTTATGTAGTTATTTCACCTCATTCATTACAATAGGTCCCTACTGGATATGTAGCTATTTCACCTCATCCATATACAATAGATCCCTTATAGTTATGTAGCTATTTAACCTCATCTATATACAATAGATCCCTTTAAGTTATGTAATTATTTCACCTCATCCATATACAATAGATCCCTTAAAACTATGTAGTTATTTCACTTTATCCATATAGAAAAGATCCCTTATTGTTATGTAGTTATTTCACCTTATCCATATACAAAAGATCCCTTTAAGTTATGTAGTTATTTTACCTCATCTATATACAATAGATCACTTATAGTTATGTAGTTATTTCGCCTCATCCATATACAATAGATCCCTTCTAGTTATGTAGTTATTTCACCTCATCCATATACAATAAATCCGGTCTAGTTATGTAGTTATTTAACCTCATCAATATACAATAGATCCCTTCTAGTCATGTAGTTATTTCACCTCAACCAGAGACAATAGGTCCCTTCTGGTTATGTTGTTATTTCACCTCATCCATATACAATAGATCCGTTTTAGTTATTTAGATATGTCATCTCATTGGCATACAAGAGATCCCTTCTGGTCATGTGGTTATTTCACCTCATCTATATACAGTAGATTTCTTCTAGTCATGTGTTATTACACCTCATCCATAGACAACAGATCCCTTCTAAATATGTAGTTACGTCGTGTTATTTTATTCTTTTTCTTAAGTTTGTGTATTTTCATTATTCTGAATAGTTATTTTTCTCTGTGAAAATATAAACATGTATTGGCTGTTGTACGCTTTTCACTATGCTATATATGTCTATATTGAGTATTTAACTATTGTTAACGAATCTACATTAAAATGCTCATTTGTAAACAACACATTTCATAGACAATTGTCCATAAATGTAAATTATATTTTAAGGTAATAACCACTTGTGAGTAACATCATATCTTGAATCTGAGTTCAGGACACTGGTTATTTCCTTGGAAAAGAATGGGCTATCTGTTATTTGTTAAAATTTAGGTAACCAGACATGACCTTATTAAGAATAGGATTGGAAAATTATCCACATTATGCCCTCTTACTGTGTCTTAGGTTTGTATATTAAAGTTGTGATCAACAGAATTAAGTGTTACTATTTTAACATCTAACTATGGGAATCAGTCTTTTAGATGTTTTTAGTTCTAATTTCAGATGAATTATTTATTTACGTGATTCATGGAAATTGTTCATTGACTGTTTGGACTACGTGACTAATTTGGGATTATTGTGAATTCATTCAATGACATTCTTGATTGTATCATTGTGATATATCAATACTGTTGGAACATCTGCTTATCCGAGCCAATTTGCACATCAGCACATTGAATACTGGAACTCATTCAGAACACTGTATATTTTTTGGACTTGTGATGAAGCTTTCAGTACTAGCTGGGATTTAATTCATTAAACTGAAATGTCCTTTCAAATTTTCAGTGGTAGTCTAGAGAAATGAATTATTTGTTGAATTTGACTGAACTTGTTTGTTATGGTTTTTTCTGTTACTTAGTTTAAGACCATATGGTCTTAACAACTGTACGTATTCTTTCTTGTCCCCGAGTGAAAACATTGCTTTATTACATGAAACACACCACAAAAAGTCACACAACTGATCGTCTGGTCAACCATATTTCCAAAAAAGGAAAAATTAAACTATTCTATATCATTCTATTATCGGAAGATTTCTTTTAAATATGTATTATTATTTTAGGGGACACTGTTCTTAAAATAGTTTTAATCATGAAGCGACATATCATCATAGTATGACATGGAAAGAACGTAATACCATGGTATGACATAGGAAGGACGTAATACCATAGTATGACATAGAAAGGATGCAATACCATAGTATGACTGGAAGGGCGTAATACCATGGTATGATATGAGAAGGACCTAATACAATAGTATAATTTTAAAAGAACGTAATACCATATCATGACATGGGAAGGACGAAAGACCATCATATGGCATATGAAGGACGTAATACCATAATATGACATCGGAAGGGAAGAACGTAATAATAATAATAATAATAGTAATGATGATGACGTTGCATAGCGCCTAATCTTTAGAAGCCCTAAGCGATTTGCAACATTAGACAACAACTATAAGATAAAAAACGTATAATGATATGATTACAAAAACAAACACCATGAAATTAGAAAAAAAACATGCTGAGAATATTTAAGGTAGGAAACATTATTAGGTCTTTAAGTTTGTTCTTGCAGTCGAAATAAGTGAGTTTTGAGAGCCCTCTTGAATGGGATCACTGTGTCTTGTGTCTAAGTTCAGTGGGCAATTCATTCCACGTTGCTGGGCCCTGGTATGCAAAAAAGAACGCTGTCCATATGACTTTGTTTTCATAGTGGCAATAATGAGTATACGATTGTCAGAAGAGGAGCGTAATTATCTTGCTGGTGTGTACACATGGGTGAGGTAGGATAGGTATGTTGGACTAGAGTCCGTCAGTGAAACGTAGCACAGAGAACAAATTTTGTGTTTGATTCTGGATTGAATGGATAGCCAGTGTAGGGTACAGAGCAGCGGGGAGGTGTGCTCTGATCGTGGTACTCTAAGTATGATCCGAACAGCTGTGTTTTGAACTTTTTGAAGTTTTTGGAGCAGATATTGAGATGAACCAGACAGAATTGAGATACAATAGTCCAGTCTTGAAAGTACTAATGAACACACAAGTGTTTTAGTGGCATCAACTGAAAGATATTTGCGAATTGAGCTGATGCGTCTCAGCTCAAGATATGCAGCCTTGCATATGTTCATGACATGTTTGTGCAATGTGGGAGTACTGTCCAGAGTAACACCTAGGTTTGGTACTGACTGTGAGAATTTAATGTTGGTGTTGCTGATATTTATTGTTTGAGGTAAAGGATGTGAATGGAAAATTCTTTGTGTTGTAATCATAATGGCCTCAGTTTTATCATCATTCATCTGCATCTTGTTACATGTCATCCATAATTTCACATCAGAAATGCACCTCTCTACACCTTGGACGGTAGCATCAACTTCAGTTGGGCGGCTAGATTTGTATATTTGGGTGTCATCAGCGTACAGTTGGTGAGACACTGGATGATGATCTATGATACTTGAGAGCGGCTGAGTGTATAGATTGATGAGAACAGGTACAACAACAGACCCCTGTGGAACACCACAACATAGATCAACTGGACTGGAGTGTATTCCATTTGCAGACAAGTAGGATATGAACCACAGTAAGGCTGGATCATGAATTCCAAATACAAATACATGCTGGAGACGATGAAGTAATATATCATGGTCAATTGTGTCAAATGCTACAGACAAATCAAGGAGGGCGAGGACTGTAATCTTTCCAAAGCAGAGATAATGTCATTAACTACTTTTAGAAGAGTAGTTTCAGTACTGTGGCAAGGGCGATATGCTAAAAAGACTGTTTGAATTCAGATGAGATACAAGCTGGGCTAGAACAACCTTTTCTAAAATGTTTGATACGAATGGGAGATTAGAAACTGGGCGCTAGTTCTTTAAATCGTTATAGTCTGGTGTTGGTTTCTTCAGCAGAGGCTTTGGGAATTCCACTAATGAGAGAGGTATTAATAACATCAGTTAGTGAAGGCAATACTGGATATAAGCACTCAAGCAGCAGTGATGTTGGCATTGGATCAAGTTCACATGACTTCAGTTCATCAGGATTGTACGTACGAAATCCATAGAGACAGGTTCAAATGCTGCTAACCGTTGCCGCTCAAATTCTGTATCCCAACTGTATGGTGACGACGTGTCAATTGAAATTGTGGTGTCAAGCTTATCTCTAATGGTTTGTACTTTGTCACGGAAGAAATTTGCAAACATGTCCGGAAGGTCGACTGGAGATATACATAACACCATATCATGACATAGAAATTACGTAATACCCATAGTATGACATAGAAAGGATGTAATACCATACTATGACATTGGGAAAGATGTAATACCATAACATGACATAGGAAGGACGTAATACCAGATCGTGACATGGGAAGGACGTAATGTCATGTTATGACATGCGAAGGACGTAATACCATAGTATTCCATGGGAATGACGTAATACCATTGTATGGCATGGGACGGATGTAATACCTTAGTATGACATGGGAAGGCCGTAATATCATAGTATGACATAAAAAGAACATGATACCATAGTATGACATAGGAAGGACTTAATACCATATTATCACATAGTCGGTACACTTTGCCTATTGTGTGTACAGTTTCATATTTGTGATGCCACTAAAACACTTGTGTGTTCATTAGTACTTTCAAGACTGGACTATTGTAACTCAATTCTGTCTGGTTCATCTCAATATCTACTCCAGAAACTTCAAAAAGTTCAAAACACAGCTGTTCGGATCATACTTAGAGTACCACGATCAGAGCACACCTCCCCGCTGCTCTGTACCCTACACTGGCTATCCATTCAATCCAGAATCAAACACAAAATTTGTTCTCTGTGCTACTTTTCATGTCGGACTCTAGTCCAACATACCTATCCGACCTCACCCATGTATACACACCAGCAAGATAATTACTCTTCTCTTCTGACAATCGTATACTCATTATTACCACTATGAAAACAAAGTCATATGGACAGCGTTCTTTTGCATACCAAGGCCCAGCAACGTAGAATGAATTGCCCACTGAACTTAGACACAAAGACACAGTGATCACATTCAAGAGGGCTCTCAAAACTCACTTATTTCAACTGCAAGAACAAACTTAAAGATCTAATAATGTTTCCTACCTGAAATATTCTCAGCATGTTTTTTATTTTTTAATGTTTTTTGTTTTTGTAATAATATTATTATATGTTTTTTTATCTTATAGGTGTTGTCTAATGTTGTAAAGCGCTTAGAGCTTCTAAAAATTAGGCGCTATTCAAAGTCCTCATTATTATTATTATTAGTAGTAGCAGTGTGCAGTATTCCCTTTACTTATTGGATGCGATCGTAAGAAAACATTTTCACCCCGCCATCTGAATTGTTTCGTTGTCAATAAACATTTAGACGGTCATTTTTTTTATTCGATTCGCGAAAGGAATTGGGGAAAATGGTTTCGTCTGTCTGAATATGGCTAATTTACCACCACAGGGGCTTGATATGTCATGTATAACATGCCATAACATCAAAAATGGCTAAAATCCAAAGACACGAACAACAACAACAAGTAAAACTAAGGGTATTGCTCAGTTCATGGCGAATGTGTAAGCTGGAGTTGGAGGGGGGCGGTAAACCTGAAGCATGGAATCCACTGTATATACAAGCGTGGTTTAAATGTTAGTTTACAGAAGTAAATAAACTCACTTCTGTTCACAGAAGAACGTGGATATAAACCGGTTTCCAAATTTACAGAAGTTTATCCAACCACTGCATATTTACGCGGTAAGTATGTGATGCAATTCCGACTCAAAATGAAATTAGTTTACATATTCTGCAGTCCGCTGTTCCAAGTCAAATACTGCAAATATCCAGTCACAAATACATAACAGTAAATGTATGAATTTCTGCATCCAGGAAACCGTCTTTCAAATTAATAATGAAACAATGTAATGTTTAGATGTGAAAGTGTTGTGTTAGGTTACGTAAACATGTACCGTCTCTACTGCATTCTAACACGTACCGCATCAAACAATGTGACATTTCGAGCATTGGACATTTTGTGTTGAAAAATGATTTTGTCTGTGTAAAATGTTCTGTATATTCGGAAGGACGCTTGTTCTTTGACTTTTAGATTGTAAGAAAAGTATAATTTACTTTTAAACGTTAATACTAGTTCATTTTACTTGGGACTATTTTTTTACGCACAATAAATGAAATGTTCTACGTCTGTCAGAACGAACGAAATTATTGATTCTTCTTTCTATCTCAGTAATTTCTACTGAAATAAAAACTATGTGATAAAAAGAATCTCAAATGGGTAATGAGCAAAAGCTGACATTATTCAACTCGTTTAGTAATTTCAATATTAACTAAGTACCCATTTGAGATCCTCTATGTATGACATAGGAAAGACTTAATACCATAGTATGACATAGGAAGGACGTAATACCATAATATGACATGGGAAGGATGTAATAACATATCATGACATGGGAAAGACGTAATACCATAGTATGACATATTAAGGACGTAATACCATAATATGACATGTGAAGGATGTAATAACATAGCATGACATGGGAAGGACGTAATACCATAGTATGACATGGGAAGGATGTAATAACATAGCATGACATGGGAAGGATATTATAACATATCATGACATGGGAAGGGCGTAATACCATAGTATGACATAGGAAGGACGTAATACCATAGTATGACATAGGAAGCACGTAATACCATAGTATGACATGGGAAGGATGCAATAACATATCATGACATGGGAAGGATGTAATAACATATCATGACATGGAAAGAACGTAATACCATAATATGACTTGGGAAGGATTTAATACTATAGTATGAAGTTGCAAGGAAAACAGTTATTTTCACTGCAATATCTTTAATCAAAAACACACCTCACTGCACAATAGTTCAAGCATATACGATACATATAACACGTTTTCATAAAGAAACTTTAAAAAATAATTTCCTTAATCAATCTCTAATACACAATGTATTCCGAACGATCTCTTAAATCTTTTGAGAAAATTTATTTAATTAGAAATGAAATTTGTGGCCACTGGTCTGTTGTTGGTTACAGCTATATATATTTTTGTTCAGTTAATGTTTGCATTTTTCAGAGCTCAACAAAACAGGCAAGTAGTGATTAACAAAATGCAATTGCTCAGACGTTGTAAAAACACAATAGATTTTAGAATGGTATTTCTGAATGGAAATGAACAATGTCTTGAGGTTACAAAAGGTCATTGTACATTGAACATAATGTGGAACACGTTTCCAAGTTTTAAACTCCCTTGGTCACTGGCACGGTTCCCCTAAGTGGTCACCAAATGATATAGGCAAGCTATTGACTCAGGTACAAAATAGCCTATTAGCTTAAACATGTATTATACGTATCTTTTTTAATGTATTTTGAGAGTGCTTCTATAAAAAAAAATGGACATAAGTGCATACACTGGTCTATTCCTTGACATATCCATGTAATTTTGGTACAAGAACAAGTATAGAGCAGATATATACGCTAAACAATAGATGACATATCGAAACAAAACAAATGAAACAAAAAATTGATTAAAAATATAAATTTTGGCTAATATTATATCTAAATGGAAATCAGCAATATATTTTAGTTACAAGTTAATGTACATTGATAAGCCTTAGGGACGCACCTCCCAATCTAGAAACTCTTTTGATCGTAGGCGTGGTTCTTTAAACGTGGCAATATCCAAAACATATTGACCTATGTACGTAATGTCAGCAGAAACATATATAATACATGTATCTTTGTTATTATGTAATTGTACAATATAAGAATCCATAATATAAGATAAGAATTCTTTATTTCTGACCGATAATCCATACATCGAAATTAAAATATAGCATAAAAATATCCCAGATATATTGTTGATAAATATGCACACATATCTATGACTACAGACTGTGTCCAGCATTGTTAGGAATTAAATTATGTAAGACATTTAAAAAATAATTGTTTCATCTATTATTAAGACGAGGAGTCAAACTAATGTCTTTGTTCTACAGAAATTTTATGATACATTTCTTACTATTGGATATTGTTGTCAGCATTGAGAACACATACTTTCCACTTGCTTCTTCAAAAACTGATTACTTTATAGTTTACAAACATGACAGAGGCAGGTGCCCATGTTTGAGGACTTAATTGAAAAGAAAAGGCTATTATTATGACCAATCATTAGTTTTGTAATACATTCGCTAAAGTTTGTCAATGGTTTAGTGACTCATCATATTTTCATCATCTGACGGATCGGATCTTAAAATAGGACGCAAATACGCATAACTGTTGATACATGTAAGAACATGACCGTTAAGATATACAGGAGGAGATGGAGGGAGATGGTAATTTGAAAGAAGCATACCAATTTATGTATATTATAAATGATGCCATTCACAAATGCCTATTGTTCACATATCATTTATAATTTCCTAGCACCTGATACAGAAGGATTCATCAATGACATATTATCAGGATAATTAAAATTGTTAAGAAGCGTCAAAAATAACCACACGTGACACTAACCAATTTGACGACATAACTCGTCTATGTATATATTAAATAACATAGGGGGAATGAACATCCCTAATCGCTCCATTGGTTACATTAAAGGAGCTCGATACTGCATATCAAATTATGGCAGCCAAATATATTCAAATAACTATACATCCCTTTCAAACAAAAAAATGTTCGACAGTGATTTATTTTCTTCTCTTGGTTGTGGCTTTCCTTAAATATGTATATAATTTGTAATTAAGCAAACCGACTACTTGGTTTTATAACAGGAATTTAACACCATCGGCGTTGTTCAATATAAACTATAATTTAATGTTAATTTACATTTCATACTATTAGCTTTGTACTCAATGATAAAATGAACAACCCCAATATGTCTTAGACGCGTTAAAGACGTATTCAAGCCATGTAGACGTCCGTTTCCGGTAGGTAAAACTATTTGGTTTAATTGGGATTTACCCTTCATAAAAAACCCAAAATTCTAATATTCTGTTACCATCGAATTTCCCAGCAGCAATATTGATAATAAATTTCAATCTGTAATTCGCAAAAACAAATATTTCTAAAAATAGCAGGCAATGAAAGGGTAGTAGGATTTTGTTCACTAACAAGGTCAAAGTGATAAAATAAAACCAAGTCAATCAACTACTCACAGGAATCATATAGCACTTTTCGATTGATTGTATGTCATAATGAAGTTTTCGATAGCAATTATTCAACAGCATGGTAAATACTGATCCGTGTTAGGGACATTAGTTCCATACCTCGAGCGCCTTGGATGTATGGATATGACGATGACGCGATGAAGCGATGTGCTGAACATTGTCGCTTTCGTTTCATCGCATCACCGTTGTCGGTTCCTCGCGTTTTACACAATGGAGCAGTCACATATATCGTAATTCCATAGGTAGTACATTCTTCATCTCAGCATTGAGAATTCCAGCAAAATAACGGAAAAAAGTAGGCCGTTAGTTATTGTATTTATTTACAGTAATATCAGACAAAGGACCTTTAAAATTTCTAAGCTTATCCAACTAAACCGACTAAAAATTGAAAGAACCATATTTTTTAACCAGTATTAATTGCACTTCGTTATAAAGACCAAACCCGGTAATAAGACCATTTTTGTCAAGTCTGGACAATGGTCTTATTGAGATCAAACATCTAAACCAACATGTTTCTTATCATTAGATGGATGAAATTAAGGCTTGCAATAAGCAAGATAAGAAGCACCATATCATTGAATATCTTGTGTAATCTGCATCCGTTTCGTTTTGACCGTCGATTTTCCTTACTTGCTACATCAGTAGAGAAGAGCCACCATATACATTGTCATAACAAGAGCACTGAAAAAGTACATATAACCGTCATAGTGCATTGTTAAGGGTCTAAGGGATATTGGCCTCGAGTCAGTCTTAAATTTGCAATAGGTATAATAACTTCAATACAAAATATTATGATTCGTTTACATTTGAGAAGAAATCATTTTTTGCAAGCATCCGCCCCATGCAGTGACATGATAAGGTAGAGTTTGTGCTACCTCGTAAAGTTTTCTGCCTGATTCATAATTAATTCTAGAACACTTCTTCCATCCTTAGCAACCAAACATCTGGGAAAAAGAAAATGTACGCATCATAATCCAGTACATGTTGAGCCTAAATTAGAAAGTAACCTTTAGAAGGTCATGTCACCAACAAGCTGACCCTATAAATTGATTATTTCGTGGTGACGGTTATTAGATAAGATAAGATAAGAATTCTCTATATCAGACAACATAGTCCATATATCTAAATTAAAATATAGATATAAAGTAAAACCACTGTAGACATAAAAGATCATATACCTCCTATGTACAAGTATACAGAGACATCTACAACAAAGGAATATGCCCTGTATCGTTAAGAATGAAATTATGTGACGCATTTAAAGAGTAATTTGTTCCATCTACTAATACGAGAATTTAAATAAATGTCATAGTTCTAAATATATTTCAATATAAGTTCTTTCTATTAGATATTCTTTTCATCACACTTTCTAATTACTTCATCAAAACTGAATCCATTATACATTACAAACATGTTGGAGGCACTGTTCCATCGCGGAAGGACAAAAACAAAACGAAGACTATTGTTATAAACAATAACTAGTTAACTAGTTATAAACAATAACTAGTTAGCTAAAATATGAGCTATGTAGACAGGTATTTTAATATCAAACAACTTTTTAAAGAGTGTCCAATGATTGACCCTATCAAATGCCTTACTAGCGTCTAAAAAGTATGCAAACACTGGGCTGCCATGCTCTACATAATAGCTAAAAGTTTCCTTAAAGTCATAAAGGCATAAATCTGTTGAATGCTGCTTTTAAAAACCAAACTGATCATCGGAGATTGTGACTTCACATCTTTGCAGTATGATGCATTCAAATATTTTTGAAATAATAGTCGTAAGAGCTATAGGTCTGTACTTAATTTTGTCCGCCAGGTTACTAATTTTTCTTTTTAGTAGCGGTATAATTATAACTTTTGTGAAATCACCTGGAACAAAGTTATGTACAAACATACAATTAAGTAAAATCATCAAAATCAGAAGTCTAGTATCTGAAAATTTAAAATGTTCCACAATAAAAAAATATGATCCTGGTCATTTACCTCCTTTTTGTCTTGTTATTGCACTTTGGATCTCAGATAATGTGATTAATGTGGACGGATAATCCAGAGGTGCAGATTTTTGTAAATATCAAAGTTTCTTTGCTAAACGAACCATTGCAAATCCTTCCACTTACAACTGAGTTTTATTTTAAAATTAATTGGGTAAATCATAATAATGCAAGCTAAAGCATAAAAAAGAAGAAAACTACATTAAAATAACGAGTATATTGTTTATTATGCTATATCTACAATCGTATGTGTTGATATCCTGTAAATGTTTCTTGTCCTTATTAAGTGCAGACAAAAGTAGGCATTTTGCGCAATATCGGTGTAGTCACTCCTAAACTATTCGCAACAGTAGTTTATTTTGCAAAAGTGTTGTAAATATGCAATATTACAATCCATTGTTATCTAAAGAATGTCTGTACGAAGTGCCCGTTGACCTTGCTACCCACCATGCATTGCTTTTGGATGGTTGTTTTTCATACTTTACAAAATCATAGAATGAGTATTTATACTCTTATTTTCTTTAGCCATAATTTTTTTAAAGAACCAATGTATCTCATATCATTTGGTGAGTGCAATGAACGCAGATAGTTAGCTAGATTACAGGCATCCCAATAGATATAATCTGATATGATCTCATTTTGGATTTCATTGATAGAAAGGTGACATACTCTGTACATATTTATGCCTTGAAGGAAGTTTATAATGTGTTCCAATGTGTCACAATCTACTCGGGAATTATTTCTAAAGCGAGGTACTTTACTAGTCTGGAATTTATGCACATTTATTAAAGGCATTAAAAGTGTCCTCGTCTCAGGGAAGAGTGAAACAAACCATCAAGCAAATTAATATTCCTGCGAGAAATGGCTACATTAAAATACATTTTCAAGGGCACAACATGTTGATATTCAGTTAGACGTCCTCAAAGAATAATCTTCCTTAAATATATCTTTAAAAAGAGGGATTTAATCACCCCACCCCAAAGCATAATATATTTTGTTAAAACATTAGATTTAAGTCAATTAAGCTGTCTGACTACATCGCATATTTTTGCTGAATTTTTACTTGTCTTTTCTATATTTAGTGAAGCGACTGTTCATTACGACTTTTTAAATGCAACTATAACCAGCAAGATGGACAGGATCCAGAACGGTGCCGAACTGATTGCAGAGCCACCATTTCCACGAGGAAGAGCCACAATCCCCAGATCATCCTTATTACATTGGTTTCTTTGACAGCAACGAGTGCGTACGGTGAAATTACCATTTGTTTGGTCATCCTCCTTACAACTACTAACGCATCCCGCTGTAATGTTGTAGGATGTTTCATCGAAGCGTTGTACGATCTAAAATGTTCAGTGTGTGATAACAAGTTTTTTAAAGTAACTTAATGGCTATAAAAAACGAATAATTGAAATATAGCATAGTGTTTAATAAAAACCTGTTATATGCTGTACGTTTCATACAGTATTTACCTTCTAAAATTGAGAGATGAGTATATTGTAGTCAAATTGAAACAAACAACACATTGTATGCCAAACTAGCAAGAAAATAATATGAAGGTAATTCATATTTGTTGACGTCTTTTCCAGATGATATAGAGTTTACAGAATGGTTTGTGGTTGAAAGTTTTAATACAGATTGTAAATGGCAAAATGTTAAATGTTCTTCGTTCTAAGTACAGTGTAGTTCAATCATGTACAATGAGGTATTCTGAGGGCCTTTTTAAGTCTGGAGCAGGTTTGATACAAGGTGAAATCTTATCACCGATCATATTGTCGTTATTTATTAAAGATCTGGAAACATAATTACAATATATGAGATGTACCTGAATAGAGTTAGGCGAGTTGTCTTTACTTTTGACACTGCATGCTGACGAGTTTGTTTTATTTAAGGAAACATTGAGGGTTTGCAAACACTCATGGATAATATGAACGACTACTGTAATAAATGAAATTTAAATATGAATCGTCATACATACAAATTAAAATTTTCAACCACATCAGTATTACTCCCGGCTATATTCCATACCTCGTATTGTCTTAAGGGATCATATTTTCAAAAGACCATAACTTCGGTTATTGTTCTTGTTTTCTCAAGCGACGGGAAATTCTCTAAGCTGAACAAATACTGGCTGATAGAGCACTAAAGGCAATAGATATGTTTATTTGCAACTTGAAAAAATGTTACCTAAATTATAATGAATGCTTGAAACTTTGTGATAATGATGTTGTTCCAGTTTGAACTAGACATCAGAAGTGTAGTTTTCACCCGGCGGTCGTCATTGAATGTGTATAACCCAGGATTTAAAAAATATTTGTTAAAATTAAAAATATCTACTTGTAACGTAGGGTAAAAGGTGAATGTGGAAGAATTCCACTTAATTAGATGGTTAAGTTAATTAAATGTTGCTTTAGGATTAAACTTTCTGAAAATATTAAACTAAGCAATGCTTTATCGTTAAGGGTAGGGGTAGGGTTATAAATTGGAAATTAATCCAAATAAAGCGTCAATTTAGTTACACTCCTATCAGGTACTTTAAAAACATTTGGTTTTGATGAAGTGTGAATGTTTCTTGATTCTGTAAATTGCTCCACGTTTATTCCAAGTTTATTCCACGTTTATTCCACGTTTATTCCAAGTTTTAAACAAAGAGTTAAAGATGCTTTTCTATCATGCTGGAATAATACGTTTAAATATTCTAACAAACTGTCTCGACATAAACATATAAAAGCTGATTTCGGCCTCGAAGATTATTTCAAATTCTTGTGTAACCATAATAATAGATAAACTTTGAAAAGTTTATGAGTGTCTTCCCCATATCTGAGAATTGAAAGTAATTCTGCAATAAACCATCCACACAATAAATTGTTAACTTCTAATAATAGGGAATACATATTCAGTATCTAAATGTGTTTACACACGCTTAAAAGATAGGTTATTATTTTATTAGTACGTGTGTCCATCTCCTCTTTTCAAGTACCGTTTAAAGTTTCCTTATTAAACTTGTACATATATAGCAGTTTACAACCATGCGATACTTGTAAAAAATGTAATATGTACCATACAAGCATGCAATAGATTATGATAACAAATTGTTGAATTAAGATGAATAAAGTTGGGTTGAAGTGCATAGGGCATGGCTCCTTCATTTAATTTTTCCTGAAGCTCTAAGTACGATTAATGCAACTACACTGTACTTGAAGGATTACTTGCAAGTGATCAATATAAGTACGCTGTACTTCATGGGCTACTTGCAAGGAATCAATAGAAATACGCTGTACTTCATGGGCTACTTGCAAGGAATCAATAGAAATACGCTGTACTTGAAGGATTACTTGCAAGAAATCAACAGAAGTACGCTGTACTTCATGGGCTACTTGCGTGTGTGTGTATGTGATTTGGATTTTTAACGTAGCTTTAACAATGTTTCAGTCATATCGCTACGATGTCTGCAGTGTGACAGTTTATAGTGATGTCTAGCACTGGGGCATCATGCCGCAGACATGTAGCATGATGTCCCACCCAGCCACATTATCCTGATACCAGGCCGACCAGTCCTAACACTAACCTCTTAATGCTGAGCGCCTAGCGAGGCAGCTGTTAGTACCATTTTTGTAAGTCTTTGGTATGACTCGGCCGGGGATCGAACCCACGATCCTCCCGCATCCGAGGCGGATGCTCTAACCACTAGGTTACCGGAGCGGTCATATGGGCTACTTGCATGAAATCAATATAAGTAAACTACTTAATGTAAGTTATAAATAGGTTGTTTACTGATGTTTGAGTTCAAGGTCTAAATTTTTAAATCTAGATCTTGTTTACGAATTTGATGAAAAAATGATCTTATTCCTGGTCTTCTTATTGTGTCTCAAGATTTTTGTATATAAATGGTTATGATAAACATAATAAATTATTCCTATTTTAACATCTGTATGGTGGAAACAGTCTTTTATCTGTGTTAACTTATAAATTGAGACGACATTTTTATTTTAATTATTACAAAAAGCTCATTGACTTTTGGACTAACTCATTATGCTGGGATTATTGGGAATTCATTCAAGAACATTCTGGATTATATAATTTTGATGCATCGAGACTTTTGACACATTAGCACATTCAAGGCTGACACATCAGCACATTCAATAATGCAATACACTCTGAACACTCCATACCTTTGGAAGTGTGGTAGAAGGTTTAGGATCATTTGCGTTTTAATTCATAATACTGTAAGTTTCTTTCAGATTTTCATTTTGTATTCCAGATAAATAAATTATTTATTGAATGTTATTTAAATGGTGTGGTCCGCAATTTAATGTTACGTTGTTTAGGGCCATGTATTCGTAACATAATACAAATACACTGTACTTGATGGACTACATACAATGGAATCTTTGATTTAAAAAAATCATTACTTACAGTACAAAATGATCCTGTACAGTTCCCTGTGGTTGCGTTGGTTACGGTTGCATTAGTCAAACATCCTTTGTAGATGCATGTATGTGTAACGCAGATAAAGGTCACCTGTGTATAAAATCAAATGGAATTATTGAAGCGTTCTCATAACATATCCTCTCTCATTTGAAGAGAAATGTGTTAGGCGTCGGTCTGTCTATCGTTTTTCTATCTATCTAGGAGGCCTCGGATTTGTGACCAGAAGAGGCACGTGTCACACACACACACACACACAAACACACACACACACACACACACATATATATATATATATATATATATATATATATATATATATATATATATATATATATAATGAATGTTTAATTTGTATTACTTGTTGGCTTTTCGTAATGACTGTATGTTATGAATATCTGCATTTCGTACCTGACCTTAGCCCTAAATCAAGTTCACTGTGTACATGATTAAGTAGAATAATTTCTTCAAACCATTATTCACTTGAATTACAAAGTGCTTGTCACGTTTGCCTGCCCGCGATTACGTAAGTTAGGAACAAAGGAATGGATTAGCACAATGAGTATGTCGACCCTGCACTGTTATGGCGATTGTGTTTGTACAAGAAACCCCCGTTAGGTGTTAACACTCGCATATAGATGTTAGAAGCTTTGTTCTAAGAACAAAGGACCCTCAACGCTATTGAAAATCTCCCCGCTTTGACAGATGGCTTGAGGCTCATCTGTTAACTGGACCGACTGGGGGTAGAATTGATATCCAATCACAACTGAGGAAGGGTGGGGCCATCAATTCGAACCAGAACTTAACAGTCAGTCGGACTGATAACGAATTAGTGATTTGTAAGCCGTCGTACTGGTAAAGCAGAATATACTCACTTTGAGGGAGCCACTCGTGATTTGGCGGGAAAACTCTTAGAACATTCTAAGGACAGAAAGCTTCGTAAAGGTCAGTGAGTTATTTGCTCGAATGTTGCAGAATGTTACGGCATTGTAATTGTAATTAAGTGCAGCATGTATATTTACTTACTAGAATCATTAGTACATAAAACTACCCTTGTGTTGTTTAATTTACATGCGTACTTGAGAAATGAGCTATGATTAAGTAGATTGCTCGCTCGTCAGAATTAATATTGTATTTCGCTATTTAGTTACTTCGTAGTAAACTAGTGTATTTATTCATGTGATATTCTAGATTTTGCCATTGTGAATTAAATGGTAGCTTGTAAAATGGCTGCAGTGTGTAAATTTAAATAATATGAATATTTGAATATTTGTGTACACTTGTGGGAGTGTAATGTACAGAAATACGTCGGATTATTGTGATATTGTTGACAATAATGAGATTAAGGAAATATATATATTGATGTGACGCAATTTAGTGATTTCTGTATGATAAGTAGGATACCGCTCTTATTGCAACGTTGTTTCTATAAGAACGTGTGTGTTTTTCGATGTGCACGAATGCGTGACCATAGATGTAGATAACCTTGATCTGATGATTGATTGATTGTTGATTTAGTGTGAGCGAGATGGCTAACACAAATGCTAACGTCCTTGTGTTTTTCGTAGGAAGCTTTCAGGGACAGAGTAGTCAAGTCCCGAGTCTCAGAGAGACAGGATAGAAGTAGGCGGAGAACAAGCTCCGTTGAAGGAGAAATAGAGAATAGAAGTAGGCGGGGAACAAGCCTTGATGAAGGAGAAATAGAGAATAGAAGTAGGCGGAGAACAAGCCTCGTTGAAGGAGGAAGAGAGAACGAAAAGGAGGAGGAGAAAAGAAGACAAAAGGGGAAGAGGGCAGGAAGAATCTGAGAACGCCGGAAGGAGAAAAGCAATTGGCGTAGTAAACACAGATGAGTAGAAACCAAGTACAGGGGAAAGCCATCTCACACTATAATCACGTGATGAAATAGGTTGTAACATGGTCGAGAGGAAGTAGATTGGTTGAGAAATTAATATCATTTAATTTGTATTAAATTGTTATTCTTTTGAATTTCACCTTTGTGTTCTTAATAATTTAATTGTCGGTATTGCTGACTGGGGGCTCGGAGCTTTACCTCTCTCTATCACTAATTTCACTTCCTACAAAAACGAGCCAGGGTGGGAATTCCACAGCAATTCAAATAAATATTGGGAGCATCCCACCCCAACGCATAGCAGTGGGTCACATAGAACTTCACAAATGTCTTACACACACTCAAACACATCAACATTTTACACGCACACTCCAACACATCAATATCTTACACACACACACACACGCCAAGACAGTCATATCTTACAAACATATTCCAACAAATCAACATCTTACTCACATACTAAAACACACCAATAGCGTTCACACATACTCCACCACATCAATATTTTACAAACACACACTCCAACACAGCAAAGTCAACACATCAATATCGTACACATACACTACAACACATCAATGTCACACACACACACACACACACACACACATCAATGTCTGACACACACACACTCCAGGTTTAATACTTGAAAAACAAGTTTAAATAAGCAGATCAGTAAAGAGAAGATGAGAAATATATTTTGAAAACTAACATATTAATGTCAAACATATATGCTGGTAATTTGTTTTCAAGAATTTAGCGGGACTTTTAACACAATAGTTGCTATTGCATGCGAGGAAATAGGAACTAAAAAAATCTCAAGCTTGAATACATCTTCTGGTTTTTGTCGTATAGAGTTAACTCCTACTTTTGTACAATATTCCCTCCCTGTTAAGTCTTAAATTTATATACTAAAGGGTCTCCTACTACAACGTCTCTGAATATAGAATCAATTCCTTGAAATTTGCAAGATAGATGTAATCAAAACAGACTAATATTTTCTGAGATCTTAACGTTTCACACCAAATACATAGCTGGGTATTCCACATGCGTCTGTTGCAAGATAACCAAATACATTAATCAATACTTTTATCTATAATTAGGTTTACTGGCTTCAACTGGTGACCCGCAGTTATAAATTTATGATATGACCTGAATTGCAATATATCTTAATCTTTCATTTTCACTACATACTTCATAATTCTAGACATTAGAGTTTGTCTAAACCTTTCTAGAAAAACAGTTCTTATTTTCTGAGTAAGTCGAAACGTAATCAATATTTTCTTTACACAATACTTCAATGACCGTTAGATTACAAAATTACTTTTCTTCGTTGAACTGTACTTTTCTGATTTTCTTTACTCAAATATTTCTTTTTCAGCGTTATGTATGTTCTCTTAATTGTTTTCTACCTTTTTAAGCACAGGCATACATTGAGACGGCAGTTTTCACTGTTGAAATGTATTTACAACCAGTAGTACATTTTTGGCAGCCTTGTATGTCAGTGATATCTGCCTGGAACTCGTCACCTACGTGACGAACATAAACCTATATATTCTGAACGTTTCATTTTACCTACTTCGGTAATGATTCCACAATTTATTCATTCTCTCATATTTTAATCCGTCGCTGTCTTGAAGAAAGAAGCCGGTTTAGTAAGTGGGTTCGTTCTTGTGTCTAGAAGAATCTATTTCACATACTGGCAATATCAGTCATAGTCTTTGGCCCACTGTCCATTAGATATTTGTGTTTTCTTTGAGGTTTATCCCATAACTGACTGACATTTGTGCAAGCAACTGAACATCAGGATCTTAATAAAGATGTCTGAATAATTTTCTTTGTCAGAAATTTAAAACGAATTAAAACCATCAAAGAAATGTTCTGAGGTATTACGAGAAAGCCAAGGTATATAAAACATTTTTTTAAACAACAGTTTATATCATTTCTTCAACCCCTTCACCGTTTTCTCAGGTCTATACAATGTTGCCATCCCCTTTTTGACATCACAGGTTCTCAATAGCACGACCCTGCTATGATTACTTCATATACATCTCTTGCATGTGCTTCTTAAATCTGCTTAATCCAATAATTCATTCTCTTTTTTTGTAATCACGATAGTGTGTGTGATTTGGATTTTTAACGTAGCTTTTAACAATAGTTCAGTCATATCGCTACGATGTCTGCATTGTGGCAGTTTTTAATGATGTCTAGCACTGGGGCATCATGCCGCAGACATGTAACGTGATGTCCCACCCAGTCACATTATGTTGACACCAGGCCGACCAGTCCTAATACTAAACTCTTAATGCTGAGCGCCTAGCGAAGCAGCTGCAAGTACCGTTTTTATAAGTCTTTGGTATAACTCGGCCGAGGTTCGAACCCGCGACCTCCCGCATCTGAGGCGGACGCTCTAACCACTAGACCACCGAAGCGGTCATATTCACGATAGAGTGACTTTGTAAAATTTACGACATCTTCCTGTCGTTTTGTAAATTAATCCGAATTTAAATTTTTTAGTTATCAACAAATGTTATGTAATTTATTCATTTCTCCTTCTGCAATGTTTAACGCTCCTTACTAAATGGCCGAAGCTACATATTTCAATATTGCCATCACTGAAGCTAATTATTAACCCTGAATCTTTTCTTGAACATTGGAGTATATCTCTTAATGTTTGATATCAATAAATAAACAATAATAGTCATTTGAATGTTATCAATAAAATTTGAATTGACCACCATTTTATCAGGCTTGTAAAGAAAGACGCATTATCTCAAAATACGGACGTTTTCTTTTCCGTGTTAAACTCGTGAACTATTTATATTGTCCTTCACAAGATAGGAAAATGCAAAGAATGTTTATTCAAGAATGTATGATGTAGCAGCAGAGGGGCTGTACAGACCGAAACTTTTTGCACAATAAACCCCTCCAGGAAACTATTCCTCGATAGAGGGCTTATTTCGACGAAATAAACCCTTCTATTCAGAATACAGGACAAAAAAAAATGTCCCCCGAAAACTCGAAGAGTTTCCAGGGACAAACTCGTTGAGTTTGCACTGACAACTTGGGTTACTTCAATAAATCTGAAACAGTTTCCGTGGCGGGGTCGTTATTGAAAAATCCATGGGTCGGGTCCATCCCCTCTGCTGCTCTGGGAAATGAGTTTCCAAGGAAAAACATTTTTATGTTGCAAATAGTGTATCAAGTCCAATACGGTATCTTGTTCTGGGATCGTGTAAATTTATTGTCACAAATCCGTGAGGTTTTCTTTGAGCATGACTGAAGAAATTTTTAAATTTATTTAAATCCATATCGCCACCACACCAGGTTTGATGAATATTTCTCAGTGTATGTGTATCAACTCCATTGAATATCGCAAGAAGATTACAATTATCCCTGATTACTTTAGGAATTTGTGTATAACGCTGAGTAACATAAATCACATCAGTGTTTTTGTGACGTCCCCGGGAAAATATTCTTGCGGGATTTTTTTGCTTGTCCAACATAACATCATCATACACTACTAGGTTGTTAATTGATTCATCAAGATCCTCGACGCTGGGGGCTTCTTCGATATCAGTGATAAATTCAACAACATCCTCACCGTCTTTACTCAGCGCGCTTGCACTCTCATTAAAATCTTTTATAACGTTATAGCATCGTTGATCATCTACAGATGGAGCTATCAAATACAGTTTATCCCATTTCATCCACTTCATTATCAAGTTCAGCAACAGCTGTGTTTTACCTGAACCGGATGGCCCAATTATAATCGCGCGGATAGAGTTTGGTAGCACTGAATTATGCTTAACTGGCTCTTTCTTTTTTGTCGCAGAAAAATCTGTAATTTCCATTTGTATATAAAGAATAATAATTATGGATCTATATTGTGTGAAGTGTAAGGCACGAACCCCTACGAATGATCTAACAACCATTACAACAAAAAATAACAGACAAGCACTTTCTGGTAAGTGTACGCGATGTGGCACAAAAAAATTTAGATTTCAAAAAAAAAGCGAGAATTTAGCGGAGGTGACATTGCAGCCAAACTTGGAAAGCTCCCCGGAACTCCCTGGGCAAAGTATCCCGGAGAAAAACATCTCCCAGGATACAATTACTGCGGTCCAGGGACCCGACTAGATATCAGACTTGATGAACAATCTAAACCAAAACCGGGAGAGTATCCGATAAACGCTATCGACGCAGCGTGTCACATACATGATGTTGCTTATCGAAGTAAAGATCTACAAGACAGGCATATCGCGGATGTGAAATTAATTCATGCACTAAGCGCCATAAAAAATAAATCATTTAAGGAGTCACTCGCTAATTGGTTAGTAAGATCAGCGATGAAATCTAAATTAGTATTAGGCGCTGGATAATTAAATAAAAATGCAAGCGATTTATTATTCCCCAATCGGATACTGGAGAGGTAACTCAGCAATTAATAAACTCGCCAACGCGGCATCAGTAACACGCGAGGTTGCCAAAAATTGGCTATCAAAACAAGCAATATGGCAAATCTACTTACCACCACCTCGACAAATCAACTTTGCACATTTTGATGTTAGTGTGCCCAATGAAGTTCATCAGGCTGACATACTATTCCTGCCTCATGATACTGTCCGTAGAAAAATATACAAATACGCGCTAACAGTAGTTGATGTTGCCAGTAGATACAAAGAAGCAGAACCGTTAGCGACTAAAACAGCGTCCGAAGTCGCCTCTGCGTTTAAACGAATTTATCAACGAGGACCTCTAAACTGGCCACGATTATTACAAGTTGATCCTGGCAAGGAATTTCAGGGCGCGGTGTCATCACTGACAAAGCAGCATAACGTTACCATACGACGAGGACATACTGAAATTCATCGGGATCAGGCAATTGTTGAGCGATTTAATAGAACACTCGCTGAGAGATTATTCGGATACCAGTACGCGAGGGAATTCATTTACGATACGAGATCTCGTGAATGGGTTGCAAGACTGCCAAACGTGATAGCCGCACTGAATAATGAAATTACCAGAACAACAAACATGAGACCTGTAAATGCAATCACAAAAAAATATATACCCCGCGTCAGTGAACGCGGACAACAGCAACAAAATGTTTCAACGCAGCCAGGGACGCTAGCGTCCCCACTGCTGGGTAATGTCACCGTTAGGTATTTATACGAACCAGGCGAACTAGAAGGAGGAAAAAAAAGAGCAACCGATCCCACATGGAGTGTTACTACACATAAGATATCCAGCATAACCAGATCAACTGGGAGAAACGCAATCTACAGATTAGATTCGACTGCTCCTCAACGCGGATTTAAACGCGAGCAACTTCAGGTGATTCCCGAGGATACACAATTACCACCCCGATCACTAAAGTGATCCGCACTGAAGTGATTCAATCATTTAAATAACTGCAGGAACACCTCTGCGTCGGTTACACTCAAGACAGGTCAACATCACATTTTCACGTGTATGACCGCGACTGCTATCTATTCTATCTACGGTGAATTGCCTTGGGTCGTTTTTCGAATACTGCCACAGCAATAAACAATTACAACTCGCACAGTGATTATTCTGCTGTTGTTGTAATTGTATTACAAATTCAACATCCAAACTTTGTTTGGGATCAAACTCTCTACCATTTTTTTTGTCGCTCTGTTTGTAACCGGCTAATTTCTTTCTTATTGTGTCATCAGCGATTGAGCTGTCGTTGACAACATCATCTAATACAATTCTTCGTAACTGACCTATCCTTCTTACTCTTGACACGGCTAAATAAACTAAATTTGACCACTCGATGCGATCATCAACAATCCAAACTGTTGTATCTGAAATAGTTAGTCCCTGCGAACTGTGGATGGTCATAGCGTATCCTAGCGTCCACGGGGATTTGCTCATTTTCAGTGCCTGTTCAACAGCATCAACATCAACTGTGACAATATCATTTAATACTAAATTCTGTTTCTCCGGACCCGACGCAGTCAGGCGCCCTGGAATATCAACATCAATATTCTGCAATCGCGTATCAGCTGGTCTATAACACAACGGCACTGGCAACATGGGAAATTTCTTCTGATGTAACTGAAATAACCGCTGCTGAAGTGTGTCCCTGACTATCTTTCTACTTGCCACAATTAAATCACCTGGTTTCCACGTTTCCCAAAAGTCGCTCAGCGAAGTCTCTGGAATTATTTCACGCATTATCTCACACTGGACTTTATTGGTTTGTAGCCTGATCAGTGCCTTAAACTCTTTCAGCGTTTCATCGAGTGCTCTAACATCGTTAGTTATTTCCTCATAATAATCTACAAAAGTTTTCAGCCACTCGTGTGGAGATTCACCTGTAAATGGGGGTGGTTGACCATGATCGCCGCACATCACCACTGCGGTATTTTTCTTTAGCAGCCAATCCAGAAACTGTTTTAATGTATCCAACGGCACAGTGTCTATCTCATCCCAGATGATTTTCTCGGGAATATATTTCGTTCCCATTCGTTCAGGTGTCCACGTGCCGCCGCTGTATTTGAAAAAACTGTGATACGTGCACGCGTTAACATCCCGTTGTCTCATCTCCCTGGCAAGTCTGTGTGTGGGTGTTAGCACAATCATGTCAGAGTTTCTAAATAATTCAATCGCTCGAGTTGTTTTACCAGAACCACCAGGACCGTTCAGATAAACTGTTTTGTGTCTTGTAACAGGATCGTGCACCGGCGGCAACAACGAAGTTGCCCCCGACGAAACCATCGAAGATATTTCTGCGCTGCGATACTCATCCTCGATTTCAACATCAGCCGATTTACAATATCCGTGTAACATTTCATTCTTTATTCTCCACGAGCACCACGATGGATCATCCGATATAACATTATCCAACAGCGCTGAGTGTTTTTTATCAATATAAAATGAATCCGTTGCAACTCTCACTGCGGCAACAGGGAATCTATTGATCATCGACAACAAATTTATGGATACATAAGCCAGCATCGAAGATCTCAAATGTATGTACTGAGATGATTCTCCGTCAATATAACTAAAAACAGTCCCTAGTTTTTCCCCGTTTGACAGAAACACATCTTTGCGGTTACAGAACATGTTGTTCGTGGCTGCATCAGCGACAATAAGATCCAATTCAGTCTTGTCCATGATTAATCGACTGTGATGTTGTTTATGATCATACGCTCCACCTTGAGTGAATTTCCCTATTATTCTTCGTCCTAGATCTTTTGCTGTGCTTTCATCATTTCTGAGTTTGCTTTTAAGTACTTCAGGAGCTTTCTTGATGATAGCGTCGATAGAAGTTTCTGGATATTCTCGTGACCAATCTTCGATGACTTCTTCTAACGTAACCGGCGTTGGAGTTGGCAACCAAACTTCGGTTTGACGACAATAACATATAATCGCTTCGCTGACCGTCAGCGACAACAGTATTCGACTGTCAAGCATGTATCGCAATAACACTATCGGTGCCCATCGCTTCTCAACGAAATGTCTGCCAAACCAAACATAACACACAGGATGTAAATCCTTAGAGAATTTAAACGACGACACACAAGCAAATCCGGTCAAGTCAAAATCGGGTAAAACACCGTTGACAGCTACTCTTGTCATGGTATTGCCAGCGTGGCCAAACCGTTTAAAATATTCGCTGCATTCTCCACGCCCAAGGAAACTTCCTGGATAACACGCCGTCATGTCCACGGATATCATACCGCGGTGATCATACTGAGTATTCCACAAACCGCCGTGTCCGTATTCGACACAGCTCTGCTGGATATCAGCAAGAAAACTTTTCGGAGTTGGTCTCCATGAATTTCGTTCCCGGGCTACATGCGCGACAACACCCGGGACAGTAAAACAGTGTGTCAGTAACGTATCAGTGTTGCCAGCATGATATTTTTCTGCGAGTTTTTTCATTTCCTGCTGTAACGCCATTGTTCTGTATATTTCCCCGTTGGGTCTCACAAACTGATCATATTCTCCATCTTCGCTACTTCTGAATAACCACACAGACACTGGATCGGTTTTACTTATCTGATAAATAAAATCAAACATGCTCCCAGAATTGCTTTGCAATTCCGGATAATACTTCACAACACGGTCTTGCGGAAATATCCTAACCGAGTCAGTCCAGGCGTGACTGTTATGATCGATAATAGTTATTGGTGTTCCACGGGAATTTATTTACACTCATACAATACCTCACCGGTTAACGATGAAACCGTTATAGGAAATTTTAGTAATCGCTCTAGCTCAGCAACATCATTTATTGACGCTCCTTTATCCGCTACTCGTGTCGCCCACGCTGTTATTTTAGTTTGTCTTAGCGGTGTTAGGCCGTTTCCTCGCATTGCATTTTTAAAATGTTCCATTACTCGCTCAGCTACACAATTCAACACCGACACCTTCATCGGTTTGAGTTTATCAACGCGTGGTTTCTTCATCGGATAAATTCCATAAACAACTGCGGTCACAGGATACGCTCTGGCATAATATGGTATATCAATCCCAACAAGTACTCCCGGTTTTGAGTCTTTACTTAACAGAACGGTTTTTCCACGAACGCCTCTGGCATCAAGAACAGGGTCTAGTTTGTCTCTGATAATCCACGTTCCCTCGCCGACTCCAACAATAAATTTTATCTGTACGAAATATCTTCTATCGTCGAGATACCCAATTATGTTACGCGCGATTGTATCGTTCATGGTAGCATCAATGATACGGTCACGAGAAATGCTCGCGTTTCCGAGGATAATTTTATACGAAGACCACGTGTGTGCGGCACCATCACGACGAAACTCTTCTTTGGCATTCTTGATAACACCAATTACCCTCTGCTAACTCTCTTCGTCGTGGATCAGCGGTTAACCGGTCAAGATCGAATCTAGAACCTGATATGGGTTTTATTCTGGATAGTCTTTCAAAACCCATTATTATAATTAAGACAAATATTTAAATAGACAAATATATTATATGATGAACCAATGCAAGTGGATCAAACTAAATTCATCAGCGCCGTGTAGCAAACCCTGCAGAGGCGAATACTGTGGACAACATGCTCAACAGGTCCGCGGTGGGAGTCTAGGACCGATACCGTGTATCAGATGCGGCATTGGAGTACGAGGAAAAACGCAATTATGTTCAGCGTGTGGTGGAAAACGCTATCGAGAACTAAAACGGTATTATGATTAAAAAAATCCAGACTGTGATAACGCTCTCAAATGCGAGCGTGATTACATAAATAAGTTTTCAGACAAATTATGAATTAGACAATGATTTGCTTATAGTATAATGAATCAAGAATTCGTCCGACATCCAACTATTCCAAATTATGAGGCAAACCGAGATGGCATAGTGAGAAACTACAGGCTGAGGAAACAAGTTGGTACAGTTGATAATGCTGGTTATTTAAGATTTACTGTTAGGAAAGGGAGGTATTTATGTCATCGTTTCGTCTATGAGGTTTTTAACGGAGAGATCCCTAAAGGCCTTGTCATTGATCATATTAACGGGAACAGACTTGATAACAGTATTGAAAACCTTCAAGCGATCACTCAGAGCAAGAATACCATACGAGGAAGAGTTAAATGTAAAACAGCTATAAGAAGAGCAGTGAAATCTGTGAATGTTGAGACTCGTGAAGAAATAATATTTCAATCAATGAGCGCAGCCGGTAGGTATTTCGGTATTTGTCCACCTTCTGTACAGCATGTCGCAGATGGGATCTACAAAACAGCATTTTCAAAGAAGCTCAAACAGAAGATTTCATTCTGTTATATAACTCTTATCGTTGACACAAACGACGATAACTCCTCCGAGAGTGTGTAACGCTTTGCAGAGTTGTCGTTGCTGGTCAGAGGATTTGCTCCCCCTAAGAAAGCCACCTTGATAAAATATTTTATCGAGTTCATAACATGTAATCATTTATTTACCGTAGAATATATATTTTTTTACAAACAATATCCTCGTTTTACTGAATATATCCGACTGTTTTGCTCTTCTGTGCTTGTTATATGACCGCGCTTAAGAAAACATACAATTAAAATATTTTAAACAAGTCCCGCCCACTGCTAGAGCGAATTTCCAACTCGCAAGTAACAGTTGGGTTATATACGAAATCGCTCCCTAAGACCTTTGGGTCGATCGAAAGTCAGCACGCGCAAGCAAAACCATAAATTTAATCCGCCAATGGCGGGTGTCTTTTGTGCACCATCCAATGGTCGATTCAATGGATGGTTTTGCTCTGCTGCTGACCGTAGAAAATGACCCACCTGTGTATGTTTGTGTCGTCATAGGATAAGGTCTTAGGATAAGTTAGGATAAGATTACATGTTCATTGTGCCTTTACTTGCTGTCATACTCGAATCAGAGGTTAAAGGTTGTCTGTTCTGTACCGTCTCTTAGGATAAGATTACATGTTCATTGTACCTTTGCTTGCTGTGATACTCGAATCAGAGGTAAAGGTTGTCTGTTCTGTACCGTCTCTTAGGATAAGATTACATGTTCATTGTACCTTTGCTTGCTGTGATACTCGAATCAGAGGTAAAGGTTGTTTGTGTTGTCAAATAAATGTTTGCCGGGCCTGCTAGAGAACTCGATCCTAGAAGCCAGGGCTGTCTCGTCTTGTAAATAAATGTGCCTCTGAGTCACTTGGCAGTCAGAGGGGTCCGTCCTTAGGATAAGTTACGTGTTATATGTTTGTCCTTGTCAATTCACTAAACACGTCCTCTTGAGCCTATAGAACGTTATTTGACGATCTAGAGGCTCTTGCAGGGGATAAAGTGTTTCGTGTTACATGTTGTATTGTCATGTCGGAAGCAGTCCTCGTGGGGTTCTAGAACGTTATTTGACGATCTAGGCCCTTGCAGGGGATAAATGTTTCCGACTGTCTCGTTTTGTTTTGGAAAGCTAGCGTTTCTCATGCAAAGTGTTTCTATTAAAAATATAAAAATATATAATAATATGAATCACGAAAATATAAATACCATACTTGTTGAAATTAAAGAATTACAACAGCGAGGTTTTAATATTTTACTAGACACTGAAACAATTATGTCAGATTTTGAATCCTTGAATGAGCTATCACGCTTGGGGAAGAACAATCTCCCTGCTCGTTATAGGTTCATTAAGGGTTTGCAAGATCGTGTTTACAGATCACTTGCCGGGATAACTGAAAATCAGGTATCTGAATTTATTCCACTGTGCCGTGCAGTTGAGAAGATTCGTCTTGGATTGTCACAAGAGTATGAGACTCGAAAATTAATTAGCACCAGGGTGAGACGGTTAAAAGGTTATATAAAGAATCTAGACACGGAAATGCCTTGCATTTCTGACAAAAATACTAGTGTTTCTGACTACGAGGCCGACAAGGAAGTATAAACCGCATAGCGTGTGACTCACAGCACAAAGTGAAAGTAGAACCTGAGAACGCTAGCGCCCCCCCCCCCCCGCTTGGAGTGTAAAGCACATTTCCACGGGTAAAAAAAAAAGTGTATTATTTTTTTTGCCCTTGGAAACTCAAAGAGTTTCTCAAGTGAAGGGCGCTTTCAGATTTTCAGGATTTGCTTAAGCGTTTCAACATCAATACAGGAATGAGAATAGTTCATAATCTGTTCTCGTTGACACCAAACTATGATCATATGATTTTGCTGTAGCTCTGTTAATTGTGACGGAGTTAACAAGAAGTCTTCGTCACCATACACGTCAATAACTATTTTAACGGGGAAATACTGTTCTGGGAATGTCTGTATTTGAAATGCGGTTTTTATTGCCTCGTAAAGAATTTGCTTATCATGAATATGAACTCGTGCATGAATGTACTCGGGTTGATACATTATACACAACCGTTTTTTTTTAAATGCGTGCTAGCACTTTCAACGATAACTTATGCTGGTTTTGATAGGGTATTTGCACGATAAAATGACGAAAATGGATCAGTGCAGAAAAAAAAACTATTATAAATATTATGGATCCCTTGACTTAGGACTTCACCAGTAAGTTTATACTAACAGTCTCGTCACGCAGGTCCAACAAATTCCCCCTCTGGTCGGTGAGTTTGAAATTTATCGTTGACAACCACGGGTTATGACACCGTAGATAGACCGGATTGATTGGTTCTTGCACAATCAGAAAACCAGGGGGGTCTCTTGGTGTGAACGTATACAGGATAAACCCCTGTTGTGCCGTCGTAGTATCTGATGCGCTGTAACTGCCATCGATGACGTCACATACAAGATTGACCGCAATAACATCTGTGATATTTACGATCCCGGGTGAGATGTGTCTGCCATCGGATGCTGTACTGTTGTCGTGCTTGAGAATAACAGGTTGTGGTTTTATTCGTTCGTACGCGGCAAGAATATCTTCGAAAGATTGATCGATGAGATCAGAGACTGATTTTCTCAGCTCGGGCACGTTATATCCAGGAAATTTAAAATCTGAAATATCATTCACTTGAATACCATATTTAATTGCAAAATCTGCTCTGGCTATCTGTCTATAATTATCATCGATATAGTCTTTAAGATCCAGTAAAGCCTGAATTATTCTTAGATTTATAGTTTCCATGGCCGATGCGAGTTTGTTTAGTTTTTCTATGGTTGTGATAATATTATCACGCGGACTTGTTAAATCAGAAATATAATCTTGGAAATATACTCGCAGGAGTTGTAGCTGTTGTTTATGTACTAGATTGATCGGAATAAATAATTCAGATTCTATATCATCTAGACGGTAAACACGGAGCTCCTGCCCCCCCTTAACACGTGGAGCTTCTATACTCCAAGTATCGGGCATTAAAGTACTTTTTCTTGCTAGTAATTGATCTGCAAGGAGTAAATAATAATTGTACTCGAGGTCGTGTAGTGCTTCTTTATAGGTCATAAAATCCGATTTTTCAGGTTTTGGTGGACGAGGTTTAACCTCGGGGGCCTTTGGCCATCCTAATAATGTTCGGATTGAGCTGTTATAAATATCCACGGCGTATCCTGGCGTTGAGATTTCAATGACCGCAGACAGCGTTGGTTCATGAGCTGTTATAGATATTTTGGCTTCCTTGCCGGTGATTCGTTTTATTTGGCGTTGTATCTCATTATTGATTTCTTCGATCTGATAACTCCCAGTGGGAAGTGTAATTGTATTCCAGTCAAGTTCACCCTGTTCGCCGGAGTCGGCTTTGCTTTTCCCGAACACGAATGAATTATTTGGCTGCAGACCACCAAATGATGCCGACCTAACATTGGGCCAGCTGTGATACACACTGAGCTTTGCTAACGCGATTTCACTCACTGGAATTGGAGTTCGAAAATTAATACCGAATTCTGGTGTCGTCGAGGACACTGAGATCATTGTGGTCCTTACCGGTGTTGTGTTTGTGACTATTTGTTGAAGCAGTTCTATTGACATTATTTATTTGTTTAGTTTTCAAATAGTCATTGTACGCATCTGACATTAGTTTGAATTCAGAATCTGATATCGTAGCGTCGCTACTTTGCACGTCTAACGATGATGATATCAGCGATGATAATTTCTGATATGCGGTCGTGGCTGTATTTAATTTTGTCGTGTAATCGTGTAATTTTGTGTTAGCACATGATGATATTTTTTTTGCTATGATGCCGAAAACTCCAGCTGTTGTTGTGGCCGCGGAAACACAGATCGTGGCGGCGACTGCTGCAGTTACCGGAGTGACCGCTGATAGTATTGCTCCGGCAGATGCAACAACGGCAGATACTGAATAAACCATAATATCCAGCACTGTTATGCGGCGCTTGTATTTTTTTACTTTTTGACTAGTTACTTCGATGACAGTTTTTAACTCAGATTGCCACTCACGGACTTGATTGTATCGATATTGTTGAGCATCTGGCGTCGTTGACATTATTCAATTACGCGGTAACCAATTGAGGCGTTGCAGCGACGAATTCCAAACAAAACCAGTAAGATGTTGCTGTTAAACTATCGTCCTCGGCTTCAAGCATAAATGTTTCCTCGGTTCCGCTGTTTAGTATTACAGTGCAAACCCCGGAATACTTATCGGTGGAATGTCTCCAAGGATATGTTGTGAAGATTTCAAATTTAGCGGCTGAAAACACAGACAACCTGTAAACACCGGTGGCTGTTGCTGTATATTTGATAGTGTTATTTTGTCGTGACCATGTTGCGAATCCCGATGATACCGTGAATACGATGTTGGTGATATGCCCCGGAGTAACTCCAGTGGGAACTTTAATCAAACTGGTTTTGTTAACGATATCAGGAATACCCGATACGATATCCTGCTGTGTTTGTTTGATCGTGTTAATGTCGGTCTTTACATCAGCGAGTTTTACATCGACGACTGGAGGAGTCCCAAAGAACTTATCCACGACCTCATCAGTTTTTACGAAGTTTCTTCGAAATCTTGTAAACGCGCCCACGTGAACATCATGCTCTGCACGCAGCGTATTTAGTTTACCGTTGACGATGTCCACGTATTGTTTGTTTGACGCATCCTGGTCGGATTCGGGATTCGCTAACGCGGTTATTTTGTTGCCGCTCATGCTGAGTTCGCCTGTCATCGTGTCACCGGCTTTTTTCACACATTTATCAACACCTTTATCAATACTGTCTTTGATGCTTGCGATTGATATATTCGAGTCCTTGATCCGGCCGCCATCACTAAATGCAACGAAGTTATCCTTGGTAGCTCCAAGAACTCTGCGAATTATATCATTCCACTTAATGTTGCTCGTTCTTAGTTTTCCTTGCCTGTCTTGGAAAATAGCAACTTCATCTGGGTCAACTCCAGCTATATTCAAAAGATTATCGACTTCATCTTTGGTCGCATATTTTGAGAGATCAGCATCTGTGCTTGGTTTACCTCCTCGTGTGAAAGGTCTTCCGTAAATATCCACCATTATTCTTATTGCTGTTTTTCAAATGCTAGCATTTCTCGATGCGGTATATTCATACACTACTTTATGAGGAGGAGTTGCTGGATTTCTTGAGATTGCATCAAGAACATTTAAAACCTCCCTCCCACAAATGGGCGGATCAATTAATGTTTGTGTTGGTAACGTCGACTGCCACACTGGAACATTAGAAAATCTGCTGACATACTTGAGAAACTCAACTGGCGGTGCTAAACCGTACGAATCAAAATAGATAATTCCACGTGGATCGATCGCGTAAGCAACCCAGTGAGTTCCCGGACCATCTTTGTTGTCGAGATTGATAATGCCAGTTTCTGGATTATTCGGTCGTTGCGGTAATTGATCTCGCATAAATACGCCTCTGAAATGTTTTACACGCAATTTTTTAACAGCATCGAGTAAATCAAAATTGCTCAACGGCGTTAGAATTTTTTTGGATACCATGATGGTGGAGTTCCTGGTAGTCTTAGACCGCGTCCCTTTTTTTTCTTGTATCCTTTTCCCGTTGCCTTTTTTAGTGCCATTCCAGCTGCAGTTCCAACTGCACCGAGTGCTGCGGCTTTTGCTACGGCTGGTGCTGCCGCGGCAATCAACGCCGGTATTGCTGCGAGAAGAGGAAATATTCCACCGGTTTTAGTCATGTCCTTGATAGCTGCAGCAGAGAAATCAAGTCGGACACCGGTTTTTGCTGTTAGTGCCTTATTAAAATGTTTAAGCTGAGTATTAGTCAACGACAATTTGTTTGGACCACCAGTAATCTGATCTCGTTTTAGTGTTATTGATGTCCCGCACGTGCTTGCGTTCTTTGATTGCAATTTCTTCGTTTGACCGGAAGTCAAGGTGACATTAACATGACTGTATGACATTATATCCTAAGTTTGATTTTAATTGCGTTACATATTCTCGATTGGAGCGTCGATGACCCTCATTCGTCCGCCAACACCTTCAAGCAGCATTGCTTTATCGGAGAGTATGACAGCAATCGCTCTGTAACCACCAGCAGGAACACCTACACGAGCTCGGAAATGTAGGTCGACAACAGATTGTTTAACCAGATCAAGATGTTCCAGCGAAAAGTAATAAATCGGATATAAACTCATAAAGTCTCGCTGTGATATTTGCAGGCCAGTGTCTACATTAAGGTCGCGCCCCATAAATGACATCAGACGATGATACGCGCGTGCGACACGATGATGTTCGAAATCTATTAATATATCCTCAGATGGCTCCTGATGCCCATTTATTCTCAACGAAACTTCAGAAACTCCAAGTGTATCAAATACCATTGGATTTCTTTCCTGGCTATCTGTTCTAGCACGGTATTGAAATGCAATGAAAATATGTCGTGGTGCTGATACTCCTTGTTGCGATGATATATGCCATGTAAACAACCCACCATTATCACCCTGAATAACGTCTGTGGTTGTTGTTTTCCAGGATAGCAGTGATTTACCGCCCGTGTCCATGAAAGACAACAGTCGTTGTTCTTCGGTGATTGACGGAGACAACACTGGCATCCACAACCACAGTTTAGTTAGTATTACCTGACCAGGGGCAACAGCAGCATCTCGCCAGATAGCGTCATTATCATCAGGTTTTCGCACAAGTACAACTGTGTGTTTGGCACCGAATATGACCTTGTGGACATCTCTGCAGAATCCAAAGATGTGAGACAATGGAATCACACCTGAGAACTCTTCATCTCCACTTAACATCGATCTACGTGTTGCAAAACCCAAATTAAAATTTTCGTTCATCGATGCAACTGCGTCACCGGCATTATTCATTGTTACATTCCTGTTCTCGGGGCTGTCGGTTATATCCTTTGCAAACATCATTGATGGTCCGGCTGATCTGGTGTAATCATCCGAGTATCTCGCCAACCCGAGAATTGTTGTGGCAACGTCGACGTTATCATGAATTGTTTCAATTTCTTTTCCATCTATCATGTAAATAGCGGATTTAAATAACGCCATGATGCCGTTGTTAACAAATCCAACTCGGTCGCCGATTCCGTAGTTAGTGTTATCATTCTTTAAAAGCCTACCTTCAACTTCGATGAAGGCCTCAGCGGGCAAGAAGTATCTACTTGTATCCTGGACCTGTAGTTCAATTCTTCCGCGTTGGTTAGGATCACGTGCTTCATAAGAATAATATTGAAAATCACGTACAGAATCATCTTTAAGTACTGGTTTGGACATATCAAACGCGTCATTGGATTTTCGTGCAAACATTATTATTATTTGTGATGATCTAATTAAAATGTTATCGTCACCGGAAACCACTACCAGCTATCAAATTAGCAGTTACACTATCTTGCAACGCTTTGGAGGTAATTCCTGCTGTTGCGATCTCAGCTAATTTCTGATTTACGGCCTTATTTACTACGCTACTAACATTTGCCGGCATAGCTTCAGTGGATGGTAGTTTTACTGGCACCAACCTCTCGACTGGGTTTTTTTTTCGTATCAGCTGTGCTAGTCGATCCTTGATTGATTGAAATGCTTTCCCGGCAAGACTACCAACAGTGCCAATGGCTTTATCCTTGACAACATCAGCGGCTTTCATCACGAATTGTTTTGCTAACGGTCCAGCTTTCGGAGCGATTCTTGTGACTAAATCCCTAACAACATCACCGACTCCATCTCCGTAAACAACCTCGTATACTGGTAATCGTGAGTTTACTACTCTGACACTTCTTGGTCTGCGAAAAGAATCGTGTAGTATCATTTTATTTAATTATTGTTTATCTAACTGAATTTGCTAGCAAATTTAATTATTAGTCGCTGTGGTAACCGTCTGCGAGTTCATCAATGAGCCCCCGGTAGATGCTGATATCCATGATGCCACGCTGAAATAGTCTCTGACAGATATCTGCGGCTTCATTTATAATTTCCGGAGAATTGTTTCCGGCACGTCTTCCTCCGATGAGAACTTCCAACCGTGATACATCATCGATGATATTATTAGGGCAGGCAATAAAACCGGATCCTAAACCCTCCCCTGTTGATGGTACAATTCTTGGGGATAAAATGTCTTGAGGCAAACTTTCAGAAGATGTTGTTAAGCTAATTATCGGCGACCTAGTTTGTTTGAATTTTTGGCCCCGCGGACTTCCTTCAGATGCAGCCTCGTATTCACTTAACGGAGTTAGGTCAGGATCTATTGCTCTTCGCCGTGAAGGATATTGTTGTCGTTCTGTGTGTTGCAACGGTGATTTTTCTTCTTGAGGTTGCGATGGTGGAATTTCAAGTTTACGTATAGCATCTACAAGTCTATCGTATTTTGTATCGTCCCTGCTGATTTGTTTTTTATTTTCACGTATACGATACGAATATTTGATAAAATTATCATCTGTCATAGAACCGTGTTCTGGGTTTAAAGACACATCTCTTCTAATCAATCCTAACAGTATTGTCTCAGGTAATTTCTCTTCTGGTACATTTTTAAGAAGTTCAATATAATCCGGCGTAAATCTTTTGGCGGGGTCAGTAATTCTCCCTGTTACTCGCTTACCAGCAGGTACTGACACAACAACTTCATCGGGTGGAGGCGGGGGTTTAAGTCCAGCTGAAATATCCTGTAAAATTTTCCTTTGCTCTATTAAAGCCTCTTTGGTAACAGCTGCGGATTTTTCAGTAGCTTTGGTCACGGGTTTAAATAATTCCTCCGTAGTCTCTGCAAAGCCTTCCCGTGCTTGCTGTCTTAGTTGTAATTTTTGTCTGACACTATCACGGACAGGAAGAAATTTCTGAATTGCTTCGAGACGTTCTCGAGCTAATCTAGTCGTATGTGCTTCTCCAATATTTGCCATTATTTATTTGTCAATGATTTAATTCCGCTAACATAAAAATGTTTTTCCTTGGAAACTCATTTCCCAGAGCAGCAGAGGGGATGGACCCGACCCATGGATTTTTCAATAACGACCCCGCCACGGAAACTGTTTCAGATTTATTGAAGTAACCCAAGTTGTCAGTGCAAACTCAACGAGTTTGTCCCTGGAAACTCTTCGAGTTTTCGGGGGACATTTTTTTTTTGTCCTGTATTCTGAATAGAAGGGTTTATTTCGTCGAAATAAGCCCTCTATCGAGGAATAGTTTCCTGGAGGGGTTTATTGTGCAAAAAGTTTCGGTCTGTACAGCCCCTCTGCTGCTGCTGTGTAAACAGTTTACATTTATTGCCTTCGTATATTGACTGCATTAGCAGTTTTAAAATTTGATGTTTTTGTGTTAACGTATCGCTCGGAATGGAAAAAAAAACACAGTTACTCTCCGACACACCCCTACTTCCTACTACTCACACATGTGAATTGATGCTGATAGAGGTTACAACACTGTCTTCCGGAAGAAGACGATGTATTTGTTTCACAAGGAATTTACAAAATCGAAGCAATGAAGACTAATGTTTGGAACAGTAAAACTTCTCGAGCCTAGAACCATGGATCCTAAAACTCATTGACCAATACTACCGTAGTCCAGAACCATGACTCCTCTGACTTACTGACCAATGTGTCTCTAGTCCAGAACCATGGATCCCTCTAATTCACCGACCAACACGATTCTAGTCCAGAACAATGGATCCTTTGACTCATTGACCAATACGTCTCTAGTCCAGAACCATGGATCCCTCTAATTCACTGACCCACATAATTCTAGTCCAGAACAATGGATCCTTTGACTCAATGACCAATACGTATCTAGTCCAGAACCATGGATCCTCTGACTCATTGACCAAAACGTCTCTAGTCCGGAACCATGGTTCATCTGACATTTACCAATACAAATAGTCGAAAACCATATTTCACGGAATACGTCAAGAAAATAACTATAATGCCTCAGAACAATTCTGTTATCATACTTTAGTCCAGAACCATAGATACTCTGAGTCACTGACCAATGCTACGCTAGTTCAGAACCATGGATCCTCTGATTCACTGACCAGTGCTACACTAGTCTGGAACCATGGATCGTCTGACTCATTGACCAATACATCTCATGTATTGTACCATTGATCCTCCGACTCAATGACCAATATATCTAAGTCCAGAACCATGGATCATCCGACTCAATAACCAATATGCCTCTAGTCCAGGACCATGAATCATCTGACTCATTGACCATTATGACTCTGGTCCAGAACTATGGATCCTCTGACTCATCGACCAAAACGTCCATAGGACAGAACCACGGGTCGTCTGACTCATTGACCAATACGACCAAAGTTCATCTTTTCACCCTGTAGGGACGCCTTGAATAGATTACACGTGTTAGAATATATCACAATTTGAACTTAGAGTAAAACAACTAATTAAGAAAACACCACGTCGAATAAATTAGTGTGTGAAGATTATGTCACGAAGAGTCGAGTAGCATTACATCAGTTAGCTGCATGTATTTTAATTGACAACAGAATGATTATGTATATCTCGTAAGTTGTATAATTGACAGCAGCATGATTATGTATATATCGTAAGCAGTACAATTGACAGCAGAGTGATTATGTATATCTCGTAAGCAGTATTACTGACAGCAGAATGATTATGTATATCTCGTAAGCTGTATAATTAAATTAGACGATCATCTATATATGCACACGCAATAAATCGCTCGTCGAGAATGCTAGGACAGTGGTAAAATGCTAACATTCTAGAGAGACATTCCACAGAGGCAATTGCATGGCATACGAGTCTCAGCCTGCACAGTTATGTTTTGTTCTTTTGTATGTTCAGTACTATCGACAAAAACCATTGCTGGCAGGAAGGTCACAAACCAACACGCTTAGTACGAGATATTATTCATATTGTTCCTATCATTCTCCAAGCGGTTGTAAAGAAGGATTACAAGTAACCACTTCTTCTCTTTACATCTCACACCCTTCCACACAAGCGCACACAGGGAGTGGAGTGATTACAGAAAAACCTCCACTATAAGTAGTGAAGTGGGATACTATAGGGTCTATGGGACTTACCATTAAAAACACCCCTGGGACGATATAGGGTCTATGTAAATTTAACATGGACAAAGCCCCTGGAGCAATATAGGGTCTATGGGAATTAACATGGACAAAAACCCTGGGACTGTATAGGGTCTATGTAAATTTAACATTAACCACCCTGGGACTGTATAGGGTCTGTGTAAACTTAACATGGACAAAACCCCCTGGGCCTGTATAGGGTCTATGTAAATTTAACATTCACCACCCTGGGACTGTATAGGGTCTATGTAAATTTAACATGGACAAAAACCCCTGGGCCTGTATAGGGTCTAGGGGAATTAGCATTACAGACCTCCCTGGGCCTGTATAGGGTCTATGTAAATTTAACATTAACCACCCTGGGCCTGTATAGGGTCTATGTAAATTTAACATGGGAATATAGCTTGGGCCTGTTGAGCGTCAAGGGGAATTAACATGGGAATATAGTGTGGGCCTGTTTAGTGACAAAAGAAATTAACATGGGAATATAGTGTGGGCCTGTTTAGCGACAAGGGAAATTGAACATGGTGGGACTGTCTAGGGACAATGGGGAATTTGTATAGGACCTGTCTAGGGACAATGATGGTAGAGGGCCAAACACAACAGAGACAGAGACAGACATACACTAGTACAAGCCTGAGATTTATATATAAAGCATTACCAAGACCTGAAATCTTGCTGGGGTGTTAAAAAATTTGCATAATTGTAATGACGCTATAAATAGCTATAATCAAGGAACTGCTCAACGACAAAATGGATGTGACTAAAAGTAACGCTAAAATGACGACATTGTCCCAGAATTTAAAGGAAAATAAACAGATCCCCGAAATTTAAGTTACAATGGTTTAGACTAAAATGGATAAAATTAGTAACTACTTACAATATCAACTGGTGTGACCATCGTGGATAAACACCCATGTCTCTATTTATAGCTATAATCAGCTGAAATTCCTATAAAATCTCACTATCTATTTATAGCTACAACTTGTGGGTTATTCCTTTGGAAAACCCCACTATCTTTTTATAGCCTCAGCTTGAGTGACGCTCCTGTTTATGAACTCTAGTACATATGTATAGCTACAACCTGTGGAAATCCCCAAGTCCATATTTATAGTCTCAAAATTTCCAGCGTCAGTGACGTCACTGTACTGGAAACTAGGGGATAAATGGTAACAGTGTTGCAAGTGGCTGACCTGAATACGCGCTACTGTAGGTAGGTAGAATGTATTTGATAGGGATAAAGAGAGTTTTATAGGGACAAACAGAGACCAATACACACACACACACAAACACACACACACATACACGCACACCACAGAGGGAAGAGGAAAAAAAGCCCCAAAATATACTATTCACACAGGGAAGAGGAATAAAAACAACAAATATACTATCCAGACGATCTTACACTAACACACACACACAAACACAAACACAGATCGAAGAATAAAACCAAAATTAAAATATACTATCCATACAAACGTACGTTAACGCGTTAAAACCCCAAATATACTATCCACACAAACATACGCGAACGCATACAAACCCCAAATGTACTATCCATACAAACGTACGCGAACGCATACAAACCCCAAATATACTGTCCATACAAACGTACGCGAACGCAGACAAACCCCAAATATACTATCCACACAACGTCGCTAACGCATACAAACCCCAAATATACTATCCACACAACGTCGCTAACGCATACAAACCCAAAATATACTATCCACACGGAAGGGAGGGGAAAAAACCCCAAATATACTATCCACACAAACGTACGCGAACGCATACAAACCCCAAATATACTATCCATACAAACGTACGCGAACGCATACAAACCCCAAATATACTATCCATACAAACGTACGCGAACGCATACAAACCCCAAATATACTATCCACACAACGTCGCTAACGCGTACAAACTCCAAATATACTATCCACACAACGTCGCTAACGCATACAAACCCAAAATATACTATCCACACGGAAGGGAGGGGAAAAAACCTAAATATACTATCGACACAAACGTACGCGAACGCAGACAAACCCCAAATATACTATCCATACAAACGTACGAGAACGCATACAAACCCCAAATATACTATCCATACAAACGTACGCGAACGCATACAAACCCCAAATATACTATCCATACAAACGTACGCGAACGCATACAAACCCCAAATATACTATCCACACAACGTCGCTAACGCGTACAACCCCCAAATATCCACACAAAAAAAACGTACGCTAACACATACAAACCCCAAATATACTATCCATACAAACGTACGCGAACGCATACAAACCCCAAATATACTGTCCATACAAACGTACGCGAACGCATACAAACCCCAAATATACTATCCACACAACGTCGCTAACGCGTACAAACCCCAAATATACTATCCACACAACGTCGCTAACGCAAACAAACCCAAAATATACTATCCACACGGAAGGGAGGGAAAACAAACCCCAAATATACTATCCATACAAACGTACGCGAACGCATACAAACCCCAAATACACTATTCACACAATGTCGATAACGCGTACAAACCCCAAATATACTATCCACACAAACGTAAGCGAACGCATACAAACCCCAAATATACTATCCACACAATCTCGGTAACGCATACAAACCCATGATATACTATCCACACGGAAGGGAGGGAAAACAAAACCAAATATACTATCCATACAAGCGTACGTGAACGCATACAAACCCCAAATATACTATCCACACAACGTCGCTAACGCGTACAACCCCCAAATATACTACCCACACAAAAAAAACGTACGCTAACACATACAAACCCCAAATATACTATCCATACAAACGTACGCGAACGCATACAAACCCCAAATATACTGTCCATACAAACGTACGCGAACGCATACAAACCCCAAATATACTATCCACACAACGTCGCTAACGCGTACAAACCCCAAATATACTATCCACACAACGTCGCTAACGCAAACAAACCCAAAATATACTATCCACACGGAAGGGAGGGAAAACAAACCCCAAATATACTATCCATACAAACGTACGCGAACGCATACAAACCCCAAATACACTATTCACACAATGTCGATAACGCGTACAAACCCCAAATATACTATCTCCACAAAGGTACGCGAACGCATACAAACCCCAAATATACTATCCACACAATGTCGGTAACGCATACAAACCCATGATATAATATCCACACGGAAGGGAGGGAAAACAAAACCAAATATACTATCCATACAAGCGTACGTGAACGCATACAAACCCCAAATATACTATCCACACAACGTCGCTAACGGGTACAAACCCCAAATATACTATCCACACTCGGGAGGAAGAAGAAAAAAAGAACCAAATATACGATCTACACAGCGTACGCAAACACACATACACACACACACAGACACACACACACAGAGACAGACAGACAGACACACACACACACAGAGGGAAGAGGAATAAACAAACCCCAAATATACTATCAACACAGCAGGGAGATAATACAAACCCCAAATATACTATCTACACATGGAAGAGGAAGAATACAAATCCCATACCTACTATCCACACGTAGGTGAGATATAAGAAAAATAAACCCCATATCTACAATCCACGCAGAGGGAAGAAGAAATAAATAACCCAATATACACTATCCTCAAAGAGGGAAGAGGAAAAAGCCATAATATACTAACCACACAGAGGGAAGAAGAAAACCATTATACACTATCCACACGGAGTGAAGAAATAACCCTTTATATATACTATCAACAGAGAGTGAAGAAAATGACCCATTATATTCCATCAACACAGAGTGAAGAAGAACAAGCTTTTTGAAAGCACCTAAGCCCTCATCTGCAATGACCAACTCTGCCAAACACCTACACCCCACCCCCACCCAACACTACAAAACCCATTTAACCCGTTATTTTATGGCATCAGTGTGTGATTTAGGAAACATCAAGACACAAAGTGATGGATGAATAGACTGACTATTGTTTACCGACTTGCATGCCTAAAGAGCGTGCGTGAAGGAAAACATCCTTCTATTTCAATTCTAACTAAAACATGATCCAGAGAGATAGAGAGAGGTGAAAAAGCACAATTTCATAAAGTGTGAGTAAAAACAAAACACGCCATCCTTATTATACAATGTCAAGACCAAGAGACACTTACGTCTTCTTTCTGGTCTATTCTCTTTTAGAAGTTAGTATGAAATTTCACATCAGGGCCAATGTATCGGCTCACATTGTCAATTTTTTCCATTTCCATGTCTTCACTGGCACAAGTTCTTCCTCATCTTCAATTTCTTCCTCTTCTGAATCTCTCTTCTCTTTTTCGTCTTGTTTCTGTTTCTTCTCTTTTCTCGTAGGGCACTCTGAATCCCAGTGTCCTTTCTCCCGACAACGATATTAGGTATCTTGACTTTGGTCTCTCTTTCTTAGACGAAGCAGGTATTCTGGAGACAAATGCCCATTTACCTTTGCAGACATAATAAACTTCATTAGCACTTACACACTTTCGTATGACTCTCATCAAAAAAACTACCAAAACAGTAAGTGTTGTTGCCACTTTCGCCTGTGAATTATGCTTTCGTATGACTTTTAGCAAATATTTGACCAACAGGTCGATCTGTGCTGACTCTTCCATCTTCTTGATCGTTTGAGAGTGGAATGATTACTCTGACGCTAAGACACTCTCCCGATATACAGGGACCTGCTGCGTATGAAAACTAGTCAAATGTAATTTTACAATAAGATGAAACGATTTCATTGAGAAAGTAAAAGGCAATGACGTGCCGTGTCGCCTCACATAAGACCTGAAGTGTTAGTTCAAATCCGTGTCAGCGATTTCGAAGACGACATAACTGAGCTTTAATCAATGCTCTCCAATTATGCCACAAAACCAGTCCTGATTCACACCAAAAGAAATTTCGTTCGGTCCATAAAAAATAGTATCACATCTGAGAAACGCAAAAACGAACTTCCAGAAAACTGAGAACGACGGCTTACACCTACAACGTGAAATGTATGAGTTCAAGTTGTGAGTAAAACTTAGTCAAATTAAATTTTTATAGTCAAGACGAAACGAACTCTTTTCGAACAAGAAAGCAGACACCAAGCGACAATGACGATCTGTGTCACACAACACTTTTCAAAATGTATATTATCAGAGGTTTGTTCTAGCGATCTGCACAGTTAAATCAAATGTTGATGTATTTTGCAATAAGACGGACACAATTTCCATGGGATCGCCTATGGTACGATTGTTCGTGCATTAGTTTAATTTTTTTTATATAAATCGCCTATAGGATAGACCCAGTAAAGCATTGCCATTCTCGTCACTGTCTGAATAGCTACTCAAGTCAATTCCAAGTGAACGCGGTAAGAAAATAAGTATAGCCAATGAAATGGCTTACAACGGGTGATGCATTGTTTTGTTCTAGGACTGTGTTTCATAATAATCCCTACGCTCTTGCGTTGTTACCATTACAGTGCAGACAGACTGAAATGTGAACTTACAAGCCCTCTTTGTGTATTGTACCATTTCTTCTTACCATATCAAAATACTGAGCGTCACAGTATTAGTTCGCGTTTTCAAGTTGACCATTTTTTTTATATCTCACTTAACATTTTAACATAAACACTCACACTCACATCGGTAGAGTCAGAACAGATGTGTTACCGTATTGAGGGGCATGCTATCTTTTTTCTTTCTTCAAAATAATTAATTTGGGGTTTGTATGAAGTAAAGAACCGAAAGTACAGTGAACCTCAAGGATGATGACCCAGTCTGTCTGTCTATTGATGCGTGTATTTACTTAAGAAGAAATATGACCTCTAAAACACAAAGAGATACGGCAAGCATGATTAAGAATGAACACAACGATGTTTTCCTTCACGCCCGTGTAATTTAGAGTTTCAATCCTCTTTCAAGACAAACTTGGTCTCTTTTTGTAGGGCTTGAAATAAGAAAAAACTGAAAAATCTTAAGCACTTTGCTATAAATAATTTCATCAACAGACTAAACAACATTAATACCGTTACAACACTAGAAAGCCTTAAATCTTCTATCACAAAGAAATGCATAAAAAATTAAAGATTAACGATAACTAACCAATGAAACCGAATTTAACAAAGGCAATGACATGTGAAGAAATGTCTCTCACTTTGGAAAGATAGGCGAATGTAATCTGTCATGCACCATCAACTTGAAAAAAATTATAAACAGAGAGAAACCTGAATTCAAAATTCAGTTGTTTTTCTTTCAAAATTGTTTCGTTTCTTTTTTCTTTTTTGGAACAAATCTAAGCACTAATATAGAGTGGAAAAGGGAAAATGCACATAAAAGCTTTGATATTTCTGAAAAATGAGGGATATTCCTAACGTTCATAACCACCTATATATGCTTGGACTTGTCTGTGACTTATTCACAAAACAAGATGTACATATTTCTGGTCAAGCTGCAAGTGTGTGCGTGTTTTGGAAAACGGTAAAAATTGGATAAACAATTTTCTCGTGACACTTATAAAGTGAAGAGTCTGTGTAAGTGTCAAAAGCCAAAGTCATATAAGTTTTGTATTTTGTACGGCTTGTAAAGATTTCCACTTTAGAAAATGCGAAGTATCAAAAGTTATTATCACAAACAGAAGTGGAACATAGGGGCTTGCAAGAAAGAAAATAACCCAGACAGTTGGTGTCATCAAGAGTGCTAGAGACGGAACCCGAACTTGCTTGCTTGATTACTTGAATTAAAGTGATTTTCGCTCCATTGGAGCATGTATCACTGGTTTAATCACGCACTGCGCGATTTTTAATTACTCCTGGGGAAGGAAAGAGAGCCTCATCCCCCAGGCTTTTATGTACTCACAGACTACTTTTAAATTTAGCCACTCAGGTGTAGGACTAACTAGTCCTTAACAACCTGACTGAAAGGCTTTAAACATGAGTGGGAATAGTCTCACCACACACTCATTTTTCTTAGTTGGTTTGAAATGCCTCAGGTGTCAACCCAAGCAGTATGTAAAGCCCGCTACGATTGGTCGGCAGCGATGACGTTTCATTAGGACACATGGGCGTGCGGCAGGTGGAAATCGTTCCACATTCTGCCACGTGTACGATGTCCGAGCGTGGTAAAGGAGGAAAAAGGTGCTCAGCAAGCCAGCCATGGATGTTAAGTACTCCCCAAAACGCCAGCCCGTACTTATTTCAAAACAAGTCCCGTTTTTGCTAATGGACAATAAAAAGTACCAATAATGTGTTAACCACCTGTGCAGTTAGTTCAAATCTAACGAGTCTGTTAAATTTCCTACTTCCTAACGTATCTATCTAATATTAGTACTTAGTGTACATAAAAATAGCCATACTGGTCTTATTTAAATTAATATGTCTAAGCGACATATACAAGTTTTGTCACTGTTAGGTTTAACAAGTTAAGTTTGTTGTGGTGTTCCGATGGGTCAAGTTTGTTTCGAGAATAGTTTAGTCAAGGAGGGACACCAAGCCAAATATGGTTCCCTATTTAATTAAAGGCAATCTTTTGGAGCCCTAAAAAGGGCTGTTTTTTTCTGCCAGAAGGTACCACGTCTCTCTTTCGCCCTCACGATCTTTCCCGCACTCCTAGTCTCATGATTCTTGATATCAAGAAATGCGTAGCCATGATGGGCGACACTGTAGTCAGCGGCTTCTACCAGCTGACTGAGGGGGTATCCAGTGTAGGCTTGTCTGTAGAATTGGGGGGAGAACTCTGACCCCAAATCCCCACCATGTTCAATTTCCCTTGTCGTTAAACAGTCCCAAACTATATTCCCATGTTAATTTCCCTTGTCACTAAACAGGCCCACACTATATTCCCATGTTAATTTCCCTTGTCGCTATACAGGCCCAAACTATATTCCCATGTTAATTCCCCTTGACGCTCAACAGGCCCAAGCTATATTCCCATGTTAAATTTACATAGACCGTATACAGGCCCAGGGTGGTTAATGTTAAATTTACATAGACCCTATACAGGTCCAGGGAGGTCTGTAATGCTAATTCCCCTAGACCCTATACAGGCCCAGGGGTTTTTGTCCATGTTAAATTTACATAGACCCTATACAGTCCCAGGGTGGTTAATGTTAAATTTACATAGACCCTATACAGTCCCAGGGTTTTTGTCCATGTTAAATTTACATAGACCCTATATCGTCCCAGGGGTGTTTTTAATGGTAAGTCCCATAGACCCTATAGTATCCCACTTCACTACTACTATAGACATTGGGATAATAAATGTTCCGCGAGATACAGGGACTGAATTGTGCATAATTTAAGAACATTCATGTACTTATTTGACTGAACAATTTAAAATCATATCTTCATTTCCATGATGCTGATGCCATTAGGAATGCAAGAAAGGGAGGACGGGAGAAAGCAATAGAAGTGATTTCAGTACCGGGGTTGTTGTGGCTCTTGTCGCTGGTGTCACTGTTGATATCGAGCTGTAGCCTATAGCAAATAATAATAATAATAATAATAATAATAATAATAATAATAATAATAATAATAACAATAATAATAATACACTGTTAGGTAGGATAAGCAAATATCAAGTAATATTACATTCATACGCATAATGATTAAAGGACATTCACACATAACATTATACAAACACGATAAACATTTTGCAACACATACATGCATACATACATACATACATACATACGTACATACATACATACATACATACATAGTGTTATGTATATTTAATTTGCATTATTAGCTTTTTAATGTTGTTGATTTCATTATATGCTATGGACAATTGTTTTTTAGACTTGACCTTGTCAACAAAATTCCTACGTGACCCGAATAGTTGATTTTTTAAAACATCTGTAAACAACTAAAATATAGCTAATATTTTCTCTAAGAGTAGGGGTTATGTTACGCCTCTATGGTCACAAACTAAAGCAACAGAAAAGAACCAAAACCAACAAGTTAATCAAACTAAACAAACAATTTAATTGTCAAAGTTATAAATAACAAATATAAGAGGAACCTACAGTATTATGATGCTAATCCAAACTAGTCACTATAAAGGTCTATTAAAGTCCTAAACGAAAACAAAGTTCTTTATCAACTTCAATACCGGAAATATGTTGGTCTTCCAAGAACAGTGACGTTGTCAAGATTGCGTTGTCCAGAATTCTTTCGAACGATTTATAACAGTTCCAGAATAATATTATAGTCCCCATAATGAGCACTTTTTCTATTTCCACTGAACAGTCCAGACAAATGTGTTTTCTCTCAAACAATGTCAAAGTACATGATAAAATAGTCTGCAAACATACATCAGGACCACAATAAGTGTGAATAACACCAAAACTCTGAATGAATCTGATTGCTTAACTTTCTCTTTATATACACCTTATATTGCGACTTCGCAATAGACCCCATGTGTCAACATAAACTATTGATTTTCCGTCATTTAAGATTATTCACGTAACCTCGCGCAACCAATGGGAAGCCACATAATTATTCTAGAAACATCGATATCCCATGAGTTACTGAGAAACTACTCATATACGCCATTTAAGTCATATTATTAAGATTATTAGTACTAATTGTCAACACATACGTAAACTTCTAATCATAAATCATATGTAATACTATACTCAACGCACGATGCCAGACTGAACTAAAGATATTCTGTACACATTACAGTCATGAATAAAAATTATAAAAATTAGATAAAGCCATGTACCAGGAGTTATAAAAAAATACATAACATTTAAATATTAGGATCATTCTTTTATCAGGGTCAATGCAATCGTGTTTACCATGTTCGTATATTATAATTTTAGTAATAGGCCTTCTAATTATAACTAAGATTTTATCTTGTAAACATTTGGAATCTTCCAGAATAATATTTTCCAATAGGTAATATTATTTTTCATTTAGAAAATGCTAATTGTGACCTGAGGTCAAGTAGATGACTATATAATCTTGTTGTTCAAGAAAATTTTTATTCGTGCATAAGATCTGAGCAGAATCGTTGCATTACTATTGTGTCTAGTATTTCTTTTGGGCTGGAATTTATTTATTCAAATTATTTCATTTATCATCTCTGGAACTACAAAGTGCTACAAAGTCTTGCAAATAGAGATTTGAATTTATAGGGAAATTTCAAATAAGGATATATTCTTGGATTGTATTATTGTGGTTGAACAAAAGACTATTGGAATATCACTAGGAAACTGGCCACCACAGGCACTTCCACACTTCAGGCGATGGTTTGTTCAACCTTTATTCATTAGGACTTGTATTCGACATTCTAGGACAATTTGGAGATTATTTCGCAATACTGTAAGTTCTTTTTATATTTTCACTTCGTATTCTATGAATATAAATTATTAGTTGAATTTTCAAAACCATGATGATTCTCACGCTATTTTTTTACTTATTTTAAGACAAAAAAGCCGTAATGATATGAAAAAACGAATAACATATTTTGTTAAAAGTTTCCATCAAGGTTGACCCATAACAGTGTTCAAAACAAACTGTGATCCTGATGGATCAATATCCTGAAACAAAGGGTACGTTTGGCAATTTGAAATTATATATTTTACTGAATTATGAGATTTCAGTCAGTGTTAAAATATGTAAAAGCTGATTTCAGAAATAATAGGGAGCACTAAAACACTTCATTCCAATAAAACACCATTGAACTATTTTCTCTTGACTTACTTTGAATTCTATTGATTTACTTTGTATTCTATTGATTTACTTTGTATTATATTGAGTTACTTTATATTCTATTGATTTACTTCATATTCTATTGATTTACTTTATATTCTATTGATTTACTTTATATTCTATTGATTTACTTCATGTTTTATTGATTTACTTTGCATTGTATTGATTTACTTCATGTTCTATTGATTTACTTTGTATTGTATGGATTTACTTTGTATTGTATTGATTTACTTCATGTTATATTGATTTACTTTGTATTGTATGGATTTACTTTGTATTGTATTGATTTACTTTGTATCGTATTGATTTACTTTATATTCTATTGATTTGCTTCACATTATATTGATTTACTTCATATTATATTGATTTAATTTGTATTCTATTGATTTAATTTGTATTCTATTGATTTACTTCATATTCTATTGATTTACTTTATATTCTATTGATTTAATTTGTATGTTATTGATTTACTTTATATTATATTGATTTACTTTATATTCTATTGATTTGCTTTATATTCTATTCATTTACTTTATATTCTATTGAGTTAATATATATTCTAGTGATGGGAATCGGTCAGAAATTCATAATCGATAATAGGTTCCACTTAACCGACTGATAATGGATTATAATCGGTTACTAAGAGCAAATTTTAATTTTTGTTTGTTATTTAGTTATATCTTTGATCAATAGTTCAAGATGTTAGTAAATGTACAGGAGTAATCAATATTAACGACATGTATACTTTAACCTGATAATAATATTACATTTTTGTCTATTGTGTTGTGTGTTATTTTTGTTCTACATCTTTGTTAAATAAACGCAACATTTTATGGCTGATAAGTGATATGCAACTGAAATAATGCTGCAATCCCCCAAAATCTTTTCATTCATATGTGATGTGTTTTCAATTTTAAGTGTAGAAGGACATGGTTTTCTTGTTTGTCATTGTTTACAAATACTACAAATAATGTTGCATTTAAAACTAAAACAAATGAACAAAATGTGTTTAAATGTATTAACTCAACTATTTAACAACTTGATCCTGTAATAATTGCTATATGTTCCTAATTATGAAATTCTGCACCTATGAAATATATGGTTTTATATTTGTAGTTGTGAAGGGAATTAATAAATCTCAGGTCAGCTTTAGTGGCTGGGAGTTTTGCTAACCTTTGTGCTTTGCATGCAACTAAAAAGTAGTCTCCCTTTACACATAATCGATTATGGGGTTTCACAATCGATTATCTTATTGGTTCGCTCAACCAACTGATGATCAATTATAATCGATAATCGGAACAACACTAATATATTCGATTCATTTACTTTATATTCTATTGTTTTGCTTAAATTGTATTGATTTACTTTATATTCTATTGAGTTACTTTATATTCTATTGAGTTACTTTATATTCTATTGGTTTATTTTGTTTGAAAAGAAAAAGCGGATTTGAATTAATAATTTTATTTAAAAACGTTTTGACACAATTGGTTACAGTCCTTTACAGAAAAGAAAGCTGTCAAGGCTACACTACTGAAACATGGTGCATCAAAATTAAATCTACTACTGCAGGTCTCGTGATAATTAATCACTACAAATCTCTGACTCATATAAAATGGACATATCTCATAAAAGTGTGAAATGTATGATTTCCCGTTTTACTCTATCCTCAGCTTTCAAAGTCATAGATGCGTGATCTGGGTTCAAAGTTAGTTATAAATCGTAAAGTTACTTATAAATCGTAAAGTTACTAATAAATCGTAAAGTTTTATTACGAACCATATCGAGTTTATTTCTGAGATTTTACTCTAATGCCACAGAAATGATTTGTGTTAGAGCAGAACATAATGTTTCAGGGTACGGATGATTAACGTTGACTTTGCCAAAGGAGAACTTCACTTAGCATTTAATTTATTCATTATCCTATTGATTGTATCCTATTGATTGTACCCAAAGACAACTTATATACAGAGAGAAATAGAAACATATTAAATATAACTTTCAGAAATTATTATATTGCCATTACAGATTGATTTCCAATTTGCAGTGAGGGTGGGGGTTGCTTCGAGCCAAATAGAATGCATTGTGTAGTAACCAAAGTAATGAATATTTTATTTTCATTGAGACAAATATTGCACGATTATACTTCAATGAGACAAGGATTGCACGATGATTATACTTCACTGAGACAAGAATTGCACGATTATACTTCACTGAGACAAGGATTGCACGATTATACTTCTTTGAGACAAGGATTGCACGATTATACTTCTTTGAGACAAGGATTGCACGATTATACTTCACTGAGACAAGGATTGCACGATTATACTTCTTTGAGACAAGGATTGCACGATTATACTTCACTGAGACAAGAATTGCACGATTATACTTCACTGAGACAAGGATTGCACGATTATACTTCTTTGAGACAAGGATTGCACGATTATACTTCTTTCCCAAACTTATTTCCACTATCACCAGGATCCTGATGTTAAAATATCAAAACACTTTTATTTGTATCCACTTGTAATGTATAATTACCTACTAGCACTTTCATCTGTATCCACTAGGAATGTATAATTACCTACTGGCAATTTCATCTGTATCCACTAGGAATGTATAATTACATACTAGCACTTTCATCTGTGTCCACTAGGAATGTATAATTACCTACTAGCACTTTCATCTGTATTCACTAGGAATGTATAATTACCTACTAGCACTTTGATCTGTATCCACTAGGAATGTATAATTACCTACTAGCACGTTCATCTGTATTCACTAGGAATGTATAATTACCTACTGGCAATTTCATCTGTATCCACTAGGAATGTATAATTACCTACTGGCAATTTCATCTGTATACACTAGGAATGTATAATTACCTACTGGCAATTTCATCTGTATCCACTAGGAATGTATAATTACCTACTAGACACGTGTTGTTGTTCTTACTAGCAATATTAGTTGAGGTTGTCAGATGATTTGTGATTTTTTAGTTTAACGCCCGTTTTTGAGCAATGATAATCTTTACATGGCGGCCGTCATATTTGGTGGAGAACTGACACTGTGCAAATTGTATGCATGTGAATTAAATAACAGATAGTTTCTGGGATGACTTTGAACGATGTTTCTCAGCTAGCTTTGTGAAAGAATTTATGATACAGTCTTACCGTTAATAGATATCGAATGACCTTTGTTTAAAAAACAGCTTCGTTAAATTGTTCTAGGAGTACTTTTGTGAAACAAGACGCAGATGAATACAGTTTTGACGTGGACGATACAGGACATAGTAACTGCTCGGTCATGTCATCCACTATAAGACGATGTACATAACACATTACAATGGGATCTGTTATGATAAGTAGTTTGATCATAACCTACTTCTTATTTCTTGCTATGACGAGGAATTACTCATAAGTTAAGAATTGTTTTTGCTCAGGGTTAGAGTGAGAGAGATGGAAAGATTTCAGGTCCGCTTAACAAAAGGGTGTACTCCTACCGGTGTAGATACGGCTACATCTTGGGGAATATGGCAAGCGGACGTACAATGGGAACGGTTATAAGGAAAGACAGACTCTTTCCCATTCTCGATGAACGAACTAACTTTGCACAAGGTTGTTCTTAATTTATACGCAATTTTGAAAGTATGCTCATGGCCAAATGTGGACATTCGTCTATGTACTTGTGTTCGATCATTTAGAGTCAGAACGAGGTTCTCGTCTCTTCTCATTGAAACCGACTGCGTCTGAGTACGTCAACAGACAGACAATTATGCTGCATCAGCTTATTCGCTTCAAGAAACGCGTGAATCTCCTGGCTTACTCAATCAAGGAAAATTTTAGGAAATTGTTTTGTGAATCTCCTGGCTTACTCAATCAAGGAAAATTTTAGGAAATTGTTTTGTGAATCTCCTGGATTACTTAATCAAGGAAAATTTTAGGAAATTGTTTTGTGAATCTCCTGGCTTACTTAATCAAGGGAAATTTTAGGAAATTGCTTTGTGAATCTCCTGGCTTACTTAATCAAGGGAAATTTTAGGAAATTGCTTTGCGAATCTCCTGGCTTACTTAATCAAGGGAAATTTTAGGAAATTGCTTTGTGAATCTCCTGGCTTACTTAATCAAGGGAAATTTTAGGAAATTGCTTTGTGAATCTCCTGGCTTACTTAATCAAGGGAAATTTTAGGAAATTGCTTTGCGAATCTCCTGGCTTACTCAATCAAGGGAAATTTTAGGAAATTGCTTGTTCTTCAACTTACACAACTTCCCGAGTCATAATTTTGCTGACTTTCTGACACAAGAGAAATATATAGTACACACGGGATTTTCACTGGCTCGTTATTAAAATAGTATACAGTTGTAACACAGAAATAAATAAAATTACTCTCAATATATTTTAGTGGAAAATTACTGTCAATATAATTTAACGAAAAATTACTTTTCATACGATTTAGAGAAAATTTCAATCTTAATAGTCTTACTCAAACATTTTGTCCAAATAGTTCCATTATAATACGTTGTGCATATTACATTAAAATGGGACCAAATATCAATAGTTGTGCATAGCACATTACAATAGGAGCTCGTGGTAAATGTGAACGTTAAATATTTATGAGTCATAATTTGATGGCCTGTTCTAGAAGTTTGCCATATTTCAAACAAACATTTGTTGTTAAAACAAAATGAAGAAAAACAAATTGTACAACGAATACTAAATTGATTTGAATTTCATTTATATGCCAAATGAATTTTATGCCAAATATTGGACATTTTTACATTGTCATTTACTACATAAGTCTACTGTTTTTATAAACAGTATACACGTGACAGTAATAATTGTACTGGTTACTTTAATTGTATCTGAATTCAGAAACACGCCAAACGTGACTTGACTTGCTCCATATAAAAATAATGCAAAATATGAGGTATTTTGATTCATATATTCACGTTGCAAATTAATATGAAAAGCAAAACAGATGACTGATCTCTTAAAACACAAACCTGTGGATGTAGTCATTGCAGATGATGTACTAGCTGAACTTGCAACATTATTAGAACTTGTTGTAGGCATTGTAGCTGAGATTGTTGAAGTGGTCACTGTACTTTCGGAAGTTGCAACAATATTAGAACTTGTGATAGGTATTGATGTAGTATCTGAAATTGTTGAACTCGAGTAACTAGATGTTGACGTTGAAGATGTTGGGCAGACATTTTGACCTGAAAATAAATTAGGTTTATACTAGAGAAACTAGCGCAATACATAATATAGCGACAACACGTTTTTATGTCATTGCATTTCTTTGTATCTTGTATGTGTAAATTTAATTATGCCTTTATGGTTTATAGTAAATAAATAGACATATAATCTGAGAAGTAAATGTCAAGACATGTTAAGCAATAATTACACCGTATGTTAAGCAGCAGAGGGGGCGAACACACTCTAATTGACTCACTCTCTATTTCAAATAATAAGCCTTCCTGGAAATCGCAAAACAAAGGTTCGAAATGAACGTCCTTGGAAAATCATAGCGAAAATAGGATTTACCAATCAAGTGCCGAGTAGGAGAACTTGCACCTAAACCTAAACCAATAAAAGAAAATATTGAATTGATTAAAAAATTTAACGAAGCGGTTATTGAGGATATTACAAATACTAAAGAACATGATTTGCCTGCAAAAATACTACTTGGTGTGTATGATAAATCTAAAATGTTAAAACCCGGTTATGAAATCGTAATTGATGACAATTTTATTAAATGGGTATATCGTGTATATTGCAACAAAAAAAAAGTCAAACGTGATGATGTTAAATTCGATGCACTTGTTGAAGAAATAAGAAGACTTGATAGAGAGCTTAACAAACAACCACAACCTTCTCGACCGCAGCAAAAGGTGATGTCGGAACTTGAAAGGTCTAAAGAGCTATTTAAAAAGCAAAAGTAGAAAGATCACCCTTAAGACTCTTTGAGAAAAAGGCGGAAACAACAAGCGAGAAAGAAGGAGCAACCGGAAGTGGGTTTACAGGAAGTGGTCTTGTTACTTGTCCTAACAATATCTTCGATGACGTAGGACGACTAGACATTCTCATAGGAGAAAAAACGAGCTGGTAATAATTCTCCAGAAATAATTAATGAAGCAACTGATATTTGTCAGCGATTATTTAAAGGTGGTATCATGGATATTAGTGTTTACCGAGAACTTATTGATGAACTCGTTGACGACCTTGACTAAGTGACTAGTTGTCACAATGATTAGATAAATGGCAAATAAAATAAGTGATCATACACAATGGTCAGCGTGAACCTGTAATGGTCAGAGCAATAAACTCACGATTACCAACCTACAGAGCGATTTATGGAGATGGACTTGATGATATTGTTCAGGGATTATTCAGAAGGTTAGCTCCAAATGTGGCACCTGTTGCAAAACAATTATCAATGAAAGCTATTGACGTTGTGCGTGAAAAAGCTCCTAGTGCAATCGTCAACGTTGCTGGTAAAGCATTCTCGGCATTCAAAGAAAGACTAGTAAGATTAATACGCAGACAGCAAGCGGTCCGACCACAATCAGTGAAATTACCAAGCACTGAAGTTATGCCTACAAATTTCAGTAAAATAATAAATCAAGCTGCAAATCAGAAACTGGCATCGTTAGCAGATCAAGGACATAGTGAAGCAGGGCATAATATTTCAAGTTTGATATCAGGAAGCGGAGTTTCCCGAAGGGGTAATCCTCGTGTTAGACGAGAATAATTATAATAAAAATGTTTAAGCGCATATACGACACAGCATTTGACAAAGGAAGCACCGGTCCTTAAAGATGAGTCTGTGCGTGATTATCAATTTTATTCTTATAACGCATGACTACCCAATCAACAGGGAAGACTTGAATTACAAGTCCATGATACAAGTAAATACTTTTTACCCGCTGAGGCTTTTATTGAGGTAGAAGGTGAAATTATTAAAACAGATGATACTGTGTATGCAGATGATGCCGTTATTGGTTTTGTAAACAACAGCATCATGGCTTTGCTTGATAGCGCCACCTATATAATTGATGAAAGAAACATCGATACAATTTAGATGTTAACGTTGATACAACAATAATAGGATTGGCAATATACTCTGATAATTATAAAAGATCAGCAGGTCCCACAATGATGTTTGCGAAGGACAATTCTGATTCCCCCGTTATCGAACAGTGTGATATAAGACGACCAAGAAATTTTGCCGGAAACGCTGACGCTGATGTGACGCGGGTGGTCCATGGCGCTAATGAAAATTTCAACTTAAGATTTGTAACACGCCGAGCAATGTTGAAAGGGCGTCGTAGAAATTTCTCGTGCGCAATTCCACTATCACATATCTCTGGATTTTGCAGAAACGTTAAAAAAGTTATCTTTGGGGCTAAACACACAGTTGCTCTTGTGAGAAAGGGTAACGACTGCAACGCGCTCTGGAGACCTGCTGGTGAAGCTGATAAAGTAGTACTGACAAAACTTTCGTTGTGGACACCGGTAATGACTCCAACGATCGCAGAAGAACAGCGACTATTATCTTTTATGGACACAGGTGGTAAGTCTCTGTTGTCCTAGTTGACGACAACCACAGATAGTATACAAACTGATATTAACGGTCAATTTACATGGCACATAGCATCACATCAAAGTATTTCTGCACCACGACATATATTTGCTGCTTTTCAGAATTATGATCGATTGAACTCACAAACTCACTCCCATATGATATTTGACAAACTGGGTGTTACCGAGGATTCTTTGAGAATAAACGGACAACAAAAACTAACAGAAAACATACTACTGAATTATGAACAAAATCGTATAGCACGTATATACTTTCGGTAAATGACGTGTATGGGACGTTATTTATTTATTTTCGCTGGAACATCTTGATTTATCCAAACAATCTGTCGTTGATATACACTTCAGAACCAGTGTGAATACAGGTGGAGGTGTTAATTACAGAGCAATCGCGTTCATACTCAGTGACAAAGCAATATTACTTGAAGGTTGAAGTGGTTAAATGAGAGTCGTTGATGCGTCAGTGGAAAATCTTTAATCCACGGCATTTAGAAACACGAGTATTTTATAAAAATGTCTTACCATCATGTTAATGTTAGTCTGACTCCTGGTCAGATCAAGAAGCTACAATCCGCATCAGCAAAAGAATGTGGGACCACACGAACGCTAAAGCACAATCAAATCACAGGCGGTGAAAATAAACTGTTGTTGACAAATAATCCAAGACTGGAATAAGACTTAAAATTTCCACCGGAGCCATCAGCGACACCGCTAAGACAGGCGGGATATTCCCACTTCTCTCAGCAAAACCAGCGCTGATAGCTGCTGATGCCCCAGCTGTTGCAAAGGCGGTAGCGTTAGGTGATGTTGGAACCGCTGCTGGAATGACATTAAAAAAAGCAACTGGAAAGTGTTTAAGACTTCCAGGAACTTATCGAGAAAAGGGCCCAAGACTTCCAGGAACACTGCATTAAGAAACAAGCGGTTTTATACCTATGTCAAATTTTGATTTACTTGATGCAGCTAAGCAACTAAAAATAAAAAACTTCAGAGGTTGTTTATGCGAGATCAATTGCCAAAACATCAAAACAGCGTTGAAACCGGTATTATTAATCTCGATAACAGCACTGGATCTGGACCTCATTGGGTATCACACGCGATTGATCCTCGTGTAAATATTTATTTTGATTCGTATGGGTTAGCTCCACCGCAGGAATTTATCACGTAGGTCACACCGCTACAAGTAGCGGTTTGGTACTCAACGCTACCAACACAAAAATTAACCGATCCACCAATATGCGGCCGTGAAGCAACTGATGTACTCGGATCTATATCAAAATCATCATTACCACCTCACAAAGTTGTGCACAATTATACAAGTCAGCGCTGGAAATCTGCGATTTCTAATCATTGATTTAGATCAGAAATAAAAGAAAAATGGTAGATATTTACGGAAATTCCCGTGATGATATTACTACGAGTAAAATAAATTCTGACATGGATCTGTCAAATTACGCGACAAAAGACGATCTTAATGATCTCATGAACCTGGCTGGGGTTGACCGGGATAAGGTTGTTGTTTTTCATGACAGAAACAGTGTTTTGAAAACGAGCAATATCAAATGGAATGATATAGTTCGACGGTTACTCGGTGCTGTGACGGATAACATCCCTGTGTTTACTGACGGCGGTAGAATCAGAGACTCAAGTTTATCGTTTACAGCTATCAGAGATGAAATTGAAAGAAGTGTTGCTAATCGTTTGAAGAATACCGGTGACACAATAACAGGTGAACTCAGCATGAACGGAAATAAAATAGTGGTTTTAAAAGAGCCAAAATCCGACGAAGACGCGGAAAAAAACAATATGTGGACGTTAACTACAGCACTGTAGATAATAAATTATCCACGTTACGGGCCGAGTATGACGTTCACGAATATGTTCACTAATTTTCGTAGAAATTTTAGAAAAATTAATGAAACCGCAGAGGAATTATGTGGTACTCTGTTGACCGCTAATATGAAACTCTCCGATGTCAAGACGAATATCGAAACTATTAAAAAAACACTAGAAGCTGTCGTAAGGGGAATTCCTGAGATCGTTAAGAAAATTAATCTGATTAAAATTCCTCAGAAACAGATCAGCAATAACGTATATACAGTCTCATCCGGGTTCGCAACATGGTCACAGCAAAATAATACTATCAAACATACCGTGGAAGTCACTGGTGTGTACAGGCTGTCTGTGTTTAGCACTGCAAAATTTAGTGTATACACTACATATCGCTGGCGGCATTCAACCGATACCGAAACACCTCAATTAGTTACTGTGCAAGGTATAATGGAAGTTCAAAACTTTAGAAATGATCAAGTACGTAAATGGCAATCAGCGTTAAAAACCATCATTGACAAGTATACCGCGAAAGTAAAAAAATACCGAAGACGTGTAGTTGCCATTGATGTTGTAGTATATTCGGTATCTACACTCGTTGCGTCCACCGGTGTGGTGTTATCAGCTCTAACCCCGCTAACTGTAGCAGCAGTAACAATATGTGTTTGATCATCAGAAGCAATTGCTGCGGTTTTTAATATTATCGCGAAAAAGATATCCACGTGCGCGAGTACACAATTGCAAGATTATATTACGCGGTTACACGCGGCAACAAAAGCGTACTCGAAATTATTGTCGCTGATATCATCAAGCCTCGGCGATACAACGATATCAGATTCCGAATATGCCATAATGGTTAAGATATACAATGAATTAATTGATTTAGAAACCACCATTTGAAAAATGACGGTTTAAATAATGACCGAACTACTTCAGCAGATGGCCACAAATACAAGTCCGCCTAAAACACAATGATAACAGTAAACTCCACCAACCATGAATTCAGTATTAATTTTCAAACTGCGATTCCGGTAAAAGAAATAGCCTTTGTGCAGTTGCGACTATACTACAGTTGGCCAAATATCAGATCAAAATCATTCGGTGGTTTACAATTAAATAATTCGCTGGTATTCGCGAACAAAAATAAACCAGATGGAACCTCCGACTAGAACGTTGTTGTAATACCAACCAGAAGTTATCAAATCGAACAAATCAATGATGAATTTACGCGCAGAATAAAACATATTACCGAGAAAGAATCAAAGATAGCTGTAACTGTCCACGAACCAACACTGTCTGCGGCCATCGAGATAAATTCTCCCGATTACGTTGTTGATATATATCAATCATCAATCACATCAGTGTTAGGATGGTCTGATGTTGCACCGCCGATACCTCCGCCGTTACCAGAACCGAAAAAATCTGATTTTTGCTTCTGACAAACAATCATACTACGAAGTTGCCCCATCATATAAAAAACGTTTACTTGATATAAAAGATGCAGCTCAGGTTGGCGGTTTTCATTTTAATAATAAGACTGCTGTAGTTTGGTATTTTCATAAACATGATGGAGCTGAAGTTACGTTTATTCGCCAAGATGAAATTGCTAAATATTTCAGAGTTATTAATCAAGAATATAAAACACAACGAGAAAAACTACGGCAAAGTTTCCAAGAACATCTTTTTATATAGAAAATTCACGCGAGGAAATCATTAAACAAGGAGAAATATTAAATTAACTTATATCCGACATGGAATATATTAACCGGCGAGTAAATCAGGAACAACTGATTACACTGACGACGAAAATCTCAATAAACAACGATTATTAGGTGCATATTCGATAACAGCCGCGGCTCTACCAAATTTTAAATTTCCCGGGTATAACCCATACGAACTGCAAATATCTGTCAATGATATCATTGATAAGTTTTTCCCTAAAATACTCGCCGAATGGAGAAATATAACACCACTCCAGGATAACATTGTCAGGTACAACAATGATCTCCACGGACAAGGTCGCCATGTATCTCCGGGAATCGTAAACATAACTTCAACGATCGCGGTCAACTCGTCTGTGATGCAATTGATGGAAGTTATCAGACAAACACAGAAATATCAGCGCAGACACGGCAAGGATATATCCTTTATACTTTTACCCGGCATGTTCCACCTGGATCTCTCATTGTGCAAGAGCCAATTAACCCGGTCTATCTACGGTGTCATAATCCGCTATTATAAAGAACAAACAACAGCCTAGTATGCTCAAGAAAGTGTGTTTAGTGGAGGACGACACAACACATAAATCTTAATTCTAAGGAGGACGGCACAATCATCCGTGGTGAACACCTGGAGTGTCGTATGACATCCAAGCAAGTCCAGAAGGAAACAGTAAACCTTAATTCAAAGAACGGCACAACACATATATTATTGACAGTATTTACAGTAAGGTATTTACAATATTTACAGTAAGGACGGCACAAAACATACAGTATTTACAGTAAGGTATTTACACTATTTACAATAAGGACAGCACAACACATATAGGACGGTACAGACGGACACGGGGTCATTTTCTACGCTCAACAAATTTTGCACATCTCCCCCAAAAATCAACTCCTGGAGAGTGCAAAGGCGCCGCCACGTGTTGACATGGCGGGAAGGTGTGTTTATCAGTTTCGATGGGGAAGAACCCCAATAATAAAACAGGTCCTATAGTATATAAGCTGACTGATACTTGGAAATTCAAAGATAGTTCACGCGATAGGCGTGACTTATTTGTTGTTTAGATTCTTAATTTTTTTAATTATAATTGCAGAAAAAATGTAGATGAACCAGAAAACCGGACGGATTCAGAAAAACAAATATACTGTCTTTGAAAAAATATTATTTATACTAATAATCGATTACACCTACCCGTACTGACAGTCCTTGATAAATATCTACGGGAAGTAATATTATAAAACAGCGGAGATAACTGTTAGGGCTTGAAATAGAACTTCCATGAAATCTAATGCCAGACTGATTGTTGAGATAGACCATAGTTATTTTGCTTCCGTGTTTGTCGAACCGTTACCACAAAAAAATATTTCTTATAGGTATTCAGAAATCAAGGACAGAGAAAAAATAAGGATACCGACTAAACGAGGAAAGAATGATAATTTTCAATTGAGTATATTTCAGCCAGCATGTACATTTATGATACATTGAGAAACTGTAATAGCCCAGATAAGCGGCTAATAGTTTTGGTGTAATGTGTATACAACTATACGATAATGAATCTAGGAGGCGGTTAATCAGTACAGGAAACAACAATAAGTCTATCAACCGCGTTACATATCCGCGGTAGAGTTATCTCTCTTCATTGACTGTATCTAAACATAAGAAAATGAGATCCAGTTTTCATAACTGTTTGAAAAGGTCGATTTGTTTATTTTATCTGCAACACATTGTACCCCTGCGGGGTTTATACCAAAATACTTGGCAGCCGCGGTCATTGACTGAAATATTATTTCGTTACCGGTCTCTATATTGACAGATTTAACCGCCTTTCTTGAAACAGTCTTAAACCGACCAGTACCCCCACGTGCAGAAGTCTCACTCGGTGTAATAGCTTGAAGGTTCTGTGAAGAATTATTTTTTATACGAGTCAATATGATCGATCACTAACCCGTATTTGATCTCCCCGTGAAAAGTCTCGTACACGAACCTGTGACAGTAATAAATCTTCCTCCAAGCGTTGAATCTAAGATAACTGGCGATATCAACAGTACCGACTGGTCTTTTTAACCGTCAATTTTGATTGTACCATCACGAGATGCTTCATAATTTTTAAGTATGGGATCTCTGCCAAATTCTTTCTGCTCCATTTTATATATAATATTGTTGATCTAAATTATAATTTATCTTCAAATCTGGCTATATAGCCTTCAGGGGTTCTTATAACCTTATCAATGACAGGGTTGTTATTTTTTATTATGATAATGTTTTAGTTCTCTATATCTTTTACCGGAAGAACGCGTGCACAGCTGTGTTTTCCCTCTAACTCCAACACCACACCGTAAACACGGTTGTGGACCAAGACAACCCCTCCTCATACTATGCAAATGTTGACCGCAGAATTCATTTACGCGGGATGTGTTACATGGAGTTGAAGACCCTACCATCAAGAACTTGCACTGATTTCTTGTTTGAGTAATTATATATATAGAATATTTTTTATTTAAATACTTGTCTGAAATATAATATGGAAGAGTTTGAGAGATTATTTACAATCGAGCCTTGCAAAACTTCCAGATTTGATTTTGACAGAATAACTCCTGATTTGCGGAGGCGAACTCTGACTGATCGGACGATTAATCTGATTAATGCTATCAGGGATGCTAAAAAAGAATTTCGTGATGATGGGGCATCTCACACATGGTCGACATTCAAAATTATACATGACGCCAAAAGGTGTCGAAAATGTTATTATTGCTACATTGAACGATACGTGGGTGAAAACGATTATCGATTATATCAACGATCAGAAATATTTTTCAGAATGACGTTTATTGTGCTAGCAAAAATAAATTCCGCTGAGTGGATTATCCGTGACAAACGTGACCCTGTCCTTGCTAATGGAAAAACCGCTGTGTTAAGTAAAAATTCCCAGCCAGGATTACTGACTGGTATTGACAGACCATATTACCAACGAGCGTATCCTAAATGATAAATCCAACATTAATGATCTTGCTGCAATGAGATTTTCAAAGCTGAACTGTGTAGCCGAGCGAGTACTCGAACATTTTACAAACGCGATGCGTGGAAATGGGTTATCGAATCTACTACGTGAAAAAATAAACAAATAGGCTGAATATGTTAAGGATGCCGGTGTAGCAGGCCAAATTAACCCCTGCCCGGATTAAACCCGGGTATAGTTTTGCCCAGGCCAGAGTATACTCCGGGGCAAAACGTGTCCTAAGCTAAACTATGCCCGGGGGTGTAAAATAGCCTGGGCCAGACCATAATCCTTCAGGCTAGAATATGCCCCACTTGTATATTAAATTAATATTTACTTATCGTTCTGGTCTTTATTTGTAGCAGGAAAACATGAACAACAATCATCACCGTCGTTTTTGAGTTTATTGAGGTATGTTATAGCTTCAGTTTAAAGAAACAAGAATACCATTGTGATTTAAAAACTAGAACACACTGATGGGAGTGTTGGAAATCTAATAGTTAATCAATACAATTTTGGACTGGAAGAATGTGAGATATATATTGTATCATGATTCTTGATTCCTTCAAGTTTTCCACAAAAAGCTCAAATTGTTGTGCATTGACACTACCACGATAGTGTACCACATGATTAACACTGTCTCTGGACATGAAGAGTATATATATATATATATATATATATATATATATATATATATATATATATATATATATATATATATATATATATATATATATATATAACCTTATCTTGTATGTATATACCTTAACAGACTACGAGTACGACTGAAACATGTCACTTAACTTACCTGACAAAGCTGAATCCTCAATAAAATGTTGAAAAAGAAAGTAATTCTTGTGTATATCGCTCAACGCTATTGATATCAATTGATATCATGGAGGTATAATTTGGCCTGAGGGGTATGAATTGGCCTAGGCCATAATATACCCGGGTATAATCTAGCCTAGGTCGCTTTAACCCCAGGTATACGCCGGACTAGGGGTATACTATTGCCTGTTACACCGGAGCTACAATAACTGATGTCGTCGAGTTAGGAAATAAATTAAAATTTCCAATAAAAGTAAAAACGTTAACCAGAGAAATTTTATATGAATTAAAGAATAAATCCAGAGTGGCTCCCGTTGAAATTATTGATCATAATGCTCACGCTTGGACCTGCGCAGTCACAATGTTTCCTCGAGATAGAACTGGAGACATGTTTGATTTTATTCACGAAATAAGTAAAAACGATCATGTATCAGTATGGCTATTTAAGAGTTCAGATATTCAATTTGTACGACCTAACGGCGAAATATGTCGTAAAGAATCTCTTCATGAAGAAATGAAAAATCTTGCGCAGAAACCTTCAACAAAGAATACTGAGCAATTACTAAACAATTGTTATACAGTTCCATCTGTTGCAGCTCACTTTGCAAGAGAGAAAAATTCATAGAAGCCAACACGATTTGAATTTCTCGAAGACGTACAATTAAGTTGCTGTGAATACGGACACGGTTGATTGTGTAATAACAAGTATGACCACAACGACGTTATCTCGGTTGATATGGTAGCGTGTTATCCTGGAAGTTTTCTTGGATTGGTGGAGTGTTCTGGATATTTTAAAAGATTTGGACACCCCACAGACGAGATGACAAGAGTATCTATAAATGGACCACTACCTGATTTTGATCTAACCGGATTCGCTTTTATTCGTATTGTATCATTCAAGTTTGCTAAGGGTCTTCATCCAATCCGTTATGTTTGGTTTGGTAGACACTTTTCAGAAAAACGCTTGGCACCAATAGCTTTATTACGATATATGATTGATTGTAAAATATTAATATCGTTGATTGTAACTGAGGCAGTTATATCATATCGGAAGCAGACCGAAGTTTGGTTACCACCACCTGATGATGATAAAACCGCAAAAGATCTCGGTAGAAGAATAATCGGTAAATTTACTCAAGGTGGAGCATATGATAACTAACGACATTATGCACAATTAATTCTAGATGATGCTGAATATGATTTTATAATCGATGATGCAATAGCGATAAAAATATTTGTAAGTCGAGAAAACGCTAACTTATATGTGTCACAGAATTGTATATGATTTATATCAATATATGTGATGAAATATGTACTCAGGTTTCGTTGCCACGTACAGCGTCACCCGAGGGTGGTTTACTTTTTCGGTTCTAGTTATTTCGAAATACTGAGCGCAACCCAACCCATGCTGCATGTGCGAATTGCCTGCAGTGAAAACTTAAGTACCTAGCTGCGCATATCTGTCACAGCTAGTATACATATAGATCAAATTCTCTATATACAAATTACACTACGACGAGTCTTGTCAGAAGGCTTACCTCTGTACGGGAGCAAATCTTCATTTGTAGACGTATTGAAATTTAAGATTGTATTCTTTATCATTATTCGTTTTATATGACATAATTGTTTCATATATTAGATGTTTTAGAATTTATTCTAAATTCTACAGAGAGTCAATACCTAGGTTATACAATGCCTTGATATTAGAAATACTATAGTCTGGTTCGAGTTAGCTCTTTGTTGTAACTGAACAGACAGATTGAATTTAATTATAGGCTGCATGCATTGAACGATTAATATAATGGGTAACGAATTCATGTGCACGCATGCGGAACATATATCAATGCAGAAGTTCTTAACCGTATCATATGTACTACACGGTTTAGTTGTTATACTTTTAGCTGCCTTATATATGGTTTGGTGATGTGGAGTCACAGAACTCTGTGTGGTTTCTTGTGACGTGTACGCTGTGTCTGGTGACGTTGGTTCGGAAGAGAGTACTGGTGTTCTCAGTGCGAGGGACCAAGGCTTCGCGACCATCGGGTCTGTGTTGAATGTAAGGACTCTCGAGGGATCCTTCAACAGACAGAGAGGGGTGGACCATGCGTGGTGGCTCCTTGACCATTGGCTAGAGTGGGTGGAACCAGAAATACATCTTGGACGTCAAATGGGCGCCACGATAGTTATATATTACGTGTTTCATGCTATTTTATTTCACTATTGCTATCTGAGCAAAATTACATGCATTCCCATTTCAATATCGTTATATGAACGATAGATTCATAATTTCATGCATTCCCATTGCAATATCGTAATATGAACGATCGGTAGATTCATAATTTCATGCATTCCCATTGCAATATCGTTATATGAACGATCGATAGATTCATAAAATCATATATATTCCAATATCACTTGATGAACTGATTAAATTGATGAGTTGATAGATTGATGAATAAATGAGTATTATCTTGATAAGTGCATAAATCACATGTTTTGGTCACCCTTGGTGTTTAATAAGACCTTGTTTATATTGGGGTGTTGATCATATAATTTTATTTGTTGATCGGTGATAGGACGTTATTCACGTTTGTTTAAAATTCCATTCGTAAATTCATCTTTGAGTTTTCTCGTTAAGTTACTTGTTGTTGATAGTTACATGTTAGAAACTTTACCATTTTCCTTATCTTTTTGAATATAATGGTGTCAGATTTGTTCATATTTAATTTGTGTTTATAAATAAACTTCTTTATTAACGCAGTTGCTTTAGGCGTCTTCACTAATTCAGTCCTAACCCGGCTTCATCTTGTGACAATCTGACGGAACACGGTTAGGTACAATTATTGGTTACATTGATGATTAGTCACCTCAGTTTACTCATTTAAGATCCTCGATGCTCGCTTATGTTTCTATAAATTTATTATCGATAATAAAAAGATTCCCTTGTACCGCGGTCAGAGTTGCAACGGATTCGTTTTATATCGAAAAAGAAATAATACAGAATTACTGACTCGTTTTACAAGTATTGATGCATCATGGGGCAAATGGAGAATAAAAGAAGAAATGTTATATAATTATTCTGAATCCGCAGATGTTGAGATCAAAGATATTTGTTACAAAAATAACCAGAAAACAGAATTATCGTCTGCGGCAACCGTGTATGATCCAGTATCCCAACACAAGACGGTCTATCTAAACGGGCCGGGAGGTTCTGGTAAGACAACTCGGATGATTCAATTATTTCGACAGAATTCAGATGATATGGTTGTTTTAACACCTACACACAGACTCGCAAGAGAAATGAAGCAACGAGTAGTTCGATCATGTACTTATCATAGCTTTTCTCGAAACAAGGGTGATACATAGACTCCTGACCGAATGGGAGAGAAATATATTCCAAAAATTATTATTTGGGATGAGATATGTACAGTGTCGCTAGATACATTAAAAATGTTTCCCGTTGGCTGTGATTGAAAAATACAGCTGTGATAATGTGCTGCGATCACGGTCAACCACCACCGTTTGTTGGACCATCTCCACATGAATGGCTAAAGAATTTTGTAGATTATTACGAGGAGATAACTGATGATCACATATCTCTTGGTGCAGAATTAAGGGGGGTTTAAAAAATTAATCAGATACAACCGAATAAAATTGAATGTGAAATAATGTGTAAAATAATTTCGGAAACTACAATGAACGACTTTCTACAAGTGTGGAGACCAAATGATTTGATAATGGCAAGTAGAAAGATAGTTCGTGATACACTTCAACAGCGGTTATTTGAAAACCATAAAGAAAGGTTTTCAAATCTACGTGTACCATTGTGTTATAGACCAGTTGATACACGACGACAGAATATCGACGTTCATATACCAGGACAGACTGAGAAACAGAATCTCGTATTAAATGATGTTGTCGCAGTTGGTGTCAATGTTGTTGAGGATGCGCTGAGGACGGGTAAATCACCGTGGACGTTAGGATACGCAATGACAATTCACTCATCTCAGATATTAACCAGTTTGGATTGTAGATGATCGTGTCGAATGGTCAAACTTAGTTTATCTTGCAGTGTCTCGAGTCAGAAGAATATCTCATAGACGCTACAGAAACCATCAATGATGTTATTGACAGCGATATAGTAAGAAAAAAATTGGCCGGTTATAAACAAAGTGACAAAAAACAAACAAACGCGACTTTGATCTAGATGTTGAATTTGTCATAGCGCTGAAGTAGCAGCAGAATAATCACTGTGCGAGCTGTAATTGTGTAATGTTGCAGTACTCGAGTAATAATCCAAGACAATTTACCGTAGATAGAAAAGATATTAGTCGCGGTCATACACGTGAAAATACAATGTTGATCTGTCTCGAGTGTAATCGACGTAGGGGTGCTAGTTAAGTGATCGCGGTGGAAATTGCGTGTCTTCGAGAATTACTTGCAATTTTCATGTGTAAATCAACGTTGAGGAGCAGATGAATCTAATCTGTAGATTGCAGGTCTACCCGTGGATCTTACCATGCTGGAAATTTTGTGTGTTGTAATACTCCAGACAGGATCAGTTGCTCTTTTTTTACCACCTTCATGTTGACCGGGTTCATATAAATATCTTACTGTGATAGTACCCAGCACTGGCTGCGCTGAAAAATCACGTCGTTGTACAGGTATATGCGCGCTTGTGATTGCGTTAATAGGTTTCATGTTGCTTGTTCGAGTAATTTCATTATTGAGCGCAGCTATTACACTTGGCATTTTTGCAACCCACTCGCGAGATCTAGTATCCTGAATTATTTTCTTTGCGTATTGGTATCCAAATAACCGCTCAGCAAGTGTTCGATTAAATCGCTCAATAATTGCCTTATCGCGGTGAATTGCTTTATGTCCTCGTCGTATTTTAACGTGTTGTTGTTTCATCAGCGATGATACTGCGCCCTGAAATTCTTTGCCAGGATCAACCTGTAGCAGCTGTGGACATCGTAGACTACCACGTCGATAAATTCGTTTAAACGCAGAATCTACTTCAGCAGCTGTCTACGTTGATAATGGCTCTGCTTCTTTATATCTACTTGCAACATCAACGACAGCTAACGCGTATTTGTACGTTACTCGACGTCTTCCAATTTTGATAGTATCATGTGGTAAAAATAGAATATCAGCCTGATGAACTTCATTAGGTACGCTGACATCAAAATGCGCGTATTGTATTGTTTTACGCGGTGGTAGATAAATTTGCCGTATTGCCTGTCAGGGTAACCATTTTTCAGCAGTAGAACGTTCGACACCTGCTGCTTCAGCGAGTTTACTAATCGCTGCTCTACCTTTCCTGTATCCTCTTGGGGAATGATAAATCGACTCCATTATTTCAATAATCGGATGATTACTTACCAGCTTAGGAAACTCCGTTTTCCAATACAAGCTTACCCTTCATTGCAGATCTCACCAACCAATTTGCTAATGATTCTTTGAAAGATTTATTTTTGATGGAATTTAGCGCGTGAATTAATTTCACATCTGCGATATGCCTATACTGTAGATCTTTACTTTTATAAGCATCCACCACGAGCATGACACGCTTTATCAATAGCATTTATTGGATATTCACCTGCCTTTGGTTGACCTTGGCTATCAAGTCTGATATCAAGTCGAGTTCCAGGACCACAGTAATTATATTCTGGAAGGTGTTTTTCTCCTGGGTACGTCGCCCACGGAATTCCTGGTAGTTTGACTAACTGGGCGGCAATATCACCTCCTCTTTTTTAAAAATATTGTTTGGATCAGAAACAAACTTAAATTTCTTTGTACCGCATTGTTCACACTTACCTGTAACTGCTGATCTGTAATAGTTGTCAGTGTACTGGTCCGAATGATTATCATAGGTCCATCTGGATCTGGCAAGACGCAACTGCTGCTTAATTTGATAATGAGGTGGCTCAAGTGGGATAAGTTGTACTTAGTTGCACCGTCAGTTGAAGATCAATGATGCTATGATGTACTTAAAGACTTTAATGAAAACACAAAGTTGTTGGATGAACGCGGTGATGATGTTATCGAGTTTATTACTGATATCGATGAAGCGCCGTCCATAGATGACCTTGATGGATTTATTAATAATTTAGTTGTTTACGATGATGTAAGGCTGGATAAGCAATCAAATCCCGAGGCAGGCATAAAAACACAGACGTGATTTATGTAACCCAGCGGTATACACAAATCCCTAAAGTGATCAGGGATAATTGTAATATTTTAGCTGTGTTTAATGGAGTTGATACTCACACGTTACGAAATATTCATCAGACTTGGTGCAGCGGTGATATGGATATAATTAAGTTTAGAAATTTATTTAGTCATGCTCAGTTATTCACGTATGGTTTAATAACAATACACTTACATGACCCACGGTCACGATATCGAATCGGTCTTGATAAAAAATTTAATAGCAGCAGAGAGGGCGAAGTTTTCTACTCGGCACTCGAGTGGTAAATCCTATTTTCGCTACGAGTCTCCAAGCACGTTCATTTCGAAACTTTTTTTGCCATTTCCAGGAAGGCTTATTATTTGAAATAGAGAGTGAGTCAATTAGAGTATGTTCGCCCTCTCCGCTGCTTGTTCTGAGAATTAAAAAAAGATGACATTGCCCTACATGCAAATAATTAGATGCAAGGAATACACAAGTAAATAAGTAATTGGATGCACGGAAAATGCAAGGCAGCCTGCATCAAATTATTGGATGCGTATAACACAGAATTGAACAAAGTTTCAGATTCAGCTGGTAACCTTTGGACATATGTTGCCATATTTGTGAAGAATTGAGTACACATATGAGCGTACCCTTAAAGCAGCAAAAATGTGTATCATGTGCTATATTAACAATGCGACCCACTAAAAGACGTTGTAGCACATAACAATGGGGTCCACAATAAAACGTTGTGCATAGCACATTACAAGTGGGACCCACTATAAGACGTTGTAGCGCATTACAATGGGATCCACCATAAGACGTTGTAGCACATACCAATGGGGCCCACTAGAAGACGTTATAGCACATTACAATGGGACCCACATAAGCATGCACTGAGCTCAAAAGCCGGAGATTTTCCTTAGAATTGTATCTTTCGTACTCTTAAAGCAATAAAGATAAGTATTAAGTACTATATTAACAATGTAAAGTGGTTATTAATAGAAATGGATGAGATTTCATTACAACGTTTTACAAAACAACTGGAAAAAATTAAATGCTACAGTGTACACTGAAAGAAATAAGAAATGTTACTCCATACCTGCAAATAAACATTTCAATGCATCACAAAGCTATTTGTCTTCAGTCATTTGTTTTATAACATGTCAGTATGTCATACAACTACTTGTCTTGATTCATTTATTTAATACCATGTCCGTACATGACAAAACTTCTTGTCATGAGTCATTTCTTTAGTATCTGTACATCATAAAACTATATGTCTTCGGTCATTTGTTTAATATCGTGTCCGTACATAAAAAAATGTTTTCAGTCAGTCGTTTAATATCGTGTCCGTACATCACAAAACTACTTGTCTTCAGTCATTTGTTTAACATCATTTCAGAACTTAGCTTATGCATATGCACATGTATTAAAATGGAAGGGAATGGTGATTTAAAAAGAACGAACACCAAAGTTTTCCTCCATAATATAGCTGCATTTTGAATCTACTGCTAGTCACTGCCAAACAAATCAAGAATGGCCTAAAATAAACAAACGCCTGTGTTTCAATAGAGAACTTTCACTCCAAAGTTCGTTTCAGAAAACTTCGAAAATCTTTCATAGCTGCAAGTAAAACTGAATGTTTCTGAAGATGGTATGAACTAAATAATTTGGATGAATCTTCATGTGATGGCGACCAGAAGCGACTAATACAATACAAGCATAGATATTGTAAGTTTATTATTTCCATACGTAATAGCCATTCGCTTTTAGTATGTTTTACTATATGTTTCCAGGCGCCCGCACATGCATATGATTTGTTCTACTGTATCTCCAGGCGTCAGCACATCCTTTCGTTTTGTACTACTTTATTTATAGGCCACAATTTTACTTACGTTTTGTAATACGATATTTCCAGGCGTCAAAACATGCCTACGTCTTGTGCTGATGTATTTCAAGGCGACACCTGCTTACGTTTTGTACTACTTTATTTCAGGGCGACACAGCCTATGTTTTGTACTACTGTATTTCAGGGCTACATATGCTTACGTTTTGTACTACTTTAGTTCTGAAGCAAGCTTGATTGTAAGCTTTTCTATTGTATTATTTTAACAAATCCAGGTTCAATTTTTCACAATTGCTTTTCTGTACCACCGTTCTTTCACTTTTGTATTATATTCTGTTTTGCATTTCTACCTGTTTTCACTACTGCATGATATTAAAATATTGCAAATATATTAGCTCACTTTGTAACACCTTTGTTTGCATGACTTCATTGTCCACTACTGTATCTTAGTTTTAACAATTAAAAAAATTTACTAGAACACTTTTTATTGTAATTACTTTATTACTTTTAACGGTTAGAACATATTGTTAATAAAACACCCACTTATTTGAAAACACTCAAAAATACACATATAAAAGTAAATTCCACATCATGAAACCTCATATTAATAATGCTTATAAAAGTATTCATAAACCACAGACTAGAAAGATATAATATAAATGCATGATACAGTCTGATCAGGCCAAGTGTTGGGTGGGTGGGTCCAAAATTTCAAAGGGGTCCTGACATTGTTTGAAAGGTTACTAAAGCAAAAGTCTTTGTCCATCTACTCAAAGTTTGCATAATACCCAAAAAACGTGCGCTGTCAAATTTCAAGTTAGCAGTGACTGCACGTTTGTGTCTGTGAACGTCTTATGTGTATGCAATTTAATTATTTGTTTGTTAGTTGTTTTTTTTTTGTAAATTCCATTACTAGATATCACAAGGTAACTTTGTCTACTGGATTTTACATTTTCTTTCTCACCAATTTAGTTCAGTTCTGCTTGACCTGACTGTTATAAGATAGAAACAGTGTGTCTAGCTGCTGAACCTGATTCAGAGCCAGTAAGAGTTCTGGTAAGAAAAAAAACTTTTTTTAACTTTTTCATTCTTCCCAGAGTAAGAACCACTGATTTCAGTTAAGGCCATACTGGGATTACGTGATGTTAGGCATTTAAAATGCTTCTATTTTGTTCAGGAAGGGTAACTATGTGACCCTCATATTGGAATCTCTTTTGCGTCTTAAATTAGTGTGTAACTGTTTTCTGGACAGAATTTGGGCGTTCTGGCTCTAAACCATTGACAATTAAAGGTGTTTTGTTGTAACCAGTTTGAGTTGAAATTTTATTTTATAGAATACAAGTGATTCGTTTCCCTGGAAATATATAAGTGCTCATACAGATATTCTTGGATAAAGACATTCATTAAAATGTATTCGGAATTCAAAACTGAATTAATTAGGTCTGGGATTCAACAAGGAACTGTTGAAACAACTGCACTTTGAAGGTTGGAACAGACGTCATCGCCTTCTATTTAAGATTTCATCGGAACTTGAACTCAGATTCATTAAGGACTTTTTAATAATAGGACTTCTTTTTTTATTCTTGGATTAACTTCGGATTTGATTCGTAAAACCCCAGTTCTTGTTTCATTTCTCACCTGACATTCTAGGGAAAAAATTATTTGTTAAATTTTACAAAGCTTGTTGTCTTCACTCTTTTCTGCTACGTTTTGTAAGAGTCTAAATACGTAAGAATATAAGAATTCAAGTGTCAAAACACATAAAAAACCCACAAATTAATAAACACACGAATTACAATTCATATAACAAGAACAATTAAAACACTCTAAAAAATAACTTTATCCAACAAGTTACAATTACAGGATTTAAAAACATTCCATGAAGAGCGATAAAATACCTACACACTGTTCGTCTTTTAAAATATGAGTATGATATTATTTGACCACACCTGCGTGATCAATGCTATTTTGGTTTGGATGAGCGTGATTCGCATAACTTCTACCATGAAAGCAATAATACATTTCTTGTACAAATAAACAAAGAATGTATTTGGTAAGATGTGTTTGGTAGGGTGTGTGTAGGATGTATTTGGCAGGATGTGTTTGGTAGGATGTGTGTGGAAGATGCGTTTGGGAGGATGTACTTGGTAGGATGTGTGTGTGTAGGATGTGTTTGGTAGGATGTATTTGACAGGATGTGTTTGGTAAGATGTGTTTGATAGGATTTGTGTGTAGCACGTATTTAGTAGGATGTGTTTGGTAGGGTGTCTTTGGCAGGATGTGTTTGGCAAGATGTGTTTGGCAGAATGTATTTGGCAGGATGTGTTTAGAAAGATGTGTTTGGTTTGGTAGGATGTGTTTGGCTTGGTAGGATGTGTTTGGCAGGATGTGTTTGGTAGGATTTGTGTGTAGCATGCATTTTTTAGGATGTGTTTGGTTGGGTGTGTTTGGCAGGATGTGTTTGCAGGATGCATTTGGTAGGATGTATTTGGCAGGATGTATTTGGTAGAATGTGTTTGGTAGGAGTTGCGTGTAGCATGTATTTGGTAGGATGTGTTTGGTTTGGTAGGATGTTTTTGGTTTGGTAGGATGTGTTTGGTCTGGTAGGATGTATTTGATTTGGTAGTATGCATTTGGTTTAGTAGGATGTGTTTGGTTTGTGAGAATGTGTTTGGTTTGCTAGGATGTGTTTGGTTTGGTAGGATGTATTTATTAGGAAGTATTTGGTTTGGTAGGATGTGTTTGGCTTGGTAGGATGTGTTTGGTTTGGTAGGATGTATTTGGTAGGATGTGTTTGCTGTCTGACATGCTCTTTCTCGTTACATTTATAGATAAGGTACATCATACTTATAGGAGCAAACACATAAATAGTATTACTAATGCTGGATCGTCTTTACTCATAATTTGTTTTTCTTCTTGCAATTTCCTTTTTCTTTTAAGTTGTCTTAGATTTCCTCTTACACCTCTAAATATGACAAATCATATTCTAATATATCTAATTGTATTATCTAATGCTTTGATATTTTTCTCTAAACGACAAGTTGATATTTGATTTGTCTCATTTTCAATATTTATAAACCTTGCCTACAGGTATTTTATATTTAATTTGTTTATCTCATTTTCACAATTAATAAACCTTGCTCACAATTATTATACACACTTAGTAAGAGTAAAACTTTCCTGTTGTATGATTTTTAGTAAAACAAAAATATAATTTCTTGCAATCTGTCTTGCAATCATTTGTATTGGTTGTTAATCTACAGTATATTTATTAAGGGAAACATTGTGTCCCATTGAACATTGCCGGCAGAAAGTTGGCTTCTGCATTCTAGACGGATGAAATGGAAGATCTAGTAGGAGGTACTATTGGAAATTGCTAGGTATGTAATTAAGTATTCACTACATATGTACATCTATGCACAATTGTGAACATTTTACCTGAAAGGTATACATAAACACAGTTGTGTATATTTCACCTGAAAGATACATATAAACACAGTTGTGTGTATTTCACCTGGAAGGTACTTATAAGTATAGTTGTGTACATTTCACTGTAGTAGAACTAATTTAGAAATAGTTGTTTTCCTATTGTTTATCTCTCTTTACAGGTTGTCTTTCGTTGATGTTGTATTAATTCTTGTAGCTTGATTTTTTTATGTGTACCTTGTTAGCATGTGTTTATGACTGTGCTGTTATTTCATTTTTACTTTTCGTTCTGTTTCGTTTGGACCATTATCGTTTTTTTATTACTCTATTCACTGTCTTTAATGGACACAGCGAAATATAGCTTCATAAGAAGAGGACAAGCGATTTTAAAGAATAGCTCAGACTTTCGATAAGAAATATCGGGGCCCCTAATGGCTGAGTGGTCTAAAACTCTCAATTAGGGATCACTGCCATCTCACCTCTGCGTGGGTTCGAGTCTCGGGCTCGGCCAATGTTGGTACGTGAGAAAGCTTGCCAGTAGCTTTCCGTGGTTCGGTGGTCTTTTTCGGGGTTTTACCGGGTTCTTCCTCCACCAGTTATACTGGCCACCATGTGTGACCTATATTGTGCTGAAAAATGACATTAAAATCAACAAGAGCAAGAACTGGCTCATCGCGCGTGAGCACGTCAAACTGCATTAGATACCCGACAAATATGGTAACAGATATCCGTAGGTTATTATATTAATCTGAAAGGTTCTTCACTTTTGCGTTCCGGACGCCCAATAATTTTATGCTGAACGCTAGAATACTTTAACAGTATAACTTTCTATAGATTGTAGTGTGTAAATGAAGGGTATCCCCAATTTCTTACCTGTTGGCATCCAACATAATTGTTGTATAACATATCCTGTATGCGTTTAACATATGCTTTTCCAGAGCAACATTTTAAAACTTTTACAAAGGTAGTCGAAGCTGCACACGAACTGAGAAGCAAGACTTATTTAATTTTTGTAATTAAAATGCTTGTTTACGAGTATGTTAAAATATTCTGACCAAAACAAATTGTCACGTGCAGTTTCATATGTTAGAAAAGCCAGGTAAATGAAACCATAGTCTCTTTAATGATTTCTGATTTGTACCCTTAATGCTGTTTTAGAAACAAAAACATGATTCATTTACAATATACTGCCATAATTTAAATTTCACGCTGTGTCCTAAGTTTTAAAACTTATCTCAATGTTTCATTCAATCTGCTGCAGCTGTACAGTACTCTTGACAAATTTTCAAAATAAATTTAAATAAAAACTCTTCGGTGAGGCTTTGTTCAGGCAATATTAACAGATCATATCTGCCTCTACGTAATCAAAGATCCATCACTGAAATTGTTCCAGAGGAAAATATTGTTGATTCAAAAATAAAATATCTTACCTGTCAGATACAAGGAAACAAGACACAGTGCTTGATGCAATTTCATCATGAAACTTTGCGTATCTTGCTAAAGACACGAGTTGGAAATTACATCCAAAGGTCACTCAGGCAAATATATTTCTGAAATGATATGGTTGAACCATGTGACATTATTATGGATAAAACACGCCCATCGTACTTTACCAACACGTTTTGGCGCTCTACCCTAGAACAAAAAGAAGAAGATAAACATGAATTCGGGACGATATTTGTTGGGTGGATAGTCCCCACTAATGGCTATGGGAACGGCCTGCACTGGCCTGTTTATTAATGTTGTGACAATATTAGCAAATCATTTTCTGCCAAGGAAGTTCCGCAACCCACTGGCACGCAGGCTACAGGAAATAATACGGTAGATGTCAAAATCAAGTAATAATATCCAGCGATAACTAACCAAATAATTATCCAGTTTGACTGTGCTGCCCTACCTAGAGGTATAAACAAATTAAGTGAAACAACCGGGTTGAGAGAAATATGACAAATGAGTGAGATGAGAAAAAAATTGAATATGGTCTTTTATATCTTATTTGATCCTTTCTGCTCAAGCTGAAATATAAGGGAAGGAAAGACTCTCAAATAACAGTTACCAACGAAGCAATATATACGTTTTGTTATATTTCATTTCAGGACACGCATTTTCAGATAGAACCGCAGATGAAGACGCCATAGATGTAATATGTAAAATGAAAATATTGTAACATGTAATATACAACATGTAATATGTAATATGTGATATTGTAATATGTAATATGTAATATACAACATGTAATATGTAATATGTGATATTGTAATATGTAATATACAACATGTAACATTTAATATTATCCTTTGCGTCTAGATCACTGATATTCTCTTTATTTTGAACGTAGTAGATGTCTAACTCCAATTTCTGGACGGGTCGGTTGCCGGGCGGTATTTGCTATTCTGTTACTTAATTCTTTATTCTGTGCAGTATTTTATCGATAACCAAGAAAAATTAAATGTAAGTAACATTTTACTCTTTTGCGATGGGAAACACTAGTACAGAATCCAGGATAAATAACATTCGTGTAGCAACCACTGTGTTACAACTAATGCCAGCCTACTGTAAATATATATTTCCTCACAATATATCCAACACCCCGCTGAGAGAGAGAGAGAGAAGATTTTAATAGCTTCTGAAGATATTTTGGACAGCGCTGTGTTTTGTAAAATGACATTGTCATGAAAGATGTCTGTCAATGTCGATCATGTGAATTTGTTCTCTTAAGAGTATCCTCCCCGAATGGTAAATATATTCATTGTAGCGTTTTGTCTTTGCTCTTTTGTTATTCTTTTTCCTATGGAGTTGATGCAATTGAAAACTTTCACCTGGATATTATATATGAATAATGATGGGTTATTGTGTAAAGATTACATGATATTATATGGATATTGGTGGGATATTGTGTAGCGATTACATGATATTATATGGATATTGGTGAGATATTGTGTAACGATTACATGATATTATATGGATATTGGTGGGATATTGTGTAACGATTATATGATATTATATGGATATTGGTGGGATATTGTGTAAGCATTACATGGTTGTATATGGATATTGGTGGGATATTGTGTAAGCATTACATGGTTATATATGGATATTGGTGGGATATTGTGTAACGATTATATGATATTATATGGATATTGGTGGGATATCATGTAAGCATTACATGGTTGTATATGGATATTGGTGGGATATTGTGTAAGCATTACATGGTTATATATGGATATTGGTGGGATATTGTGTAACGATTATATGATATTATATGGATATTGGTGGGACATTGTGTAACGATTATATGATATATGGATATTGGTGGGATATCGTGAAAGCATTACATGGTTGTATATGGATATTGGTGGGATATTGTGTAACGATTATATGATATTATATGGATTTTGGTGGGATATTGTGTAAGCATTACATGGTTGTATATGGATATTGGTGGGATATTGTGTAAGCATTACATGGTTGTATATGGATATTGGTGGGATATTGTGTAAGCATTACATGGTTATATATGGATATTGGTGGGATATTGTGTAACGATTATATGATATTATATGGATATTGGTGGGACATTGTGTAACGATTATATGATATATGGATATTGGTGGGATATCGTGAAAGCATTACATGGTTGTATATGGATATTGGTGGGATATTGTGTAACGATTATATGATATTATATGGATTTTGGTGGGATATTGTGTAAGCATTACATGGTTGTATATGGATATTGGTGGGATATTGTGTAAGCATTACATGGTTGTATATGGATATTGGTGGAATATTGTGTAAGCATTACATGGTATGAATATTGGTGGGCTATCATTATCATACATTTTCTAATGTTGTTTTATGCATCTTACTAGCATTACAAGCTATTTCATAAGATTCTTAAGTGGTATCTTAACGAAATAATATTGGCTATTTTAAAACGTTTAAAATATTTGGCATAATACACATGATACACATCTGACTTTTGGAATGAATAATTTTGACTTGTTGGCATGCAATACTTATACGACAAGCCTCGACTGTATCTGTGCCATATTAAGGGTGGTGGGCGTGGTTTGATATTGCCATATTAAGGGTGGTGGGGGTGGTTTGATACTGGCCATTATTGAAAGATCTATCATGAAGTTTCAATCTTCATATGGTTTTTACGTCCTTTGAAGACTTTTGAAATATTTAAAATGATTTTTGTCCGTGACATATCTTGCAAACTTTTTAAAACACAACAGAATTGTAATTAAAAGGATTAGTCATAAACTGTATGATATATTTCATAAACTATATGGTATATTTCATAAACTATATGGTATATTTCATTAACTATATGATATATTTCATAAACTATATGATATATTTCATTAACTATATGGTATATTTCATAAACTATATGGTATATTTCATTAACTATATGGTATATTTCATTAACTATATGATATATTTCATTAACTATATGATATATTTCATAAACTATATGATATATTTCATTAATTTTATGATATATTTCATTAACTACATGATATATTTCATAACCTACATGGTATATTTCATTAACTATATGGTATATTTCATTAACTATGTGATATATTTCATAAACTATATGGTATATTTCATTAACTATATGATATATTTCATTAACTATATGGTATATTTCATAACCTTTCAAAATATATATGGCTACAATTCATAAATTATCTAAAACTGTTGATGAGGAATCTAATAAAATGATACTATAGTTTACATGTAATTGTAATTAACTAAGAAGGGCATCTTAAAAGATTGACACGATACTTTATAGATAAAATTTTGTGAAGACATGTGATACATTTAACTTAATCTGAAACCATTTGTGACTGCCATTAGCAAATTAGGACGACAACATGGAATATAACATGGTTCAGGACTCATTTGTGTCTGCCATTAGCAAATTAGGACGATACCATGGAATTTAACATGGTTCAGGACTAAGACTGTCCTATAAAAAGAGACTGTAATAGATTGACACCTTTTCTTCTTTTTTCAAAACTTTGTTTTAATGAACATGAACTAAGTCTTTAAAAATTGATGACAAAGGCCTCCGAAATTTGTAGTTAACCTTCAAACCAACAGATCTTACAAAAAATGCAGAATCTCGAAGGCTATAATAATTTCCATGCACACTCATATATATTTGCATTGCTGACAGCAATCCTAGTATGGGGTCAGTTTCATAATTCTTATTTTCCTGCAAGCACATAATAATATTTGCTCTACTCTCTAATTTTGACGTTATCACCAAAGTACAATTGAGATGATTTATTATTATATGAATTCAATACAATATAAATTTCATCATCGTCTAGGCTGATAAACAGCCCAAGCCATGCGATAACGAAATTTCATCATCTTCGAAGTTGATAAACGGACCAAGCCATGTGATAAAGATACAAAGAAACATAAAAGTTGGTGTGAAAATAATCAATAATTTGTGTTCCAGCTACAAAGATATAGTCCATTTTAATTTCAATTTGATTGTTTGAACGAAAACAATATTAAAAACTTATAAAACTTTTAAAGCTCTTTGAAAGCATACATGCATATATATATATATATATATATATATATATATATATATATATATATATATATATATATATATATATACATACATACATACATACATACATACATACATGGGGCCCCGATTGGCCGAGTGGTCTAAAGCGCTCTCCGTTACGGATCACTGCCATCTCACCTCTGTCTGCGTGGGTTCGAGTCTCAGATTCAGCCAATGTGGGCATGTGAGAAAGCTTGCCAGTAGCTTCTCGTGGGTCGGTGGTTCTTTCCGGGGGCTTTCCCGGGTTCTTCTTCCACCATTAATACTGGCCGCCATGTATAGCCTATCGTGTGCTGAAAAATGGCGTTAAACCCAACAACAACAACATACATACATGCATGCATGCACACACACACACACACACACACACATATTCCCTTGTTGGGACTGGCATTGGAAAGGATGGAATGAATCCAATTAATAGTACTAAAATATGGTCAAAAATAGTACTACCTGCAATGACATATGGATGCGAATTATGGTCCAACTTGAGCCAGTCACAAGTATATGATCTAGAAGTATGTCAAAAAAAAGCTGCAAGAAGAATTATAGGGCTTGATCAGCGCTCTTCTACAGAAACAACAATTAGCAGTCTTGGACTGTGGTCAGTTGAGGGATATGTAGATAAAATCAAATTAGGTTTCTTCAATAAAATCTGCAGAGCTAATGGTTCACTAGCATGGAAAATTATATTCAGCAGTAGAATTCTTGACTTCCTGATGCACGAGAGCGAGAGCGTAGGTTTTGTTAAAGATATATATCGTGTTCTTTTGAAATACCAGCTTAGCGGGGTTTTTTTTCACCTATACGTGAACGCCTTATATTCTGTCCCGAAACCAGTCTGGAGGAGGAATATTGAAACGTCAGTTCACTGCTGCGAAGAATCTTTGTGGAGATCTAAACTTGAAATGAGACCTGAACATTTACATTATGCAAGTGTCCATACTAGTCTTCAACCACTCGATGTCTGAAAGCTTGGTAAATGTTTTCCTAATAAAACTTGGACTTTAGCTAACATTGCCTATTTAACTATGTGTTCAATTTCAACAGAGAATGAAAATAAATGTAAACTCTGCAGGAGATTGACTACAGACAGAGCCAAGCATATGTTGCTATACTGCCAAGCCCTAAACGACGAACATAATACTATGTTTGAAAAAATAATAGATGCAATAGACATTCTAGACTCGCACTGGCTTTTATGTCAGGACAATGACTCATTACTTCATATCCTTTTGGGCAAGTGAGTGGACATCTTTGATTCTGTGGATGATCAATCATGGCAGGCATTCATGTGTGTGGTGGCTGATGGAATAGACACAATGTACAGAAGAACAAATGAACTTGAAAACCATATCTGATATTATGCTTGTTCAGTAAATTAGGGAAATGGACCCATTTCATTTCGATCTTATAAATTATCTACATGTGTTGTAAGTGAGAGAGAACATGATAATCCATATAAATCGTTACAGTCGAATGTAAAGAATTCCAATTCCTTTATTTTCCTCTCTTAATCTATTTTGCGTATATATCTCGTTTGCAACGAGTTCTCTCACTCATGTGTTTAGATATTGCGTTTTCGTTATGTTTCATAATATATACATGCATATGTGTTTATCTGTGTATATGTGTGTATATGTGTATGTATAAATGTGTATGGATATATATGAGTGCATGTATGTATATATGTATGAATATATGTATGTGTGTATATATATGTGTATGTATGTATATATGTGTGTATATGTATGTATGTATGTATGTATGTATGTATGTATGTATGTATGTATGTATGTAGTGTACTGTACGTCAATTAATGCAAAGAAGGCATTCCCATACTTGCCGGAGACTTCAATGGTCAGCTAAGTTCACTGTTTAGCTCCAAAGCAAATTGTCTAACATCAAACACTAGAGGCACTATTCTGGAAAAGTTTCTGAGCGATAGACATTTAGTATCTGTTAATAGTCAATCCATTTGTGAAGGGCCAGATTTTACCTTTTTCTCAACCGATGGCAAATCAAAATCTTTGATAGACCATATACTATTGCAAAAAAGTAAATTCGATTTAGTGGTTAAGGCAGAAATAATAGATGATCATCCTTTGAACATTTCAGATCATCTTCCTGTAAAAATAGAGTTGGTCACACCTTTAGTACATAATGCAACAATGGCTGACGAGCATATCATTCATTCCATAAATTGGAAGAAAGCCTCAGCAGAACAAATAAATAGATATAAGGAAGCAACACGCAATGAATTGTTAGCGCAAATGCATAAAGCAGAACTAGCGACGAATGTCGATATTGAAATTATTATTCAAGACACCGTAAAGATTTTACATGAAGCAGCTTCTAGGTTTCTCCCCATAAAGAGGTTTTGCCCATACGCTAACCCCTATTGGAAACTACTAAACGTAAAAAAGTCTCACACGGAAATGCGGCTGAAACGCAGGGTATGGATTTCTAATGGTAGGCCAAGAGGCTGGGAATATATATCATATGCGAACTATAAGAAAGCGAAGAAATTGTTTGCAAAAGAATTATTGAAAGCTAAAGAAATATACGATAGAGAACAATTTAGTGAGCTTGAAAAGGCTGCAGAGATCAATATTTCTACTTTCTATAAGTTTATACGGAATAAAAGAAATAAACGCGATTACATTCACGAAATCGAATCAAACGGAAAAATTGTACGCGATCACGACTCTATTAGAGAGTTATGGGCAAATCATTTCTCCAGTTTATCACTGCCTGACAATACTTATCTGTACGATGAAAATCATTACCAGATGGTCTTAGCAGAGGTAACAGACTAAAGAAACCTATTCACACTTTGATGAAGTTGTTGATAAAATTCCCACTAGAGACGAAATCAGTAGTGCAATTAGCTCTCTCAATAAAGATAAGGCATGTGGCCACGACGGTATTGTTGCTGAGCATTTACTGTTTGCGGACCCTCCAAGCAGTGCACATTTACTTGAAATTATATTCACAAAAGTGTACGAGGCCGAGAAGTACCCGTGCCACTTTAAACAAGGTTTGGTAATACCAATATTCAAAGGAGGAGGAAAGAACAAATTAGATATGAATAATTACCGCGATATAACTATCATTCCAGTGCTTCAGAAAGTTCTAGAACAAATTATATATAGTAGACTACTTATATTTTCTAAGCAGATTTCTTTTCCAAATCCATTGCAACACGGTTTTAGAAATAATTGCGGTAGTATCACTGCAGCGTTCTGTATTAAAGAATCTATATGCTACTATTTGGATAAAAATACTCCTGTCTATGCTACATTTCTTGATAATGCTAAAGCCTTCAACACAGTTTGGCACAACGGGTTATTCTACAAGTTGTACAGACTTGGCATCAAGACCTGGCGCATCACGAAAGATTCGTTTGAGAGAGTAGAAAGCTCTGTTTTATATGCGGGCAAGCTGTCCAAACGCTTCGATATTAGGCAGGGTGTAGGACAGGGCCGTATCTTGTCTGCCTGGTTCTTTCTTGTAATAATAGATGATTTGATCACGGAATTAGATCACATTTTGCGAGGTCTAAATCTTGTCGATCTCCACCTGCCTTGTGTCTTATTAGCAGATGACACAACTGTAATGTCTAACTCGCATGATTCAATGCAACAGCTGCTTGATACAAGTTCCGACTATGCGAAAAGGTGGAGATTAAGATATAATGCAGATAAAAGTTGCACCATCTTGTTTACTAACAAAAGAACGACTGGTATACCTTCTTTTATGCTCGACAAATCTCCAATTCCGACAGTCAAAAGTAAGAAGTATGCCGGCATACCTCTAAAATACAACTTAAAACCAAACGACGCGATAAAAGAAGCATGTGATAAAGGCAAACACTTGTTAAACTCTTTATATTTTATTGGTATCAGAGATGGAGGAATGAACCCACTAACAAGTCTGAAGATTTGGAAAAGAATTATTCTACCCTCGGTCCTATATGGATGTGAACTATGGTCAGGTATCACAAACTCGAATATAGAAGAACTTGAATTATGCCAGAGATATGCAGCGCGACGTATGCAAGCTTTCGATAAATATTCTCCTACGGAGGTAACGAGTAGTACCTTAGGACTCTGGTCAATGGAAGCGTACATAGATAGGATGAAATTGCTCTTTTTCAACCGATTGTGTAAGGGCGATTGGACTTTTATCTGGAAAAAGATTTTCATTATGCGCCTATGTCAGTATCTGAACAACCCGCTAAAACAGACGGGATTTATACCTGATATTGACAGAATAACTAAGAAATATGGTATGGGAAGTGTTCTTTTAGACTATGCAGCAAGAGTACAAACTGAAGAAAAACTCGTCTGGAATCGACATATTATTGATATTATTCAAAACCATGAAGAAACTACCTGGAGAGCAAATATGGAACTAAGGGGTGATTTAATTCACTTCAGAAACATTCATTTGGACTTAAAACCAAGTAGTATATGGTTTCTTGGGCGTAAATTTCCATCCATGTTATGGCCTCTCTCTGAAGTAATGAAACTATATATCATGCCTGTTGGTAAAGTTATGGTATGCAAACTCTGTGGAAAAGAGACTGACGACAGAGCGAAACATCTTATTTTAGGCTGCGAAATGCTGCTTGAGGAACGAAACGTTTTCTTTGAGAGAGTGATTGACTCTTTAGAAGTGAGAGACGGGGTTAACTTAGTCAATCAAGAAGAAGACATATTGTTGGAGACACTTCTTGGAAGCAGGGTTGACTACATGTCGTCTATTGACGATGATGTATCAGATAGGCTCATGTTGGTGACCGAAAACAGCATAGCTTCATTCTACAATAAAATGTGTGCCCTACTATCAACTAACATGCTCTAACATGATATAAAAAGTAAGTAGTAAATTGACATTAAAAATAAACAATTAAAGGCCAAAGTCTTCTTGTCAAATCCGCAAATTTTGTTGTATGACAGCTGTTTGTGTGTGTGTTTATGTATTTGTTTATGTATTTGTTTATGTTTATTTCCAAGAGATTTCTATATGGTTTTCTGTATTTATATATCTCATTTTGTAAATGCATTAGTTGACGATGTATATATCATGCTTGCGTTCTCGTCTATGATGTGTCTCATAATCCTATGATATGTGTAATATGTATCTTAGCAACCTGATATAATCTTTGTTGAAGAGGTAACTAAGTCATTTAGACAGTCAGTCATAGATAAATGCATGCACGCACGCATACGCGCAAACAAGTATCTATATGCATAAATACATGCGTCATATGAAGAAAAAAAAAACTACATATAGAATTACACTGTTATAAGTTTTTCATTTCATTTTCATTACTATCTCGAACTTAATGTTAAGCATATAACACTATAGATGTATTAACTTTTCGAAATATTATCATCATCAAGCAACTGTTAAAAGATTAGTGCCTTGTTCCGCCAAATGACTGCAGATTTGCATAATTGCAGGTATTGAGATATTTCGTTTTGTCAATACGGTAGCTTACACAGTATTACTATTGTATTTTTGTCAATTTTCTGTTCTATTTTATGATCTTGTATTATCATGAATTTGTTTAACGTGATGTAATCTCTTTTTAAGAGGAAATAAAGTCAGTCAGTCAGTCAGTCAGTCATACATACATACATAACTACATAACTACATACATGCATGCATACATACATACACGCACGCACGCACGCACGCACGCACGCACACACACATACATACATACATACATACACCGACTCTCAGACGTGTTTTTGTTACGGACAAATTGACAATGGACAAACTAACCAAAAGCTACCAGCATAAGTACAAATAAAAATATCTACCTGCATTGCTTGAGCGACTTAGGAACTTTCCTATTTGTTATTTGGTAGTGCTAGAGATTATTCATTATTCTTGAAGGCAAGGATCTAGTTATGTACCAACTCATCTGCCTACCCACTATCTATCTGTCTTTCGTATATGTATTTATCCATCAATTCATTACTCAATCCATCCATCCAGCTATCTAGTTGTCTAGCAATCTTGATAGCTATTTACATATCTGCGTTTCATTATATTGGCAATTTCCATCCAGAATTTCAAATAGTACACGTGTAACTTTGTCATTAAAGGAGGAGCAAAAATCGATTGTAACCATCCTAAATCATCATTTCAAACGACTGGCAAATATTTCAAATAATAATCACCAGGAATTTTTAAAAATGCATTAAAGATAAATAATAAAATACAAAAATATATCATTGCAGATGATTGTTGCATAAGGTATGGAACAGGTATGGTTCCACTGAATTTGCAGCATTTCTACACGACAGTGAGACTGCTTAAGTGACGTTACCTTATATACACGGCACTGAGACCGCGTTAGTAAAGTTACCTTACCTACACGTCAGTGAAACCGCTCTATTGAAGTTGCTGTGTTTCCACATGTAACTAAGGCCGCTCCGGTGACGTTACAACCCTCAACACGTCACAAAGATCGCTGCAGTAGCATTACCTTACTTCTACACGTCACTAAGATATCTGCAGTGACATTACCTTACCTCTACACGTCACTAAGATCGCTGCAGTGACGTTACTTTACCTCTACACGTCACAAAGATCGCTGCAGTGACATTACCTTACCTCTACACGTCACTAAGATCGCTGCAGTGACGTTACTTTACCTCTACACGTCACTAAGATCACTGCAGTGACGTTACCTTACTTCTACAAGCTGCTATAGATAATTAAAGAATTACAAACAGCCTTGTGGCATGTATATTTAATTTTCATTGATTGTTAGCTACTTTTTAAAATATATGTATTTATTTTTATTTCATTCTACTCTATTGAAACATATATGTTGGACTTGACCTTGTCTAACGTCAAGTTCATTTGCTACAAGACCTGAATCATTGATTTTTTAAAATTCGTAGCAAAAGTTTCGCCATATATACCTCTACGGAAATCAGATAATTCTTTCCGCATGTGCACAGACAGCAGCAGAGAGGGTGAACAGACTCTAATTGACTTATCTGTCTAATTGCAAAATAAGCCTTCCTCTGAAAATCGCAAAAGCGCTAATTGACTCACTCTCCAATCGTAAAAATAAGCTTTCCTGAAAATCGCAACAAAAAAAAAGATCGCGGCGGTGACTGGGGGTGCCGAGACAACACACTCGCTGCTGTTACTATCCAAAAATGTTATCAAGACCTATGCCATAACGCGATCGTGGGTCATGTAAGTTTATTGTTATAAATCCATGCGGGGTTGTCTGAGCCTGACTAAATAAATTTCTAAACGTAACTATGTTTTGATTCAACTGCTCCTCAACGTGGATTTACACTTGAACAATTACAAGTAATTCCTGAAGACACACAATTACCACCGCGATCACTTAACAAGCACCTCTACGCCGATTACATTCAAAACAGGTCAGCATCACATTTTCGCGCGTATGACCCATACTACTATCTTTTCTATCCACGGTAAATTGTCTTGGATCATTATTTGAATATCGCCACAACATTATACAATTACAGCCAAATTCAACACAGAGATCAAAATCTCGTTGTTTTGTTTTCAGTTTGTTTATAACCAGCTAATTTTTTTCTTACTATATCATTATTACTTTGACATTTATCAATGGTTTCTGTAACGTCTATGACAATTCTCCGCAGCTGAGATATTCTTCTGACTCGAGACACTGCGAGATAAACTAAGTTTGACCATTCGACACGATCATCGACAATCCAAACTCGCGTATCAGAGATGGTTAACCCTTGAGATGAGTGAATTGTCATCGCGTATCCCATTGTTCATGGAGTCTTATCCGCGCTCAGCGTATCCTCAACAACACTGACAACAACTGCGACAACATCATTTAATACGAGATTCTGTTTCTCAGTCTGTCCTGGTATATGATCGTCGATATTCTGTCGTCGTGTGTCAGCTGGTCTATAGCACAATGGTACACGTAGATGTGAAAACCTTTATTTATGTTTTTCAAATAACCGCTGTTAACGTGTATCACGAACTATCTTTCTACTTGCCACTATTAAATCATTTGGTCTCCACACTTGCAGAAAGTCGTTTATAGACGTTTCTGAAATCATTTTACGCATTATTTCACATTGAATTTTATTTGGTTGTAGTCTGATTAATATTTTAATACCCTTAATTCTACATCAAGAGATCTATGATCATCAGTTACTTCATAATAATCCACAAAATTCTTTAGCCATTCGTGCGGAGATAACCCAACAAACGGCGGTGGTTGTCCATGATCGCCGCACATTATCACAGCTGTATTTTTCAATAACAGCCAATCGAGAAACATTTTTAATGTATCTAGAGACACTGTACATATCTCATCCAAATGATGATCTTTGGAATATATTTCTCTCCCATTCGATCAGGAGTCCATGCGTCTCACTTCCATAGGCAAAAGCTATGATAAGTACATGATTGCACTCCTCGTTCTATCATTTCTCTTGCGAGTCTGTGTGTAGGTGTTAAAACAACCATATCATCTGAACTCTAACGAAATAATTAAATAACTAGCGTTGTTTTACCAGAACACACCGGTCTGTTTAGATAGACAGTCTTGTGTCTGAATACTGGATCATACACAGAGGCATCAGACGATAATTCTGATATCTGATTATTTTTGTAATAAATATATTTGATTTCAATATCTGCGGATTCAGAATAATTATATAACATTTCTTGTTTTATTCTCCATTCACCCCACGATACATCATGACCAGTAAATTGAGTCAGTAATTCTGTATAATTTTTTCTATATAGAATGAATCCGTTGCAACTCTGACTGCAGTGGTAGGGAATCTACTTATCATCGATAATAAATTTATAGAAACATAAGCGAGCATTGGGGATCTTAAATGAGTAAACTGAGGTGACTCACCATCAATATAACCAACAATTGTACCTATTCGTGTTCGGTAAGACAAGTAAACGTTTTCTCGACTTACAATTATATCTCTCTTTGTTGCATCGGCGATTATAAAATCATATTCAACATCATCCATGATTAATCGTGCATAATGTCGCTTATGATCATATGCTCCGCCTTGAGTAAATTTGCCGATTATTCTTCTACCAAGATCTTTTGCGGTTTTATCATCATCAGGTGGTGCTAACCAAATTTCTTTCTGAGGACGGTATGATATAATTGCCTCACTTACAATCAACGATATTAATATTTTACAATCAAGCATATATCGTAATAAAACTATTGGTGCCCAAAGTTTTTCTGAAAAATGCCTACCAAACCAAATCTAACAGATCGGATGAAGACCTTTAGCAAACTCGAATGATACAATACGGGCGAATTCGGTTAGATCAAAATCTGGTAGTGGTCCATTTATCGATAATTTAGTCATCTCGTGTGTGGGGTGTCCAAATCTTTTAAAATATCCAGAACATTCTCCGTAACCAAGAAAACTTCCCGGATAACACGCAACCATATCAACCGAGATGACGTCGTTGCGGTCATTCTCGGTATTCCACAATCCACCGTGCCGTATTCACATCAGCTATGCTGCACATCTTCAAGAGATTTAAATTTTAAAAAAGCGCGGGATCTTCTGTAAATATCTACCATTATTTTCTTTGTCGTTTTTCCAACTGGTGATCTAAATCAATGATTTCTTCTCAGACTGTTGACTTGTATAATTAGATACGACTTTATGAGGTGGCAACGATCATTGTGATACAGCTTCGAGTACAGCAATTTCTTCACAGCCACATATTGGTGGATCGGTTAATGTTTGTGTTGGTAGCGTTGAGTACCAGGTTTTTACGTGAAGTGGTGTGACATAGTTGATAAATTCCTGCGGTGAGTCAAAATAAACAATTCCACGAGGATCAGTTGAGTATGCTACCCAGTGTGTTCCAGGTCCAGTGCTGTTATCGAGGTTAATTATACCTGTTTGGTTGGTGTAGTAACTGATCGCGCATAAAAAAAACACCTCTAATTTTTTTTTATTTTTAGTTGCTTACCAGCATCAAATAAATCAAAATTTGACATCGGTAGAAAACTATAGTTTTTCAACGCAGTGTTCCTAGAAGTCTCAGACTCTTTCCCCGAGGATAAGTTCCTGGACGTATTAAGCCCTGTCCCGTTGCTTTCTTTAATGCCATTCCAGCAGCGGTTCCAACAGCACCTAACGCGGCCGCTTTTGCAACAGCTGGGGAAGAAGCAGCTATCAGCCCTGGTATTGCTGCGAGAAGTGGAAATATACCGCCGGTCTTAGCAGTATCTCTAATGGCACCATCGGAAGGTTCAATTTTTATTCCAGTTTTGGATCGTTTGGCTTTATTAAGGGGTTTAAGCTGGCGTTCTGTCAACGACAACTTGTTTTCACAGCATGTAATCTGACTGCTTTATCGTTATTGTGGTTCCTGTTTTTCTTACTGATGCGGATTGTAGCTTTTTAATCTAACCAGGAGTCAGACTGACATTAACGTGATGATACGTTGACATGTATGATTATACTGTATTTTTAAATCACCAGTTACATGTTTTCAACTCGTGCATCAATGACTCTCATTCGACCACCAACACATTCAAGCAACATTGCTTTGTCGCTAAGTATAACCTCGATTGCTCTGGCACTGTCAGCGGGTAAATCACCTATGCGAGCTCGGAAGTGTATATCAACGACTGATTGTCTGAATAAATCCAAGTGTACCAACGAAACGTAATAGACCGGATACAGTGTTGTAAAATCACGCTGAGATATTTGCAACCCAGTGTCAATATTCTGATCACGCCCAATATACGACATCAATCGATGATATGCACGTGCAACATGATTGTGTTCAAAATCCAACAATATTTCTTCAGAAGGTTCTCGATGTCCGTTTATCCTCAAAACAACTCTAAATTTTCAAATACCATTGGATTTCTATGTTGATTGTTTAATCTAGCATTATTCTGAAGCGCGATAAAAATATCTCGTGGTGCTGCCACTCCCTGATCTGATGCTATTTACCACGTGAACAGCCCAGCGGCGTTAATTGGGGCGCTATATGTGGTCATTGTATGCCATGACAGCAACGATTTACCGCCTGTGTTCATGAAAGAAAGCAATCGCTGTTCCTCAGTAATCGAATGAGTCATTACTGGCATCCATAGCGACAGTTTTGTTAGTGTTACTTTACCAGCATCAACTCCATCAGCATGCCATATCGCATCGTTATCGGTGGGTTTTCTGACAAGCAATATTGTGTGTTTTGCGCCGAATATAACCTTTTTGACATTTTTACAAAATCCAAAAATATGAGACAGTGGAATCGCGCACGAAAACTCTTCATCGTCGTTCAACATTTCTCGACGTGTGGTAAATCCTAAGTTGTGATTTGCATTCACTGATATTACTGCAGGTGTTTCTGCGTTTCCAGCCGCGTTTCTCACATTACGCACGGTTACGTTTCTGTTCTCTGGTTGATCAGTTGTGTCTTTTGCAAACATCATTGTTGGACCAGCCGATCTTGTATAGTCGTCGGAGTATCTTGCAAGACCAAGTATCGTCGTGGCCACGTCGACGTTTTCAAGACACGATTCAATATTTTTCCGTCAATCATGTAAATAGCACTGTTAAATAACGCCATTACGCTGTTGTTAACAAACCCAACTCGATTGCAACCTCCGTATGCTGTATCATCTGCTTTTAAAATTCTACCTTCAACTTCAATTAATGCCTCGGAGGGTAGGAAATATCTGCTTGTATCCTGAAATTGTAATTCGATTCTTCCACGTGCGTCTGTTGTGCGCGCATCATAAGAATAATGCTGATAGTCACGCACAGACTCATCTTTGGGAGCTGGTGCATCTACGACAAATGCTGTGTCGGATATGCGCTTGAACATTTTTATTATAGTTGTTATTGTCTCACACGAAGCCCACTTCCTGCTATCAGATTTGCAGCTATGCTGTTTTCTATTTCTTTAGCGGAAGGTACACCAGCCAACTCTGCTAGTTTTTGATTTGCGGCTTGATTTATTACTGTACTGACATTTGCGGGCATAACGTCAGTGCTGGGTAATTTTACTGGTGGATTTGGCTGAACCCCTTGCGGTGAACCTCTTTGACGTTTACGTATTAATCGCGTAATTCTGTCTTTGACTACCGATAATGCCTTACCAGCAACGTCGCTGATTGCACCAGAAGCTTTTTCACGAATAACGTCATTGAAAATTGTTTTGCGATTGGTCCTGCTTTTGGAGCCATCCTTGTAAAAAATCCCTGAATAACATTACCGAGTCCATCTCCGTAATACATTCTGTAAACAGGTAATCGTGAATTTACTACTCTGACCATCACGGGTCTGCGGTGACCGTTGTTGTGTATGATCATCTTATTTGTTATTCATTTATATAATCATGGTGACAACTAGTGACTATGATAATCATCAACGATTTCGTCAATAAGTTCCCGATAAACATTAATATCCATGATACCGCCTTGAAATAATCGTCGACAAATATCAAGTGCTTCATTGATTATTTCCGGAGAATTATTACCGACTCGTTTTCCTCGTATGAGAACTTCTAGTCGTCCTACATCATCGAGAATATTGTTAGGACAGGCATTAAGAACACTTCCAATAGTAAAACCGCTACCAGTAGTACCAGCATCATGTGCATCGTAAAATTCTTTCCTTTTTTTTCTAAAAGATTATGAAGTTTTCTGTCTTGAAGAAATTTGTGAAAGAGATTGTTGTCGTTCTATTTGTTGCTGCGGTGAATCCAAGATGCGATTGGAGTTGGATGGGATTGGAGCTAGATGGGATTGGAGTTGGATGCGATTGGAGTTGGATGAGATTGGAATTGGATGCGATTGGAATTGGATGAGATTGGAGTTGGATGCGATTGGAGTTGGATGAGATTGAATTGGAGTTGGATGAGATTGGAGTTGGATGCGATTGAGTTGGATGAGATTGGAGTTTGATGCGATTGGAATTGGATGAGATTGGATTGGAGTTGGATGAGATTGGAGTTGGATGCGATTGGAGTTGGATGAGATTTTAGTTGGATGCGATTGCAGTTGGATGAGATTGGAGTTGGATGAGATTGGAGGTGGATGCAGTTGGAGTTGGATGAGATTGGAGTTGCATGCGATTGAAGTTGAGTGCGATTGGAGTTGTATGAGATTGGAGTTGGATGCGATTGGAGTTGGATGAGATTGGAGTTGGATGAGATTGAAGTTGGATGCGATTGGAGTTGGATGAGATTGGAGTTGGATGCGATTGGAGTTGGATGAGATTGGAGTTGGATGCGATTGGAGTTGGATGAGATTGGAGTTAGATCAGATTGGAGTTGGATGCGATTGGAGTTGGATGAGATTGGAGTTGGATGCGATTGGAGTTGGATGCGATTGAAGTTGGATGAGATTGGAGTTGGATGCGATTGGAGTTGGATGAGATTGGAGTTGGATGCGATTGGAGTTGGATGAGATTGGACTGGAGTTGGATGCGATTGGAGTTGGATGAGATTGGGGTTGGATGCGATTGGAGTTGGATGAGATTTTAGTTGGATGCGATTTCAGTTGGATGAGATTGGAGATGGATGAGATTGGAGGTGGATGCAATTTGAGTTGGATGAGATTGGAGTTGCATGCGATTGGAGTTGTATGCGATTAGAGTTGGATGAGATTGGAGTTGGATGCGATTGGAGTTGGATGAGATTGGAGTTGCATGCGATTGGAGTTGGATGCGATTGGAGTTGGATGAGATTGGAGTTGGATGCGATTGGAGTTGGATGAGATTGGAGTTGGATGCGATTGAGTTGGATGAGATTGGAGTTGGATGAGATTGGAGTTGGATGCGATTGGAGTTGGATGAGATTTTAGTTGGATGCGATTGCAGTTGGATGAGATTGGAGTTGGATGAGATTGGAGGTGGATGCAGTTGCAGTTGGATGAGATTGGAGTTGCATGCGATTGAAGTTGAGTGCGATTGGAGTTGTATGAGATTGGAGTTGGATGCGATTGGAGTTGGATGAGATTGGAGTTGGATGCGATTGGAGTTGGATGAGATTGGAGTTAGATCAGATTGGAGTTGGATGCGATTGGAGTTGGATGAGATTGGAGTTGGATGCGATTGGAGTTGGATGCGATTGAAGTTGGATGAGATTGGAGTTGGATGCGATTGGAGTTGGATGAGATTGGAGTTGGATGAGATTGGGGTTGGATGCGATTGGAGTTGGATGAGATTTTAGTTGGATGCGATTTCAGTTGGATGAGATTGGAGATGGATGAGATTTGAGTTGGATGAGATTGGAGTTGCATGCGATTGGAGTTGTATGCGATTAGAGTTGGATGAGATTGGAGTTGGATGCGATTGGAGTTGGATGAGATTGGAGTTGCATGCGATTGGAGTTGGATGCGATTGGAGTTGGATGAGATTGGAGTTGGATGCGATTGGAGTTGGATGAGATTGGAGTTGGATGCGATTGGAGTTGGATGAGATTGGAGTTGGATGCGATTGGAGTTGGATGAGATTTTAGTTGGATGCGATTGCAGTTGGATGAGATTGGAGTTGGATGAGATTGGAGGTGGATGCAATTTGAGTTGGATGAGATTGGAGTTGTATGCGATTGGAGTTGGATGAGATTGGAGTTGGATGCGATTGGAGTTGGATGAGATTGAAGTTGCATGCGATTGGAGTTGGATGCGATTGGAGTTGGATGAGATTGGAGTTGGATGCGATTGGAATTGGATGAGATTGGAGTTAGATCAGATTGGAGTTGGATGCGATTGGAGTTGTATGAGATTGGAGTTGGATGCGATTGGAGTTGGATGAGATTGGAGTTGGATGCGATTGGAGTTGGATGCGATTGGAGTTGGATGCAATTGTAGGACCAGATGTTGGAGAACGAATTGAAAGATGGATCATCAAAGGAGTTATAAAAACTAAGATTACACTTGAAGGTAACATCTCTCATTAAAAGTAAACTATACTGTTATAAACAAACAATGAACACAAACAGCCGAACAGTCCGAGCCGCTATTGGAAAGATGAACCCGCTATAGAAAGGTTAGCAAGCGCGGAAAAGGTCACTCATAAGATTGCTCGAACATGGTTGCCCAAAAAGTGCTGTCGCAAATTTACCTACTCGTGAGAAGAAAACTGTTACGTGGGAGGTTTATGTCCAAACACCAAAGGAGGTTCATCAGGTCGGTGTCTTATTTCTTCCACAAGATCCTATCAAGGGCCGCACTTAGATGTACGCACTTACAATTGTCGAAGCTGCCAGTAGATTCAAAGAAGTTGAGACGTTGACTACAAAAGTTTATACAAGTTTCTGCCGCGTACAAGTCACATGGCAATGATTGTTACACGTGGATCCGTGGATCCTGGTAAATAATTTCTCGGATCTATTGCTGCGTTGTTGGTCAAGCATAGAGTACGAGTTCGTTTCGGAATACCAGCATTCATGGCAAGCTATTATGGAACGATTTAATCTCACATTTGTTGAACGATTATTTTGTCATCAGTAATCGCAGGAATTCTTGATGAAACCTCAGCGGCCTCACAAATGGGAAGCACGACTTCCATTAGTCATAGCAGCACTAAACAATGAAGTCACACGTGCGATTGGATTCAAACAAGCTAATGCAATTCGGCCAAAGACTGTCACATTTACTCAGAAAATGATCTCACACACGGGACCATTACAACCACTTGTAGACAAGTGTGTTCGATATATATATATATATGCTCCTGGCGAGTTAAGAGGTAGACAACATCGTGATACGGACCCAGTATGGTCCGTCGATGTGTTTACCATTTCAAAACAGCTCGACACTCCAAGGCAACCAACAAGTTACTCTTTGGGACCGTCACCGCGTGAACCAAAGTCATCAAGCCCAGCATTTCTGCGAAAGGAATTGCAAGTTGTCCCAGCGAATACAGAACTGCCACCAAGGTCTCTTTTCATGCACTAATGCATTACATCAACCTGTGTCAGCCCTATGTTGATTTATAACTACATGATGGCCATGATTCTGTCAGTAGGTTCCCATCAAGCGGGGACAAATTCATTTTAGTGCATCAATAAACACCCATCCAATGTTTTTGGTACCGTATCATATTTGCCGTGTGCACGACTTCACGTCGTTCTCGAAGATAGTCCACGTACAGTTCGTGTTTGAAATACAAAAGCACAATAACCGGTGAATACCGTTTCCCTTCAATTAATTTTCAAAGGCGCGTGGTTCAACTACAACAGAATACATTTTAGCTTGCTGTCCCACAAACCCTTCGGCTTGTTTACCCGAGCATTCGCCTTTGTAATAACCAACAACCTTTTGATTCGACTTACTAAACAACCGATGTTGTTTCGGATAATCTCTGGCATCACAGTCACTGACCAAACATTGGCCTTTGTTCTCAGATATGCATTCATTTATATATACGGTGCCATCCATGCGTGCTGGATCTTAGTTACACGCATACCGAATCGCCGATACAGTTGGAAGTTTCACAAGTGTAATACTTAACTGTGTTTTGTCCTAAGACATTGTACTATTTTGTTACATTTGGTGTATTTAGGTCCAGATTCATCAAGAATAGAGCGCTGATACGGAGACAACCTCGTACCAGGCACAGACAACGCTTCTGGTGCCAGCAAATAATCAGTGTGTATGTCATTCAGGGCATCCTAGATCGACTTCAAAGAGTATCCGTGATCAATGTTGATGTCATAATCGCTTATGTGCTTCTGCAAGTCAATGTGTGTAGAATCAATCACGCTCCAACAGTCAAATAGATGGTACAAGTGTTAGGGACAGCGGGGAGATATCTGTCCACGCTTGGTTTGTTTTCGCATATATGTGACTCGCCTTAGAAATCTCACCACCAAGAGATCGCTCAGTAAACATATGTTGGTCAATATTGGTGAGAAATTCCAACTCGATTTTGAATTAGGACAACAACGCATCTCAAGCCATACCCTGTGACGAGAATAATTTACGGGATATAACTTGTTCACGTGCATGGCAGGGTCACTAACACATCTGCTAGCAACAATACATAATACATAAAAATGTCCAGATACAGATCGTTCTAGTCATCCAAGTTTTTGCATTCGAATTTGTACCAAATCTTGTTTGCGTAATTTTTATCTTTTTCTGAGATACCCTCGCTATCCAATGACTTATAAAACACTTCGATCGGCGGTAACTGAGTTTCGGCAAACTCGTCCCAGTCACTCGTGTGCTAGTGTCAATACACGTCATATCTTGTAAGCAAATCCATATATTTTTGGCACCAACACCCTCTCAGCTGTTAGATACTCACGAACATGTCCAAGCCGAGTTCATAAACTGTAATGAATCCATGAACTGTAATATTTCGGGCCTAAACGTCATTTCCTTTTCCATCTTGTTGTGGATCACGCTTATCGTGATTTATGACGCCTTTGCTACTGCCTGCACTATTAAGTGGTCATCATATCCATACTATTAAGTAGTCATCATACCAACACTACTAAGTGGTCATCATACCCACGCTATTAAGTGGTCATCATACCCACGCTATTAAGTGGTCATCATACAACACAATTAAGTGGTCATCATACCCACACTATTAAATAGTCATCATACCCACACTATTAAGTGGTCATCATACCCACACTATGAAGCTATGAAGTGGTCATCATACCCACTCCATTAAGAGGTCATAATACGCACACCATTAAGTGGTCATCATACCCAAGCCATTAATTGGTCATCATACCAACACAATTAAGTGTTGATCTTACCCACGCTATTAAGTGGTCATCATACCCACACAATTAAGTGGTCATCATACCCACACAATTAAGTGGTCATCATACCCACGCTATTAAGTGGTCATCATACCCACGCTATTAAGTGGTCATCATACCCACACAATTAAGTGGTCATCATACCCACACAATTAAGTGGTCATCATACCCACACAATTAAGTGGTCATCATACCCACACAATTAAATGGTCATCATACCCACGCTATTAAGTGGTCATCATACCCACCCAATTAAGTGGTCATCATACGCACCCAATTAAGTGGTCATCATACCCACACAAAGAAAACTGGAGAAAGAGAAACAAGGGGCAATCAAAGGGAAAACAATGCAGTTTGATGAAGATAGTGATCCTGACATCATGAGACTATACACACTCGGTTTACACGAAGCCTCTGTAGACCAACATCAAGCTGAAGAATTTATGCAGGCTGTCTTAACTGTGGCGTGGAGATCTCTCAGAATTAAGAAACCTCGACCACAAGATTGGCACCATGATAGGCGCATTCTCTACCACCACTACAACGAGGCTTACATGCAACACCCGATGTCAACCCTGCTAGATATCGCAGTTTCTTGCTCAACATCACGGGATAGAGGCAACCCCAATTCGGCGGTATAAGGAACACCGGATGGCTGAAAAGTTACGCGATGAAGAAACCAGCCGGCAAACATTTAAACCTGCTAGAAAATAACAGCCGTTCTAAAGGCTACCAAAATTGCCTCTTATTTAAGGGAACCATTTTAGCTTGGTCTCCCAGTTCGACAAAGCACATTATACTGACTTGACTCTTTTCGATCGCCTGCTTCAAAATTAAAAAACTGTTTTACCTAATAGTGACTCAACTTTTTACATGTCGCTTAGACATTTAGCAAATTGAAATTGTTGGGGCAAGTGTTATGTACACTATGTGCTAGTATTATTGGAATCGTTAGGAGATAGGAAAATTAAAAGACTTGTTTGGATTCGACTCAGTTGCACAGGTGGCTGACAAATTATTGGTTATGTTAGGGTCCATAAATAACTGGACTAAAATTTGATTTAGTATGGGCTGGTGTTCAGTGACGTTCAGGCGGATAGCCTTCTTGTCGGACCGTTTTCTTTCCTTCCAATACCTGACATTCGTACACAAAAGCGGATATGTGAAACGATTTCACCCGCTAACAAATAGGTGACCCGATGTGACGTCATAGTTGCCGACCAATCGGGACTGGTGTTACATACTGCATTGGTTGACACCCCACTGATTGGTAAACTAGAATTTCCTTAGAAACATGAGTGTGTGGGTCCAGTCCCACTGATGTAAGCCCTCCATTCAGACCATTAGGGTCCGACTTGGACTCACGGCTGAGGCTATAATTAACAGTGCACATTGTGCACATAAATGCCCGGGGATGATTCCTTCCCCCAGGATAAATTATCAGGCAGCTGTGCAGCCATAAACCTGTGTAACATGTACAACAGTACGAAAACCACGCAAATCCAGCTAACTAACTAACTGACTAGAATACAAGTATCGTGTGTGGCTCATCTGTACAAGCCAGTGATGTGACAAGGGTCACGGACTTTTTTATGGGTTGCAGTAAATGATTTCTTACAGATCCAGCAATTAATAGCTTTGGGAAATGTTATCTCGGGTCATAATCATGAATGATGGTGAACAGAACTGTTGTCGAATCGATTTCGCTGTAACCTCGAGCGATGTAAGAAACACATCAACAGAGTCCTTACCACGGCACGATATTGGTGGCTCAGTAACACCTAACTGCTATGCAACAAAATCCGCTTGATGGATGGCCATCGACTTGTATTGTTTGATCGTTGTTGGACGAGTTTGTATCTCTTAAAGCAGAGATTTCTACTGGAGTGCTGAGACATTCAAAAATCTGCGTAATTGATACGAGGAACTTTCATCTTTCGTTGCAACTCAGTGAATTTGAGAATGTTTTACATGGTTCTGGCATTATTGTCCACTGCAGTTTTTAACTAGTACCACCATAGTAAACGTCATTGTTGGTGAGCAGTTATTGGGTGTTAAATACATTCATGCAACGTCTCCATTGACATTTCTTCCGTCGATAAAGCAACCGATACAGATTCTTTATCTGAAAGTAGTGCGATACCGATTCTGTCATTTCACTCAGCACCAGCAAATTATCCGAGTTCGTCCATGCTGCGCATATTGCGATAGTACAAGCGGATAAAATCCTATATCCCAACACATTAACAGAATAACCAGAGTGATTATTTCAAATGTGTTTAGTGTGGCTTTAGTAACCTGCAAGGGAAAATAGTTATTACCAAAATGAATTTCACCTAGGTTCTACCGGTATTTTCGGTGGCATGTCTTGAGGATCACTACCCGGATATAATGCTGACAAAATTGCTCATTTAAACATCTGTTGTCAGAATTCTTTACATTTATAACTGACCTCGTCTGAACACATTCTGGTGTTCGTATGTAACTGGATCCAAGAAACGGATGATATGGAGAAATACATGGCTCGATTTGGAGAGCCCATCCCGGCTCAGCGTTGTTGTATTTTTCAAACGTATCCAGAATATTTATCAATGTCCTTTTCATTTTCCTCATTGATGGTGCTGGTGTTGTTGCGGCTCAGGATTGCATTTGCACCAATGTGAACCCACGGTGCAGTAGTTTTAAATCCATCATTGTCGCGACTTAGCAACATAACCAGATGTGCATTAAGGACAATATCAGCTTTAACTCCAGATTGGCCAAAGTGCTGCAGCGCCGATTTGATTCCAGGAATCATATTTATTTAGCAGTTTTACCTGGATTGTATGTGGATGGAATAAATGCCACGTGACTTTCTAATTCACCACTTGGCGTTTGAAATTTTAATTTAGGGAGTTGTGTTGGCTGCGCTTTTGCATGAACATACTCAGCAGATACGAGGATGGTTTGCCCAAAAGCGACCTCTAATCCAATTATGTATTCTTGCACCTCTTGCAAATTGTTTCAATTGTACCGTTGCTGTTTCTGTTGCAGCAACCCGCGGAGAATTAGTGACCGGTGGTGGAACAGGTTCATTCAGTGCAAGTATATGTCTCAATAATTCAAGTATGTCAGCTTTTCGAATACGACTTGGTATTTTTATTCCATGATTTTTAGCGATTTGCTTTAGCCGAAGCACTGTAGGAATGCTTACATAAAGGTAATGCTTCATGATTAAGAAGTCCGTCAAGAACGTGTTTTCGTTTTGGTATTTTACTTAGGATCAGAAATTGCAATTGCTTCACTTCTAGCTATTTTTTCGTTTATTTCTGTTATCTGTCTGATTAAACTTAGATGTCTGTGCTATCAGAGGTTTATTTGCAGTCATATGCGCCTGTGCAGTCCGGCACAGTTGAATGCGTGATTTGAGTCCGATGCCAAATTTAAGATGTGTTCTAGCACCTAGACTAGCACGTAACACTAGCATACGTGTTTTACAGTATCTATTGTGGAATATTTTGCGAATAGTTCATGCATTCCAAGGCATTTTTTGTGTCCCAACGCCATTCAGGTTTAGATATATATGGGAGTTTATTTAATTAGGATTCACAAACCATCTCCGACTAGCTAAGCATGGTTACCCGTCGCTACTGTATCTCCACCTCTGAAACAGCTGTCGTCGACACTCTTGTATCTCCACCTCTGAATCAGCTGTCGTCGACACTCTTGTATCTCCACCTCTGAATCAACTGGTACAGTAATTTCGAGACTAGGCGGATAGAGAACTTTACACAGTCCATTGCATGCTCGCGTGGATTTGTTTCTTTGTTTTGCTGGGTTTCTTTTAATATGAAGTTTTCTTTCCGAGTTCCACTTGACCCGGCTATGTTTCACAGCATTCCATTTGGCCACCGCGTTGACATACGTGACGCTTGTCAAACATGTGATTAATGGTTAATAAATCTAATTTATATTTGTAATATTCAGAATTTATTTGTGACATGGAAAACCATTTTGCACAAGAAAGATAATTTTTTAACCTATTTTGTCATTAAGAATGAAAACAAGCTGTTGATATTGTTAAAGTCGTAAAAAGATTCCTTGGGAATTTACATACGTTTCTTACTGACGGAATACTAAGACATTACAGATAGTTGCTGTTACTCAAAAATAGTATCACCAAGTTTTAGGCTTTCCATGGTTTGAATATTCTTTGAAGACTTATAAAATGATTTTCTTCGGCTATCTTTTAAACTTTGCAAGATCAAAAATAATTCAAACATTTAGAAATACACTTTATATTTCTTAAACTTTTAAAACAACTATCTCGCAAAGTTCTAAAAATGTTAACAAATGTTTAAGATGCATATAAATATATAAATGCTTTAATCTTCATGAGATCTCATTAAGTTGGTAATAAATCTTTTACCTTATGCATCAAATTCGATAATATAACTGATGAATATAACAGAATCTGAATGCAATTCGCAAAATTCACAAATTAGTTCAGGACTAAGGTGTCCCCAATAATGAGAACTAGATAAGAGACCTCTTTTTCTCTCTGTAATAAATTGTTTTAATAAACATTAAAGGTATCCATCTAAATAGAAGAAGAAAGGCCCCCTCCCCACGTAATAATTTTGAACCCAACAAATGTTATAAAAATGCTGAACCTATAAATAAACACGAATACAATTCAAACGCGTACCTAACTATATTTACATTACTCAGAGGGTTTAATGCTAACTACTTAAATTTCGAAGCATTTCAAACAATCGCAATCGTAGTTAAGGTCCACGAAAATCATAAATCGAAATTATTTCACAATTGTTACCTGCAAGTCAGGTAGGCTATTTGTCTTGGTTTCTAATTTTGACATAAGTCAGAACTGGTACTTTTGGATGATACATTAATGAATGGCTTGCATACAATATGAATATATTCTAGAGGATAAAAATACCAGGACTAGATATCATGATTACTGGGTCACATACAACTGACAAATTTATCCAAATAGTTCCGAAAAAGGATTATAGTATATCAAAGATAGCTGAAATTGGATAAAGTCAATACTTTGTGCATTTACTGCTAAGAAAATGATCCCCTTAAATACCGTTGTTTGTTTGAGTGAAGATTGAAAACATGTTTCAATACTTATGCAACTTTAAAACTGTTTGGAAACACACACACACACACACACACACACACACACACACATATATTTAACCTGCATTATTTGTTAGTATTTTTTTTTTCATTATATATTATTGACACTGGAACATTGTATGTTGGTTTTGATCTTGTCCAAAATCAAGTTCATTTTTTTCTACTTGACCTGCAATCTTGAATTTTATTTTCTTTAAGCAAATAATTTATACTCAATTTGTGTAGTCACTCGAGCTCTGGAGAAAAAAGCTCTTGAGACTTGTGTTGATCAGGAAATTAAATGATGATGGTCAAGAAACTATTCCTTTAGCCGACATATATATTGGTCAGGCTTTTAACGAGGGCACATTTTCTCCTCGTTTGGATCAATGAAAAGGTACTGATCACAGTGATCTTCTTTTTTACAAATCGTTCTCTTTATTTTAGTCAGGGTAAAAAACGACAATCGCTTGTCTTGGGATAGGAAAAAGATCCCGAGATCACCTGTTTGTCTCAGAGGGGCATTAGCACAATTTCAGCCACATACATACCTGTTTGTTGTTTTGTTAAAAATGAGGATCAGATGAGAAAATGGAGACCACTTGAGATACCTGCTGGTGACGAGTGGTAAGTGAACTATCAGTCATTCAAAAATGAAAATAAGGTATAACAAAAATACAAAGGAAAGCAGTTTTCAGCCTAGAAATGGAGTTCTGGCTCTCTTGCCCATATAAGGTATAACAAAAATGAAGTAATTGATTTTAATTACATCATCAGTACTCCAGGGAGCGAAAATAAGAACAACTTTGCCATATAAAAATGTTAAAAGAGTATGTTGATAGAGATAGCCATGTTAATCACACACACAATTTAGTTGTCCCTGTGCCATACTGTGAGGCTTTAAGCGATGGAACATGGTATGACTCTATTAACTTTAGTGTAACCAATCTGCTAACATAGTATGACTCTATTCACTTTAGTGTAACCACGAAGACGATACAATGCACGGAAAATCAGTAGAGACGAATTCCTGTATCAAAGATGTGTCAGACGATTGGCTTCAGTACTTTTTTACTCCTGAAAGAACGAAGATGTCACTCCCAGAAGTGCACAAAACGCTCCTGCCAAAAAAGGAAAAGGAAAAGGAATATCTCTTCGTTTGGATAAACATTGGGACATGTCGATATTTACAAAAGCCCATTCCATTCCAAGCGAAAACAAGTCACTGAAACAGCTTCTGAAGAAATCCTCGACACCGTGTATGAATGTTGGTTGAACGTCTTGAAAAGGAACGGTAAAATCATCGGGAAGCACTGGCCCATCGTGGAATCGTCGGACGTACGAAAGTTAATCCTCCCTAAAAATCCTGTAGTTTCCTAGCGGAGACCAAAATTCCTCAAGGACATTCTTGTCAGGGCGAAGCTAACACCAATCACTAATGAAGACCACCCTAGACAATCTGGCCCATGTGGCAATAAAAGGTGCACAACCTGTCAACATATGATAGAGACAATGGTATTTTCTAGCACAGTGACTAGAGAAAAATTAAACATACATGGTCCAAAAAAACGTGCAAAACAGAATGTAATTTATCTCATCACGTGTAAGATCTGTAGCCTTCAGTATGTCGGAGAACCTGAAAAGCTACATAAAAGGATCAAGCTTCATAGATCTTGGATGACAAAGAAGCTGTACAAAAGCCCGGTCGCAGAACACGTATCCTCCCCTGGCCACACTTTCAATGATATAACACTTATTGCAATTACTCACAACCCCAACTGGAGTCCCCAAATCAGGAAAGAATAGTAATCTTACTGGATACACCACCTTAGAACACTGAAACCAAGCGGTTTGAACCAAAAAGATTAGATAAAGAAAACCATGCACATATCAAATTAATTTTTGCAGCCGACACATTTTCTTTTAAATAATTCTCTAAATTTTCTTAATAGCCTATGACTACTATAACAATGAAATCTCTGGGATATAATCTACGTTTACATAAATTTACATAAAATAACAGATGTCGTTATGGCTCATCAATTTCTAGGTGAATACAAATATTTTCTAGTATCAGCCACAAACTGAAATAAACTAGTTGACACAATGTAGTCAAAAGGTTGAATTCCTGTAGAAACAGCCATGTTAAGTTTCGCAAACATAACCGTTTTTCTGTTTTATTTGTTGGTCTTGTCTATGTTTAATATTTAATAAAGATTCATTAATAATGAGTCAAAAGCGCTCAGGCTAGCTAGATACTAGCTGTGCACTGTTCGTTGTCAGTTTATTGCATTTATCGTAATCAATTAATATATCTGTATTAAATAAGAACAAGCAATAGTGTGCATGTGTACTGAATACACCTTCCTAAAACCTACTTACCAGAAGGATCATAAAATGCATAAATAATAGCCAATATTTTTCCTTTTACCATTTTTAGCTTTTTGAGTGTAATTTATGCCCATGCCAATTACAATTTTTAATTCAAATGAGGTTATGGGGATTTTGCCACCGAGATGGGACGGTTAAGCTTCTATTCAAATTTCGTCAACAGGGCCAATGGTTTGCATCTTGTGTATGTTATATTGACAATGTGATAAACTAACGGGTAATTCAGATTGATTTAAGTAACCGTGTTTCTGACATTCAGCCTAAGTTTTCAGCCAACGTAACTCTTCCAAGCATTTACTGAACGTTCTAGTTGTATCTTTATAAACTCTGTCTCCCAAATGCTACTTGCAATAAAACTGACAGGTTTCTACCAGCTTTTATCATTCCCTCAGACCACATAACATACAATATGTAAGGATTCATAAAATGAATTATCATATTGAGCAGGATGAATTAAAAAAATAAAGAAATAACGACTAAATAATTTTTAGAAAAGGAAAAATGAAAGGGCTCCAGGAGGAATATATATATATATATATATATATATATATATATATATATATATATATATACACACACAACACCTACATGTTTAGACTTATATCTGGTGATATTGCGGATACATGTCTGGTATCAACGACAGGAGATTACATTTTTGTTTATTTTTCTTGGTAGGTCTCATTGATGATATGAAACTGAAGATATTTGGATGCTTCAGTAGTATGGTTTTATATGCAATTTCTTCGGCAACATAATCATGTATATTCCAAGACGTAACGATATTCAACGTCTATGGCTGAGCGACACAAGTTACAAACACTGCGTTTCTTATCATTGTTTCAATTGGTAGTTTTCTATCAGTATGTATTGGTAGTTATCTATATATCAGCCTAAATTTGTAGTTTTCTATCTATCAGTTTCAATTGGCAATTTTGTATCTATCATTTCCGATTGGTAGATTTCTAGCTATGAGTTTCTATTTATAGTTTTCTATATATCAGTTTCTATTGGTAGTGTTCTATCTATTAGGTTCAGTTGATAGTTTTCTATCTATCAGGTTCAATTGGTGGTCTTCTATCAGTTTCAATTGGTAGTTTTCTATCTAGTAGTCTCAATTCGTAGTGTTCTGTCGATCAGTTTCAATTGGTAATATTCAATTGGTTAGTTTCATTTGATAGTTTTCTATCTAGCAGTTTCAATTGTAGCTTTTGATCTATCAGGTTCAATTGGTGCTCTTCTATCTATCAGTTCCAATTAGTAGTTTTCTATCTAGCAGTTACAATTCGTAGTGTTCTGTCGATCAGTTTCAATTGGTAATGTTCAGTCGGTCAGTTTCATTTGGTAGTTTTCTATCTAGCAGTTTCAATTGTAGTTTTCGATCTATCAGGTTCAATTGGTAGTTTTCTTTTTCTCTGGTTCAATTGATAGTTTTCTATCTATCAGGCTCAATTGGCGGTCTTCTATCTATCAGGTTCAATTGGTAGTTTTCTATCTGTCATGCTCAATTGGTTGTCTTCGATCTATCAGATTCAATTAGTGCTCTTCTATCAGATTAAATTTGCAGTTTTCTAGCTATCAGTTTAAATTGGTAGTTTTCTATTTAGCAGTTTTAACTGGCAGTTTACTATATGTCAGTTTTATTTTCAGTTTTCCCTCTATCAGTTTATGTTGGTAGTATTACATCTATCAGGTTCAATTGGTAGTTTTCTGTCTATCAGATTAAACTGGTAGTTTTCTATCTAGCAGTTTCGATTGGTAGTTTTATATCTAGCAGCTGAAATTCGTAGTGTTCTGTCGATCAGTTTCAATTGGAAGTGATCAATCTGTCAGTTTCAGTTGGTCGTTTTATATCTATCGGTTTGAATTGGTAGTTTTCTATCTATTAGGTTCAATTGGTTGTTTTCCATCTATCAGGTTAAATTGGTAGATTTCTATCTATCAGGTTAAATTGGTAGTTTTCTATCTATTAGGTTCAATTTGTGGTCTTCTATCTATTAGGTGCAATTGGTTGTTTCCTATCTATCAGGTTAAATTGGTAGTTTTCTATCTATTAGGTTCAATTTGTGGTCTTCTATTAGGTTCAATTGGTAGTTTTCTATCTATCAGGTTATATTGGTAGTTTTCTATCTATTAGGTTCAATTTGTGGTCTTCTATCTATTAGGTGCAATTGGTTGTTTCCTATCTATCAGGTTCAATTTGTAGTTTTCTATCTATTATGTTCAATTGGTGGTCTTGTATCTATTATGTTCAATTGGTGGTCTTTTATCTATCAGGTTCAATTGATAGTTTGCTATCAGGCTGAATTGGTAGTTTTCTATCTATCAGGTTGAATTGGTAGTTTTATTTTTATCAGGTTCAATTGGTAGTTTTCCATCTATCAGGGTAAGTTGGTAGTTTTCTATCTATCATTTTTAATTGGTGGTCTTCTATCTATCAGGTTCAATTTGTCGTTTATTAATAACTCAGTTTCTATTGGTAGTTTTCTATCTATCAGGTTCAATTGGTAGTTTTCTATCTATTAGGTTCAATTTGTGGTCTTCTATCTATCAGGTTCAATTGCTTCTATCTATCAGGTTCAATTGGTAGTTTTCTATCTATTAGGTTCAATTTGTGGTCTTCTATCTATTATGTTCTATTGGTTGTTTTCTATCTATCAGGTTCAATTGGTAGTTTTCTATCTATTAGGTTCAATTTGTGGTCTTCTATCTATCAGGTTCAATTGCTTCTATCTATCAGGTTCAATTGGTAGTTTTCTATCTATTAGGTTTAATTTGTGATCTTCTATCTATTAGGTTCAATTGGTTGTTTTCTATCTATCAGGTTCAATTGGTTGTTTTCTATCTATCAGGTTCAATTGGTAGTTTCCTATCTATCAGGTTCAATTGGTAGTTTTCTTTCTATCAGGTTGAATTGGTAGTTTTCTATCTATTAGGTTCAGTTGGTGGTCTTCTATCTATCAGGTTCAGCTGGTAGTTTTTTTTAATCAGGTTGAATTGGTAGTTTTCTATCTATTAGGTTCAATTGGTGGTCTTCTATCTATCAGGTTCAATTAGTAGTTTTCTTTCTATCAGGTTCAATTGGTAGTTTTCTATCTATTAGGTTCAATTGGTGGTCTTCTATCTATCAGGTTTAATTGGTAGTTTTCTGTCTATCAGTTTTGATTGGTAGTTTTCTATCTGTCGGTTTCAATTCGTAGTTGTCTATCTATCCGTTTAAATTAGTCGTTTTCTATCTAGTAGATTTGATTGGTAGCTTTATATCTGTCACTTTCGATTGGAAGTTTTCTATATATCTGTTTATATTGGTGGTCTTCTATCTGTCAGTTTCAATTGGTAGTGTTCAGTCTGTCAGTTTTAATTGGTACTTTTCTACTTATCTGTTTCAATTGGTAGTTTTATATTTATCAGGTTCAATTGGTGGTTTTCTATATTTCAGTTTAAACTGGTAGTTTTCTATCCATCAGTTTCAAAAGGTAGTTTTCTGTCTATCAGTTTATGTTGGTAGTTTTCTATCAGTTTGAAACGGTAGTTTTCTAGCTATCAGATTCAATTCGTGCTCTTCTATTTATCAGTTTAATGTGGTAGATTTGTATCTATTAGTTTCGATTGTTACTTTTCTATCTATCAGTTTCTCTTGGCAGTTTTCTATCTATCAGTTTCGTTTGGTAGTTTTCTATCTATCAGTTTAAATTGGTAGTTTTCTATCTAGCAGTTTTGATTGGTAGTTTTCTATCTGTCAGTTTCAACTGGTAGTATTTTATGTATTAGGGTCAATTGGTAGTTTTCTGTCTATCATGTTCATTACGGATCACTGCCAGATCACCTCTGTCTGCCTGGGTTCAAGTCTAGAATTTGGCCAATGTGGGTATGTGAGAACGCTTGCCAGTAGCTTCTCGAGGGTCGGTGGTTCTTCCTGGGCTTTTCCCCGGTTCTTCCTCCACCATTAATACTGGCCGCCATGAATAGCCTATCGTGTGCTGAAAAATAATGTTAAACCCTATAACAACAACAACAACAACATCTATCTATCAGTTTAAATTGGTAGTATTCTATCTAGCAGATTTAATTTGTAGTTTTCTATCTGTCAGTTTCGATTGGTACTTTTCTATCTATCAGTTTCTCTTGGTAGTTTTCTATCTATCAGTTTCGTTTGGTAGTTTTCTATCTATCAGTTTAAATTGGTAGTTTTCTATCTAGCAGTTTTGATTGGTAGTTTTCTATCTGTCAGTTTCGACAGGTAGTATTTTATGTATTAGGGTCAATTGGTAGTTTTCTATCTATCATGTTCATTACGGATCACTGCCAGATCACCTCTGTCTGCCTGGGTTCAAGTCTAGGATTTGGCCAATGTGGGTATGTGAGAACGCTTGCCAGTAGCTTCTCGAGGGTCGGTGGTTCTTCCTGGGCTTTTCCCGGGTTCTTCCTCCACCATTAATACTGGCCGCCATGAATAGCCTATCGTGTGCTGAAAAATAATGTTAAACCTTACAACAACAACAACATCTATCTATCAGTTTAAATTGGTAGTATTCTATCTAGCAGATTTAATTTGTAGTTTTCTATCTGTCAGTTTCGATTGGTACTTTTCTATCTATCAGTTTCTCTTGGTAGTTTTCTATATATCAGTTTCGTTTGGTAGTTTTCTATCTATCAGTTTAAATTGGTAGTTTTCTATCTAGCAGTTTTGATTGGTAGTTTTCTATCTGTCAGTTTCGACTGGTAGTATTTTATGTATTAGGGTCAATTGGTAGTTTTCTGTCTATCATGTTCATTACGGATCACTGCCAGATCACCTCTGTCTGCCTGGGTTCAAGTCTAGGATTTGGCCAATGTGGGTATGTGAGAACGCTTGCCAGTAGCTTCTCGAGGGTCGGTGGTTCTTCCTGGGCTTTTCCGGTGTTCTTCCTCCACCATTAATACTGGCCGCCATGAATAGCCTATCGTGTGCTGAAAAATAATGTTAAACCTTACAACAACAACAACAACAACAACATCTATCTATCAGTTTAAATTGGTAGTATTCTATCTAGCAGATTTAATTTGTAGTTTTCTATCTGTCAGTTTCGATTGGTACTTTTCTATCTATCAGTTTCTCTTGGTAGTTTTCTATCTATCAGTTTCGTTTGGTAGTTTTCTATCTATCAGTTTAAATTGGTAGTTTTCTATCTAGCAGTTTTGATTGGTAGTTTTCTATCTGTCAGTTTCGACTGGTAGTATTTTATGTATTAGGGTCAATTGGTAGTTTTCTATCTATCATGTTCATTACGGATCACTGCCAGATCACCTCTGTCTGCCTGGGTTCAAGTCTAGGATTTGGCCAATGTGGGTATGTAAGAATGCTTGCCAGTAGCTTCTCGAGGGTCGGTGGTTCTTCTTGGGCTTTTCCCGGGTTCTTCCTCCACCATTAATACTGGCCGCCATGAATAGCCTATCGTGTGCTGAAAAATCATGGTAAACCCCACAACAACAACAACATCTATCTATCAGTTTAAATTGGTAGTTTTCTATCTAGCAGATTTAATTTGTAGTTTTCTATCTGTCAGTTTCGATTGGTAGTTTTCTATCTATCAGTTTCAATTGGTAGTTTTCCATCTATCAGGTTCAATAGGTATTTGTCTATCTATCAGTTTCAGATTGAGTTGGTAGTTCACAATCTATCAGGTTTAATTCGTAGTATTCTATATATTAGGTACTACTGGTAATTTTCTAAATGTTAGGTTCAATTGATAGTTTTGTATCTATCAGGTTCAATTGGTGGTCTTCCATCTATCAGGTTCAAGTGGTAGTTTTCTATCTATCAGGTTCAATTGGTAGTTTTCCATCTATCAGGTTCAATTGGTATTTTTCTATCTATCAGGTTTAATTGGTAGTTTTGTATCTATCAGGTTCAATTGGTAGTTTTCCATATATCAGGTTCAATTGGTATTTTTCTATGGATCAGTTTCAATTGGTGGTCTTCTATCCATCAGTTTAAATTGGTAGTTTTTTATCAGTTTCAATTGGTAATTTTGTATCTATCAGTTTTGATTCGTATTTTTTTTATCATTTTATATTGGTCGTTTTCTATCTATCAGTTTATATGGGTAGTTTTATATCTATCAGGTTAAATTGGTGGGTTCTATCTATCAGTTTAAACTGAAAGTTTTCTATCTATCTGTTTCAATTGGTAGTTTTCTATTTATCAGTTTCTGTTGGTGGTTTTCTATCAGGTTAAATTGGTAGTTTTCTATCTATCAGTTCCAATTGGTAGTTTTGTATCTATCAGTTTCAATTGGTAGCTTTCTATATATCAGTTTAAATTGCAAGTTTTCAATCTGTCACTTTCGATTGTTAGTTTTCTATATATCAGTTTCTGTTGGTAATTTTCTATCTATCAGTTTCGTTTGGTAGTTTTCGATCTATCAGTTTCAATTGGTAGTTTTCTTTCTATCAATTTAAATTGATAGTTTTCTATCTATCAGTTTATATTGGTAGTTTTCTATATATCAGGTTCAGTTGGTGGGTTCTATCTGTCAGTTTAAATTGGTAGTTTTCTATCTATCAGTTTCAACTGGTAGTTTTCTATCTGTCAGTTTCAATTGTTAAGTTTCTATATATCAGTTTAAATTGCTAGTTTTCAATCTGTCAGTTTCGATTGTTAGCTTTCTATATATCAGTTTCTATTTGTAGAATTCTACCTATAAGGTTCAATTGGTAGTTTTCTATCTATCAGTTTCGATTGGTAGTTTTCTTTCTATCAATTTAAATTGGTAGATTTCTATCTGTCAGTTTCGATTGATAGGTTTCTATCTATCAGTTTCTATTTGTAGCATTCTACCTATTCGGTTCGATTGGTAGTTTTCTATCTATCAGGTTCAATTGGTGGTCTTCTATCAGTTTCAATTCGTAATATTCAGTCGGTCAGTTTCAGTTGTAGTTTTCTATCAATGGGTTTCGATTTTTAGCTTCCAATCTATCAGTTTCGATTGGTAGTTTTCTATCTCTCAGTTTATATTGGTAGTATTCTGTCTATCAGGTTCGTTGGGTAGTTTTCCTTCTTTCAGGTTTAATTGGTAGTTTACCATAGATTTCAGTTGGTAGTTATGATTTGTCTTCTGATAGTTATAATAGAATTTACAAAGTTTCGATTCTAAGACATTTTCTATATAATGCAACAGAATTATTGTATACAGTTTATATATCTATTTTAATAGGTCACACACACAGCTACTTTCTAAATAACTATGAAATTTACAGTCGCCGTGTATATATATATATATATATATATATATATATATATATATATATATATATATATATATATATATATATAATGAGTCTATGTGTGAGAATGCGTGTGTGCACATACATACATGCATACATACAAACGCACACTCACACACATATATACATGTATACATACGCACATGCACACACACGTACGTGCATTTTAGCTAAATGCTGCTGTTACGTAGATTTATTGGGGAATATTGTGTTTTATACACTGTTTTGCATAATTTCTTCTATGTTAATGTGTTAATGTGTGCAAACAGGCATGACAGAATGTGTACAGTGTTCACATTTTTAGATTTTGGTGTACCTTGTACAAAAAAGAACCATATTTTGCGTACAATATATATAGTGTATAAGTGTGTGTGACATCTCTCTCTCTCTCTCTCTCTCTCTCTCTCTCTCTCTCTTGGCCTTTCTTGAAGAGGTATTGCGGTATTAAGTCACCTGTAAAGACACATATTTCACGAATTCATTTTGTTTATCCGTTGTAATCCCCAACCATATTAATAGATGTTTTAGTAGTGTTTCGTATTCAGCAGCACCATGTGTTCACATATCACATAATGGGTTATTTTTAATGGTTTTATTCGTTAAAAAGTATTATGCCACTAATCCCAGGTGGATGATGGTAGATATTTTGAAATTCTCACCTTATGAGCATATCGGCACTGCAAAAATACAATAATACATATATTAAAGAAAGTCCTCTCGTCTTTAGTAGCTTATTTAGACTTCTGCAAGATATATACATTGTATTATGGTGGATTTATGATATTTAATAATCAACAACTTGAAGTTTTCCAATATAAATTACGGGAAGTTATAACTATTTTTGGAGTGCCGTGCTCTACAGAATCCAGTTTGAATTAGACCATAAATCATAATGAACACAACTGAGTCAGGATCTAATACCAGTATTTCAATATATAAATAACATTTCAGGTAAAAATATTTCATAAAGTGAACTATAATCAATATTTGTAGGAACGTCCCACGTATCGAAATCATAGCAGAATATCGACATTCGAAAATTTGATACGGTAGAGTCAAAACCAATTTAGACGAAACACCATGTGGATTTGGATAGATCGATAGCAACATCTACTAAAATAATGCCAATTGACACCTTGGCAACAAAGAACAGTAGTGAAGGGGGGCACTTTACGGTCAATGGGAATTAGTATTAAAAACACCCCTGGGCAAGATTACCGTCAAGGGAAATTTAACATGGAGAAAAATCGTGGGTAAGATTACCGTCAAGGGAAATTAACATGGAGAAAGAAAAAATTGTGGGGCAGTTTAGCGTCAAAGGAAATTAAACAGGGTGGGCCTTTATAGCGTCAAGGGCCTTCACTAAAGTGGGCCTTTATAGCGTCAAGGGAAATTGAACATGGGATTTTTTTTAAAAAAAAATAAAAATTAAAAAAAGGGGTAGGCAATGGAAAGGCTATCTCTTTTCGAGAAATATGGCTGGCCCTGAAAAGGGCCTTTGGGTTTTTTTCTTCTTCTTCTTTTAACTTCTTAACCTTTTCCACCATCCTCTTATTTTGTCCATCATTCCTTTCTTCTTCTTCTTTTCTTTTTCCGGCAGCCAGTCCGGGTGACCCATGGCCCGGAACTTCTCTTGGATTTTCATCCAGTTTGTGTTCAGTTTTTCGAATTCATCCTTTTTTCTTCTATTTTCTTCTTCTTTTCTTTCCTTTGACCACTTTTATTTTATTATCTTGACTTGTTCTCTCATCATTTTCCTCATCATCTCCTCTGCTTTCATCATTTGGTTTAAACCCCATTTCACATAGGACCACTCTGTCCACTCCAAAATATCTTTTAAAAAACACCTCACTTCAATAGCATAATCAAGGGCCTCTTTCAGTTTACCTACTTTCACATAGTCAAGTTTTATGAAGCCTCTTAACTTTTTAACTTCCTCTTCAATCATGTCCACAATCAGATCCCTGGCAAGTTTTAGACTCGTTACTTGACTTTTGACAAAGTCCTTAGTAACTTCATAAATCCACTCCTTCTCTAGCCTTTCCACCACATAGGCTGCATCTGTCATCCAGTACCAACTATCCTTTAGCTCATTAAATAGTTCAATACTCATTTTCTTGGGTTCTTCCGTAGAATGGTTCCAACGACGAACGTGGTGGGTTCTTATACTGAAAGCGCGGACGTGACGGAAAACATCCCCCTAAAAACATAAAATTGATCTTACCTTGATCATAACCAAAAACAACAACGCGCGTACGTGAAGGAAAACATCCCCTACTTTCTCATTTCATATAATAAAAACCCTAACTATACTCTTCACATACGCTAAGAAACAATAAATAAACCCATAATCTACTATTCACACAAACATACCTGAGCTCTTATAAACACTAACACACCAACACATACACTCTCACTATCAATAAAGAGTTAGTGTTTATTTTCACACTACTCTACCTACACATTGGCAAATTGATCGTTATTTCTTTTCTAGAGTATTGGGTAGCCCTGAAAAGGGCTGTTTTTTTAACTCCAGATGCACCTATCTAATGGTTGCACCTTCCTGGCCTGGCGCCACACACGCATCTTTGACTCCAGTCTCTTTTTACTTTTTGTCTTGAGAGTGCAGAGGCGGGATGATTCGCTTCAGCACCCCAATCCTCTGTCTCGGGAATATTGTATGACATCCTCTCTCCTATTTTCTTTTCCTCTTCTTCCCTCTCTCTTCTCTCCTCCTCTTCCTTCTTTATTCTTGCTTCTTCTACGATAGCCTCCGCTGATAGTTCGTTTACTATGCGCCTGGCATATTCCAGGTGCATCTGGAGTTCTAACAGTTTCACAATTCTGCTATTCATTCTTGTGTTGATCAATCAACAAGGGTAGCTGGACTGCCGAGCGAGTTTCAATTTATACTGAAAGCGCGGACGTGATGGAAAACATCCCCTAAAAACATAAAATTGATCTTACCTAGATCATAACCAAAAAAAAACAACAACGCGCGGACCTAAAAGAAACACTCAATCACTTTTTATGCTACCCATCATTATTTTAAATTTTTTTATAAATCACTTCAATAGACTATCCACATACGCAAAGCAATCCAGTCTAACTCCAAATATACACCTCAAACACCCAAAAAAAAACAAAAAAAAAAAAAAAACAACATGATTTTAATCTACTATCCACACCAACATACATGAGCACTTACAAACACACAAACACATACCCTCACATTTTTTAATAAAGAGTTAGTGTTTATATTCACACTACTCTACCTACACATTGGCAAATTAATAGTTATTTCTTTTCTAGAGTATTGGGTAGCCCTGAAAAGGGCTGTTTTTTCTGTTTGCTATGGCATTCTTTTTTAGTTTCTAAGAATGCGATGTCCTCTGAGGATAGACTTTCTGGCGATAGGTCTGCTTCTTCGGAAAGAGAAGAAGAACTCTTTGGTGTCGATACTACAATCGACAAAGCCTCTGTCAGCTTCAGGTTGCTGCTGCTGTTGCTGCTGTTGTTGCTGCTGTTGCTGCTGTTGCTGCTGTCTCTGAAGTCTGTACTTCTCTGTCCATTCTTCTTTTTCCCTGTTCATTTCTTCTCTGAAGAGTTCTTCTATCAGGTCTTCAGTGATTTTTAACATTCTCACATTCTCTATTTCTTCTGGCTTCGGTATCAGACTGTGTCTGACCCTATGCAAATTCACGTAGGCTTCGTTGAGCTTGGCTAGTTTGGAACACATCTTCTTAGGAGGATGAGTCGACAATGGATGGTTAGACTGGAAACAACCCGGTTCTTAAAGTCAAAGCGCGGACGTGAAGGAAAACATCCCCCACACGGTTTTTGAGTCGCAACGTTTAGTGGGTGTCATGAGAGGGATAGTAAGAAATGAAAGAGCATCAATCCAACATTCTTATAGCTAAACAAAAGACAAAGGCATTTTTTTCAAAACACAACATTTTTTATTCAAAAATCACTTAACACTAACCAACAACTCTAACATTTTTAACAATAATCCAACACTATAACATCAAACAATTTTTTTTCAAAACACAACATTTTTTATTCAAAAATCACTTAACACTAAACAACAACTCTAACATTTTTAACAATAATCCAACACTATAACATCAAACAATTTTTTTTTTTTCAAATAACAAACATTTTTTCTCAATTGACAATTTACTTTAAACAGGGCTGACAACGTTGTGAATTAAATTGTGATTTCCACTGTTGGAAATCATTAGGCCATTGATGGACACTACGTTTCCTAGCTTGAGACAAAAGATAAGCATAATGGTCACAAAACCATCGATCTACATTCACATCGTTTCTAGCAGAAGAACGAGGATCAAAATGAGTCACTAAATGTTCTAAGGAATAGCCCAGGCTGCGATGATGCAGAAAATACACACAGTATTGTCCACACACCAAGGAATCTGTGCCTTGTAATTTCACATTATTGAATCGGGTGGTTTGAGCATTTCTTCTCATAAAGTCGATGATATCGTCTTCCAAAGGGGGCAATCCGTACGAATCGAAATATTCCACACATCCTTCTTGAGGAAAGTAGACGGCTACCCAGTGGGTTCCTGGGAGATGACTGTCGTCAGTGTTGATCGCGTAAGCTTGATGGTCTTTAGGTTTGCGATGAGGGAGTTCATCTTTAGCACAGACGACAGGATTCCAAGAAGCTGTATACGAACTGTGGTTCAAAAGGTAATAAAGTTCCCAGGTATCCATTGATTTGTGTGTGTTTTTTTCTTCTTCTTCACAGGTAATAATAAGTCGTCAATTCGATCCTGACTTTTTGCTTGAAAATGTCTGACGAATAAACGGTTATTCGTTCTGTTTCCTCACTCTGATTCAGGAGAGCTTCGATACGATGGATCTCTTGAGTGGTTAATGGTGGACAAGAATGTTCACGTAAGTCTTTATACCACTGATGCAACACGTCTTTGTTCGAGATGAGACTCCAAGCTTCGTCCAGATATTCGTCCAATTTTTCTTCTTGACTCAGCATCAGGCAATTATCGTGTTGAATTTGACTGGGATGATCGTTTTGACATCCATAGCAATTTTTCTTGATCAATTCCGTCATTTTTTCCACCAAGTGTTTGGCAAAACAGGAGACTAAATGGGCTTCTTGTTCTGGCCATCTCGACTTCATCATGATCACTTCTTCTTCTTCCACAGTCTCCTCACATTCCATCTTCAAAGTTTCTCCACTAGGTAAAGAGGGAGAACAGTCTTCCATAGCTTCTAATAGTCTAGAATGACTTCTCTCAAGCTGTTGATTTCTATGGCATTATCGAATTCTGCATACAGGATGACGTTCACTGTCTTGTCCAGTGGTTCTGCAAACTGAAGTTCCACACGAATCTGGCCAGATTTTATAGGGTGGAAATGTCCCTCGTCGCTGCCTTGGTCTGGAGTGAAATCGAAAGCCCACAAAGCATAGCCTCCTGCGTAATCCTCGTACGTAATGCCGTGACTGGTGTTGGTTCCTAACTGGCCGGTGGCTTCGTACAGGGACAAGTACGATCTCAAGTAATTCATCTTCGTGTCACTAAAGTCAGGTTCGAAAGGTCGGGTACACAAGGTCTTGCCATCGCGACTGACTTCGATTTTCTTCACCTTAAAGTGTTGAAAGTTGAAAGGATTTTTTTTGAAGGCTCCGTCGAAGGCTTCATTCTCGACGATACCAAGGATTAAACGTTTCGGTAACTGTCCTTGAAACAGATGATCTTCGATCATGGAATGATGGCTAGCGGGAATGGTGAACGTTTTCACTTCCACACGTCGTATGGGATACTTGGCGGTCGTTCTGCTCAATGTTTGACTGATGTCGTTTCCCACTTTAGGTAACACTTCCACGCGTCGTACGTAGAGTTTGGCCTCCTCGATTTTGCTTTTAGGATTGCCAGCATCATTATCAGCCAACAAATGGAAAGCGGCACTGCTACGATTCAGTCTCAAGCGGACATTGACCCCGTTCAGCAAATATTTCTCTTGCAACCACATGTCCAAATGCAAACGATCCATCAGTTCTAAACTCTTTCCACCTAGGATTTTGCTTCGTCTTTCCACAAAGCCGTCATTGTCTTTTTTTAATGTGTCAAACTCCTTCGCTTCGTCAGGTTCCCATAGCACGCAGGCATTGAGATGAGTATTCTTGGCATCTATTCCGTACGTCAAGAGATTTTCCAGGTAGGCACGGTAAGGGCAAGTATCCATGCTGCTACTGACCAGTTTGTTATTTAAGTACAAGTCCAATGAGCTGAACAAGGAATGCATGAAATTGTTGACGGGAGCTATATTCTCAGTGTCTTCTACTGTACCATTATCCTTATCTAGAACTTTGACTTTCAGGTACAAGTAACTGCTATTCAGATCGATGTAATCTTCGGGTTGTCCTTTGATTTCAAATTCGATGGGAGCGGAATCGGCCAATGAGGAAACGGGATGAAATTCCACCCATTGGGATTCTTGCATGGTCATCATCGTGGGGGGCATGGCAAACAGATCCAGTTCCGTCTTGGAACAAGCGCAAGACTCTCGGTGCATCATTTTTTTGTCTGTGTTTCAATAATCGAAAACGTCTAAGTCTCGAACGGTTCTTCTTTTCTTGGCCTTTCTCGCTTGAAGTCTGGTGAAAGGGTGTTTTCTTCGTCGTCGTCTCTTTCTGCCTTGTCCTTGCTGAATGCCTGACTCGGTAGCGTGCAGGGCATTTATAGGTGTGTCTCGTCGGCCCAAAATGTCTTTGCCCGTTTGCAGCAAGACATTTTTGCCAGCCCTCATGAAGGCTTCTTTAGGGTTTTGTTTGTCGATGATGACATTTTGGAGAAATTCTTTGCCTTGCGTCAGTGCCGCATCTTTCAAGGCGTGCAATCCGCGTGTCACCATCGGTTTCAACACTGGGGCCACCGAACGCAAGGCCGATTTCAGCATATCTCCTAAACCGTGTCCTCTCTGTCGAGCAACCCCTCGGTACACTGGATACATGACTTACTTACGAGTCGTGAGAAAACCGTTTTCGAAAATGGAGTTTCACCGTGACTTTTCCTTTGGTGAATGGAATATTTTGTCCCAAATCTCCTTTTATAGCAATGTTGACCGTGTCCAAATACGACTTGCTGACGGGTAAATAGTGAGGATGGACAAATTCACGGTGGATGTGGTAAGTGTTTCCACCTTCCTCGTCAGCGGCCGTGGCAGAATTTACTTTGAAAGAAATGACACGCAGTAACGGCACAGAGGTGTGTCCCACCACGTTGTACTCCACCACATCGGAGTACACAAAGATCAAATTCAGTCCTTGGTTCAGTTCTACCGGGTAACGAAAATACCTTGCAAAATGCCCGTTGTTGTCAATCTCTGCGATGAGAATCGTTTTGGTCTGCTTATCCGTGACCAAATTGAGCTCTCCACCTAAAATGTCATACAATCCAGGGCAAAATTTAATACGTATACTTTTTTCCTCACTTTCAAATCTGATGAGTAGACGGTGAGACAGTTTGTGGTACTCCATGGTGACACGTTTTTTTAGTACGGTCAGAACTTTGTCAAAGGCTGCATATAATTTGTCCGCGATGGTCTCCACCAGATGTTGACCACTAAAATAATGACCTGAGTTATTTTTAAAGTGATACACGTAAAGAGGAGGAGAAGTGTCACTGCTGAGTATTGGGGTCTTGGGAAGTGATTTATGTTGAGAAGTGGTCGTCATGGTTTGCTGCACTGTTGGGTCCAGAATTTCGACGTCAAAAGTGTTTTGAGTTTCAGTGATGTTTTTGATTTGTGTAGGGTGAATCATTTCTACTAAAGCCACTTCCCAATGGGCTTCGTGATCTAAAGGGATGGCCTGAGGTAATTTGGCCGTGTAACAGCACAACGTGTTGTGGGGAAACACCTCCATGGAACTGTCACTGGGTAAGGTTAAGTAAAATTGGTTTTCGTGACTCATAATTCCAGAGTTCTGTGGCTGTCAGAGGGGTTACTGGAAGTCAGAGGCGTGTCTCCGTCCAAAATGGGGTTCTGGTTGTTGTTGTTGTTGTTATTGGAGTGGTGACTGACACTGGCACTGGACACAAGGTTCCCGTTCGAGGAGAATTTCAGGGAGGGATTAGGAAGCAGGTAACCGATGCAACTGCTCAATAAAATGGTCCACAACTGTTTGTCTCCTTGTTGCAAACTCAAATTGGCAATGGCTGCCCCGATGACACAATACACCACGAAGATTTGGCAGAAAAAGACGATTTGCGTTTTAGGCACACGTTCTCCACACCACACCCACAAGGGTTGTTTTTGTAAATCTTGCACAGAAGAACTAGGTGAAGAAGGAGTGGTCGACGTAGCTGCGTCTGCTGTGTGAAAGGGCATGATGGTCACTTCTTCTTTTTATAGTCGATGACTTGCGAAGCGTCGATCCAAGAATCGAAACTGGGTGGATATCCTTTCCAACATACTTTGACTTCTTTGACACGTGGTTTGCCCACTTTACGGGTTCTGCGTTCGAGAATGCTTTCGATGTCGTACACGTCGTCTTCTTTTTTGGTGACACGTTGTAACTCGGGTAAATAAAACGTTCCTTTGAGTACTTCTCCGTTCATGTCTTCCAATTTATAGACGGCAGGATGACGGCCATGCACTCGTTCAGTGACGCTAAACAATTCGGTCGTCCAGTTAGGTAAGTAACCTTTGTCGAAAGTGCGTTTGGTTTTGCCAATGCGCACCCAATCTCCTACGGTCAACTCTCCACTTTTCTTGGGGACAGCCCTCGTCGGGGACGTACCAAACAGACCCTCAAACACCAGCACTTCGTTGTCGGGAGTCACGTCTTGCGGGGCACGTCCGATGCTTCGATGGTAAGATTGGTTGTACGCTTGCACCAGGTGCGGTAAGATGTCGATGTACTTCAGAGTGTGGTGATGCGTAAAATATTTCCACATGCGTTCTTTCAAAGTACGTTGAAAACGTTCCACGATGCTGGCTTTGGTTTCGGGATTCTCGGTGGTAAAAAAATGAATGTCACGTTTCTTTAATTCTTTTTGGAAAGCTTGGTTCAGAAATTCGGTGCCTTTGTCCGTTTGCCATCGAAGAGGGTGACGACCGCTTTGTTTCAACACCCGTTGTAGGGCTCGCACTAACTCGCTGCTCGATTTGGAAGTCAAGGGCACGACCCAGGCAAATTTGGAAAAGACGTCGATGACAAAAAACAAATATTTGTAGCCACGATTGTAGCTGGCCAAATGAGAGACATCGGCTAAATCGGCTTGCCATTGATGATCGATGCCTTCCACTCGTGTGCGACTTCTGGCAAACTTGCGTCGAATGGGTTTGTGTAAAGTGTAGGTAGCTTGTTCTTGTAACCATCGTTGCACTTGAGGTAAACGGAGACTTTTCAGTCGAGTTTTGGCAGCACGATACAATTTTTGAACTCCTGCGTAACCTGCAGGATGCGAGGGATCGTAGTAAATGCTGGCTAAGACTTTTTCCATTTTTTGTGTTTGCGTGTTAATAAGGCACCCACTCTTGGAAGAGGCTACTCTTTTTCTCTTGGGGTATTTTCTTGGATTGCAAGGCTTTGCGTGTGCGACCGGCAATAGGTGTTGAAGAGGAGGATGTCTGAACGGGGGATATCGGTTCTTATTTCACTTCTGTCTTCACTTCTGTCTTCACTTTCTTTTTCTCTTGTGATGAAGAAGGGGTGGCCATCATCTTTTTAATCCATCCAATTCTGGAGGTAGGTGGTGTTGTTAACTTGCGTACTTTTTCTGGTGGAGTTTGAAACCCTTCTTCTTCTTCTTCTTTTCCTTTTTCTGTCTTGGTCACTGGTAGTGGTGGAACTGGTACTGGTACTGGTGATGGTGCTGGACTTTTCATCAAGGTCTTAAAATCTTTCAGAGTGGGTAGAGCTGTTTCGTCTAAAGCTTTCTGGTGAAAGAGTTGCAGTCGTTGCAAGAGTTGACCGTACTTTTGCGATTTTTCTGTTTCGGACAAATCTTGGCGATCCATCAAGAATTGCAATTCGTGTTGTTACTGGGATATCTCGCTCAAATTGGGATTGGGAGGTAAATGCGGGGTGCGCTGTCCTTGCCAACCATGGTATTCCATCCATCGTTTGCAAGGCACTAAAGCTAGTTTTCGTCCTTCTATGGGGTTGCCAGGGGTCGATTCTGAGATCTTGGGACTTCCGAGGGCCTTTTTATCTTGCTCCCACCAGTCCTCCCAACATGGTTCCCAAGACTCCTTTCAGTATGGGACCTAACAAGAGAGGTAAAATGCCTCCACGTTGGACCAACATCTTCTTTTTTTGACGAATGGGAATTTTTTTTCGAACCATTTGGCGAAGAACGTGACGATGCTTGCTTAAGCATTGTTTCTGGTGTTTGGACAAAGGGATCGTAACTTTCAAAATGTTCAAACAACATTCGCACACGGTATCGATGACCTCTTTGGAGGCCGTTTGAATGAGTTTTTTTCGTAAGGGTGGAGAAGCTTTGGACAGGACAGATAACAGGTCCCCATGTTTGGCTAAACGTGGTGGCAGTCCTTTCCTTTTCTTTCCTTGGGTTTTCTGGAGGGTGACATCTTTGTGTCTTCAGGAGCACCAAAAAACACTGATACCCTACTCGGTCACAGGCCATTTTTATACTGGAACGCGTCGCCACTGATTGTCTTTACGTCGTATCAATTTGAGAACAGGCATGACACGTCGTGCAGGGGTACGTAACGGACTAAATCGAGCCAGTTCTTGCTTGGATAAATCCAGTAAACTTTGTAACATGCCCGATCTTTCATGGACTTTGATTTTGGGAGAAGGTACTTTGTGAGCACCAGCCACTGCCACTAAATGGGAGGGTCCTGCCACTGGGGAAGTTCTTTTGGGGGTCATCAACGGAGAAGTTCTTGGTGTGATCAACGTCTCCAAGTACTCTTCAGTTCCTGGTGACATCAACGGAGAAGTGGATAAACGTGAGGCTGCCGGAGACACAGTCACCGCAGTGGCAGGTCGTGGTTTGCGAGTGTAAGGTTGCGTCCTGGCCGAAGTGCCTCTCTTGCGACTAGTTTTCTTCTGTGGACTTTTCTTTTTCTTGAGGCTTCTTTTCTTTTTCCGGGGTGGTGTCTGGTAAGAGGAGGGTCCTGCCACTGGAGAAGTTCTTCTCTTTGGGGACCTGGTCTTTTTCTTTTTCTTCTTGGGGCTTCGTTGGACTTTTGTCTTGCGGATAACTTTGTGGGCATTAGGATCCCATCTTAAGAGAGAGCGAATGATGACCCCTCCTAGAGTACCGCTCCCTCCAGGTTTCAAAATGATTTGTTTTTTGGTTTGAGTGTCGATGCGGGGATCGGCCAGTTGGACCAAAGCGACTTTGTTTCGATCAAAAAAGCGTTTGGTTTGATGAGGAATCTGAATGATTCCTTGGAGTAATTGACGTGCCGTCACCGTGAACCATCGTAAGACTTCTTTGAGACTAGCTTCTAAGACACGAGCTCGTGTTTGTGGATCTTTTTCTCGACTGATGCCATACAAGGCACGAATCAATTTGACGGGAAGATGCGACTGAAGGGACGTCATGTTCACACTGTGTGAGACAGACGAAAAAGGGTCTGAGGTTTTCATAGATTTTTTGATGGGGAGTGAAATGAAGTCGAGGACGGAGACGTGTACAGGACAGGCCCTCCGTCTTGGCACCAGTGGTGAAACAAGTGGGTACGAAATCGCAAATCCTCGGGGGTCGTAGGTTTCAAATCGACGAGTAAATAGGCGTGTGGCGTTTGAGTGGCATCGTCGTACGCCTGAGTCAGCCAAGGCGTTCCTAACTGTTTGGCTAAGACTTGCACTTGCGATTTATCTCGAGGGCTTTTAAACAAGACCACGTAATGCGCATTGAGACTGATGGTGCGATGGGCTTTACTTTGTTGAAACAAATTTTGGGTGATGTAAACGACACTGGCATTACGGTGATGCCCTTTGCGCGTGAACCACAATTTAATTTCTTCTTCGTCTTCTCCTAACATGTCGTCGAAAATGACCAAATGGGTTAGACGGGAGTCAGAGACGATGCCGTCGTCTTCTTTAGGAATGCCTTCCACAAACACGATGGAATCGCCTTGACTTTCTCGCAAGAGGTTGTACGGCGATTGCCACTCTTTGTAACACCACACGATCCGTTGAGGGGGCCGATCGATCAAATGATGTTTATGTTCGATCAAACGTTTGACGAATTCGGTTTTGCCTGAACCGCTAGGTCCAGCAATGAGCATGTCAAAGGGATGGCGAAGATACAAAGCCTCCCAACTGGCACGATCTAAGTGTTCGTCGATGACTTTGACAGTGGAGGAAGAGGGAGCAGAGACAGCAGAGGTAGCCATGGTGTGAGAAATGTCACTTGTGACACGAAAAACAAACAAGACAAGAGTTTATATACTTTTTCAGAACACGTTTATTGAATGTTTTTTTCAAACACGAATACGAAAGACAAAAATACATAAAAGCCAAAGGCTTAAGTACAAGGATAAAAGGCACATGATAACCATGAACGTGGAATAAACACAAGTGTCTGTACAACATGTTTTGGGTAATGTTCTAACCAGTTCTATAGTAGGGGGTAAGGTCACACAAGTGTCCTCCCGAAAGGGTCTTTCAGGCCTGTCCACGACAGTCCCGTCCTGGGTGACGGGTTCTTCTGGCACCGTCACTAACACGGGTTGAAAAGTAACTTTTTCCTTGAACAACTCTCGTGCATACTGGGCCACTTCTTGGGTCCAAGCCTCAAAACCCCATTCTTTCCAGGCACGGACATCTGTCCAATGGGGATGTAAGTCACAAGCTACACACACATCGTCATACACGTCTTGGGTAGCTAAAAGTTGACGAATCTTTTTTTCCTGTTGAGGTCGAGAAGTATCCAGATGAAACCGCAAGGCTTTGAGCAAAAGGAGTTTTTCGTGACCATTTAAGGCCATTGAGGTGGTAAGTACTGATCGTAAAGAGTCCAGAAAGAATCGGCTGGTAAACGAAATCCCAGAAAACAAGTCACTAAGACACACACCACTTGTCGTCCCAAATTGAATGGATACAGTTCTTGTAATAATCGATGGTAATGATCCACGGTTTGAATATGGTCATTGAGTTCCTTCCACGGAATCTGTTGGATTACATACGACATAAGTCGTGGCATAGCAGCCTGTTTTTATAGTCTCTTTGTTTCGAAAAGAATACACGTACTTTCTAGCCAGTGATCTTCGTTCTCCAGTTGGGAATGTAAATCTTGCACACTGTAACCGAAACGTCAGAGTTCGATTAGAAGTTTCCTCTTCCGCTAAGTAGATTCCACGTAACAAATGTTGGTAATCCTTTACCTCGTCTTCCTCAAGGGGTTGCTCTAGGTGAATCTCGAAGTAACCAAAATGATCAACACGTGAATCATCGGGGGCCTGGAAGTATTGAACAAGGTCTGACCATTGAAACAATTTCTGACGAATCAGTTCTCTTATACCATTCAGGTACCAGTGGTTAAAGATCTGGTGACGTAACGGATGCAATTGTTCTTTACGTTTCACTTGTATTTTCACCAGCTCTCGGTAAATCCTTTCTCTCAACTCCTCAGGCAAGCCCAAAATGTTCTCTTGTAAAGTATCCATAAGTATATACACTGTTTTTGGAATCGTTGGGTGGTGGCCAATAGCCTCGTTTAACTTTGTGCCTAATGTAATATCCACTCATAATCAGTCTTCTTGTACTTTGGAACATAGCATAATTTAAAAACGGACGAATCACTTTGAGTTTGCGTTTCACTTGTATTTTGATCAGTTCTCGGTAAATGCGTTCTCTCAACTCCACAGGCAAAGCACGAATGTTCTCTAGCAAAGTATCCATGAATAGGTCATACTAAATCCTCTTTGGTCTGACACAAGAAATGTACTCTTTGCACAAACATGGTTTTACTTCAGTGTCGAATTTAAATCGTTGAGTCACTAATCTACACATTACAATTCGTTCAGAAGTTTCCTCTTTCACCAAGTTGACATTGTGTTCAAGATGTTGGTAATTCGTTAACTCTTCCTCTGGAATTCGATGCAGTACGTTTACAATGATGTAGGTAGAATCGTCCATACCAAACCAATCCTTTTTAAAACTAGAGGATCGTTCATCAATGTCCGTCCGATGGAACACTTTCAATTGAATCAGTCCTTGTATAGCCTTCAGGTACCAGTGGTTCAAACACCGGTGACGTAACGGATGCAATTGTTCTTTACGTTTCACTTGCATTTTAACTAGTTCTCGATAAATGCGTTCTCTCAACTCCACAGGCAAAGCACTAATGTTCTCTTGTAAAGTATCCATGAACAGATTATTATGGTAAGAAGTTACTTCAATGTCTCGGTCCCACTAAGGGTAAGTAATGACAATTCTGTGACCATCGAGCATGTTCAACGTAGGCCGAATCTTGCGGTTCCCAGTGGTGAAGTGACACACCGCAACTGAAGCACTTGACTTTATCTCCTTCGCCCAAGTAGAAAAATCCGGCTCTGGCTAATTCTTCGGGGGTCGGTCCTCCCAGATACTTAGGCCATTTTCCTTTGAACGATTGAAGACGATTTTCAAAGTCGCAGTATTCCGACAAACGCACAGGGAACGAATATTCGTCTTTCACAGGTTCGTTTCGATGAGGGTTGAGTGACATGGGCAGGAGTTTGCTCAGGGCTGGATGACATCCGTAGGGGGGTAGACGTGAAGGTGAACATTCCCCTTTAAAACGAAACCCAGTAAAATGTCCAAGAGGACGAGCGGCATCGCTTTCGCATCCCTCAGGTTTGACACGCACAGCATCCCTTTCCATGATAGGGGTAGGGACACTAAAGTTCCCATGATGCTTTACGCCATCGCTCAGGTCACAACGTACAGCATCGTACCCATCGCAAGGCTCACAATCGCATTCCACTTCCGAAGCCTCACACTTGAATTGTGCCTTTCTAAACAACTTGTTCTGTGTTTCTCTGAAAGTATTCATCTTGTTCACTCGGTCTTGGTAGTCCCAATGAACTATCGATCTTGCCTAGGGTTCCTTTTTATATACAGACCAATACCGACGTGACCGTACGGTAACGTAAAGTGATTGGGAAGTCGCACTCGATTCTGGTACACGATTTGATAGACTTTTTCCAAGGGTCGACTGACGATGTGGTGAGTGGGTAAACGTACAATCTTGTTCGGTTGATAGGTGGTCACTTTAAAGTTTCCATCCTCTCCCGATTGCAAGGCTTCTTTCAATACCCCAAAGTTGACCACACGACTGGTACGATAATTCAGAGTCAGTCCTTTCACTTTGCACGTCGTGTGCACTTCTCCTTGTTTGTCACGGTATTCGTAGCCGTAATTTTTGGGACAGCCACTGACGAAACTTAGAATCTTGTCGTCGGGATGCTCGTCTGTCCAGGCTCCTAAACGGTCTCCTTCGATGTCAGGGTGAAGTTGAATCGGGTGATGGATGTAAATGCAACTGTCCGTGTCAAAGTACAGGACACGTTCCCCTAACAGTTCTAAAGCTTCGTTCAATTTTAAGCGAGCATGAGCTGTCACGTAAGCCGCAATGATGACATTTCCAAAAGGGTCGTCTTGTACAAAGTCCAGATCTTCTTCGTAATTGACCAAGATTAAATCCTCTCGAACGACGTCCACGTGTTTCATGTATTTGGTTTTGTCGTGAATCATCTGGAAGTAGCGGGAAGGTTCTGTCAAATATTCCGTCTTGGGTAAACACGGTCGTTGTGCCATTTTACCCCACAAGCAATTTAACATCACTTTGGCAAACGATCGCCTGCCTTCGTTTTTCTCGATGTGGTCTAAAGTGATGCCTTCTTGTTCGTAGTATTTCTCTTTGAATTTGATGTGGTCTTCGGGAGTGTGACACCAGGAAGGATAGCCGCTGGCTTCTTGCTTCAGTTTCAAAAGGGCATCCACGTAGTCGGCGAAAATGCCTTTCTGAGTAGGGTCACCCTTGTGGTATTGTTGTGTCTTGGGAAAGTGGCAAATTTCGTACACTTCTAACAGTTGGTATCCCATGTCCATAGCTTTGAACAATTCTACGCTGACCCAGGTTCCCGTCAAGGCCCGTTCTTCCTGGGTGTGCTGACAAGGCTGATCTTGGTTGCACGTTTCGGCACAGGTACGGCACAAGGGAAACATCAGTTTGCCTTGACAATGGTGAGGTAAGACGGGATGGTATAGGTTCGTGGGAGGCAAAACTTTGCACTTGATCAAGCCTTCGTATTGTCGAATGTTGACCAGGTCGATGTGTTCCGTGAACAATTGCGGGTGCCCTACAGGAAAGCGACAATATTTGCACACGTAGGGATACAGCGAACACACATCCAAGTATTTGATTTCTTCTCCTTTCTCTTCGTCGGCTTGGTACAGCAAACAGGTGGCATTGGTCCTTCCTCCGTACAAACTATCCCTCGGGTTCAGCGGATCCATGAACTGGTAACTTTCCACGAGGCGTTTAAACTCGGGATCGGTTTTCATACGGTGATCGTACTCGTGTTCCCACATTTCCACCACTTGGTATCCTTCCTGTTCTAACTTTAGGCGCCGCTGACAAGTGTCCTGGTACAAGTCTTCCATGGTTCGTTGCAAAAACTGATTTTTGGTGCCACGGTAAGTGTAACAGACGGGACATCCGTGAAATAAGCAACCGTTAAACTCGTACACGATCTTGGGGTTTTCTAAGTCCCAGCCATCAACCGAATACGTTCCAATGGTCTTTTCGCCCCCTCCGTTGCGGGCATGCTGAATCCACTTGTCTTCCTTTTCGCACAAGTAATGTAACCAACGTAGGGCTTTGACCGAGTATTGACGTTTGACATAGTGGGTCGTTTGAGGACTGATGACAGCCACGGTGTTTTCAGGCATGAATCGTTGTCGATACACTAAGGAACACGCTTTGGCAATGGTGCAAGCTTCTTTCAAAGGATCGACCCCTCCGTGTTCCATGAACAGTTCTCGAAATTTTCCACAGCAACGCCGTAAAATGTCCACGTCGGAACGACAATACTTTAGCATTTCTTCCTGAAAGTCGAAGGGGTCCGAGGCGTGAGCCTGGTACCAAGCGTAGAAAGCTTCTCGTTGTTCGGTACGCATGTTGTCGGGGTCGTAATAGTGAGCCTCGGGTAAATGGGGTAGAACGGCGTGTTGATTGGCTTCCGTATTGAAAAAGTGTGGAAAGTACCCTTTAGCCATTTCTGTCATTCCAAACGTTTTAGGCATTCGACTCAAAGGCATGGCCAAATAGCTCATCGAATCTTTAAACTGTACTTGTCCCACTTGCATGAAAATGATTTTGGCTCCGTTCAAAGTCACTTTAGGACGTTCGGTGCCTTGTTCCGTATAGTACCTCAAAAGAAACTGTCCATCGTATCCGGAGAAATTGTGAGCCATCACCGTGGCATGACGATGACAATCTCCGTAACGTTCGATGTCCTCTTGGCTCCACGTCTTGACGACGGGGTCTAAGACCCATTGGGCAAAATCGGCTAACGTGTTCGGCCCCCGAAAGATTTTTTCACGCCCTCCGGGAATCTTGCTGCAGTGAGGGCAATGACTGAAGATAGGTTCTTGAATGCACTTCTCGCACGCTCGATGAGCCACGCAGAAATTAGGAATGTGAATGCCAGTCTCTTGCATGCATTCGAAATCGAAAAAGATGAAATTGCCTTTCTTCTTGTGACCGTCCTCTTTCTCTGGTGGGGGTTGGTATTTTTGCACGTAACATTAGTGTTCCAAGTCCACGATGTGGTGACAAATGTGACATTTTTTCTTTCCTGAACATACGTGTGCCTTGGTATTATTGGTACGTATGACTTGTTCACACGTAGAGCACAATCTCGGCAGTTGACAAGCGCATTTCTTCTGTGAACCTTGCGTCTTCAAATGTTGTTGGTAACAGGTAGGGCTGACAAACGTGCGCAGACAAGTTGAACAAGGCACTGGTTCTTCGCTCAGACAGGGTGAAGAGGCCAAACATCCTGTGCATTTCGATCCACAATGCTTGTGTTGCTCTCGATTGTTATAACCATGGTCACATTTCTCACAGTAATAACTGTATCCCAGGAATCCAGTGATAGTGGTAATCGTATCGAAATGGTCATCGTGATAATAGACATGAATGTATTTTCCGTCCTTAAAGTCTTGCCCTCGAAACAATAGAGGTCCGCGCACTTCTTGAGGGTGCACTTTCAAGGTGTATCGTGGAGCTAGGACATCGTGCAATTTTTGCATCTCAGGAATGCCACAGGGTGTGTCTTTGGACAGGCCAGCTTGTTGCAACAGGAGTTCTGCTTCGTTTCGTTGTTTGGCTCGGTCCGATTGTTGAATAGTGTGCCAGGTTCTTTTCCATTCTGCCGTGTCGTTCTTGTTGGCATAGGTTCGTCCCACCACGATGGCACGGGCTAAACACATCTGGTCATGAGGGTTGCGAATTCGGACGAGACTCTTTTTGGTGTTGCGAAGGTCGTCCACCAATAACATCTTTTTGCGTCCAGTCCCTTGAGAAGGAGAGACGTGGGTCATGTCCAGTGTGGCTTTACCATCGGTGATGTCAAACTGGTCATTGGATTGTTGCACGTGTTGAATCTTGTCCATGACTTTGGAAGCAGTCAATTCTGCAGGGGTGCTAAACTCGATCCAAACAGGGGATTTCAAACCGTCGTGTTGTATGGAAAGTCTCAAGCGGTCGTCTTCTTTGGGTTGACATTGTTGCTTGAGTGAAGTGAGCAAAGAATCCCACACCCCAGTGATAAACACTTCTGCTTTCTCTAACGGCACTTCAGCCTTGAAATCTTTAAACTTCACCGTGTATTTGTAAGCCGTGGTTCTAAATTTTCTAGAGGAGCGCTTTTCCGTCTCTCGAATGGAATAGTACTTTTCAGGGTTGACTAAGGGAGGTGAACTTGGTTTAGAGGGTTCTGATTCTGGTTCACTCATGTCCTCTTCAAAATCACTGGCATGAATTTGTGCCAAGATTTCAGCCCTGGTACTAGGCGATATTTCACGTTTCTGCCTCTTACTTTCTTCTTCTTTCTTCTCGAATGAATTAGATCGTTTCATCTTGAAAGCAAAAAGTCAAATGACTCAAGTTCAAACACCATGAGCTACTTTATAGTCATAGCAGACCAGCGTATATAAAAGGGTGTGTGTCTTGTCCTTTCACTATTCATTTCACTCTCAAGCCGAGCACAACGATGGAAGAGACTAACCAGATGGAACGTTTCGTCAGAGCTTTGCGAGGGGTCATTAGAAAATTCTCTTCAGACCAGCCGACGGACTACTCTCCTTCCTTTAGAGATAAAAGTCAAGATACTTGCTATATCTGTCAGAAGAAAGGGCATTGGTCTTCAGAGTGTCCAGACCGTCAAAAAAGAACAAAAACAGGGACTAAAAAAGACAAAAGTCAAGATACCTGTTATTATTGTAAAGAAAAAGGACATTGGTCTCCAGATTGCCCAAAAAAGAAACAAGAGGAGTCAGAAGAAAAAAGGGATTCTTCAGAAGAAGAGAGGGATTCTTCGGAAGAAGAGAGGGATTCTTCAGAGGAAGAAAGAAGACAATTCTATATACAAGAGGCAAAGAAACAGGAGAAGAAAAGAAGAAGGGAAGAAAATGTGGAAAAGACGGCGAAGAAATTTAAAAAACAGAGAGACTAAACAAGGAGAAAGAAGAAGTCAATGAACTTTTTATTAAAGTGTTGTGTTGTGAATTGTGAATTGGATTGTAAAAAATGGATAAAAGAATAAATTAATGATATAAGGTAAGTGTCTTTGAGTTTTGATTTTAAAATAAGAACGTACACTCACGCACTCATACACAGACACGTACTATAAGGGTAAAATGGGTGGGTTTTTTGAGTTATTGGCAAATTGAAATTGTATTTCTTTTCGAGACATGTGGGTGGCCCTGAAAAGGGCCTTTTTTTCTTCATGGTGAAGGTGGGAGTTTAAGCAATCAACTTTAACTGCCTTAAGCCTTTGCCACGGCCAAGGCCTACTTCTGGACTGCGTAATGTTGATGATGATGATGATAATGATTGGGTTGAAATCACTAAGGGTGGTACGGTAGGCTTAGTCACAGGGTTGACGTGTTTAGCTCGGGAAGGTCGTATTCTCTTCGGTCGTAATAAAGAAGTCTGATACATTTGTTTCAGACTTCTTAACTCCGCTAAAATGTCCAACAGTACCGTGACCGTTTGATTTTCACCCTCTTGTTTCTTTGCTGCTACTTCTTCTTGCTGTTGCTGATGTTGTTTTTTTCTTACCTCTTCTTCTTGCTGCTGCTGTAGGAGAAAAGCTTGTTCCGCTTCCTTTTGTCGTTGTATAAATTTCTCCAATTCTTCTTTCTGTCTCTGTCTAAAATTCTCCACTTGCGGTAATGAAGAAGGTAACGCAGGTTCCGGAACAAATTCTTGCGAGGAGAGAAAATCCACAAAATCCCAATTCACCTCTTCTGAAAGTAAGTCCGGGTTCCCTTGGGCAGTCTCCCCTGTTGGTGCAGCCCAATGGATCGTTTTCTGAGTTTCCGTCATGTTGAATCACTGTCGCATAGATTGACTGCACACAAGCGCTAGCGAATCTATATAGACCAACAGACGTGACAGACTGCTCTCTTCGGATTGGATGCGGGCTGACTGAATTTTGTAACGCGTGTTCGGATTGGTGAATGAACTCAACCCGTTTCAATCCTACCTGTACCTATAAATAAGCGCCGTTCACTGCATTGATTCACTTGTTCTCGTCGCTTCAAGATGTGGACCACAGTTGAGTCATCCACCCTTGTGTCTTCCATGATGTTTCGGACAGACTTGCTCATGTATGTCCGATCCAAGTGGACCGTTGTCCACAGGACAAACACCAGCCTGTGGATACGTAGGATCTACGTTGAAAGACAAGGATGCCTGAAAAGAGTGCTGGTTTACGGACCAACAGTGAGACGCAGCCTAAGGACAAGAAGAAGACCAATACGGTGCCCTTTATGTTAATGAATACATTAACATAAACCCAAAGGCCCTTTTCAGGGCCAGCCATATTTCTCGAAAAGAGATAGCCTTTCCATTGCCTACCCCTTTTTTTAATTTTTTTAATTTTTTAAAAACAAAAAAATCCCATGTTCAATTTCCCTTGACGCTATAAAGGCCCACTTTAGTGAAGGCCCTTGACGCTATAAAGGCCTACCCTGTTTAATTTCCTTTGACGCTAAACTGCCCCACGATTTTTTCTTTCTCCATGTTAATTTCACTTGACGGTAATCTTACCCACGATTTTTCTCCATGTTAAATTTCCCTTGACGGTAATCTTGCCCAGGGGTGTTTTTAATGCTAATTCCCATTGACCGTAAAGTGCCCCCCTTCACTACTAAGAACATATGTTTGCATTTATCTTAGCGTTATCTCTCTCCGTTAGTGTGTGTGTATATATATATATATATATATATATATATATATATATATACACAACCATTATGCCAAATGTGTATACTACCTTTTGCCACCACACAAGCACATATACACACACATCCACACACCGTACTGTGGGTGGCAGCTCCTAGTTAGGGTGATATGTTGAGGGCCATTGTTCAGGCAAGTACGAAAGTAAGAAAAACCTGTTCAAATAAGCACAGAGCACCAATGTTATATGCTGGCACTTACAGCTCTGTAAGAAGCAAGTCCGATCTTTTTTTAACCAAAAAACAGACAGTTATTTATCAAAGGATAAAGTGCAGTAAACCTCCAACATATCACATATTTAAACATCGACGTCGAAAGAGCCCTCAGTATAAATACATTTAAGGACCTGACAGCATACCAAACATAGCCCTGAAAACGTGCAGATGAGCTTTCTAATGGTCTATGCGACATCTTTCAACTTTCACTGAACAACGGCATACTTCTGCATGACTGGAAAAATGTTCAAATATCCCGTCTTCACGAATGGTGATAGACACTTAACAGAAAAGTACAGACCGGTATCCTTAACGTGTGTGAGTAGTGAAGGGTGATACTCTAGGATCTATGGGACTTATGTTACAAATGGGAGTTTGTACTCTGTGTCTATGGGAATAAAACATGGGTGGGTATAGCGAGAATGGATTGGGACTGTCTAGTGTCAATAGGAATTGAACAGGGGTGACGTCACGGTACTGGACGCTGGGGAACAATGGCTACAATATTGCAAGGGACTGACCTCAGTCGGGCGGAACAGTGTGGCAAGGGGCTAACCTGAATACGCGCTACTCAAGGGACAAATAGATACATAGATATAGAGACATGGTTAAAGACATGTATAGAGACATAGACATACATTGCTTGATCGACATAAGTCTATCACACACAAAAATCGACCAAACAATTTAGGCAAGAGAGAATAGGTTGAGACAGACAGTTGAGGGGCTCTGACAAGGGCCTTTGGGTTTTTCTTCTAATCTCTCTCTTCTTTTCTTCTCCTCCACCAACATATCATCTTCTCCATCACATTTGTCTTCTTCTTTCTTCCATTTTCCTGCTTCTTCTCCTCCTTCTCCTCTTCTTTCACATTTTTCTTCTTTTCATTTTCTTCTTCTTTCATTAGCTTACCATTGTAGACTCTAATCTGTTACTTTTCCTCTAGATCCTCCTTTTCTTTTTTTCCCCCTGTTTTTAAGCTCCCTCAATATTTCCTTCCCTCTCCTTAAATTATTGGTTTCCATTTTCAATATGTGGGGCTATAGGAACCATACTCTAACCGTACAAGCATTTCTTCAGTTATGCCTAAGGTATCCACAACCACTTGTAACATCTGCGTTTTGTCGACAAAATTGTTTTCTTTTCCTCTTCTCTCTTCTTTTTCTCCTCATCTTTAATCTTGTCTTCCTCAAAGACGGCCCTCATAGCCAGCTCATTCAGTAAGCGCTGGGCATACTCCAGGTGGATCTGGATGAGTCGCCAGACTGGCGAACGCTCCGCTTTATATGCCTGAAACACGGACGTGAATCAAACAAACCTCCTTGCACAAAAACTAACAATACCCACACCATAATCAAAACATGGCACGCGCGAACCTAAAAGAAACACGTTCACTTCTTGCCAACAAACATACTTTATTATCATCCATACAACCCTCAAAACACACACACACACACACACTATCTTACAAGCCAGGGAAACGAAATGTTTATAGGCAGAAGTCTGTCTTTTGTAGCTTACAATCAGACTCAAAGACCAACACACAAATACTGACCAATTTGGCAATAGAGTAGTATGTCTTTTCTAGATTTTTGGTGTAGCCCTGAAAAGGGCTGTTTTGTTGGTTAAGAGATTTTATGCATTCTCCCTTAACGCCTGGGGGTTTGCCCCCGTCTGGCTGCAGGCTTTCCTACAGGATACGGCCTGCATCTTCGAAAGGAGGAGAAATCATTCATGTCTACACGACAGTCCACAAACCTCTATCTGGCTCCTGCAGTTGTTGTTGCTGATGCTGCTGCTGCTGTTGATACTTCTGAAGTCTGGTCTTCTCGGTCCACTCTTCTTGCTCCTTTTTTATTTCTTCTCTGAAGACATCTTCTATCAGGTCTTGTGCCATTTTAAGCATCCTGACATTTTCAATCTCTTCAGGCATTGGGATCAGATTTTGCCTGACACGATGCAAATTGACGTGGTCCTCGTTCAGCTTAGCTAATTTGGAAGACATATTTACGAGTTGACGAGTCAACAATGGATGGTTAGACTTGTTGTTATTAGTTGAATTAAGGTTGCATTTTCCCACTAGGGCATGCGCGAACGGTTAATGACCCACGAGGGGGGGACTAATTGATTTTTTCGAGGGAGACGGAATAATGCCGCATACCCCGACGCTTTAGTGCGCACATAGTGTGATGATTGATTTTGTCCTTTTGCGAGGCGTAATGTCCCACGGGACAGGTGGTGAGTGGGAACAGAACCACACGCACTCACACAGCAAGTTTAAAATGTCCAGTTGTGGAAAGGCAGGATGGGTGTTTACCGGAGGAAGGCGCTATACAACCGAGTTCTTTAATGGCTCACATGTCGTCATGACGTAGTTATGAATTGTGAAACTATTACTTGTGCTATTTATAGAAGTAGTGTTGATACAGTGGACCAACCTAAGATATTTGAATGGGAAGTTATTTGTAACGTTAGTATTTGGGAGACTTATTTTAATTTCTAATGAGTTCCGCTTTCGGGGGGGGGGGGGGGGGGCTGATGGCTGATTTTTTTTTGCCACCTTATATATCTAATTATGCGTCCTACATCCGAAATAAGTAATTAAGGTGCCACATTGTGCGGCTGGTCCTGATGGCTTTGGATTTTAGCCACCTTATAAAGCTAATTTTGAGTCTTGCCCTATGTCTATTATGCTAGGTACTCAAATCGCTGTGTAGCTGGTCCTGGTGGCTGAAATTTAAGCCAACCTATAGCATATAAATTTAGTGGGCCAGTTTTTGTTTACTTATGTATCAAATGATTCACAATATCATGAGATGTAGAAAAAGAACTGTAGTAGGATGTTTTTAGTATGGCTGTATTTGTATTAAGAGAAATGGTCGTGGGGTAATTTGGCTGCCAACCACTTTGGGATTCATGTAGTTATGTTCTATTGCCCAACGGATCACATTCATAATACCGCCTACCGTGTCACAAGGCTCAGTAGGTGCAAGTGCAGCATCGGCCCGCTTACTGGCAAGTACCACCCCTATGTAGGTGATCAACCTTATGCTACCTCCGCACCCTCCTCCCCCCTTTGGCACGTCTACATAGAAGACGTCTATTTGAATTCCTAGTAACATGTATGACAGTGGCACTAATTACATGATCCGATTGTTTAAGGGGTTGTTTTGCGCTTGTAATGGGTTTGAACAGAATGGGATGATGAGAAGGGTAAGTAGGAAGGTAATAAATTGTAAGGTTATTAAACCTTTGTCTATTTATTGGGATTCATGTACTTATATTGAAATGCTTGACGGATCACATTTATGATACTGCCTTCAGTGTCACAGAGGATCTACATGATAGCATTACAAATTACCGTTAATTAAAGGTTCGAAAGAAAATTAAGGCAGGTAAAGTATATAGGGTAAAAAAGTAAGCGGTAGTAAGGTTTTTAGGCTCTCATAAACTGTACCAAGAAAAAAAGAAGACAACAGGCTTTGTAAAATTGAACAAATAATTTATTTTCCTAAAAAAAAAACAAGGTAAAAATGAGAAAAGGAACTTACGGTTTTAAGAATCAAATCCAAAAATAATCCAAGAATAATCCAAGAATTAAAAATTAGAAATCCTATTAATAAAATGTTCTAATGAATTTGAGTTCGAGTGCCAACGAAAATCCAAAATGGAAACCGACGACGTATACTGTAGCAAGTATAGTATTGACGTGTCAACAGTTCTTTGCTGTACCACAGAAAGTAGTATTCTGGTGTTTGAATTCCGAATAAAATTTCAATAAATGTCTTTGTCCAAAAATACTGTATGAGCATATAAACATTCACAGGGAAAATAATTAATCTCTTAGAATCCGAATAATCTGAAGAAAAATTACAATTTAATTCTAAATGGTCACAACAGAAAAAAATCACACTGACGTCGAAGAGTTTAAAAGGCCAACTGAGATTATTTCTCATTGCATCACTATTAAATCTAACTGCTGCGCAATTCCGGTAAAACCAGAATTTCTAAATAGAGGCTATTCACGTGTGTAAGGTCACATACACCCAATACAGCCTCGATTCCACCTTATAAATCCACACTAAGAATGATTTTTTTTAAAAAAGAAGTTGTTTACTCCGACACTACTAATTCTGAATCAAGGTCAGAAACTAGGTTCGCTTTTAGAAACAAAGTTCTATTATTAGGTGTTTACAAACAAAACAGTCAGGTCAAACTAATTTCTGGAAAATGTCAAAGTCCAGTAAACAAAGTTACATTACTGTAGTATGTAACAGAATAAACTTTTTAAAACAAACTAACAAACAAACAACTAAATCAAATCAAATATAAATTAAATCAAATATACATAACACTATGTTGGAGTGGTATTAGATTTTTCCAACTTTATATATCTCTCTAAGGAAGAATAGAATTGATTCTTTTGTTAGGTTTGGATTTAGGTCGCTTTGACACAACATTCCTAATTATCCAACGGTGTAGATTTTGACATAGTCTTTGTAAGAGTTGTCAATTATTGATGAGATTTTAGATCTTATCTCTATCGGTTGGTCTTGTTTGGAGCCAAAGGTTATTGCAAGGAAGTTTATAATGGGATTTTTGCATGTCCATGGAGTCTGGTCTAGGTGTTTGATGATTTCTGTATATAGGCTATCAATATTTAGTTTCTTACTTTGTTGATGTATCTTCTTTCCAGTAGGTGGGCTCGGAATGAGTCTCTTACTAAACGGGATATTGCATCTATTGATGATATCTCTCGTTGGATGGGAGAGTTCATGATCTAAAATTCTTGCAGCATATCTTAATATCAGTTCTTCTCTTCTCAGTACACGTGGTGTTTTACCTAAGGATCTGAATTGTTCTTTAGAAGTGTTTTTAGGGAACCTGTACATATACACAACGCCTTGGATTGGATTATGTCCAATCGCTAAAGGAGGGTTGATTTGGCTGGGGCGTAGATCTGGCACCCATAGTCCAGTTTTGACCTAATTAGGACCCTATCAAGCGTTAAAGGTGTGTCCTGGTCAGCTCCCCATTTTAGTCCTTTAATTGCTTTTAAGAAGGTTATGGTCGTCATTTCATTTCCGGACTAGTTATGTAGTGTGGTGGTTCCATGTAAGGTGTTGATCAATGTGCATATCAAAGAATTTGACTATTTTCTCAAATTTAAAAGGTTCGCTTTGTATGTACAGTGTGGGGAGTGGGGCTATCATATGCGTGGAGTTAGGGGAGAATAAGACTCCTGTTGTTTTCCCTTTTAATAATTGGAATCCTCATCTATCTATCTATTTTTATTAAATTGGTTTGTAAATCAACGATGTGTTGTTGGCTGAATGGGTTACCCGCTTTCCATATGCCGATGTCGTCAGCAAACTGTAATAAGTCAATTTTGCTAAGATCGACAACATATTTTAGGTCGTTGATCATAACGTTGAAAAAGGTTGGGCTTAAAACACTTCCTTGGTGGTACCGTTCTCAAGTTGGTAATTCTTTACGTACTGGTCTCCTATTCTGGTTCTGATCTGCCTTCCATTTAGAAAGTTTTGGATCCATTTGTGCATACGTCCATTAATCCGGTAATGGTTTAGCTTGCCGATAAGGCCATCAGTCCAAACTAGATCAAAGGCTTTCTCTAGGTCAAGAAAAATCGCTATCAGATGTCGATCGCATTTTCGTTTAGCGTTGAATGTTAGTCTAATGCGTGATTCAAGCCTCACTAGTTCGTCCACGGTGGATCTTTTGTTGCGGAAACCACTTTGGTTTTTCGAGACAAGGCTGTTACTTTCAAGATAATGTTTTAGTCTGTTGTTGAGTATAGTCTCCATCATCTTGCATACAGTGTCAGTGAGTGAGATTGGTCTGTATGATGATTTTTATATGGGGTCTTTTCCGTGTTTGGGGATTGGGATAACTTGTTTCCATTTTGTCGGGATCTGTCCTATTTTCCAGGATTGATTTATCAGATCTAGCGAGATGCCTTCAATGTTTGGATGGATATTTTTATATATTTCATATCCTAGATTGTCCTCTCATGGTGAGGTGTGTTTTTGTCCCTAATATCTACTTTCCATTCTTCAATGGAAAAGTTAGTATTACGTGGGGAATATTTGGTATCCACGTCTGTGAAGAGATGGGGTCATTTATGCTCTAATATTCTTTAGTGTGCTTGGAATTGAGCTAAATGATTGTTATTGCTGCTCATTCCTGCAAAATCGTTCGCTCATTAGTCAGCTGTTTCTTTATTGGCTGTCGCTCCATTGATATTGGGCATGCTGTTAGTGTTGTTGCCTCTCGTGGCTTTTATTTGTCTCCAGACTGCCTGGAGTAGCATTTAAGGTCAAGGGTAGAGTGGTATGCATGCCACGATGTTTCCTTTGCTTTGCGGATAACAATCTTTGTTTGTTTTTCCTTAGTTTTGTATTTAAGGCAGTATGTTGATTTGCCGGTGTGCCGGAATTTGTTTAGGGCTTTGATCTTCTCTTTCATTATTTCTTGCATTCAACGTTCCTCCCTGGGATGGACGGTTTTGCAATAAATTTGTTCCCTTATCCTGTTTTTGGGATGGTTTTTTTTTTTTTTTTTTTTTTTTTTTTTTTTCTTTATGGTAGCGGCGTTTATTGCTTCTATGACGATTTGGTTGAATTTGTCAATGTCTTCATTTTGTAGTTGTTTCCTAGTTGTGCCGACGAGTATGGAATTGAATGTGTGCCAGTCGGATTTATGCAGTCTCCATTTGGAAGTTTTAGAGAAGTTAACGGTTCGGTTGGGAAGATTGATGGTAATGTGAATAGGAAAGTGGATGCTTCATAGTGTGGTTTCCCTATCAACTTCCTAGTTTGTCAAGGAGGCTAAATTAGGGGTGCAGGTCGTCAGATCTAATGCGGATAAAGAACCATCCTCTGGGCTAATCCTAGTTTTAGTTCCGTCGTTGAGTATTACTATGTTATTGTTGATACCCATTCCTCAATCACTGTACCTCGCTTGTTTAGGCGGGTTCCTCGCCAATATTTGATATGTGCGTTGAAATCTCCACAAATTATATACTCATTTGCAGAGCTGTATATCTGGTCATAGTTGAGGGTGGAAACAGTGTGTGTGTTCTTCCATGGTCGTAAATACTGAAAATTTATATTGTCAGCTGGCCTGTGTGAATGAGTACCGAGTGGTACTCAAGGGTTTTTGGGTATCTTTCGTCAGTCTGATGGTTGGATTGTTTTCCAAATGTTGTATTTGGGAGTGAGTCACTGACAAAGATAGCCAGTTCCCCACACCCTCTTTATTTTCGTTATCCCTCATAACGAATTTACTGGTTAAGTAGCCTGGTATTTATGGTTAGTATTTGGAGGTCCTATGTACTAGAGTCTCTTGAATGCAAATAATATCTGGTATTTGTTTGGTGTTGTTAAGCTTGATAAGAAGTTCAGGTTTGTTCATATTTAGTCCCTGATTATTCCATTGCCAGATTATTAGACAGTTTTTCTTAGATGATCAGACTGGAGACCGCCTCGTTTTATGTGTACTAAAATGGTGTACTGGACAGGATTTTAAAGCAATACGCATAATTTACACAGTTTGGGCAAAATTGCAATTGTCTCAGTTGGTATCATGGTAACACAGTACATATTTTTAACTGCAAAAGAACTTCATTAACAGGCAAAATGAAATACAACACACGGCAAAACATCTAACATTGCACACATTGCAATCAAAGTTATAGAAGAATAAAACATTAGAAAGCATAGTCCAGGTTAATTGCGTAAGGTAGGATTTAATTGGAATACAATCGGCACACAATTAGAATCGTGCGATTTGCCTAAATTGAACTAGACGTGATGTTAGGTTGCTCTCTTTAGCAGTTAGAATGGGGGAGTGACGCTCATTTTGTTTTTATGTTTTAAAAAATGGTGGTTGCATTAATGGTTCGGCTGGATCCAAGGGTACTAGCAGAATGTTTTTTCGTGGGTGGGTGGTTGGTGGCAAACATGTAGTGGGCAGCTATTAAGTTTACGGATGTAGGCCAAAATATGTTTAGAGGTGAAATAACAGAGTGGGAGATACAAAGCCTCTCAACTAGCACCATTTAAGTTTTTGTCGATGACTTTGAAAGTGGCGGAAGAGGTAGCAGAGGCAACAGAGGTAGCCATAGTGAAGACAATGTCATTTTTGAAACGAACACAGACATGACAAGAGTTTTAATATTTTTTCAGGACACGTTTATTTCAAAACATTTTAAAATTGAACACGAAAGATAAAAGTACATAAATGCTGGTAAACAAACGTTTAAAGGTTACTTTTTTCATTTGGGCATAGTTTACCACTTCTTGTTTCAAAACCAAAATTTTCCAGTCATGTGCATCTTACTAGTGAGGGTGTAGGTCACAAGCTATACACACATCTTCGTAAACATCCTGAGTGACTAAATGTTGACGAATCTTTTCTTCCCTGAGAGGAAGAGAAGTATCAAGATGAAAGCGAAAGACGTTTAATAGAACCAGTCTCTCGTGTACATTGAAAGGTACCACCCTCATGTGTTTTGGTGGCAGGTACTGGTAGTAAAGAGTCCACAAGGAATCGGCTGGTAAACGAAATCCCAGAAAGGAAGACACTAAGAGAAACACCCCACGACGACCTCAATTCAATAGACAGTTCTCGTAAAAAGTAATCCACCACAGTCTGAATACTGTCATTGAATTCCTTCCACGGAATCTGTTGTATCATGACAGTAGGGACAATGGGACTTACCATTAAAAACACCCTTGGGTCAATCTGGGGACAATGTAAATTTAACATTGGAAAAATTGCTGGGTCAATCTGGGGACAATGTAAATTTAACATGGGAAAAATTGCTGGGTCACTCTAGGGACAGGAATTGAACATGGAACTATAGTTTGGGTCTGTGTAGGGACAAGGGGGAATTTAACATGGGGAATAGATCGTGGGACTGTCTAGGGACAATGGGAAATTTAACATTACGGAAACCCCTGGGGGGAATATAGCCTCAAGGGAATTTAACATATGGAAATTGAACATGGTGGGTCTGTATAGCGTCAAGGGGAATTGAACATGGTGGGACTGTCTAGGGACAATGATGGTAGAGGGTCAAACACAACAGAGACAGAGACATACATACACTAGTACAAGCGTGAGATTTATATATAATGCATTACCAAGACCTGAAATCTTGCTGGGGTGTTCAAAAATTTGCATAATTGTAATGATGCTATAAATAGCTATAATCAAGGAAATGCTCAACGACAAAATGGATGTGACTAAAAGTAACGCTAAAATGACGAAATCGTCCCAGAATTTAAAGGAAAATAAACATATCCCCGAAAATTAAGTTACAATGGTTTAGACTAAAATGGATAAAATTAGTAACTACTTACAATATCAACTTGTGTGACGATCGTAGATAAACAACCATGTATCTATTTATAGCTATAATCAGCTGAAATTCCTATGAAATCTCACTATCTATTTATAGCTACAACTTGTGGGTTATTCCTTTGGAAAACCCCACTATCTTTTTATAGCCTCAGCTTGAGTGACGTTTCTGTTTATGAACTCTAGTACATATGTATAGCTACAACCTGTGGAAAACCCCCAAGTCCATATTTATAGTCTCAAAATTTCCAGCGTCAGTGACGTCACTGTACTGGAAACTAGGGGATAAATGGCAACAGTGTTGCAAGTGGCTGACGCGCTACTGTAGGTAGGTAGGTAGAATGTATTTGATAGGGAAAAGGGAATTTTATAGGGACAAACAGAGACCAATACACACATACACACACACACACACACACCACAGAGGGAAGAAGAAAAAACAAACCCAAAATATACTATTCACACAGGGAAGAGGAAAAAAAACCCAACAAATATACTATCCAGACGTTCTTACACTAACACACACACACACAGATCGAAGAATAAAACCAAACTTAAAATATACTATCCATACAAACGTACGCTAACGCATACAAACCCCAAATATACTATCTACACAAACGTACGCGAACGCATACAAACCCCAAATATACTATTCATACAAACGTATGCGAACGCATACCAACCGCAAATAAACTATCCACACAACGTCGCTAACGCATACAAACCCCAAATATACTATCCATGCAAACGTACGCGAACGCATACAAACCCCAAATATACTATCCTCACAACGTCGCTAACGCGTACAAACCCCAAATATACTATCCACACAAACGTACGCGAACGCATACAAACCCCAAATATACTATCCATACAAACTTACGCGAACGCATACAAACCCCAAATATACTATCCACACAACGTCGCTAACGCGTACAAACCCCAAATATACTATCCACACAACGTCGCTAACGCATACAAACCCAAAATATACTATCCACATCGAAGGGAGGGAAAACAAACCCAAAATATACTATCCACACGGAAGGGAGGAAAACAAACTCAAATATACTATCCACACAAGCATACGCGAACGCATACAAACCCCAAATATACTATCCACACAACGTCGCTAACGCATAAAATCCCCAAATATACTATCCACACAACGTCGCTAACGCATAAAACTCCCAAATATACTATCCATACTAGGGAGGAAGAAGAAAAAAAAACAACCAAATATACGATCTACACAACGTACGCTAACACACACACACACACACACACACACACCACAGAGGGAAGAAGAAAACCATTATACACTATCCACACGGAGTGAAGAAATAACCCTTTATATATACTATCAACAGAGAGTGAAGAAAATAACCCATTATATTCCATCAACACAGAGTGAAGAAGAAAAAGTTTTTTGAAAGCACCTAAGCCCTCACTTGCAATGACCAACTCTGCCAAACACCTACACCCCACACCCCACCCCCAACACTACAAAACCCATTTAACCCGTTATTTTATGGCATCAGTGTGTGATTTAGGAAACATCAAGACAAAACGATGGATGAATAGGCTGACTATTGTTTACCGACTTGCATGCCTAAAGAGCGTGCGTGAAGGAAAACATCCTTCCATTTTCATTCTAACTAAAACATGATCCAGAGGTATAGAGAGAGGTGAAAGAGCACAATTTCATAAAGTGTGAGTAAAAACAAAACACACCATCCTTATTATACAATGTCAAAACCAAGAGACACTTACGTTTTCTTTCTGGTCTATTCTCTTTTAGAAGGTAGTATGAAATTTCATATCAGGGCCAACTCATCGGCTCACATTGCCAAATTTTTCCATTTACATGTCTTCAGTGGCACAAGTTCTTCCTCATCTTCAATTTCTTCTTTTTCTGAATCCCTCTTCTCTGTTTCGTCTTGTTTTTGTTTCTTCTCTTTTCTCTTAGGGCACTCTGAATCCCAGTGTCCTTTCTTCTGACAACGATATTAGGTATCTTGACTTTTGTCTCTCTTTCTTAGACGAAGCAGGTATTCTGGAGACAAATACCCATTTACCTTTGCAGATATTGCAAACTTCATCAGCACTTACACACTTTTGCATGATTTTCATCAAATCAACGACCAAAAGAGTAAGTTTTGTAGCCACTTTCGCCTGTGAATTATGCTTTCGTATGACTTTTAGCATATATTTGACCAGCAGGTCGATCTGTGCTGACTCTTCCATCTTCTTCATCGTTTGAGAATGGAATGAATACTCTGACGCTAAGACACTCTCCCTATATACAGGGACCTGCTGCGTATGAAACCTAGTCAAATGTAATTTTGCAATAAGATGAAACGATTTTATTGAGAAAGTAAAAGGCAATGACGTGCCGTGTTGCCTCACACAAGACCTGAAGTGTTAGCTCAAATCCGTGTCAGCGATTTCGAAGACGACATAACTGAGCTTTAATCAATGCTCTCCATTTATGCCACAAAACCACGAGTCCTGATTCACGCCAAAAGAAATTTCGTTCAGTCCATAAAAAATAGTATCACATCTGAGAAACGCAAAAACGAACTTCCAGAAAACTGAGAATGACGGCTTACACCTACAACGTGAAATAAGTTCAAGTAGTGAGTAAAACTTAGTCAAATTAAATTTTTATAGTCAAGACGAAACGATCTCTTTTCGAAGAAGATTGTTGTTGTTGTTGTTGTTGTTGTGGGGTTTAACGCCATTTTTCAGCACGATAGGCTATACATGGCGGCCAGTATTAATGGTGGAGGAAGAACCCGGAAAAGCCCGGAAAGAACCACCGACCCACGAGAAGCTACTGGCAAGCTTTCTCACATGCCCACATTGGCTGAATCTTAGACTCGAACCGCCGCAGACAGAGGTGAGATGGCAGTGTTTCGAAGAAGAAAGCAGACACCAAGCGACAATGGCGATCCGTGTCACACAACACTTTTCAAAATGTATTATCAGAGGTTTGTTCTAGCGATCTGCATGGTTAAATTAAATGTTGATGTATTTTGCAATAAAACGGACACAATTTCCATGGGATCGCCCATGGTACCATTGTTCGAGCATTAGTTTAATTTTTTTAAAATATTTTTTTTATATAAATCGCCTATAGGATAGACCCAGTAAAGCATGGTCATTCTCGTCATTGTGCGAATAGCTACTCAAGTCAATTCGAAGTGAACGCGGTCAGAAAATAAGTATAGCCAATGAAATGGCTTACAACGGGTGAAGCATTGTTTTGTTCTAGGACTGTGTGGCATAATAATCCCTACGCTCTTCCGTTGTTACCATTACAGTGCAGACTGGAATGTGAACTTTCAAGCCCTCTTTGTGTATTGTACCATTTCTTCTTACCACATCAAAATACTGAGCGTCATAGTATTGCTTCGCGTTTTCAAGCTCACCATTTTTTTATACCTTACTTAAACCTTTTAACATAAACACTCACACTCACATCGGTAGAGTCAGAACAGATGTGTTACAGTATTGAGGGGCATGTTATCTTTTTTTTCTTCAAACTAATAAATTTGGGGTTTGTTTGAAGTAAAGAACCGAAAGTACAGTGAACCTCAAGGATGATGACCCAATCTGTCTGTCTATTGATGCGTGTATTTACTTAAGAAGAAATATGGCCTCTAAAACACAAAGAGATAAGCCAAGCATGATTAGAATGAACACAACGATGTTTTCCTTCACGCCCGTGTAATTTAGAGTTTCAATCCTCTTTTAAGACAAACTTGGTCCCCTTTTGTAGGGCTTGTAATAAAAAAAACTGAAAAATCTTAAGCACTTTGCTATAGATAATTTCATCAACAGGCTAAACAACATAAATACCGTTACAACACCAGAAAGCCTTAAATCTTCTATCAAAAAGAAATGCATCAAAAAATTAAAGATTAACGATAACTAACCAATGAAACCGTATTTAACAAAGGCAATGACATGTGAAGAAATGTCTCTCACTTTGGAAAGGTAGGCGAATGTAATCTGTGATGCATCATCAACTTGAAAAATTATAAATAGAGAGAAATCTGAATTCAAAATTCATTTTTTTTAAAAAAAATTGTTTCATTTCTTTTTTCTTTTTTGGAACAAATCTAAGCACTAATATAGAGTGGAAAAGGGAAAATGCACATAAAAGCTTTGATATTTCTGAAAAAATGAGGGGATATTCCCAACGTTCATAATCACCTATACATGCTTGGACTTGTCTGTGACTTATCCACAAAACAAGATGTACATATTTCTGGTCAAGCTGCAAGTGTGTGCGTGTTTTGGAAAATGGTTAAAATTGGATATACAATTTTCTCGTGACACTTATAAAGTGAAGAGTCTGTGCAAGTGTCAAAAGCCAAAGTCATATAAGTTTTGTATTTTGTACGGCTTGTAAAGATTTCCACTTTAGAAAATGTGAAGTATCACAAGTTATTATCACAAACAAAAGTGGAACATAGGGGCTTCCAAGAAAGAAAAAAAACAGACAGTTGGTGTCATCAAGAGTGCTAGAGATGGTACCCGAACTTGCTTGCTTGCTTACTTGAATTAAAGTGATTTTCGCTCCAATGGAGTATGTATCACTGGTTTAATCATGCACCGCGTGATTTTTAATTACTTCTGGGGAAGGAAAGAGAGCCTCATCCCCTCAGGCTTTTATGTACTCACAGACTACTTTTCAATTTAGCCACTCAAGGTGTAGGACTAACTAGTCCTTAACAACCCGACGGAAAGGCTTTAAACATGAGTGGGAATAATCTCACCACACACTCATTTTTCTTAGTTGGTTTGAAATGCCTCAGGTGTCAACCCAAGCAGTATGTAAAGCCCGCTACGATTGGTCGGTAGCGATGACGTCACATTAGGACACATGGGCATGTGGCAGGTGGAAATCGTTCCACATTCTGCCACATGTACAATGTCATCTGACCTACTAGACAGTATGAACTCTGATTTGATGTCACTTGACCTACTGGACAGTGTGAACTCTGATTTGATCTCATTTGATCTAATGAACAGTGTGAACTCTGATTTGATGTTACTTGACCTACTGGACAGTGTGAACTATGACTTGATGTCACTTGACCTACTGGACAGTGTGAACTCTGATTTTATGTCATATGACAATGACTTGATGTCATCTGACCTACTAGACAGTATGAACTCTGATTTGATGTCACTTGACCTACTGGACAGTATGAACTCTGATTTGATGTCATTTGATCTACTGAACAATGTGAACTCTGATTTGATGTCATCTGATCTACTGAACAGTGTGAACTCTGATTTGATGTCATTTGATCTACTGAACAGTGTGAACTCTGATTTGATGTCACTTGACCTACTGGACAGTGTGAACTCTGATTTGAAATCACTTGACCTACTGGACAGTTTGAACTCTGATTTGATCTCATTTGATCTACTGAACAATGTGAACTCTGATTTGATGTCATCTGATCTACTGAACAGTGTGAACTCTGATTTGATGTCATTTGATCTACTGAACAGTGTGAACTCTGATTTGATGTCACTTGACCTACTGGACAGTGTGAACTATGACTTAATGCCACCTGACCTACCGGACAGTGTGAACTATGACTTGATGTCACTTGACCTACTGGACAGCATGAAAAATGACTTGATTTCACTTGACCTACTGGACAGTGTGAACTATGACTTAATGTCACTTTACCTACTGGACAGTGTGAACTCTGACTTGATATCATTTGACCTACTGGACAGTGTGAACTATGTCTTGATCTTACTTGATACACTGGACAGAGTAAACTCTGATTTGATGTCACTTGACCTACTGGACAGTGAGAACTCTGACTTGTTGTTAGTTGACCTACTGGACTGTATTAAGTCTAGATTTATTATCACAGAACTATTGGACAGTGTGAACTCATTTCTTTTTTCACTTCTCTTACCAACAGTGTTTCAAGACTGTATCATATTCGTAACAGATAATAAACCATTTGCTTCACATTTTGGAAACAGTGTTGTGGTATGTGTCATATGGACTGGAAGCGGAAACAGTATTGTGGCATGTGTCATATGGGCTAGAAGTGCAAACAGTATTGAGGTACATGTCATATGGACTAGAAGTGGAAACAGTATTGTGATATGTGTCATATGGATTATAAGTGGAAACAGTATTGTGATATGTGTCATATGGATTATAAGTGGAAACAGTATTGTGGTATGTCATATGGACTAGAAGTGGAAGGAGTATTGTGGTATGTGTCATATGGACTAGAAGTGGAAAGAGTATTGTGGTATGTGTCATGGACTATAAGTGGAAACTATTGTGGTACGTGTCATATGGACTGGAAGCAGAAACAGTATTGTGGTATGTGTCATATGGACTAGAAGTGGAAACAGTATTGTGGTATGTGTCATATGCACTAGAAGTCGAAAGAGTATTGTGGTATGTGTCATATGGACTAGAAGTGGAAACAGTCCTGTGGCATGTGTCATGGACTATAAGTGGAAACAGTATTGTGGTATGTGTCATATGGACTAGAAGTGGAAACAGTATTGTGGCATGTGTCACATGGACTGGAAGTGGAAACAGCATTGTGGTATGTGTCATATGGACTAGAAGTGGAAACAGTATTGTGGTATGTGTCATATGGACTAGAAGTGGAAAGCGTATTGTGGTATGTGTCATGGACTATAAGTGGCAACAGTATTGTGGTATGTGTCATATGGACTGGAAGTGGAAACAGTCCTGTGGCATGTCATGGACTATAAATGGAAACAGTACTGTGGTATGTGTCATATGGACTGGAAGTGGAAAGAGTATTGTGATATGTGTCATATGGACTAGAAGTGGAAACAGTCCTGTGGCATGTCATGGACTATAAGTGGAAAGAGTATTGTGGTATGTGTCATATGGATCATAAGTGGAAACAGTATTGTGGTATGTGTCATAAGGACTGTAAGTGGAAACAGTATTGTGGTGTCATATGGACTAGAAGTGGAAAGAGTATTGCGGTATGTGTCATATGGACTAGAAGTGGAAACAGTCCTGTGGCATGTCATAAACTATAAGTGGAAACAGTATTGTGGTATGTGTCATATGGACTAGAAGTGAAAACAGTATTGTGGTATGTGTCATATGGACTGGAAGTGGAAACAGTATTGTGGTATGTGTCATATAGATGAAGTGGAAACAGTATTGTGGTAAGTGTCATATGGACTAGAAGTGGAAACAGTATTGTGATATATGTCATATGGATTAGAAATGGAAACAGTCCTGTGGTATGTGTCATGGACTGTAAGTGGAAACAGTATTGTGATATATGTCATATGGTCAAGAAGCGGAAACAGTATTGTGGCATGGGTCAAATGGACTAGAAGAAGACACCATACTAAATGAAATTGAATCTGCACAAACTTAAATATTAATATATAATAGTTTACCAAAAATATTTAAATGATTAAACATTTTCATCACTTTCAGACATAAATTTAGTAATACACTACTAAACCTTTTGGGTGCCCAAATCAGCAGTGATGTCAAGTTTTTTGGGGGGTTGTTAAGAGTACAGCCGAGTCTTCTTATAAACAACAGTTCTATGAAAAAATCTAAACACATGATTGGTATTCTCGACCATCAGTTCTAGAAATGGTTGCATATGTGTATATTTTTGATGCACATATATATATATGTGTGTGTGTGTGTGCATGTATTTGTTGCATGTATATATCTGATGCACATGTATATTAGATGCATGTGTATATTTGATGAATATATGTATATCTGATACATATGTGTATGATACATGTGTATATTTAACGTGTATATTTGAAGCATGTGTATATTTTCTTATGTGTATATTTGATGCAAGTGTATATTTTCTGCGCAAGTATATTTGATGTATGTGTATATATATGCATGTGTATATTTTGATGCAAGTGTATATATTTGAGGTATACATATATATTTAATGCACATGTATATTTGATTCATGTATTATGCATGTGTATATTTGATGCATATGTGTATTTTTTATCCATATGTGCATATTTGATGCATGTGTACTTTTTATGTATATCTGATACTTATATGTATATTTGGTACATATGTTTATATTTGATTCATATGTATATATTTGATTCCTATGTATATATTTGATGTGTATATATTTTATGCATATGTGTATATTTTATATATGTGTATATTTTTTGCAGGTGTATGTTCAATACATGTGTATATTTAATGCATGTGTAAATCTGATGCATATGTGTATATTTGATACATATGTTTATATGTTATGCATACATGTATATTTTCTGAATATGTGTATATTTGATACACAAGTGCTATACAGGGGCAGAATATCAGTATGTTTATTTGACAGTGAACACATTTTAGAAAAGGACTTTTAAAGTGGCAGACAAAATCAAATTAAAAGATCATTATTTGATTCTCATATAATTTCATTAATTTAATAGCCTGTTTAATCAGGTTCCAGACTTATTTAGTGTCTTTTTTCTTCCTGTATTAAATCAATAATCTCTCTCTCCCTCATCAATCAAAAACACTGTTCCATTAAACATCTTATTTTGTGACGCACCTAAACATCCTCATCGGATTCTTTGCTAAAATATACATCTTATCCCTTAAAACAGGGACTGGATTAAGGTCCTTGTAGGCCCTAGGCATTCTGTTTCATAGGTCATTTGGCAGATACATGTAGGCCCTATGCACTTCTGTTTCATAGGTCATTTGGCAGATATATGTAGGCCCTAGGCACTTCTGTTTCATAGGTCATTTGGCAGATATATGTAGGCCCTAGGCACTTCTGTTTCATAGGTCATTTGGCAGATATATGTAGGCCCTAGGCACTTCTGTTTCATAGGTCATTTGGCAGATACATGTAGGCCCTATGCACTTCTGTTTCATAGGTCATTTGGCAGATATATGTAGGCCCTAGGCACTTCTGTTTCATAGGTCATTTGGCAGATACATGTAGGCCCTATGCACTTCTGTTTCATAGGTCATTTGGCAGATATATGTAGGCCCTAGGCACTTCTGTTTCATAGGTCATTTGGCAGATACATGTAGGCCCTATGCACTTCTGTTTCATAGGTCATTTGGCAGATACATGTGGGCCCAAGGCACTACATATTTATTCAGGAAGAGATCATTCACACAGTTTTTAAAATATGAAGAAAAAATGGTCAAATTTGTGTTGTAGGTTCTTTAGTTTTCGTAGGCCTTACTGTGCCTATTGGAAAATATGGCCCTGCATCTCAAAAATACATTTATGTTAATGTTTTAGTGGGGATGTCTCTGGAGATTCAAATGCATTTTATACATCTTAAAAAAACATTCTGCACTGTCTACTGCAGCTCAGTAGACAGGTAAATTCCAAGTGATGTAGTGGGCATCCAGGTAAGTTCCATGTGATGTAGTGGGCATCCAGGTAAGTTCCATGTGATGTAGTGGGCATCCAGGTAAGTTCCATGTGATGTAGTGGGCATCCAGGTAAGTTCCATGTGATGTAATGGGCATCCAGGTAAGTTCCATGTGATGTAGTGGGCATCCAGGTAAGTTCCATGTGATGTAATGGGCATCCAGGTAAGTTCCATGTGATGTAGTGGGCATCCAGGTAAGTTCCATGTGATGTAGTGGGCATCCAGGTAAGTTCCATGTGATGTAATGGGCATCCAGGTAAGTTCCATGTGATGTAGTGGGCATCCAGGTAAGTTCCATGTGATGTAGTGGGCATCCAGGTAAGTTCCATGTGATGTAATGGGCATCCACTATTACATAATTACATCAATAACATTTAATCCATCATATGTCCATGATGACCACTACACTAGGTCCATGCCAAACAACAACATGAATGGATTAATTTTTACTATGAAAACATATACATTCCCAATGCTATTATGTTGTTGTTGTTGTTGTTGTTGGGTTTAACGCCATTTTTCAGCACACGATAGGCTATACATGGCGGCCAGTATTAATGGTGGAGGAAGAACCCAGGAAATCCCCAGAAAGAACCACCGACCCTCGAGAAGCTACTGGCAAGCTTTCTCACATACCCACATTGGCCGAATCCGAGACTCGAACCCACGCAGACAGAGGTGAGATGGCAATGATCCGCAACGGAGAGCGCTTTAGACCACTCGGCCACTCGGGGTCCCAATGCTGTTATGAGTGTACTGGATGCCTAATTAAAAGGAACAAATGTAAAAATTCTGTCTCAAACATTTAACACTTATTTAATATTGTTGTACAGAACACTGAAAAGAATAGTCTAAAAATCATTCAAACTTGTTTGTCTCAGTTGTTTTGTTAAGGAATGATCACGCTTTTGTCTGAGTGCCTCTCTCCTTGCTTTTTCAAGTCTGTAAAAGAAAAATGATACTCGAAGATTAATCTTAACATTTAAAAAATGATAGTGAATTTTGAATAATCATAACAGTTATCATACTTTTACAACACTCAACTATATAGGTACTAAACTATATAGTTACAATACATAACTAAGTTTTTAGTTTCTATACTATATAGTTCCAATACTAAACTATACAGGCATGTGAGAACTTTGTAAGCCTTGTTATCTATGGTCTGTTTTGGGGTTCTATTGTTTTACTGCCTGAAAATGTTTCTTGTTCTTTCCATGACACACCTGTCTTCAGGGTCTATTCAAGATTTGATAGTTTAGGGAATTAATCCCTCCCACCTCCTTCATTTGAAGCTAGAAACCCTCTAAGGAATCCCTCCCACTTCCTTCATTTGAAGCTAGAAACCCTCAAAGGTATTATTTCCTCCCACCTACTCCATTTAAAGTTAGAAACCCTCCAAGGAATTAATTCCTCCCACTTCCATTGAAGCTAGAAACTTTCTAAGGTATTAATTCCCCCCACCTCCTCCATTTGAAGTTAGAAACCCTCCAAGGTATTAATTCCCCCCACCTTCTCCATTTGAAGTTAGAAACCCTCTAAGGAATTAATCCCTCCCACCTCCTCCATCTGAAGCTAGAAACCCTCAAAGGTATTATTTCCTCCCACCTACTCCATTTAAAGTTAGAAACCCTCCAAGGAATTAATTCCTCCCACTTCCATTGAAGCTAGAAACCTTCTAAGGTATTAATTCCCCCCACCTCCTCCATTTGAAGTTAGAAACCCTCAAAGGTATTAATTCCCCCCACCTTCTCCATTTTGAAGTTAGAAACCCTCTAAGGAATTAATCCATCCCACTTCCTTCATTTGAAGCTAGAAACCCTTTAAGGTATTAATTCCTCCCACCTACTCCATTTGAAGTTAGAAACCCTCTAAGGTATTAATTCCCCCCACCTGCTCCATTTGAAGTTAGAAACCCTCTAAGGAATTAATCCCTCCCACCTCCTCCATTTAAAGTTAGAAACCCTTTAAGTAATTAATCACTCCCACCTCCTCCATCTGAAGCTAGAAACCCTCTAAGGTATTAATTCCTCCGACCTACTCCATTTGAAGTTAGGAACCCTCTAAGGAATTAATCCCTCCCACTTCCTTCATTTGAAGCTAGAAACCCTTTAAGGTATTAATTCCTCCCACCTACTCCATTTGAAGTTAGAAACCCTCTAAGGAATTAATCCCTCCCACCTACTCCATTTGAAGTTAGAAACCCTCTAAGGAATTAATCCCTCCCACCTACTCCATTTGAAGATAGAAACCATCAAAGGTACTGAGGCTCTATTGCTGGTCAACAAAACAACTTCCAGGACTCCAAGATTTGACAGTTTCTTTTTAACTGCTGAGTGCTGAAACCACCTCTGATTCTTGATCAATAACTAGATGTACATCTGGTGCCAATACTGGATGTCATATCAGAACCATTTTCACTGGATCTCACGTCAGTACCATTTTCACTGGGGCCCCGAGTGGCCGAGTGGTCTAAAGCGCTCTCCATTACGGATCACTGCCATCTCACCTCTGTCTGCATGGGTTCGAGTCTTGGATTCGGCCAATGTGGATATGTGAGAAAGCTTGCCAGTAGCTTCTCGAGGGTCGGTGGTTCTTTCCGGGGATTTCCCGGGTTCTTCCTCCACCATTAATACTGGCCGCCATGTATAGCCTATCGTGTGCTGAAAAATGGCGTTAAACCCTACAACAACAACAACAACCATTTTCACTGGATCTCAAATCAGTACCATTTTTACTGGATCTCAGATCAGTACCACTTTCACTGAATTTCAGATCAGTACCACTTTCACTGGATCTCAAATCAGTACCACTTTCACTGGATCTCAAATCAGTACCATCAATGGATCTCAAATCAGTACCACTTTCACTGGATCTCAAATCAGTACCATCAATGGATCTCAAATCAGTACCACTTTCACTATCTCAAATCAGTACCACTTTCACTGGATATCAAATCAGTACCACTTTTACTGGATCTGAGATCAGTACCATTTTCACTTGATCTCAAATCAGTACCACTTTCACTGGTTCTCAGGTCAGTACCACCTTCACTAGATCTCAGATCAGTACCGCTTTCACTGAATTTCAGATCAGTACCACTTTCACTGGATCTCAAATCAGTACCACTGGATCTCAAATCAGTACCACTTTCACTGGATCTCAAATCAGTACCACTTCACTGGATCTCAGATCAGTACCATTTTCACTGGATCCCAGATCAGTACCAAATCCATGTCTTTATGACCATCCATTCTGGAGGACTATTGATAAGATTTTAAAGAGGGTAAATGTGGCAGCTCACTCAAATTTAGGATGAATGTGTGTGGATGGTGATCTGCCAAACGGTTTTACAAAGTGCATCAATAACCAACTTGTCTAAAAGGACAGATGGACAACAGATAATGGTCATCTCATTTGTTCTCACACTAATACAGCTAAAAATGGGTGAGTTCTTTAAAATATAGATGGGATTTAATAAAGAAATAAAGCTAGGAAGAAACACCACATTTGGTTGATTGCTTTCTGTGCTAATTTCTGTCACATTTGGTTGACTGTTTCTGTGTTATTCTTTAGAAATTAGCATGAATCCAACAATCATGCATTCTTGAAAAGACCCTGGTCCTATATATACAGTAAAAATGTTTTTTTTAACAGGGTTGCATAGGAAGCCACACAACTGTCAGGGGAGTCAAGCCAGCTGAAACTGATATCCCAAGAAACATTCCTATTAGGTTTAATTAAAAGTGGCAATGCCATTCTCTAGAAGCTGATTAAAGGTTTTCCATTTGATTGCCAAGGAAGTCATACCCATACTTAGAAAGCCACAAAGACAATAGATCTGTCAAACATTTACTTCAACTGGCTCAGACTGGCTTATACACGGTTGTGCAATGCGTTGAGAACTCAAATACTTCACTTTATGCATGATATACCTAGTTCCTTTGTTTAACAAACATGTATTGTACTTCACGTTTTTGGTGTGTTAACAGTGTCTCTTTCCTTGTGATGACCTGTCCTGCAAACAATCCACTGGTTTTGTCTGCACTTGAGGGTTTTTTCTTACATACATTATGCAAGGTGCAACTGTTTCATCTTTGTTGACCTTAGGCCAAGGAAACTCCTACAGCCAAGAATCATTGTACTCCTGTTTTCACTTTTTTAAATTGTATTTCATCCTAGTCAAGTTTACTTTTAGCCCATTTTGTTGACTTTCCATTCAACTTTTCACCATTTGGCTCGGGGCCCTGAGTGGCCGAGTGGTCTAAAGCGCTCTCTGTTATGGATCACTGCCATCTCACCTCTGTCTGCGTGGGTTCGAGTCTAGGATTCGGCTAATGTGGGTATGTGAGAAAGCTTGTCAGTAGCTTCTCGTGGGTCGGTGGTTCTTCCTGGGGTTTTCCCGGGTTCTTCCTCCACCATTAATACTGGCCGCCATGCATAGCCTACCGTGTGCTGAAAAATGGTGTTAAACCCCACAACAACAACAACCATTTGGCTCCAGCTTTATAAAAAAATGTTCCATCCAGATACATTCACAGGAAAATTCAAAGCAGTTGTGCATAATAGTTTCAAGAAGTCCAGCAATTGGTTCGAAACAACAGCCCTATCCTCCAGCCAATGAAATTCATTCAGATGTAACCATCAAAATGTACTGCCTCGACCAGTGCTGTCTGTTTCCATTGGTTGCATCCATAGAAGTTGCAGCTGGTTTCAGTTATAAATGATAAATTTCAGCATATGCTATGTAAATATATAATGCATCCATACCGTTCTCACTGGTAAGTATGAATGGCGCTTGTGTAAACATTGCTGAGACAAATTGAGAACTACTGTCCTTTCAAGTTAAAGACCACAATTTACTTGCTTACAGACAAGTACCCTAGCAAACATTGCTCATTTGTAAGAACAAATTTCTGACTTGGATAATACAGACAAGGAATTTCTGCACCCTGAAAAGATTAGTGACATCTGGGGAATCAGTGACCCATCAGCAAAATCAATGACCTTTGGTTAGCAGATGGGCAATAATAATTAGATCTGGTGTACAGCAATATCTAGCCATGGTGTACAGTACCTCTATCCTGCCCTAGTGTACATCAATAATATCAAGCCCTTGTGTACAATACCTCTATCTGGCCCTAATGTACAGCAATATCCAGCCATGGATCATAATAATATATGGCCCTGATGTACAGTACCTCTATCTAGCCTAGTGTACAGCAATAATATCTAGCCCTGGTGTACAGTACCTCTATCTAGCCTAGTGTACAGCAATAATATCTAGCCCTGATGTACAGTACCTCTATCTAGCCCTAGTGTACAGCAATAATATCTAGCCCTGGTGTACAGTACCTCTATCTAGCCTAGTGTACAGCAATAATATCTAGCCCTGGTGTACAGTACCTCTATCTAGCCCTAGTGTACAGCAATAATATCTAGCCCTTGTGTACAATACCTCTATCTGGCCCTAACGTACAGCAATATCCAGCCATGGATCATAATAATATATGGCCCTGATGTACAGTACCTCTATCTAGCCTAGTGTACAGCAATAATATCTAGCCCTGATGTACAGTACCTCTATCTAGCCTAGTGTACAGCAATAATATTAGGCCATTTTGTACAATACCTCTATCTAGCCTAGTGTACAGAAATAATATCTAGCCCTGGTGTACAGTACCTCTATCTAGCCTAGTGTACAGCAATAATATCTAGCCCTGGTGTACAGTACCTCTATCTAGCCTAGTGTACAGCAATAATATCTAGCCCTGGTGTACAGTACCTCTATCTAGCCTAGTGTACAGCAATAATATCTAGCCCTGGTGTACAGTACCTCTATCTAGCCCTAGTGTACAGAAATAATATCTAGCCCTGGTGTACAGTACCTCTATCTAGCCTAGTGTACAGCAATAATATCTAGCCCTGGTGTACAGTACCTCTATCTAGCCCTAGTGTACAGAAATAATATCTAGCCCTGGTGTACAGTACCTCTATCTAGCCTAGTGTACAGCAATAATATCTAGCCCTGGTGTACAGTACCTCTATCTAGCCCTAGTGTACAGAAATAATATCTAGCCCTGGTGTACAGTACCTCTATCTAGCCCTAGTGTACAGAAATAATATCTAGCCCTGGTGTACAGTACCTCTATCTAGCCCTAGTGTACAGAAATATCAAGCTCTGGCTCATAATAATATCTAGCCCTGGTGTACAGTACCTCTATCTAGCCCTAGTGTACAGCAATAATATCTAGCCCTTGTGTACAATACCTCTATCCAGCCCTAGTGTACAGCAATATCCAGGCCTGGATCACAATAATATCTAGCCCTGGTGTACAGCAGCTCTATCTAGCCTAGTGTACAGCAATAATATTAAGCCATTTTGTACAATACCTCTATCTAGCCCTAGTGTACAGCAATATGCAGACCAGGATCATAATATCTAGCCCTGGTGTACAGTACCTCCATATAGCCCTAGTGTACAGCAATAATATCAAGCCGCTGTGTACAATACCTCTATCTAGCCCTAGTGTACAGCAATATCCAGGCCTGGATTGTAATAATATCTAGCCCTGGTGTACAGTACCTCCACTGCCATAAGGGCTCAGCATCATGTCCATAAGTTGGTGTGTCTACATGATTCTAAAGTTGATCTAGACATTATATTTTAGCTTCTAAACTTGCAAAATAAATGGCTTTTTATTGTATATTTCAAGACATGCAGACCCCATTTTTAACAAATGGTGAAATGTCATTTATCTGCCTTGATCTTGACCCCTGCTATTATACAATGACACAAATGGTAATGCTCCTTACAACATAACTTGAAATCATTAATAGGACAACAGCCATATTTGTCAATTTGATTAGGGTTCGAGTCTAGGATTCGGCCAATGTGGGTATGTGAGAAAGCTTGCCAGTAGCTTCTCGTGGGTCAGTGGTTCTTCCTGGGGTTTTCCTGGGTTCTTCCTCAGCCATTAATACTGGCCGCCATACATAGCCTATCGTGTGCTGAAAAATGGCGTTAAACCCCACAACAACAACAACAACAACAACAATTTGATTAGGCTTTGTTTTGTTGACTGCAATCTGCTTTGGACCTGCAGACTATTAAAATCTGTTAAAATGACAACACTGGTACTCCAGATGGGATTAAATTAGGATAAAAGTCTGATTTTGAGACCTAAACACTCCAATCTCAAAGAGAAATGTCAAATTGACTTGACAAATTTGTTGACAAAGTACTTTTAGTCAAGTTTTTACTTACAGTTCTTTCTTGAAAATTTGACAAATGCATGGAACAAAGTACAGAGAGAAACACTGAACAATAAGAAAGACTGCAGGTGGTACGTATTCAGTGTGTATGCAAATGTATGTGTGTATTTTTATGTTCTGTGGCTGCATATCTTCAGTGTGTGTGTATATGTGTTTCTTTTACTTCAAAGCAAGAGACAATGAGCTAGACTAACCTTTCTTTCATTGCTTCTAACGTTTCCTGTGTGGGTTCTTTTGGTCTGATACTGGCATTGAAAATCATGGTTCTTATTTTGTCCATACAGTCTGCTTGATTGAGTATCTGTTTACGTGTTTTGTCTGATGTGATGATCAATTCTCCCTCCTTATTTATTTTCCCATGTTCCTGAAATGAACAAGGTTGTTGACAATCAATTCTCAAACTTTTTTATCTTCCCATGTTTACACAAATGAAAACAAACATCTCCCACTGTATTTATTTTCCCATGTTCCTGAAATAAACATGGTTGTTTACAATCAATTCTCATTCCTTATTTATCTTCCCATGTTCCTGAAATGAACATGGTTGTTGACAATGAATTCTCCCCCTTATTTATCTTCCCATGTAGGTGAAATGAACATGGCTGTTGACAATGAATTCTCCCCATTATTTATCTTCCAGTGTTTACTCAAATGAACATAGCTGCTGAATTGTGGATACTGTCAATTCACTCCTTTTGGGGAACCAAATTTTGTTGTTTTCATCGGCACAATAACCCACAAAGTTAAAGTCACAATAAAGCCCCTCTAGGTATACAATAGGAAAGCATCACTACTTTGCTTGTTTTCATATCAACGATATTTATGGTGCTTAGAAATATAAATTAGAATATGGTTATTAAAGATTACATTTATAAAAGATCAGGTACAATCAAGACTGGTTGATCATACTTTAATTCACATGCAGACTTTTAAAAACTTCAAAGACTTTATTAACAGAATGACTCAGTAAGATAATGATAAACTTTATGCAATCCAATGATATTTAGTAACATCTAAATAAAAAGTGACAAGAAGAAGAAATGTTAAGCAGTCTGCATTCTTTGTACATGCATCCTCAAATGTGAGGCATTATTTATCAATGAAAATAACATGAATCCTAACTGTACCATATTATCTACTGTAAGACACTGTCCCATAATGAATTCAAAAAGTACTGTATTATCTACTGTTAAACACTGTCCCATAATTAATTATAAAAGCACTGTATTATCTACTGTTAAACACTGTAACATAATTAATTATAAAAGCAATGTATTATCTACTATAAGACCATGTATTATCTAATGTTAGACACTGTTCCACAAAGAACAGATGTCTTAATGTTAAAGCAATTACCCTGTCTGATTCAAACACTAGTTGTTGAATGAGTAAAAGAGTGTTAAGTGCATTTTTTATTCTGTTGATTTATAATCACCATTTTAGTGAGCAAACAATACAGGGACACACTGCTATTACAAACAGAATGCAGTGACACTGCTATTACAAACAGAAAACAGGGACATGTCTATTACAAACAGAATACAGGGACACACAGCTATTACGAACAGAATACAGAGACACTCACTGCTATTACAAACACAATGCAAGGACATGTCTATTACAAACAGAATACAGAGACACTGCTATTACAAACAGAATACATGGACACACTGCTATTACAAACAAAATACAGGGACACACTGCTATTACAAACAGAATACACAACCACTGATATTACAAACAAAATACAGGGATACACAGCTATTTTAAAAAAAAATACAGGGGCACACTGCTATTACAAACAGAATACAGGGTCACACTCCTATCACAAACAGAATACAGGGACACACTGCTATTAAAAACAGAATACACAACCACTGATAGTACAAACAAAATACAGGGACACTGCTATTACAAACAGAATACATGAATACAATGCTGTTACAAACAGAATACACCACTCCCTCGATAACTTGCGTACATCGGGGTCCAGAAACATCGACCGCACTATAAGTGAGGCGCGAGTTATCAAGGGACCTATAAAATAAGCCCAAAACCAATAAAGTGATTGACAACATAACAGAAAAATAAGGGGGGGGGGGTAGGCAGATTATACTGTTGAATACTCACTTTATAATCGTTCTGATATTAACTGCTAATAAATATCTCTTCATAACGGTGTACTTTATTATTTCCTCATAGGACAACATTAATTTCAGGATAAATTACAGTATATTGAGGTGATCATTGAAAACATTATTCCATGTGGTTTCCGTTCGTTTAACATGTGTACCACTTCACACATTGTGTACTACGTCACTAATTTTTATGTTGACTTGGATACATTCTAGTTTTATTGTTTGATCCAAATTAGACATTTTTTAAATATACAAAAGATCGACTGTTTTCGAGAAACAGTGTCGATCGAACGATAGATAGATAGATAGATTTGAATGCGATAGAAGTAAAATGGAAAACAAAAAAAACAAGGGTTAATCAGTACTAACATATTTAAATGGTCTACAAATTTAAAACAACGTAAATTAGAACAAGTTAATACTTGCCGTTTGTGCCACGCTTGACAAATATCAATTCACTTTTTGAAAAAATCAGTAATTTTATTTTTGTGTGTTACTCCTTGGTTTCTCTGCCGCCGAGCAAAATCCCTCAGATTTCTCAACTGCATGAGCTTTACGTAGTCAACATTTTGGGTCTCCAGCCACCTTATGGCAATATCAAAATATCTGATTGCTTCCTGTACAGAGGGGTGGGGGGTGCAACATCTACATCTGCATCACTTTCAACACTTGTGTTACTCCAGTTAGAATCGTCTTCTGCTGCAAATTTGTTCACTATAGAAATAATTATAGTTTCATCTGACATGTATTCGGCTTTGGGGCAATCATTGTCAGCACAAATCCACTCCATATCATCAACAGAAACACCCATCGCAGGACCATGAGTCTGTACGAATTTCTCCCAAACAGCCTCGGCATTAATGACATCAGTTTCACTGAAACATTCGAAGTCACTGTCATTGTTGTTGTCTCTGTTACTGTTTTGCTTTACGTCAAAGGCCCTTAATCCAGCACCCGAGGTCACTTGTAATCGATTTTTTTTTTAATGCAACAAACACTTCCCCAAGTTGTTGATCAAAACAAAGCCGGCATGTACATGTAATTAGGTTCTCACAGAAGTACTCATGGATTTCGATGTGACGGTCGATTGACTCTTTTCATGTTTTCAATGAACAGAATATGTTGTGATTATAATGTTTACACTGAAACGGAATTAGCATTTACCAGAAGTTTTCATTGATCGCTATTTCACCAGACTGTTATATACGGTATACTGACAACTATTTATCATAAAAACTTACATAATATATGATATCTTTAAACAGAGGTCTCGCTAGGATTTTAAAAATAGGTCTTTCTGCCTCTGAATTCAATCACTAAATATCAGTACATTTTCTCACTCGGCCTCCAATCAAAGCCTTTGAACTAGCCGCCTAGCTGTTGCATCATGTTCTTTTTTTTTTTTAATGTACTCTTATAAAATGGCAACAGTACATCAAAGAGTCTTTCAGTCACTGAATTCTGTCATTGTAAATATCAGCACAGTTAACTGATCAACACATTTTCCCACAAAGCAGGTGGCTGAAACAGGACCGGCAAATCTTTTAATTTTCCCGCTCACCTATTACATGCATACGGAGGACTCCCGCCTCAGTGATTTTCTGCGTCCCAGATCAAAAACTGGCGTCCAAATACGCATAATTAAACGTTTTCGAGATCTCTGAAATTAATTCTTCTTTAGAACTTGCAAATTTCAAAATATGGATTATATTTTTACGGGCATTAATCACCATTTTCGATGATAAAACGAGCAATGTATCAAGGTTTAATTTATCAGTTCTTATCGTAATTTTTTCATGTTCAACATATTTTAAAGAGATTTTAAATACATTTTCTCTGGAAAAAATCGGGAGCCAAGACGGACACCGCATTATAAGCGGGATCGCGTTATCAAGGGAGCGGTGTATATGGATACACTACTATTACAAACATAATACAGGGATACACTGCTATTAAAAACAATACAGAAACACTGTTATTACAAACTGAATACAGATACACTGCTATTACAAACAGAATACAGGGATAAACTGCCATTACACACAGAATACAGGGACAGTATTATTACAAACAGAATACAGGGATACACTGCTATTACAAACACAATACAGAGATACACTGCTATTACAAACAGAAAACAGGTACACTATTATTACAAACAGAAAACAGGGACACTGCTATTGCAAACAGAATACAGGGACACACTGCTATTATAAATAGAATACAGGGACACACTGCTAGTACAAGTAAGGTTCACACATATAACATGTTGGTAAATAAACAACCTGCATATTAGCCCACTTTCTCATATTATCTCACTTTCTCACATTATTTCACTTTCTCATATTAGCTCACTTTTCATATAGTGTCACTTTTTCATATTATCTCACTTTCTTATATTTTCTTACTTTATCATATTAGCCTACTTTCTTGTGTTATCTCACTTTCTCGTATTAGCCCACTTTGTCATATTAGCCCACTATCCCATATTATCTCACATTCTCTAATTATCTCACTTTCTAATATTAGTCCACTTTCTCATATGAGCACAATTTCTGATATTATCCCACTTTCTCATATTACCTCGAATTGTGACATTATTACACTTGCTTGCATGAGCTCACTTTGTCATAATGCATATATAGTAAGCTGTACATGGGAGATTATCATGGGATAAATACAAGTACAGTAAACTGTACATGGAAGATTATCATGGGATAAATACAAGTACAGTAAGCTGTACATGGGAGATTATCATGAGATTAATACAAGTATGGTAAGTTGTATGTGGGAGATTGTCATGGGATTAATACAAGCATGGTAAGTTGTATGTGGGATATTGTCATAGGATTAATACAAGTACAGTAAGCTATACATGCATAAAGACTGAACTTACATTTTCTTTAAGTTTTGGTTTGATCCATTCAGGTATCCAGTCAGCTCGGTCTATGTTGAATCTCACCTCAACTTTAGTATTTACTGAAAGACAGAAGGTCATAAAATAAATAAAACAATGACCTGTCCTTAACTAGGAAGCAAATGTATTCAGGGGGACTTCATATATATATATATATATATATATATATATATATATATATATATATATATATATATATATATATATATATATAATTTTGAAGTCCTTAAATGTATTCAAGGGGACTCCATATAAATAATGTCAAAGTCCTTAAATGGAATACAAGAATATAATGTCAAAGTCCTTAAATGGAATACAAGAACATAATATCAAAGTCCTTAAATGGATTACAAGAATATAATGTCAAAGTCCTTAAATGGAATACAAGAATATAATGTCAAAGTCCTAATAAATGGAATACAAGAATATAATATCAAAGTCCTTAAATGGAATACAAGTGTCACAGAATTAGGCAAAGAAATAACTTGGTTTTGCCTTAGAACTATTTGACTATTTCTCATTGTGCATGTGTACAACGTTATCTAGGGTGAATATGTGTTTTTCCAGGTAAGCGACTGTATTGACATGTACCTAGCCAGAAATTACTTATGACGAAGAAACATTAATAACATGATATGCACGGGTATATTACCCTGACTTTTGCTCACTCTTCTATGGATTTAAGTAAGATCAATTTCTAAAACCGACACTGGTCATTTTGGATCACGTCAAGGAGTGTACGCTCTCCATTGTTCTCCAGCCAAATGGGTAAGTGTTAAATTTACATTTTCATTTGATATGCGAAGCTTATTCGGTTTGTAATGTCTTATCGCATAATAATGCATTTATTACAACGCAGATTTGAACTTTGAATTACAAGTCACTATTAGAGGTTAAAGTATTATCATATATCTAGAAATTATACAGAAACTATTATTATGACCAATTTGGTTTTATTGTAGCTGAGTGTCTGTCGCTCTGATTGTGACTGTCACTGTGATTATGACTGTGAATATGACTAGAGCTGTCTGAAGCTGTCTAAAGTTGTTTAGAGCTGTCTGGAGTTTCCAGAGTATTTAAGGCTGCATGCTGTCGATACGTATGTATGTCCTTAAATGGATTACAAGAATGTAATTCCAAAGTCCTTAAATGGAATACAAGAATATAATATCAATGTCAAAGTCCTTAAATGGATTACAAGAATATAATGCCAAAGTCCTTAAATGGATTACAATAATAGAATGTCAAAGTCCTTAAATGGATTACAAGAATATAATGCCAAAGTCCTTAAATGGAATACAAGAATATAATATCAATGTCAAAGTCCTTAAATGGATTACAAGAATATAATGCCAAAGTCCTTAAATGGATTACAAGAATATAATGCCAAAGTCCTTAAATGGATTACAATAATATAATGCCAAAGTCCTTAAATGGAATACAAGAATATAATATCAATGTCAAAGTCCTTAAATGGATTACAAGAATATAATGCCAAAGTCCTTAAATGGATTACAAGAATATAATGCCAAAGTCCTTAAATGGATTACAATAATATAATGTCAAAGTCCTAATAAATGGAATACAAGAATAAAATGTCAATGTCAAGGTCCTTAAATGGAATACAATAATATAATGTCAAGGTCCTTAAATGGAATACAAGAATATAATGCCAAAGTCCTTAAATGGAATACAAGATGCAACAGAATGGATAGATATACTCCTGCAGCACTGATTTTTTTTAGTAACAAGAAGACACCATAAGAAGCATTTTTATTGAAACCCACATATACATTTATAAACAACCCACATATACATGTATAAACAACACATATATGCATGTTCAAACAAACCACATATACATGCATAAACAACCCACATATACATGCATAAACAACCCACATATACATATACATGTATAAACAACCCATATATACATGTATAAACAACCCACATATACATGCATAAACAACCCACATATACATATACATGTATAAACAACCCACATATACATGCATAAACAACCCACATATACATGTATAAACAACCCACATATACATGCATAAACAACCCACATATACATATACATGTATAAACAACCCACATATACATGTATAAACCCACATATACATGCATAAACAACCCACATATACATGTATAAACAACCCACATATACATGTATAACGACCATCTGTTCAGAAGAAATGGCAATAATAAGATCTCCAAGATGGCTACAATGGTGACTACACTGGAGGACTGCTAAAGAATATTTTAATGTAGAACTTATGACATATCATAAGAAGTCTAATAGTGAAATCTCAATGTCACTACAAATAAGAATTTTGTAGTAATATTAAGTTTTCTAGATGGCCAACATGCCCATGAATTACTTTATATTAAGTCTTTTAAAGAAAACCCTACATTGATACAACCATTCCATCAGGATGAGTAGCATAGTTGATAACCCCACAGTACAAGAATACTGACTGCTTGTGACAAAAATACTGATTTTCAGGAATAAACACTGATTTTTAAAACTTTAATGCATATGTAACTATTTACAACATCCACACCCATCAGTAAAGTAGGATCGTAACTTACTTAATTACTTAATATACAAGATGCATGTGTTGCACGCTTGCACCTTCACCAATACCTGTACAAAGGGAAGATCACTCTGCCTGACCACCACCTAGGTGGGCAGATAACCTTTAGCTTCCTTTAGAGCTGGTTTTGTGAGATAAGAGTAGTTCTACTAAGGTATTTTGACTGGGTTACAATGTAGTTAAAAAAGAAATGCAATTGCAATATGTATACATGTCTGCCATATTAAAAAGTAGTGGTAAGAACTGGCAGTTTCATCAATATGGCTTCAGTCATGCAAAACATACTAATGAATGCAGCTATGTTGTTTAAGTAGAAGCATACAAATGTAGGAAATGCAAAATATTTACAACTTCAAAACCTATATTCACATACTGGCCTCCAGACCCCACTAGATTCAAATTACAAACCTTTGTTTACATGCTGGCCTCCAGCCCCACTAGATTTCAGGTACTTGATTTCCAACCGATCTATAAAAAAAACAAATGATCATTATCAACTTTATTAGCATTATCATTATTGCTGCTGCTGCTATTGTTGGTTCTACTACTGTGTTATCATCAAACCACCACCACCACCACAATCTCTGTTTGGCTACTGTAAGTTGCTTATGGGTCATAACTCTGTAAAACACAGGCAGTGCTCAAAGAAAAAAATTTTAAACACAGGTCAAGGGCTGATGACTTAAATAAACTCACAAGCCCTGACTGAAATTCTACAAGTCTGGACTCCAATTTCCTCATGCCCAAAATTCCCCCTTTTCTATAATGTCACACAACTATGCAATTGCTACAATTTAATAAGGCCTGAAGGTAATGCGAGTGTCATCAGTGTTCATCATTACACTCACTAAGAACTGGATGCTCCTTGTGCTCAAACATTTCTGCTGGGTTCTCTGAGTGAATCCTAGTCAGAACCAAGCTGACATAATTATGTCAATGTGTTGTTTGCAGTATGTGCAAAGAATTAATAGCAAATGCCCCCCCCTTTTTTTTTCCCCTTATTTTTACTGGTGTGCTTCACAAAGTAAAGCTCTGTCAACCAAGAGTTCTGAAATTTATTTTTGCTAAACTCTGCTGATAGGTAACTGCTTCCTAAAATGGCTTAAATAATTCATTATACTTGAAAACTATTCTGACAACAGAAATGATCATGCTTTACAGTCTATATATGCAGTAAAATCTGACTTCAAAGAAATATTGCTGTTGTTCACAAACTTGTCAAAAATATAATGCATGTGGCTTAAACATTCTCATTCAAGGCAATAATATGTAATAACGTTTGTTCTTGCACACTTATCGATGATCTCTTTGATTTACCTATAATGGGTTGTTCCACTTCCTAATCCTACCTATGCAACTTAACACAATGGGCTCACCCACTGCAGCCTTCAAACACATCTCACTAGCTATTGCCAGCCATTTAAGTAATACATGACATAGTGGTTTAAACCTGACCTCTTTGCCTTTAATTGTCACTATTTAAACTACCCAAGGGTTAGTTTTACATCAGCTCCAAGTGTGACTGTTTACTGTTTAAACATGTAATGGGCATATAATGAAAGGGGAGGGTTTTTTATTTTTAATACTACTAAAAATTGAGTTTTCTCAAAAAACGACCATGCCAGGGGCTTTGGGAGTACAAAATCATATTTTTATTGTGACACACCATGTTTCAATTTGATTAAAATCATATCTCAATTTCATGTTGGGGAGTGGTGATCTGATTTTGATTGTGGCCTGTTATGACAGGTATGTCAACATCTTGAAAATACATTTATACATTTCATCAGTGCTATCAAAGTTTCCTCTGGCAAATTAATTTTTTTGACAAGCCCCATGGGCACTTAATTAGAATACAAGACGAACCTGATCTAAAATTAGAGGAGCGCCGGGCTATTGGATTTCTTTTTAGCACTTATAGGTAAGATCTAGTCATCATGAATTTAAAAAAATATATACATATATACTGTACAGTATATCCGTATGTGTTTTACTGCAGAGTCCACTCTTCCCTCCATACACCCTCCAATACTCATCCCAACCCCAAAATGCAACCTAGGGGTCAAACGCTAAATCCATCCTGCTACTATGACAGACTATACATGTCGAGTTCCATCAAAAATAATTTTTTAAAACATTTTTATTGACCACTATAAATTGTAAAATAAATATCTTGAATTCGACTATGCTTATGTGACCAGGGTCTGTTAAGAGCATAAAATTACACAGGGTCTATAAATAGATGCTTACGTATGTGTTGATAATTACAAATAAGAATCTTAAACACAAGACTTAATGACGACTTTGGGTTAATTTCTCATTGGCTGATGGGACAATTCTAGAAGATTTTCAGTATCTTTCCATCGGTTGGGCAAGGTTATAAATGAGTAGTAAACTTTATTGTGTGGTGTATGTTGTGGTGTACATTGTGTGGTGTATGTTGTGGTGTACATTGTGTGGTGTATGTTGTGGTGTACATTGTGTGGTGTATGTTGTGGCATACATTGTGTGGTATATGTTGTGGTGTACATTGTGTAGTGTATGTTGTGGTGTACATTGTGTGGTGTATGTTTTGGTGTACATTGTGTGGTGTATGTTTTGGTGTACATTGTGTGGTGTATGTTGTGGTGTACATTGTGTGGTGTATGTTGTGGTGTACATTGTGTGGTGTATGTTTTGGTGTACACTGTGTGGTGTATGTTGTGGTGTACATTGTGTGGTGTATGTTTTGGTGTACATTGTGTGGTGTATGTTTTGGTGTACATTGTGTGGTGTATGTTGTGGTGTACATTGTGTGGTGTATGTTTTGGTGAACATTGTGTGGTGTATGTTGTGGTGTACATTGTGTGGTGTATGTTTTGGTGTACATTGTGTGGTGTATGTTGTGGTGTACATTGTGTGGTGTATGTTGTGGTGTACATTGTGTGGTGTATGGTGTGGTGTATATTGTGTGGTGTATGTTGTGGTGTACATTGTGTGGTGTATGTTGTGGTGTACATTGTGTGGTTTATGTTTTGGTGTACATTGTGTGGTATATGCTATGCTGTGTACTTTGTGTGGTGTACATTATGTGGTGTATGTTGTGTGTGTGTGGTGTACTTTGTGTGGTGTACATTGTAAAATATGGTCATAATAGAAGGTGTATTTAAGGGGAGAACTAAGCAGTCAGATTTATTCCTAGTTCAGTCATCTTCATTTCTTGTGTTCCTCTTGTAAGCCTGCAGACATGTTTTATATTATACTTAGATATTATTTGAGAGGAAAAACATTTGTTTGGACTGTCCAGTGGAAACCGAAAGTGCTCATTATTTAGACTATAATATTGCTCTGCAACTATTGTGAATTATTCAGCGGAGTTCTGGACAATACCATGATTCTTGTCGGATCAGTACATTTCTGGTTTTCAGTTTGAGTTTTTAATCTTCTGAATAATTAGATGAGGAATTTTTAGAGAAACTATCAGCAAGAATATTTGCTACGTCACATTCTGAACTAAATTTGTTATTGTTCAGTTGTAGATGTCAAAGAGAATTGTGTTTTCTCTTTCCATTTATTTTGCGGATAGTGTCCCAAACTTTCTTAATAGAGGAACAAGAGTTTGAAGAAACATATTTCTTCCATGATGCTCATTTACTTTCTTTGATTGTACTGTGAGCTTTGGCCCGGACAATAAGATTTTTACTTAAGTTTTCGGTTGTCGGACGATTGTTAAAATTTTTTTCAATGCTTCTCTGTGTTGTCTAATCGCTTCCTTACATTCCTTAGTGACCCAGGGTTTTGGGGTTCTTTTACAGTTCGATGAGGACTTGGGAATGGATTTTTCTGCAATCTTGATTAAAACAGAAGTAAAATGCTGAATCTGGGTCATTAATGTTGAAAACTGTATCCTCATTCAGCCTAGTTTTACAGAGTGTTTCAAACTTATCCCAGTTGGTCCTCTTAATATTCCATTGTGGAATTGCATCATCAATTGTTGAGTTAATATTTTCAAGGGAGATTGGAAAGTGATCACTGCTGTGAAGGTCATCAGCAACCTTCCATTCATAGTCCAAAAGCAGTGAAGGAGAACAAATTGCCATATCGATGCACGTGTATGTACCCATTCCTGGGTGTAAATATGTTGGTGTTTTGGTGTTATATTGACACAAATTGTGTCTAGAAATGAAGTCTTCTACTTTGTGACCCCTGTCACTTATATGATTTGATCCCCATAAAATGTTAAAATCCCTGAGAAAACAAATGGCGCAGGAAGTTGCTGAACAAGACTAATTCGTTTGGTACTAGGTTACTGTTTGGTGGTATGTAAATAGAACAAACAGTAATCACATGATGTAGAGTGATGCTTACAGCAATGGCTTGCAAATTTGTATGTAAAGGGATGACACTATGAGGGGCTCTGTTGTTCGCAATAACAGAAACTCCTCCTGAGGCCCTGTCAACATTTTGGGAGTAGGTATTAAACAGGGAGTAGTTTTTAAGTGTGATGTTATTAGTATCTTTCAAGAAAGTTTCCTGAAGGCATAGTACTGCAGGATTATGTTCGTTTAAAAACAGAAGAATATCATGGTAGTTGGCTTTAAGTCCTCGACAGTTCCATTGTATGATAGTGTTCTTCATAACATGTTGAAATTGAAGATTGTGGAGCTAGGTTAGACCTTTCGCGGAGGCAATCTGTGAGGTTATTTCTCTGGAGGAAGTGCGGGGGCTGAAATTTTTGTTGGTAGGTCTAGAGCTACCTTGAGAGCCACCCTGAGGACAAGGAGCAGTTTCTTTTGCATCCATATCCTCAAAGTCTACAAACCTGTTGTGCAGTTTTATAGGGTCATCTGACCCCTTTTGCTGCCTATTTGTTTGCAATTTCTTTTTACTGTTTGGTGATTTTGTCGATGTAGTGTTGTTGAATGTTATTTGAGTCTATATCGAGTTTTTCAGGTTTGTAATGCGGAATGTTTGAGCTGGAAGGGGATTCAGGTGGGTTTGTCTGGGTTTGGACATCTTTCGTTGCTTTTGTTTGTTTTTAACTACAGCTGAAAAGGTCGGGCCCGGGCGGGAAGTTCTAGTTTGTACAAGCTTCCTTGCCTCTGGATAGGGGATGTTGGAGGTGTACTTAATCATCTGTATTTCCTTCGCCTGTTTCCAGGTGACACAATCCTTTGAATTAGCATGGTGCTCCTTTCCAAAGTTGATGCAATGCGGAGTAACTCTGCACTTGGTTTCCTGATGAGAAGGATCTCCGCATTGGCCACATACTTGGCTTCTCGAGCATTGGTCTTCATGATGGCCGTATTTTTTACATTTGAAGCTTCAAAGGGGATTTGGTATATATACCTCAACCTTGACTTGTAAGAATCCAACTTTACAACTTTAGGTACTGTTGGTTTTGTTAAAGCTGAGTATAATGGTGTTGTTGTCCTGCTGAGTGTTTCGTTTGATATGAATTCTATGGACTGTAGTGATAACTTCATTTTTCATCCCTTCGATCATTTCATTGTCGCTGACTCCAGCCAAGTCATGGCAATGAATGACGCCTTTTAATGTATTCAGTGATACGTGCGTGAAACAAATTACTGGTATGTCATGAAAGGTCTTAATGTTTTGGATGTTTTCAGTCTGTGCTTTACGTTCGCACTCTACAAGCAGACCACCTGATTTCATCTTTTTTAACACTTTAGGGTTTGCCGACTAATCCAAGTATAGTCTTTTCAAGTATAAATGGCAATAGTGCAGCAAGTGGTTTAAATTCATCTTTGGACTGGATGACCATGAAGCGAGGAAAAGATTCCATGCTACATGGCTCATCGTCTGAGTCTGAAACAGTTTTTGTTCTCTTGTGTGGGTCTTTTGTTTGATTTTTGATTTTTATTTTTTTCATCACCCGTGCTCACCCACCCGTCATGGAGTCCAACAAGGGGACACTTTCCAAGTGCCAGGGATACACAGGTGGTATGCTCATTAGGTAAGATTACCCCATTGAGCCACCAACTTCTAGGAAGTCTTCTGAGAGTAGGAGAAATAAAATATAAAGGGGTAGAAAGTAAGGGCAATGGTGGTATCAAGAGAGACACATGGCGATAAAAAGAAAGTGATCAAGTAAATAAAGACCTCCTAGGACTTAGCATGACCAGCCAATTAGTCAAGACTGGGCCCATCCCAACCACCTGTCTAGAAGAAGTAAAGGCCAAAGTAGTGTATTGCATCAGAAAGTCTCTGCTCAACTACCAGGATCCTTTCCTCCCCCGACACAGGACGCAACCCACGGCAAACAAATATATTTTATATTTCTTCTGAATAAAAGCATACATAATTCAAGAAAATTTTGAGCTCAGTTCTTATTTTTTGTGTGATTATGCCTACAAAGATTCAAAATTATGCTCAATATTTTCAATTTTTGTGAGGACTTTCACAATCTCACAACCGAGATGCAACCCTGGAAAATGATTCAAGCCTTACTAGGATGCAATAATATGTGATGGGAAGTTTATTAAACAATAAAGACTTCTTTTCTTTTGATACAACCATGCTTGATAAAAATTACATCCCAATGAAAATACTGCAAATCTTTAATAAGAAAGCTATGTTCTATGATAAGACAGCCCACCCCCAACAACACACTTTTCAACAAATATGAAAGACTTTCATGCAATAAATGATGTATGACAATAAAATGGTTACTGCACTTTGTTATATGTACATGTAGTTACAACCGTACAACGTATGGATGGAGTGAAAGACAGACAAGGTCATTACCAGACAGACAGACAAGGTGATTACCAGACAGACAGACAATGTGATTACTAGACAGACAGACAAGGTGATTACCAGACAGACAGACAGACAAGGTGATTACTAGACAGACAGACAGACAAGGTGATTACTAGACAGACAGACAGACAAGGATTTTAAAGAAAAAGAATTTCCCCGGCTTTCCTCACTGGTTATACTTGCTATTTAAAAAAGACCTTGTATATCTTAGGTATAATGCAAAGAACCTTTAATTCCCTTTATTTTGGTGTATGATTGATGGGTGTACTATGGGTTATAGAGTATACAGCTTGGCCTTACTTCAGATGTGCACCTTTCAAAAAAGTGCTAGCTCTACTTGGTCATTTTCACTTCCTGAACTTCAGAGGTAAATTGTATAAAAAAAGAGCTGATAATTTTTTTTACATTTTATATATTTGGTAATTCATTCATTGCACTTTCAGAAGCTGGTATTGGCTAGTCTGGCAAAATTAATTTTCCCTATTTTAATAGCTCCTATGTATAGTGTACTTTAGACTAATTCAGGCTGATTTTTTAATACAAGGGAGCAGTCATTTTAGTTAGCAGTGTGCTTAAATCATGTAAAATTTCCAAAAGTACAATATCCAAAAGAAATATCATCCACATTACATTAATGTAGCATAGAGGTATGCCAACATTCTCTCCATTGTGCATGTTTTAAATGTGAACTACTTCACCTTACATATGTCACTCTCTCAAAAGTACATATTATCTGGTAAGCGCCCCCATTACCAGACAGACAGACAAGGTGATTACTAGAAAGACAGACAGACAAAGTGATTACTAGACAGACAGACAGACAGGGTGATTATCAGACAGACAGACAGGGTGATTACTAGACAGACAGACAAGGTGATTACCAGACTGACAGACAAGGTGATTACTAGACAGACAGACAGACAAGGTGATTACCAGATGTCCGATAAATCTCAAGATGCAAGGTCTAAATTAATTTACATCAAATGTGTCACAAAAGAAAAAAATTGTACTTTACCTATGGGTACATATCCTGAAAATGATCCTTCACTAGCTTTCTTTGAAACTTTGGTATCCTGGAAAAACAAAAATAAATTTCATATTTTTTTATAAAAGTAGGTATAAAAGCAAACTACATCCAATATTCCAACTGAAAGCAAACTACATCCAATATTTCAAATGAAAGCAAACTACATCCAATATTCCAACTGAAAGCAAACTACATCCAATATTCCAACTGAAAGCAAGTTACATCCAATATTCCAATGAAATCAACCTACATCCAATATTCCAACTGAAAGCAAACTACATCCAATATTCCAACTGAAAGCAAGTTACATCAAAGATTCCAAAGAAATCAAACTACATCCAATATTTAAACTCGAAGCAAACTACATCCAATATTCCAATGAAAGCAAACTACATCCAATATTCTAACAGAAAGCAAACTGCATCCAATATTCCAACTGAAATCAAACTACATCCAATATTCCAATGAAATCAAACTACATCCAATAATCAAACTGAAAGCAAGCTACATCCAATATTCCAATGAAATCAAACTACATCCAGTAATCAAACTGAAAGCAAGCTACATCCAATATTCCAATGAAATCAAGTAATTCAAAACAAACTTGGACATTATTTCCTGGATTTCAAATTTAGTATCATTTGGAAGTTTTGTGTATTACAACTCTATAGTATTAAAATAAGCAATACAAAAGAGCGAAAACCAGCAAGTTTTTAAATTCAACAAATAATTTATTTCCCTAGAATACAATGTAAAACTGTAAAAAGAACTAATGGTATTATGTTTGGTAATCTTAGAGGTAATGTTTACAAGAATTCATTGAAAATATTTGCAATGTCATATGGATCATAAACAAGGTTTCCATCATTAATTAGGAATGATGCTGCATAGTCATGAGCAGAAGATAGATATCACCTGCCATCGTTTTCAGATGATTATGTAAGACATTACAGCTAGTTGCAAGGAGGGCATTCGGCAATAGCAGCAGGTAAGTATTGCATAAGTAAAAATAGTTTTACCCCCCCAACCCTATATTTTAACAGCAGCAATTACTTATCCTGCCAATACTGATTAGCTGAATTTGTCAGTTAGGAGGGTAGGCTGATGCTATTATCAAAAGATAAAAAACAGAAGGAAAAAAATGTACTCACCAAATTGGGTGATGTCCACTTACAGAAGGTTGCCGTCTCTCTGAGCCATAACAAGGGGCCTCAGAGAAGAAATGCCCATGCTCTGTTGTGCTAAAGAGGCAAAGACAGTATGGAACTCCAAAAAGATGCCTCCATGACATCCTCCAAGGAGGAATGATTAAGGTAGGACTTGCTCAAACCTCATGAGATTTAGGTCTTAATGAGGGATGGATGGATATGCTTTTTTGATTGTGATGACAATCCACCAGGAAAGAGTCAACAGAGCTCCCAAGAGAGAGGAAGAGATGTTTTGTACCATTCCTTTTTGCCTTGGAGGCACTAAGATAGAAGTGCAGAGCACACACAGGGCAAAGATTTTGATCATCCTTGGCACAGATATGACTGAGACCCTTATAAGAAGGGAAGCCACCAAGGGTAATAATTTTTAGTGAGAAATCCCAAATGGCAAAGAACGCAAATGGAATTCCCATTAACTGGGGACAGCCAGTGTCAATATACAAGGCATCAGGGATCATCCTGGGCTTCGCCAATGTCGCAAATTGCGATTTTTTTTTCTTATTGGCGACAAAAATATCCCATCTGGCGATTTTTTTGGCGACATACTTTTTGGTTATTTAATTTGTACATACAATCATGGATTTGGACTGGATAAATTAAAAGGCAGAACGAAAGGAAGCCACAAACTTGACTAAGCAATGCATTGGAATCAATCTGTTACACAAACGATCCTTTGTTCTTATTGACAACCCCATCTTTACAGTGCATTGTTACATCATAATCTGCTTATGCTGACATCTGGGCTGAGGACTGTATGCTGCGATACAGTCAATCATGCTACCGCACTATACCTACAACTGACCGACTTCTGAAGACGCGAATAGAACAGATACAATTAATTGTATGGCTAATCCTTCTGTTTTTTTTTATACATATACCAATACAATAGTTTTGCTGAACCTTCATAGAAAACTGATAACCTTTGAAGTACCGACTACTGTGTATAAATACAAAGCAAATGGAAAAAATCTCAATCACAATTACATCTGTCGCCAGTGCAGCATTTTACTCATTGATCTTTTCCTTTTGCCATCAGTCCCGTGTTACGGCTGCAGAAACTTAAACTCCGCAACAAGAAATAGCAAAAAAAACAAAACAAAAAAAAACAGTTTTGCATAATTAATAATAATTATTTATTTCTCAAAATACAGGAGTGAAAGAATCCCTAAATTGGGTGTGAATTTATGCTTATATATACGGTCCAGTATTGCCAGGTTTTGACTTGTGTACGTTTCATTCGTGGGAATGGAGATCCTATTTTTCTTGTCGAGAAAATTTATACAGCATTCAGTGATCATTCTTGGGAGTTAGGAAGCAATTCGCTACAAGCTTTGTGAAGCTAGCCATGGGGGGGGGGGGGGCTGCTGAGAGACTACTAGTGTCACCTGTCAGCACTGTAGACTGTGAACGTGGATCCCGTATGATGAACCTCATAAAAACTGACATCAGAAATAAGCTCTGCATCTCATCTCTCGAGAATTTAATGAGAATCAGCATGTACAGATGTGAAAAATTAGACTTTGAAACTGCATTCAACAAGTGGGCAGCCCTAAAATCGCGACGGATCTTCATGTAACACTTTGTAACATCTTGTTAATGCTTAAAGTATTAACTAACCCATCTTTTGTAATTTTCATTGCCTGTTACATTAATAGACTAAATTAACACTTGGAAAAATGTACACTACTTATTTTGGCGACACTTTTTGAAAATTGGCGACAAAATATTGAGGTTGGCGATTTTTTTTGCGACAGCTTTTTAAACGCCAGGACCATCCCTGAAGGCATGAATCTCACTTCTTTGTCTTGCATAAGCTTGAGCAAGTAGAACTGAGTGTGAGGTCTTGAAAGGAAGCTTCATATGTGGCTTTGGTTAATGACAAGAGGATTCCATCTGGACAAAAGAGAGCCAGAGATAGGTTTCTGGAGCTCCAAATACTTAATATGATTGGCATGGTGCGAATCTGAATCAATTTCCATGCCCTGAGACAATTTAAGTGTGTTGGAGATGGCATCTGAATAGCCCTTTATAGATCTCAAAAAGGAACAAAAGGGAATCAGTAAAAAAATGGTTACAGAGGGATGAATAGGATCAACATGTTTTTTTAGTAAACAGAAAATTCTCCATCTGGCATCAGAGACCTTGGATGTAGAAGCTCTCCTGGCCTCAATGATGTAACTGGTACTTGGCCCAAAAACTTGTTATGCAGAGAGATCACTTGAGATGTGAAGGTGGAGAATGTGTGGGCTGTTGTGGAGAAGTGATCACCTGTGTTGTGACAGGAAATCCCCTTTGAGAGGTAGAGACCTGGGTGGATTTATCAGCAGGTCTAAGAGAGCACTGAACCATGATCACTGGGACCACAGTGGGGAAATGAGGATGATCTGAACTGAAGTTCGGACTTTAGCAGAACTTGTGGTAGTGGATAGAAGAATAGGAAAGTATATGCTAACAGGCTATTTAACTGGAGCCAAATGCATCTACTGCCCATGCTCAATGGTCAGAGATATGAGAGACATAAAAGGGAAATTTGTTATAAAGCCTGGTTGCAAACAAATCCACTAGGGGTCTTCCCCAGAGTGTGTACAGGGACTCTGTTACTGAGTGGTAATAAGACCATAATGTGAAAACAGCTCAGCTTGTTCTGTTCAGGCTCTCCGCAAAGATGTTTATCTTGCCCGAAATATGACAAACTCAGTGACATCTTCTTAGGCTGTCGAGATGAAGAGGTTCCAGACCTCCACACAAGAGAAAGGGCAAGTATGCCTCCTTGATGTCATATATATGCTATGACAGATGCGTTGTCTGAGGCGACTAGGAATATTTCTTAATTTCACCTGATGCAGCTGGGGAAAGAAAATTTTGGTCTTTGATAGTGGGGGTTGTTCCCGAAAATAGAGTCTATAACAGTTGTTCATGATGATTGAAGAAGCTCCTGAGTAGAGGCCTATGCAAGCACCTACTTGCATGTTAGTAGAGAGAGGTTAAATTAATATGGCTGTCCCCGCCCCCTTCCTCCAGTGGGAAAGGAAGGAGGGTTAGTGAACTTCCTCTTTTGGGGTCCGTAGCAACCTGAGTACCATGGATGTGACAAGTGAGGAGGTGTTTTAGCTTTAGTTTGTGGACTGAACTGGGGCTGCGTCTGCTTGAAAATTTTGCAGATGGCCCTTGCCTGAATACAATTCTTGGCCAACTGCGATGGGCCAGGAGTGGATATGAAGGATCAATGTTGAAGATTCACCAAGTCTTGAGAAGCCACGGTAAATATGAGACCCTAAGAAGGTCTCTGCTTCTAGTGAAGCAGCTCTTAGAAAGTCTTTAGAATTATTAAGCAAAATCTTTGAAGATCCAATGCATCATGGCATATGTGCAGAAATTTTGCCAATAATGCTATGGCAACAGAAAGAACGCATCAGGACATCTTGCTCACAGCTTCCAGAACATGTAAACAAGCTGGATTCAATGAGGCCTCTTTCAGCATAATGAAGAAAGTAGCTGAGAATAAGCAGGCATGTGAAATAATGGTTAAGAGAACCAGTTTTCTGCTTCATGACATTATTTTGATGCGATGGCATGTCCAGGCTCCTTTAGAAATACCCACTTTGGATGCATTGGCATCCAAGTGCAGAGATTTGGTAAACCTCTTTGGGGAATGTACCCGGCAGCTGACAGAAGAGACCAGGGTCTCAATGTTGAGGAGGAAGGAACCCCCTCTAAGGTGTCAAGCAATATTTAGCTAAGCGAAAGCCTCTGTGATATTTCCTCTATCACAGATGAATGTGAGAGAAGTATGAAGTCTGGTTATGTTGATATCCCTGAGATCTTTTCCAAATGGAGAAGATCTTTTTGGACTGTGTGCCAGAAGGTTTGGGGTACAAATCTGGGGGTAAAAGTTTATCCCTTTATCAAAGAACCAGACCTCTTCTTTCTCCTAAAGCTTAGATGAAGGGATGTGCCTCAGAGGTGTCATTGCCACAGTTTTGGTCTCAAAGTCATTCAGTTCAAAAGAATAGAGAGACTATTGTCATCCTCATAGTCTAGAAAGGAGCACTCTGCACCACTGTCCGTGGTTCATCATGAGGTCCAGAAGGGAAGCAAGAATGTAAGTCTACCCTGGATGATGTAAAACCTTTAGCTTTCCAAGTGGAGGTCACCTGATGGAGAGGTGATGCTGCAGCTATGTCCTGCCATCCCATCTGTCATCAACCCATGATGGCATAATGGACCACGGGTCCTGAAGTGAAGGATCCCAGATCCCATAAAGTTTCACCGATATAATTTGGATTGGGGGAAGGGACAACAAAGTGATCCTAGTTCCGGACACATGATGGGATGGTGGGGGGGAGAAGGGGAATCCGGTCTGTACCCTGTCCCCATATTGTGAGGCAGATGAGTAATAACAGAAGACCTTAGCCTCACCTGATTTATCTTTCTGTGCATAATAGTTGCAGTCTCTCAGTGTAACAAGAAGGAGCAACATGCTGCCAGAAGCACAAGATGTGTTGTGGTGCTCTACCTCCCTAATGGGAGAGCGCAACCCACTGTCATGGTGCTCTACCTCCTTAACAGGAAAGTGCAACCGCTGTCACAGTGCCCTACCTCCTTCAGAAGAGGGTGCAACCCACTACTGCAGTGCTCCACCTCTCCTGCTGGAGGAAGCAACCCATTACCTGAAGCAAATACACTGTTCGGAGATTGAGAAGTGTCTGTATTCTCCTCCATATTGGGAGAAGCTGAATGACTCCTTGAATGCTAGTCCTTCCTTCTAGAGGGTTTCACAGGCTGCCAAAGATGTTGGTCCCAGCAATTTAGACATGAAAGAAATACGGAAAAATCTAAAGATGAGGGAGATATGTATGTCTGGAATCAGATTCAGTTTTTTTTTGTTTTAGACGGTCATAATTTGCAAAAAACAGTGCAACATTTTTTGTGTGTGGTCTCACTGCCCCACAGACTGTCCTTACATTATCCTGTAATAAAGAAATAATAAATGTCATACTAAATCACTTGTTACCTTGAAATATATCTGGCTGTATGCAGTGTTATACAGCGTACCCTCATGTGTATGCACTAAGAAAACTGTATGATGTTGCCATGAAACTCACCAGGTTGTATGCAGTGTCATAGTGCATACACATCTGTGTATGCACTGAATATACTATAAGCATTTAATAAACAAAACCTGCAGTTTTTCTGATTGAAATATAAGATAAATCACCTGTGGACTTTGTTTATTAAAGCAACATGCAAATACATATGCAATGTCAACTTGTAGTGTGGGCAAACATAAAAAGTATACAACGTAAAATCTAAGAATAGAGGAAATGATGTACTCAATATTAGGCAAGGCCTATTGTTATTTTCCTTAGAACACAAGGACATATCTGCACCATAGTGTTTTTTCAATAATATTCAAGGCACGTGTGTGTCCACGTAAAAAATTGGACATTAGGTGGCCTCAGATGCCCTTGAAAAAGTCAATAATGGATTGATGAATAGAAAAATATCTCAGGAGTAAAACAAGCCATACAGTATGGTCGTGTACCTTAAAATAAAAAAAAAAAGGAAATAGCATAAGGAAATCGACGATCATGGTGAACGAAGTATTGGAAGTTCCGTACCTTCTCTCTTATATATTAAGATTGAGAGAGTCCCACATCAGAATGGGTCATGTGGGTAATCTAAGGTATTTATATCACTCTGCATGATTTTTTTTCTTTTAGATTATTGTGGGTTTTTATTTCTTTTTTTTTCAACATCAAGCTCGCGTCGAGCACCTGTGGTGCACAGGTGCTCGATGCCAGCTTGATGTTCAGAAAAAAAGAATAATCTAAAGGAAAAAAATCATACAGAGTGACGAAAATACCTTAGATTACCCCCATGACCCGTTCTGACATAGGACCCTCTCTATCATAATATATAAGAGAGAAGGTACAGAACTTCCAAATACTTCGCTCCACCCATGACCCTCGATTTCCTTCTGCTATTTCTGTCTTTAAAGGCATGCGACCATACTATATGGCTTGTTTTACTTCTGAGATATTTTTCTATCCATCAAGCCATCATTGACTTTTCTGCACTGTACCAAACTGAAGTTACGGGCTGCGAAACGTGCGATTTTCGTGAAGTTTTTTGTGGACACTTCTGTGCTCCTATGAAAACCAGTGACAAGAGCGATATGGACAATGTTTTCAACTCTATGGTGCATCCCTTCTTGAATTACAGAACAGCGGTAGATGCAAAAGTAAGTTTTTTACTTACCATTAACTCGATTCAACTTTAGGAATCCTGTTCCATGCAAGTATTATACATTGTCTTCTTCACTGCACAACACATCGTATACATGCATCTTTATTTTCAAAATAGGCGGCACTAACGTCAACGCCGAAATATGACTGGCTCAAAAGGTTATTCTTATTATCATACGAGCACGGAAGTGTCCACAAAGGAAAACTTCGCGAAAATCGCAGTTTCGGAGCCCGTAACTTCAGTTTGGTACAACGCAGAAAAGTCAGTGATGGCTTGATGGATAGAAAAATATCTCAGAAGTAAAACAAGCCATATAATATGGTCGCGTGCCTTTAAAGACGGAAATAGCAGAAGGAAATCGAGGGTCATGGGTGGAGCGAAGTATTTGGAAGTTCCGTACCTTCTCTCTTATATATTATGATAGAGAAGGTCCTATGTCAGAACGGGTCATGGGGGTAATCTAAGGTATTTTCGTCACTCTGTATGATTTTTTTCCTTTAGATTATTATTTTTTTTCTTAACATCAAGCTCGCGTCGTGCACCTGTGCTGTGGTGTATTTCAGTGTTTCCAGTAGCCCCTCGAAATCTAGATTCTTTACAATAAATATTCGTTTCTTACCTTAAATTCAACATGTTTGAGTGGATCAGGGTTACTGTTTGGATAAAGCTTTTCAAGTGCACAGTCGCTTTTATATGTCTGTCTTAAAAGAGTCACGGAATTAGTCCTGACCGATTTCAAAACACAACAAGTTCGTGAAATCATATTGTCTCCCAGTAAATGTCAAGGTCACAGATCAGACTGTAAAATGTAAGAACTCCCATAATGGATTTCGATCAAAGAATAAAAGAGATCGTATCGTCGATGTTTAAAAAAAATTAGTAATAATAATAGTAACTTTCATTTTACAAAATTGAATATATACCAAGACAGAGATTAAGCCCATTATAAATAATTAGATTGTTATAACATTGTCGTAAGTGGTAGCGTGGCCGAGCGGTCTAAGGCGCTGGTTTAAGGCACCAGTCTCTTCGGAGGCGTGGGTTCGAATCCCACCGCTGCCAATTATTTTACTTTGTTTGCCTCCATTATAATTAATGCATAATTTTTGTGTTGTTCACTGATAAGTACTGATTAAAAACATTATAGTGGTAAAATAGTTTACCTCCAGAATTCAACCAGTGCAGATCTATACTGCAGTAGTCCTTTTCTGCTATCTGGGATAACACAGAACGATAAATATCTGCCGATATGTAACAATCGTCGGTCTCGTAGTATACGCATTTACTACATAACTATATTTTCACGAACGAGAACAGCAGACAGCAATGAACAATGTTTATACAGCTTTTTAAAATACTAACATACTTACCTTTTATGTTTGATATTGTAGTATGACATGCTTTTTTATCTTTGATATTGTAGTACTACAAGTTTACCTATAATCTTGTATGATGTAGTTCGACATACTTACTTTTTATCTCTGATAATGTAGACTTACCTTTTATCTTTGAATTTGTAGTACGATATACTTTCCTTTTTTCTTTGATATTGCAGTACGACATCCCTACTTTTTATCTGTGATATAATCTTTGAACGAAACTTCCGCTTTTGCCTTGTCCGTTACCCCAAGGGTCCCCTGACACACGTCCTCGTCTCTATCCCCCATGACAAGTTATCCCCCACGCGGCCCACAGATGTTTGATCACTTTAATTTTGTCCTTCTGAAGTGGAACCTGCAAGTTAAAACACACACGTGACGCTAGTGAGCCAGTCATGGGGGTATGGGGGTTAGAGGCTCGTACTGCTGTCCGTGTCACCATATAGCAGCAAATAAGGTCAAACAGACCCACTTTCGTACTAATCCAGAGCAGCAGAGAAGGTGAACAGACCTTTTGCTGAAACGTCATTTTGAAAACGAAAACCTCATACGAAAAAAGTGAAAAATGTAAGGTCAATAACGCTAAACCGAAGCCTCTAACTTTACCGAGAGTTTCTCTAATTGGGTTGTTTTTTTGTTGTTGTTATTTTATTCTGTCGTTTGTGTTTTTCTAAATTTGTATGTGTGTTTTCGTTTACCCACCTGACGTTTCAATGAGTTCATATCCTCTCTGCTGCTATTATTAAATCATTATTATATTAATTATGACACCGGGTACGGAGTCTTACACGGCTAGATTAGCTAGAGAAAGATTAGAAGCAATCAAAAGGATTTTGCCTGTTCGTGATGCTTTTAGACAGAAACTTCAAGAACGTCAAGAAGCACAAGCTGAATTAGCAGAAGGTACAGAAAAGTTATTTAAACCTATTACAAAGGTCACTGAAAGAACTGCAGAAGCTACTGACGCTCTCATTCAGCAGTAGTTAAGTGGGGCACTATACGTACAATGGAAATTAGCATTACGGAGACCCCTGGGTGAATATACATACAATGGAAATTTAACATGGCGAAAAATCGTGGGTTAATATACGTCCAAGGGGAATTAACATGGGAAAAAATTGTGGGCCGATATACGTACAAGGGGAATTTAACATGGGAATAGAGTTTGGGGGTTGTTTAGGGACAAAGGGGAATTGAATATGGGATTTTTTTTTTAAAAAATTTTTTTAATAAACGGGTAGCCAATGGAAAAACTATCTCTTTTCGAGAAATATGGCTGGCCCTGAAAAGGGCCTTTGGGTTTATGTTAATGTATTCATTAACATAAATGGTACCGCATTGGTCTTCTTCTTGTCCTTAGGCTACGTCTCACTGTTGGTCCGTAAATCAGCACTCTTTTCAGGCATCCTTGTCTTTCAACGTAGATCCTACGTATCCACAGGCTGGTGTTTGTCCTGTGGACAACGGTCCACTTGGATCGGACATACATGAGCATGTCCGTCCGGAACATCATGGAAGACACAAGCGTAGAAGATTGCACATCGGTCCACATCTTGAAGCGACGGGAACAAGTGAATCAATGCAGTGAACTGCGCTTATTTATAGGTACAGGAAGGATTGAAACGGATTGAATTCATTCACCAATCCGAACACGCGTTACAAAATTCAGTCAGCTCGCATCCAATCCGAAGAGAGCAGTCTGTGACGTCACGTGGTCTATATAGATTCGTTAGCGCTTGTGTGCGGTCAATCTATGCGACAGTGATTCAACATGACGGAAACTCAGAAAACGATCCACTGGGGTGCACCAGCAGGGGAGACTGCCCAAGGGAACCCGGACTTACTTTCAGAAGAGGTACATTGGGATTTTGTGGATTTTCTTACCTCGCAAGAATTTGTTCCGGAACCTTCGTTACCTTCTTCATTACCGCAAGTGGAGAATTTTAGACAGAGACAGAAAGAAGAATTGGAGAAATTTATGCAACGACAAAAGGAAGCGGAACAAGCTTTTCTCTTACAGCAACAGCAACAGCAACAAGAAGAGGTAAGAAAAAAACAACAGCAACAACAGCAAGAAGAAGTAGCAGCAAAGAAACAAGAGGATGAAAATCAAACGGCTACGGTACTGTTGGACATTTTAGCGGAGTTAAGAAGTCTGAAACAAATGTATCAGACTTCTTTATCACGACCGAAGAGAATACGACCTTCCCGAGCTAAACACGCCAACCCTGTGACTAAGCCTGTCCTACCACCCTTAGTGATTTCAACCCAATCATCAGAAGTAGGCCTTGGCCGTGGCAAAGGCTTAAGGCAGTTAAAGTTGATTGGTTAAACTCACCCCTACACCAAAATAAAAAGGCCCTTTTCAGGGCCACCCACATTTCTCGAAAAGAAATACAATTTCAATTTGCCAATAACTCAAAAATAAACCCCACCCATTTTACCCTTATAGTACGTGTCTGTGTATGAGTGCGTGAGTGTAGCTTCTTATTTTAAAATCAAAACTCAAAGACACTTACCTTATATCATTCATGTATTCTTTTATCCATTTTTTACAATCCAATTCACAACACAACACTTTAATTAAAAGTTCATTGACTTCTTCTTTCTCCTTGTTTAGTCTCTCTGTTTTTTTAATTTCTTCACCGTTTTTTCCTCATTTTCTTCCCTTCTTTTCTTCTCCTGTTTCTTTGCTTCTTTTAAATAGAATTGTCTTCTTTCTTCCTCTGAAGAATCCCTCTCTTCTTTCGAAGAATCCCTCTCTTCTTTCGAAGAATCCCTCTCTTCTTCCGAAGAATCCCTCTCTTCTTCTGAAGAATCCTTCTTTTCTTCTGACTCCTCTTGTTTCTTTTTTGGGCAATCTGGAGACCAATGTCCTTTTTCTTTACAATAATAACAGGTATCTTGACTTTTGTCTTTTTTAGCCCCTGTATTTTTTTCTTTTTTGACGGTCTGGACACTCTGAAGACCAATGCCCTTTCTTCTGACAGATATAGCAAGTATCCTGACTCTTATCTCGAAAGGAAGGAGAGTAGTCCGTCGGCTGGTCTGAAGAGAATTTTCTAATGACCCCTCGCAAAGCTCTGACGAAACGTTCCATCTGGGTAGTCTCTTCCATCGTTCTCCTCGGTTTGAGAGTGAAATGAATAGTGAAAGGACAAGACACACCCTTTTTATATACGCTGGTTTGCCAAGACTATAAATTAGTCTATGGTGTTTAAACTTGAGTCATTTGACGTTTTGCACTCAAGATGAAACGATCCCATTCATTCGAGAAGAAAGAAGAAGAAGAAGAAAGTAAGAGGCAGAAACGTGATCTATCGCCTCGTACCAGGGCTGAAATCTTGGCACAAATTCATGCCAGTGATTTTGAAGAGGACATGAGTGAACCAGAATCCGAACCCTCTAAACCAAGTTCACCACCCTTAGTCAACCCTGAAAAGTACTATTCCATTCGAGAGACGGAAAAGCGCTCCTCTAGAAAATTTAGAACCACGGCTTACACCTACACGGTGAAGTTTAAAGATTTCAAGGCCGACGTACCCTTGGAGAAATCAGAAGGGTTTATCACCGAGATGTGGGATTCTTTGCTCACCGCACTCAAGCGACAATGTCAAGCCAAAGAAGACGATCGCTTGACACTATCCATAGATCACGACGGTTTGAAATCCCCTGTTTGGATCGAGTTTAGCAGACCTGCAGAACTAACCCCTTCCAAAATCATGGATAAGATTCAACACGTACAACAATCTAATGACCAGTTTGACATCACCGATGGTAAAGCCACACTGAAAATGGCCCACGTCTCTCTTCCTCAAGGGACAGGACGCAAAAAGATGTTATTGGTGAACGAGCTTCGCAGCATTAAGCGTAGTCTTGTCCAAATTCACAATCCTCATGACCAGATGTGTTTAGCCCGTGCCATCGTGGTGGGACGAACCTATGCCAACAAGAACGACACGACAGAATGGAAAAGAACCTGGAACACTATTCAACGATCCGATCGAGCCAAACAACGAAACGAAGCAGAACTCCTGTTGCAACAAGCTGGCCTGTCCAAAGACACACCCTGTGGCATTCCTGAGATGCAAAAATTGCAAGATGCCCTAGCTCCACGCTACACCTTGAAAGTGCACCCTCAAGAAATGCGCGGGTCTCTGTTGTTTCGAGGCCAGGATTTTAAGGACGGAAAATACATTCACCTTTATTATCACGATGACCATTTCGATACCATTACCAGTATCACCGGATTCCTGGGATACAGTTATTATTGTGAGAAATGTGATCATGGTTATAACAATCGAGAGCAACACAAGCATTGTGGATTGAAATGCCCAGGATGTTTGGCCTCTCCACCCTGTCTGAGCGAAGAACCAGTGCCTTGTTCAACTTGTCTGCGCACGTTTGTCAGCCCTGCCTGTTACCAGCAACATTTGAAAACACAAGGTTCACAGAAGAAATGTGCTTGTCAACTCCTGAGATTGTGCCCTACGTGTGGACAAGGCATACTTACCAACAATGCCAAGGCACACGTATGTCGAGGAAAGAAAAAATGTCAAATTTGTCACCACATCGCGGACTTGGAACACGAATGTTACGTGCAAAAATAACAACCCCCACCAGAGAAAGAGGACGGTCACAAGAAGAAAGGCAATTTCATCTTTTTCGATTTCGAATGCATTCAAGAGACTGGCATTCACATTCCTAATTTCTGTGTGGCTCATCGAGCGTGCGAGAAGTGCATTCAAGAACCTATCTTCAGTCATTGCCCTCACTGCAGCAAGATTCCCGGAGGGCGTGAAAAAATCTTTCGGGGACCAAACACGTTAGCCGATTTTGCCCGATGGGTCTTAAACCCCATCGACAAGACGTGGAGCCAAGAGGACATCGAACGTTACGGAGATTGTCATCGTCATGCCACGGTGATGGTTCACAATTTCTCCGGATACGATGGACAGTTTCTTTTGAGGTACTATACGGAACATGGCACCGAACGTCCTAAATTGATTTTGAACGGAGCCAAAATCATTTTCATGCAAGTGGGACAAGTGCAGTTTAAAGATTCGATGAGTTACTTGGCCATGCCTTTGAGTCGAATGCCTAAAACGTTTGGAATGACAGAAATGGCTAAAGGGTACTTTCCACACTTTTTCAATACGGAAGCCAATCAACACGCCGTTCTACCCCATTTGCCTGAGGCTCACTATTACGACCCCGACAACATGCGTACCGAACAACGAGAAGCTTTCTACGCTTGGTACCAGGCTCATGCCTCTGACCCTTCGACTTTCAGGAAGAAATGTTAAAGTATTGTCGTTCCGACGTGGACATTTTACGACGTTGCTGTGGAAAATTTCGAGAACTGTTCATGGAACACGGAGGGGTCGATCCTTTGAAAGAAGCTTGCACCATTGCCAAAGCGTGTTCCTTAGTGTACCGCCAACGATTCATGCCTGAAAACACCGTGGCTGTCATCAGTCCTCAAACGACCCACTATGTCAAGCGTCAATACTCGGTCAAAGCCCTACGTTGGTTACATTACTTGTGTGACAAGGAAGACAAATGGATTCAGCATGCCCGGAACGGAGGAGGCGAAAAGACCATCGGAACGTATTCGGTAGATGGCTGGGACTTATAAAACCCCAAGATCGTGTACGAGTTTAACGGTTGCTTATTTCACGGATGTCCCGTCTGTTACCCTGACCGTGACACTAAAAATCAGTTTTTGCAACGAACCATGGAAGACTTGTACCAGGACACTTGTCAGCGACGCCTAAAGTTAGAACAGCAAGGATACCAAGTGGTGGAAATGTGGGAACACGAATACGATCACCGCTTGAAAACCGATCCCGAGTTTAAACGCCTCGTGGAAAGTTACCAGTTCATGGACCCGCTGAACCCGAGGGATAGTTTGTACGGAGGAAGGACCAATGCCACCTGTTTGCTGTACCAAGCCGACGAAGAGAAAGGAGAAGAAATCAAATACTTGGACGTGTGTTCGCTGTATCCCTACGTGTGCAAATATTGTCGCTTTCCTGTAGGGCACCCGCAATTGTTCACGGAACACATCGACCTGAAAAACATTCGACAAAACGGAGGCTTGATCAAGTGTAAAGTTTTGCCTCCCACGAATCTATACCATCCCGTCTTACCTCACCATTGTCAAGGCAAACTGATGTTTCCCTTGTGCCGTACTTGTGCCGAAACGTGCAACCAGGACCAACCTTGCCATCACAGCCAGGAAGAACGTGCCTTGACGGGAACCTGGGTCAGCGTGGAATTGTTCAAAGCTCTGGACATGGGATACCAACTGTTAGAAGTGTACGAAATTTGCCACTTTCCCAAGACACAACAGTACCACAAGGGTGACCCTACTCAGAAAGGCATTTTCCCCGACTACGTGGATGCCTTTTTGAAACTGAAACAAGAAGCCAGCGGCTATCCTTCCTGGTGTCACACTCCCGAAGACCAAATACAATTCAAAGAGAAATACTACGCACAAGAAGGCATCTCTTTAGACCACATCGAAAAAAACGAAGGCAGGCGATCGTTTGCCAAAGTGATGTTAAATTGCTTGTGGGGTAAAATGGCACAACGACCGTGTTTACCCAAGACGGAATATTTGACAGAACCTTCCCGCTACTTCCAGATGATTCACGACAAAACCAAATACATGAAACACGTGGACGTCGTTCGAGAGGATTTGATCTTGGTCAATTACGAAGAAGATCTGGACTTTGTACAAGACGACCCTTTTGGAAATGTCATCATTGCGGCTTACGTGACAGCTCATGCTCGCTTAAAATTGTACGAAGCTTTAGAACTGTTAGAAGAACGCGTCCTGTACTTTGACACGGAGAGTTGCATTTACATCCATCACCCGATTCAACAGCACCCTGACATCGAAGGAGACCGTTTAGGAGCCTGGACAGACGAGCATCCCGACGACAAGATTCTAAGTTTCGTCAGTGGTGGTCCCAAAAATTACGGCTACGAATACCGGGACAAACAAGGAGAAGTGCACACGACGTGCAAAGTGAAAGGACTGACTCTGAATCATCGTACCAGTCGAGTGGTCAACTTTGGGGTATTGAAAGAAGCCTTGCAATCGGGAGAGGATGGAAACTTTAAAGTGACCACTTATCAACCGAACAAGATTGTACGTTTACCCACTCACCACATCTTCAGTCGACCCCTGGAAAAAATCTATCAAATCGTGTACCAGAAGCGAGTGAGACTTCCCAATCACTTTACGTTGCCGTACGGTCACATCGATATTGGTCAGCATATAAAAAGGGACAACGTCCAAGACCAATAGTTCATTGTTCATTGAAGTAACTTACCATGTCGTTGACGAAGAAGAAACCAGATTGGTTAGGAGTCAAATGTTGGACATCACCGAGACCAGGGTTTTGAGGCTTGGACACAAGAGGTGGCCCAGTATGCACGAGAGTTATTCAAGGAAAAAAGTTACTTTTCAACCTGTGTTAGTGACGGTGCCAGAAGAACCCGTCACCCAGGACGGGACTGTCGTGGACAGGCCTGAAAGACCCTTTCGGGAGGACACTTGTGTGACCTTACCCCCTACTATAGAACTGGTTAGAACTTTACCCAAAACATGTGGTTGTTGTACAGACACTTCTTTTTTATTCCACGTTCATGTGCCTTTTATTCTTGTACTTAAGCCTTTGGCTTTTATGTATTTTTGTCTTTCGTATTCATGTTTGAAAAAAACATTCAATAAACGTGTTCTGAAAAAGTATATAAACTCTTGTCTTGTTTGTTTTTTCGTGTCACAAGTGACATTCCTCACGCCATGACTACCTCTACTGTCTCTGCTCCCTCTTCCTCTACTGTCAAAGTCATCGACGAACACTTAGATCGTGCCAGTTGGGAGGCTTTGTATCTTCGCCATCCCTTTAACATGCTCATTGCTGGACCTAGCGGTTCTGGCAAAACTGAATTCGTCAAACGTTTGATCGAACATAAACATCATTTGATCGATCGACCCCCTCAACGGATCGTGTGGTGTTACAAAGAGTGGCAATCGGCGTACAGCCTCTTGCGAGAAAGTCAAGGCGATTCCATCGTGTTTGTGGAAAGCATTCCTAAAGAAGACGACGGCATCGTCTCTGACTCCCGTCAAACCCATTTGGTCATTTTCAACGACATGTTAGGAGAAGACGAATAAGAAATTAAACTGTGGTTCACGCGCAAAGGGCATCACCGTAATGCCAGTATCGTTTACATCACCCAAAATTTGTTTCAACAAAGTAAAGCCCATCGCACCATCAGTCTCAATGCGCATTACGTGGTCTTGTTTAAAAGCCCTCGAGATAAATCGCAAGTGCAAGTCTTAGCCAAACAGTTAGGAACGCCTTGGCTGACTCAGGCGTACGACGATGCCACTCGAACGCCACACGCCTATTTACTCGTCGATTTGAAACCTACGACTCCTGAGGATTTGCGATTTCGTACCCACTTGTTTCACCACTGGTGCCAAGACGGAGGGCCTGTCCTGTACACGTCTCCGTCCTCGACTTCATTTCACTCCCCATAAAAAATCTATAAATACCTCAGACCCTTTTTCGTCTATCTCACACAGTGCGAACATGACGTCCCTTCAGTCGCATCTTCCCGTCAAATTGATTCGTGCCTTGTATGGCATCAGTCGAGAAAAAAATTCCACAAACACGAGCTCGTGTCTTAGAAGCTAGTCTCAAAGAAGTCTTACGATGGTTCACGGTGACGGCACGTCAATTACTCCAAGGAATCATTCAGATTCCTCATCAAACCAAACGCTTTTTTGATCGAAACAAAGTCGCTTTGGTCCAACTGGCCGATCCCCGCATCGACACTCAAACCAAAAAACAAATCATTTTGAAACCTGGAGGGAGCGGTACTCTAGGAGGGGTCATCATTCGCTCACTCTTAAGATGGGATCCTAATGCCCCCAAAGTTATACCCAAGACAAAAGTCCAACGAAGCCCCAAGAAGAAAAAGACCAGGTCCCCAAGGAGAACTTCTCCAGTGGCAGGACCCTCCTCTGCCCAGACACCACCACCATCCCGGAAAAAGAAAAGAAGCCCCCAGAAAAAGAAAAGTCCACAGAAAACTAGTCGCAAGAGAGGCACTTCGGCCAGGACGCAACCTTACACAAGCAAACCACGACCTGCCACGGCGGTGACTGCGTCTCCGGCAGCTTCACGTTTGTCCACTTCTCCGTTAATGACACCCAGAACTGAAGAGTACTTGGAGACGTTGATCACGCCAAGAACTTCTCCGTTGATGACCCCCAAAAGAACTTCCCCAGTGGCAGGACCTTCCAATTTAGTGGCAGTGGCTGCTGCTCACAAAGTACCTTCTCCCAAAATCAAAGTTCAAGAAAGATCGGGCATGTTACAAAGTTTACTGGATTTGTCCAAGCAAGAACTGGCTCGATTTAGTCCGTTACGTACCCCTGCACGACGTGTCATGCCTGTCCTCAAACTAATACGACGTAAAGACAATCAGTGGCGACGCGTTCCAGTATAAAAAAGGCCTGTGACCAAGTCGGGTATCAGTGTTTTTTGGTGCTCCTGAAGACTCAAAGATGTCACCCTCCAGAAAACCCCAAGGAAAGAAAAGGAAAGGACTGCCACCACATTTAGCCAAACATGGGGACATGTTATCTGTCCTGTCCAAAGCTTCTCCACCCCTACGAAAAAAACTCATTCAAACGGCCTCCAAAGAGGTCATCGATACCGTGTGCGAATGTTGTTTGAACGTTTTGAAAGGCACGATCCCTTTGTCCAAACACCAGAAACAATGCTTAGGCAAACATCGTCACGTTCATCGCCAAATGGTTCAAAAGAAAATTCCCATTCGTCAAAAAAAGAAGATGTTAGTGCAACGTGGAGGTATTTTACCTCTCTTGTTAGGCCCCATACTGAAAGGAGTCTTGGGAACCATGTTGGGAGGACTGGTGGGAGCAAGATAAAAAGGCCTCGGAAGTTCCAAGATCTCAGAATCGACCCCTGACAACCCCATGGAAGGACGAAAACTAGCTTTAGTGCTTTACAAACGATGGATGGAATACCATCGGTGGCAAGAACAACACACCCCGCATTTACCTCCCAATCCCCATTTGAGCGAGATGTCCCAGTTACAACACGAATTGCAGTCCTTGATGGATCGCCAAGATTTGTCCGAAACAGAAAAATCGCAAAAGTACGGTCAACTCTTGCAACGACTGCAACTCTTTCACCAGAAAGCTTTAGACGAAACAGCTCTACCCACTCTGAAAGATTTTAAGACCTTGATGAAAAGTCCAGCACCATCACCAGTACCAGTACCAGTACCACCAGTACCCGTGACCAAGACAGAAAAAGGAGAAGAAGATGAAGGGTTTCAAACTCCACCAGAAAAAGTACGCAAGTTAACAACACCACCTACCTCCAGAATTGGATGGATTAAAAAGATGATCGCCACCCCTTCTTCCTCACAAGAGAAAAAGAAAGTGAAGACAGAAGTGAAGACAGAAGTGAAACAAGAACCGATATCCCCCGCTCAGACATCCTTCTCCTCTTCGACACCTATTGCTGGCCGCACACGCAAAGCATTGCAATCCAAGAAAATACCCCAAGAGAAAAAGAGTAGCATCCTCCAAGAGTGGGTGTCTTATTAACACACCAACCAACACAAAAAAAAAATGGAAAAAGTCTTAGCCAGCATTTACTACGATCCCTCCCATCCTGCAGGTTACGCAGGAGTTCAAAAATTATATCGTGCTGCCAAAACTCGACTGAAAAGTCTCCGTTTACCTCAAGTGCAACGATGGTTACAAGAACTAGCTACCTACACTTTACACAAACCCATTCGACGCAAGTTTGCCAGAAGTCGCACCCGAGTGGAAGGCATCGATCATCAATGGCAAGCCGATTTAGCCGATGTCTCTCATTTGGCCAGCTACAATCGTGGCTACAAATATTTGTTTTGTGTCATCGACGTCTTTTCCAAATTTGCCTGGGTCGTGGCCTTGACTTCCAAATCGAGCAGCGAGTTAGTGCGAGCCCTGCAACGGGTGTTGAAACAAAGCGGTCGTCACCCTCTTCGATGGCAAACGGACAAAGGCACCGAATTTCTGAACCAAGCTTTCCAAAAAGAATTAAAGAAACGTGACATTCATTTTTTTTACCACCGAGAATCCCGAAACCAAAGCCAGCATCGTGGAACGTTTTCAACGCACTTTGAAAGAACGCATGTGGAAATATTTTACGCATCACCACACTCTGAAGTACATCGACATCTTACCGCACCTGGTGGAAGCGTACAACCAATCTTACCATCGAAGCATCGGACGTGCCCCGCAAGACGTGACTCCCGACAACGAAGTGTTGGTGTTTGAGCGCCTGATTGGTACGTCCCCGACGAGGGCTGTCCCCAAGAAAAGTGGAGAGTTGGCCGTAGTAGATTGGGTGCGCATTGGCAAAACCAAACGCACTTTCGACAAAGGTTACTTACCTAACTGGACGACCGAATTGTTTCGCGTCACTGGACGAGTGCACGGCCGTCATCCTGCCGTCTATAAATTGGAAGATATGAACGGAGAAGTGCTCAAAGGAACGTTTTATTTGCCCGAGTTACAACGTGTCACCAAAAAAGAAGACGACGTGTACGACATCGAAAGCATTCTCGAACGCAGAACCCGTAAAGTGGGCAAACGACGTGTCAAAGAAGTCAAAGTACGTTGGAAAGGATATCCACCCAGTTTTGATTCTTGGATCGACGCTTCGCAAGTCATCGACTATAAAGAGAAGTGACCGTCATGCCCTTTCACACAGCAGACGCAGCTACGTCGACCACTCCTCCTTCACCTAGTTCTTCTGTGCAAGATTTACAAAAACAACCCTTGTGGGTGTGGTGTGGAGAACGTGTGCCTAAAACGCAAATCGTCTTTTTCTGCCAAATCTTCGTGGTGTATTGTGTCATCGGGGCAGCCATCGCCAATTTGAGTTTGCAACAAGGAGACAAACAATTGTGGACCATTTTATTGAGCAGTTGCATCGGTTACCTGCTTCCCAATCCCTCCCTGAAATTCTCTTCCAACGGGAACCTTGTGTCCAGTGCCAGTGCCAGTCACCACTCCAATCACCACAATCAGAACCCCATTTTGGGCAGAGACACGCCTCTGACGTCCACTAACCCCTCGGACAGCCACAGAACTCTGGAATTATGAGTCACCAAAGCCAATTTTACTTAACTTTACCCAGTGACAGTTCCATGGAGGTGTTTCCCAAGAACACGTTGTGCTGTTACACGGCCAAATTACCTCATGCCATCCCCTTAGATCACGAAGCCCATTGGGAAGTGGCTTTAGTAGAAATCATTCACCCGACCCAAGTCCTCAATGTCCTTCCCAATCAAAATTTTTTTGATGTGGAAGTTCATGACGAGCAAATGCAACAGTGGATGGATAGCAATGTCAAATATGACAAGAAAACAAGTATACAAAAGTACACCACCTATCACTTGTTCATTCCCCCAGGCTATTATTTTAGTGCTCAACATTTGGTCAGCACCATAACCTCCAGGTTTAATGTCGTGTTTCTGAAAGCTTTGGAGCATGTCAACAAAAATGTCACCATGGAGTACCACAAAACAGCTCGTCGCTTCTTGATGAAATTTGAACGGAGTAAAATCCTGTCCATTTTATTTTGTCCTGAATTGTATGACATGTTGGGCGGAGACATGGACATGAGAAAGACCATGATGAAGAAAAACGAATTACCCATCGTTTACGACAACGAGTCTTTTAGCAAGTTATTTCGTGCCCCGGTAGAACTGAACCAAGGACTGAATTTGATGTTCGTGTATTCCGATGTGGTGGAGTACAACGTGGTGGGATACACCTCTGTACCGTTACTGCGTGTCATTCCTTTCAAAGTGGATTCTGCCACGAACACTGACGAGGAAGGTGGAAACACTTACCACGTCCACCGTGAATTTGTCCATCCTCACTATTTTCCGGTCAGTAAGTCGTATTTGGACACGGTCAACATTGCTATAAAAGGAGATCTGGGACAAAATATTCCATTCACCAAAGGAAAAGTCACGGTGAAACTCCATTTTCGAAAACGGTTCTCTCACGACTCTTAAGCCATGTATCCAGTGTACCGAGGGGTTGCTCGACAGCGAGGACACGGCTTAGGAGATATGTTAAAATCGGCCTTTCGTTCGGTGGCCCCGGTATTGAAACCGATGGTGACACGCGGATTGCACGCCTTGAAAGATGCGGCACTGACGCAAGGCAAAGAATTTCTCCAAAATGTCATCATCGACAAACAAAACCCTAAAGAAGCCTTCATGAGGGCAGGCAAAAATGTCTTGCTGCAAACGGGCAAAGACATTTTAGGCCAACGAGAAACACCTATAAATGCCCTGCACGCTACCGAGTCAGGCATTCAGCAAGGACAAGGCAGAAAGAGACGACGAAGAAAACACCCTTTCACCAGACTTCAAGCGAGAAAGGCCAAGAAAAGAAGAACCGTTCGAGACTTAGACGTTTTCGATTATTGAGAAAAGAGACAAAAAATGATGCACCGAGAATCTTGCGCTTGTTCCAAGACGGAACTGGATCTGTTTGCCATGCCCCCCACGATGATGACGATGCAAGAATCTCAGTGGGTGGAATTTCACCCCGTCTCCTCACTGACCGATTCCGCTCACATCGAGTTTGAAATCAAAGGACAGCCCGAAGATTACATCGATCTGAATAGCAGTTACTTGTACCTGAAAGTCAAAATTCTAGATAAGACTGGAGGTGCTATAGACGATGAAGCAGTAGCTCCCGTCAACAATTTCATGCATTCCTTGTTCAGTGGAGTGGACTTGTATTTGAATAACAAACTGGTCAGTAGCAGCATGGATACTTACCCTTATCGTGCCTACCTGGAAAATCTCTTGACGTACGGAATAGATGCCAAGAACACTCATCTCAATGCCTGCGTGGTATGGGAAGCTGACGAACCTACCAAGTTTGAAATATTGGAAACTGATGAAAAGAAAGACAACAATGATGGATTTGTAGAACGAAGAAAGAGAATCACGGGAGCCGACACAAGTTTAGAACTGATGGATCGTTTGCATTTGGACATGTGGTTGCAAGAAAAGTATTTGCTGAACGGGGTGGATGTCCGACTGAGACTGAATCGTAGCAGTGCCGCTTTCCATTTGATGGCTGATAGTGACGGTTACAAAACCAAAATCCTAGAAGCCAGACTCTACGTACGCCGTGTGGAAGTGTTACCTAAAGTGGGAAACGACATCAGTCAGACGTTGAGCAGAACGACCGCCAAGTATCCCATACGACGCGTGGAAGTGAAAACCTTCACCATTCCCAAGGGACAGCGATCCATGATCGAAGATCATCTGTTCGAAGGACAGTTACCCAAACGTTTGATCGTTGGTATCGTCGAGAATACAGCCTTCAACGGAGCTGCCGAAAAAAATCCTTTCTACTTTCAACACTTTGGCGTGTCCAAAATCGAAGTCAGTCGCGATGGCAAGACCTTGTGTACCCGACCTTTCGAACCTGACTTTAAAAAGAAGAATTACTTGAGATCGTACTTGTCCTTGTACGAAGCCACCGGACAGTTAGGAACCAATACCAGTCACGGTATTACGTACGAGGATTATGCAGGAGGCTACGCTTTGTGGGCTTTCGATTTCACTCCAGACCAAGGCAGCGACGAGGGACATTTCCACCCTATAAAATCCGGCCAGATTCGTGTGGAAATTCAATTTAAAGACCGAGACCCTGATGAAACGGTGAACGTCATCCTGTATGCAGAATTCGACAATACCATAGAAATCAACAGTTTGAGAGAAGTCATCCTAGACTACTAGAAACCATGGAAGACTGTTATCCCTCTTTACCTAGTGGAGAAACTTTTAGTGTTGCATTCTTGTTAAAAAATGTTAGAGTTGTTGTTGTTTAGTGTTAAGTGATTTTTGAATAAAAAATGTTGTGTTTTGAAAAAATTGTTTGATGTTATATTGTTGGATTATTGTTAAAAATGTTAGAGTTGTTGTTTAGTGTTAAGTGATTTTTGAATAAAAAATGTTGTGTTTTGAAAAAAATGCCTTTGTCTTTTGTTTAGCTATAAGAATGTTGGATTGATGCTCTTTCATTTCTTACTATCCCTCTCATGACACTCACTAAACGTTGCGACTCAAAAACCGTGTGGGGGATGTTTTCCTTCACGTCCGCGCTTTGACTTTAAGAACCGGGTTGTTTCCAGTCTAACCATCCATTGTCGACTCATCCTCCTACGAAGATGTGCTCCAAACTAGCTAAGCTCAACGAAGCCTACGTGAATTTGCATAGGGTCAGACACAGTCTGATACCGAAGCCAGAAGAAATAGAGAATGTGAGAATGTTAAAAATCACTGAAGACCTGATAGAAGAGCTCTTCAGAGAAGAAATGAACAGGGAAAAAGAAGAATGGACAGAGAAGTACAGACTTCAGAGACAGCAGCAACAACAACAACAAGAGCAGCAGCAGCAACCTGAAGCTGACAGAGGCTTTGTCGATTGTCGTATCGACACCAAAGAGTTCTTCTTCTCTTTCCGAAGAAGCAGACCTATCGCCAGAAAGTCTATCCTCAGAGGACATCGCATTCTTAGAAACTAAAAAGAATGCCATAGCAAACAAAAAAACAGCCCTTTTCAGGGCTACCCAATACTCTAGAAAAGAAATAACAATCGATTTGCCAATGTGTGTAGGTAGAGTAGTATGAAAATAGACACTAACTCTTTTTTAAAAAAAAATGTGAGGGTATGTGTTTGTGTGTTTGTGTTTGTAAGTGGTTAAGTAAGTTGGTATGGATAGTAGATTTAAATGATGTCTTTTTTTTGGTGTTTGAGGTGTAAATTTGGGGTTAGATTGGATTGCTTTGCGTATGTGGATAGTCTATTGAAGTGCTTTAGAAAAAATTTTAAAATAGTGATGGGTAGCATAAAAAGTGAGTGAGTGTTTCTTTTAGGTCCGCGCGTTGTTGTTTTTTTGGTCATTAGTTAGTTATTTGGATTATAGTGGTTTTCGTTCTTTTGAACATGTACCACTTTTTTATTCACGCACTGCGTGATTTTTAATTACTCCTGGGGGAAGGAAAAGGAGCCTCATCCCCCAGGCTTTTATGTACTCAAAGAGTACTTTTTAATTTAGCCACTCAGGTGTAGGACTAACTAGTCCTTAACAACCTGACTGAAAGGCTAATAGACATGAGTGGGAATAGTCACACCACACACTCGTGTTTCTTAGTTGGATTGAAATGCCCCAGGTGTCAAACCAAGCAGTATGTGACTCCCGCCACGATTGGTCGGCAGCGATGAGGTCACATTAGGACACCCGGTCTTGTGGCATTGACGAAGTGGCCCGCTTTTTTGATATCATCAATTGCCTTTCCCAAAAATGAACACGAGACTGGAGAAACTATTGGAACTTCATGTGCATCTGGAATATGCCAGGCGCATATTAAATGAACTGGCCGCGGAAGCCATTGTGGAGGAGGGTAGGATAAGAGAGGAGGAGGAAAGAAGAAACAAAGAAGAGGAGGAGAGAAGATATAAAGAAGAAGAGGAAAGAAGATACAAAGAGGAGGAGAGAAGATACAAAGAAGAGGAGGAGGAGGAAAAGTAGAGAAGAAGAAGAAATTTCAGAATCCCAGAGAGCGAAAATTGGGATTCTGAAGCGACATATCCTGCCTCTGCTCTCTCCCCCAAAAAGGTAAAAAGTAACTGGGGGACAAGATGTGTATGTGGCGCTAGGCCTGGAAGGTGCCACCATTAACCAGGTGTCCATGAAGTTCCAAAAAAAAAAAAAAAAACAGCCCTTTTCAGGGCTACCCAATACTCTAGAAAAGAAATAACGATCGATTTGCCAATGTGTGTAGGTAGAGTAGTGTGATTATAAACACTAACTCTTTTTTAAGATAGTGTGAGGGTATGTGTTTGTGTGTTGGTGCTTGTAAGAGCTAAGGTATGTTTGTGTGAATAGTAGATTATGGGTTTCTTTATTGTTTCTTAGTGTAGGTGAAGAGTATAGTTAGGGTTTTGTAAGCGCTCACGTACGATTGTGTGGATATTAGATTATGGATTTTGTTTATTGTTTCTTAGCGTATGTGTTTGTGTGTTTGTGTTTGTACCCGCTCACGTACGATTGTGTGGATAGTAGATTATGGGTTGGTTTATTGTTTCTTAGCGTATGTGGAGAGTATAGTTTGGGTTTTGTAACCGCTCACGTACGATTGTGTGGATAGTAGATTATGGATTTGTTTATTGCTTCTTAGCGTATGTGTTTGTGTGTTTGTGTTTGTGTGTTTGTGTTTGTACCCGCTCACGTACGATTGTGTGGATAGTAGATTATGGGTTTGTTTATTGTTTCTTAGCGTATGTGGAGAGTATAGTTTGGGTTTTGTAACCGCTCACGTACGATTGTGTGGATAGTAGATTATGGATTTGTTTATTGTTTCTTAGCGTATGTGTTTGTGTGTTTGTGTTTGTGTGTTTGTGTTTGTGTGTTTGTGTTTGTACCCGCTCATTGAGTCATCCACCCTTGTGTCTTCCATGATGTTTAGGACGGACATGCTCATGTATGTCAGGTCCAAGTGGACTGTTGTTGATAGGACAGATACTAGTCAATGGATGAGGAGAGTTTACATAGAAAGACAAGGATGTCTCAAGAGGGTACTTGTGTATGGACCGGCAGTTAGAAGGAGTTTAAGAAGAAGAAGAAGAAGATGTGACAGATGCCATCTATGTTAATATTAATATTAACATAAACCCAAAGGCCCTTTTCAGGGCCAGCCATATTTCTCGAAAAGAGATAGCCTTTCCATTGCCTACCCCTTTTTTTAAATTTAAATTTAAATTTAAATTTAAAAAAACTTTAAAAAAAAAAAAAAAAAAAATCCCAAAAGCCCAAACTCTATTCCCCATGTTAATTTCCCTTGTCCCTAGACAGACCCAAACTCTATGTTAAATTCCCATTGTCCCTAGAGTTGCCCACGATTTTTCTCCATGTTAAATTTCCCTCGACGCTAGAGTTGCCCAAGGGGTCTTGTAATGCTAATTCCCATTGACGGTAAAGTGGCCCACTTAACTACTCACGGACATTGACCATCATCTGTTTATCTAAAGAACACTTCCTGGCGGAATATCCATGTCAAGTCACAGGTACACTGGTGCCAACAACCCCAATTTATCCAGATGTAACCCCGCCGTCCCTAACAGTTACACTATGTATTTCGGATCCAATAATTTGTGCGAATGGACCATAATGCAACCGTTGCCAGCTGGTGGATTCTGGTGGATCGATATCCAAAAGGACGTGCACGATCACAACAATTACTGTGACCACGGATACGTTTTTGAGGTCGATCTGGAATATTCGGAGCAATTATACGATGCACACAACGATTATCCTCTGGCCCAAGAAGCACTGTCGATGCCCAGATCTGGGATCGGTGATGTTGTTAGTGGATATATTTTCAGGCTCACCAACAGGTGCTCTGAGCTCTGACCTCACACGATTTACCCATCTCTGAATAAGTGGACATGCGAATCGTTGATAGCATTAAATTGCTGCTGTGGATTGATTAAAACATATGGGCTCGCTGAAAGCTCAGACCTTAAGAGATCGAATACGACGATTAGTAACACGAACACCATCCCCATCAAAGACGGTTCCAGCTACATTGTCATCGACCGAAGCAATGCTCCCCTCCGGTTAGTAAAATCATTAACAAAGCCGCTCAACAAAGATTGTCATATTCAACGATTGCAGATGGATTTGCATGGTATTAAAGAAAATCAATCATGTATAATTTTGCAGTGGCTCAGTTCAAAGAAGTATCAGAACCAGCATATGACGCCTGTGTTAGTCGGTCGAAGCAAGAGAGATTTTCAGTATTCCTCATATCCGGTCAAGTATCCCAATCAATTAAAAATAGAATTGCAAGATCAAGACAGATACTTCCAGGTTTTATTTCCTTCCATGTGAGGCATTTTTGGGGCAAGTGGAGGGAAAACTGGTGTGCGAGAACAATGCCAGTTATGATGCCAATAGCACAGTGGGATTTGTTAACAGTGGAATCACAGCGTTGTTCAACAGTGCACGTTACTCAATCAATGCAAAGGAAATTGAATCTGTTCTGGAAATTGTTGACTTGGCCACAACGATTCTCGGACTCGGCCAATACAGGGATAATTACACGAGAACCGCTGACCCAACTATGATGTTTGTCATGGATGTAAGTGATCACGCATATCATAAACCCCATAAATTTCAGCAAACTGTGTGGGATTCTTTTGTTGACCCACAACCTACTGGTATGGATCCTAGACCTGATGTCTTGAATTTGCACAGCGTCGACAACAGGTCGTTGGTGCTTCATTTGTTTCGTAAAAACAACGATATCATCTGGCGTGATGCAGGTTCTGCTTCTGACAAGGTTGTGTTAGATACATTTATTCTGTTATTCCCTTACTGAGCACAGAATCAAACTTGTTATCGTTTATGCAGTCAGGGACCACGTCAACGTTGTCATTTCTCGCACATACCATGGACACACACACACACCCAACGTTATTGTGGGACAGAGTATCTGGCGAATAAGTACCAATCCTGGCCTTACTGCACCAAAATATGTGATGTTTGGCGTTTCAACTTAGAGCGCCAGATAATGACCAGATACAGAGTAAAATGATATTTGACAACTTAGAAGTTAATGAGGTTAAAGGGCCACCAAGAACCCGCATAAGAAATTAGGCTGAGCTATGTAGACTCCACTCCTCGTATTGCACGAGGATATCACAATCCGTGGTCGCACAAGGACTGGTATCAAAACGTCGATAGATTTCCCAAAACGATTTTCTTACGCTGTATGCGATTTATTATCTTTCGTTGAACACTGTTGTTGGTCGAATGAGGGTTATCAATACATATAAATCCATAATTAAACCTGTTACATTGTGCTAAACTAACGACTGTTCTATTAGCTGAGTATCTCTTATCTGTGAGTGCAGGATTTCACAACTGTTTGTTATCCAGGTTATGTCCAGGATTTAGGAACTGATATTATACTGACACCATTATCTCTGGCTTTATTAGCCTTCCTGAATATGTGTAGTATCCGCTTTGCTGACAATCTTGTGGGATTGTTGCGTCATTCTCAGGCGTACTTTGGCTGAAACATTGAGATTCCATTGATTCTGAAATTGATTTACTGGCTTTTGTGGGGAATGATACAGTTATACACAGTGTGTTTTCAATCTGAGAGAAGAGCGCATTTATATTACATTGCATGGTCGGTGGGTGGTGTTTCATTAGTTTTCATAAGCGGACGTATATTGCAACGATAAATGATACCATCTTTGGTGCGAACTGTGCATGACCTTTCGTTGTGTTTTCTTATTACAACGGCAGGTTCCCACTCTTGACCTTTCAATTGAACTCTGGCTGATTCTCCTTTCTTAAATGATTTTTGTGATTTTGCACTTTTATTATAATAACTCTTAGTTTTCTTCTTACGAAGTTTAATTTTCTTTTTGACCTCAGCGGTAGTGGGTGTTTTGGGAATTAATTTTTCGCGGGTTGTTGGGACAATTGATCTAAACTGTCTCTCCGTCAACAATTTTGCTGGTGAGAACCCGATATCAAGAGCAATGGCTCAATACTCTAATATGCCTCTAAGCGGTTCTCTGCCGTCGGATTTTGCTTTTGAGAGAATTCTCTTTAAAATCCGAACTGTTTTCTCTTTTAGGCCGTTCGACTGAGGGCGTGTGGGATTCGATGCAACATGTGTATAGTCCCATTCTTTCGCGAAGTTTGTGAACTCACGGGAAGAATAGCATGTTTGATTGTCGCTGACATTGACTTCCGGTATTCCGAAGCGCGCGAATATGAGTTTTATGTGGTTGGTAACAGTGCAACTTTTTGACCTTGCGAGTACCTTAACTTCGAAGTAGCGACTGAAATAATCTACTACAACAATGTACTCTTTATTATCCTATATAAATAGGTCTGTGGCGACTTGTTTCAATGAGTATTCAGAGACGTCATGGGGATGAGCGGTTCCTTTAGGTTAGAACTTCTGCGCTCTAAACAGATAGAGCATTTTGACACTAAATAGGAAATATCAACTGAGATTCTGGGCCAAAACAAGACATTTCTGGCTCTTTTCAGACACTTCTCAATAGCTTAATGTCCTGAATGTACAGTTTCTAACATTTTCTGCTTGAGGACTTCTGGTATGACTATTTGTGACCTTTCAACATTAACCCATCTACAACTGAAAGTGTATCTCTAAAATTCCAATAGTCAATTATCTCTGATTGACAGCTTGACCTCTTTTCAGGCCAACCTTCATGTATAACCTACCTGCGTATGGCCAGCTGGAGGTCTTGTTAAGCGAGAGATTTCTTCCTTCATACGATCAAATACAGGTAATGCTGATAGCACTATGTGCACATGCATATCTATATCTTCAGATAAGGTGGGGTGTGTATCAGATAAGAACATACGGGAGATGGTACCTGCTACGGGCATATTTTTACCTTGGTAATGTTTAACTCTAGGTCATAACGCTGCAGCTGCAAAAAGCATGCGTTGTAGTCGCGATGGGGCTGCATAGAGGAGTTTTTTCATTATAGAGGCAAGTGGAAGGTGGTCAGCTTGAACGTGTACCTTTCTCGTGTATACATATTGATGGAACCATTTGCATCCAAACTGTATAACTAACATTTCTTTCTCTATCTGAGCACAATTAATTTCAGTTGTGGTCAAGGATTTTGATGCATAAGCCACGGACTTATCATCTTGCATTAGCGCGGCACCTAGGCCATATTTTGACGCGTCAACTTGCAAAGTCAGTGGTTTTTTAGTGTCATAATAGGACAGAACAGGTCCCGAGTGTATAGTGATTATGTCTTTGACCTTTTGCAATGCGTCTATTTGCGGAAAGTCCCATGAAAACTCTACGTCTTTTGCTAACAATTGTCTTAACGGACTGGTGACCTCTACCAATTTGGGGCAAATTTGGACAAGTAGTTAACCATACCAAGAATGGTTTCTAACTCCACGCATTTACGAGGGGATTCCATTTCTCTGACTGCTGCTACTTTGGGAGGGTCGGATTTGAGACTTCTGCTGAGAGAATGTGACCGAAGTACTGTACCTCTGTGACACCTACTTCTAGTTTATCCTCGTTTAGCCGGATTCCGATTTCGAGGGAACGTTTGAGAACATTTCTCAGATTTGTATCTTGTTCATCACGCGTGCGTTCGAAAACTAGTATATCGTCACAAATTGAAATGATATCGCTTAAACCTTCAAAACGCTTATCGATCTCCATTTGAAATTCATCCTGAGATGATTTCAAACCAAATGGTACACGCAAGAAACGGTAACGGCCGTAATAGGTGTTGAAAGTTTTGAGGTATGAAGAGTCATGTGACATCTTTTTGATGCCCAATATCCTGACCTTGTATCCATTTTGTTAAAGTATTTTGTACCTGATAATTGGGGTAAGACATCGTCTAATGTCTAGGATAATGGGAACGAAAAATTGATCTATTCAGATCTTGTGGGTCGAGACAAACCCTTAATATGCCCTATTGCTTTTCTACGACAATCATATAATTTATTCATGCTGTAGGTGATGTAAGTTCAGTTTTGAGTCTATCTTGAAGTGTGACAGGTTCTCACTGCGAAGGGTGTACTACAGGTATGGCCTTGAGGTCGATGCGTATGGTATGGGAAAAGACATATGCCGTTGACTATTTCGGCATATTCCTTGAGAAAAACTGCCTTATGAGGGTCGTACTCTTGTTACGTTGTAAATTTGACATCTGTGTCTGAACAGAGTATATAAATTTAACTAAGCCTAACTCCACATAAGATTGTAAACCAAGCATAGGTGGTGCTTTCGTTTTAACAATGTAGAACTCGAGTTCATGTGTACGTTCAGTGCGTTTGCATATGATATTGACTGTACTTATTGTAACCAATAATTTGCCGTCATATGCAGATAATCAGTTTAAAGTAGGTTCAAGGGGATGCTTTATGCCTAGCTTTTTGAATATATACGAGAGTATGACGTTAACTTGAGAGCCAGTATCCAAATTAAAATCAATAGAAACTAAATTAGGTCCTACCTCTGTCGCCGCATACGCCCGGCCATTGACAATTATATCTCTTTTTACACTGTCAATATATAAATCCTCGCTTTGATGTTCATTGTTAATCACAATGACCATTTGTGATCTACATACTTTCAGAAAGTGGTTGAGTTTATGACACTTATTTCAAGTCTTACTTTTGCAGGGCACTTGTCCTGGCTTTAATGTGATTTGTATCCGCAGTGTTCACAGGTCACGTTTACGCTCCGTCTGGAAGACCTGGTTCATTTCTTCTTTGGCTATAGTTCTTTTGTCTTGACCTGTTTTTTTATTATCGCACGTATTTCTGGTCTAACTGATGCAGACATGGTCTGGAGCTGCTCCGGGGCATATTCATGGCTTTGACTTATGTTAATAACCCTTTCCAATGTCAACTTTTCCCTTCGCTAACAAGTTTTTCTCGGATCCTTAATGACGAAACCCCGTAAACAATTCTATCACGAGTCGTGTCGTCTTCATCTTTGAAGAGACTGTCCTTGGCCAAGAGTTTCAATGAAGTCACATATTTGTCTATTGTCTTGGTGCCTTGAATTTCATTATTCAACCTGAATCTGGCAAAGACCGGACTTAATCTTGGTTGCACGTGATGTTTGAAGTTTATAAAGAGAGTTGATGGGTCCTTTTTTTTCTTCATCCGTGTTACGAGTCAATGCTCTTAAAATAAGTAACAGAAAAAAGTGAAGACAACAAGCTTTGTAAAATTTAGAAAATATCTATTATCCTCGAATACAAAACGAAAAATAAGAAAACAGAACTTACGGTATTGCAAAACAAAATTCAAACTATAATCCAAGTATCTAAACAGAAGTCCTATCAATGAAAAGTTCTAAGTGAATCTCAGTTCAAATCCTGATGTAATTCAAGATGGAGGACGATGGTGTATGTAATAACCTACAAAGTGCAGATGTGTCAACAGTCGCTTGTTCAAGCAGAGAAAATATTATTCCAGTTTTTAATTCAGTATAAATTCCAGTGAATGTCTTTGTCCAAGAATTTTGTCAGAGCACTTTTGTATTTCCAGGAAAAAATACTCGCTCGAATCGAATAATTTGAATAAAATAAAATTCAGCCAGAAATGGACACAACATGATACAACTTAACGTGTCAAGTGTTGTAAGTCCAACTGACAATCCTTTATCAAAAACACCAGTTATAAGACTAACTAAAACGCAAGATAGGCCATGTTAATTTTCTCATTGAGGCTCTCGTCAGCTGAGGTCAAAACTATGAAATTCTAATAAAAATGAACATATTTATATGTTCTTAGAATGTTCCCACCGTTTTTCTCAGCGTTGATGTCAGTTCTCTTAATGGATAGGATTGGATCAATATTCTGTATGTCTCTTGGCATCCGTCTGTCTACGGGAGACGATGGCGTATCTCCAAAGTAAGCTTTTGTTTATCCTTCTTTCTAGATCTCTTTTCAGCTTGTTTTATTTTTCTCTCTTCCTCTGCGTTTTGAACTCCCTGCCTGACAGCTACACGCCAGCTGGAACGGTTGTTTGCACAGCTCTCCCATTCGTTGACATTGATGTTTGCCGTCTTCATATCCTTCTTGCAAACATCTTTGTAGCGCAGATGTGGTCGTCCAGGTCCTTGGGAATGTGCCAAGCCAGCGAAGGCGCCTCTCGCTGAAAATGGAGAACATGCTGTTCATGTTGGCGCGTTCTAGAACCTCGGTGTTGGGTACTTTGTCCTGCTACTGGATGTGCAGAATGCGCCGCAGACATCTCAGGTGGAAGCTGTTGAGTTTCCTCTCGTGTCTTGCATAGGTGGACCATGTTTCGCTGCTGTAGAGAAGTGAGCTGAGCACGCAGGCTTGTCAGACACGCAGTTTGGTCTTCTCGGTGAGGTTGGGGTTGTTCTAGACTCTCTGGTTAAGTCTGGCCATCACTGCTGCTGCCTTGGCAATCCTGCCGTTCACCTCAGAATCAATGGAGAGTGAGCTGGAGATGTTAGACCCGAGGTATGTGAAGTTCTCCACGCACGAGGAGAAAGACAAGTTTTATGAGGCTCTTGATCAGGCAATATACAGTATCCCCAACAATGAAAGCCTTTACTTACTAGGAGACTTCAATGCTAGAGTGGGAGCTGACCATGAGGCCTGGTCCACCTGTCTCAGCTTTTACGAAAGGGGCAAGATCAACGAGAATGGACAGCGACTGCTGGAGATGTGCTGCTCCCACAGCCTATGTGTGACCAACACTTTCTTCAAATGCAAGGAGATCCACCAGGTGTCGTGGAGACACCCACGTTCACGCCACTGGCACCAGCTAGACCTCGTCATCACCAGGCGTGCAGAACTGGCCAGTGTCCTCCTCACCCGGAGCTACCACAGTGCCGATTGCGACACGGACCATTCCCTTGTGGCCAGCAAGGTGCGAATATTACCCAAGAAGCTGCACCACGCCAAGAAGAAGGGTCACCCACGCATCAACACCTGCTGTGCAAGCAACCCAGAGAAAACACAGCAGTTCATCAGCAAACTGAAGGAAGCCCTCACCAAAGTGACACGTGATGATACCCTTGACTCCAAGTGGTCCCATATCCGTGACTCTGTGTACAATTCAGCCATCACAGGTTATGAGAAGAGGGAGCGAAAGAATGTCGACTGGTTTGAGGCAAACTGGGAGGAGATGGAGCCCGTGACTGAGGCAAAGAGGAAAGCCCTCCTGGCATACAAGGCTGCACCTTGCCCTAGAACACTACAAGCCCTTAGGATTGCAAGGAACGACGCCCAGAAGACCGCCCGTCGCTGCGCAGCACCTACTGGTTTAACCTTTGCAACAGTATACAGACAGCTGCTGACACCGGGGATGCAAGAGGAATGTACGAAGGTATCAAAAAGGCGACAGCCCCCCCACCCCAGCTGCAAGACCGCCCCCTTCAAGTCCAAGACGGGCGAAGTCATCACAGACCAGGGGAAACAACTGCAGCGATGGGTTGAGCACTATCTCGAGCTATATGCAACCCAAAACAATGTCACCGGAACTGCCCTGGACGCCATTCCAGACCTGCCTGTCACGGAGGAGCTAGATACACAGCCCACCCTGGAAGAGCTCGGAAAAGCCATTAATTGCCTTGCCTGTGTGAAGGCTCCTGGAAGCGATGGCATTCCGCCTGAAGTACTCAAGAGTTGAAAACCAGCACTGCTCCGGCCCCTACACATACTCCTCTGCCTTTGCTGGGAACAGGGATACATCCCACAGGACATGCGTGACGCCAACATCGTCACTTTGTACAAAAACAAAGGAGACCGTAGCGACTGCAACAACTGCCGGGGCATCTCCCTCCTCAGCATCGTCGGAAAGGCTTTCGCCCGTGTTGCCTTGGCGAGCTTGCAGATTCTAGCCTCCCGCGTCTACCCAGAGTCCCAGTGTGGATTTCGAGCCGGCAGGTCAACTGTAGACATGATCTTCTCACTACGTCAGCTGCAGGAGAAGTGTCGCGAGCAGCAGATGCCCCTATACATTGCCTTCATAGACCTGACGAAAGCGTTTGACCTGGTTAGTCGGAGTGGACTCTTCAGACTCCTGCAGAAGACTGACTGCCTCCCAAGTCTGATTGCTGTCATCATGTCGTTCCACGAGAACATGTACAGCACTGTGTGCTTCAATGGCGCAACATCTGAAGCACTCCCAGTCATCAGCGGAGTCAAACAAGGCTGTGTCCTTGCGCCGAGGCTCTTTGCCATCTTCTTCTCCATGCTTCTCCAGTACGCATTCAAGGACTGCAGCGTGGGAGTGTACATACATACCAGGGCTGACGGCAAGCTGTTCAACATCGCCCGTCTCCGTGCTAAGACTAAAGTCACTGAGGTACTCATCCGTGAATTGCTCTTCACCGACGATGCATCCTTGACATCACATACGGAAGGTGGACATCAGCAGCTAGTATGCCGCCTCTCCCATGCTTGTAAGTAATTTGGACTGACCATCAGTTTGAAGAAAACGAACGTCATGACGCAGGACACAGACTCCCCTCCCTCTGTCATCATCGATGGGGCGTACACGCTGAAGATGTTGACCGGGCCTAAGGATGTTGACTGTCGGAGGGCAAGGATTCTCTCAGTACCTGATGAAGGAGGTTCAATGAAGGCGATTAGCGTGTTCTTTACGGCAAAGCCTACACCATGCTGCCTAGGTTCATCCGAGTGCTTCCCCTGACAAAAAGAACGTGTAATTGGCTTCCCTGATGGTGCCGCTGTCAGCCTGTCGGGTCTCCTGGAGGCAGGCAATGTCGATGTTCAGTCGGGAGAGTTCTCTGTCAATGACGGCAGTCTTTCGTGCATCGTCGATCTGCTGTAGGTCAGCGGTCAATCCAGGGCACGTAGTCCTGATGTTCCAGGTTGCAAAACGAAGAGTTGGAGTCTTCTTATTTCTTTTTTTAGTCTTTCCTGGTGGGGAGTTTTGTGGCCCACTTGTCGAGATGGTTCTCCAAGCTCCACGCACCCAGTGAAGCAGGCAGGCTATGGCGGGCAACACCTTACTGACTGTGGGCTGCCCAGCTCGAGGCCGGCGGTAGCTGTCCAATGAGACCTGGTGATCTCTCCCACCGTCAGAAGTAACCCCTGGCGCCAAGCTCTACGCCAATCGAGCTTTGACTTAGAACCGGTAAACTGCTACTTCTCGTGTTGTGCCGACGCCGTACGACGACGCTGGAGTGTCCTCTCCAGTGGAGCTATGAAGCCTGGGCAGGGTGATATGGAGAATCAGCTGTTGTCCATGCAGCAGATTCCCCCTCTCCACGCAGCTGGTGGACCCAAGGGAACGACGAATGCCGATACAGCCTGGCACCAACGGCGTCGCAGGAATTGCCGGAATGAGGTTGAAGTCAATGTCAGACCGTCGTCAATCCGTCTTCGGATTTTCTGTCGTGGTTTACTCCCTTAGCCTTTCCCATGAGTGGGTAAGCCACAAGGCAGTAGAAGTTTGGAATCGGAGTTTTCCTTCTCCTAGATGAGCTAACATCCAAGGTTTACGAGTCCCATCTACCCGAAGCGACTGGTTTTAAAGCGCTAGCCCGCCTTCACCCCTTCTCCTGTTAGTGGAAAACGTGGTCTGCCGGACTTCAAATCTAAGCCACTCGCGAAGGCCAGGAGCTGGATTTTAGTTGACAGAGGCAATCGGAGACACAAGCCGCAATACGCAACAATAATTAATAGCATAATATTCTGTATACATTTGTAGCTAATATATTTATTTATCAGACGCTACGAATGCACATGGATGGTATTCGGGTAAAACCATAGGTAGAAAGTACCCGTGTAAGCAGTGCACTACCTTTCTATCACCATCGCCAGTTTATATTACGTATAACCATAGCAGTCTGACTTTTTATCTATAAAGTATGATGAAATCTCCTACAACATGAAATCACCTTATCGGTACTTGGAATTAACAATAATTAATAGCATAATTAATGTATCGTACGATAAGGTGATTTCGTGTTGTCAGAGATTTCATCGTACTTTATTGATAAAACATCAGCTACCTGTCGTATAACCCAGGCCACATTTTAATCTGGGGTGCTCCAATAAAGTAACGGAGTGAATTATAAATCAACAACAACAACGATGGCGGAAAAGGCGGCGTTCAAACAGGTGAAAGGGACAGTTTTTTATGCACAAATTTGATTCTCTTAGATCTGCCTAGAATAAAAATTCACTAAATAAAAAGTAGAGTACACAGTGAGGTTAAAAGGTCATTCACCCATTCCTTGTGCGATAATTTTATGTAAAAAGCAGTTTCATGCAATTCAATAGAGTTGCATTACAGGTCGTTTTAAGTTTTTGAGATGTACAACTCGAGCATGTCAACTGCACTTGGTGGCATCCCGTGCTTCTTGGCTGACTGTTTACATTTCTATGCATATATACTACGAAATAACTGTCAGTGGCGTATATGTTTTGCATATTTTAAAGAATAATAGCAGCCTCAAGACCAAATAGACAAACATATCCTTATTTTTAATTGTTACAAAATAATAGCAGAAAAAGTCCAATCATGGCCTTAAGTTAAGATATTTGATTGGCCAATTTACAAAACCATCCTCAGCTACCAAAGTACATTTTCTCTAGTGGTTCAAAGCATTTCCTGATTCTATAGCATGTTCCAGGTTAGTCATACATGTAAGACCTGACGTTGATATTTTTGTTGTGGGCATCAAGGTCTTACAGCCTAACGGCGCTGTGTAGCGTGTTTTGATGTCGACTAACATCGTTACGAAAGTAAAATTTTCAGGAATATTTCGAACAACTGACAACTAAAATAATGACGCTTTTTTACAAAGTAAAGTCATAATGTTTTAGTCAGACTTTACTTATTCTGATGCAGGGGCCCCGAGTGGGCTAAAGCGCTCTCCGTTACGGATCACTGCCATCTCACCTGTCTGCATAGGTTCGAGTCTCGGATTCGGCCATTGTGGGTATGTGATAAAGCTTGCCAGTAGCTTCTCGAGGGTCGGTGGTTCTTTCCGGGGATTTCCCGGTTTCTTTCTCCACCATTAATACATTCCACCATGTATAGCCTATCATGTGCTGAAAAATGGCGTTAAACCCTAAAACAACCACAACAACAACAACTTTCTCTAATGTCTTTTCTCTAATAAATTCAAATTCTCACAAAAGAAATGGACCTATTTTCGAGTTTCGTTGGCCTAAATTTCATTTGGCTGGAAAGTGATGTATGCCGGGAATGCCAAAATCGGGTTAAGTTGAAATATTATTCTTTAAAGAAATGAATAAAAATATATTATGCCTATTGGAACTGTAAGCAACAGTTTGTTTCGTTCAAGAAACTTGTCCCCAACATGTTCCTACTTGAACTTACTTCGGCATACCTTGACTACTGTCGCATTGCAACAAATTCAAATGTATGTCAATGGAACGTGAAAATGCATCCATTTGCTAGTTTGATATTTTCATTCTGCCAAGATATGACTTTACTTTTTAGAAAAGCGTCGTTATTTTAGTTGTCAGTTGTTTGAAATATTCCTGAAAATTTGACTTTCTTTGTTGCCTATAATACTTCACTGTAACTGTTCATAGACAATACACTGAAGATTTAAAGTCTATATATGAATGAACTAAACCCCTTTTTTCAACTGAATTGACACAGCCAACATGCAAGTGCATCAATTTTTAGAGAGGGGGGTTTTCTTAATGTAACCACTCACTTTATAGCTTCGTTACAAGAGTCCATTGATAGGATTGCAGATATAAGGTTTTATTATTTGTCTATGTACTTGGTGTAACATTAAGCATTGGTTAGATAGTATTTGGTTTGCTTTTTGTTTTTTGTTTCTTCTTATTTTCACAAAACTAGGTAAACTCAGAATACAACCTTGACCTTACATCGTCTCTTGAAATCCACAACATAGCATTGTCTCATATGTTTCTGACCTACACAATAGCATTTAAAGCTAAATCTTTAAAGACATAATATTTAGACTCTACTTTCTATCAGTTTTATATTTTCCAGAATATATTTTCTCAATGGTTTACAAAAAGTGACGATCTAATAAATCAGTACTTCCCAGACTCAGTGATGTCTGCCATTATTTCCCACTGACAGGATCACTTATGGTTCCAAACTGATTTTTATGGGGGGGAAATCTACATGCGGGCATTAAAATATTTATGTTACTGATTCTGTTCTTAAAAAACAGAGTGCTATTAACATAAGTTTAAGTTTTGAAACACAAGTTTGTATGTTTTTGTCTTCAAAAAATAACTTGTGGAAATCAGGCAGTAATAGTTGCTAACTTACTCTGGAAAAGGTTAATGGTCAATCAGCGTCCACCTCGGATGCGAGAGGTGATGGGTTCGGACCCCGGCCGAGTCATGCCAAAGACTTACAAGAATGGTACTAACAGCTGCCTTGCTTGGCACTCGGCATTAAGAGGTTAGTGTTAGGCCTGGTCGGCCTGGTGTCAGGATAATGTTGCTGGGTGAGACATCATGCTACATGTCTGCGGCATGATGCCTCACTGCTGGACATCACTATAAACTGCCACACGGCAGACATCATAGAGATATGACTGAAAAATTGTTAAAGCTACATTAAAAATCTAAAGCACACACACAAAATCAGTTATCAAAACACATGCCTGTGAAGGTGCAAGAGTTTGTTGGCACAATTGATATCAACACCAGCTATTTGATGGCATGAAGCCTACATTTCGCCTTGATTTAAAACATAACACTGAACTAACCTGGCCAAGGCCAGGGAGCATCTAGAAAAGGACGGTCATTCAATTTTCTTCTAAAACAATCACAGGGCAAAGTTGTTTTTGCTTCCTAACAGAAGAAGGCAAAGTTCACATTTTTTAGTTGACATAGTCATCCACTTCAACTGGTAGCGTGACCCCTGTAATATAGCAGTGGTGAAATAATACACTTCAATAATGCAATTCATGATACACAGCCTACGATACAGTACATTATAAACAGACATCAACTTATGGGACTTTTCATCTTTGGAAGGTCTTGCAGTTTTAGGGTGGTACTGGTGTGTTGACATATTGGTTGTATTTCTTGCATGCAGATTACAGAAAGACATATACTTATCATCTGTACATTCATGATAAGATAAATACTTCCAAACATGTTACCTGTTAGGTGTCAGTGACTTATATTCAGCCATTCATTCTGTTCCATTTAATCAGATGCAGGGCTCATATTGGCCAGCACACTCTTTATTTTGCACTGCATGAATGCTTTTAAACATTTTATTACCAATTTCATGGTACAATTTTATGTATGTGTGAGTAATTTTGTTTTATATTTTAGAATTGATTTTGCTCAGAAAAGAATAACTTTTTTGTCAAATTATAAATCTATTTACATAGAATTATTTCTAAAATCTTTGCCACATTTGAAATATTTGGAATCAATTATTGCTAGTATTTTATTGTTTGAGTGCCTGAAACATTTGTCATTTAGATGTTATCACAGGTATTGTAATTGTGTATGCATTTCTTTTGGAGTACTACCAAATTTAAATACCACTAGTAAATAAATCCAAACTCCATCTTCCTGCAGAAACCCTGTGAATTATGAGGTTAATTCATGTGAATGACGTGTGACTCTATCAACTACAAATTAAAGCATTATCTATATAACAATCTTGGAAGACTTTGATGTTATTTATCTCAATATCTTTGAGAGAAAAATTTGCATTTGTAAAATTACTAAAATAGATATAATGATTTGGAGATATTGCACATAAACCTGCATTGTGAAATGCTCAGCTGTTAAATAAGGTAAGCAGCTGAGTGATATCAGGCCCACATGGGCCTTTTGTCGAAACTAATCATCACATTACTCCATAATGTGTTTGAAAAAAGAACTGTTCTTTCAGTGGTCATATTTATATTAGCCAATTCCAGGTAGTACAATTATTATGCCACAGTAATTAGTCAAGTGTTCTGTATGGTAATCAGTCATTAAATAATGATTATTGAGCATGTCCAGGTAACTAATATGGCTGCCTGTCACATCAGTGTGCTAATCATTCTTTGCTTGATGCTATAACTGGTCTCACCAAGAAAATTATTTAACAAGATGTGAATTGAACAAAAATCCTAGTTTTCTATTCAGACTGTCCAATGTTCCAAAGCAATAAAGTAATTAAATAATAACAACTGAAATGAGTATTGTTCATCAGCTTTTGAAATGTCAGCACTTGCATATTTTATTATATTTTTTATATTAAAATTATTTGATCTGTTATTGATTGTTAGAGTGATATGACCTGTTATTAGTTGTTAGACGTATGAGGTCTGTTATTGGTTGTTAAAGGGATATGATCTGTTATTGGTTGCTAGAGTGATGATCTGTTATTGGTCGCTAGAGGGATGATCTGTTATTGGCTGCTATAGGATGCTAGAGGGATATCTGTTACTAGTTGTTAGAGGGATATGATCTGTTATTGGTTGCCTATGGGATGATCTGTTATTGGTTGCTAGAGGGATATGATCTGTTATTGACTGCTGTATGGATATGATCTGTTATTGACTGCTAAGGGGATATGATCTGTTATTGGTTGTTAGAGGTATGAGGTCTGTTATTGTTTGCTAGAGGGATATGATCTGTTATCGGTTGTTAGAGGGATCTTATCTGTTACTGGTTGTTAGAGAGATATGATCTGTTATTGGTTGTTAGAGGTATGAGGTCTGTTCTTGGTTGTTTGAGGGATTGATCTGTTCATTTTTTAAAATTTTGTATGGATAGTTATTTGTGATAGATGTACATGTACTTAAAAAATGATAATAACAATGAACAAAATTAGAACTGCTGGTCCACTCAGTTGTAGAGTGCTGTGTGGCAAGTCATATTCATCCCTTTAATTCAGTTGTAGAGTGCTGTGTGGCAAGTCATATTCATGCCTTTAATTCAGTTGTAGAGTGCTGTGTGGCAAGTCATATTCATGCCTTTAATTCAGTTGTAGAGTATTGTGTGGCAAGTCATATTCATGCCTTTAATTCAGTTGTAGAGTGCTGTGTGGCAAGTCATATTCATGCCTTTAATTCAGTTGTAGAGTGCTGTGTGGCAAGTCATATTCATGCCTTTAATTCAGTTGTAGAGTGCTGTGTGGCAAGTCATATTCATCCCTTTAATTCAGTTGTAGAGTGCTGTGTGGCGAGTCATATTCATGCCTTTAATTCAGTTGTAGAGTGCTGTGTGGCAAGTCATATTCATGCCTTTAATTCAGTTGTAGAGTGCTGTGTGGCAAGTCATATTCATCCCTTTAATTCAGTTGTAGAGTGCTGTGTGGCAAGTCATATTCATCCCTTTAATTCAGTTGTAGAGTGTTGTGTGGCGAGTCATATTCATGCCTTTAATTCAGTTGTAGAGTGCTGTGTGGCAAGTCATATTCATGCCTTTAATTCAGTTGTAGAGTGCTGTGTGGCAAGTCATATTCATCCCTTTAATTCAGTTGTAGAGTGCTGCGTGGCAAGTCATATTCATGCCTTTAATTCAGTTGTAGAGTGCTGTGTGGCAAGTCATATTCATGCCTTTAATTCAGTTGTAGAGTGCTGTGTGGCAAGTCATATTCATCCCTTTAATTCAATTATCATGTTTAATACATTCAGTACAAAACTACAACTCGTACTACGTGCCTGTCACAAGTTAGACATAACACCATTGGTACAAATGCCATAGGCTGCCGACACCTAGTTGATTATATCTCCATAATATTTATTTCATGATAAAATGGAAAATTTGTATGTTGGTTGTGTTTTTATTTTACTTTGATTCCAACCATCAGTTGACATTGTACATTGCATCTAAAGATATTGTAACTGTTATGCAGCCGTTGTTAGATGACATCCTCCTCGACAGCAAGGTATTAAGATCTGTAACAGAGTCACATGTGATACAATGTTTCATATCAGTCTTAGGTAACTGGCGCCTTTATCGCGAGTTGTAAAATGATGACTATAATACAATTTGTTATCAGCTGTTTGAAGGATTGTCTCATATAACATAATCTATTACACTATATAAAATGCTGGAAATCTTGACACCCATGCTGGAGTGCTGGAGATTGGTCAGAACTGTATTAGACTTCTACAAATGCTGGTGATAAATGTTTATAACTTTTTATGCATGGAAAGTCTTTGTTATTCTAATTCCCAGAAGTAATAATTCAGTAACTATATAATTTTCTTTTCAGAAAACAGTGCTTGAAATTATGCAGCAGTTTTTCAAAGATGAGAAGTCAAAAAGTAAGACATTTTGTATATAATGTATTTAGTCAGTTACGTGTGTAATGTACTGAGCCAAAGTAAAAAAATAATACATGTTTGTAATGTACTGAGCCAAAGTAAAAAAATAATACATGTTTGTAATGTACTGAGTCAAAGTAAAAAGTAATACATGTTTGTAATGTACTGAGTCAAAGTAAAACAATAGTACATGTTTGTAATGTACTGAGTCAAAGTAAAACAATGTTTGTAATGTACTGAGTCAAAGTCGGAAAGTAAGACATGTTTGTAATGTACTGAGTCAAAGTAAAAAAGTAAGACATATGCCTAATGTACTGAGTCAGAGTAAAAAAAGAAATACATGTTTGTAATGTACTGAGTCAAAGTAAAAAAGTACGACATGTTTGTAATGTACTGAGTCAAAGTAAAAAAGTAAGACATATGCCTAATGTACTGAGTCAGAGTAAAAAAGAAATACATGTTTGTAATGTACTGAGTCAAAGTCGTAAAGTAATACATGTTTGTAATGTACTGAATCAAAGTAAAACAATGTTTGTAATGTACTGAGTCAAAGTCGGAAAGTAAGACATGTTTGTAATGTACTGAGTCAAAGTCGGAAAGTAAGACATGTTTGTAATGTACTGAGTCAAAGTCAAAAAGTACGACATGTTTGTAATGTACTGAGTCAAAGTAAAAAAGTACGACATGTTTGTAATGTACTGAGTCAAAGTAAAAAAGTACGACATGTTTGTAATGTACTGAGTCAGAGTAAAAAAGAAATACATGTTTGTAATGTACTGAGTCAAAGTAAAACAATGTTTGTAATGTACTGAGTCGAAGTTGGAAAGTAAGACATATGCCTAATGTTCTGAGTCAAAGTATAAAAATGCCAGATTAATATACAAAATTGTCCCCATTTTTTTCAAAGAAGAATTCTTTGACTAGATGAATTATTCTGTGCATGGCATTACTAACCTTGATTTTGTCAAGTAACAAGTTTTCTCATACACCATATAAAGTGGACATATTAAAACCCCCTTTTACACCATATAAGGGGGGCCCCAAGTGGTCTAAAGCACTCTCCGTTACTGATCACTGCCATCTCACCTCTGTCTGCCTGGGTTGGAGTCTAGGATTCGGCCAATGTGGGTATGTGAGAAAGCTTGCCAGTAACTTCTCGTGGGTTGGTGGTTCTTCCCGGGGTTTTCCTGGGTTCTTCCTCCACCATTAATACTGGCCGCCATTCATAGCCTATCATGAGCTGAAAAATGGCGTTAAACCCCACAACAACAACAACAACAACACCATATAAGATGGTAATATTAAACCTGGAATTTAGTTATATTTCTTTTGTCTAATAACTCTTCAGAATCTTTTGGGTCAGCACTAGGGATTGGGGGATGGAGATCAGATTTGTATGGGATCGTTACCTGAGGGAATGAATAACTATAAACAGTTTGGTAGAAAATGTTGCTTTGCAATAAAGTTTATTCACTTTAATCATCAGCACATGATTTTACATTTCATTCAGTCTGTACTAGCTTTAAGATCAATTCATGTGGAATCCTGTACATATCTAAACTAGCTTAAAGATCAGTTCATATGGAATCTGTACAAATCTAAATTAGCTTAAAGACCAGTTCATATGGAATCCTGAACAAGACTATACTTGCTTTAAGATCAGTTCATATGGAATCCTGTATAAATCTATACTAGCTTTAAGATCAATTCATGTGGAATCCTGTACATATCTAAACTAGCTTAAAGACCAGTCATATGGAATCCTGTACATATCTAAACTAGCTTTTAACACATTAACCCCAGGAGGTTTTTGTCATTTTTGCCTGAAAATCGAGTAGGAAACACATTTTGAAAAGTATTTCTCAATAGATCCGAAAACACCAAATCCCCGGTGATCTTTCAATAACATACTGCCTAGTTGTGTTAGAAACATTGTTTTTCATTGGTTATTTGACTCGCACATGAGCAGAAGGGTAAAAGTTGAAGTTCTTTTTTTTATTTTATTTTTATTGCTAAACGGAACCATTAATTCTGTATTGAGACCACTCTTTATTCCAAATGCCCATCTTATCCTACTTTTTGCAAAGGCTCATCTGTCTGTTTGCAGTTCATACCAGTTTGCCTTTGATCTGAGACCAAAAGGTCTAAAATCCTGACACAAGATTGGATTCCAACCACAGGCGAATTTTAAGTAGAAAAAGTCAGGTCCAAAAAATGCGTCTTTTTTTATCTGTATTTTGTAGTGCAACTAGATATTCCAGATTATTTGGTATCATTGTAGAGCTTCATTTGTCTACCTTTCTATAATACCACCCACTTTAGTGTATCATGCATGACCATGACGCTACAGAGCTTGGCAGTAGGCTACTGCCTCCTGCCCCGTTAAGTCGTCGCTAGGGGTTAATGTGTTCAGACCAGTTCATATGGAATTTTTTACAAATCTATACTAGCTTTAAGACCAGTTCATATGGAATCCTGTAGATATCTAAACTAGCTTAAAGACCAGTTCATATGGAATCTTGTACAAATGTAAACTAGCTTTAAGACCAGTTCATATGGAATCTTGTACAAATCTATTACTAGCTTTAAGACCAGTTCATATGGAATCCTGTCCAAATCTATACTAGCTTTATGACCAGTTCATATGGAATCCTGTACAGATCTATACTAGCTTTAAGACCAGTTTAAATGGAATCCTTTTCAAATCTGAACTAGCTTAAAGATCAGTTCATATGGAATCCTGTACAAATCTATACTAGCTTAAAAACCAGTGCATATAGAATCCTGTACAAATCTATTACTAGCTTTAAGACCAGTTCATATGGAATCCTGTACAAATCTATTACTAGCTTTAAGACCAGTTCATATGGAATCCTGTCCAAATCTATACTAGCTTTATGACCAGTTCATATGGAATCCTGTACAGATTTAAACTAGCTTTAAGATCAATTCATATGGAATCCTGTACAAGTGTAAACTAGCTTTAAGATCAGTTCATATGGAATCCTGTACAAATCTATTACTAGCTTTAAGACCAGTTCATATGGAATCCTGTTGATATCTAAACTAGCCTAAAGACCAGTTCATATGGAATCTTGTACAAATGTAAACTAGCTTTAAGATCAGTTCATATGGAATCCTGTACAAATCTATTACTAGCTTTAAGACCAGTTCATATGGAATCCTGTTGATATCTAAACTAGCCTAAAGACCAGTTCATATGGAATCTTGTACAAATGTAAACTAGCTTTAAGATCAGTTCATATGGAATCCTGTATAAATCTATACTAGCTTTAAGACCAGTTTATATGGAATCCTTTTCAAATCTAAACTAGCTTAAAGATCAGTTCATATGCAATCCTGTACAAATCTATACTAGCTTTAAGACCAGTTCATATAGAATCCTGTACAAATCTGTTACTAGCTTAAAGATCAGTTCATATGGAATCCTGTACAAATCTATGCTAACTTTAAGACCAGTGCATATGGAATCCTGTACAGATCTAAGCTAGCTTAAAGATCAATTCATATGGAATCCTGTACAGATCTAAACAAGCTTAAAGATCAGTTCATATGGAATCCTGTACAAATCTATACTAGCTATAAGACCAGTTCATATGGAATCCTGTGCAGATCTAAACTAGCTTTAAGATCAATTCATATGGAATATTGTACAGATCTAAACTAGCTTAAAGATCAGTTCATATGGAATCCTGTACAAATCTATACTAGCTTCAAGACCAGTTCACATGGAATCCTGTACAGATCTAAACTAGCTATTCTGTCTTTCTTGCAGATCTGACTACAGTTCTGTATGTCTGGCATATCTGACTACAATTCTGTCTGTCTGGCATACCTGATTGCCATTCTGTCTGTCTGGCATATTTGACTGTCTTTCTGTCTGTCTGGCATATCTGACTGTCTTTCTGGCATATCTGACTGCCATTCTGTCTTTCTGGCGAATCTGACTGTCTTTCTGTCTGTCTGGCATATCTGATCGCCATTCTGTCTTTCTGGCAAATCTGACTGCCATTCTGTCTGTCTGGCATATCTGACTGCCATTCTGTCTTTCTGGCATATCTGACTGCTATTCTGTCTTTCTGGCATATCTGACTGCTGTTCTTTCTGGCATATCTGACTGCTGTTCTGTCTTTCTGGCAAATCTGACTGCCATTCTGTCTGTCTGGCATATCTGACTGCTGTTCTGTCTTTCTGGCATATCTGATTGCTATTCTGTCTTTCTGGCATATCTGACTGCTGTTCTTTCTGGCATATCTGACTGCTGTTCTTTCTGCCTGGCATATCTGACTGCTATTCTGTCTTTCTGGCATATCTGACTGCTGTTCTGTCTTTCTGGCAAATCTGATCGCCATTCTGTCTGTCTGGCATATCTGACTGCTGTTCTGTCTTTCTGGCATATCTGACTGCTATTCTGTCTTTCTGGCATATCTGACTGCTATTCTGTCTTTCTGGCATATCTGATTGCTGTTCTTTCTGGCATATCTGACTGCTATTCTGTCTTTCTGGCATATCTGACTGCTGTTCTGTCTTTCTGGCATATCTGACTGCTGTTCTGTCTGGCATATCTGACTGCTATTCTGTCTGTCTGGCATATCTGACTGCAATAAGATCTGTTCACACAATTTGTTTTACCATATATGTTGCATCATGTCAGGTAGCCTTAATTTGTATTTTTCATCAATTTTTCATTTTGTTGTTGCAAAATGTAGTGTTGATAAAGATTCTTGTATTAAATACCAGTATTTAATCATCTTTGGTATGAAGTGAAAAAATCACCTTTCTAATGAACACTACAGATGGATTTCTGGGATGAAAGTACAGTATATCAAATCATTACCCAAAATTAAATATAGCATGGTTTTTTTCAAATAAATAGATTTGTGTTATGAATTATCGTTATAGAATTGTTCTTATTTGTGTCATCTTATAAAAATAATTATCAGATCAACAGATGCCATAGAAATGAAATTAGACTGTATGTAGTAATATTTACTGTGCATCTCCTATGTTAAATCAAGTACACTGCCTTGTATAATATTTACTGTGTTAAATCAAGTACACGGCCTTGTATAATATTTACTGTGTTAAATCAAGTACACTGCCTTGTATAATATTTACTGTGTTAAATCAAGTACACTGCCTTGTATAATATTTGCTGTGTTAAATCAAGTACACTGCCTTGTATAATATTTACTGTGTTAAATCAAGTACACTGCCTTGTATAATATTTACTGTGTTAAATCAAGTACACTGCTTTGTATAATATTTTTAAAAATGAGGAGTGTGATTATTCACAAATGCCTGTTGACTAATACAGGGGATTTAAGAATTATGGTTTTATTTGTTGATTCTTCTAGTTAATCCAGAAGCCTTAATCCCAAAGTATTAGCCTATTGATTAATCTAGGGGATTAGAGAAATTTAGCTTTATACATTTATTTTACAGTTAATCCAGAGGGTCTTGCTCTGTTAAATGAAGTACTGAGAATATTTGTTTCAGGTAAATATATTGACAAAATGTTCAGCAAACAATAAAATGTTTCAAATATTTGTCAGGTAGCTGTTTCTTTCTGTTTCTGTACACTTTCCTCCATTGTTTTTGTCCCAAACAAATGTTGTGATTATATGGAATTAATATTGCTCGACTAATTGGTTGTATTTTTCTGCTACATTAAATTTTTCACATGTCCACCATTTGGCAGAGTTTTTTATGCTGTGACATTGCTTGTCTGTCCAGTAACTTTTCATTTTCTGCATGACAACACAAGTTCTACAGTATCTATCGTCAACAGACTTTGTAGACGGCTTGTACATTGAGTATTGAAGCCCATTGATTTTGGGGTCCAAATATTAGGTGTGCAGTGGCTGAGAAAATGTGCTTTGCAGAATAATGTTTATTCTAGAGTAAGTTCTTGATAAAACTTTCTGGATGGCTTGCTTTTTGTGGATGGCTTGCTCTTTGGGTAATAAAGAACCTTGTTGATTCTGAGATCTAGGTGAGAGGTCATGGTCATTGTAAGTATGATAAGAAATAATAGTTTCAGCATATTAAATTTGTTCAGGACCACATTCGATGACTAAAGTTCCAGGTCATTGAGATCCAGTGGTCATTATTATCAAAAGTAAGCTGGTTACCATATTAAAGGTAAGATAAACATGGGCAGATGTAATGTGCCATTCACAGCTCTCTTATTAAACATTGTATTTACTACATGGATAGAGTTCTCATTGTTATGATTACTTGTATTTGATTCTTTGGAGTACATTGTATTTACTGCATAGATAGAGTTCTCATTGTTATGATTACTTGTATTTACTGCATGGATAGAGTTCTCATTGTTATGATTACTTGTATTTACTACACTGGATAGAGTTCTCATTGTTATGATTACTTGTATTTACTACATGGATAGAGTTCTCATTGTTATGATTACTTGTATTTACTGCATGGATAGAGTTCTCATTGTTATGATTACTTGTATTTACTGCATGGATAGAGTTCTCATTGTTAAGATTACTTGTATTTACTGCATGGATAGAGTTCTTATTGTTATCATTACTTGTATTTACTGCATGGATATAGTTCTCATTGTTATGATTACTTGTATTTACTGCATGGATAGAGTTCTCATTGCTATGATTACTTGTATTTACTGCATGGATAGAGTTCTCATTGTTATGATTACTTGTATTTACTGCATGGATAGAGTTCTCATTGTTATGATTACTTGTATTTACTGCATGGATAGAGTTCTCATTGTTATGATTACTTGTATTTACTGCATGGATAGAGTTCTTATTGTTATGATTACTTGTATTTACTGCATGGATATAGTTCTCATTGTTATGATTACTTGTATTTACTGCATGGATAGAGTTCTCATTGTTATGATTACTTGTATTTACTGCATGGATAGAGTTCTCATTGTTATGATTACTTGTATTTACTGCATGGATAGAGTTCTCATTGTTATGATTACTTGTATTTACTACATGGATAGAGTTCTCATTGTTATGATTACTTGATTCCAATACTCTGGAACTCTGCTCTGGAGTAGTATTCCAGTTGAGATTAGAAATGCCCACTCTATTTCCTTCTTCCAAACCCAATATATCTAGTGGCTTCAGAGATGCAGCTTAAATAAATAAATTCCTTTGTATGAGGGTCTCAAAGTAGATTAGTTTTTAGCTAATTGTGTTACCCTCTTTAAATAAGGTCATTATTATTATTATTATTATTGTATTTACTACATGGATAGAGTTCTCATTGTTATGATTACTTGTGTTTACTACATGGATGGAGGTCTCATTGTTATGATTACTTGTATTTACTGCATGGATAGAGTTCTCATTGTTATGATTACTTGTATTTACTGCATGGATAGAGTTCTCATTGTTATGACTACTTGTATTTACTGCATGGATAGAGTTCTCATTGTTATGATTACTTGTATTTACTGCATGGATAGAGTTCTCATTGTTATGATTACTTGTATTTACTGCATGGATAGAGTTCTCATTGTTGTGATTACTTGTATTTACTGCATGGATAGAGTTCTCATTGTTGTGATTACTTGTGTTTACTGCATGGATAGAGTTCTCATTGTTATGATTACTTGTATTTACTACATGGATAGAGTTCTCATTGTTATGATTACTTGCGTTTACTACATGGATAGAGTTCTCATTGTTATGATTACTTGCGTTTACTACATGGATAGAGTTCTCATTGTTATGATTACTTGTATTTACTGCATGGATAGAGTTCTCATTGTTAAGATTACTTGTATTTACTGCATGGATAGAGTTCTTATTGTTATGATTACTTGTATTTAATTCTTTGGAGTACTTTCAGTGCCCCTAGAAAATGGCATTCATTATGCTTAAGTGTTTATTTTGTCTGTTACCAAGAAAATGATGCATTGAATAAAAAATAAAAAGCAATCATGCAGGAATTGGTTTCATGTGCAACTAGTGCATAAGCTCTCACATATTTATTTTGTAGTCCCATTTGCAAACATCTACAGTTCTACCATCACATCATGTGCTGGTATGTTAGGGTCAACAGTATTCATTGTTACAATGGTAAGTAATGCAGCTGTCAGATCATAGTCTGTGCTGTGGTACACATTATAAAAGGGTAATAGGATTAGGGTCAGATCAGAATCGGGGGCCCCAAGTGGCCGAGTGGTCTAAAGCGCTCACCGTTACGGATCACAGCCATCTCACCTCTGTCTGCGTGAGTTCAAGTCTCGGATTCGGCTAATGTGGTTATGTGAGAAAGCTTGCCAGTAGCTTCTCATGGGTCGGTGGTTCTTTCTGGGGGTTTCCCAGGTTCTTCCTCCACCATTTATACTGGTCGCCATGTATAGCCTATATTGTGCTGAGAAATGGCGTTAAACCCTACAACAACAACAACAACAACAGATCAAAATCTATGCTGTACACATTATGAAAGGCTAATAGGATTAGGGTCAACTCAGAATCTATGTTGTCCTTCTTATAAAATGGTAATTGGTATATACCTGTCTGATCAAAAGTCTGCTATGATACACAAAATAAAAAAGGTAATTCATATATATTAGTCAGATCAGAGTCTATGCTGTGGTACGCATTCTAAAATGGTAATTGATATATACTGGTCAGATAAAAGTCTATGCTTTGGGATACATTCTGTAATGGTAATTTATAAGATTAGTGTCAGATCAGTCTATGCTATGGTACACAAAATAAAAAAGGTGATTCATATATATTAGTCAGATCAGTGTTGATACTTTGGTACAAATTATAAAATAGTAATTGATAGGATTAGGGTCAGATCACAGTCTAGGCTGTGGTACACATTAGAAAAGGCTAATAGATAGTATTAGGGTCAGATCAGAGTCTGTACTGTGGTACACATTATGAAAGGCTAATGGATAGAATTAAGGTCAGATCAGAGGTACGTCATTATAAAATAATAATTGTTCATTTTGTTGGTGCAATCCTTATTCCTTGATTCATTTCATCAGCTATAAAGTTTCTCATTAGGATCACCTTTGTTCATTTCATTATGAAAACTTTTTATTAGCAGTTACTCTTTAAGCTCTGTATTGGGAAATAATAGACTGGTGCAAATACTAACTAGTGCATGGTTTGAAGTCTGCATTATTGTTAAAAAGGAATATCTCCAACAGTTAAACCTTGATTATCAATCCATGACTTCTGTCAATTACATATTTTCTTCCAATTTGTTGTATTTTAAAATGGAATGAATAAATGGCAAAATATTATCTCCCATAATTCTATGTTATTACAAGAGAATTATCATATCACCAACTTTGCTTTGTTGATTTAACAAATTTCAGCACTCAGATAAGATGTAACCATTCCCACAAAATAAATGCCTTTTCAATATTGTAAATAATTCCTTTCTTTCTCTTTGTAATAGAAGCAGCAAACAGAGCAGCAGTTCAGGCTAATGTAAGTTTGCTAATTCCAACCAACACACCTAAGTGTCTACACAAACACCTAAGTGTCCACACTGACTAAGTTTACTAATTCCAATCCACAGACCTAAGTGTCTACACAAACACCTAAGTGTCCACACAGACTAAGTTTGCTAATTCCAATCCACACACCTAAGTGTCTATGCAAACACCTAAGTGTCCACACACACTAAGTTTGCTAATTCCAATCCACACACCTAAGTGTCTACACAAACACCTAAGTGTCCACACAAAGTTTGCTAATTCCAATCCAGACACCTAAGTGTCTACACAGACAAAGTTTGCTGATTTCAACCCACACACCTAAGTGTCTACAGAAACTTAGTTTGCTAATTCCAACCCACACACCTAGATGTGTGTGTGTGTGAGACTTGGATTTTTAATGTAGCTTTAACAATTTTTCAGTCATATCGCTACGATGTCTGCAATGTGGCAGTTTATAGTGATGTCTAGCACTGGGGCATTATGCCGCAGACATGTAGCATAATGTCCCACCCAGTCACATTATCCTGGCACCAGGCCAACCAGTCCTAACACTAACCTCATAATGCTGAGCCCTACATCAGTTTTGAATAACCCTCTTTCTGTTCTAAAACTGAATCAAGAACTCTTTAAGACAAGTTTTCAGTATTTTGGGGTGACTAAGTTGTAACAGATTCCCAAAAGAAATTAGAGAATGTACAAATAAATAAATTTACAGGGGTCTGAGCATTTCTTTTAAGTTGTCAACTTTTATTAAAAGTTTTCAATTTAATAATTTTGAATCAAATTTCCATGCAGTAACCACTGTTTTTGATGATTAAACAAGTGATGTATCAAGGTTTCATTTACCAATTTTGGTAGCAGTTTTATTCACCTTCAGAAAATTGGCACCTGTTTTCAGGGTATTTTTATTTTAGAAAACAGGATCCACATGGACTTGAGTTATAAGTAGGTTCACCAGGCGCCTCTTCTTTTGTGTCTTAGTTTTTTTTTTATATAATCTTGTTTATCTAGAAATTATTCATTCATGTTATAAGATCTTGTTTATCTGGAAATTATTCATTCATGTTATGAGATCTTGTTTATCCTGAAATTATTCATTCATGTTATGAGATCTTGTTTATGTAGAAATTATTCATTCATGTTACAAGATCTTGTTTATCTAGAAATTATTCATTCATGCTATCAGATCTTGTTTATCTAGAAATTATTCATTCATGCTATTAGATCTTGTTTATCCTGAAATTATTCATTCATGTTACAAGATCTTGTTTATCTAGAAATTATTCATTCATGCTATCAGATCTTGTTTATCCTGAAATTATTCATTCATGTTACAAGATCTTGTTTATCTAGAAATTATTCATTCATGTTATGAGATCTTGTTTATCTAGAAATTATTCATTCATGTTATGAGATCTTGTTTATCTAGAAATTATTCATTCATGATATGAGATCTTGTTTATCTAGAAATTATTCATTCATGTTATAAGATCTTGTTTATCTAGAAATTATTCATTCATGATATGAGATCTTGAGGCAGAATCATTGTTGTGTTCAGTGTTTGATTTGGGCTGAAATTATCTAATTCAAATTATTCTTTTCTGGAAATACAAAGTCTTCTATAATATTATTATAATGAGACATTAATTGGGAATTACAATGAATTCAAACAAAGAAACCTTGTATTATATTACTGTGATTCAACAAATGACTGTTGGCACAGCATTACAATTGAGCTCTTTGGTACATTAGTACATTAGAGACTACCAGCCATTACAGGCACATCAACACCTGCAGCATTGGAAATTATTATGAATACTATTAAAGTTTATTACGTGCTTTATTCATTAGGACTTGGGTTAGAAATTCATGGATTATTTGGGATTTAATTCACAATACCATAAGTTATTTTTACAATTTCACTTTGTATTCTTGGGAATAGATTATTTGTTCAGTTTTACAAAACAGTTGTTATTGTTTCGCTCTTTTCTATTTATTGTTTTACGGCAATAGTCATAACACACAAGTAAGATTTGCTTGCAATCTCGTAAATCAGTTGAAAAGAACATATTTTTCATGTCTGTTTTATTCTTAAAACCAAATAATTAAATTTGGTCCCTGAAATTTTTGGTTATGAAGGGTTTCATTGTATAAGCAAAAATATACTACATGATAAAAGGAGGCAAGGTATGAAGAAATTTATAAATATAACCCTTTTCCAGCAAAATATATAAATGATAAATTTATATAGTAAATTCTATGAATAGGAAAATATATCAATTGTCAGAATCAGTAATAATAATAATGGTATTTGTTCAAGAACCAAGTTTGCAAAGTGAACCTGCTTTATGAAGTAATCTGTGTATAAAGGCCATTTTGGCCTTTTCCCATGGGTGACTGCTTATAACAGGTTTGACTGAAAGCATCTTATGCGTAATGGTTATGGGAAACATAACACACACCTATATGTAAAATTTGAAATATTTTGTAGTGATGACATTTTATGGAGTAAGCTGACAATTTTGTGGGAATACAGTTTTGTTGGGTTGTGTTACCTTAGCAGTGCATACTTTAATTCTATTTTTGTGGCAGTTTTGTTTTGTGGATCTTCATTTCCCATGAAAAATATAAAATCAATACAAATATTTCAGATTGGATAGCAGTTAGTTGCACTTTTAATTATTGAATGATTTAGTTTGAATTCCATAGATAGAATTATATAGTTTTCAGTGGTAGCATTCTCGGAGTTATATACTCTATTTGAAATACATTTCTGTTGCAGAAAGATGGCTCAGATGAAGTGACAGTAGAACAGGTGGAGAAGATCTTGCCTGAACTTGTTAGTAAATGCTTGTGTTGTGTATAAAACTTGGCATGGGATAGGTATCATTTTTCTTGCAACAACCACAGCATTATTGGCAATGTTAAGATTGTGTGTTTAAGTTTCATTTGAAGGGTACATCACACTCAGCAGGCAAGACACAGAACCTTTAGTTGTAGTATATATGTAACTCTGTTTCAATGTCTCACATGGTTTCACAAAGCTTAAATGTTGTATACATACATAATCCAGACCCAGCAATCTTGTATACAGACCCTATAATCTTGTATACAGAGACAATAATCTTGTATACAGATACATTAATCTTGTATACAGATACAGTAATCTAGTATACAGATACAGTAATCTTGTATACAGACCCTGTAATCTTGTATACAGATACAGTAATCTAGTATACAGATACAGTAATCTTGTATACAGACCCTATAATCTTGTGTACAGACCCTATAATCTTGTATAAAGACTAAACAATCTAGTATACAGACCCTACGATCTTTTATACAGACTGAATCTAGTATACTGTCCCAGCAATCTAGTATACTGACCTAACAATCTAGTATATAAACTCTACAGTCTAGTACACAATCTATAAAACGGACAGTTGGCCGACCAGAAACACGTCTTTTTTTGGGCCTTAAGACTTGCAAAATCGATATCTGGCATAGATGGTGAATGTGTGATTTATGTTCAGATTTGAAATATTTTGCCGTATAACAAACAGCAGCAAGCCATAGTGTTTATGGAAGTGTTATTAACTCACTTATATAACCACAATAGTTAAGAGCACTCATTTCTCTTGGTAATACAAATGATGCACATAATTGTAAACAGTTATAATTACAAATATGATAGAAATATTTCTTTTTCATGGCATACTGTTTACTATATCTTACTAAGTATAGTTTATATTTCTAATAATAAAAGTCTTTTTTTCTGGTCTTTTTAACTTAAAGGCCAGTCAAAATATAGAAAATAACTCAAATTATAATCCTGGGGAAATATTTAGTTGGAGCAGTTACCTCCCTTAGTTTAGTCTATTTTATGTAGCACATGAAGAAAAATGCCAAGTCATTTCAATAGAAGATGCTTATCAAAGGTAATTGCATCATATTTATTTACAAATTTTTATTCAGTCTTCTGGTGCAAGGTACAGAACTAAAAAGCCTTAAAGCATTTATAATTTAGATTCATTGTACTTAAAAACATTAACATTTGCTTATAACCAAAAAAACACAAGTTATGTTCATGCATTTGATCCTTTTTTAAACTAAAATCTCCAAGCCAATTTTATTCTAAATACTGTGGTTTCACTAATTTTCATCGATTTTGTTGTTTCACCGAACCATGAATGTAAAGATATTTGGCGTGACTACTAACCATTTTAGGTCCACAACTTCCTGCTCCCTCGTGGTTCTCGTGATCTGTATAGCATACCAGCTGTGAAAGTGTGATTTTAATTCTTCTTTGTAGTCTTTATGTGATGTCAAGTTGTGGTTGATGTTGGACCATACAAGAGGCAGGCAAAAACAAAGGAGTGATTCAGTTGTATTGGAATTTAGTTAGCATCTTCACACTTTGATGCTGGCCGCCATGTATAGCCTATCTTGTGCTGAAAAATGGCGTTAAACCCTAAAACAACAACAACAACAACACACTTTGATGACCGCTCCTGTGGCCTAGTGGTTAGAGTGTCCGCCTCGGATGCAGGAGGTTGCGGGTTCGAACCCCAGTCAAGTCACACCAAATACTTACAGAAATGATACTAACAGCTGCCTCGCTTGGCACTCAGCACTAAGAGGTTAGTGTTATGACTAGTCTGCCTGGTGTCAGGATAATGTGACTGGGTGGGACATCATGCTACGTGTCTGTGGCATGATGCCCTAGTGCTAGACATCACTATAAACTGCCACACTGCAGACATTGTAGTGATATGACTGAAAAATTGTTAAACATTGGGTTAGATTCCTATGATGACATTATCCAAAATGAGGGTATCTAAGTTGATTTTTTCTGCACTTAAGATACTGTGTTAACGCCATGATTGGCAGAAAATACTGATGGTGCAACTTTATGGACAATAAATCTTTAGATCATACACATGTACTTTAATTGCTGACAGGCTTAGTGTTGTTGGTGGCATCATCTCACTTTTTGATGTTGAGCACTCGTGAAAACATGATGTAAGTGATTGATCCTGACAGTTGTTTGATTTGTACTCGTACAGTTATAGTGTGATCCCGCTATAACATGATGGTCGGGGTCTATAAAACCTGACCATGTTATGTACCAAACCATATTATAACCAACCAAGTCAGTTAGCTGAGGAAAATGATGCATGTAACCAAAAATGGCCAGTGTTTGTGGGTGGTGGTTGGTAATTAAAGTAGATGCAGAATTATGTGCTTCACTGGCACAGTTGCAATCTTAAATCACAGCATATTAAATGAGAAATACACATGTTGTGAAAGCAAAGATTATATATGTAATATCTTACTTTATCCAGAGAACAACACATTGGTACACATACAAGTATACTGTTTATATATATGCTAATCTAATGTATAGCATGAATAGAGTATCAATACTGTGTTCTCACCCACCAATCTCGTCACTTGCAGTGAATCCACAGTACATGTAATTCCATCAAAAATATGCACACAGATTTAAAATATTCATTAATTTTATTGCGGATCATTCAGTGTCTGAATGTAAGTTTGATGAGTTTTGTTTATGATGATAAATGGAATTGCATGCACTTAACAAAAAAGTGATGTTCATTATTATTCAATGCCGACTTACCAAAATTGTTTACATTTTTTAGGAAATTGTGCTGTGACAGATTTGCATCTTTCTACAGCTTTACATCTGTAAACAACTGATATATGGCACGTGTTCAGAATTTTTCTGGAAGTCCTGTTTGCCGTGATAATACAGAGTTTGAGTATACTTTAATTAATTGATCTGTAAGTTCAGGAGATAAACTTTGAACAACCACTACCTTATTTGGTATTTGGTTGTGTCAACCACTACATTGTTTGGATCTTGGTTGTGTCAACCACCACATTGTTTGGTGCTTGGTTGTGTCAACCACCACATTGTTTGGTTCTTGGTTGTGTCAACCACCACATTGTTTGGTTCTTGGCTGTGTCAACCACCACATTGTTTGGTGCTTGGTTCTGTCAACCACCACATTGTTTGGTTCTTGGTTGTGTCAACCACCACATTGTTTGGTGCTTGGTTGTGTCAACCACCACATTGTTTGGTTCTTGATTGTGTCAACCACCACATTATTTGGTTCTTGGCTGTGTCAACCACCACATTGTTTGGTGCTTGGTTGTGTCAACCACCACATTGTTTGGTCCTTGGTTGTGTCAACCACCACATTGTTTGGTTCTTGGTTGTGTCAACCACCACATTGTTTGGTTCTTGGTTGTGTCAACCACCACATTGTTTGGTACTTGATTGTGTCAACCACTGCATTGTTTGGTGGTGGTTGTGTCAACCACTGCATTGTTTGGTGCTTGGTTGTGTCAACCACCACATTGTTTGGTTCTTGGTTGTATATGCAGTTTAATGATCAATTGTATGGCCATTATTGTTTTAGCATGATTGTATACAGAATACATTGAAGACAAACACAAAGACTTGGTGGCTTCATTGTATACAGAATACATTGAAGACAAATGCAAAGAAGACTTAATGACTTAAGTTTATACAAAATTTTGAAGACAAACACAAAGGGGGCCCCGAGTGGCCGAGTGGTCTAAAGCGCTCTCCATCACGGATCACTGCCATCTCACCTCTGTCAACGTGGGTTCGAGTCTCGGGCTCGGTCAATGTGGATATGTGAGAAAGCTTGCCGGTAGCTTCTCGTGGGTCGGTGGTTCTTTCCGGGGTTTTCCCGGGTTCTTCCTCCACCATTAATACTGGCCGCCATGTATATCCTATCTTGTGCTGAAAAATGGCGTTAAACCCCATAACAACAACAACAACAACAACAAACACAAAGATGACTTGGTGGCTTCATTGTATACAGAATACATTGAAGGCAAACACATAGTAGACTTAATGACTTAAGTTTATACAGAATGCATTGAAGACAAACACAAAGACTTGATGACTTCATTGTATATGGAATACATTGAAGACAAACACAAAGACTTGGTGGCTTCATTGTATACAAAATACATTGAAGACAAACACAAAGAAGACTTGATAACTTCATTGTATAGAATACATTGAAGACAAACACAAAGAAGACTTGATAACTTCATTGTATACAGAACACATTGAAGACAAACACAAAGAAGATTTGATGACTTCATTGTATAGAATACATTGAAGACAAACACAAAGAAGACTTGATAACTTCATTGTATACAGAATACATTGAAGACAAACACAAAGAAGATTTGATGACTTCATTGTATAGAATACATTGAAGACAAACACAAAGAAGACTTGATAACTTCATTGTATACAGAATACATTGAAGACAAACACAAAGAAGATTTGATGACTTCATTGTATAGAATACATTGAAGACAAACACAAAGAAGACTTGATGACTTCATTGTATACAGAATACATTGAAGACAAATGCAAAGAAGACTTAATGACTTAAGTTTATACAAAATTTTGAAGACAAACACAAAGGGGGCCCCAAGTGGCCGAGTGGTCTAAAGCGCTCTCCATCACGGATCACTGCCATCTCACCTCTGTCTACGTGGGTTCGAGTCTCGGGCTCGGTCAATGTGGATATGTGAGAAAGCTTGCCGGTAGCTTCTCGTGGGTCGGTGGTTCTTTCCGGGGTTTTCCCGGGTTCTTCCTCCACCATTAATACTGGCCGCCATGTATATCCTATCTTGTGCTGAAAAATGGCGTTAAACCCCATAACAACAACAACAACAACAACAAACACAAAGATGACTTGGTGGCTTCATTGTATACAGAATACATTGAAGGCAAACACATAGTAGACTTAATGACTTAAGTTTATACAGAATGCATTGAAGACAAACACAAAGACTTGATGACTTCATTGTATATGGAATACATTGAAGACAAACACAAAGACTTGGTGGCTTCATTGTATACAAAATACATTGAAGACAAACACAAAGAAGACTTGATAACTTCATTGTATAGAATACATTGAAGACAAACACAAAGAAGACTTGATAACTTCATTGTATACAGAACACATTGAAGACAAACACAAAGAAGATTTGATGACTTCATTGTATAGAATACATTGAAGACAAACACAAAGAAGACTTGATAACTTCATTGTATACAGAATACATTGAAGACAAACACAAAGAAGATTTGATGACTTCATTGTATAGAATACATTGAAGACAAACACAAAGAAGACTTGATAACTTCATTGTATACAGAATACATTGAAGACAAACACAAAGAAGATTTGATGACTTCATTGTATAGAATACATTGAAGACAAACACAAAGAAGACTTGATGACTTCATTGTATACAGAATACATTGAAGACAAATGCAAAGAAGACTTAATGACTTAAGTTTATACAAAATTTTGAAGACAAACACAAAGGGGGCCCCAAGTGGCCGAGTGGTCTAAAGCGCTCTCCATCACGGATCACTGCCATCTCACCTCTGTCTACGTGGGTTCGAGTCTCGGGCTCGGTCAATGTGGATATGTGAGAAAGCTTGCCGGTAGCTTCTTGTGGGTCGGTGGTTCTTTCCGGGGTTTTCCCGGGTTCTTCCTCCACCATTAATACTGGCCGCCATGTATAGCCTATCTTGTGCTGAAAAATGGCGTTAAACCCCATAACAACAACAACAACAACAACAAACACAAAGATGACTTGGTGGCTTCATTGTATACAGAATACATTGAAGGCAAACACATAGTAGACTTAATGACTTAAGTTTATACAGAATGCATTGAAGACAAACACAAAGACTTGATGACTTCATTGTATATGGAATACATTGAAGACAAACACAAAGACTTGGTGGCTTCATTGTATATGGAATACATTGAAGACAGACACAAAGAAGACTTGATGGCTTCATTGTATATGGAATACATTGAAGACAGACACAAAGAAGACTTGATGGCTTCATTGTATACAAAATACATTGAAGACAAACACAAAGAAGACTTGATAACTTCATTGTATACAGAATACATTGAAGACAAACACAAAGAAGATTTGATGACTTCATTGTATAGAATACATTGAAGACAAACACAAAGAAGACTTGATAACTTCAGTGTATACAGAATACATTGAAGACAAAAACAAAGAAGATTTGATGACTTCATTGTATAGAATACATTGAAGACAAACACAAAGAAGACTTGATGACTTCATTGTATACAGAATACATTGAAGACAAACACAAAGACTTGATGACTTAATTGTATATGGAATACATTGAATTCAAACACAAAGAAGACTTGATGGCTTCATTGTATATGGAATACATTGAAGACAAACACAAAGAAGACTTGATGACTTCATTGTATATGGAATACATTGAAGACAAACACAAAGAAGACTTGATGACTTCATTGTATAGAATACATTGAAGACAAACACAAAGAAGACTTGATGGCTTCATTGTATATGGAATACATTGAATACAAACACAAAGAAGATTTGATGACTTAATTGTATATGGAATACATTAAAGACAAACACAAAGAAGACTTGATGACTTCATTGTATAGAATACATTAAAGACAAACACAAAGAAGACTTGATGACTTCATTGTATGCAGAATACATTGAAGACAAACACAAAGACTTGATGACTTCATTGTATATGGAATACATTGAAGACAAACACAAAGAAGACTTGATGGCTTCATTGTATATGGAATACATTGAATACAAACACAAAGAAGACTTGATGGCTTTATTGTATATGGAATACATTGAATACAAACACAAAGAAGACTTGATGACTTTATTGTTTATGGAATACATTGAAGACAAACACAAAGAAGACTTGATGACTTTATTGTATATGGAATACATTGAAGACAAACACAAAGAAGACTTGATGACTTCGTTGTATATGGAATACATTGAAGACAAACACAGAGAAGACTTGATGACTTCATTGTATATGGAATACATTGAAGACAAACACAAAGAAGACTTGATGGCTTCATTGTATACAGAATACATTGAAGACAGACACAAAGAAGACTTGATGGCTTAATTGTATACAAAATGCATTGAAGACAAACACAAAGAAGACCTACTGACCTTTTGTTTATGGATCAGTGATAATAAGATTAACACTTATGAGCTGACATCTTTCAACAATAAACTGAGATCAGAGTTATCAGAAGGCTCAAGCATTGGTTCTGATACTCATATTTCCAATGTTTATTTTGGAACAGAGCTTAAAGAAATTGGTGAAATTTAAAATTTTTAGGAGCCATGCAATGATCATTTTATATTCAAATTCATAATCTATATCGTCTCCGAAATGATAATAAGCTTTCTACACATTATTTTTCATACTTTTAAGAAGAATTTTTGATCATATACAGGAAAACTGCATGTATATAAAATTTCAGGAGCCATGCCACAATCATGTTATATCTGAATTCATGTTATAACGGAACACACTATCGCAGGGTCACACTCTAGTAGTATTGTTTTAGCCATTTGTTGAACACAGTTTTCTTATTGGCATAGTTTTATTCTTTGTATTTTTTATTTTAGGTATTTGTAGAGGTTAATTCACAAAATTAAATAACAACAAAAATGCAAAATTTGACAGGCAAATCAATGATTTTAAATATCGATAAACATTTCCCCTTTTAGAAATTTCGAAAATTGCGATCCACAAATATAATTAAAACCAGAGTACATTGATTATTTATATAATAGAAATATGTAAGGTATTTCTTTGTTCATTGTATTTTCCTCTTTTACCTTTTCAGCTGTTAGACTTGTAAGACTAATGATTTCTGTAATTAGGATGCATCTATACTTAGAGAACCTTATATCCATGATTTGACTGGATGGCAAGCATCTGTGATGCTGATGGACCTAGACAAAATATTTCTACTTCATTTACCTGACTTCATTGCTGCAGCAATTACAGACATGGTGAATACATGGAATACAAAGTATGCAATGGAACAATTACAGACATGGTGAATACATGGAATACAAAGTATGCAATGGAACAATTACAGACATGGTGAATACATGGAATACAAAGTATGCAATGGACAATGACAGACATGGTGAATACATGGAATACAAAGTATGCAATGGACAATGACAGACATGGTCAATACATGGAATACAAAGTATACAATGGACAAGGACAGACATGGTGAATACATGGAATACAAAGTATGCAATGGACAAGGACAGTTAAGAGCACACTTGTAAATGCCTGCTGGAAGATAAATGATGGGATTTTATCACAGAAGATATATTTAAAATCTGGTATTTGTTCTTTTACATACGGAAAGTTGGTATGGAAATATTTATGGGTATATTATGGCATCTCATTCTCAAATCATTGTGTATTATTAATATTTGAAGTAAGCAGTAATCATATTATGCTGATCTAGACATTAAATATCATGAAAATATGTCAGACTTGTATTTCTCTCTCTTCAAACATGGGTTTGTTTTAGTTCAGGGAATTTCTCCCTTTTCAAACAAGGGTTTGTTTTTGTTCAGGGCATTTCTCCCTCTTCAAACATGGGTTTGATTTTGTTCAGGGAATTTCTCCCTCTTCAAACATGGGTTTGTTTTATTCAGGGTTCACACATTGGTTGTTTTTGTTCAGGGTATTTCTCCCTCTTCACACATTGGTTTGTCTTTGTTCAGGGTATTTCTCCCTCTTCACACATGGGTTTGTTTTTGTTCAGGGTATTTCTCCCTATTCACACATGGGTTGTTTTTGTTTATGGTATTTCTCCCTCTTCACACATGGGTTTTGTTTTGTTCAGGGTATTTCTTCCTCTTCACAAATAGCATTGTTTTTGTTCATTGTATTGCTCCTTCCTCACACATGGGTTTGGCTTTGTTCAATTTACAAGAGCTTCCGTTGTTTACAATGTATGTATATATTAAGCATCTATAGTTTAATGTCCTCATCAATAAAGGTATGGTTATTATACCTATCAATAAATGTATGATTATTATACCTATCAATAAAGGTATGGTTATTATACCCATCAATAAAGGTATGGTTATTATACCCATCAATAATGGTATGGTTATTAGACCCATTAATAAAGGTGTGGTTATTATACCCATCAATAAAGGTATGGTTATTATGCCTAACAATAAAGGTATGGTTATTATACCCATCAATAAAGGTATGGTTATTATACCCATCAATAAAGGTATGGTTATTATACTCGTCAATAAAGGTATGGTTATTATACCCATCAATAAAGGTATGGTTATTATACCGATAAATAAAGGTATGGTTATTATATCTATCAATAAAGGTATGGTTATTATACCCATCAATAAAGGTAAGGTTATTATGCCTATCGATAAAGGTGTGGTTATTATACCCATCAATAAAGGTATGGTTATTATGCCTATCAATAAAGGTATGGTTATTATACCCATCAATAAAGGTAAGGTTATTATGCCTATCGATAAAGGTGTGGTTATTATACCCATCAATAAAGGTATGGTTATTATACCGTTCAATAAAGGTATGGTTATTATATCTATCAATAAAGGTATGGTTATTATACCCATCAATAAAGGTATGGTTATTATGCCTATCAATAAAGGTGTGGTTATTATACCCATTAATAAAGGTATGGTTATTATGCCTATTAATAAAGGTATGATTATTATACCCATCAATAAAGGTATAGTTATTATATCTATCAATAAAGGTATGGTTATTATGCCCATCAATAAAGGTATGGTTATTATGCCTATCAATAAATGTATGGTTATTATACCCATTAATAAAGGTATGGTTATTATGCCTATCAATAAAGGTGTGGTTATTATACTCGTCAATAAAGGTATGGTTATTATGTCCATCAATAAAGGTATGGTTATTCTTTTTCTGTAAAAGGGGGTACTAACCTAATATTTCTGGTAACATGAAAACTGAACATGTATGCAAAGGACGAGTGCTTTCCACTTGTCAGTTCTTATTGTTTTAGTTTAATTTGCATTTCTCCTTTTTTAACTCTTTTTCTCTGCATATGTTGTTCCTTCAATTCTTTTTCATTTACATTTGTCTCTCTCTCTCTTTCCACTTTGTCCAATTGCAACTACATTTGTCTCTCTCTCTCTTCCCTCTTTCTGAATCTGAAGGCTTTTTAACTCTATTTCCATCTTTAATTTCAATTCTGTTACTTTGATTTCAGTGCCAGATCGAGACTTACTAGTCAGACCCCAAATTTTGTTTAACCTCAAAATTTCTCTAAATATTAGACCAAAATATGTGTATATCTTGCTTTGTTGAAGAAGCCTTCGGCTCAGAAAGATGATATTGTCTGGCAAGCTGAAGCAAGTCATCCTTTTTCAAGGACTCTATCACTTCCCGGGTAGGATTTAAAATAAAGTTCTCCATTTTAGATAACATTGTGAAAAAAAATTGGTTTCACTTTAGATTTTGCAAATATGTGAAATTAAAAAAATTGGGATGAAGAAAATTCTGAAATGAAGTGAATTTAAATTTCAAAATCATAATTTTCTGAAATTGTTTTGCGCAATTCATATCCTGGACCAATCTTCTTTTGTGATCTTATGGTCTTAAACAGGTAACAGAATAGACCAAAAACAAGCAAGTGTTGTAAAATGCAGCAAATCATTTTTTTCACAGAACACATACTGAAAATTTAAAAAGAAAGTAGTAACGTGAATTAAATCCCAATATAGTCCTAAAAGTTCCATAACAAGTTCATATTGAATTCTAGTGATATTTCTAAATAAGTTCCGATATTGAATGTGTTGATGTATCTTTAGTCTCGAATGTGTTAATGCGCAAAGAGCCTGGAAACTGGTGATGTGTTAAGTCTTTTGATTTATCACAATAATATAATCCAAAATGTCCTCTGCATTCGCTATAATGCCGTATAATGTTTTAGTCCAGGAATATTATTGAGCACTCTGTAATTCCAGTGAATAATAATTTGAATAAATAATTCCACCCAAATTAAAAACTTAACACAATGTTATGTATATTTGATTTAATTTATATTTGATTTAATTTAAATGTTTGTTTTATATTGTTTTATTCCATTACATGCTATTGTAAAGTTATCTGGAATAGAGCTCAGGTTTTTTTTTATTTTTGACGTAAACAACTTTATAGAGACTTTATATCTATGCTGACCTAGTTCCAGACCTTGATTCAGAAACAGTGGCAGTTCTAAGTAAACAACTTTTTTAAATTTAAAAAAAAAAATCCCAGAGTAAAAATCATTGGTTTTAGTCAAGGCCATATTGGAAGTACATGATTTTAGACATGTAAAAAGCTTATATGTTGTTCTAGAAACACGATCATGTGACCCTCATATGGGAATCTGTTTTGCATCTTAAATTAGTTTATAACTGTTTCTTATAGACAATTCAGTCAGTGCCTGACTGACTAAATTCTCTATAATTTATTTCCCTATAATAATTAATTAATTATAATAAATTCTCTATAATAATTAATTTAAATTATTTTTAATTTATACCATTGATACTTAAAGGAGTTTTGTTGTGACCAGTTTAAGTTGAATTTTTAATTCTTCTTCAAATTATTTGGATTCTAAGAGATTATTTTTCCCTGGAAATACTTGTGCTCTAAATTAATTCTTGGACAAAGACAGTTATAGAAATTTACACAGAATTCAAACACTGGAATATTAATTTTTGTGATTCAACAAAGAACTGTTGACACAACAGGAGAACACTGACCACAGCATATGTCATCGCCTTCCATTTTGGATTTCATTAGGATTCGAACTCAATTTCATTAGGACTTTTTAGTACTAGGACTTCTATTTTTTAATTCTTGGATTATTTTTAGGATTTGATTTGTAGAACCATAAGTTCTATTTCTCATTTTTACCTTGTTTTTCTAGGGAAATGAATTATTTGTTAAATTTTACAAAGCTTGCTGTCTTTTCTTGTTACTGTTTTAAAGAGCCTAAATGTAACAACAATAAGGTTTATTTTGATTCAGTATGTAAAGTAAGAATGAATAATCTTAACATAAAAAATATTATCTACCCCTCTTCTTGACCTAAGTCATATTTCCCTTTTTCTGGAAATACTCTGTCAATGGGAAATTTCCATTGTAAAAGTTTTTAAGGTCAGAATCAAGACTATCTTTAAATCAAACTGAGTTAAACATGTTTACTATTAATAATGATCTGAATATTTAATCCACAATGATAGAGAAATATTAGCTATGTATTATTTTATTTACAAAATAAATGCCACTGGTCAAGTACACAATTAACTTGATTTTGGACAAAAGGTCAGGTACAAAGTACAGATATACATAATGTGTTATCATGGAGAAAATCCAAGAAACAATACAAATTAAATATATATAATGCAACTCATATCCTTGGCACTGATTTGATTTCATAATATCTTGACTCGTACCAATTACCAAAACTATTGTTACATTTGAAAGAATAAATCAATTTGAGAACACTGGTGTGATCAATGCAATAAGAAGAAGACAAAAATTGCAAGACTTATCTAGAAGGGGAAATATTTATATAACAACAATAGTCTCACAACTGAAATGCTACGTAATTCTCTTCAATTAAGACTGAGTAGTTGTGCAACATATTTTTAAATATTAGAAAGGAACCTTGCACATAATTTCTAAAGTAGTATTGTCAGCAGTAGTATATCTTGAGCAATTTTAGTTTTTCTAATGGTTCACACCAAAGTATATAATAAAAAACATTTTACGAAATAAATATTTTGTACTATATCTGCATGTACCTTATATGCCTGATCTAACAATTTTACACTAATTGTTCAGACCCAAGTATAGAGTGAAATATTTGGTAAAAAGTACCTTGCTGTACCCATAAGCACCAAAATCTGGCATTCACAGAAAGCTTCAATGGCACTGGAAAAATCTAGCAGACATAGCCACTGGTGACCTGTTCTGTATATTTAGTTTGATTTGTGTACTTCACCATTGCCCATGATTGAGGATCAAGTTTTAGTGCATACCTGATTTATATCTTTTAAGTTATAAATAGATGATTAATTGAATCTGAGTTCAAAATTTAGCCTTGTGACCTTAGAAGGTTCTAGAAACGAATTTGCTTATGAATTTGCTGAGAAAATGACCCACATCCTGGTAATCTTATTGTGTCTTAGGTTTCATATAAAGGTTATAATCAACAAAATTATTTATTCCTATCTTATCATCAGCCTTTGTGGAACAATTTTAGTCATGTTCAATTATAATTTGAGAGGTATTACTTATTTAAATTATTCACCAGAATTACAAAGTGCTCATTTATTTTTGGATAAAACACTATCTGGAGATTATTGTTAATTCCTTCAAAGATATTCAGGATTATATCATAAGACTATTAATAGGTCAGCAAATTCAAGACTTGGAATTCTATACTTTTGGACTTGCAGTAGAACTTTTAGGATTATTTGGGATTTAATCACAATACTGTAAGTTCCTCCTAATATTTCTTTTTGCAGATTTGAGAATTATTTGATAAATTTTATGATACTTGTTGGTTTAGTTTTTTGTTATTTTGTTAAGGAAAAGGGTCAACAACACTATTTAACTGCACCTTGGTCTACTAAATTGTTGACTTTGATTTTCAGTATGATTTCAAATAGCTCTAGTGCTGGTCCAGTGATTTTGAAACACCCTCACGTATGGCTTGTCCAATTTAATTTTTTAAAAATGTGTTGTTTTTTTCTGTGGGGATACAGGAACCTTGGCACAAAAAAATTATTTGTCCAGCAACAATTATTTGTTTACTACTCCTACCTCAAGGGTAAACGCTTGATAAAGTCTGGTCCAAGTTTGTGATGTATGATATTGTATTTAGAAACTGTTTTTTAATCACAGTGTGATTGACCTCTGACTTTTTGACACAGCAAGTTTGGTCCATGTTTGTGGTGTAGAGTTAATGCTACCATGCAGAAACCCTGTCTATTCTTCAAGTCACAATGACCTTATTCTTTAACCCAATAATCAATATAGTGCTTTCTTTCTCCAAATTCGAAGCTACAGTAGGTGGCGAAGAACTGGAGTTATTGTGTAGAAATGAAATAAGGAACAAATGGATGGATGTGAATAGCCTGGAAGTTAACAAATGTTCAACAGTCAGTTTAATCTAAACAAAGTTTGATGAAATAATCCTAGATTACAGTGCCATGCTTTGAGACAGGCAAGGTCAATATATATATGTATTGCCTTTCCAATCAATAGACACTGGTTATGGTCATTTCATAGAAACTTCAACCCAAGCAATATCATTTAATGTTTTTATTCATTTCTATTGTTTGTAATGCAAACATCAGAAAATGCAAAGATATCTGTGATCAAACCAGACAATATGCAGAAGTATTTGTTTTGCACCCCTGATTTAAATTCCTACACTGTTATAGTACAGAACTTGTGTCTTGCATCCCTGATTTAACTTCCTACACTGTTATAGTACAGAACTTGTGTCTTGCATCCCTGATTTAACTTCCTACACGGTTATGGTACAGAGCTTGTGTCATGCATCCTTGATTTAACTTCCTACACTATTATGTGTCTTTCATCCCTGATTTAACTTCCTACACTGTTATGATACAGAACTTGTGTCTTGCGCCCCTGATATAACTTCCTACACTGTTATAGTACAGAACTTGTGGTTTTCTCAGAATAAAACAAGGGTTTGTGTCAGTCTCAATCACTGAAAGAGAGAGTTCCTGATGCCTATCAGATATGAGATTGCTTGTCATCACTTGTCTGCTGAATTCTTTCCATTTACTAGCTCATGATACTTGTCAAGTTAATAAGCAACACTATCAAGTTTTCTGGATATTGTTTATTAAATATATGGATTAACACATTAGTTAATGGGACATACTTCAATATAAAGTCATGAAAATCAGTTTTGAAATTGTACAAAAATAATCCATAATATAAAATAAAAATTTATGCAATTAATGATCAAGACTAATGCAGTTATGGGCTTTGGGCTTTTCACTGCTCAGACAGGAAATTGTGATTTGGATTTTTAATGTAGCTTTAACAATTTTCCAGTCATATCACTATAATGTAGCAGTTTATATTGTTGTCTAGCACTGGGGCATCATGCTGCAGATATCATCATGTCTCACCCAGTCACATTATCCTGACAACAGGCTGACCAGTCCTAACTTAAACCTCTTAATGCTGAGCACCAAGTGAGGCTGCTGCTAGTACTATTTTTATAAGTCTTTGGTATGACTCGGCTGGGGATTTGAACCTGTGATCTCCTGCATCTAAGGCAGATGCTCTAACCACTTAGGCCAGCACAGTGGTATCATCAAGAAAAGATTCAATTGGCCCGTTTTCAGATCTTATGCTAACACAAAGAGTTGTCACCCTTGGCTTATATGGCGGGCAACATCTACTAAATAATGGGCATCTAGTATAAATATACATGTGTGATACAGTATTTAGCAAATGACCATTTTAATTCGTGTTATAAACTAATCCAAACACTACATAAATAAGCATGAAGGAGATGTGTAAATTATTATCCAAACTCTTTGATGCCAGGTTTTTTTTCCAGAGGTTTATCTGGCAGGTTTTGAATCTAAATTACCAGTTAGTCCTTTTGCTCTAAATACTGTGTTGAACTGTTTCTAAGGTATTCCTCTTCATGATAGGTCACCTTAAAATGTATATCAGTGGTACATGGTAAATGTTGGTAATATATGACCAGCCTTCATGGGCAATTGACCACTGAATAAAAGCTCTGGTAACCAGTTGCAGGTGCAATGTATGATGTATATAATTGTTAGATCTAATAGTTCCTAACCTACGTTTGAAAATACAGTGTACCAACTGCAAAGAACTTACTACAATAAATACTACAAAAAATTTATTTATATGTTCACTTCCAAAAACAAAAGCTGCAGTTTGGTAGAAGATAAGGATAAATACTGAAAAGTAAATTTATGTCAGCAATCCATTATGAAGCAAATTTCTCTGACATCTTTAAGTAAATAAACTTTTAACTCTAAGACTTGTATCAAATACTATTATGGGGAAATTGTCATGGAGTTTAGTTTTCATGTTTTTTTTTTTTATCTGCTGAAAAATTATGAAAATTCAACCTTGTGGCAATGAAATAATGAACAATATACATTGCAAAATCATAAAAAATTAAATATGCAACTTTTTGTAAAAAAGGCAATTAATAACAATTTAACAACATGAAAATGTCCCCTTCATATAATCAAGGGATCAATTATAAACAATTGAAATAGGATACTCCTATTTTGGTACACCTTATTTTACCTTGCATTTTCACTACACACATGGATTAGATTTTGTAAAAGCCCAGACAAAAGAATTAGAAATAAGTCATGAGATCCAACAACTGCACATCAACAACTTGGCACTTGCTTTGGCATTCCATCTGTGTGTGTGTGGGAAACTATGTCACTATTGTTTCCATGTTAGTTATCTCCCTTTAGCTCATGTGTTCTAGCACTTTCAATTATCACAATTTAAAAAATAACTGATGAATCCCTAAGACAACCAACCAGCCCAAGGCAGTACAGTAGTGTCACTAAATATGAATGTTTATACAATGAAACTGTTCAATTAACCTTAAATTTGCATGGCTCAAAATGGCATATTCCGATAAACATAAATTTGATAGTGATTTGTAAACAAGGAGACCAGACCTGGATATCACCATGTGAACATAAGTCTGATCTTAAACAAAAATCTGGAATCAAACAATCTGATGTTATGAAATTTAAGTCTAATTTAAAACTGACCAATCAAATGCCTTGAGACAAGACTTAACTTTAACACTTAAATTGATGAAACTTGGGCATGCTCTATGTTCTGAAACATTTTAATCACAAACTCAAGCTCAGTCTGAAATTTTACACCATAAACTTTCAAAACTATTATTGCAACTTTAGCATTATTCACCATGATGCTTAAACAGTATGATAATAATTCATAATCACAGCAAAAAGATAGTTTCACTTGAAGGCAGCAAATGATGTAGAAGACTGTCAACAACATTAGCACAAAGCATTTAACATTATTAACAAAAAGCATTCAACATTATTAACACTCATGCAGCTGACACTGTCAACAACATTAGCACAAAGCATTTAACATTATTAACACTCGTGCAGCTGGCACTGTCAACAACATTAGCACAAAGCATTTAACATTATTAACACTCATGCAGCTGGCACTGTCAACAACATTAGCACAAAGCATTTAACATTATTAACACTCATGCAGCAGTAGCTGGCACTGTCAAGACAGTGACTACTACATTTTATCATGCTTATTCAGCTGGGAACAGAAAGAAATGTAACAAAAAATATGATTTCCACAAGAAACGTTGTAAGAATTCTTGGTACTTATTAAGAGCTACATACATTCCTGAATGTACACAAATATAAAATCTTAGCTGTTTAGTTAGGTACAAAGATACTATGCACTCTATAAATGAAACTGGTATCATGGAATAAAATTATGCACACAGTGACAGTGTTATCTTGATATTGCAAAGTTCATAAAAACGGGTACAGTACTTGTGGCATTGAAAACAAAAAAAATATAGTCATCCCCAACCCTAGCAAAATGGCTGTTAGCAGGCAGAACGATCTGACGAAGATTTCATACATAAGAAGTTCACATTTACAAAGTGTATTTGGAGCTGAGAGACACCATGTGTGTTGACTTTATTGATATGGGTCAAATTGATTAATGATACTTGAGAAGATTTTTTTAAAAAAAATTTGTCAAATTGATTAATGATACTTGAGTAGATTTTATTAATTTTTGTCAAACTGATTAATGATACTTGAGTGGATTTTATTGTGTCAAAGATTAATGATACTTTTATTGCTTCTGAAACACTCAAGTGTCATTAATCAATCTGACACAAATTAATAAAATCCACTCAAGTATCATTAATCAGTTTGACACAAATTAATAAAATCCACTCAACTGATTAATGATACTTGAGTGGATTTTATTAATTTGTGTCAAATTGATTAATGATACTTGAGTGGATTTTATTAATTTGTGTCAAATTGATTAATGATACTTGAGCGGATTTTATTAATTTGTGTCAAATTGATTAATGACACTTGAGTATATCAGAATCAATAAAAGTACATATCAGCATATACTGTTGTGTGTATTATTTTCACATTATTCCACAATGCAAATGCACATCTTGACTATGAATCTGAGATGCATAGAAAGTTTCAAATGGACATACTGAAACGATTTGGATTTCTATTCCAGAAACGAAATCCATGGTGGTTGCACATTCTGGTCAGTCAGACGGAAAAAATGTAAAAGATAATGACACTGATGATTTCTCAATAGCAGGTGGCACAGCAAGATCACAAGCTTGATTATATATATATACCAAGTGTCACAGGGATAAGCTGGATCGTTTTCTGGTCAAATTTTGAATGATGGAAGGACAGATGGTCAAAAACTAAATTCTGATTGCAACAAATTCCTACTTTTAAAAATGCACATCTAGACCATTGGTCTAATACATGTATGTGTAAAAAGTTTTATAGAGATTTACAAATGATCTGCTCTGGAAATGTAAGTGAATGATGGACAAATAGAACAAGCAAGGAAAACACCTGAATACTGAAGAATTGTGAATAGCAACCACTAGTTTAACATGTGTAACAAATTTCAAAGACATCTTGTGAACAGCAACCACTAGTACAATATGTGTACCAAATTTCAGAGACATCTTAAATGGTTTTGGAGTTTTACCCAGGAAACTAAAGTGTGAATAATAGATAGATAAGCAGAAAAACATTAAAAATATTGAAACAGAAGAACGGTACATAGCAAAAGACATAGCTTGACCTGCAGTCCAATATGTGTACTAAACTTGAAATATTTTGAGTTAGACCAATAGTTTAAAATGAGTACTAAATTTTACTAAGATATCTTGAGAGATGAATCAATAGTCTAATATGTGTATTAAATTTGACTAAAATGTCTTCCAAGTTAGACCAATAGTCTAATGTCTACTAAATTTGACTAAAATGTCTTCCAAGTCAGACCAATAGTCAGTCTAATAAATTTAAGATATCTTGAGAGTCAGACCAATGGTCTAAGAAGTGTACTAAATTTGACTGATATACCTTGAGTTAAACCAATAGTCTAAGAAATGTACCAAATTTGACTGATATATCTTGAGTTACAATTCTTGGACAAACCGGAATGGATGAACTAGTTAGAAGATTTATTTGCAATTTGAATCAACCAATAATCCAAATGTTTGGATTTGGGTAAATGAGATGCTACTACATACTATAGCCTTGACAGTGTCAAACTACACAAGATCAAAAAACAAATATTGATAATCATGACAGGAAATCCAATTCAAGACTGTACTGGCTCTAAATAGAAATCTTACAATTGTTTAAGAGAAACAACCTAAACACAATGGGCATGGCATTAAAAAAGTTTTTAGTCTCCAAATCTTACAGACTGTACATTTGTCCCTCGCAGTCTAATAGGTAGCCTAGTGACTTTTTAGTAGGAGAATATTTAAATAGGTTGCTTTCAGTGCCATCATGTAATTACCTCCCAATACTTTGCAAAACACAGAATGGGAAAACATGAAATCTGAGCTCGTCATAATTATGATAAAATATATAGGATGAACAATTTGTAGCTGCATAAAAATAACAAAACTTAACTGTAAACATATACATAACATTTCATAGTGGGGACTTAAGATCACTTCCAAATGCTATGGCATACATTTTTACTGCCTCCATAAATTGCCTCTCTAGTATCAAACAAATATTTGTGAATCTGAAATAACTTTCTCCAATTCTACATGAACAAATAAATACATTGGAATCTAATTTATATTTGTAAAACATTTTGACAACCTGTCATTATCAAAGAAGTATAATTGAGAAATAACATATGGCAATTAATATAAGCACACCCCCAACAATAAAGGTAACACAGTTAAAAATTTTGATGTATTGAAAATGTCCCTTAAAACTATAAAGTCAATATGATAAAATAATGTCTATGAATGATCAGTCATATGCAAACCTGTTTCTCTCTCTCTCTCTCTCTCTCTCTCTATATAACTATAACTATAATTCTACATAAGTATCACAACCATTTTTTACGTCAGTAAGTAAAAAAACAATGAAGTACATAACAGTAATGACAATGTAGACAACAAGACAATATTTGATATTATGAGTTAGTACTGAACTTGGGAAGACATAACTCTGTTATAATGAATATATAATATGTATCTCCAGAAGTAAAAAAAATATTTTTAAAAAGCACAATATAGTAAAAGTTATATATAAAAAAGTTGAGCAAATGTTACTCAGCAATATTTCTTTGAATATTTCAGCACAAGTATAAAATATTTTTCTTATCATAAAATGGAAATTACAAAAATATAAATTTTGCATACACATATCTGTCTTGAATAATCAGACCATATATCTCTGCAATCTACTGGTGTTCATTACATGAGAAATTCATGAAAGCAGCTGGAAAATACAAAACAAAAAAAGAAGCAAATTCAACAATTTGTTTACTGCCTAAGATGTTTTAGACACATGACAGAGATTGGTTTGTCATTTCCAGCACACCAACATAAGATTATTTAGTCCTTAGGCAACAGGAGTAAACTGCACTGCCCAAGGATGCAACATATTAGCCAAACCAGACAGATTCAATGGGAGGATTCAAACCCACAGCCTTTCAATCAAGAGTCCAGCTCGCTAACCACTGAGATACTGCAGTTCCTGTCTCATCAGTCAAATCTAATGACATATTGGAGGGTTCATCATACCCATTCTACATCAGAAAGGGATGGAAGTAAGGTGTTACTAGTTTTGTTTTGATGTTAGTATCACAGACTTTCATTGCTTTATTGTGCACATCCTCAAGCCACCAAGTTCACCTTCAACCTGAAAATGCCTAATGCCACTAACCCACAAATGCCAGTATATATACTTGATATGTGACAATGGCCTTAAAAGATGTGATCGCATACATAATACTTGTGACACTTTGTAGCAACAACATATTTGTCACATCCTAAACAGACATGACTGTCACACTCTGAGGTCAAGAAAATTATTACACCCTAAAGTTACGGTATCTGTAACAAGTCTCACCACTCTCTCAAATAATCTTGAATATTTTTTGTGAAATCAAGTTTCTTCCAAGTAATAAAATTCATTCATGTGCTTCTCACTACGTGTAAATGCTAAAATTATTTGTTTTCAACGATGCAGGTGCTGCTTTGTTTATAACACCTGGAACAACTGTACACGTACCAATGTTTACATTTTGGCTAAGTTACAATAAAAAAAAGGTTAAATTGTTAATATCTTTACAGTGCTACAACTTCACTACAATTCATTTTACAGTAATTAACAAAAACCTCATAACATTTAATGATGAATTGAAAGCTAAGTCATTTTCTGTAAAAATATTATGTAAAAATGAAAATTATGCAAACATTCTCTTTAAATGTGGTAATGGACATCCACTACTGAAGATATATAAGTGTACAAACGTGAATAATTTATTTCAAATTGAATAAGAGTGAAAAATAAAGTGTCAATAAAGGACAGATGAATAAACAGGGATGGATGGAATGATGGGTATGAAAAATAAATACCATGGTGCTCAGTTCTGTCAAGGCAGAAATGTACCATAATATAGCAAAAGCTGCTCAAAGTGATTGGTATATTCTAGATATAATGTTACATTTTCTGTCATTAGAGTTTATAACTTTAACAATATATGCATATGAGATTCTAGTGAAAAAACCCAATGTTTTATGATAAAAACATGATAATAAAATAGACATACTTGAAACAAAATAAAAGTAAACCTTTTATTTCAACAAAAAATATCTCAGCAACTTCAAATAAGCAAAAAAATTAAATAAGCATACATGTAATATATCTTTATGAAAAATATCTTGGAATTTTAGATAATCTCAAAATTCAGATCTCATGGAAAAATAAAATTCTTTTTCCCCCCCTCTGACCTTTGTGGATATTTGCAGCAGATCATTTTACTTGCAATATTTCAGCATCTAGTCAAAATCTAGAGTGTTTATGACCAATACATATACTGTCAAAATCTAGAGTGTTCATGATCAATACATATATATAGTCCAAAATCTAGAGTGGTTATGATTAATACATATATAGTCCAAAATCTAGAGTGTTTATGACCAATACATATGCTGTCAAAATCTAGAGTGTTTATGATCAATACATATACTGTCAAAATCTAGAGTGTTTATGATCAATACATATACTGTCAAAATCTAGAGTGTTTATGATCAATACATATACTGTCAAAATCTAGAGTGTTTATGACCAATACATATACTGTCAAAATCTAGAGTGTTCATGATCAATACATATATATAGTCCAAAATCTAGAGTGGTTATGATTAATACATATATAGTCCAAAATCTAGAGTGTTTATGACCAATACATATACTGTCAAAATCTAGAGTGTTTATGACCAATACATATACTGTCAAAATCTAGAGTGTTTATGACCAATACATATATATAGTCCAAAATCTAGAGTGTTTATGATCAATACATATACTGTCAAAATCTAGAGTGTTTATGACCAATACATATATATAGTCCAAAATCTAGAGTGTTTATGATCAATACATATATATAGTCCAAAATCTATAGTGTCTATGATCAATACATATATAGTCCAAAATCTACAGTGTTTATGACCAATACATATACAGTTAAAATCTAGAGTGTTTATGACCAATACATATATAGTCCAAAATCTAGAGTGTTTATGACCAATACATGTATAGTCCAAAATCTAGAGTGTTTATGACCAATACATATATACAGTCAAAATCTAGAGTGTTCATGATCAGTACATCTCTAAAAAGCATAAAAGATCCTGCTTAAAATAAATGTATGAAAAACTAAAATGGTCTTTACATCCAGGTAAAATATTTCTAATAATAAAATTGCAGTGCTTATCTGAACATAGAAAATGGAATGAAAGAGGGCTAAAATTGTAACTGAAGCCAGAAAAACATTTTCAACATTATAATTGGCAGCTAAACAAATTACAACACTATGAAGGAGTTAACCAAATTGCCTGACTATGATGATGGTTTTCAACATTATAACTGGCAGCTAACCAAATTACAACACTATGAAGGAGTTAACCAAATTGCCTGACTATCATGATGGTTTTCAACATTATAACTGGCAGCTAACCAAATTACAACACTATGAAGGAGTTAACCAAATTGCCTGACTATGATGATGGTTTTCAACATTATAATTGGCAGCTAACCAAATTACAACACTATGAAGGAGTTAACCAAATTGCCTATGACGATGAGATCATGTGAAAGTGAGATTATATTAAATGTCATAGTCAGTATGTTTGCACAAAAAATGTATCTTAACTTGGTCATAATTAAAATGTTATACCAAGTTAACTGATTTGCATCTGATGGATATGTCACATGAAGGACAGAGTTGTCTCATTAACAGTCATGGATTGGAGGCTTGCAAAAAAACAGAACATGTTAATTAATTACTAACTTGATTACTTTTTTTACTGTTACCTACCATGAGATGTGAATATAGAATAGTGAATGATTGCAGGTAACATATATCTGGTTTATAATATGCTGACAAAATAACATAATATTCTGACAAAATAATATAATATGCTGACAAAATAACATAATATGCTGACAAAATAATGTAATATGCTGACAAAATAACATACCCAAGAAGCAGATTCAGAGGGATGTGAGTATGGTCTACTTAATAATAACAGGATATATATAATAAATGCCCAAACCTGCTAAAGTACAAAGATAAATCCATTTTATGTATGTCTAGATGTTAAAAGTGACAATCACAATGGTTGTGTGCAATCAAATTATAAAGAAGGACACTTATGTTAATACTGTGAATCAATTTACATTTGTAGGTAAGAAATTTCATGGTTATTAAAGGAAACACGAGTGGATACTTAATTACAAAGGAAACACACATCTGTACATACTTAATTACAAAGGAAACACACAGTTTGGATACTTAATTACAAAGGAAACACATTTGTGGATACTTAATTACATGGATTTGTTTTTAAATAAAAATTATACTATCACATTTTTTTAACCAAACGTGTTAAATCCCTTCTGCAGTTATTCAAGTGATTAGGTAAGAGATTTAATCCCTTCTGCAGTAATTGTATTGATTATGTAAGTTATTCACTGCTAACACTTAGCATAAATGCAGAGATCGGAATCAATTATGGTGACAACCTTTTGCACATATTTAATATCAAAGAATCTTAATACTGCTGCTATAATTGCTCAGTGTGAGCAGAAGGCAGTAATTTTCCTTGATGTTTTCAAATAAGGTATTGTAAATACCACTGTATCATATCATGATACATCAGTAGTAAAAATACCATTGTATCATACTGTGATATATCAGTACCGTAAATACCATTAGTATTCAAATGAGTGAGTGATGCTTTACTATGGCATACAGTATATGAAAGAAGGGTGCTTTGAGTATTAGATTGGTTCATATTTTGTTGTTACTTTAAATTAATGGTCTAACTTGCCAATGGAAACCATGAAAATTCATACAACATGAGTTAAAGTGATTCACAGTAAGATGTATGTCAAGGGGATGGGCATTTTGAATTAAGCAGTATTATTCATTCTGTACTTTACACTGCATTCATACTGCAATTCTTAAAACTTACTGGAAGACATGGACCTGTATGGATACATAACATGACGGTTTACAGATAAATCTGTAGGAACCAAAATTACCTGTTGGTTTATTATATCCCAGGATAAGATGTGGGGATAGACTTTCTCAGCAGGTATACTGCATCCCAGGATAAGATACTGGGTTGGACTTTCTTGGTAGGTATACTGTATCCCAGGATAAGGTGTGGGGTTGGACTTTCTCAGTAGGTACACTGTAACCCAGGATAAGATACTGGGTTGGACTTTCTTGGTAAGTATGCTGTATCCCAGGATAAGCTGTGTGGCTGGACTTTTTTGGTAGGTATACTGTATCCCAGGATAAGATACTGGATTGGACTTTCTTGGTAGGTACACTGTATCCTTGGATAAGGTGTGGGGTTGTACTTTCTCAGTAGGTACACTGTATCCCAGGATAAGATACTGGGCTGGACTTTCTTGGTAGGTATACTGTATCCCAGGATAAGGTGTGGGGTTGGACTTTCTTCGTAGGTATACTGTATCCCTGGATAAGATACTGGGTTGGACTTTCTTAGCAGGTACACTGTATCCCTGGATAAGTTGTGGGGTTGGACTTTCTCAGTAGGTACAATGTAACCCAGGAAAAGATACTGGGTTGGACTTTCTTGGTACGTATACTGTATCCCTGGATAAAGTGTGGGGTTGGACTTTCTCAGTAGGTACACTGTATCACAGAATAAGATACTGGGTTGGACTTTCTTGGTAGGTATACTGTATTGCAGGATAAGGTGTGGGTTGGACTTTCTCAGCAGGTATACTGTATCCCAGGATAAGATACTGGGTTGGACTTTCTTGGTAGGTATACTGTATCCCAGGATAAGGTGTGGGGTTGGGCTTTCTTCATAGGTATACTGTATCCCAGGATAAGATACTGGGTTGGACTTTCTTAGTAGGTACACTGCATCCCAGGATAAGTTGTGGGGTTGGACTTTCTCAGTAGGTACACTGTAACCCAGGAAAAGATACTCGGTTGGGCTTTCTTGGTAGGTATACTGTATCCCTGGATAAAGTGTGGGGTTGGACTTTCTTGGTAGGTACACTGTATCACAGAATAAGATACTGAGTTGGACTTTCTTGGTAGGTATACAGTATTGCAGGATAAGGTGTGGGGTTGGACTTTCTCAGTAGGTATACTGTATCCCAGGATAAGATACTGAGTTGGACTTTCTTGGTAGGTACACTTTATCCCTGGATAAAGTGTAGTTTTTTAAATTAGTTTTACATCTATAGTTTGAGAGCTTATTGCTTAATAAAAGTTTTAAATAAAAAGAAAGAGAGAGAAAAGATGAATTCAAGATGAATGCAATTACATCAACAAGATACTGGGTACTAAAAAGCTGTGAAATAACTAAAAAATTGAAATTCCAAGTTTAAGTGAGTAACAAGGTGTAAATCAATATAAAGGCATCATTCAAATTTAGCCAGTAGTCAAATCAGTATGACAGCAGCATATCATTTCTAAGAGTACTTTATGACTCATACTTTTGTCAAAGCACCTTTAGCAGAAAATATTGTTGCCAATATATTTTTCATGCCAAGTTCACAAAATCTGTTTGACTTAACAGTAATCTGATATGAAATGAATAGTCTTCAGTGTATAAAACAAATTTTCAACTAAGTACTTGAGCACAAAATTAGTCCCAAAGGAGTGTGTGTTGTGGGGAAGGACGCAATTTCATAGGAGCATTTACAAATCTGAGATGGTCTAATACATGAGTATGGTAATTATCACTAAACAAATATATGAATATGGGTAAAAAGTGAATTATCTATGGCAAAACTGCAAATATTTTACTGTGATTCTGGCCATGCAATAAAAACTGACACTCAAGCAGAGATCCATCCCTATCATACCAAAGTCAGGTCTGCCATCGTATAATGTGCTGGGCGATAAGATTAATGTAGTTGGATAAGAAGAATTATTAGAATAAATAACACAGACCCATATTTGCTGGTACAACATACTGACTTACAAGGATATAAAGTAATTGGCACTATTTTTTCTTTAAAAATCATGGAGCTTTTCTTAAATTTTACGACTTTATAACAAAGTAATTTTCAGTTTATACTGCAAACTGCACAACCAGAATTGTGTTCATGGAACACAGATGCCCATGCAATGTGCCTAAAACTAATCAAGATACAAGCCTGTACAAAGAAATCATTCAATACAGTACCATATCTATTGTGATTCTAGTAAGTGGATAAATTGCATATTCCATAAATGATGACTGACATACTGCTGGCAATATGAGGGTAGACCACGGTGATTTGTCAATTTCTATAAATATGTTATCTCAATCTCATGGTCATCTTCCTCCTCGTTAGCATTACTACTATCTTTCATGATCCGTAGAATATCTTTACGGTCCATTTCTTTGATCATCTGGATGAAGTTTTCACGATTGCACACTGGACTGAATTGAGGTTGTCGCGCTGAAAGCAATGCCCAGTGCGTCAACAGCACAAATGATGCAAGTTCTCTATATGAGTAACAAAAGTGTTCAATGATTCCGATGTCAACGATTCTCAAATCTGAAATAATATGCAAACCATAATAAGTATACAGTCACTGTAATATCTACATGAAAGAATCAAAAGTGGGAGAAAAATAACTATAGCACAAAATTATATTTATGAAAATAACTAACAGGAGAAACATAGAAAGAATATACGGTACAAGCATTGTTAAGGGGTGTAAGCTGAATTCTGTATGACACTGAGAATATACCATATTAATAATAAGAATGCGTGTGAAATGACGAATTGTTGCAAACAAAAGACATATTTTCCTTACTTATTGTATTTAATTCATAATATATATTTGCAACAAGTCAATGGAATGTCAATATCTCCTACTTCTGGATACACAGACTTATTATTGTACTAGAGTCTATTAAACAAAATTGAAAACTTACAGAGCTTTTCAGCCAACACCTTCCAATCACTGTCTGAACCAACCAGGGAAAGGAAAATATGTATTTCATTCATCTGTCGGCTTGTCAAATCAAAAATGTGCGCCAAGTCTGGTTTCCTCATTTCAAGAATCCTTTGCAAGCAAAGACACAGCTGTATAAACACAAAATATGAAAATTACGATCTCTGACTGACACAATTCTATCCCTTTGTCTTTTCTTACATAATAAAAATGAGTACTGTGACTGTCACAAGTTAATGGTCAGTATCATGTGTTAATAGTCAGTATCACATGTTAAAAGTCAGTATCACATGTTAATAGTATTACATGTTAATAGTATTACATGTTAATAGTCAGTATCACATGTTAAAAGTCAGTATTACATGTTAATAGTCAGTATTACATGTTAATAGTATCACATGTTAATAGTCAGTATTACATGTTAATAGTCTGTATCTCTATCCCTTTATCTTTTCTTACATAATAAAAACAAGAGTACTGTGACTGTCACAAGTTAATGGTCAGTATCATGTGTTAATAGTCAGCATCACATGTTAAAAGTCAGTATCACATGTTAATAGTATCACATGTTAAAAGTCAGTATCACATGCTAATAGTCAGTATTATGTGCTAATAGTCAGTATTACATGCTAATAGTCAGTATCACATGTTAATAGTATCATGTTCATAGTATCACATGTTCATAGTCAGTATCACATGTTAATAGTCAGTATTATATGTTAATAGTCAGTATCAAATGTTAAAAGTATCACATGTTAAAAGTCAGCATCACATGTTAATAGTATCACATGTTAATAGTCAGTATCACGTGTTAAGTCAGTATCATGTGCTAATAGTCAGTATTACATGCTAATAGTCAGTATCACATGTTAATAGTCAGTATCATGTTCATCGTCAGTATCACATGTTAATAGTCAGTATTATATGTTAATAGTCAGTATCAAATGTTAATAGTCAGTATCACATGTTAAAAGTCAGCATCACATGTTAATAGTCAGTATCACATGTTAACAGTCAGTATCACGTGTTAATAGTCAGTATCATGTGCTAATAGTCAGTATCATGTTCATAGTATCACATGTTCATAGTATCACATGCTCATAGTATCACATGTTAACAGTCAGAATCACATGTTAAAAGTCAGTATCACATGTTAACAGTCAGTATCACATGTTAATAGTCAGTCTCAAGTCTTAATAGTCAGTATTACATGCTAATAATCAGTATCACATGCTAATAGTCAGTATCATGTGCTCATAGTCAGTATCACATGCTAAAAGTCAGTATCACATGTTAAAAGTCAGTATCACATGTTAATAGTCAGTATCACATGTTAAAAGTCAGTATTACATGTTAATAGTCAGTATCACATGTTAATAGTCATCACATGTTAATAGTCAGTATCACATGTTAATAGTCAGTATCACATGTTAATAGTCAGTATCAAGCTACAGGTGAATGATGATAAAACTAAGGCCATTCTGATCACAATACAAAGACTTTCTCAGTCACATCCTTTACCTCAAACAATAAATATCAGTAACACCAACATTAAATTCACAGAGTCAGTATAAAACCTAGGTGTCACTCTGGACAGTACTCTCACGTTGCACCAACATGTCATGAACATATGCAAGGCTGCACATCTTGAGCACAGACGCATCAGCTCCATTTACAAATATCTTTAAGTTTATGCCACTAAAACACTTGTATGTTCATTAGTACTTTCAAGACTGGACTATTTTAACTCAGTTCTGTCTGGTTCATCTCAATATCTGCTCCAGAAACTTCAAAAAGTTTAAAACACTGCTGCTCGGATCATACTTAGAGTACCACAATCAGAGCATACCTCCCCACTGCTCTGTACCCTACACTGGCTATCCATTCGATCCAGAATCAAACACAAAATTTGTGTTCACTGTCGGACTCCAGTCAAACATACCTATCTGACCTCACCGATGTGTACACACCAGCAAGATACTTATGCTCCTCCTCTGACAATTGTATACCCATTATTCCCACAACGAAAACGAAGTCATATGGACAACGATCTTTTGCATACAAGGGCCCAGCAATGTGGAATGATTGGCCACTGAACTTAGACACAAAAATACACTGATCCCATTCAAGAGTGCTCTTAAAACTCACTTATTTTGACTGCAAGAACAAACTTAAAGATGTTATAATGTTCCCTACTATAAATATTTACAGCATGTTTTTTTGTTTTCGAATTTCATGGTGTTTGTTTTTTGTAATAATATCATTATATATGTTTGTTTTTTATGTTATAGGTGTTGTCTAATGTTGTAAAGCGCTTAGAGCTTCTAAAGATAGGCACTATACAAAGTCCTCATTATTATTATCACATGTTAATAGTCAGTATCACATGCTAATAGTCAGTATTATATGTCAATAGTCAGTATTATATGTTAATAGTCATTATTACATGTTAAAAGTCAGTGTCACATGCTAATAGTCAGTACTACATGTTAACAGTCAGTATATGTTAATAGTCATTATCACATGTTAATATTTAGTATCACATGCTAATGGTCAGTATCACATGCTAATAGTATTATATGTTAATAGTCATTATTACATGTTAATAGTCAGTATCAGTCAGTATCACAAGTTAATAGTCAGTATTAAATGTTAATAGTCAGTATTACATGTTAATAGTATCACATGTTAATAGCCAGTATCACATGTTAAAAGTCAGTATCACATGCTAAAAGTCAGTATCACATGTTAATAGTCAGTATTACATGTTATTAATCAGTATCACATGATAATAGTATTACATGTTAATAGTGAGTATGTTAATAGTGTTACATGTTAATATTCAGTATCACATGTTAAAAGTCAGTATCACATGTTAATAGTCAGTATCACATGTTAATAGTCAGTATTACATGTTAGTAGCCAGTATTACATACATAGTTCAGGCAAAAGTAATTACCTTAATTAGCCACTACAACTGAAACCTGACTTGAAATACATGCAGTCCACATATCTAATTTGTACTTACTCACATGTAAATACAGTTAACTGGTTGAGGGCAACCAATCCCAATATACAATGTATAGTCATTAATTTTGAAGGATTACCATTAAACATACTGAATAAACACATTTATTCCTACTGACACTGGGAACAAATGGCATTTTGTTTAGGCTAAGATGTACAAGGCATGGAAAAACTATGTGGTCATGAGCTAAAATATGTACTTAACCTACAATGCAGGTCACAGTGACTTTGTTTGGCTGAAAGGGTATAGTACTAACAGATGCATCACATTATCAAGTTTATGATCATAACATAAACAGAACCAGTAAATGAACTTTAAATGCTAAATTTCAACAAAGTCCATGAAGCAAGAAATAAGGGTCTAATATTTATTAAGAAGGCTTATCACATCAAGCTTCATTATTAAAGATAAGTTAGCATGCATATAGCATGCAAAATCTTCATATAGTCATGAGTTAAATGTAAGGAGATAATTCAAGTCTGTAAAAGATCACAACAATAAGATTAGTCTGTAGTAACAACATGGAAGTGATGCAATATCATCTAATTCATGATTTTAGTATAAACACCGCCAAAGAAATGTCTATCAAATGCCAAACTGAATCCAAGTCAGTGAAGTGTAACATATATGTGCTATAATTACCTGCAATGAGGTCATAGTGCTCATTAAGATGCATACCCTTTCCAAGAGCTATGATCTTAGGATGGCATGAGGTCCTTAGCTAAACGCCAAAACTACTAAGCCATTAAGTGACTTTCCTTGGGAAGGGAGTACTGTGTGCATGCGTGTGATTAGGATTTTTAACGTAGCTTTTAACAATATTTCAGTCATATCGCTTCAATGTCTAGCACTGGGGCATAATGCCGCAGACACATAGCATGAAGTCCCACCAAGTCACATTATCCTGATACTAGGCCAACCAGTCCTAACACTAACCTCTTAACGCTGAGCGCCAAGCGAGGTAGCTGTTAGTACCATTTTTGTAAGTCTTTGGTATGACTCGGCCAGGGTTTGAACCCACGAACTCCTGCTTCCGAGGCAGATGCTCTAACCACTAGGCCACCAGAGCAGTTGTGAAGGGAGTACTAACATGTAAACAATTATTTCATTTAATGAGTATATAGCATGACATTTAAAATGCTAAAACTAAAATGACATGCCAGACTCACAACCAGAAGCTTGCAGGTTTGGATTCTATTATGGAATAAGCCCAAATCAGCCACTATGTTGTGTCCTTGTGTAAGACACTTTCACTCCAAATGCCTCAGAACTAAATAACCTACTTGTGTTGCTGTGCCATAAAACGCCAAACCAAACCAAACATGTATGTAGAAAATCAGTCCCTTCCCCATGAGGTATGTGCAAAGAAATCCACTCCAAACTGTTTTTCCTGGGACCTATGAAGACCACATGATTTCAAGACACTCAAGATGACTGTACATGTGTATATCTTTCATATGTACAGATGCCAATGACAGTCAGGCTCTTCTCTACTTTATCGAGGAAACCTGAAGACATATGAGGATGAACAAATTCACCATGTGTTCCTTGTTCACAATTTTTTAAAGTACATTTTTAAGTGCAGATGCTATCTCCCGAGATAAAACACCTGTCTGACATCTCCTAAATAGCCCAATGCAAGGGCTATTGGCTATATACCTAACATAAAAATGTGACATCTACAGAAATAGCCAAGCAACATTTTGCAAACAGACCAATGCATACTCACAAGCTATGACTTGATATACCTTCTTTCACTGGCTGATGAGGCTATTTAATTACCACCAAAATGTGACCTCTACAGAAAACTGCAAAGTGACTATAATTTATAAATAGCCTGGTACTCACCAACATAGTGGAGGACCATATGCATAGTAGTCAATGATGGAACCATTAAGTCTTGCTTTTTGCTTTGCAATATTGTTTAATTATTGTATATTCCATTATGTTAGCTATCTTTTACATATTTTGTTTTGCATAAAAAGGTTTAGCATGTGTTCATGTTTAGCAGTCTTGTGTGTCAATATATTTGCCAGAATCACCCTGGAACATAACAAAAACCTCATACTGTCAATTATATATTTGAATCATAAAAAATTAATTTCAAAAGAGTCTTGTACATTCAACACATTTGTGTTTAAGTGGCATTTGTATTTGATGAAGCCATCTGACAAGGAACATAGTACATGTATTAAATGTGTGTTTAATGTCATTTGTATTTGATGAAGCCATCTGACAAAGATGTGATCAACATGTATTGAATAGCCTCAACTGTAGCATGACAATTGGGAGCAAAAGTTGCATATTGGTATATGACTGTCCATAAAAATGAAATTAAATTTATTTATGAAATGAATAGTAATGAATGTCGTAATTCCAAAATCAATCTCCATCTCTCTCTCTCTCTCAGTCCAGTGAGGGAAAAATGTCATGATTCCAATACTAATCTCCACCTCTCTCTCAATTCAGTGAAGGAAAATTATCATGATTCCAAGACCAATCTCCATTTCTCTCAGTCCAGTGAGGGAAAATTGTCATGATTCCAAAACCAATCTCCATCTCTCAGTCCAGTGAGGGAAAATTGTCATGCTTCTAAGACCAACCTCCATCTCTCTCTCAGTCCAGTGTATGGGTTTCTCCCAAGACCCAAAATTTTCAGTTAAACTGGGGGAGGACTAGGATTCTGACTGCCTGTGTTTATCTGTCTTCATCAACTCTGCAAACAGCAACCCACCCCCTCTCTCTAAAAACAAAATGACTTCTGGTTGCATTAAAATAGCTTTTAATGTATGCATAGCTAAGAACATCTTTGAACAATGGAAATTTAATACCAATGAGTCTGACAGGACTGTGAAAAGAACCATACTCTATCAAGAACAACTACCAAAATCCTGTCAATGTTGCAGTAACATAGAAAAGGCTTGACTCATCATGCAGAGCAAATCTGACAATACAGTAGTCATGTGATATACTGTACTAACTAAAATTGCATTTACATGCTCTCTGCCTGGTGAATCTGTCAATGAATTAAAGACATTAACCAATGTTATACTTGCAACTCCTAAGATAATTCATTTTGCTGTTGATTTCATGTAGCTCTGTGAAATGCGGTTTAGGTTTGCTAGGCCGACTACATGTAGTAAGTGGTTACCATATGCTGATACAGCAGTTTCAGTGAATATCAACCTTTTGACAATCAAAGAGCTCTGACCTCACAACACAACATAAATATCAGAATAGGGAAGGTCAGAAAAACATGGAATGAAAGGCTGCAAAGCAGACTTACAAACCTGTCAAACTGCCATCATAGATTAGACTTACAAACCTGTCAAACTGCCATCATAGATTAGACTCACGAACCTGTCAAACTTCCACCATATATTAGACTCAAGAACCTGTCAAACTGCCATCATAGATTAAACTCAAGAACCTGTCAAACTGCCACCATTGATCAGACTCAAGAACCTCACAAACTGCCATCATAGAGAAGACTTATGAAACTGTCAAACTCCCATTGTAGAGCAGACTGAAGAACCTGTCAAACTGCCAAAGACTTATGAACCTGTCAAATTGCTATCATAGTGCAGTCTGATGAACCTGTCAAACTACCATCTTGAGAAGACTTAAGTACTGGTCAAACTGCCATCATAGAGCAAACTGATGAACCTGTCAAACTGCCATCATAGAGCAGACTGATGAACCTGTCAAACTGCCATCATAGAGAAGACTTAAGAATGTGTCAAACTGCCATTGTAGTGTAGACTAATTGCTATCATAATGACATCAAGATCCCTATTATCATTCTCCATCCCATCATTAAAGTATTAGCATCACAGAGATGTAGTTTGTTCAAAGCTCCATGTCTGTTCTGAAAGCCTGAACAATGATTATAATGCTTTAATGAAAGATCTTCTCGCTGTAGCATAATCATCTGTCTATGATGCACAACTAACAAACAGTGTGAATAAGGTATTTTTTTCCAGATTACATTTAAGACCAGCAAGAATTTCACTAAGTTTTTTAATGAAAATATCAAGCTGATATGACGATCCACTCAGAAATAGTAGTCACAAAAGATTTCAAGCTGGCTGCCAGGACAGCCGTACTGGATGTCTAAGAGTACTAATTTCACCTATATCCAACTAGACTATGGGACGAAAGCATTTGTAAAGTATAGTGGCTATCATCCCAGTGGTTTAGGATGAGTAACAATAATAATCATGTATTAAAATATGATGGTCTAAAGGCAATCTCATGACCATTAGAGCTAATCAGACAGTGGTTAGAAAGATCCACAAAATTTACCATTCAACTACAAAGGGCATGTGATTAGAAAGATTAGAGAGCCACAAAATTTACCATTTACCGGTAAGTACAAAGGGCATGTGATATTCTGTAATAATACACTTACATCAGATGTATAGTAGGGATCGTCATCCTCTGGAGACTTCAGGTGGTCAAAAATACGAGAATAGCCAGCTTTAATTCTGCTAAATGTACCACCACTCTTGCTATTTCTGGCAGGTATGTTCAGCTTGTGAATCCTGTGATGAGTAATAGATTTTGCATTCAATTATTATACATACATATACATATGTCAACTTGGGAATCAGATAAAATCATGATTAATAACTAGTTTCTGATAAATGATCAATGACCAGTTGATAATTAATTAATTTGTCTACACCACATCTTGCTGAAACTGAACTTTTGTTATGTATATTTGATTTAATTTATATCTGCTTTACAGGTAATTGTTTTTAAGCTTTAAAATCTTTTCATTTTTTAATTTCATTACATGTCAAAATAATGTAGTTTTGTTTACTAGGAATTCATACTTTTTCCAGAAAACAGTTTGGTCTTGACTGTTCATTTTTGTAAACATAAGCTAACCTGGTTCCAGGCCTTAATTCAAAATTAGTAACAGTCACGTGAACAAGTTATTTTTAGTTCATTTTTATTGTGGGAATAATTAGTTTCAGATTGAGGCTGTGTTGGATACGTGACCCTCGACTTGTAAATAGATTTTCGTGAAGTAAACAACTTTTTTCTTGGGGTAAACTGATTGGTTCTTACCAAGGACATACAGGGCCTTGCTGAGAATATGTGATGTAAACATGATCACGTGATTCTCTACTTCGCAATTAGGCATTTTCCAAAATTCCACATTACTTAGTTTTAATAGTGGTGCTTAGAGGAAGAGATCTTAGTTGGGCTTCTAAACAATGAGACATAAAGGTGTTTCTTTTGTTGTGTCATTTTGGGAACTGCGTTTTAATGCCGATTCAAATTACTTGGATTCAAAAGGATTAATTCGTTTCTCTGGAAATATTTTTGTGTACTCATACAGAATTATTGAACAAAGACATTTCTTAAAAATTTTATTTGGATTTCTAAAACCGGAGGAATCTTTCTTGTGTTTCTACAAAGAACTGTAGACATCAACATTGAACAGGATAGAGCATACATCATCGCCTTCCATCTTGGATTCTTCATCGGGACTCAAATTTGAAATCATTAGAACATTTCAATATTAGGACTTCTAAAACTTTATTCGTGGATTATTCTTGAATTATTTTTGGATTGAATTCTTAAAACATGAGTTCCTACTTTTTCATTTTCACAGTATTTTCCAGGGAAATAAATTATTTGTTAAAGTTTTCAAAGCTTGTTGCTTTCTCTTTTTCTTGTGTTACTGTTTATTCAAGCCTAAACACAAAAAAATCGGGGGCTCGTCCTGGATTATTTTGAATTTTGGCTAGAATATTGCAGAAAACATTGGGTTTTTTAATTTGAATTTCCCTAGTTTTTGAAATCTTTGGTGAAAACTCTTTCTTGTGTTACTGTTTATTTGAGCCTAAACACGTAACATAAGACTTTATTCGAAACTGACCACAGAAATAAAAATGAATCTTTTATTTCAATGAATATTATGTGTCTTCATCAAATCGATTAACTGGATCAGTATTACTAATCTAAGGCTGCATCGATATTAGTGAATCATTTTATTCTTTTTTAAACTGAATACATTTACTGTTAACTACTCATCTGAAAGCATTCTGATACTATTTAATTAGTGAAGACTGAATTTGTTTATTTTTTATATGCAATAATTAATAGTAAACTATTTGTAAAATTGAGATATTTCTGCTACCCAATCTGATTGAATAACATACTGATGAAGGTTAACTCAAGAAAGGACAGGTAGCAAAAATACATAGCAGAATTAAAATAATTTAAAAGAATTTCCATGAATTCAAGAAAAGATGCCTTCCTTTTAACTGCTGAGTGTTTAAACCATCTTGGATATTCTTCAGGGATAAGATGATTTTCAAATTTGCTGCTCTGCTAGATATACTGGACGTCAGATTGACACCATCTACACCGTTGGCACCATTTACATCGAGACCAACAAAACATAATAAGAAGCCTTCTGGTGGGAAAACCATGCTGATGATTTTCTGTTTTGGTGGAATATTAAATAAAAAGATTTTCAAGATGGCTGCCATGGTGGCCATAGTGGATAGTAGACTGGCACACTTTCCATTTATAGCCAACCAGACAGTAGACTGGCACACTTTCCATCACAAGAAGTGTGAAAGCACAATGTGATTATGAGAAGTGTTCCAGAGAAAACCCCATGTCAATCGTTCAGATGAATGTGGCTTACATATTGGATGTCTTAACTGAATGATTTTGTCTCATTTTGTACTAAAATGTGCATGAGTAACTGAAGAAAAGTGATTTATCCTAACCAATGCATAACTAGCCCCATTAATGACTGACATACATAAATAATACTGCCAAACAAGGAAAACACCAATGTGGCCACTTGATACAGGTAACCTATGAATGAAGGTTCAATTGTCAAATTTGGCTTTAGAAAAAAACATCATACATCTGTTTTTGTTATTATTTTTTAATTATTAATTTCTCAAAATGTATTTATGTATTTATTATTATTAGTAGCAGTATGTTCTTTTATTGTTAACACAAATTATTTTAATCCAATTTATTTTCAAATAAAATCTTCAGTCTATATTCTTACTATTGCTCATTGAAACTGGGGGGGGTACATTTTTTTAAGACAACTGATAAAATTATCAGTCTTTTCTTGTAACTGCAATTAAAATCCACCTAACAGAAATTATCAGTCTTGTAACTGCAATTACAATCTTACATAACTGAAATTATGTCTTGTAACTGCAGTTACATTCCACCTAATAGAAATTATGTCTTGTAACTGCAATTACAATCCACCTAATAGAAATGATCAGTCTTGTAAATGCAATTACAATCCACCTAATAGAAATTATCAGTCTTGTAACTGCAATTACAATCTACATAATAGAAATTATTCATCTTATAACTGCAATTACAATCCACCTAATAGAAATTATGTCTTATAACTGCAATTACAATCCACCTTATAGAAAGTAACAGTCTTGTAACTGGTCACAGTCTATGTATCATACAAAAATGTTTCTGTTTTCATATAGTCATTGTAGGCTGTACCGAATAGTGGTTTTAAATATTTGGTTGAATACAAATATGAATACAAATAGCGACTGAATGTTTCAAAATAAAATAATTAGAGTTTTTCAGCAGGCTTAATGACAATTTAATTAATTATAAAGTAACTAACAATACATGCACATACACCAGTGTTGAATGACTTAGAAACTGAACAAGCACGGTTTTTTCAGGTCCTTTGCAGGTTGTGCATTGGGCTACCATCTGATTTTGAAATCTCTTCCACTCTGTGAAAGCTGACAAAGCAATAATTGCAACAATTTACAGCCAGAAAATTCTGATATACAAAGTCAATAGCTGACAAAAAATGAGGTAGCACAGATGCAGGTCAATATGTCCATCAAACTGAGGTAGCACAGATGCAGGTCAATATGTCCATCATACTGAGGTAGCACAGATGTAGGTCACTATGTCCATCATACTGAGGTAGCACAGATGTAGGTCACTATGTCCATCAAACAAAGGTAGCACAGTTGTAGGTCAATATGTCTATCAAATTGAGGTAGCACAGTTATAGGTCACTATGTCTATCAAATTGAGGTAGCACAGTTGTAGGTCACTATGTCTATCAAATTGAGGTAGCACAGTTGTAGGTCAATATGTCTAACAAACTGATGTAGCATAGTTGTAGGTCACTATGTCTATCAAATTGAGGTAACACAGTTGTAGGTCAATATGTCTAACAAACTGAGGTAGCATAGTTGTAGGTCACTATGTCTATCAAACTGAGGTAGCAAAGTTGTAGGTCAATATAACCATCAAACTGAGGTAGCACAGTTGTAGGTCACTATGTCCATCAAATTGAGGTAACACAGTTGCAGGTCAATATGTCTATCAAATTGAGGTAGCACAGTTATAGGTCACTATGTCTATCAAATTGAGGTATCACAGTTGTAGGTCAATATGTCTAAAAAATTGAGGTAGCATAGTTGTAGGTCACTATGTCTATCAAACTGAGGTAGCAAAGTTGTAGGTCAATATAACCATCAAATTGAGGTAGCACAGTTATAGGTCACTATGTCTATCAAACTGAGGTAGCAAAGTTGTAGGTCAATATAACCATCAAACTGAGGTAGCACAGTTGTAGGTCACTATGTCCATCAAATTGAGGTAACACAGTTGCAGGTCAATATGTCTATCAAATTGAGGTAGCACAGTTATAGGTCACTATGTCTATCAAATTGAGGTATCACAGTTGTAGGTCAATATGTCTAAAAAATTGAGGTAGCATAGTTGTAGGTCACTATGTCTATCAAACTGAGGTAGCAAAGTTGTAGGTCAATATAACCATCAAATTGAGGTAGCACAGTTATAGGTCACTATGTCTATCAAATTGAGGTAGCACAGTTGTAGGTCACTATGTCTATCAAATTGAGGTAGCACAGTTGTACGTCAATATGTCTAACAAACTGAGGTAGCATAGTTGTAGGTCAATATGTCCATCAAACAAAGGTAGCACAGATGTAGGTCAATATGTCTATCAAACTGAGGTAGCACAGTTGTAGGTCAATATGTCCATCAAAATGAGGTAGCACAGTTGTATGTCACTATAACCATCAAATTAACATAGCACAGTTGTAGGTCACTATAACCATCAAATTAACATAGCACAGTTGTAGGTCAATAAAACCATCATCACGTATCAACCATAATATGCACAAAGTTTTGCAGCAATCCACCCAAAATAGAAAAGCAAGTTGTGTTCATAAGATTATGTGATGGACGGTAGGACAATATGTCAACGGGAATCCTACATAACCCCCCCATCTCATGCTGGAATATAAAAAGCTTCATAATTACAAAGATAAGTATCTTGTTGTTTTTTTGTCTTTGATAAATGGCACAGAGATGAGAAGCTTAAAACAAAAGTCCTAATTAGAAAGCAATGTGCATGAAATAACAAAACATCTACTTACTTCATAAAGCTTGTATCACTTTCTTTGTTTTTGTAATCCTTGTCAAACCATTCTTCATGCTTGTCAAAAGCACTGAAATCTACATCTTTCAAAATTTCTGCAAGATGGCTCCTACGTCGAATTTTCTTTCTCATGGTGGTAATGTTCACTTGGACCATACCCAAGTTGTAGTAAAAGCGATAGTACACATCTTCAAATGGATTACTTGCCTGGTTTGTACTACGAGCAACATTAATGTAAGTGTGATCCATGAAATGAGAATTAAAACTGACATCATCTCTGCTGTATGCCCTGAGTAAATGTGACCTTGGTAATCTGGTATCCACACCATAACTTTGCAGTGCAGAAATGATATTATGCTTTACTCCTTGTACGGATGAAGGGCCCTCAAATATTGGATCATTTGGTCTCCTAAGACATGGCAAAGGTGGAGCAAGGTTGTCATCATCCACAAATCCCGAATTGACAAATCCATCTTCCAAAAAGTTATCACCAAAGAAACTATCACCAGTAAATTCAGTACTTGTTTTTTTGCTAAATCCTCCTGGCCAGCTTAGACCAGGGGACTGGCCATGATGGGGTCTGGGTAATGTTGGATGAATATAACCACTTGCAGTCCCATTTGTACTTAACTGATGTGATAGTGACAAGTCAGTTTCAAAAAACAGCGAATTAGGACGAACTGGGGAAGTAAACCAACTAGCTGAGCCACTCATGTGAGGTCCAATCACTGAAGACCCATTGGATTGCATTGATCCCACTGACTCGCTAAAAAAATGAACCATAGCTTCCGTTTCCATGCTTCCTGATGTCAAGCCTGGAATGTGACCATTGCTACTTGACCCAGATGTATGATGTGTTGTGCGCTTTAAGTGTGGGGCAGGTGGCAAATGGGTTGAATCAACATTATATCCAGTCTTAAGAAGGCCTTGTTTTATCATCTCTCCATCTTGTGTGAAGAATTTTAGGGTGCTAGACAGGAAAAAATCTGCAATAAATAATGTGAAATAAAAATTATTTATCGATATAATTTTGATGCATTGTTAATATGAAGCTTTCCATAAAATGTTATTGATATCAAACTAAAAAGCATGCATAGGCCCCTAACCCTTCCCAGATCGCTCACCCGACTGCCATTTGCCTAACAGTTGTTGGCCTGGATATCTGGGTCAGTAGGTCAGTATCCTGTAATTAAATATTTCCATTGCTGTTGTTTGTTTATGTTAATGTTTAAAGGTATCTCTCTTATATGATCTTCATATATATTTGAAGAAATGTCAGTATTACTGAAAGACCTTTTAGCAGTTTTTGAGAAGTCTTTTCAAGATTTCTCTAATGGTGGCTACATCTGATAATGGATCAACATGAATTGTATAACTTCAAAGCCTTTCATGCCCAGTTGGTCACTAACAAATTTGGTTAAAATCTGCTCAGAAATTTTGAAGCAAATATTTAAAAACAGCAAATGCTGATGGAGTGTGTGTGTGTGATTTGGATTTTTAACAAAGCTTTAAAACAATTAAGTCATATCGCTACAACGTCTGCAGTGTAACAGTTTATAGTGATGCCCAGCACTGGGGCATCATGCCGCAGACATGTAACATGATGTTCCACCCAGTCACATTATCATGACACCAGGCTGCCCAGTCCTAACACTATCCTCTTAATGCTGAGTGCCAAATACTGATGGAACACACAAAGGAAGCTGCGTGCTGGATGCAGTACCATACATAGACAAAACTACATGTGTTTAGTTCCAAGCAGGTGGAAAGAACATGCTAGAAACAGTTTATGAATGTTGAGGCCATCAGGCCAAGACTTATGTTCCTACGCCGTGTCAGATGAGTTCTTTCCCCTGACTTGGAACAAAACACCTTTGTGGTTTTGTATTTGTTACATATCCCGTTTTTATTTACACATTCTTGTGGAAAATGTAATGTTGACGTAAAATTTTTTTTAGACATCTGGGGTTTTCTAAAGACAGTGTACAACCCTCAGCATGTACATGTATTTGATTGTGGCTAAGCCCATTGTCTGCATTTCAAATATGCATTTACTCTTAAGTTTTGAATTTTTAAAAATGCTGTATAGAGCATATGAATGGATATAAAAATCTGCAGTCACAGGCAAGTGAATTTTTTCCTTACCTCTGAAATGGGACCAGTAAGTGGTCATTTGTTTACATTCTTTGTACTGAATACACACCCTAATTCCAAGCAAATTTTATACACTAACAGTAATTAAATAAATTCAAGTATATACAGAAAGCAGATTCATTTACAGTAGTCAAACTTGCCATGTTTATGCCTTCAATTAATATAATAAATTACTGATGAATAAACTTCAAGAATAGAAATCAAAAAAATCAAAGATCTGATTCCATCTCCTTCTAACATCCAGATTTTTAATATTCATTTGGATATATTTTAACAAGAAAATCATAAACAACACTGCAGTACTGATAATTTTCTTCTCTTTATTTTCTACCTGAACAGTCACAAGAATTTAAAATGTAAACATACATTTTTCTCATTGTCCCCAAGTGATCTTGCTAACAATATGTGCATAACTAATGTAACACTTCTAATTTGGGCCACATACAAAAAAATTGCTGCTCTCTGTGATACATCTACTTTTATGTTGCAAATATTTAAACTGTCAGTTTTATTCTCGGACTTACCAATCAAATTTGGTTCCTCAGTAATTTTAATAGACAAATTTCAAGTCCCTTCACTTAACCTTGCTTTTAAAAATATAATTCAGCAGATCATAACTCTGAAGCTTCAATGAATTTTATCTATGTATGACTTTTTAGATGATTTACATTGCGGAATGTCTCTTAGCAATTAAACATGGGGTAAAATTATGTCCTAACATGGGGGATTTCTAACCATGCCATAAATTTCAATGCAAGATTTATGCAGCAAAGTACTTACTCTTTCTCTCTCTCTGATGTTTAATGTAACTATGCACACCAGCATAATCTGATAACTCACTGTCAAATAGTATGTTCAAAAGATACTGTTGTCTACCTCAACAAACTCAAATTTCTCTGCCTAGATATCGTGAAATGCTTCTTAACTGCTCATCACTAATCACGGTAGTCTGTCAATATCCCCAGCACCAAAAGTGGCCATTTAAAAAAAAATAATTTAAACTGTATAACAATAAATCATTTCCATTATTTTATAAGTGCACTATTATTTAATATTTTAACTTGAAAAAGTAGTTCCAGTCTGCATATGCGATACAGAAATTACAGGTGTGCAATACGGCATTGTAGATTCATCTGTTTCAAACGCAATCAACAAGGTAATATTAAAGATGGGTTTAATAAAATAAATTCATGTGACCAGGGAAGCTAAAAAAGCTATTGCGGTCAAAAGCCATAATGATACAATCTAAGTTCATCAAGGACTCTTCATTAAATTCACACAAGACCAGTCCTGCTAAACGTGAAGCTCCACAGTGAATTTAATGGAAATCACACAAAAAATACTGATGCAAGAGTGCTGTCTAGATGCCTATTCTCTGTCAATCAAAGACTATATACAAAAACATGTAAGCTTTCCTATTCACATAACTCATCTTGTATCTGTCAATCAAGGACTATGTACAAAAACATGTAAGCTTTTCTATTCACATAACTCATCTTGTATCTGTCAATCAAGGACTATGTACAGAAACATGTAAGCTTTCCTATTCACATAACTCATCTGAAACCTTGTAAAGATGAAGATTCACAGCCAATTTAGTTGCAATCAAACAAAACAAGTAATTGGCAATGCCCAGCATGTAAATTATGATCCCTGCCAAATTATTGTATACACAACAAAAGGAATTGGCAATGCCTGGCATGTAAATTAGGATCCCAGCCAAATTAAGTGTTGTACACGCAAAACAATTGGCAATGCCTGGCATGTAAATTAGGATACCTGCCACATTAGTGTTCTAAACACAAAACAAGTAATTGGCAATGCCTAGCATGTAAATTATGTGTCTACATGTACAACATTTTGCTTTCAAACAAAAACAAACTTACTTTTTGTGTCCCCTGGCTCATTATCAAGAGAAGCTTGAGTAGAAATTCTGATTTCCAGTAATTTGGTTGTCGGATTATACTTCACATCAAATGTGCCACTCCGTGCTGCAAAAAGCCGTATCTGGAAACTCCTGTCCACCACAAGAAATACGTTTCTGGAGACTCCTATATAGACAAGCTCATTCTCTGTGCAATCTTTACAAGAAACAACCTTCACTTGCCAATGCTGTACTGAGCCTGCAATGTAAACAGACAGCTTTTCAAAACCTGCACATCCACCACCTTTACATTCATGCTGCCCTTCTACAAGCTCTCAAACTGAGATACCCCCACCCCCACCCACAGCGCTCTTGCTTTTCTTGAAATAACAACACTGTCAAAGACTGTTTTTATTCTTTCTGTTTTAACTTTGATTGTCTCTTCAAGTACCTACAAAACAGTAGTAACCACAAGGTGACCTTGCAAATTTAAGTGGCCACTGCAAATTTAAGTGAAAGTTTAGGTTGCCAAGTAGTATTATGTTGGTCACTTTAGATATTGTGAGCAGAAATCCATTTACATGTAAAGGGGAATTAATGTCGGAAGATGACAAAAAAGTAAAGGTTTTAGTTAAGGCAAATCAGTGAGTAATTATAAAAAGGATGTTATTTTTAATTGTATACTGAGACCTTCCTGACAAATTCTTTTGATGACTGTTCTAAAATGAATCACAAGTCAAAGAAATAAAACTAAAATTGCTAACCCTTGAGATTCCCAGTGCTCAAGATGATACACTGGTTAAGTGTATGTTTCTAGTCAGATCAAAATTAGATCAGAAATATGGCTCAGCAAATCAGATGCAAGCTTACTTCATTTAGTATGTATGAAACTCGCTCATAATCAAATTCATCAGAGATCTTAACCATAAAAAGCATATTTTTAAAGTTTCACCAAAATCAAATCAGAAACATGCTATCCAGTGATAATAATGTCATGATCACCCTCGTGTTGCTCATTAATCAACAAGTCCTTAATGAAATACCGTTAAGCATATATGCCAAGTTCGATAAAAAATGGCCTCCATTGTGGTAACAAGATCACCTCATTACTCATTAATATGCATGGCTATTGCTTACTGCCCCTGATAATGATCAGTCAAAAAGTATTGATCATTGTAATCCTCTCTGAACTACTCATTGTAATCCTCTTTGAACTACTCATTGTGATTCTCTTTAAACTACTCATTGTGATCCTCTTTGAACTACTCACTGTGATCCTCTTCAAACTACTCATTGTGATCCTCTCTTAACTACTCATTGTGATCCTCTTTGAACTATTCATTCTCTTATTTCTAATCATGGTGAACAACAATCACTTCTCACTGAACAGGAAAAAGATTCTGAGATCTCCAGTTTGTTTCAGAGGGCTATTAGCGAAGCTGATTCCACAGCGGTACTAACTTGCTACTTTTTTCAAAATGGGGTCCTTATCAGATAATGGAGACCACCTGAGGTACCCACTGGTGATGAGTCATCAATACACTATCAAACTGTTGTTGTTAGTCAAATGACAGGAAATTCTTAGTGTAGCCCAAGAAACTAATTTGACTGGTCATCTAGGGGTCATTAAGACTAAGCACAAGATCTTACATCATTTTTATTGGCTGGAAATTAAAAGTGATGTTTCCAAATATTGTAGATCTTGGCCGATTTTAGTTCTTTTGAACTACTGTCTGGACACAATGTCCATGGATGACTGGAACAGTTAAAAGATAAAAAAACTTCTTTTAACAGAGGATTCTGAAATTAATCTTTTAGATTATGTCTTTGATTGTGAAGTAGCAAGACATAATCTTCTGTCTACTCAACATGATGTTAAGGCAAGTCAAAACTGCAGAGTTAAGAACTTTTCAACCTGATGATGAAGTTACACCTCTCTTGCCAATACTTCAAAATCCTCTTCTGGTTTGATATTATGGTCCTTATAAAGTTAAAAAGAAAGTGATTTAAATTAAATAATTATTTTATCTGGCATGCAGAAAATCACTTAGAAGTCATCTGTATACATGCAATACCTGGGTAGCAAATTCAAAGGCTTGCCAGTTCTGCTTCAACCACCTGTTAAGTGGGAAAATATGCTGTTCAACTGATCATTTTAGCTGTGCTGATAATTACAATGACTGAATTCAGTGGCTGAAAGACCCCCAGATGTGCATGTTGTCATTATAACAGTATATCAAATGAACATGATGCATCTGCTGGACGGCAAGTTCAAAGACTTTGGCTAGCTGTTGAGTGGTGGGATAATGTGCTAATATTTACAATGACTAAATTTAGAGGCAGAAAGACCCGGAGCTGTACGTGTAGACATTATAAGAGTACATCAAACGAACAACTTTAGCTTTCATTATCGTGTTCATTTCTGAGTGTAGCGGAATAAGCAGTGCATGTAAATAAAAAATAAGTATGTATACCTGCATCTAAATATCTCTGTAGAGCAGCTTGAAATTTACTGAGGTCTGTTTCTGAACTTTCCCTGTCTATATACTGAGACTCTTTCTGGTAAAATTGAATTTTAACACAGTTTTTCCTTCCATTTTTTGCATCTATTGCAAAAAGTACAGTTAAGCAGGAAAAATTCTCCACAGGATAATAGATCTTGTGAAAACAGCTGCAGAGATGTGAGTCACGAGATGGAAACTCTTGATGCTCTTCCCGAAGCTGAAAGCACAGGTCTCCTGCTTTAAATTCCACTTCATGATAAAATCTATGCTTTATGCCCTTTACAGTCAGCCGAAAAACTGAAAAGAAAAAAGCAGTATAAAGTAGGATCTGAAATGATTATTTCCTATACCAGTCTGGTATTCCTATACCAGTCTGATATTCCTATACCAGTCTGGTATTCCTATACCAGTCTGATATTCCAAGTTATGATATATCTTTAATGATAACAGAATACAATGAAAATTTTTTTTAAAAAATAACATGGAAAATGACTATCACAATTCATCAAACTTGCAAATATTACAACAGAATCCTCACACTCTGTATTAAAAACTCATAGAATAAACAATGACATGGACAAGAAGGCAAACAGATAGCAATGAAATGATAGATAATAACAAAACAAAACTGGAGTTACAGAAGTATCAGGATTATCTATACACCTGATAATAAAACATTAGTAGTGACAATCAGGGTTTTGCTTGGGCCGCTTCACTTTTGTATATGATTAGCAAAGGTGTTCTATCTAGGTGCAGATTAAATCAAAATAGATTATCTCTCTTTCAATTTTAAGGAATGTAAGCTCAACAGTTTTGACAAAATCTGTATTAGCTGTGGATGATGTAATCACACAGCTAACATGTATAGCTTGTGAATTATTGATTGATCCAGTAGGTGCTGCCTGGCACCGATGCATAATGATACCACATACAGAATGCCATTGATGCATAATGATACCGAATATAGAATGCCATTGATGCATAATGATACCACATATGGAATGTCACTGATGCATAATGATACCACATATAGAATGCCACTGATGCTAAATGATACCTAATATAGAATGCCATTGATGCATAATGATACCACATATAGAATGCCATTAATGCATAATGATACCACATATAAAATGCCATTAATGCATAATGATACTACATAAAGAATGCCATTAATGCATAATGATACCGCATAAAGAATGCAATTAATGCATAATGATACTGCATATAGAATGCCATTGATGCATAATGATACCGCATATGGAATGCCACTGATGCATAATGATACTGCATATAGAATGCAATTAATGCATAATGATACTGCATATAGAATACCATTGATGCATAATGATACTGCATATAGAATGCCACTGATGCATAATGATATCACATATAGAATGCCATTGATGCATAATGATACCATATATAAAATGCCATTGATGCATAATCATACCGCATAAAGAATGCCATTAATGCATAATGATACCACATATTGAATGCCATTGATGCATAATGATAACACATATAGAATGCCATTAATGCATAATGATACCACACACAGAATGCCATTAATGCATAATGATACCGCATAAAGAATGCCATTAATGCATAATGATACAGCATATGCAATGCCATTGATGCATAATGATACCGCATATGGAATGCCATTGATGCATAATGATAAAGCATATAGAATCCCATTAATGCATAATGATACAGTATACAGAATGCCACTGATGCATAATGATACTGCATATGGAATGACATTGATGCATAATGATACCACATGAAGAATGACATTAATGCATAATGATACCAAATACAGAATGCCATTGATGCATAATGATACCGCATAAAGAATGCCATTAATGCATAATTATACCACATATGGAATGCCATTGATGCATAATGATACCAAATATAGAATGCCATTAATGCATAATGATACCACATAAAGAATGCCATTGATGCAAAATGATAATGCATAAAGAATGCCATTAATGCATCATGATACCACATATAGAATGTCATTAATGCATAATGATACCTCATAAAGAATGCCATTAATGCATAATGATACCACATATAGAATGCCATTAATGCATAATTATATCACATATAGAATGCCATTGATGCATAATGATACCGCATATAGAATGCCATTGATGCATAATGATACCACATAAAGAATGCCATTAATGCATAATGATACCACATATAGAATGCCTTTGAAGTATAATGATACCGCATATAGAATGCCATTGATGCATAATGATACCACATATAGAATGCCATTGATGCATAATGATACCGCATAAAGAATGCTATTAATGCATAATGATAAAGCATGAAGAATGCCACTGATGCATAATGATACCTCATAAAGAATGCCATTAATGCATAATGATACAGCATACAGAATGCAACTGATGCACAATGATACTGCATATAGAATGCAATTGATGCATAATGATACCAAATATAGAATGTCATTGATGCATAATGATACCACATAAAGAATGCCATTAATGCATAATGATACCACATATAGAATGCCATTGATGCATAATGATACCAAATATAGAATGCTATTGATGCATAATGATACTACATATAGAATGCCATTAATGCATAATGACACCACATAAAGAATGCCATTAATGCATAATGATACCACATACAGAATGCCATTGATGAATAATAATACCAAATATAGAATGCATTAATGCATAATGATACCACATATAGAATGCCATTGATGCATAACGATACCAAATATAGAATGCCATTAATGCATAAACATACAGCATATGGAATGCCATTGATGCATAATGATACCACATATGGAATGCCTTTGATGCATAATGATAAAGCATATAGAATGCCATTAATGCATAATGATACAGTATATGGAATGCCATTGATGCATAATGATACTGCATATGGAATGACATTGATGCATAATGATACCACATAAAGAATGCCATTAATGCATATTGATACCACATAGAGAATGCCAATGATGCATGATACCGCATAAAGAATGCCATTAAAGCATACTTATACCACATATGGAATGTCATTGATAATGATACAGCATGTGAATGCCACTGATGCATAATGATACCAAATATAGAATGCAATGGATGCATAATGATACTGCATATGGAATGCCACTGATGCATAATGATACCAAATATGGAATGCCATTGATGCATAATGATACTGAAAATAGAATGCCACTGATGCATAATGATACTGAAAATAGAATGCCATTGATACACAATGATACCACATATGGAATGCCATTGATGCATAATGATACCATATATAAAATGCCATTGATACATAATGATACCGCACATGGAATGCCATTGATGCATAATGATACTGCATATAGAATGCCATTGATGCATAATGATACCAAATATAGAATGCCATTGATGCATAATGATACAACATATGGAATGCCATTGATGCATAGTGATACACATATGGAATGCCATTGATGCATAATGGTACCACATACAGAATGCCATTGATACATAATGATACCGCATATGGAATGCCATTGATGCATAATGATACCACATAAAGAATGCCATTAATGCATATTAATACCACATAGAGAATGCCAATGATGCATGATACCGCATAAAGAATGCCATTAAAGCATAATTATACCACATATGGAATGTCATTGATGCATAATGATACCAAATATAGAATGACATTAATGCATAATGATACCACATAAAGAATGCCATTGATGCATAATGAAAACGCATACAGAATGCCATTAATGCATAATGATACCACATATAAAATCCCATTAATGCATAATGATACTACATATAGAATGCCATTAATGCATAATGATACCGCATAAAGAACGCCATTAATGCATAATGATACTGCATATAGAATGCCATTGATGCATAATGATACCGCATATGGAATGCCACTGATGCATAATGATACTGCATATAAAATGCAATTAATGCATAATGATACTGCATATAGAATACCACTGATGCATAATGATACTGCATATAGAATGCCACTGATGCATAATGATATCACATATAGAATGCCATTGATGCATAATGATACCATATATAAAATGCCATTGATGCATAATCATACCGCATAAAGAATGCCATTAATGCATAATGATACCACATACTGAATGCCATTGATGCATAATGATAACACATATAGAATGCCATTAATGCATAATGATACCACACACAGAATGCCATTAATGCATAATGATACCGCATAAAGAATGCCATTAATGCATAATGATACAGCATATGCAATGCCATTGATGCATAATGATACCGCATATGGAATGCCATTGATGCATAATGATAAAGCATATAGAATGCCATTAATGCATAATGATACAGTATACAGAATGCCACTGATGCATAATGATACTGCATATGGAATGACATTGATGCATAATGATACCACATGAAGAATGACATTAATGCATAATGATACCACATACAGAATGCCATTGATGCATAATGATACCGCATAAAGAATGCCATTAATGCATAATTATACCACATATGGAATGCCATTGATGCATAATGATACCAAATATAGAATGCCATTAATGCATAATGATACCACATAAAGAATGCCATTGATGCATAATGATAATGCATAAAGAATGCCATTAATGCATAATGATACCACATATAGAATGTCATTAATGCATAATGATACCTCATACTGAATGCCATTGATGCATAATGATAACACATATAGAATGCCATTAATGCATAATGATACCACACACAGAATGCCATTAATGCATAATGATACCGCATAAAGAATGCCATTAATGCATAATGATACAGCATATGCAATGCCATTGATGCATAATGATACCGCATATGGAATGCCATTGATGCATAATGATAAAGCATATAGAATGCCATTAATGCATAATGATACAGTATACAGAATGCCACTGATGCATAATGATACTGCATATGGAATGACATTGATGCATAATGATACCACATGAAGAATGACATTAATGCATAATGATACCACATACAGAATGCCATTGATGCATAATGATACCGCATAAACAATGCCATTAATGCATAATTATACCACATATGGAATGCCATTGATGCATAATGATACCAAATATAGAATGCTATTAATGCATAATGATACCACATAAAGAATGCCATTGATGCATAATGATAACGCATAAAGAATGCCATTAATGCATAATGATACCACATATAGAATGTCATTAATGCATAATGATACCTCATAAAGAATGCCATTAATGCATAATAATACCACATATAGAATGCCATTAATACATAATTTTACCACATATAGAATGCCATTGATGCATAATGATACCGCATAAAGAAGGCCATTAATGCATAATGATACAGCATATGGAATGCCATTGATGCATAATGATACTGCGTATGGAATGACATTGATGCATAATGATAAAGCATACAGAATGCCATTAATGCATAATGATACAGTATACAGAATGCCATTGATACATAATGATACTGCATATGGAATGACATTGATGCATAATGATACCACATAAAGAATGCCATTAATGCATATTGATACCACAAATAGAATGCCAATGATGCATGATACCGCATAAATGCTATTAAAGCATAATTATACCACATATGGAATGTCATTGATGCATAATGATACCAAATATAAAATGCCATTAATGCATAATGATACCACATAAAGAATGCCATTGATGCATAATGAAAACGCATAAAGAATGCCATTAATGCATAATGATACCACATATAGAATGCCATTAATGCATAATGATACCTCATAAAGAATACCAGTAATGCATAATGATACCACATATAGAATGCCATTCATGCATAATTATACCACATATTGAATGCCATTGACGCATAATGATACCGCATATAGAATGCCATTGATGCATAATGATACCACATAAAGAATGCCATTAATGCATAATGATACCACATATAGAATGCTACTGAAGTATAATGATACCGCATATAGAATGCCATTGATGCATAATGATACCACATAAAGAATGCCATTAATGCATAATGATACAGCATATGGAATGCAACTGATGCACAATAATACTGCATATAGAAAGCCATTGATGCATAATGATACCAAATATAGAATGCCATTGATGCATAATGATACCACATAAAGAATGCCATTAATGCATAATGATACCACATATAGAATGCCACTGATGCATAATGATACCAAATATAGAATGCCATTAATGCATAATGATACAGCATATGGAATGCAAATGATGCATAATGATACAGCATATGGAATGCAAATGATGCATAATGATACAGCATATGGAATGCCATTGAAGCATAATGATACAGAACATAGAATGCCACTGATGCATAATGATACCAAATATAGAATGCCATTGATGCATACTGATAAAGCATATGGAATGCCATTGATGCATAATGATACCGCATATAAAATGCCATTCATGCATAATGATACCACATAAAGAATGCCATTAATGCATAATGATACCACATATAGAATGCCACTGCTGCATAATGATACCACATAAAGAATGCCATTAATGCATAATGATAACGCATAAAGAATGCCGTTGATGCATAATGATACTGCATAAAGAATGTCATTAATGCATAATTATACAGCATATGGAATGGAATTGATGCACAATGATACTGCATACAGAGTGCCATTGATGCATAATGATACCAAATATAGAATGGCATTGATGCATAATGATACCACATATAGAATGCCATTGATGCATAATGATACCACATACAGAATGACATTGATGCATAATGATACCAAATATAGAATGCCATTAATGCATAATGAAACAGCATATGGAATGCCATTGATGCATAATGATACAGCATATGGAATGCCACTGATGCATAATGATACAGAATATAGAAAGCCATTAATGCATAATGATACCACATAAAGAATGCCATTAATGCATACTGATACCACATATAGAATGCCATTGATGCATGATGATACCAAATATAGAATGCCATTAAAGCATAATGATACAGAATATAGAATGCCATTGATGCATAATGATACAGCATATGGAATGCCATTGATGCATAATGATACCACATATAGAATGCCATTGATGCATAATGATACCAAATATAGAATGCCACTGATGCATAATGATACTGAAAATAGAATGCCATAAATGGATACTGATACCACATAAAGAATGCCATTGATGCATAATGATACAACATATGGAATGCCACTGATGCATAATGATACCGCATATGGAATGTCATTCATGCATAATGATACCACATATGGAATGCCACTGATGCATAATGATACCACATATAGAATACCATTGATGCATAATGATACAACATATGGAATGCCATTGATGCATAATGATAATGCATATGGAATCCCATTGATGCATAATGATACCACATATGGAATGACACTGGTGCATAATGATACCACATATAGAATGCCATTGATGCATAATGATACTGAAAACAGAATGCCATTGATGCATAATGATACTGAAAATAGAATGCCATTGATACATAATGATACTGCATATGGAATGCCATTGATGCATAATGATACCACATATAGAATGCCATTAATGCATAATGATACTGAAAATAGAACGCAATTGATGCATAATGATACTGAAAAAAGAACGCCATTGATACATCATGATACCAAATATAGAATGCCACCGATGCATAATGATACTGCATATGGAATGCCATTCATGCATAATGATACTGAAAATAGAATCCCATTGATGCATAATGATACTGAAAACTGAATGCCATTGATACATAATGACACCATACATAGAATGCCATTGATGCATAATGATACAACATATGGAATGCCATTGATGCATAATGATACAGCATATGGAATGCCATTGATGCATAATGATACTGCATATAGAATGCCATTGATGCACAATGATACCAAATATAGAATGCCATTGATGCATAATGATACAACATATGGAATGTCATTGATGCATAATGATACAGCATGTGAATGTCATTGATGCATAATGATACCAAATATAGCATGCCATTGATGCATAATGATACTGCATATTGAATGCCACTGATGCATAATGATACCAAATATGGAATGCCACTGATGCATAATGATACTGAAAATAGAATGCCATTGATACACAATGATACCACATATGGAATGCCATTGACGCATATTGATACCATATATAAAATGCCATGGATACATAATGATACCTCATATGGAATGCCATTGATGCATAATGATACAGCATATGGAATGCCATTGATGCATAATGATACCGCATATGGAATGCCATTGATGCATAATGATACCGCATATGGAATGCCATTGATGCATAATGATACTGCATATGGAATGCCATTGATGAATAATGATACCAAATAAAGAATGCCATTAATGCATAATGATTCCAGATACAGAATGCCACTGATGCATAATGATACTGCATATGGAATGCCATTGATCCATAATGATACCAAATATAGAATGCCATTAATGCATAATGATACCACATACAGAATGCCACCGATGCATAATGATACTGCATATGGAATGCCATTCATGCATAATGATACCACATATAGAATGCCATTTATGCATAATGATACTGAAAATAGAATGCCATTGATGCATAATGATACTGAAAACAGAATGCCATTGATACATAATGATACCATATATAGAATGCCATTGATGCATAATGATATAACATATGGAATCCCATTGATGCATAATGATACCACATATAGAATCCCACTGATGCATAATGATACTGAAAATAGAATGCCATTGATGCGTAATGATACCAAATATAGAATGCCATTGATGCATAATGATACAATATATGGAATGCCATTGATGCATAATGATACAGCATGTGAATGCCATTGATACATAATGACACCGCATAAGGAATGTCATTGATGCATAATGGTACTGCATACAGAATGACATTGATGCATACTGATAAAGCATATGGAATGCCACTGATGCATAATGATACCGCATATAAAATGCCATTCATGCATAATGAAACCACATAAAGAATGTCATTAATGCATAATGATACCACATATAGAATGCCATTGATGCATAATGATACTGCATAAAGAATGCCATTAATGCATAATGATACAGCATATGGAATGGAACTGATGCACAATGATACTGCATACAGAGTGCCATTGAATCATAATGATACCAAATATAGAATGCCATTGATGCATAATGATACCACATGTAGAATGCCATTAATGCATAATGATACCACATAAAGAATGCCATTAATGCATAATGATACCACATACAGAATGACATTGATGCATAATGATACCAAATATAGAATGCCATTAATGCATAATGAAACAGCATATGGAATGCCACTGATACATAATGATACAGAATATAGAATGCCATTAATGCATAATGATACCACATATAGAATGCCATTGATGCATGATGATACCAAATATAGAATGCCATTAAAGCATAATGATACAGAATATAGAATGCCATTGATGCATAATGACACAACATATGGAATGCCATTAATGCATAATGATACCACATATAGAATGCCATTGATGCATAATGATACCAAATATAGAATGCCACTGATGCATAATGATACTGAAAATAGAATGCCATAAATGGATATTGATACCACATAAAGAATGCCATTGATGCATAATGATACAACATATGGAATGCCACTGATGCATAATGATACCGCATATGGAATGTCATTCATGCATAATGATACCACATATGGAATGCCACTGATGCATAATGATACCACATATAGAATACCATTGATGCAGAATGATACAACATATGGAATGCCATTGATGCATAATGATAATGAATATGGAATCCCATTGATGCATAATGAAACCACATATGGAATGCCATTGATGCATAATGATACCAGATATAGAATGCCATTGATGCATATTGATACTGAAAACAGAATGCCATTGATGCACAATGATAATGAAAATAGAATGACATTGATACATAATGATACTGCATATAGAATGCCATTGATGCATAATGATACAACATATGGAATGCCATTGATGCATAATGATACAACATATGGAATGCCATTGATGCATAATGATACCACATATGGAATGCCATTGATGCATAATGATACTGCATATGGAATGCCATTGATGCATAATGATACTGCACATCGAATGCCATTGATGCATAATGATACCAAATATAGAATGCCATTAATGCATAATCATACCAGATACAGAATGCCACTGATGCATAATGATACTGCATATGGAATGCCATTGATGCATAATGATACCACATATAGAATGCCATTAATGCATAATGATACTGAAAATAGAATGCAATTGATGCATAGTGATACAGAAAATAGAACGCCATTGATACATCATGATACCAAATATAGAATGACATTGATGCATAATGATACAACATATGGAATGCCATTGATGCATAATGATACCACATATAGAATGCCATTGATGCATAATGATACTGAAAATACAATGCCATTGATGCATAATGATACTAAAAATAGAATGCCATTGATACATAATGATACTGCATATTGAATGCCATTGATGCATAATGATACAGCATATGGAATGCCATTGATGCATAATGATACTGCATATAGAATGCCATTGATGGACAATGATACCAAATATAGAATGCCATTGATGCATAATGATACAACATATGGAATGTCATTGATAATGATACAGCATGTGAATGCCACTGATGCATAATGATACCAAATATAGAATGCCATTGATGCATAATGATACTGCATATGGAATGCCACTGATGCATAATGATACTGCATATGGAATGCCATTGATGCATAATGATACTGAAAATAGAATGCCACTGATGCATAATGATACTGAAAATAGAATGCCATTGATACACAATGATACCACATATGGAATGCCATTGATGCATAATGATACCATATATAAAATGCCATTGATACATAATGATACCACACATGGAATGCCATTGATGCATAATGATACTGCATATAGAATGCCATTGATGCATAATGATACCAAATATAGAATTCCATTGATGCATAATGATACAACATATGGAATGCCATTGATGCATAGTGATACACATATGGAATGCCATTGATGCATAATGGTACCACATACAGAATGCCATTGATACATAATGATACCGCATATGGAATGCCATTGATGCATAATGATACAGCACATGGAATGCCATTGATGCATAATGATACCAAACATAGAATGCCATTAATGCATAATTATACCAGATACAGAATTCCACTGATGCATAATGATACTGCATATGGAATGCCATTGATGCATAATGATACCACATATAGAATGCCATTAATGCATAATGATACTGAAAATATAACGCAATTGATGCATAATGATACAGAAAATAGAACGCCATTGAAACATCATGATACCAAATATAGAATGCCATTGATGCAAAATGATACAACATATGGAATGCCATTGATGCATAATGATACCACATATGGAATGCCATTGATGCATAATGATACCACATATAGAATGCCATTGATGCATAATGATACTGAAAATACAATGCCATTGATGCATAATGATACTAAAAATAGAATGCCATTGATACATAATGATACTGCACATAGAATGCCATTGATGCATAATGATACTGCATATGGAATGCCATTGATCCATAATGATACCAAATATAGAATGCCATTAATGCATAATGATACCACATACAGAATGCCACCGATGCATAATGATACTGCATATGGAATGCCATTCATGCATAATGATACTGAAAATAGAATCCCATTGATGCATAATGATACTGAAAACTGAATGCCATTGATACATAATGACACCATACATAGAATGCCATTGATGCATAATGATACAACATATGGAATGCCATTGATGCATAATGATACCACATATAGAATCCCACTGATGCATAATGATACTGAAAATAGAATGCCATTGATGCGTAATGATACCAAATATAGAATGCCATTGATGCATAATGATACAACGTATGGAATGCCATTGATGCATAATGATACAGCATGTGAATGCCATTGATACATAATGACACCGCATATGGAATGTCATTGATGCATAATGATACTGCATACAGAATGACATTGATGCATAATGATACCACATACAGAATGCCATTAATGCATAATGATACTGCATATAGAATGCCATTGATGCATAATGATACTGCATATGGAATGCCATTGATGCATAATGATACAGCATCTGAATGCCATTGATGCATAATGATACCAAATATAGAATGCCATTAATGCATAATGATACTGCATATGGAATGCCATTGATGCATAATGATACCAGATATGGAATGCCATTGATACATGATACCGCATATGGAATGCCATTGATGCATAATGATACCACATACAGAATGCGATTAATGCATAATGATACTCCATATAGAATGCCATTCATGCATAATGATACCACATATAGAATGCCATTGATGCATAATGATACTGCATATAGAATGCCATTAATGCATAATATCACATAAAGAATGATATTAATGCATAATGATACTGTATACAGAATGCCACTGATGCTTAATGATACCACATACAGAATGCCATTAATGCATAATGATATCAAATATAGAATGCCATTGATGCATAATGATACTGCATATAGAATGCCATTGATGCATAATGATACTGCATACAGAATGCCAATAATGCATAATGATACTGCATATAGAATGCCACTGATGCATAATGATACCACATATAGAATGCCATTAATGCATAATATCACATAAAGAATGCCATTGATGCATAATGATACAGCATGTGAATGCGATTGATGCATAATGATACTGCATATAGAATGCCACTGATGCATCATGATACCTTACATAGAGAATGCCACTGATGCATAATTATACCGCATATGGAATGCCACTGATGCATAATGATACCACATATAGAATGCCACTGATGCATAATGATACCACATACAGAATGCCATTAATGTATAATGATACTGCATATAGAATTCCACTGATGCATAATGATACCACATATAGAATGCCATTGATGCATAATGATACTGCATATAGAATGCCATTAATGCATAATAACACATAAAGAATGCCATTAATGCATAATGATACTGCAAACAGAATGCCACTGATACTTAATGATACCACATACAGAATGCCATTAATGCATAATGATATCAAATATAGAATGCCATTGATGCATAATGATACCGCATAAAGAATGCCATTAATGCATAATGATACAGCATATGGAATGCCATTCATGCATAATGATACTGCATATAGAATGCCACTGATGCATAATGATACCGCACATGGAATGCCATTGATGCATAATGATACAGCATGTGAATGCCATTGATGCATAATGATACTGCATATAGAATGCCATTGATGCATAATGATACTGCATATGGAATGCCATTAATGGATAATGATACCACATATGGAATGCCATTGATACATAATGATACAGCGTAAGGAATGCCATTGATGCATAATGATACAGCATATGGAATGCCACTGATGCATAATGATACCGAATATAGAATGCCATTGATACATAATGATAAAGCATATAGAATGCCATTGATGCATAATGATACAACATATGGAATGCCATTGATGCATAATAATACCAAATATAGAATGCCATTGGTGCATAATGATACAACATATGGAATGCCACTGATGCATAATGATACCGCATATGGAATGTCATTCATGCATAATGATACTGCATATCGAATGTCACTGATGCATAATGATACAGCATTTGGAATGCCACTGATGCATAATGATACCACATATAGAATGCCATTGATGCATAATGATACAACATATGGAATGCCATTGATGCATAATAATACCAAATATAGAATGCCACTGATGCATAATGATACAACATATGGAATGCCACTGATGCATAATGATACTGCATATGGAATGTCATTCATGCATAATGATACCACATATGGAATGCCACTGATGCATAATGATACCACATATAGAATGCCTTTGATGCATAATGATACAACATATGGAATGCCACTGATGCATAATGATACCACATATGGAATGCCATTGATGCATAATGATACTGAAAACAGAATGCCATTGATGCATAATGCAACTGAAAATAGAATGCCATTGATACATAAGGATACTGCATATAGAATGCCATTGATGCATAATGATACCAAATATAGAATGCCACTGATGCATAATGATACAACATATGGAATGCCATTGATGCATAATGATACCACATATAGAATGCCACTGATACATAATGATACCGCATATGGAATGCCATTGATGCATAATGATACCACATATGGAATGCCATTGATGCATAATGATACCACATATGGAATGCGATTGATACATAATGATACTGAAAACAGAATGCCATTGATGCATAATGATACTGAAAACAGAATGCCATTGATGCATAATGATACCGAAAAGAGCATGCCATTGATACATAAGGATACTGCATATAGAAAGCCATTGATGCATAATGATACAAAATATAGAATGCCACTGATGCATAATGATACAACATATGGAATGCCATTGATGCATAATGATACCACATATAGAATGCCATTGATACATAATGATACCGCACATGGAATGCCATTGATGCATAATGATACTGCATATGGAATGCCATTGATGCATAATGATACCAAATATAGAATGCCATTAATGCATAATGATACCACATACAGAATGCCACTGATGCATAATGATACTGCATATGGAATGCCATTGATGCATAATGACACCACATATAGAATGCCATTAATGCATAATGATACTGAAAATAGAATGCCATTGATGCATAATGATATTGAAAATAGAATGCCATTGATACATACTGATACCAAATATAGAATGCCATTGATGCATAATGATACAACATATGGAATGCCATTGATGCATAATGATACCACATATAGAATGGCACTGATGCATAATGATACTGAAAATAGAATGCCATTGATGCATAATGATACTGAAAATAGAATGCCATTGATGCATAATGATACTGAAAATAGAATGCCATTGATGCATAATGATACAGCATATGGAATGCCACTGATGCATAATGATACTGCATATAGAATGCCACTGATGCATAATGATACAACATATGGAATGCCAGTGATGCATAATGATACCAAATATAGAATGCCATTGATGCAGAATAATACTGCAGATGGAATGCCATTGATGCATAATAATACCACATATGGAATGCCATTGATGCATAATGATACCACATATGGAATGCCATTGATACATAATGATACCACATATAGAATGCCATTGATGCATAATGATACTGAGAATAGAATGCCATTGATGCATAATGATACTGAAAACAGAATGCCATTGATACATAATGATACCACATATGGAATGCTATTGATGCATAATGATACCACATTAGAATGGCATTGATACATAATGATACCGCATATGGAATGCCATTGATGCATAATGATACTACATATGGAATGCCATTGATGCATAATGATACCAAATATAGAATGCCATTAATGCATAATGATACCACATATAGAATGCCATTAATGCATAATGATACTGAAAATAGAATGCCATTGATGCATAATGATGCTGAAAATAGAATGCCATTGATACATAATGATACTGCATACAGAATGCCACTGATGCTTAATGATACCACATAAAGAATGCCATTGATGCATCATGATACAGCATATGGAATGCCACTGATGCATAATGATACTGCATATAGAATGCCACTGATGCATAATGATACAACATATGGAATGCCAGTGATGCATAATGATACAGCATGTGAATGCCATTGATGCATAATGATACCAAATATAGAATGCCATTGATGCAGAATGATACTGCAGATGGAATGCCATTGATGCATAATAATACCACATATGGAATGCCACTGATGCATAATGATACCACATATGGAATGCCATTGATACATAATGATACCACATATAGAATGCCATTGATGCATAATGATACTGAAAATAGAATGCCATTGATGCATAATGATACTGAAAACAGAATGCCATTGATACATAATGATACCACATATGGAATGCTATTGATGCATAATGATACCACATTAGAATGGCATTGATACATAATGATACCGCATATGGAATGCCATTGATGCATAATGATACTACATATGGAATGCCATTGATGCATAATGATACCAAATATAGAATGCCATTAATGCATAATGATACCACATATAGAATGCCATTAATGCATAATGATACTGAAAATAGAATGCCACTGATGCATAATGATGCTGAAAATAGAATGCCATTGATACATAATGATACTGCATACAGAATGCCACTGATGCTTAATGATACCACATAAAGAATGCCATTGATGCATCATGATACCGCATAAAGAATGCCATTAATGCATAATGATACAGCATATGGAATGCCATTAATGCATAATGATACTGCATATAGAATGCCATTGATGCATAATGATACCACATATGGAATGCCATTGATGCATAATGATACAACATGTGAATGCCATTGATGCATAATGATACTGCATATAGAATGCCATTGATGCATAATGATACCTTACATAGCCTAAAGAATGTCTGAATTTTGACTAATTTAGTGGATTAAGCATCCACAGGTTGCGTACTGTATGTCATCTGCCTCCCAAGCCATGACTGATAGAGGCATGGCTATTGGGCCAGGACACAAAGGGCTAAATGGGGACAAAATGCCCAATCTGATACTACAATACATAAAAGTCAATGCAGTCCACTGATACGATGATGTTAAGTTGGTGGGAGTTTCAATAAGAAGTTTGGATTCCGTTTCTGCTAGTTTAAAAAATATTTTGCACAAAATCTGAATTTTGTTTGTTATGACGAGAGTTACATGATGTTCTTTTGGCAGACAATTTCTTTCGCTTTTTTAAACCACAACGGAAATCACTGAAATGCCATACCCACACTTGTACTATGTTCTGCAGATGACATTTGATGCGAGGAAGGTATTCTCCTCATATGATTGTGTTTTAAGGAGATGTAATGGAGAGAAGTGATCTTGTGACAATGTCGCAAGTTGGTGTTCTATTGTACACTAAGTGATCTTGTGACAATGTCGCAAGTGATCCTGTGACAATGCTGCAAGTTGGTGTCCTATTGTACACCAAGTAATCTTGTGACAATGTCGCTAGTTGGTGTCCTATTGTACACTAAGTAATCTTGTGACAATGTCGCTAGTTGGTGTCCTATTGTACACTAAGTAATCTTGTGACAATGTCACTAGTTGGTGTCCTATTGTACACTAGGTGATTTTAAAGTGAAACTTTTCATAATAATCTGGATTGTTGATAGTGGCCTGTGTCCAGCTGAAAAACATAAATTAGCTTTTACTCAGCAAGCAACATTTTCAACAGAACCAAAACACATATTTCTGCTTGACTCAATACATGGTGGTTTAGTTTAATTTATTTCTCCAAAAATGGCTGTCTGTCAGTGACAAATGGAAAGTTCTCAGGCTAGCCAAACGACAACAACCACCATTAACATTGAATATTTACATATTCTTAGTAAAGTTGCAATTATTATCCCAAATGCTAATGTCTGCAGCTGGACTCCATTTATAACTGAACATATACGGTATATATATATATATATATATATATATATATATATTAAAATCATATGGTAAATATAGGATCTTGTGTATTTGTGGATGCTTTAGCACTATCCAATAACTCTTTTTAAGCTGACTGATCTGTTGACTTCATTGTGATGACATCGGTCTGTAGACACAGAAAATAATGATGTGAAAAATGGTCTGGGATTTTGGTCCAAATTGGGTTGGGGTAGTGAGTGGGTCTGATGTGAGAGCTGGGGTGTCCGTAAGCTTCAAGACATCACGAATGTTCAGCTTCAATAGAGATTCTTGTTAAGATAAAATTTCTGTGTGAAACAGTTCAGAAGTTGTCACATTACATACTGTAATTAATATAATTACTAGCATATGCAATGACAGGAATAGATCAAAATGACCTCCCTTTCTTTTTTATAAAAAAATGTTGACAATACAAAAATAGATGCATCTTATAATTTCCAAAAATGTTTTCTAAATATATTTTTTATAACAAAAGATGGAAAAATATAAAACAGATCACACAATCTTTTGTTTCTGCACTAATCACAGTGGGACAGTTAATCTGCCTCAAAGCTTAGACCACGCTTCAGTGTAATTACTGAGCAACTCATTAATACAACTCTGCATGCACATGCTGTGTACCTCCACTGTACAGAGGCCTATGGGTAATTAGAGACAGACAAATCAAATAACCATCGCAAGACAACCCATGGAAAGACTGACAATCAAATAGCCAATGCAAGACAACACATGGAAATACTGAAAATCAAACAGCAAATGCTAGACAACCCATGGAAAGACTGACAATCAAACAGTGAATGCAAGATAACCCATGGAAAGACTGACAATCAAAAAGCCAATGCAAGACAACCCATGGAAAGACTGACAATCAAATAGCCAATGCCAGACAACCCATGGAAATACTGACAATCAAATAGCCAATGCAAGTCAACCCATGAAAAGACTGACAATCAAACAGCCAATGCAAGACAACCCATGGAAAGACTGACAATCAAAAAGCCAATGCAAGACAACCCATGGAAAGACGACTAAAGCATCAGAGTGGGTCAAAATGAGTAACTGCCATTATGTCGATTTTTTATCTGGCCAATAAAAAATTATTTTATAAGAGTCTTATATATTTAATATCTTTGAATTTAGAAATGGTTGGCCTGCTTCTATGACGCTTATCAAGCCTTTTTAGCAGATACAAACAAATTTGCATTTAAATCCTGTTTAAAAAGTGCAGTGCACCAGATTTATATCACGGTCAGTTCAAAGTGCATATCAATAATTTTAAATGCATGAAAGAAATCAGAACTAATGCACTGTCTGTACAAGCTTTTGGCTTCTCTTATTAAATGGCATAAATTTATCATACTGTTATAAGGAAAAGTAAATCCAATGAAATATGCACTTATTTTTCAAAATGACCACAACTGATATGTATAATAAAGAAGCAACAGAAAAAACACTGAATATACACTGAAATACGACTTATTTTTCAAATGACAACTACTGCTATGTCAAATAAAAGAAGCAACAGAAAACATTGAATATACACTGAAATACGACTTACTTTTCAAAATGACCACAACTGATACGTATAATAAAGAAGCAACAGAGAAAACACTGAAATACGACTTATTGTTCAAATGACAACTACTGCTATGTCTAATAAAGAAGCAACAGAAAAAACACTGAATATACACTGAAATACGAATTATTTTTCAAATGACAACTACTGCTTTGTCAAATAAAAGAAGCAACAGAAAAAACTTAACATACACTGAAATACGACTATTTTTCAAAATGACAACTGCTGCTATGTATAATAAAGAAGCAACAGAAAAACACTGCATATACACTAAAATGACTTGTTTCAAAATGACAACTACTGCTATGTCTAATAAAGAAGCAACAGAAAAACACTGAATATACACTGAAATATGACTTATTTTTCAAAATGATAACTACTGCTATGTCTAATAAAGAAGCAACAGAAAAACACTGAATATACACTGAAATAGGACTTATTTTTCAAAAATGATAACTACTGCTATGTCTAATAACGAAGCAACAGAAAACACTGAATATACACTGAAATATGACTTAGTCTTTAAGCAGCAATGGTTGTACACACTGTCAACAACAGCACATGTTCATGAGGTTATGTAATATACAACTGATTCAACTAGATTCTGATGCAATAGCCCCCCCCCCCCCCCTTTCCACTATGTACTATAACATGGACAAATTTCAGTGGATGTTCTACAGAATCAGGTCTCATGTATCAACACTTCTATAACATACAGACAAGAATTAGTATCAAAAGACGATGTAAAGTTTACATCCCATCTTAAGAAATGTGTCATTCATGTTACACAAAGCCATGTGACTTGTAGTGCTGTATTTAGCAGCCCCAATTGTAGCCCAGCAAATAACAACACAACTGAAATTAAGCTTAATTAATTTACTGCCACAATGAAAAATGAGGGAACATTGCCACAATTTGAACGTGAATGTATCTCATGACAACCTCTCTCATGATAATTACATTGCAATCCCAGACATTTTGAGACTTTGTTATTTTCCAATAAAGGAGCAGAAACACCTGGCATCATGTTTGGGACTAAAACTATCTCGTATTGAAGACTACCAGATTGCCTTCAATATCCATAATCAATTTCTATAGCAATAATGAATACTTTATTTGATACTATTCTCTCCCTAGGTTCTCTGGCTGAACATACTATTATATATACAAGAAAAAAAGATAAAGAATGAAAGAAAAAAAAAGCAACGCATAATAAAACATATTGTAAATATAAAACACAAAGTTTACCAGTAATGCATTTACAGCCATGACTGGAATGCATGTATTTCAATATTTACAATGAAAACTGCCTTTCAAGATAATAGATGTTTTTGCTTTGAACACATTTTGATTTGTTTCTTATGTAACTGCTTATTAATAAGTTTATTCACAGAATAGCACATAAGTAAGCAAAATAAGTTTTTAGAGTATTTCCTTTTGGAAATGGTTGTCTGCAATGATCAATTTAGGTCCTTGGTCCTTTCTGTCTCTTGTTCAAAATTATATCTCGTTTCTTCAGCTTACTTATTTTGATGATGTGGCTATTTGATCCAACTAAATGCTAATGCGATAAAAATGTTAGGTTTTTTGTAGGGGGAGTAAAACTAATTTTAATTATGTAATACTTATCTGTCACAATTATTATTAAGCTTTTAGCTTTCTGCATGGAAAAATATCATCTGTACTAGATGCACCAACTCAACATCTGTTCTAGAGGTTTCTAAGAAGACATCCATCGATCAAGTCTGATCTACGTCATCAGTCCATGCTCTATAGAGATTTCTAAGAACATCGATCCAGTCTGATCTACATCATCAGTCCATGCTCTACAAAGATTTCTAAGAACATTGACCCAGTCTGATCTACGTCATCAGTCCATGCTCTATCGAGATTTCTAAGAACATCGATCCAGTCTGATCTACATCATCAGTCCATGCTCTATAACGATTTCTAAGAACATTGACCCAGTCTGATCTATGTTATAAGTCCATGCTCTATCAAGATTTCTAAGAACACATGCATCGATCCAGTCTGATCTATGTCATCAGTCCATGCTCTATTGAGATTTCTAAGAACATTGATCCAGTCTGATCCACATCATCAGTCCATGCTCTATAAAGATTTCTAAGAACACTGACCCAGTCTGATCTACGTCATCAGTCCATGCACTATAGAGATTTCTACGAGCATCGATCCAGTCTGATCTACGTCATCACTCCACGCTCTATTGAGATTTCTAAGAACACATGCATAGATCCAGTCTGATCTACATCATGAGTCCATGCTCTATTGAGATTTCTAAGACCATAGACCCAGTCTGATCTACATCATCAGAACAGCTCTATTGAGATTTCTAAGAACACATACATAGATCCAGTCTGATCTACGTCATCAGTCCATGTTCTATTGAGATTTCTAAGAACACAGACCCAGTCTGATCTACATCATCAGAACAGCTCTACTGAGATTTCTAAGAACACATGCATAGATCCAGTCTGATCTATGCCATCAGTCCATGCTCTTTTCAGGATGTGTGGCTAATGAAGGATATCAGTGCAGGGTGGGTGGAGGGCATCAAATAGAGACAGGTAAGTGACATAATCAAAATGAATTACTCCCTCCATTTTAATGTCAGTAATAGCTTACCTCTCACTATTATTATTAAGCTGAAGTTGTCAGTAAGGAGGGTGGTTGATTTTGAGAAGAGTACAATGAGGACAAATTTATCATCTTCTGTTCCAAGCAGTCAAATGCAGTCAGCTATGTGTGGCAGTTGTCTGGGTTGCATAATGTGCAATGATAATCAGACCCAGAGCGAAAATACCTTGGTTCTACTTTCCTAACAACCAAAGGTAAAAAGAAGAGAAGGCGGTGTGTGAAATGCAGCTTCATCATATCATCTAAACATGGACGGTTGAAATATGCCCAGAAAGCAGCAACAGACCTGACTTTGTGCAGTTTATCTTCATGAACAATAAGTCTCATTTTGTGAGAGGCATAAATTCTCTTACAATGAGCGTAATCCAAGAAAAGCTTTTCCTTACATTTCCTTCTCCCATCATCAGATGCTAAATAAAATCTAAATGTCCTAACTGGGCAAATAAGTCTATCACAATAATTCTAGTAGAGATGCAGTTCAGACTGGAGATTTGAATCAGGGATGGAAATACTGACGAAATTGGTTTTTGGCAAGGAAATCAGGTTGACATAACAGGAAAATGAAGTCATTATTCCCACTGAAGCCTAAACATTCTTCCTCAATTGATAAAGCATGTAGTTTGTTCCTTCTCCAAGCTGATGCAACATATAGAAGAAATGTTATTTTAGGTGTAAGGTTTTCAGAGAAACCTCACTCAAAGGTTCATGAGTTTATGTCAACAGCCACAAACACATACACAACTTAAGATATACAGAAACTGCCCAGTCGACCAGTTTGATAGTGTTCCCAACTGAAGTTGCAATTTCCATCTTGGACATGATTTGCTTATGGTGTGTGCGTGTGTTAATAAACCTCAGTTTACATCCCTTTTTGGGAACCAGAAATATCCAATTGTAGAAAGCTGGTTACAGTACGTTTGAACCCTCTCCAAAGGTCTTCTGTGTGCACTTCTTCCATTATTTTGAAAAGTTTGATTGATGGAAGATGGGTGTCCTTGAGAGAGGTGGGAGTTCCATGAAGCGTAGCTGTAAACTCTCCTTTACAATAAAAAGGACATACCGATTTTCCATGATGTTCACCAAGGCCTATGAAATGAGGGTTAATTGAGCACCTACCTGTATTAAAGGAAACGGCACGCACTGCAGGAGAGGTGAGGTATCCATAGGGACAAAGTATCTTTCCCAATTTTGCCTCTTTATAAAAGGGGGAGGCAAAAGTAGTCTGCTTTCCCATGCCCTTGCCTCTCCACTTATTTTGTCACATTTGTGGAGTGGACTTATAGGAGGATTGGCTAATTTGCTGTTGTGGTTGCGTACTACATTTTGTTACCAACTGTGGCTGACCCATAGCTCAATTAGGATGTATGCAGACACTGGCTGTTTTTGATGGGCCAGCAAGCTTTAACCAACAGGCGAACAAAAGAAACTGTTGAAATGCTCCTAACCCTAACACAGAACCTGCTGAAATATCCACTTATGATGCTTCGCCATCCAAGTAGGGGTGGGGGCAATTACAAAGGCCAAGCAGGTGAATGGCCTTATAGCTCGAGGCTGATATCAATGGTCTCAATGCAGAAAAGGGGACAGACCACCCTTTATTCTGTCTCACCGTTCTTTTTACCTTTACTCAGCCATTTCACAACTTTGTTAACCATTAGAAAATGAGGAAGTACGAAGTCTGGTCTTGGCATTGTTCCTGTCAGATTCTCTAAACAAAAGAGAATCTTAGTGTCACTTGAACACTGCTTTTGGGCACACGTCAGGATGTCTGGAGGAAGTAGGCAGTAGAAATCATTTACAGCCAAACAAATAACTGAATCTTCTCCTTCTCAACCATCTGAGATGATGGTTGCAAGGGATTTGAGTACTTCAAAGGGTAAGGTATACCCTCTCCTCTGGATTTTTAAATTCTTGAGAATCTACTAGAGTCAATAAGACATCACCTTTCTGCTCCATAGTTCCATGGGAAACAGAAGAAATGTAGCCTGAATGGATCATTTGCGGGGAAGGCTGGTAAGTAAGGATATATCTATTTAGCATCTCAGTGCAGGGAGCAACAGAACTGTCTTCAGTGAGTGTCATGGCAGGTCAGTAAGAATTCTTCTCATCTCTCTTTGGTCTCTTAGAGGTTGGGAGATTAACCTTCACCTCCCTTGATGACCTTTACTGCAGAACTTGTGATGGATGGTTGTCAGATCTTATCACTAGTACAAAGATGGTATCCATGGTAGAGTTTGTTTTCTATCCCGAGGGGGGAAGTTCCATATACCAGAAGGATTAAAATGGAATGTGGGAAAGGATGGGGCACAGCATCCCAATTTCCTAATCCAGAAGAGTGTCTAAATGCATGCTCTATCCCTGTGGTGTGACATAGGTAATGTAGCAAAAGGGAGGTATTCAAACCTATCCCATATGCTAGACCTAGATTCAACATGTCTTACATACCTATATCCCATATCTGTATTAAGTGATAAGTGCCCAATCAATGACCTATCCCTTGTAGTCAATGGTGATCTTGCCCATATCCCAAAGCGAGATTTAATTGATCCAGAATATGCTTTCTTCTTTCATCTTATAGAAGTTGGCATGGGAACCTATTTAGGATAGCTTTCATGAAACTCTGTATTTTTGAAAGAAACTTTGATTTTTATACAAGACAGTCTTGTTTAAATCAGATGAAAAGACTTTGTCATTTCACAGCTGTTAATGAATTTAGTACAAAATTGTTGTCTTGTAAAATTGCACAGTGCACATCCCTCTTCTACCTGCATATACAAACCATGCTCATACTTATGGTTTTTCTTACCACATCCAGAAATTCAATTAGATAATGAACTCAATGCAAATATCTTTTTTCATATTTCACACACAGTACATTGTCAAGTAATGAACTCAACTCAATGCAAATATCTTTTTTCATATTTCACACACAGTACATTGAAAAATAATGAACTTAATGCAAATATCTTTTTTCATATTTCACACACAGTACATTGAAAAATAATGAACTCAAGTCAATGCAAATATATTTTTTCATATTTCACACACAGTACATTGTCAAATAATGAACTCAAGTCAATGCAAATATATTTTTTCATATTTCACACACAGTACATTGTCAAATAATGAACTCAACTCAATGCAAATATATTTTTTCATATTTCACACACAGTACATTGAAAAATAATGAACTCAACTCAACACAACTGTGTTCTTTTATATTTCAAAAACTATACATGGTCAAATAATTGTTGCTTTTTGAACTTTTGTCAACAAACACTAAATATTCTTTCTTGACTTTTTTAATTAATTACCTCTTTTTAATGCTTGATTGGATGTTGAAAGGTCATATATCATATTCATGCTCTATTATAATTAACAACACATCATGTATTTTCTCTTTTATAATCAACACCACATCATGTATTTTCTCTTTTATAAATAACAACACATCATGTATTTTATCTTTTATAATTAACAACACATCATGTATTTTCTCTTTTATAATTAACAACACATCATGTATTTTCTCTTTTATAATTAACAACACATCATGTATTTTCTCTTTTATAAATAACAACACATCATGTATTTTATCTTTTATAATTAACAACACATCATGTATTTTCTCTTTTATAATTAACAACACATCATATATTTTCTCTTTTATAATTAACAATACATCATCTATTTTCTCTTTTATAATTAACAACACATCATGTATTTTCTCTATTAAATATTACCCTAAGTCATCAAAAAAGAAATGCATTCAACTAGTATTGGAACATGTACAATTTTGATTCACTTTCATTCAAGTGTAAATGGGACCTTTTAAAAATATTTGTTCAACATTTGTCTAAGTAGTAGTACAATAGATTATGAACATTCCGAAGAATTGTTTTAAAGTGTACAAACTTCAACAGAAAAAGCGCATGAGTGTATCTGTTGGTTCCAATAATTAAGGATTTTTTTAAAGTGCACAAACTTCAACAGAAAAAGTGCATGAGTGTATCTGTACGTTCCAACAATTAAGAATATTTTTAAAGTGTACAAACTTCAACAGAAAAAGTGCATGAGTGTATCTGTTGGTTCCAATAATTAAGGATTTTTTTAAAGTGCACAAACTTCAACAGAAAAAGTGCATGAGTGTATCTGTACATTCCAACAATTAAGAATATTTTTAAAGTGTACAAACTTCAACAGAAAAAGTGCATGAGTGTATCTGTTGGTTCCAATAATTAAGGATTTTTTTAAAGTGCACAAACTTCAACAGAAAAAGTGCATGAGTGTATCTGTACGTTCCAACAATTAAGAATATTTTTAAAGTGTACAAACTTCAACAGAAAAAGTGCATGAGTGTATCTGTACGTTCCAATAATTAAGGATTTTCTAAAGTGTACAAACTTCAACAGAAAAAGTGCATGAGTGTATCTGTTGGTTCGAATAATTAAGAATTTTCTAAAGTGTACAAACTTCAACAGAAAAAGTGCATGAGTGTATCTGTTGGTTCGAATAATTAAGAATTGTTTTAAAAGTGTACAAACTTCAACAGAAAAAGTGCATGAGCATATCTGTTGGTTCCAATAATTAAGAATTTTTTTAAAGTGTACAAACTTCAACAGAAAAAGTGCATGAGCGTATCTGTTGGTTCCAATAATTAAGAATTTTAAAAGTTTGCATGTCATTGGCATTATGTCAATTTATCTAAAATTTGATCAAGAAAATGGAGAAACAAAATGTATACATTAAATTATATAGGCAATGATAACTTAGTACCTCACTATGCACATGCTCTCTCTATCTATCTCTCTCTCTCTTGACTCTAAAGTGACCTGCATGGTGTGCAGAGCTATTCTCCATGAGAAGCCACAGCAGCTCTGGACTCCATGAGAAGCCACAGCAGCTCTGGAGAGATGATTGAGTGACTTTTCTTAGGGTTAACTACCCCACTGTGTTGCATGGACAAATTAAGAAATTATGTGAGCTATACTGTATCTAGGTAGACAGACTGAATCAGTAAGTACCTGTATTATCTTCTACTAAAGACTTCTTTTCATATTGGTGAAACTGTATCAGAATCTGAAAAGAAAAATCATTAAATCTTAAAATTCACCTGCAACCGATAAAACTATGTGCTCCACAGATCTCGCCAGTAATGTTGTAAGAAAGTTTGTTGAGTACACAAAATAATTTTGAAGATACAAGATTAAAGACTTTTAGAAAAGAGTCAGTTGAAATGGGTCAAAGGGACTAACAGAATGAACTGAGCAGTTGTAAAGGTCTCGTAGACTACCTTAGGTTGGGGTGGGGTGCTCCCAGCACTATCTTTAATTATTACAGAAGACCCATTCTGGCTCGTTTTTGTTAGAAACTGAAGTAGTGATAGAGACGCAAAGCTCCGAGCCCCCAGTCAGCAATGCCGACAGTTAAATTACTGAATAAACAAAAGCTGAAATTCAAATCAACAACAAAATTTAATGCCATTCAATAACAGATAATCCTTCCTCAAATGAAATTCAATATTGAAAACCTTATCACTCATCTTTCACTCGACCAAGTGACGGCCTATTTCATCATCTGACTTAGTGTGATAGATTTTCCTCCTGTCCTGTGTTTCTACTCATCTGTAGTATTTCTTGACTGGTACCCAGTACCTCTTCAGTCCAACAACCACGTCCTTCACCCTTCCACTTCCTCTACTTCCGTTCTCTCCTTTTCTTGTGTCCCAGAGACTCGGGACCAACTGTACCAGGGTATTTCCCTTTTCTGTCTCCTACAGCTCTTCCAGTCCCTAAAAGCTTCCTGTCCAAAGCTCCTTTGTAATTTCCAGACTAACAATGTTTCCTGCCAATTTTGAATGACGTCGGAGTAGCTTATAACTTCCTTATGTAATTCCCGCAAGATGGTTTAACTACTGACGTTTAGTTTCAAGATGCTAGATTTATGTTGATTCACCCATGGTCTACATAATTAGCAGACACTGCCCCCTCCCCGGCAGTCTGTCAACGGTGGATTTACGACCCCCACTTGATGTTCCTTTGAGCCCAACACTGGCAATTCATGCTACCTACCTGTGAATCGCACGCAGACAAATAAGGCGCCATAACAAGTTCCTATGGCCATGTTATATACAATTGGCTTCCCACCCGTCCTTTCGATGTCGGCTTACTCTATCGTAACATAAGCCGGCCGGCCAGCTGTGTACACATCGCTTTGACACTCACTGTTTGCAAGGCTGACACTCGCAACATTTATGAAGCAAATAATTAGCCTCAGGGTCTAGCATATACATGTTGCAATCTGGCTATTGTTCCTTACTTATAACGTGACAGCAGTGAAGAACCTGATTTGGTGGAACACCTGTGGAATTATTTTGAATGGTAAGAAGGCATATACAGAGATGTGCTACTATCAGTACTTTGTACCAGCATGGACAGAAAAAGTTGGTACAAAGTCATACATTACCAGTACTATGTACTTGCATGGACATAACAAGTTAGTACAAAACCATACATTACCGGTATAAGTACTAATCAATGATTCTCATCAATGCATGGTTAATCACTTGCACAGAGTGGAGACAATTATGTTGCAAACAATACATGAGAGTAAGAAAATTAAATGAACGAGTTTCTGACCTTTACAGGAGCTATGTTCAAAAGGGACAGCTTCACAAGTGAACACCAACACCATAGTTTGTTCCACAAAGCATCATGAATTTTATCCTATCTGTAAGTCAGTAAATTATTAGGTTAGCATCACTAAATGTAGCTAAAACTACCTATTTGTTTCACACAAAGGATTTAAAATAAATAAGGTACTTTTAGGTATGTTTAATGATGTTTTCCTGAAAATTTACCAAGTTACAGATATGATAAAATCTGCAATGCTGTCTGAAACAAACTATAGTGTAATCCCATTTCAATACCATCACCCTCAGTCACCAACTTAATCCACACATCCACACACAATTAACATCTTTGGTTCAAAGTTCATTTATAAAGTAAATAGTTACAGTGTTTCCATTCACCATATAAAATGTTTAGTTTTAGTGCCTTGGTGTGAGTGAAAACCTATATGTTCAGAATGGCTAGATCATATGACTGCTGGTTTTACATGACTACTCTCCACATCCTTTGTTGTCCAATACAGTCCGCAACTCATTTAAGAAATCATGCAATGCAGCCATTCCATCTGGGAAATGGGAAACATTCAACTCAGCATTGATGTTTTTATGATGTCTATGTCACCTTCTGGAAACGTGCTATGAGACTGTCAAGGAGTCCATCCTAAATGAAGTCCATTCTCATTAGTACAGATATTGATTTGGGTATGATTTGTCAGCTTTACTTTCCATTACCAGTGAATGCTGCTCTGAGCTGGCTTTCTGATGGATGAAGATTAACTGCAAGATTTCCGTGCACAAGGACCAAACCTAGGATCTATGATACTCAAATTGTCAAACTCTTTGGAAAACTAGATTCAGTCATTTTATGACTACCAAATATCAGCCAGCATGCTCATCCATACTTTTCGCACGAGTCCCTTTGGTAATGGTATTGTTCAGTCACAGGACTTCTTCACAACTGAGAACAACTGCTGGGCATGTTTCTTTCTGAGACTCAACAGCTCTTCCAAGAGACAGCCATTTCATGGAAGAAGGCTGTTTAAGACTTAAAACCTTCATTGCTCAAAATATTATGCAGTCCCTTTAAGCACTGGTTTTTGTTGCCGAAGGAAACTTGCAGACTTGGATGGTTGTGCTCTTGTAATCTGTAATTTTTTGTACAGCTTTAGATGCATCTTGAGATGAAGTGCCACATGATGGTTTCCTATTCTGAATCACATATGCAAAGACAATCAGTTCTTTGTCGAAGGTCACATTCACTATTTCATCAATGATTATACCTACATCAACACTTTCCAATATCATCTGATCAATTTCTTCCATGGTAACTTTGGCAAGGTGATTTCTATTTCTTTTACTGTGTCTTGGTGGAAATAGGCCTTTTCATTTTCTCCAGATGGGAATCCATAATCTTTCAACAGTTCCTTAGATAGCCAATGTACCGCCTTCATTTTTGTTTCTACAGCAGTTGTCTTGCTTTGAACATTTTCTACATTCTTTTCTATTGTTTAAGGATGCTTACTGCACTTATATGGCTTTAACTATCTGGATGGTCATCCAGTGCAAATCATTTTTAGATCCTTTTTCTATATCTGTTTACTTCCTTTGCTTTTGCTAACACTGTATAAAATAATTATGTCTTTCCTTCAGACTCTTTTTTTTTTCTGTGCCATGGAAAGTATTCTACCTAAGCCTCCTTGATTCTTAATTTCTCTGCAGTAATTCTTGATTTGTCTGTGCCTGAACCTAAAATATGCACCATAGAAGGAAAAAAATGTCTTTGATGAGTAATCCTTTGAAATTATAATGTTATATTTATCTCCATCTGCAGCATTTGTACTGGGAACTGGTGTAGATTTATCTCTAGTACTATTTTGAAACAAGGTATCAATCGTTTGCCATGATTACGGATTCCAAACAACTGAAATGAAGGTCAACAGAACTTGTAACATGCCCATTTGCTTGTGTGAGAATTTGAATTTATTAGAAAACAGACAACAGAGTAAGTAATGTCCACATAAATTAAACCTGGCTTTAATTTGTGGAAAGGCATCAATATGTGTTGCCGATTGTGTGAGATATTCCTGAAAATTTGGCCTCTGGTTCCGATGTCAGTCAACATCACAATATGCACACACTATTATTTAGGCAGTAAAATGCTGCACCAAGAACATAAACATTCGGTGAGGTATCATACTGTAGGACTAATACTGAAGAGACATTAAGAGGGACTTTTGTTGTGTCTCGTTGTGAACAAGTCCAATAAGAGTCCCTCCCACTGCTGGAAAAGCTACTCTGCTCCTTGCTGTCGCAGGGGCCATTCTGTGAGGATCACACAGTCCAGTCTGGACAGATTTTCTACCAGTATATTCCTTTTACTTGGAATATAGCAGACTCAGAAAGTTATATTCTCCAGGGCTGCCCATTAAAGGAGGTTCCAGACTTGCAAAAAAAGATGTGTTCCTGTCTTAGACTGGAGGAATGCTACTAAAGGAAATATCATGAACACAATGATGCCTAATTGGTTGACACAACCCTGTAAGGCTAGGAGCACTGCTTGTATTCCCAAGTTGTCTAAATGGAGGGTCAATTCTTCCAGAGACCAAACAACCATATTCTCTACCTTCAGGCAATCACCATCCCAAATCTGATAATCTAGTGAACACAAGAGAGTACTGGAACTAAGAAAGAAAAGCTAAGCAGCTGTTAGTACTACTTTTATAAGACTTTGGTATGACTCAGACAGGGTTTTAACCCATGACCTCCAAGACAGATGTTCTAACCACTTAGGCCACTTTAGCGGTCTCCTCCATTATCAGCAATGATTCTAGTTTACATGTTGATTAATTTTAGCTATTTAGCAATAGCTTCTGGTTTACTGAGGATTTTTATCAGTAGGTGCACTCTGAATATTAAAATTTCTAAAATTGCCTATTTTCGTTTTTCTATTATCTGATGTTTTAAGACTTTTCATCATGCACTTCTTAGAGTCAAAACACTATGAGGGACAATTTTTTTCACTTTAAAAACACTTAAATTTAGTAAATATATAATTTTTTGTCCTCTTCCAAATTTAATCTATTGTTATACACATTATATTTTGATTCCCATGGTGATACATTCTGGTTGACAAAGAGCAAAACTAAAAGCAATGCTGGACCATAACATTTTTTAATTCCATAAAAGTAACACCTGTTTCTCAACATTCACTGGTGAGACTAAAAAAGAAACTATTAATGCATTTAAATATAAACACAAATATAACCAGAAATGTGTGCACAGAACAAAGATGCCCCACCACAGCTGCTGAAAACTAACCTAAACTCCCAAACAACTTAAGTGTAAGAAAAAAATATAAGATATGGAAGCAAACACAAATACTACACTTTTTATTTGTCAATTCCCCATTTCCAGTACCCCTCCCATCCTGTCCAACCCCTCCTCTGGAGCTGCATTTAGGATTTCAGACTTTAACTGTTTTCTACTTATTGTTGGGAAACATCACACTAAATAAGAGTACAGCCATTAAATAACATACAAATCAGTAGTGTCCAAGTTACAAGAAAAGACCAAATAACATATAAAATATCTTCTTTGACCTGCCCACCTCTTCCTCTTCTCCCCCCTCCTAAGCTGTATCATGGATCCAAACCTCTGTTGTCATTTACTGGTCTTCATGTTACATCATACCAAATATAATATGATATAATATAGTCCATGAGGGAGTTAACATACAGACAGACAAACAAATGAACAGATGAACAGAATATGTATCCTGTTTGGAACATATGCACTCATTTGTTTTCTTATTTTTCCTGCAGTTTCTCTGTTGAAACAAAATTGTTCACAACTTTGAAATAATTCACAGTTAAAACATACCTTTCTCAATTTACTGTTTATCCTTGTGTACAAAACTCCACGATACAGAAACTTAACAGACGTGGTGGAGAATGAACTGTTAACATGTTTCAGCTGCACTTGTGTCCCCATCATCGGACATCGTACCTGTCAACATTTATCTTCCATCTGAAATTACATACATTACTAGTAAGTACAAATTTATTAATCATGCCAATTTTAGCTTTCAGTTTATCATAGAAAACAAGTGTTCCACATACTACTTTCAGCTGTGGTTTATCATAGAAAACAAGCATTCCACATATTACTTTCAGCTGTGATCTACAATGAGATACATTTAAATACAAAATCATCAAGTTGCTGTCATTTCTAGTAGTAGAAAATTAAATGTCTTGCACTTTGCTACAACATGTCAGATAATGATATGCAGCAAAGTCCATGCTACTTTTGGCAACAGCATTCTGTGAGACCACTTTATATGACTGCCCTATCTTTCTGGCAACAGCATTCTATGAGACCACTTTTTATGTCTGCCCTATCTTTCTGGCAACAGCATTCTGAGAGACCAATTTATATGTCTGCACTATCTTTCTGGAAACAGCGTTCTGTGAGTGGCAAACTGTAAGCCTGCTTTATCTTTAACAGATTTCTTTAACTGACATTTTGTGCAGAATCCATTTTCATTCTTTCAGCCAGTAACTTTGAACTTTGATTCCAAAATCAAAAGTCTTCTTCTTTACCCAAAGTGTGAGCAATCCATAAAGTTTGGTTCATATATGAGACACAAGAACTAATGTTAATGTGTTGAAACCATTTATTTCTCATTCAGTCATGTTAATCTCTACCAGTGACCTCCAGGTCAATAGTCTTCTGCCTTACTCCCAAGTAATGAGTATGACATATTTGGTTCTGAGTACTACAACTGTTATTATTTCCTCCTTTTTAAAACATATGCGTGATATATACATGGCTAATAATTTAAAGATGGGTTGTTTATTTGTTGGACAATTATTTAAAGATGGGTTGTTTGTTTGTTGGACAATTATTTAAAGATGGGTTGTTTATTTGTTGGACAATTATTTAAAGATGGGTTGTTTATTTGTTGGACAATTATTTAAAGATGGGTTGTTTTTTGGTTGGATATAACAATTCTTAGTTTTGATAACCCACACTTTAAAGGGAATATTTCATGTTTTTGCCTTTTACAGTTTCATCATTGTTGTAGTGATATATCATTATGTTGGTCAGCTTCATCACTGTTGTAATGATACATCATTCTGTTGGTCAGTTTCATCATTAGTGTTGTAATAATATATCATTCTGTTGGTCAGTTTCATCATTAATGTTGTAATGATATATCATTATGTTGGTCAGCTTCATCACTGTTGTAATGATATTACATTATGTTGGTCAGTTTCATCCTTAGTGTTGTACTGATATATCATTCTGTTGGTCAGTTTCATCATTAGTGTTGTAATGATATATCATTATGCTGGTCAGCTTCATCACTGTTGTAATGATATTACATTATGTTGGTCAGTTTCATCCTTAGTGTTGTAATGATATTACATTATGTTGGTCAGTTTCATCATTAGTGTTGTACTGATATATCATTCTGTTGGTCAAAGGCCACACTACCAGGTTTAGTAGGAAAGTAAGTCTCAGAAAAAAATTAAACTCTGCCTTCTCCCTTAAGAAATAAAACATGACTCGATGACTATTTAGATCAACACAGTGACAGTAGTTTATAACTTTTGAGATGCTCCCTCATCCCAGCTAAATAGTTACACTGTTAAAGCACCAGGCAAAATGCACAGCAAAAAGTGTTCCTGTTGTTGTTACGTATTTTTAATTTGCAGTATTTGCTTGTTAGTTTTTTATTTCATAATATGCTTTTGATTATGTAACATAGTATATTTAACTTGACCTTGTCCAAAATTAAGTTAATTTTCTAATTGACCTGAATAAAAACAATTTCTTCTTAAATTCTGTAAACAACTAATATATGGCAAATTCCCATGAATATGTATGTGTGCATTTCAGATTTTTAACATAACATTAAAAAAATATCAGTCATATCACTATGACGTCTGCAGTGTGACAGTTTCATAGTGACATATAGCACTGGGGCATCAGGCCACAGATATTGAGCATTATGTCCAACCCAGTCCCATTTTTCTGACACCATGCCAACCAGTCCTAACACTAACCTCTTAATGCAGTGCGCCACGCAAGGCAGCTGCTAGTACCAGTTTTTAAGTCTTTGGCATGACTCAGCCAGGGTTTAAACCTGCAACCTCCTGCATCCGAGACAGATGCTCTAACCACTAGACCACCAGAGTGGTCTCCCATGAGTATGGGTTTAATATTAGGATCATTATTAATATAAGTAAACATTTACATGGGTCTATGTGTAGGTTATTGGAATTGCCCAATAAAAATATCTGGCATACTTGATGTATTCTACATTCTATAATTTTAGTAACAGACCTTCTAATTATAACTAAAATTTTATTTTGGAAACATTAGGAAGCTTCTAGGTTATTTTCTATTAGGTAAGATTTTTTTAAAAAGAAAATGCCAATTGTGACCTGAGGACTTTATAATCTTGTTACTGGAAAAATTATTTATTCATGCTTTATGATCTTAGCTGAAGCAGCTGTATTAAAATTGTGTAGAAACCATACACTGTAATTATTTCCAGTTGTATATAAATTGTGTAGAAACCATACACTGTAATTATTTCCAGTTGTATTCAAATTGTGTAGAAAGCATACACTGTAATTATTTCCAGTTGTATTAAAATTGTGTAGAAACCATACACTGTCATTATTTCCAGTTGTATTCAAATTGTGTAGAAAACATACACTGTAATTATTTCCAGTTGTATTAAAATTGTGCAGAAACCAGACACTGTAATTATTTCCAGTTGTATTCAAATTGTGTAGAAACCATACACTGTAATTATTTCCAATTGATTGGAGTACCTTGATTACATTATTGCAAATTGGTATAACTATTTTATTAACTATCACTAAAAAGAACAAGATAATTTCTTTTCTAGTCTTCAAAATTTCACTATAAGCTGAGAGTCCAAAATATTCATTTTTAGTTTTGAATTAAGCACACAGCTGTGGTTACTAATCTCTAATATCTGAGACCACTGCAGGTACTTGTATTGTAACTCTTTGGTCCCTAATTATTTGCATATCAAGGAATTACTAAGGATGTCAGTACATCTGAAGTTCTAAAATAGTGCATTCACCAGGTTGATGTTCTGCATATTGTCAATTACTGTCTTTCAAATAGTCCATAAAGACAAATATAATTTATTATATACTTAACTGTGAAATATAGAGGCTTATTGGCAAAATAATTTTCATACTTTTTCATTCAAACATTTTCACATGAAAATATATCCTGATAATTCTTAACATGTGAAAATGAGATCAATCAATGCAATGCGTAATTGTGAGTTTCCCATCAATCAATGCAATGCGAAATATGATTCCCATCAATCAATGCAATGCATAATAAGATTTCCCATCAATCAATGCATGCAAAATATGAGATTACCCATCAATCAATGCAATGCGTAATATGAGATTTCCCATTAATCAATGCAATGCATAATATGAGATTTCCCATCAATCAATGCAATGCGTAATATGAGACTTCCCATCTTTCAATGCAATGCATAATATGAGATTTCTCATCAATCAGTGCAATGCATAATATGAGATTTCCCATCAATCAATGCTATGTGTAATAGCGAGATTTTCCATCAATTAATGCAATGTGTAATTGCAAGATTTCCCATCAATCAATGCAATGTGTAATTGTGAGATTTCCCATCAATCAATGCAATGCATAATATGAGATTTCCCATCAATCAATGCAATGCATAATATGAGATTTCTCATCAATCAATGCAATGCGTAATATGAGATTTCCCATCAATCAATGCAATGTGTAATAGCGAGATTTTCCATCAATTAATGCAATGCGTAATTGCAAGATTTCCCATCAATCAATGCAATGTGTAATTGTGAGATTTCCCATCAATCAATGCAATGCGTAATATGAGATTTCCCATCAATCAATGCAATGCATAATATGAGATTTCCCATCAATCAATGCAATGCATAATATGAGGTTTCCCATCAATTAATGTAATGCGTAATATGAGATTTCCCATTAATCAATGCAATGCGTAATATGAGATCTCCCATCAATCAATGCAATGTATAATATGAGATTTCCCATCAATCAATGCAATGCATAATATGAGGTTTCCCATCAATTAATGCAATGCATAATTGCAAGATTTCCCATCAATCAATGCAATGTGTAATTGTGAGATTTCCCATCAATCAATGCAATGCATAATATGAGATTTCCCATCAATCAATGCAATGAATAATATGAGGTTTCCCATCAATTAATGTAATGCGTAATATAAGACTTCGCATCAATCAATGCAATGCATAATTGGGAACAAACATTCTACCTGCAGTAACAAAAATGAGTACTTTGTGACCTAGAACAAATAATAGAATCAAAATGGCTGCAATGACGGTGTGTCATGAAGCAGTATTGTGTGAAGACGTGCCCTTGCAAGTGAAGCAGTATAACCACTTGCCAGAGCAAGAACATTTGGTCATAGTTCACTGAACAGGAAAGGGCCAGGCTGGGGAACTTAAAAAGTGTAGGGACATGGTCTATCATAAACCAGGATACAGGCACTACAAGGCTTGTCCCAGAAATGCAGAAATCTTGTGAGAATAAACATTTTAACTGAAGATATCTCTTTCCTCATCATTTCATACTGTTCGTCTCTCTCTGTCAATCTTGATTGAGTAATGACACATGACACAGCCAGCAACACAAATGATGACTGTGACTCAGTTGGTGATCTCTGCAACCAAGTCGGCAACTCTGCGACCAAGTCAGCAACCTAGTTGATGTCTCTGCAACTCTGCAACTCTACAACCAAGTCTGTGACCCAGCTGATGACTCAGTGACCCAATCGATAACTCAGCGACCCAGTCGACGACCCAGTGACTCAGCTGATGACATAGTTGGCGACCGCAGGACACTCAGTTGATGACTCAGCAACCCAGTGACTCAGACAGCAACAAGAAGCCAGGAATAAAACGGTATCCTGCTGGGGTTGAAATCTGCTGCACTCAGTAGTGCCAGTCCTCAGACAGATTCAGCAGGGTATCACTCCAAATACAAATACCTATCTTATAGAACCCAAGACAGCAATACCCAGGGAAGTGTAGCCTAGGAAGTTTTCCGTTACATACCTTTCTTGTATGTATTATACAACAATAACCTCAGTTACTCAAAAAAAGAATAAAAATTAGCTTCCACTACCACTTGTACAAAGATGATATTATAAGCACTATTTCAGTTGTATAAATGAGTGGCTTGACAGAATAACTCCTAGCACAGTGGCTTCTTTGCGTCACCTTTTCATATATTCCTATAAAGTAAGACGTGTCACAAGTTATTTATGTTTTAGTGCTATGTCTTACTATCCAAATAACGGCCTTGTATAGCGTGTTCCAATGTCGGTTGACATCGGAACTAGTAGTCAAAGTTTCAGGAATATCTCAGGCACTTGGCAGCCCATATCGACACTCTACCACAAATTGATATGTAATTAATATACTTACTTTGCTCTTTTTATCCTGGTCAAATCAAAATTTGACACTAGCAAATGGAAGTATTTTCATGTTCCCATGACATACATTTGAATTTGCTGAAATGTGACGGTAATCGAGGTATACTGAAGTATGTTCAAGTAGGTTCATGTGGGGTATATGTTTCTTGAATGATATGAAATGTTGCTTACAGTTCCAATAGGCATAATATATTTTTATTCGTTTTGTTAAAGAATAATATTTAAACTTAACCCGATTTCGGCATTCCCGACTTTTATCGCTTTCCAGCCAAACAAAATGTAGGCCAACAGAACTTGAAAACAGGTCCATTTCTTTTGTGAGAATTAGTCATCAGAGTAAGTAAATTCTGACTAAAACATTATGTAGAAAAGCGTTGTTATTGGTTACCAGTTGTGTGAGATATTCCTAAAAATTTGACTATCGTTACGATGTTAGTCGACATAAAAAAACACTACACAGCACCGTTAACTGGGCAGTATGACCCTGACACCCAAAACATAAATATCAGCGTCGAGGTCTTACATGTAGGCCTACTTCTCACAATTCGGTAGCAGCCCTACACACTTTTTCCGACAAGGTGTAAGTTAGCCTAGAAGGATATAACCTCTGAGGGATATCGTCGATATTGGATACGCATACTTTACTAAAATAGCTAGTACTTCAAATGAAAACATGACTCCGTATCTGCTGCCATACACCAACCTACGGTAAGAAATCATTTGCAATTTCTTGTAATGACAGCAAGTTTTTACTTATTCAACTAATAATACAAACGCACAAACTTCGACGAAACATCTATACCTAAACCATTCTGTTACTGATCCATTATTTTGCGTAGTCCTTTCTAATCAATTCTTATAAAGAAACTTCACGCTTGACTGAAAAAAATTCCCCTTAACAAAACCGGAAGTACAGTTTAAGCACACTAAATAATACTTAACCAGAAGACAGTCATTTGATTTTAAATTTTGATTGAAAAATTCCGATGATCAGTCATGATGTGTGAAATCAAATCATTTAAAAATATTTCTCCAGAATCCTTCATTGTTTAAGTTCATAAATGTTGTTATACGTGCTCCTATTTTTTGACACATCTGCAATATGTAACGAGTCTATGCTCTTAAAATAAGTAACAGAAAGAAGTGAAAAGCAAAAAAAGATTTGTATAATTGAACAAATAATTTATTTCCCAAGAATACAAAGTGAAAATGACAAAAATAAAATAACTTAAAGTATTGCTAATTAAATCCAAAAATAACAGAATTACAGACATTAGTCCTAATAATATAAAGTTTAGAATAAACTTTAGTGGAAATTAAGTCCAATGCCGAAAGTGTTTATGTGCCTGTGATGGCTCGTAAAGTCTTCATGTGCCAACAGTCTTTTGTTGAAACAGTAATATAATTCCAGGTTTGAATTTACTATAAATTCCAGTGAATGTCACTGCCCAATACTATTATTTTATGTTGAGCACCCTCTATTCCCAGAGAGGGAAAAAAAATCACTGAATTAAATAATTTGAAGAAATCATTTCCAGCCCAAACGAACTTCCGGACGCAACAATAAACAAAATTGATTCTGCTAGATCTTAAAATACGAATGAATAATCTTTCCAGTGACAAGTATATATAGTCCTTACTTGACCTCAGGTCAAAATTAGCATTTTCTAAAACAAAGCTATTACCTAATGGAAAATAATATACTAGAAACGTCTTGATGTTTACAACATACAATGTTAGTTATAATTAGAAAGTTTGTTACTAAAATTATAACATATAACCTGGACTATGTCAGGTATGCCAGGTAAATTGTCGGAGAATTCCAATAACCTAGACATAGACCAAAATAATCATGTTCACTTATATTAATAATGATCCTGATATTTAAACCCATACACACTGAGAATATTTTAGCTACGTATTAGTTGTTTTCAGAATAATAAAAACATCAAAATTTCAAGTCAAGTAAAAAATATGCTTGATTTTTGACAAGGCCGATTCCAGCATACACTGTTACACTACAAAGCATATAATGACATATATATATATATATATATATATATATATATATATATATATATATATATATATATATATATAAAACTTTAAAAAAATAACGAACAAACAATACAAATTAAATATACATAAAATTCCCCTCATAAAAAAGAAAGAATTATGCAATAAAGCTTTCTTTTTACTATTAGTCAAACATACATACGATAAAAATATTACATCAGACGAAATCTTATAAATAACACAAAGTATACATGAAACAACATGATATTTTCTATACACGTGAAAGTGCATCTGCTATTAGATTATCTTTTCCTTTGACGTGCCAAATGTCAATGTTTTATTCCTGCAACATCAAACTCGATCTTAATAATCTCTGATATTTTCATCTTGTCGATGAAAGAAAGGGGATGAGAGCACTAAACACAATAACCGGAGAAGGAGCTGAACTAATATAGACTTCTAAGTGTTGGATAGTCAATATCAAAAACAAACATTCCTTCTCGAATCTGGAATAATTTTTCTGGTGCTTATTTATTTTCTTAGAAAAATAGCACAGTGGATGATCTACACCATTTTTGTTTTCTTCAATCAATAGTGCAGCAACCACAACATCGTTAGTAGTTAAGTGGGATACCCTAGCCTCAGTGGGACTTAGAATTAAAAACACCCCTGGGACAATCTAGCCTCAATGGAAATTTAACATGGGGAAAAATCATGGGAGTAGTATAAGGGGTGAGATTAGCGACAATGGGAATTAGCATTAAAAACACCCCCTGGGTAAGATTAGCGACAATGGAAATTTAACATTAACCACCCTGGGTAAGATTAGCGACAATGGAAATTTAACATGGGCAAAAAAACCTGGGTAAGATTAGCGACAATGGAATTTAACATTGGAGAAAGGAAAAAAAAAAGGAAATATTGAGATTAGCGACAAAGGCATTCGAACAATGGAAAAAAAAATATCGATTCTAGGGACAAAGGCAATTGAACATGGGGAATAGAGTTTGGGTCTGTCTAGGGACAAGGGGAATTGAACATGGGAATAGAGTTTGGGTTTGTCTAGGGACAAAGGGGAATTGAACATGTTAGAAAAAAAACTACTTTAGGGACAAGGGGAATTGAACATGGGATTTTTTTTTAAAATTTTTTTTTAAATTTAAATTTAAATTTAAAAAAGGGGTAGGCAATTGAAAAGTCATTCTCTTTTCGAGAAATATGGGTGGCCCTGAAAAGGGCCTTTGGTTTTTCTTCTTCTTCTTCTGCTTCTAATTTCTTCTTTTTTCTCCACCAACTTCTTATTTTCTCTCCTACACTCTTTTTCTTCTTTTTTTTTCTCCTCCTCTTCTTTCTTCTTCTCTTCCTCCTCTTCTTTCTTCCTCTTCTCATTTTCTTCTTCTTTTTCAATTTTTTCATTCCATTTTCGTATTCTTATCCTTTTCTCTTCATCCTCCTTCTCCTCCTTTATCTCTTTCATGACACCACTTATTATGTCCTTTACTTTTCTTAAGTTATTAATTTCCATCTTTAGTCGATGGGGACTATAGGAATAGTGGTCTTCATTGAGTCTCACTAACATCTGCTCCATTATTCCTAAATTGTCTAAAACGTCTTGTAATTTTTGCATTTTGTCAAGGTGGTTCGAAGCCATCTTCTTTGTAGAATGGTTTGAACGACGAATACTGTGGGTTCTTATACGAAAAGCGCGAACGTGAAGGAAAACATCCCCTACTTTTCTCATTTCATAAAATATACTATCCACATAAGTGAAGCAACAATAAACAAACCCCAAATCTACTATTTACACACGCAAATCATTAAAACAAAATCCATAATCTACTATCCACACAATCGTACGTGAGCGGTTACAAAACCCAAACTATACTCTCCACATACGCTAAGAAACAATAAACAAAATCCATAATCTACTATCCACACAATCGTACGTGAGCGGTTACAAAACCCAAACTATACTCTCCACATACGCTAAGAAACAATAAACAAAATCCATAATCTACTATCCACACAATCGTACGTGAGCGGTTACAAAACCCAAACTATACTCTTCACATACGCTAAGAAACAATAAACAAAATCCATAATCTACTATCCACACAATCGTACGTGAGCGGTTACAAAACCCAAACTATACTCTTCACATACGCTAAGAAACAGTAAAGAAACCCATAATCTACCATTCACACAAACTTACGTGAGCAGTTACAAACACAAACACACAAACACATACACTCGCACTTTGAAAAAAGAGTTAGTGTTTATATTCACACTACTCTACCTACACACACACACACACACACATTGGCAAATTGATGGTTATTTCTTTTCTAGAGTATTGGGTAGCCTTGAAAAGGGCTGTTTTTTTTTTTGGAACTTCATGGACACCTGGTTAATGGTGGCACCTTCCAGGCCTGGCGCCACATACACATCTTGTTCCCCAGTTGCTTTTTACTTTTTTGGGGGAGAGAGCAGAGGCAGGATATGTGGCTTCAGAATCCCAATTTTCGGTTTCTGGGATTCTGAAATTTCTTCTTCTTTTCTCCTTTTCCACCTCCTCTTCTTTGTATCTTCTCTCCTCCTCTTCTTTGTATCTTCTCTCCTCTTCTTTGTATCTTCTTTCCTCCTCTTCTTTGTATCTTCTCTCCTCCTCTTCTTTATTTCTTCTTTCCTCCTCCTTTCTCATCCTTCCTTCTTCCACAATGGCCTCCGCGGCCAGTTCGTTCAACAGGCGCCTGGCATATTCCAGATGCACATGAAGTTCCAACAGTTTCGCCAGTCTCGTGTTCGTTCTGGTGTTGATCAATCAACAAGGGTAGCTGGACTGCCGAACGAGTTTCAATTTATACTAAAACTGCGGACGTGAAGGAAAACATCCCCCTAAAAAACATAAAATTGATCTTACCTAGATCATGACCAAAAAACAACGCGCGGACCTAAAAGAAACACTCACTTTTTTAAACTACCCATTCCTATTCTAAAAATTTTTTTCATTAATCACTCCAATATACTATTCACATACGCAAAGCAATCCAATCAAACCCCCCAAATCTACTCTCCCCACACCTCAAACAGCCAAAAAAAACCATGATCTTAATCTACTATCCACACCAACGTACGTGAGATGTTACAAACACAAACACACAAACATATACCCTCACACTATAAAAAAGAGTTAGTGTTTATATTCACACTACTCTACCTACACACATTGGCAAATTGATTGTTGTTCCTTTTCTAGAGTATTGGGGTAGCCCTGAAAAGGGCTGGGTTTTTTTGTGTTTTTTTTTTTTGTTTGCTATGGCAATCTTTTAGTTTCTAAGAATGCGATGTCCTCTGAGGATAGACTTTCTGGCGATAGGTCTGCTTCTTCGGAAAGAGAAGAAGAACTCTTTGGTGTCGATACGACAATCGACAAAGCCTCTCACAGGTTCAGGTTCCTGCTGCTGTTGCTGCTGTTGTTGTTGTTGTTGTTGCTGCTGTCTCTGAAGTCTGTACTTCTCTGTCCATTCTTCTTTCTCCCTGTTCACTTCTTCTCTGAAGAGTTCTTCTATCAAGTCTTCAGTGACTTTTAGCATTCTCACATTCTCTATCTCTTCTGGCTTCGGTATCAGACTGTGTCTGACCCTATGCAAATTCACGTAGGCTTCGTTTAGCTTAGCTAGTTTGGAGCACATCTTCGTAGGAGGATGAGTCGACAATGGATGGTTAGACTGGAAACAACCCGGTTCTAAAAGTCAAAGCGCGGACGTGAAGGAAAACATCCCTCCACGGTTTTCGAGCCGCAATGTTCAATGAGTGTTATGAGAGGGATAGTAAGACGTCAAAGAGCATGAATCAAACATTCTTATAGCCAAACAAATCACAAAGGCATTTTTTTCAAAACACATCATTTTTTATTCAAAAATCACTTAACACTAACCAACAACTCTAACATTTTTTAACAATAATCCAACAATATAACATCAAACATTTTTTTCAATTTACACTCTACTGTAAACAGGGTTGGCAACGTTGTGAATGAAATTGTGATTTCCACTGTTGCAAGTCATTGAGTCATGGATGGACACTACGTTTCCTAGCTTAAGACAACAAAATAAGCATACTAGTCACAAAATCAACGATTTACTTTCTCATCGTTTCTAGAAAAATCACGATCAAAATAAGTCACTAAATGTTCTTTTGCTGATAATAAGTGATCAATTTCGATCTCGACTTTCTCTTTGAATTTGTCAAAGAGGGTTTTGATGTAATGGATGTCTCGAGTCGTTAATGGAGGACAGAAATGTTCACGCAAGTCTTTATACCACCAACGTAACACGTCTTTTTTAAACAGACTCCAAGCTTCGTCCAGATATTCGTTGAATTTTTCTTCTTGACTGATGTTTTGACATCCATAGTAATCATGCTTCATCCATGTCGTAATTGTGTCTGCCAGGTATGTAGCACAGTAGGAGACCAATTGCTGTTCTTGTTCTGGACATCTCGACTTGATCACGATGTCCTTTTCGTTTTTGTGTTGGGATTCTCCTTCCACGGTCTCCTCACATTCCATCTTCAAAGCTTCTCCACTAGGTAAAGAGGGATAACAGTCTTCCATAGCTTCTAGTAATCTAGAATGACTTCTCTCAAACTGTTGATTTCTATGGTATTATCGAATTCTGCATACAGGATGACGTTCACTGTCTCGTCCAGTGGCTTTGCAAACTGAAGTTCCACACGAATCTGGCCAGATTTTATAGGGTGGAAATGTCCCTCGTCGCTGCCTTGGTCTAGAGTGAAATCGAAAGCCCACAAAGCGTAGCCTCCTGCATAATCCTCGTACGTAATGCCGTGACTGGTGTTGGTTCCTAACTGTCCCGTGGCTTCGTACAGCGACAAGTACGACCTCAAGTAATTCTTCTTGTCAAAGTTAGGTTCGAAAGGTCGGGTACACAAGGTCTTGCCATCGCGACTGACTTCGATCTTGGAAACGTCAAAGTGTTGAAAGTAGAAAGGATTTTTAGCGATAGCTCCGTTGAAGGCTGTATTCTCGACCATACCAACAATCAAACGTTTGGGTAACTGTCCTTGGAACAGATGATCTTCAATCATGGATCGCTGTCCCCTAGGAATGGTGAAGGTTTTCACTTCTATGCGTCGGATCGGATACTTGGCGGTCGTTCTGCTCAACGTCTGACTGATGTCGTTTCCCACTTTAGGTAACACTTCCACACGGCGTACGTAGAGTCTGGCTTCTTGGATTTTGGTTTTGTAATTATCGTCACTATCAGCTATTAAATGGAAAGCGGCACTGCTCCGATTCAGTCTCAGGCGGACATCCACCCGGTTCAGCAAATATTTTTCTCGCAACCACATGTCCAAATGCAAACGATCCATCAGTTCTAAACTGTGTCCGTCTTTGATTCTGTCTCTTCGTTCTACAAATCCCGCATTGTGGTCTTTGGCTGTATCAGTTTTGAATGTTTCAAATTCGCCTGCATCGTCAGCTTCCCATACCACACAGGCATTGAGATGAGTGTTCTTGACGTCTATTCCGTACGTCAAGAGATTTTCCAGGTACGCTCGATAAGGGTAAGTATCCATGCTGCTACTGACTAGTTTGTTATTCAAGTACAAGTCCACTCCGCTAAACAAGGAATGCATGAAATTGTTGACGGGAGCTACTGGCTCAGTGTCTATAGCATTTCCATCCTTATCTTGAACTTTGACTTTCAGGTACAAGTAACTGCTATTCAAATCGATGTAATCTTCGGGCTGTCCTTTGATTTCAAACTCGATGGGAGCGGAATCGGTCAATGAAGAGACGGGATGAAATTCCACCCATTGGGATTCTTGCATGGTCATCATGGTGGGTGGCATGGCAAACAGATCCAGTTCCGTCTTGGAACAGGCGCAAGACTCTCGGTGCATCATTTGTTTGTTGCTGTGTCTCAATAATCGAAAACGTCTAAGTCTCGAACGGTTCTTCTTTTCTTGGCCTTTCTAGCTTGAAGTCTGGTGAAAGGGTGTTTTCTTCGTCGTCTCTTTCTGCTTTGTCCTTGCTGAATGCCTGACTCGGTAGCGTGCAGGGCATTTATAGGTGTTTCGCGTCGGCCCAAAAGGTCTTTGCCTGTTTGCAGCAAGACATTTTTGCCTGCCCTCATGAAGGCTTCTTTAGGGTTTTGTTTGTCGATGATGACATTTTGGAGAAATTCTTTGCCTTGCGTCAGTGCCGCATCTTTCAAGGCGTGCAATCCGCGTGTCACCATCGGTTTCAACACTGGGGCCACCGAACGAAAGGCCGATTTTAACATATCTCCTAAACCGTGTCCTCGCTGTCGAGCAACCCCTCGATACACTGGATACATGACTTACGAGTCGTGAGAGAACCGTTTTCGAAAATGGAGTTTCACCGTGACTTTTCCTTTGGTGAATGGAATATTTTGTCCCAAATCTCCTTTCATAGCAATGTTGACCGTGTCCAAATACGACTTGCTGACAGGCAAATAATGAGGATGTATAAATTCCCGGTGGACGTGGTAAGTGTTTTCACCTTCCTGGTCACTGGTTGTGGTACTATCCACTTTGAAAGGAATGACACGCAGTAACGGCACAGAGGTGTGTCCCACCACGTTATACTCCACCACATCGGAGTACACGAACATCAAATTCAGCCCTTGGTTCAGTTCTACAGGGAATCGAAAAAACTTGTAAAATTCCGTATTGCTGTTGATCTTCGGTTTAAAATTTGGAGCCATTTTTGTGTCTCCACATAAAATATCAAACAAGTCACGATTAAAACTGATGGACAACGTTTGGGTATCCTGAAATTTCATCAGTAAGCGACGAGCCACTTTATGGTACTCCAGGGTGACACTTTTTTTGACTCTGTTCAGGGCTTTGCCAAAGGCTAACTCGAACCTGAAAGTAATGGTGTCCACCAAATGTTGACCACTAAAATAAAACCCTGCCGGAATTTTCAAGGTGTAGATATTGAAGGGTGAATTGTTGGATGGTCTTGTGTCCCCTGAAAACCCGATGTCATTCATGACTTCTTGTAATTGTTGGTTCAGGATTTCGACCTCAAAAGTGTTTTGCTTTTCGGTGATGTTTTGGATTTGTGTAGGGTGAATCATTTCTACCAAAGCCACTTCCCAATGGGCTTCGTGATCTAACTGGATGGCTTGAGGTAATTTGGCCGTGTAACAGCACAACGTGTTGTTGGGGAACACCTCCATGGAACTGACACTGGGTAAGGTCAAGTAAAATTGGTTTTGGTGACTCATAATTCCAGAGTTCTGTGGCTGTCCGAGGGGTTACTGGACGTCAGAGGCGTGTCTCCGCCCAAAATGAGGTTCTGGTTGTGATTGTTGTTGGAGTGGTGACTGGCACTGGCACTGGACACAAGGTTCCCGTGGTTCCCGTTCGAGGAGAATTTCAGGGAGGGATTGGGAAGCAGGTAACCGATGCAACTGCTCAATAAAATGGTCCACAATTGTTTGTCTCCTTGTTGCAAACTCAAATTGGCGATGGCTGCCCCGATGACACAATACACCACGAAGATTTGGCAGAAAAAGACGATTTGCGTTTTAGGCACACGTTCTCCACACCACACCCACAAGGGTTGTTTTTGTAAATCTTGTACAGAAGAACTAGGTGAAGGAGGAGTGGTCGACGTAGCTGCGTCTGTGTGAAAGGGCATAATGGTCACTTCTTTTTATAGTCGATGACTTGCGAAGCGTCGATCCAAGAATCAAAACTGGGTGGATATCCTTTCCAACGTACTTTGACTTCTTTGACACGTCGTTTGCCCACTTTACGGGTTCTGCGTTCGAGAATGCTTTCGATGTCGTACACGTCGTCTTCTTTTTTGGTGACACGTTGTAACTCGGGCAAATAAAACGTTCCTTTGAGCACTTCTCCGTTCATGTCTTCCAATTTATAGACGGCAGGATGACGGCCATGCACTCGTCCAGTGACGCGAAACAATTCGGTCGTCCAGTTAGGTAAGTAACCTTTGTCGAAAGTGCGTTTGGTTTTGCCAATGCGCACCCAGTCTCCTACGGCCAACTCTCCACTTTTCTTGGGGACAGCCCTCGTCGGGGACGTACCAAACAGGCGCTCAAACACCAACACTTCGTTGTCGGGAGTCACTTCTTGCGGGGCACGTCCGATGCTTCGATGGTAAGATTGGTTGTACGCTTGCACCAGGTGCGGTAAGATGTCGATGTACTTCAGAGTGTGGTGATGCGTAAAATATTTCCACATGCGTTCTTTCAAAGTGCGTTGAAAACGTTCCACGATGCTGGCTTTGGTTTCGGGATTCTCGGTGGTAAAAAAATGAATGTCACGTTTCTTTAATTCTTTTTGGAAAGCTTGGTTCAGAAATTCGGTGCCTTTGTCCGTTTGCCATCGAAGAGGGTGACGACCACTTTGTTTCAACACTCGTTGCAGGGCTCGCACTAACTCGCTGCTTGATTTGGAAGTCAAGGGCACGACCCAGGCAAATTTGGAAAAGACGTCGATGACACAAAACAAATATTTGTAGCCACGATTGTAGCTGGTCAAATGAGAGACATCGGCTAAATCGGCTTGCCATTGATGATCGATGCCTTCCACTCGGGTGCGACTTCTGGCAAACTTGCGTCGAATGGGTTTGTGTAAAGTGTAGGTAGCTTGTTCTTGTAACCATCGTTGCACTTGAGGTAAACGGAGACTTTTCAGTCGCGTTTTGGCAGCACGATAAAATTTTTGAACTCCTGCGTAACCTGCAGGATGGGAGGGATCATAGTAAATGCTGACTAACACTTTTTCCAATTTTTTGTTTTGGTTGGTGTGTTAATAAGACACCCACTCTTGGAGGATGCTACTCTTTTTATCTTGGGGTATTTTCTTGGATTGCAATGCTTTGCGTGTGCGACCGGTAATAGGTGTTGAAGAGGAGGATGTCTGAGCGGGGGATATCGGTTCTTGTTTCACTTCTGTCTTCACTTCTGTCTTCACTTTCTTTTTCTCTTGTGATGAAGAAGGGGTGGCCATCATCTTTTTAATCCATCCAATTCTGGAGGTAGGTGGTGTTGTTAACTTGCGTACTTTTTCTGGTGGAGTTTGAAACCCTTCTTCTTCTTCTCCTTTTTCTGTCTTGGTCACTGGTAGTGGTGGTACTGGTACTGGTACTGGTACTGGTGATGGTGCTGGACTTTTCATCAAGGTCTTAAAATCTTTCAGAGTGGGTAGAGCTGTTTCGTCTAAAGCTTTCTGGTGAAAGAGTTGCAGTCGTTGCAAGAGTTGACCGTACTTTTGCGATTTTTCCGTTTCGGACAAATCTTGGCGATCCATCAAGGACTGCAATTCGTGTTGTAACTGGGACATCTCGCTCAAATGGGGATTGGGAGGTAAATGCGGGGTGCGTTGTTCTTGCCAACGATGGTATTCCATCCATCGTTTGTAAGGCACTAAAGCTAGTTTTCGTCCTTCCATGGGGTTGTCAGGGGTCGATTCTGAAATCTTGGGACTTCCGCGGGCCTTTTTATCTTGCTCCCACCAGTCCTCCCAACATGGTTCCCAAGACTCCTTTCAGTAAGGGGCCTGACAAGAGAGGTAAAATGCCTCCACGTTGGACCAACATCTTCTTTTTTTGACGAATCGGAATTTTCTTTTGAACCATTTGGCGAAGAACGTGACGATGTTTGCTCAAGCATTGTTTCTGGTGTTTGGACAAAGGGATCGTGCCTTTCAAGACGTTCAAACAACATTCGCACACGGTATCGATGACCTCTTTGGAGGCCGATTGAATGAGTTTTTTTAGTAGAGGTGGAGAAGCTTTGGACAGGACAGATAACATGTCCCCATGTTTGATTAAACGTGGTGGTAGTCCTTTTCTTTTCTTTCCTTGGGGTTTTCTGGAGGGTGACATCTTTGAGTCTTCAGGAGCACCAAAAAACACTGATACCCAACTTGGTCACACACCTTTTTTATACTGGAACGCATCGCCACTGATTGTCTTTACGTCGTATCAATTTGAGGACAGGCATGACACGTCGTGCAGGGGTACGCAACGGACTAAATCGAGCCAGTTCTTGCTTGGACAAATCCAGTAAACTTTGTAACATGCCCGATCTTTCATGGACTTTGATTTTGGGAGAAGGTACTTTGTGAGCAGCAGCCACTGCCAATAAATTGGAGGGTCCTACCACTGGGGAAGTAATTTTTGGGGTCATCAACGGAGAAGTTCTTGGTGTGATCAACGTCTCCAAGTACTCTTCAGTTCTTGGTGTCATCAACGGAGAAGTGGATGAACGTGAGGCTGCCGGAAATGCGGTCACCGCCGTGGCAGGTCGTGGTTTGCGAGTGTAAGGTTGCGTCCTGGCCGAAGTGCCTCTCTTGCGACTAGTTTTCTTCTGTGGACTTTTCTTTTTCTGGGGACTTTTTCTCTGTTTCGTTTTCTGGGGGCTTCTTTTCTTTTTCTGGGGTGGTGTCTGGTCAGAGGAGGGTCCCGCCACTGGAGAAGATCTTGGGGACCTGGTCTTTTTCTTCTTCTTGGGGCTTCGTTGGACTTTTTTTGGGGGAGAAATTTGGGGGCATTAGGATCCCATCTTAAGAGAGAGCGAATGATGACCCCTCCTAGAGTTCCGCTCCCTCCAGGTTTCAAAATGATTTGTTTTTGGTTTGAGTGTCGATGCGGGGATCGGCCAGTTGGACCAAAGCGACTTTGTTTCGATCCAAAAAGCGTTTGGTTTGATGAGGAATCTGAATGATTCCTTGGAGTAATTGACGTGCCGTCACCGTGAACCATCGTAAGACTTCTTTGAGACTAGCTTCTAAGACACGAGCTCGTGTTTGTGGATTTTTTTCTCGACTGATGCCATACAAGGCACGAATAAATTTGACGGGAAGATGCGACTGAAGGGACGTCATGTTCACACTGTGTGAGACAGACGAAAAAGGGTCTGAGGTTTTTATAGATTTTTTGATGTGGAGTGAAATGAAGTCGAGGACGGAGACGTGTACAGGACAGGCCCTCCGTCTTGGCACCAGTGGTGAAACAAGTGGGTACGAAATCGCAAATCCTCGGGAGTCGTAGGTTTCAAATCGACGAGTAAATAGGCGTGTGGCGTTTGAGTGGCATCGTCGTACGCCTGAGTCAGCCAAGGCGTTCCTAACTGTTTGGCTAAGACTTGCACTTGCGATTTATCTCGAGAGCTTTTAAACAAGACCACGTAATGCGCATTGAGACTGATGGTGCGATGGGCTTTACTTTGTTGAAACAAATTTTGGGTGATGTAAACGACACTGGCATTACGGTGATGCCCTTTGCGTGTGAACCACAGTTTAATTTCTTCTTCGTCTTCTCCTAACATGTCGTCAAAAATGACCAAATGGGTCATGTATTTGGTTTTGTCGTGAATCATCTGAAAGTAGCGGGAAGACATTCATGTCTATTATCACGATGACCATTTCGATACCATTACTACTATCACTGGATTCCTGGGATACAGTTATTACTGTGAGAAATGTGACTATGGCTATAACAATCGAGAGCAACACAAACATTGCGGATGGAAATGCCCAGGATGTTTGACCTCTCCACCCTGTCTGAGCGAAGGACAAGAAAGAGTACAACGTCCTGCTTGTCTGCGCACGTTTGTCAGCCCTGCCTGTTACAAACAACATCTGAAGACGCAAGGTTCACAGCAGAAATGTGCTTGTCAACTGCTGAGATTGTGCCCTACGTGTCGAAAAGGCCTACGTACCAATAATACCAAGGCACACGTATGTTCAGGAAAGAAAAAATGTCACATTTGTCACCACATCGTAGACTTGGAACACCAATGCAACGTGCAAAAATACCAACCCCCCACCAGAGAAAGAGGACGGTCACAAGAAGAAAGGCAATTTCATCTTTTTCGATTTCGAATGCATGCAAGAGACTGGCATTCACATTCCTAATTTCTGCGTGGCTCATCGAGCGTGCGAGAAGTGCATTCAAGAACCTATCTTCAGTCATTGCCCTCACTGCAGCAAGATTCACGGAGGGAGTAAAAAAATCTTTCGAGGACCGAACACGTTAGCCGATTTTGCCCAATGGGTCTTAGATCCCATCGACAAGACGTGGAGCCAAGAGGACATCGAACGTTACGGAGATTGTCATCGTCATGCCACGGTCATGGCTCACAATTTCTCCGGATACGATGGACAGTTTCTTTTCATGCAAGTGGGACAAGTACAGTTTAAAGATTCGATGAGTTACTTGGCCATGCCTTTGAGCCGAATACCTAAAACATTTGGAATGACAGAAATGGCTAAAGGGTACTTTCCACACTTTTTCAATACGGAAGCCAATCAACACACCGTTCTACCCCATTTACCTGAGGCTCACTATTACGACCCCGACAACATGCGTACGAACAACGAGAAGCTTTCTACGCTTGGTACCAGGCTCACGCCTCGGACCCTTTCGACTTTCAGGAAGAAATGTTAAAGTATTGTCGTTCTGACGTGGACATTTTACGACGTTGCTGTGGAAAATTTCGAGAACTGTTCATGGAACACGGAGGGGTCGATCCTTTGAAAGAAGCTTGCACCATTGCCAAAGCGTATTCCTTAGTGTACCGGCAACGATTCATGCCTGAAAACACCGTAGCTGTCATCAGTCCTCAAACGACCAACTATGTCAAACGTCAATACTCGGTCAAAGCCCTACGCTGGTTACATTACTTGTGCGACAAGGAAGATAAATGGATTCAGCATGCCCGCAACGGAGGAGGCGAAAAGACCATTGGAACGCATTCGGTCGATGGCTGGGACTTAGAAAACCCCAAGATCATGTACGAGTTTAACGGTTGCTTATTTCACGGATGTCCCGTCTGTTACCCTGACCGCGACACTAAAAATCAGTTTTTACAACGAACCGTGGAAGACTTGTACCAGGCCACTTGCCAGCGACGCCTAAAGTTAGAACAGGAAGGATACCAAGTGGTGGAAATGTGGGAACACGAGTACGATCACCGTTTGAAAACCGATCCCGAATTTAAACGAGTCGTGGAAAGTTACCAGTTCATGGACCTCCTGAACCCGAGGGATAGTTTGTACGGAGGAAGGACCAATGCCACCTGTTTTGCTGTACCAAGCCGACGAAGAGAAAGGAGAAGAAATCAAATACTTGGACGTGTGTTCGCTGTATCCCTACGTGTGCAAATATTATCGCCTTCCTACAGGGCACCCACAATTGTTCACGGAACACATCGACCTGAAAAACGTTCGACAATACGAAGGCTTGATCAAGTGCAAAGTTTTGCCTCCCACGGACTTGTACCATCCGTCTTACCTCACCATTGCCAAGGCAAACTGATGTTTCCTTTGTGCCGTACTTGTGCCGAAACATGCAACCAAGATCAGCCTTGTCAGCACACCCAGGAAGAACGGGCTTTGACGGGAACCTGGGTCAGCGTAGAATTGTTCAAAGCTCTGGACATGGGATATCAACTGTTAGAAGTGTACGAAATTTGCCACTTTCCCAAGACACAACAATACCACAAGGGTGACCCCACTCAGAAAGGCATTTTCACCGACTACGTGGATGCCTTTTTGAACTGAAGCAAGAAGCCAATGGCTATCCTTCCTGGTGTCACACTCCCGAAGACCAAATACATTTCAAAGAGAAATACCGGGCACAAGAAGGCATTACTTTAGATCACATCGAGAAAAACGAAGGCAGGCGATCGTTTGCCAAAGTGATGTTAAATTGCTTGTGGGGTAAAATGGCACAACGTCCGTGTTTACCCAAGACGGAGTATTTGACAGAACCTTCCCGCTACTTTCAGATGATTCACAACAAAACCAAATTCATGAAACACGTGGACGTCGTTCGCGAGGATTTGATCTTGGTCAATTACGAAGAAGATCTGGACTTTGTACAAGACGACCCTTTTGGAAATGTCATCATTGCGGCTTACGTGACAACTCATGCTCGCTTAAAATTGTACGAAGCTTTAGAACTGTTAGGGGAACGCGTCCTGTACTTTGACACGGACAGTTGCATTTAGCAGCAGGGAAGTTCTACAGACCAGACGTTCCAGACCAAATAAAGCCTCCTACGAGAACTTTCTCCGTAGAAGCCTCAGATTTCAAAAATAAGCCTTCCTGCGAGAATTAATTTGCGTAAATTCACTCCCGACTGCAATTTTTTGTGTGCAAATTCAATGATTCTAGACAAGTAAAAAGGGGGGGGTGGAAATTTATTCTGGTGTCGATGAAGTTTGCAAAGTTTGGCTGCGAGTCTCATGAATAAATTTGATCAAGACCGATTCGATACCTACTACGCGGATCATGAAGATTAATCGTGATAAAACCATGCGGTGTTGCCTGGGCGCGGCTGAAGAAATTTTTGAATTTGTTTATGTCCATATCGCCGTTGCACCAAGTCTGATGAATATTTCTCAGCGTGTGAGTATCGACGCCATTGAAAACCGACAAAATGTTACAATTGTCCCTAATCACCTTTGGAATTTGCGTATATCGCTGCGTCACGTAAATCACATCGGTATTCTTGTGTCGGCCACGCGAGAATATCCTAGCCGGATTAGTTTGCTTATCCAGCATAACATCATCGAAAACGACAAGATTATTAACATCACCATCTAAATTTTCCACGGATGGGGTTTCATTGATGTCTGTGATGAATTCGATCGTGCCTTCGTCGGTATTGTCGCTGAATTCCTTTAGCACTTGATAACAACGCTGATCATCAACGGACGGTGCAACCAAATACAACTTATCCCATTTTAGCCATCGCATTATCAAATTTAACAACAACTGCGTCTTTCCAGAACCGGACGGGCCAATGATTATCATCCTTATCGAATTCGGTAACACCGCGTTGTGTTTCACCTGCTCGCGTCGCTTCGTGGCCGAAAAATCAATTACATTCATGTTATTAAAATACATGGATCTATATTGTGTTAAGTGTCGCACGCGCACAGCTACGATAAATCCAACCGAAATCGTCACACGTAATAACAGGAACGCAATTGCAGGAGAATGCGAAGTTTGTAAGACGCGCAAGTTCAAATTTGTAAAAAAAAAGTAGAAGAACCGGAGGAGACATTGCCGCCTCCTTGAAAAATCTACCTGGGTTGCCCTGGGCGAAATATCCCGGAGAAAAGCATCTGCCAGGATACAATTACTGCGGACCCGGCACAAGGCTCGATATAAGACTCAACGATAATAATCAACCAAATCCCGGCGAAGATCCAGTAAACGCCATCGATAACGCGTGTTACTATCACGATCTTGCGTATCGTAGCGGGGATTTACAACAAAGACATCTAGCTGATATTAGGCTAATTCATGCAATAGACGCGATTCCTGACAAAAGTTTCAAAGAAAAATTGACAACTTGGTTGATAAAAGGCGCGATGAAAGGTAAATTAGTATTCGGTGCTGGTAAATAATAATGGAGCAAATATATTATTCTCCGCGAGGTTTTTGGCGAGGAAAATCAGCAATAGCCAAACTCGCTAAAGCCGCTAAAGTAAAACAATCCACCGCTGAATCGTGGTTATCGAAACAGGCAGTCTGGCAAATATATCTTCCTCCGCCTAAGAAAATACCGTACGCGAGTTTCTCTGTCAGCGTCCCTAATGAAGTTCATCAGGCTGATTTAATGTTTCTTCCTTACGATACCGTCGACGGAGTCACATACAAATACGTGTTAACGGTTGTTGATATCGCCAGCAGGTATAAAGAAGCCGAGCCGTTATCGAATAAAACAGCAACGGAGATCGCTAAGGCGTTTAGCGAAATTTATTCACGATCTCCATTAACATGGCCGAAGCTTCTCCAGGTTGATCCAGGTCGAGAATTTCTTGGCGCGGTTACTTCACTGATGAAAAAGAATAATGTTAAAATCCGTCGCGGTATTGTAGGTGTTCATCACAATCAAGCTATCGTTGAGAGATTCAATAAAACTCTTGCAGAACGATTATTCGGATATCAGTACGCGCGCGAATTTATTCAAGATAATCGATCTCATGATTGGGTATCAAGATTGCCTCATGTGATTAACGCGCTAAATAACGAGACAACGAGAACAATAGCAATGAAACCCGCAATTGCAATTACAAAATCGAATATACCACTAAAGCGAGATTCCACAATTCCGCCTGTGCTAGGTAGCGTCACGGTCAGGTATTTATATAAAGAAGGCGAGGCTGAAGGAGGAAGAAAAAGAGCAACCGATCCAACCTGGAGCGTAACAACACATAAAATATCAGCCGTAACAAGATCGTCAGGAAGACCAGCAATTTATTTCCTAGATTCACTAGCGCCACAACGCGGATTTACCAAGGAGGAATTACAAATAATACCGAAAGATACTCAACTACCGCCAGCGTCATTAATGTGAAACCGAATTCTACCTAACTGAGATAATTTTCTTACTCTTGACACAGCTAAATACACCAAATTTGACCAGGAAATTCTATCATCGACAATCCAAACTTGGCCATCCACGGTCAATCCCTGCGACGAGTGTATCGTTGTTGCATATCCTAGTTTCCATGGCGATCTTTCTGCGTTTATCGCGTCATTAACAAGATTAATATCAACAAGAATAATATCATTCAGTACCAAGATCTTTTCCTCTCCGCAGGGTAAAGTAACACTGATATTTTGTTTCCTGGTATCAGCGGGCCTGTAACACAACGGCACCTGTAATGTTGGAAATTTCTCGCAATGAAGCTTAAATAACATTTCCTGAATAATATCACGAATAATTTTCCTACTAGCAACGATCAAATGATCGGGACGCCACAAATTTAGAAAAATATCCATCGGAGTCTCGTCGATTATTCTTCTCATCACATCGCATTGAAACTTATTCGGTTGTAATCGAATTATTTTCTTAAATTCAGTCAGTAAAATATCATCGGATCTATAATCAGCGTCGATTTCCTCATAATAGTCAACAAAGTTCCTGAGCCATTCGTGAGGAGATTCACCATCAATCGGATCAGGTTGGCCATGATCTCCGCACATTATCACGGCTGTATTTTTCTCCTCCAGCCAGGTTAGGAACGATTTTAATACAACTAAATTTACTGTGCAAATTTCATCAAATATTATAATTCTGTTGATATATTTATTTCCCATGCGAGCCGAATCCCATAATCCACCGCTGTATTTGAAATAACTGTGATACGTACAAGAATCAACGCCGCGTTGCTTTATTTCTCGCGCTAATCTGTGAGTTGGAGTCAACACTATCATATCAGATTTCGCAAATAAATTTATCGCTCGTGTTGTTTTCCCGCTACCACCAGGACCATTCATGTAAACGAATTTGTTACGTGAAATCGGGTCAAATGCGGATGCAGCCGTCGATATTTCCTCAAATTTATCTCGATGAAATTTATCGCAATCTTCGACATCGGCGTCTTCGCAATAATCTAGAATATCCTCGTTTTTTATCCTCCAAGTGCCCCAAGAGCCATCGGCGATTAAATTATCCAGCCTATACTGATATTTCTTATCGATATAAAACGAATCCGTTGCGACCCTTACCGCGATATCAGAAAATTTATTTATCATCGATAGCAAATTTATACTAACATAAGCGAGCATCGATGATCTCAAATGCGTATACTGCGCTGATTCTCCATCGAGATAGCTAATTACGGTACCTAATTTTTCTCCGTCAATGATAATATTCTCTCTGTTGCAGAATATTCCTCGCGATACCGTATCGGCAATAATAAAGTCCATCTCGGCATCGTTGATAAACAACCTAGCGTGTCGGTGTTTATGATCAACGGATCCTCCTTGAGTAAATTTGCCAATTATTTTTCTTCCGATATCTTTCGCGTTTTCACAATCCGTCGGCAACCACACTTCAGTTTGTTTCCTGTATGATATAATCGCCTCGCTAACCGTCAACGATACTAACATTGACGAATCCAGCATATACCTCAACAACACTATAGGGACCCAACGACGCTGCGATAAATGCCGACCAAACCAAATATAACAAATTTTATGTAAATTTTCAGCAAACTCGAATGAAGTTACATAAGCGAATCCGGTCATGACAAAATCAGGCAACGGTCCGTTAATTGCCACTCTTGTCATCTCGCTGGTGGGATGGCCAAATTTAGCAAAATAATCCGCACAATCGCCATATCCAAGGAAACTTCCAGGATAGCACGCGCTCATATCAACGGATATCATGTCTTCGAAATAATACTTGGTATTCCACAATCCGCCATGGCCGTATTCGATACAACTAAGTTGAATATCAGTGAGAAATTCATTCCTTGTAGGTTTCCACGAATTTCTTTCTCTGGCAGCGTGAGCAGCAACAGATGGAACAGTAAAACAATTCGTTAATAACTGATCGGGATTTGACGAATATTTCACCGCGATATTTCTCATCGATTCATGCAATTTTTCATCTCGGTAAATATCTCCGCGCGGCAATATAAATTGATCGTATTTTTCTTCGCTCGAGAATAACCAAACTGATATTGGATCAGACGTGGCTAATATTTTGATATATCTGAACATGGCATCGGAATTGTCTTTTGCGCCTTCCACGGGATAAAATTTAACAACCCGATCTCGCGGGAATATCATTACCGACTGCGACCACGCATGTGAATTATGATCAATAATTTCGATTGGAACTCCTCGAGATCTATACGGCGACGAATATAATATTTCTCCCGATAGCGTTTTCACCGTGATAGGAAATTTAAGTTTCTTGCTCAACACAGCAACATCGTCAATCGATGCGCCATCAACAACAGTCTTCGCCCATGAATTAATTTTATTCAGTCTCAACTGAGTCAATCCAGATCCACGACGGGCGTTTTTCATATGCTCGATAACGCGCTCAGCCACGCAGTTTATCATTGGAGATTCTTTCATCGCAGGTAGATTTTTCATGTCAGGATTATTATTTAGCCGATAAATTCCATAAACAACTGCACTAGATGGATATGCCCTAGCATAATAAGGACCGTCAATTCCCAATAATAATCCTGGCTTCGAATTTTTATCAAGAACAACATTTTTCTTACCGCCACGCACGGGATCTCGTTTATCGCGAATAATCCAAGTGTCGTCAGGCATTTGTGCAATAAATTTTATTCCAAAGATAAATCGCTCCTCGGAATGCGAGTTTTTTATATGCTCGATTATCTTCTTGGCCCGTTCCAGATTCATCGTAGCATCAACAGAGTTAGTTTTCCATGTCGACCAAACATGAATCCCCCCATCATCGAAAAATTCTTTTTTGGCACGATCAACCTCAGGTATAATATATTCTGCCTCATCAAGATCAAATGTATCCATTATTATATTTTAGACAAATATTTAAATTATAATATGCAATGCAAATGGATACCAATCGGATCAACAAAATCATGCGACAAATCCTGCAGAGGCGATTATTGTGGCGCTCACATATATGCGATTCGACGAGGCAGTAAAGGACCACAGCGGTGCTTAGTTTGCCAAGTTGGCACTCGAGGAAAAACTCGATTGTGTCTGGCTTGTGGAGGGAAAAATTATCGGGAATTGCGGCGATATTATGAAAAAAGATCCTCGTCGATGATAACATGCGAAGAAGATTATATTAATCGATTCAAGGCAAATTACGATTTAGACAAATGGAATATTGTATATGGAACTGAAATCGACGATTCCTGCAATGAAAATCACACACGAGTTTAGATCTCATCCTACGATCAAGGGATACGAGTCATCATCAGATGGTATTGTCAGAAATATCAGAACGAAGAAAAATGCTGGTAAGGTTGGTAATTCGGGTTATCTCAGATTTACTGTCAGTGAGAATAAAAAAAACGAATTATTTCTGTCACAGATTTGTGTTCGAATGTCACAAAGGACCTATCAGGGATGGTCTTGTTATCGACCACATTGACGGAAATAAACTTAACAACAAAATATCTAACCTTCGCGCAGTAACTCCAAGTGAAAATTGTAAATTTAATGGCGGATACAGAATACCAAAGGCAGTTAAATCAGTAAATAGAGAAACAAATGAAGAAATTATATTCACGTCGATGAGCGCCGCTGCAAAATATTATAATATTAATCCAGCATCGGTGCATCGTGCGGCAGAAAAAATAACTAGCGCAGCATTTTCCTACAAACTTGGCGAGTGGATCGAGTTTTACTATATTCCGATAATATCCGAAGAAAATTAATTAAATATTACAAAATTAATATAACATGAATGAACAAACCATAAATAACATCATCGAAGCCATCGATGATCTGAGAAAGAAAAAAATAAATCTTCCCTCGGAGTTGGACGCGAATAAAATCCGATCCGAATTCGAGACGATTGTTCAGGGGAAACTTGAATACAAATACACGCTGCCGTCAGAGTACAAATTAATAAAAAAGATCCAAATTGCCATGTATCAATCACTTGCGACAGTCAGCGATGATCGCGTCGAGGATTTTGTTAAATTATCGACGCTGGTGGAAAAAGCTAGGTTGATTTTATCAGAAGCATACGAGTCAAAAAAAATTACAAGTTCACGCATCAGACAGCTGAAAAAACTTGTCGATGAGAGCAAGGCTAAGGAAATCGCAGACTCTTGAATTTTCCTGAATATTTTCCGCAAACAACAAAAAAAACCAAAAATTAAAAAAATATATTAATTTTGAAAATTTCCCCGGTTTTTATTTATTTTTTTGGCCCATTTTTCCCTGGCGGACAGATTCTCACGATTTGAAAATTTTCCTGGATTTTATTTATTTTTTTGGCCCGTTTCCCCCTGGCGGACGGATTTACGATTTCACCAGCAAATTGATACTTATCGTTTCCCCGCGTATATCAAGCAAATTTCCTTTCTGGTCCGTCAGTTTGAAATTTATCCTTGACAACAATCGATTATGACATCGCAGATAAAACGGATTCACCGGTTCCTTTATTATCAAATAACCCGGAGAGGCGCTAGGTGAAAACGAATACAATATAAATCCCTGCTGTGCTTGATTTGACTCTGACCAATCAACATTGTAACTCCCCTCGACAACATCCGCGTGAAGATAAATCGCGATAACTTCTGTTATATTGACGATACCTGGCGAGATATGCCGCCCGCCTTTGGTCGGATCATTATCGTGTCTGAGTAACAGCGCTAATTGTTTTTTCTCTGCCCATGCGGCGTGTAATTTCGGAAATAACTCATCGATGGTATCAGTGACGGATTTTCTCATTTTATCAACGTCGTAACCGGGGAATTTGAAATTTGGTAATGTCTCCGTGGTTAATTTATGTAATGTCACAAATTTTTTCTTATTACCTGAGTTTTTGATCAATGTGTGGCCGTAGAAATTAAACCCAGCTGATATATCGTCGATGATAGCCCTAATGAACATACCGTGATAATATTCAAGATCGTTCGCGAGTCCATTTAAATATTTCACATATTTGGAAATTAATTCACATGAAATTGATTTATCTGAGATACATTCGTTGAATAATGTTCTCACGTGAGATAGATACATTTTATGTTCCGCGTTAAATTCGTCGATAGTTTTTTTTATATAATCGCCGTATATTATGGTCGGGTGCTTATTTGCACCGATATAGACGATTTGTGTATCCGAGGGTGTGGAGGGGACGGACATAAATGTTATCGATTCCTCATCAACGGAAGTAAAGGCGATTATTATTTTGCCTGATTTATGTTGATTAATGAAATCAATAGCTGCACTGACTCGATCCAAGTGATATGAGAGAACTTCATACGATACCTCGTCCGTGGTAAAGTCGGATTTTTTTGGTTCGGGTTGCCTTGATGAATCCTTCGAGGTAAATCCTGGAGTTGTATCGGGGGATGTTTCCAGGAGTGGAATTTCAGGCCAACCTAATATGGTCCTAATCGATGATTGGTAAATATCTACCATATATGGTGATTTCACTTCTATCATCGATGATAGCGTTGGTTCGTGCGCAGATATCTTTATTCCCGGAGTAGCATCGCCGGTTATATTTGATATTCTGGTGGTAAATTCCTTATCCAGCTGATCAATTTCGTAACTGCCTGTTGGTATACCAACATGTATCCAATCAGGTGTTCCATCGGATTTGTTTTTGTTGGCAAAAACAAGTGAATTATTTGACAATAATTTACCGAATGACGTCGATCTAACATTAGGCCAGCTATTGTAGACACGCAATTGTGTTAACGCAATTTCTTTGACGCTGATTGGTGTTGGAAAATTAATGCTAAATTCAGGTTTGGTTGAGCTTAATGATATTAGTGTTGTTGTCGGCGGTGTCGTGTTTGTCACGATCTGGGCTAGCTCGGACATTATTAATATTCATTTGTTCAATCTCCGAGTAAATACTGATCATTACCGAAAATTCTGGATCGGAGATAACGCCATCATTGAGACTCTCCGAAAGCAGCGATGATAATCTCGAATACGCGTCGTTGACCTGGGATAATTTATTCTTGTACAATGATAACTTTTCACTCGTGCACGAGGAGATTTTTTTCGCTACGATATTGAGAACACCAGCGATTGTTGTTGTTGACGAGATTATTATCGTTGCAACGATTGGCGCTATTGTTGTTACCGCGGATAAAATTATTCCCGCACCGGCAACTACCGCGGATACTGCGTACACAGCGACGTCAATGATAACTAATCTACGCTGGTATTTTTTTATTTTTGTTTGATACTCGTCTAGGAGTTTTTTTAGCGAATCCTGCCATGATCGCGCCTGATTATAACGGTAATCCGATGCGGTCATTTATTAAATTATTTAATAACCAATTGATCCTCCGATTAAAAATTCAAAAATTACAAAATAGGGATGTGGTTCTGTCACGTGTCTGCCTGGTGGTGATAGCGTGAATGTATATTGGAAGAAATCATATACGGGAAATATTAAAAATCCGGGATGATATTCATAGAAGTCACGTCTGACAACCACATTGAAATTTACCGCGGAAATAACATATATTCGATATATACCCCAAATTGGCGCGGTAAAGTTAAATGTGTTATTCTCGGGTGTCCATGTACCTTTTTGTGTTTGTACCACAAATGGTACATTGCAGGGAAGATTTTTTGTTTCTACCTCCGTTGGTATCGAAATACGCGATAATCTTCCAAGATTCATTGACGATATTTTTGTGTTAATATCGCTAATTTTTGTAGTTGCGTCGAGAAGTTTCGCGTTATAATCTTTAATTTCTCCGTCTTACACTGATGCATCTAACTTTTGACGCGCTAAATTTTTTACCGTCTTAAGTTCACCGTCAACTGTGTCAATATTATTCTCGATTATGCTTATATTATTGTTGATTTCGTCGATGGTTTTTTTATCGATTTTCTGACCCATCGCGGTATTTATTTTGGTAATTTCCTCGTTGATGGATTTTACTCTCTCGATGAGATCGCTGTGTGTAGTTGAGGAGGTTTCGATGAATTTTTTTATATCTTCCTCGAGTTTTTTACCGAGTTTACTTGATACCTCCTCGAGTTTTTTAAGATCATTATTTAGCTTGTTAAATCTTTTTGTTATTTTTTCCTGGAAATCATCCTGTGATGCCTTATCGGACTTTAGAAGCATCGCCGCTGATAACTCTTTGTCGGATTTTTCCACATCCGCGATATTGGCCTTCAGGGGTAACTCCGCGATAATATCGGTAATATCAGCTATAGATTTTAATACCATCTCCGATTGGCGAGTAAATTGACTGATATGATCATTATATTCTTCTCGCTTGATTATATCAGCTATTTTGACATTGCTGGTGTGTAATCTTCCCTCGGTATTTTGAAAAACAGCAACTTCGCCAGGATCTACTTCTGACAGCGATAGGAGATTGTTAATATCACTCTTGGTTGCGAAATTTGATGTATCGATGTCGCCTGTTTCTGTTTTTTCCTTCCTGTAGAGGGATCTACCATAAATGTCAACCATGATATTTATCTACGGTATATTCAAATACAATTTTGTTATAAGGGCCGGATGATTTTGAAATTGCGTCAAGAACATTAATTGACTCCGGGCCGCATATCGGTGGATCCGCTAATGTTTGTGTTGGAAGAGTCGAATACCAAATCGGAAGTTTTAGTTTTGACACGTAGTTGATAAATTCTTTCGGTGGTGCTAATCCATATGAGTCAAAATAAACGACTTCGCGAGGATTAATCGCGTAGGCAACCCAATGCGTGCCAGGGCCGGTATTTAAGTCTAGATTTATTATTCCTGTCTCGGTAGGGTTTGGTTTTTCTGGTAGTTGATCCCGCATAAATACGCCTCTGAAAAATTTTATTTTTTTATTCTTTGCTTCGTTGATTAGATCTAAATTTGAAAAGGCCGTGCTAATCTTAGGCCGGATCCGTACGGGGGGCGTCTTAGATAAAGGCCGTTCCCCTTTTTTTTACCGTATCTTCCTCCCATCACTTTTTGTGCTAATTTGGAACCTATACCTCCGAGCGCACCTAATCCTACTGCTTTTGCGGCTGCCGGAAGAATCCCAGCTAGCAGTCCCGGAAGAGCGGCAAATAGAGGAAAAATACCGCCTGTTTTGACCATATCTCTGATGGCGCCTATGGAAAGGCTCACATGAACGCCAGAATTTGCTGATTTGGCCTTGGTAAATCGTTCACGTTGACCTCTAGTTAGCGACAGTTTGTTAGGTCCACCGTGAATCTGATCGTTTTTCAGTGTTAATTTCATACCGCATCGCTTTGATATCGCTGTTTGGAGTTTTTTCATCTGACCTGGGGTCAGAGTTACACTGACGTGTTCGTATGGCATATTAATAATCGCTTAATCTAAATTTGGAATTTGTCACATGTTTTCGACAGGAGCGTCAATAATTCTCATTCTACCACTGATGCCTTCCAGGATCATTGTTCTATCACCGAGAATCACCGCGATGGCTCTTGCTACTTGTCCACCTGTGTTAATTCTGGCTTTGAAATGGATATCAACGACGGATTGTTTTACCAGGTCGAGATGTTCCAAGGAGAAGTAATAGATAGGATAGCGAGTATTAAAATCTATCTGTGATATTTGTAATCCTGTATCGATATTTTGATCGCGTCCCATGAAACTTAGCAAGCGATGATATGCACGGGCCGTCGAATAGGTGGGAAAATTAATTGATATTTCCTCGGATGGTTCTTGTTGGCCGTTTATTCTCAGTGATACGTTTGTTGCTTCGAAATTGTCAAATATCATATGACTGTGAGTTTGATCGTATCTATTTGTGTTTTGGAGAACTATAAAGATATGCCTAGGTGCCGAAAAGCCCTGCTGTGATGCAATTCGCCAGGTAAATATTCCGTTGATATTAATGTCGGTAAAGTCGGTTGTTGTTGTTAACCAGGACATAACGGATTTACCACCTTGGTTCATAAATGACAATAATTTTTCTTCCACAAGTATCGATGGAGTTATTGCTGGCATCCACAAGGTAAATTTGTTTAGGATTACCTTGCCTGCATCAGGAACAGTAGCATTGTCTCTCCAGATAGCTCTATCATTACTCGCGGGGTCTCGAATAAACGAAATAGTATGTTTCGCTCCGTAGATAACTTTTCTGAAGTGTCTACAAAATCCAAAAATGTGGGATAGTGGAATTGCACAGGAGAATCTTAAACTAGGACCAACCAGCGTTGTTTTCCGCGTGGCAAATCCGAGATTGTAATTGGGATTGGTGTCGATCATTACCGCCATCTGGGTGGCTGGATTATCACCAGCTGCATCATTCGGTATAGCGAGATTATACTGGATATGATCTGCGCTGTCGTTAGTATCCTTGGCGAACATCATACTAGGACCAGCTGACCTGGTAAAATCATCCGAGTATCTGGCCATACCTATCACCGTCGTTGCGACATCAGCGTTATCTGTAATTGATTCAATTTCTCTTCCATCAATCGTGTAGGTGACGCTCTTGAATAAAGCCATAATTCCGTTATTGACAAATCCAACTTTGGAATCTACTGGATAATCGGTATCATTAGCTCTCCTTAGTTCGCCACCAAATTCGATATATGCCTCTGATGGAAGAAAATATCTCGTTGTGTCGTGAACTTGAATTTCAATGCGATTAGGTGCATCTGGTGTCACTGCGTCGTATGAAAAATACTGGAAATCTCGCACGGATGTGTCTCTGCCTACAGGCTCGTCCATGTCAAACACTTCATTTGACACTTGTGCGAACATTTATTATTAAGAACATCATCTAAAACGAAGACCGCTGCCTGAAATGAAGCTTGTATTTACGAGATTTGTTTTAGCAACTTCCTTTGCTAGATTTGTGTTAGCAACTTCCTGCGCTAGATTTGTCTTAGCAACTTCCTGCGCTATATTTGTCTTAGCAACTTCCTGCGCTAGATCGTTTATTTTTTTATTTGCCGCGTCGTTTATGGCTTTGCTGATTTCAGGTGGCATTTCTCTGGTGCTAGGTAATTTGACGGGTTGTTTTTTGCGCACTAAATTTAATATTTTACTTTTGACAGCATTGAAACCCTTGCTGGCCAAATTACCGATACCAGAAATGGCAGTCTCGCCGATCTTTCCTATTGCTTTTAACCCGAACTGTTTGATCACGGGTCCGATTTTAGGTATTATTCGCGTAACGAGACTTCCAATGATATCACCGAATCCATTGCCGTGGATATATTTGTACACGGGCAATCTAGAGTTTACTATGCGGACCTGTTTGGGTCTGCGCTGATGTTTGTGAACAATCATGTTATTTCAATTGTGTTGTTTTAATCGATGAGCTCATCGACAAGTTCTTTGTAAATGTGAGAATTGATGATGCCACCGCGGAATAACCGCTGACAAATATCTGAGGCTTCGTTGATTACTTCGCGAGAGTTATTTCCGGCTCGTTTTCCTCCGATTAATACCTCGAGGCGAGATACATCGTTGACAACACTGTCAGGGCAAACGGTATATCCGCTTCCTGTTTTTGGTTCTGAAAATGACGATGGCGATAACGCTTTCTCGAATACTTCTCCTGACGATGTCCCTGACGACGTTAGTGGCGAATATATTTCTGGTGAAGATGAAGGGGTACCCTTAAAAACCCAACCCTCTGCTGGATCAATACCCCATCTTATTTTGGGGAGAGGTAAGGGACCCTTCCAGTTTGTCGATGTTGGTTCTGGAGGTGGGGGGTGCCAGAAGGGGCGCTCTGCAGGACTCCCCCTTGGATATATTGTAGGAGAAAGGGAGGGATGGTGAAGATCAAAAGAGGGGGAAGAAGGACTACCACTCTTAGATGACGAAATTGTCTTTTTCATACTCATAAATCTGTATTTAATAACATCTGATGAAAATTTTGCAAAATTTTCATCATCATATTTTACTGGTTTTCCTAAACCACCAAAATAAATTATCGCTAGCCAATCAATTTCTTCAATTTTATCGGCAATATCCTTATTATTCAAAAAAAATCTTTTATTTTCCGGAGAATTATCCGCAGCCATCTGAATTCTTGAACCATCGTTACTGAGTAAATGCAACAAGTTCTTGTTCAAATAATTATCAGCGGATATTTTAGGATCAATTGCAAACGAACCATTACCCGCAGATGGTTTATATTCGCTTGGTTGAGTTACTTGTTCTTGATCACTCTGATCTTTTTTCTTTTTTGATTTTCTCTCCCTTTTCTGAGGTGGAATTTTTTCTTTTGGTCTAGCTCCTAATTCCTGTGGTTGAATATCTTCTTCCTGTAGTTGAATTATTGGTTCCTGTGGTATTACTTTTCTCCTTCGTGTTTTAGCTTTTTCTTCCTTCTCCTGTTGTTTTCTTTCCTTCGCTTGCTGCCTTTCTTCCTTCTCCAGTTGTTTTCTTTCTTCTGCTACTTGCTTATTATATCTTTGTGTGTCTCTTGCTGCTTCTAAAAATCTCCTGTGACGCGGATCCGTTACCATACTCACATGTGTTTTTCCCGAGTAAACTTTATATATCATGTTGTACCAATTATCACGAGTTCCGTATCTTTTTTTTCCTATTGCAGTCAAATATTCATTTCGATCTCTAAAATAATTTTCTGCAAAATCGCCAATTTGATCTATGGTATACAGTGCCGAGAGCGGTCGTGATATCATATCCCATCCCTCATCGGTGAAATTTTCTCTTAAATTCTCGATATTAAACTTCCCTTTTATCATTACAGGTTTTCCTCTTACAGGTTTTCCCTTATCTGCTCCAGAATCAATTGCAAGTTGTTGCCCCTGTTGTGCTGCTGCTATTGCTAATCGCTCGGGTAATGTTCGTGATTGTTCCTCGATACCTTTCAACATAGGAAAAATTCCCTTTTTCTTCGTATCTGGATCTTTTTCGTCGCCAAATACAACTTGCTCGATTGTTCCGGTAACTGGCTTCAACCATTTCGATGATACCTCGGAAATTCCATGTTGTACATCTTCGTAACCACGAACATTTCTCTTAAATAATCGTTTTGTCGGGATAAGCTTCTTTAATGCCGCTAATTGCTCTCGCGCTAATCTGGCAGAATGAGGCTCTCCAACTGTACTAGCTTTCGGACTCATATTATTTTCAAATATATTGTTTTAATGCGAGGTAAAATTAGGATCAGCAGCCAAATCCTTTGCAAACTTCATCGACACCAGAATAAATTCCCCCCCCCCTTTTTTTTCCTTGTCTAGAATCATTGAATTTGCACACAAAAAATTGCAGTCGGGAGTGAATTTACGCAAATTAATTCTCGCAGGAAGGCTTATTTTTGAAATCTGAGGCTTCTACGGAGAAAGTTCTCGTAGGAGGCTTTATTTGGTCTGGAACGTCTGGTCTGTAGAACTTCCCTGCTGCTTGCATTTACATCCATCACCCGAGTCAACAGCACCCTGACATCGAAGGAGACCGTTTAGGAGCCTGGACAGACGAGCATCCCGACGACAAGATTCTAAGTTTCGTCAGTGGCGGTCCAAAAAATTACGGCTACGAATACCGGGACCCACAAGGAGAAGTGCATACGAAATGTAAAGTGAAAGGATTGACTCTGAATTATCGTACCAGTCGAGTGGTCAACTTTGGTGTATTGAAAGAAGCCTTGCAATCTGGAGAGGATGAACACTTTAAAGTGACCACCTATCAACCGAACAAGATTGTACGTTTACCCACTCACCACATCGTCAGTCGACCCTTGGAAAAAGTCTCTCAAATCGTGTACCAGAAGCGAGTGCTACTTCCCAATCATTTCACCTTACCGTATGGACACGCCGGTATTGGTCTGTATATAAAAAGGAACCCTAGGCAAGATCGATAGTTCATTGTGACTACCAAGACCAAGTGAACAAGATGAATACTTTCAGAGAAACACAAAACAAGTTTAGAAAAACACAATTCAAGTGTGGGGCTTCTGAAGTGGAATGCGATTGTGAACCTTGCGACTTTTCAACCTGTGTTAGTGACAGTACCAGAAGAACCCGTCACCCAGGACAGGACTGTCGTGGACATCCCTGAAAGACCCTTTCGGGAGGACACTTGTGTGACCTTACCCTCTATAGAACTGGTCAGAACATTACCCAAAACATGTTGTACAGACACTTATTTTTATTCCACGTTGATGGTTATCATGTGCCTTTTATAGTTGTACTTAAGCCTTTGGCTTTTATGTATTTTTGTCTTTCGTGTTCATGTTTAAAACATTTAATAAACGTGTCCTGAAAAAAAGTGTATAAACTCTTGTCTTGTTTGTTTTCGTGTCACAAGTGACATTCCTCACACTATGGCTGCCTCTGCTGTCTCTGCTCCCTATTCTCCACTGTCAAAGTCATCGACGAACACTTAGATCGTGCCAGTTGGGAGGCTTTGTATCTTCGCCATCCCTTTAACATGATCATTGCTGGACCTAGCGGTTCAGGCAAAACCGAATTCGTCAAACGCTTGATCGAACATAAACATCATTTGATCGATCGACCACCTCAACGGATCGTGTGGTGTTACAAAGAGTGGCAATCGGCGTACAGCCTCTTGCGAGAAAGTCAAGGCGATTCCATCGTGTTTGTGGAAGGCATTCCTAAAGAAGACGACGGCATCGTCTCTGACTCCCGTCAAACCCATTTGGTCATTTTCGACGACATGTAGGAGAAGACGAAGAAGAAATTAAACTGTGGTTCACGCGCAAAGGGCATCATCGTAATGCCAGTGTCGTTTACATCACTCAAAATTTGTTTCAACAAAGTAAAGCCCATCGACCATCAGTCTCAATGCGCATTACGTGGTCTTGTTTAAAAGCCCTCGAGATAAATCGCAAGTGCAAGTCTTAGCCAAACAGTTAGGAACGCCTTGGCTGACTCAGGCGTACGACGATGCCACTCAAACTCCACACGCCTATTTACTTGTCGATTTGAAACCTGCGACCACCAATGATTTGCGATTTCGTACCCACTTGTTTCACCACTGGTGCCAAGACGGAGGGCCTGTCCTGTACGCGTCTCCGTCCTCGACTTAATTTCACTCCACATAAAAAAATCTATAAAAACCTCAGACCCTTTTCGTCTGTCTCACACACATTTTGAATATGACGTCCCTTCAGTCGCATCTTCCCGTCAAATTGATTCGTGCCTTGTATGGCATCGGTCGAGAAAAAAATCCACAAACACGAGCTCGTGTCTTAGAAGCTAGTCTCAAAGAAGTCTTACGATGGTTCACGGTGATGGCACGTCAATTACTCCAAGGGATCATTCAGATTCCTCATTAAACCAAACGCTTTTTTGATCGAAACAAAGTCGCTTTGACCCAACTGGCCGATCTCCGCACCGACACTCAAACCAAAAGCAAATCATTTTGAAACTTGGAGGGAGCGGTACTCTAGGAGGGGTCATCATTCGATCTCTCTTAAGATGGGATCCTAATGTCCCCAAAGTTCTCCCCAAGAAAAAAGCCAAACGAAGCTCCAAGAAGAAGAAAAAGACCAGGTCCGCAAGGAGAACTCATCCAGTGGCGGGACCCTCCTCTTACCAGACACCACCCCGGAAAAAGAAAAGAAGCCCCCAGAAAAAGAAACAGAGAAAAAGTCCCCAGAAAAAGAAGAGTCCACAGAAGAAAACTAGTCGCAAGAGAGGCACTTCGGCCAGGACGCAACCTTACACTCGCAAACCACGACCTGCCACGGCGGTGACCGCGTCTCCGGCAGCCTCAAGGTCATCCACTTCTCCGTTGATGACACCAAGAACTGAAGAGTACTTGGAGACGTTGATCACACCAAGAACTTCTCCGTTGATGACCCCAAGAACTTCGCCAGTGGCAGGACCCTCCAATTTATTGGCAGTGGCTGCTGCTCACAAAGTACCTTCTCCCAAAATCAAAGTCCAAGAAAGATCGGGCATGTTACAAAGTTTACTGGATTTGTCCAAGCAAGAACTGGCTCGATTTAGTCCGTTGCGTACCCCTGCACGACGTGTCATGCCTGTCCTGAAGTTGATACGACGTAAAGACAATCAGTGGCGACGCGTTCCAGTATAAAAAAGGTTGAAGATTCAAAGATGTCACCTTCCAAAAAACATCCCTCTTCTAAAAAACCCCAAGGAAAGAAAAGGAAAGGACTGCCACCACGTTTGGTCAAACATGGCGACATGTTATCTGTCCTGTCCAAAGCTTCTCCACCCCTACGATTAAACTTGAATCAGCTTCCAAACAGGTCATCGATACCGTGTCCGAATGTTGTTTGAACGTCTTGAAAGGTACGATCCCTTTGTCCAAACACCAGAAACAATGCTTAGGCAAACATCGTCACGTTCTTCGCCAAATGGTTCAAAAGAAAATCCCCCTTCGTCAAAAGAAGAAGATGTTGGTCCAACGTGGAGGCATTTTACCCCTCTTGTTAGGCCCCTTGCTGAAAGGAGTCTTGGGAACCATGTTGGGAGGACTGATGGGAGCAAGACAAAAAGGCCATCTGAAGTCCCAAGATCTCAGAATCGACCCTTGACAACCCCATGGAAGGACGAAAACTAGCTTTAGTGCCTTACAAGCGATGGATGGAATACCATCGTTGGCAAGAACAACGCACCCCGCATTTACCTCCTAATCCCCATTTGAGCGAAATGTCCCAGTTACAACACGAATTGCAGTCCTTGATGGATCGCCAAGATTTGTCCGAAACAGAAAAATCGCAAAAGTACGGTCAACTCTTGCAACGACTACAACTCTTTCACCAGAAAGCTTTAGACGAAACAGCTCTACCCACTCTGAAAGCTTTTAAGACCTTGATGAAAAGTCCAGCACCATCACCAGTACCACCACCACCACTACCAGTGACCAAGACAGAAAAAGAAGAAGAAGAAGAAGAAGGGTTTCAAACTCCACCAGAAAAAGTATGCAAGTTAACAACACTACCTACCTCCAGAATTGGATGGATTAAAAAGATGATGACCACCCCTTCTTCATCACAAGAGAAAAAGAAAGTGAAGACAGAAGTGAAGACAGAAGTGAAACAAGAACCGATATCCCCTGTTCCGACATCCTCCTGTGCGACACCTATTGCTGGTTGCACACGCAAAGCATTGCAATCCAAGAAAGTACCCCAAAAGAAAAAGAGTAGCATCTTCCAAGAGTGGGTGCCTTATTAACACAAACACAAAATGGAAAAAGTGTTAGCCAGCATTTACTACGATCCCTCGCATCCTGCAGGTTACGCAGAAGTTCAAAAATTGCATCGTGCTGCCAAAATGCGACTGAAAAGTCTCCGTTTACCTCAAGTGCAACGATGGTTACAAGAACAACCTACCTACACTTTACACAAACCATTCGACGCAAGTTTGCCAGAAGTCGCACCCAAGTGGAAGGCATCGATCATCAATGGCAAGCCGATTTAGCCGATGTCTCTCATTTGGCCAGCTACAATCGTGGCTACAAATATTTGTTTTGTGTCATCGACGTCTTTTCCAAATTTGCCTGGGTCGTACCCTTGACGTCCAAATCGAGCAGCGAGTTAGTGCGAGCCCTGCAACGAGTGTTGAAACAAAGCGGTCGTCACCCTCTTCGATGGCAAACGGACAAACACACCGAATTTCTGAACCAAGCTTTCCAAAAAGAATTAAAGAAACGTGACATTCATTTTTTTACCAGCGAGAATCCCGAAACCAAAGCCAGCATCGTGGAATGTTTTCAACGCACTTTGAAAGAACGCATGTGGAAATATTTTACGCATCACCACACTCTGAAGTACATCGACATCTTACCGCACCTGGTGCAAGCGTACAACCAATCTTGCCATCGAAGCATCGGACGTGCCCCGCAAGACGTGACTCCCGACAACGAAGTGTTGGTGTTTGAGCGCCTGTTTGGTACGTCCCCGACGAGGGCTGCCCCCAAGAAAAGTGGAGTGTTGACCGTAGGAGACTGGGTACGCATTGGCAAAACCAAACGCACTTTCGACAAAGGTTACTTACCTAACTGGACGACCGAATTGTTTCGTGTCACATGACGAGTGCATGGCCGTCATCCTGCCGTCTATAAATTGGAAGACATGAACGGAGAAGTGCTCAAAGTGAACGTTTTACTTACCGGAGTTACAACGTGTCACCAAAAAAGAAGACGACGTGTACGACATCGAAGGCATTCTCGAACGCAGAACCCGTAAAGTGGGCAAACGACGTGTCAAAGAAGTCAAAGTACGTTGGAAAGGATATCCACCCAGTTTTGATTCTTGGATCGACGCTTCGCAAGTCATCGACTATAAAAAGAAGTGACCATCATGCCCTTTCACACAGACGCAGCTACGTCGACCACTCCTTCACCTAGTTCTTCTCTGCAAGATTTACAAAAAGAACCCTTGTGGGTGTGGTGTGGAGAACATGTGCCTAAAACGCAAATCGTCTTTTTCTGCCAAATCTTCGTGGTGTATTGTGTCATCGGGGCAGCCATTGCCAATTTGAGTTTGCAACAAGGAGACAAACAATTGTGGACCATTTTATTTGAGCAGTTGCATCGGTTAGCTGCTTCCCAATCCCTCGCTGAAATTCTCCTCGAACGGGAACCACGGAAACCTTGTGTCCAGTGCCAGTGCCAGTCACTACTCCAACAACAACAATAACCCCATTTTGAGCGGAGACACGCCTCTGACGTCCAGTAACCCCTTGGACAGCCACAGAACTCTGGAATTATGAGTCACCAAAACCAACTTTACTTAACCTTACCAAGTGACAGTTCCATGGAGGTGTTTCCCAAGAACACGTTGTGCTGTTACACGGCCAAATTACATCAGACCATCCCATTAGATCACGAAGCCCATTGGGAAGTCGCTTTAGTAGAAATCATTCACCCGACCCAAGTCCTCAATGTCCTTCCCAATCAAAATTTTTTGATGTGGAAGTTCATGACGAACAATTGCAACAGTACTTAAATACCTATGGCAAATATGACAAGAAAACCCCTGGCAAAAAAAATCAAAAGTACACCACCTATCACTTGTTCGTTTCCCCAGGCTATTATTTTAGTGGTCAACATTTGGTGAGCACCATAGCCTCCAGGTTTAATGTCGTGTTTCTGAAAACTTTGGAAAGTGTCAAAAAAGTGCCACCATGGAATACTACAAAGCATCTCGTCGCTTCTTGATGAAATTTGATGGGGGTAAAATCGTATCCATTTTATTTTGTCCTGAATTGTTTGACATGTTGGGCGGTGACATGGACATGAGGAAGGCCATGCTCAAGAAAAACGAATTACCAATCATTTACGACAACGAGTCTTTTAGCAAGTTATTCCGTGCCCCGGTAGAACTGAACCAAGGACTGAATTTGATGTTTGTGTACTCCGATGTGGTGGAGTATAACGTGGTGGGACACACCTCTGTGCCGTTACTGCGTGTCATTCCTTTCAAAGTGGATTCTGCCACGGTCACTGACGAGGAAGGTGGAAACACTTACCACGTTCACCGCGAATTTGTACATCCTCACTATTTGCCTGTCAGCAAGTCGTATTTGGACACGGTCAACATTGCTATAAAAGGAGATCTGGGACAAAATATTTCATTCACCAAAGGAAAAGTCACGGTGAAACTCCATTTTCGAAAACAGTTCTCTCACGACTCGTAAGTCATGTATCCAGTGTACCGAGGGGTTGCTCGACAGCGAGGACACGGTTTAGGAGATATGTTAAAATCGGCCTTTCGTTCGGTGGCCCCGGTGTTGAAACCGATGGTGACACGTGGATTGCACGCCTTGAAAGATGCGGCACTGACACAAGGCAAAGAATTTCTCCAAAATGTCATCATCGACAAACAAAATCCTAAAGAAGCGTTCATGAGGGCAGGCAAAAATGTCTTGCTGCAAACGGGCAAAGACCTTTTGGGCCGACGAGACACACCTATAAATGCCCTGCACGCTACCGAGTCAAGCATTCAGCAAGGACAAAGCAGAAAGAGACGACGAAGAAAACACCCTTTCACCAGACTTCACACGTCTAAAGCTAGAAAGGCAAAAAAAAGAAGAACCGTTCGAGACTTAGACGTTTTCGATTATTGAGAAAGAGAAAAGAATGATGCACCGAGAGTCTTGCGCCTGTTCCAAGTCGGAACTGGATCTGTTTGCCATGCCCCCCCACCATGATCACCATGCAAGAATCCCAGTGGGTGGAATTTCATCCTGTCTCCTCTTTGACGGATTCCGCTCCCATCGAGTTTAAAATCAAAGGACAATCCGAAGATTACATCGATCTGAATAGCAGTTATCTGTATTTGAAAGTGAAAGTGATCAAAACGGACAACACCAATCCAGGAGGCGATGCTAGAGTAGCTCCTGTCAACAATTTCATGCATTCCTTGTTCAGCGAAGTGGACTTGTACTTGAATAACAAACTGGTCAGCAGCAGCATGGATACTTAACCATATCGTGCCTACCTGGGAAATCTCTTGACGTACGGAAAAGAAGCCAAGAATACTCATCTGGATGCTTGCGTGGTATGGAAACCTGACACGGCAGGTGTAGGCACGTTTAGCGACACAGTCCTGACAGAAGATGACAATCCTCACAATGTGGGGTTTAACGACCGTCGTAAGAAAATTCTGCAAGGGCGAAGTTTAGAACTGATGGATCGTTTGCATTTGGACATGTGGTTACAAGAAAAGTATTTGCTGAACGGGGTGGATATCTGTCTGAGACTGAATCGTAGCAGTGCCGCTTTCTATTTGATGGCCCATGCCAATGAATACAAAACTATCATTCAAGAAGCCCGACTTTACGTGCGTCGTGTGGAAGTGTTACCTAAAGTGGGAAACGACGTCAGTCAGACGTTGAGCAGAACGACCGCCAAGTATCCGATACGACGCGTAGAAGTGAAAACCTTCACCATTCCCGCTGGACAGCGATCTATGATCGAAGATCATCTGTTCCAAGGACAGTTACCCAAACGTTTGATTGTTGGTATCGTCAGGAATTCAGCCTTCAACGGAACCCACGATCAAAATCTTTTTGAGTTTCAAACATTACAATGTGTCCAAGATCGAAGTCAGTCGCGACGGCAAGACCTTGTGTACCCGACCCTTTGAGCCCAACTTTGGTGTCGCAAAGAATTATTTGAGATCGTACTTGTCCCTGTACGAAGCCACCGGACAGTTAGGAACCAACACCAGTCACGGTATTTCGTACGACGATTATGCAGGAGGCTATGCTTTGTGGGGTTTTGATTTCACTCCAGACCAAGGCAGCGACGAGGGACATTTCCATCCTATAAAATCGGGTCAGATTCGTGTGGAACTTCAGTTTGCAAATCCACCTCCAGATCACACAGTGAACGCCCTCCTGTATGCAGAATTTGACAATACCATAGAAATCAACAGTTTGAGAGAAGTCATTCTAGATTATTAGAAGCCATGGAAGACTGTTATCCCTCTTTGCCTAGTGAAGAAACTTTGAAGATGGAATGTGAGGAGACCGTGGAAGAAGAAGAAGAAGAAGAAGAAGAAGAAGAATCCCAAGACGAAGAAGTTTTCATGATGAAGTCAAGATGGCCAGAACATGAAGCCCATTTAGTCTCCTGTTTTGCTACATTCCTGACAGATGTAATGAAAGAATTGATCAAGGAAGAGTGCTATGGATGTCACAACCATCATCCCAGTCAAATTCAACACGACAAATGTCTGATGTTGAGCCAAGAAGAAAAATTGGACGAATATCTGGACAAAGCTTGGGGTGTCATCGAGATAGAATTCGTGTTGAACGAGTGGTATAAAGGCTTGGATAAACATTCTTCTCCTCCATTAACGTCTCTGGAACGCCGTCGCATAAAATCTCTCTTGGACCAGAGTAAGAAGTCGGAGCTAAACGCCTTTTACTTGTCAGGCATTTTCAAGCAAAAGGTCAGGATCGAATTGATGACTTATCATTACCTGTGAAGAAGAAGAAGAAAAAACCACACAAAACATGGATACCTGGGAACTTTATTACCTTTTGAACCACAGCTCGTACACGGCTTCTTGGAATCTTGTCGTCTGTGCTAAAGATGAACTCCCTCATCGCAAACCTCAAGACCATCTAGCTTATGTGATCAACACGGACGACAGTCATCTCCCAGGAACCCACTGGGTAGCCGTCTACTTTCCTCAAGAAGGATGTGTGGAATATTTCGATTCGTACGGATTGCCTCCTTTGGAAGACGATATCATTGACTTTATGAGAAGAAATGCTCAGACCACCCGATTCAATAATGTGAAATTACAAGGCACAGATTCCTTGGTGTGTGGACAATATTGTGTGTATTTTCTGCATCATCGCAGCCTGGGCTATTCCTTAGAACATTTAGTGACTCATTTTGATCCTCGTTCTTCTTCTAGAAACGATGTGAAAGTAGATAAATGGTTTTGTGACCATTATACTGGTCTTTTGTCTCAACCTAGGAAACGTAGTGTCCATCAATGGCCTAATGACTTCCAACAGTGGAAATCACAATTTCATTCACAACGTTGTCAACCCTGTCCAAATTAATGTGTGAGTTAAAAGAAAAATGTTTGTGATTTGAAAAAAATGTTTGATGTTATATTGTTGGGTTATTGTTAAAAATGTTAGAGTTGTTTGTTAGTGTTAAGTGATTTTGAATAAAAAAATGTTGTGTTTTGAAAAAAATGTCTTTGTGGTTTGTTTGGCTATAAGAATTTTGATTCATGCTCTTTGACTTCTTACTATCCCTCTCATGGCACTCATTGAACGTTCCGGCTCGAAAACCGTGGAGGGATGTTTTCCTTCACGTCCGCGCTTTGACTTTAAGAACCGGGTTGTTTCCAGTCTAACCATCCATTGTCGACTCATCCTCCTACGAAGATGTGCTCCAAACTAGCCTAGCTAAACGAAGCCTACGTGAATTTGCACAGGGTCAGACACAGTCTGATACCGAAGCCAGAAGAGATAGAGAATGTGAGAATGTTAAAAGTCACTGAAGACCTGATAGAAGAGCTCTTCAGAGAAGAAGTGAACAGCGAGAAAGAATAATGGATAGAGAAGTGCAGACTTCAGAAACAGCAGAGACAGCAGCAGCAGCAACCTGAACCTGACAGAGGCTTTGTCGATTGTCGTATCGACGTCAAAGAGTTCTTCTTCTCTTTCCGAAGAAGCAGACCTATCGTCAGAAAGTCTATCGTCAGAGGACATCGCATTCTTAGAAACTAAAAGATTGTCATAGCAAACAAAAAAAAAACAGCCCTTTTCAGGGCTACCCAATACTCTAGAAAAGAAATAGCAATCCATTTGCCAATGTGTGTAGGTAGAGTAGTGTGAATATAAACACTGACTCTTTTTTTATAGTGTGAGTGTATGTGTTTGTGTATATGATTGTGTGTTTGTAAGTGCTCACGTACGTTGGTGTGGATAGTAGATTATGATGATGTTTTTTGCTGTTTGACGTGTGGGGAGGGTAGATTTGGGGTTTGATTGGATTGCTTTGCGTATGTGGATAGTATATTATTTGTTTAATAAATTTTTTAGAATAGTGATGGGTAGCATAAAAAGTGAGTGAGTGTTTCTTTTAGGTCCGCGCATTTGTTTGGTTATGATCTAGGTAAGATCAATTTTGTTTTAGGGGATGTTTTCCATCACGTCCGCGCTTTCAGTATAAATTAAAAATCGTTCGGCAGTCTAGCTACCCTTGTTGATTGATCAACACCACCAGAATGAACACCAGACTAGCTAAACTGCTTGAACTTCATGTTTACCTGGAATATGCCAGGCGTATAGTGAATGAGCTGGCTGCAGAGGCCATCGTAGAAGAGGGAAGGATGAAAGAGGAGGAGAGAAGAAACAAAGATGAGGAGGAGAGAAGAAACAAAGAAGAGGAAGAAAAGGAGAGGAAATTTCAGAATCCCAGAGACAGAAGATTGGGGTTCTGAAGCCACTTATCCCGCCTCTGCTCTCCCCAAAAAAAGAGTGACAAGAGACTGGGGAAGAAGATGTGTGTGTGGTGCCAGGCCTGGAAGGTGCCATCATTAACGAGGTGTCACTGGAGTTCAAAAACAAACAGCCCTTTTCAGGGCTAACCAATACTCTAGAAAAGAAATAGTAATCGATTTGCCAATGTGTGTATGTAGAGTAGTGTGAATATAAACACTGACTCTTTTTATTTGTGTGAGTGTGTGTTTTTTATGTGTGTGTGTGTGTGTGTGTGTGTGTGTGTGTGTGTTTGTAAGCGCTCACGTACATTGTGTGGATAGTAGATTATTGGGTTATGTAAGAGCTTAAGTTGGTTTGTGTGAATAGTAGATTAGGGTTTCATTTTAATGCTTTGCGTGTGTGGATAGTAGATCATATGAAATGAGAAAAGTAGGGGATGTTTTCCTTCACGTCCGCGCGTTGTTTGGTTATGATCTAGGCAATATAAATTTTGTTTTAGGGGGATGTTTTCCATCACGTCCGCGCTTTCACTATAAGAACCCACAGTGTTCGTCGTTCAAACCATTCTACAGAGAATAAAAAAAAAGATGGCTTCAAACCAACTTCATAAAATGAAAACATTGCAAACGTCCTGGACAATTTGGGTATGATGGAGCAAATGTTAGTGAGGCTAAACGAGGATCACTATTCTTATAGTCCCCATCGAGTGAAGATGGAGATCAACAATTTAAGAAAAGTAAAGGACATGATCAGTGCTCTGATGAAGGAAATAAAGGAGGAGAAGGAGGATGAAGAGGAAAGGATAAGGATGAGAGAATGGAACGAAAAAATTGAAAAAGAAGAAGAAAATGAGAAGAGGAAGAAAGAAGAGGAGAAGCAGAAAGAAGAGAAAAAGAAGAAAAAGGAGGAAGAAAAGAAAGAAAAGAAGAGAAAAAGTGTAGGACAGAAAATAAGAAGCTGGTGGAGAAATAGAAGAAATTAGAGGAAGAAGAAAACCAAAGGCCCTTTTCAAGGCCACCCACATTTCTCGAAAAGAGATCGACTTTCAATTGCCTACCCCATTTTTTTTTTGTGTTTAAAAAAAAATAGAGACCCCTCCCTGTTTCAATTTTCGTATGTTCCATTTCCATAGACCCATCAGGTCGGGACCATATTAAAATAGGGTCCCGACCCTGTTCCATTTTTCCCTTATCTCTCAACAGACCCAAGATTTTTTTTTTCCATGTTCAATTCCCCTTGAAGCTAGAGTGTCCAATGATTTTTTTTCATGTTCAATTCCCCTTGAGGCTAGAGTGTCCCATGATTTTTCCCCATGTTAAATTTCCATTGAGGCTAGATTGTCCCAGGGGTGTTTTTAATGCTAAGTCCCATTGAGGCTAGGGAATCCCACTTAACTACTATCGCTTGTATCAACAAACATTTTTAATTATTTACTGGAATTTGGAGCTGTAAGAACCGATGCACTCTTAAGTGTGGCCTTTATCTTATCAAAAGTCTCCTGGCATTTTTCAGGCCAATAAAACTTCGTTTTCTTGCTCAACAAGTTTGTCAGGGGGTCATCAGTTATGGAAAAATTTGAACTAAACGTTCGATAGTATCAAGCCGCACGCAAAAATCGCATCAGTTGCTTTTTACTGATAGGCACAGGGAATTCAGAGATACACTTGACGTTAGCAATTATAGGTTTAACTTGTCCATGTCCCACGATATGTCCTAGAAATGTTACACAAGCACGACAAAAAGGACTTTAAGAAAAATTAATTGTCGAATTTGCATCATTGAGTCTGTCAAAGAATTTCTGAATTGTCTCTAGTTGATCTTTCCAGGTGTCTTTGTAGATAATGGCATAATTAAGAAGAATCATGTTCATTTAATGATAAAATGTACAAGACGATGCTTTTATCCCAAACGGCAACACTATATTAATAAAGTCCATCTAGCGTCACTAATACCACAATTTCCTTTGACCTTTCCGTCGGTGGAATTTGCCAAAACCCTTTCAGAGAGTCAGATTTGGTGAGATATTTTGCATTTCCAATATTGTCGACCTTTCTTGGTAATGGAAATGAGCCTGTTTTAGTCACACTGTTCATCTTTATCTAATATGTGCACATGCGGAAAGTATTGTTTGGTTTCGGAACAAGTATACATGGTGAAATCCAGTCATTTTTACTCGATTCTTGGAATCATTCTCCAGCAAATACTGAACTTCTTTTTCAAATATTCCCGTTTGAGAGTGTTCATTCTCTACGGTGTTGGTTCACAGGTGTGGAATATACAATGTAAACGTCATGGTAGATTTTATTTGTTCTTGTATGAACATTTGGAAATAAGTGTTCATATTTATGTAATAGATACTGTAGTTCATTTTCTTCTTGTTGCTGCAGATGTGAAAGTTTCTGGTTCAGGTTATTCATAATTTCTGAATTCCTAAGATTGGTTACTCCAAAGTCACTACATCCCAATAACATTCCATCGCTTAAATCTTCACTGTGTGGGACGGGTAAAACTAAATTGATTGCATGATTAACTTGGCTATCGTTATCAACGTAACGGTATTCCTTTAATATATTTACATCCCAGGAGTACTATTACTTTTTTAATTTAACTCACTCATTTTCTTCTTAACTTTGTAAGGGCCATAATACCTAATCTCGAGACAATTTTAAAGAATGAGCAAGAGAGACAGAACTCTATCTCCAGACTGAAAAGTTCTCTCCATTGCAATTCCTTTCATTTCACCTGTGACATGAAATGCTGTATGCCTAATTCATGCATAACTTACTGGAAAATTCTAGACATAAAATGTTATCCTTGACTAGATTGGACAGATTTGGGAAGGACAAATTGTGTATTTAAAAAAATGTATTAAAGCTTTACCATTGTTTTAGTTTTTGTAATCCTCAAAGGAATTGCCTCATGGAATCTTGTAGACGCACACATTATGGTCCATAAGTATTGGTTGCCTGACTTGGTCTTGGATAAGAGAACGACACAGTCTAACATTATTCTGCTAAATGGTTCGTCAAATGCAGAGTCAGCTTGTTTATGAACCTTAGTATTCATCTGATATGGTTTTTCTACCATTTGACAAGTGTGACAAGATCAACAGTATTTACAAACATCACTTGTAACTTTTGGCCAATTAATGCTATTCAAGACATTGTAGTAAGTCTTCTTGATCCCTAAATGGCCGGCCAAAGGAGTTTTCATGGGCTAGGCTAAAAATGTCCTGTCTGTATGACTTTGGATCTAATGTTTGACCATTTGTCACCAGCAGGTACCTCAGGCTGTCTCCATAACAGGTATTTCTATGGCTTCAGTTTCTCCAACGGCCTTCTGAAACAAACAGGAGATCTCAGGATCTTTTACATATTCGACAAGTGATTCATTTGGCACCCATTGTTTTACCCCTTTTTGTAAACTCATATTTCCAGTGGCTGCTCCGATGACACTTTGATCAAGTATGCTTTTGATACTGTACACGTCTTCTTTATTGGTGTCCTATTGTAAATCATGCACAAAAATTAAAAGTTCCTTTTAACACCTCCGTTCATATCTTCCAGTTTATAGACAGACGGATCACATCCACGCACTTGTCTATTGATATGAAACATTTCTATTGTCCAGTTGGTAAATAACATTTGTCAGAAGTGCATTTTATTTTTCCAAAGCAAACACAATATTCGGTGTTTAACATTTCTTTTTTTCTTCTTCTTCTGGTTCTTGACGTTCCAAACACCGCCACTTCGTTTCAGATGTCACTTTTTCTGGAGCACATCAAATGCTACGATATTACTACTGATGGTATGTTTTGACAAGACGGGGTGATACGTCCATGTATTTGATGTCTAAAATATTTCCACATAGTTCTTTCAATGTTCTTTAAAAATGTTGTAAAACAACAGTTTGTGTTTCAGGATTTTCAGTGGCAATAATAAATGTGTCTTTTTTCAAATTCTTTTCAAAAGCTTGGTTAAGAAATTCGACGCATCTGTCTGTTTGTTATCGTATCAACCGCCTTATTTCATGGCCAATTTTAAAGCTTGTACTAATTCTAAACTTATTTAGAAGTCAAATGAACAACCCGAGCTCATTTTGATAACACGTCACAGACTCAAAACATAATATTGTTGAAATCGTTTGTCCGAACTAGACGAGAAAGACCGGATTAGTCTGCCTGCGACTGATGATCGATTACTATTTTCCTTTGATTTCTGGAAATTTTTCGTCGAATAGGTTGTGTAACGTTTACGTTGTATGTTCAGGAAACCATTTTCGCCCATCGTGCAGACGTAAACTGCTGAGTTTTGTTTTAGAGGCACGATACAATTGTTGAATTCATCCGTAGCCAGCAGCATAAGCAAATTTGAGTAAATTATGGCTATAAGTTTATCCATGTGGTCTGCTCTTATTGCTGCACTCAGTAAGTTACTCACTATTCGATACTGCTTTTCGGTTCTTCGTGTTGTATTGTTTCATTGTTTGGTTTTGGATTGTGATGCTTGACTTGACCAAAGAGCAATAAGAGCAGAAGGAGACATCGGTTGTTTGGTTACTTTTTCTTCATTTTTTTTAAATTCTGTTTTCTTTCTTCGAGAGTGTCAGTCTAATCTTTTTGACCAATCTTTCGCTTCTTCGTGTCTGGGAGTCGGAAAAGCTGTCAACAAGGTTGTCGTGCTATGAGGAGGAGGAGGAAAAAGAGGAGACCGAGTTTGAAACTCTTCTCTTTTTCCTTTTTCTTCTTCTTCTATCCATATGACTGTTTATGTTGTCGTCTTTGCTTTTTGTTTTACTTCGGTCTCCATGGCATTTTTGACATCTCTCGGAGTAGGTTTAGCATCTCATTTAAAAATTTATGGGGAAACAATTGAAACTACATTGCAATAATTGTCCGTACAGTCGAGATTTTTCTGTTTCTGGCAAATCTGTTCGATCCGCCAATGATTTAATTCTTTTTATAGGTGTAATATCTCGGTGAGATTATGATTGAGGGGTATGTCCGTTTTCCGTATAAACTACAGAGTTCCAACCATCGTTTGTAAGGAACTAAATTTTAGTCCTTCGCTAAGATCGAAGAGCATACATTCCATAAAAGTATCCTTTTTATCATGTACCATATGATCTCGTCCCTCCTTCTAAAAGAATTACAGCAATTGATCCTCCTAACAAAAGAGCAACTACATTTAACAAAGTCCTTTCAGAATGGGCTGATAACCTCCTTGTTGAACGAGCATATTTTTGTCTTTTGACTGATGGGGATTTTCTTGTTCACCATTTAGCGAAAAGGTAGATGATGTCCTAATTGCTTATTCGGTGGTGTCACAAGATGAAGCCGGGTTGGGACTGGATTAGTGAAGACATTCAAAGTATCTGCGTTTATTAGATGCTTATTGATAAACGCAAATTAAATATTAACAAATCTGACACCATTATAAACAAAAAAGATAAGGAAAATTATAAAGTTCCTAACATAAAACTATCAACAACAATTAACTCAAGGAAAAGAACTCAAACACGAATTTAACAAATGGAATTTCAGACAAACGTGAATTAAGTCCTATCACCGATCAACAAAAGAAAAGTATATAATCTACACCCAAATATAAACAAAGTCTTGAATGTATCGTTCATGTAACGATATTGAAATGCATGTAAATTTGAATGTATCGTTCCAATAGCGATATTCAAATGCATGTAAATTTGAATGTATCGTTCAAATAACGATTTTGAAATGCGGGTAAATTTGAATGCATCGTTCATATAACGATATTGAAATGCATGTAAATTTGAATGTATCATTCATATAACGATATTGAAATGCATGAAATTATGAACCTATCGATCGTTCATATAACGATATTGCAATAGGAATGAATGAAAATTTGCTCAGATAGCAATAGTGAAAATAACAACGTGGAACACATATATATAACTATCGTGGCGCCCATTTGACGTCCAAGATGTAATTCCCGTTCCACTCGCTCTAGTCAATGGTCAGAGAAGCGCCCACGCATGGTCCGCCCCTCTCAGTCTGTTGAAGGATCCCTCGAGAGCCTTCACATTTAACACAGACCAAATGGTCGCGAAGCCTTGGTCTCTCGCATCGAGAAAACCAGTACACTTTTCCGATCCAACGTCACCATAACACAGTGTATACGTCACACGAAACCACAAAGAGTTCTGTGACTCCACATCAAACCATGTATAAGGCATGGCAGGCAGCTAACATTATAACAGCTAAACTGTGTAGTACATATGACACGGTTAAGTAATTCTGCATAGATATATGTTCGCATGCGCGCACATGAATTCGTTACCCATTACATTAATCGTTCAATGCATGCAGCGTATAATTAAATTCAATTTGTCTGTTCAGTTACAAATAGCTAACTCGAACCAGACTATAGTATTTCTAATATGGCGTTGTATAACCTAGTATTGACTCTCTGTAGAATTTAGAATAAATTCTAAAACATCTAAAGTATGAAACAATTCTGTCATATAACACGAATAGTAATAAAGAATACTTAAATTTCATTACCTCTACAGCTGGAGATTTGCTCCCGTAAAGGTGTTAACACCTCTTAGTCCCATCCCAACATATATGGTTGGTTAGGACATAGAAGTGGCACCCTGTTTTTTTCCAAATAGTGTTGTATGCTATGGGTTCCCCTGTCCACCCACCAATGTGTTATAAATGTTTGTGTTATAAAATTAATAAAAGAGTATAAATAATTTAGCAGGGTTACTCTTTGTTTTGTTCGTCAAATGATATTGGTTTGATTATCCTTTGAGGTTTGGAGAGAATGTACTATCTTCCCTTTGCCTGGGCTGGCAGTGGGTCTGATTTCCATTTTCTCACAAGAACTTAGGAGAGTACTAGCTCCTTCTAAAGTTATATAAACTTTGAGGTAGCTTTCTTCCCCTTATTTTGCTTATTTGTTTGCTATGTTAGTGACTCAGCCAGAGTCAGGAAAGTCCAGTGTATGTTGTTCATGGTGTTCATGCTGTACATTGTCCCCATATTTGTGTATGGACGGCATTATCTAGGTCAAATTCATCTCAGGTTTTTATTCCTTTTTAAGGCTTAACATTTTTTAAATGAGGCTTTGCCTTTAAATCCAAATGATAAAATAATAAAGTGTCTATACTGCATTGTTTTACTGTTTATGAGTGCGTGTTGCTTGTGTCTATTGTATGCCTTAGTAAAAGTTACTTGTTTATTGTGTGTATCAAAAGGTTTGGTATATTTTGTGCCATAGCACTTGTTGATTGGTCTAATCTGGATTTTCCATTAGGGATGAGTATTTATTTTATATTTGCATTTGCTTGTGTATTTAGTATTTGTTTTATTTGTTTAATGTGTTGGTTATATGAGTAGGTACCTTGACACCTTATGTACAAAAAGGGATTGAAAGTCTCCATCACGCGGACGTGATGGAAAACATCACCATTTTAGATTTTCATTTTGAAGCATCTTGACGCTTCGTTTCTGAAAAGGGATTGAACATTTCGTTCAATCACGTATGTTAGTTTGGGCGCAAGATTGTTTTAGATTAGATTATTAGTTATGTTGTAACATGATCACGAGAATTACTTACTTAGTTGGATTAAAGTGATTTTCGCTCCAATGGAGCATGTATCACTGTTTAATGCACGCACAGCGTGCTATTTAATTACTCCTGAGGGGAAGGAAGGAGAGCCACATCCCCCAGGCTTTTATGTGTTCATGGAACACTTATTAATTAGGCCATCAGATCGAGGTACTATTTAGTTCCTAGCGATTTGGATGTATGGCCGAGGTGAGTGGGATTGGACCCAGCACGCACTCATTGCTAAGGTTGCATTGCTTTGCTGATTGAGACGAGTGGGATTGGACCCAACGCGCACTCGTGTATTTGGCTATGGGGGCGTGCACTGCACGCGTGATGTTTGATGTCAGGTCGTGGTAGAGGAGGAAGAGGCTTATGGATCGGGAGGCGGTTCGTGGCACAGTTTTGGCGTTTCTAAGCTCCAGGGTATAGTTCTAAAAGTGTCGTCCTGCATAGTTTGGAGGATAACTCTGTGATGTTTTAGAGTAGGTTAAAGATAGATAGCCAGGTTGATAGTCATGGGTTTTGATGTTGCCACCTTGTGTAGCGGGCCCTGATGGTCTTAGGTATTTGGGACCACCTTGATTGGTATTGGTTTTTAGGGTCTTAGTATTCTAATTAGTGCTGTTTTCGTTGCAGTTTTGTGCTGCTGGATCTGATGGTCGTTGGGTTTTAGACCACCTTATACGTGTTAATTTGGGGTTATACTTCCTTAAGCAGAGAGTTTATTATTTTGCAGCCTTGTGCTGCGGCATCTGACAGTCTTTGGAGTTTAGACCACCTTATATATTGATAATTTGGGGTCGTTTTGTTCCTAATCTGTTTTAGTGTGGACGATCCTGATGGTCTGGTTTCAAGACCACCTTATACAATCTGGTTTTGGGTCCTGTCGGTAACTCTAGGTATTTGTTGATGGCTGTCACCATGGGTTTGTGTGAGTTCGCAGAGGCGTTAATTTTCATTCCAGATGTTGTTTAAGAGACAAGGAGACGGTTAAGAGTAGAGCAGGAAGGCAGTATAGATAAAAAATAAAAAAATAAAAAATATTTTTTTTGGTAAATGTTTTAAATTTTGTTAAAAGTTTTAAAAATTTTTAAAATTTTTTTAAATTTTTTTTTTCAATCTTTTTTTCGTCTTGAATTTCTTATTTATTTTGATTCCTTATCTTATTGGTTTGGAGTGAAAACTTGTTTTCTGGTTATTTGTATGTTATTATGTAGTCCTGTTTTAATTAATTCCTATTTTCCTATTTAATTTTTGTGTGACCTTAATTGGTTTTTATTATTCGGGCTATGAACGGCTGTGAACCCACGAGACCTAGCAGGCCGTTACATCACGAGAATAATGCAATTGCTTAATTTTGGACAGATTAGTTGCTAGGCTTGGGATTATGTGTACCAAATAATATAAATAAGTAATATATATAAATAATATAAACATACAGTTCGATGGACGGTCTGGGGCTACCGTGAATACTTTTTGTATGTCATATTATGCCAAATTGAGAATGAGTTCCAGATTGTCTAAGAAATATACGCTACCTTAATTGCTTGTTAGTTTTTTGTTGTACAGTACCTTGGTGCTTGCATATTTTATTAGTATGTGTTTTTGTGTTGTAGTGTTTTGTCATATTATTTGTTATATTTGATACGGGGGGGGGGAGCTGTGTTTTTCCTCTTTTGAGCGCCTAAAAGGTATAAAACCCAGTCCTTCCTGTATTTATGTTATTTTTCCATATCTGTATTAGTTCATAACCGTGGTTCTTTCGCGAGAGGGCAGTCAAAGTGTATATTTTGGTATAAATATAAGACATTTCCCTTGGTTCCCTTCAGGATAGCTAGTTTTATAGCTCTTCCAAGGTGTTTGTCTTAGATTGTTGCTTTTTAGCTAGCATGTAAGATGCTATTCACAAAAGGGATTGGTATAGTCTTTTTGTACTATAAATAATGCATCTAAGTTATCTTCAATGGTTTGTTTTTTTATGTTGTGAATTTCTTGTAGACATATAACGTCATAGTTCCTTGCTAAGTTTATTAATTTGTTAGTTTTGTTTGGACTTAGACCGTTAACATTGCATGAGAGTATTTTTATTCCTTTTTTTATCCATGATATGAGAGAATTTGTTTGTTTTCTGTTGTTTATATCGGTTTTGGTTTATAAGAGTAGGATTAAATGGTCATTTCTTATATTACTTTCTTCTGTTGTTGTTGGTGGTGGTGGTTGTGGAGGTGGTGTTTTTTGCTGTGTTTTGTTTTTTTTGTTTTGTTTGGTCTTTTTTGGGTCCCTCAGGCACTTTTTGTTTACTGGGGCTTGTTGGTGGAGTTTTGTAGTTTGGTGCTTTGTAGTTGTGATCGTTTGGTGGTGCAGTTGTTGCTTGTGTTGATGCTTGTGGTGTTGTTTCGGGTGCTGTTTGTTGTTCATCGATTGGGAGGATAAGTGCTGTTGTTGTGTCATTACCTTTAACAATATTATTTTCTTTGTTCCTTGTGTCATTGGGGTCTCTTTTGCTTCTTTTGGTGTAGGTGTTGTCTGAGGTGTCGTTTTTTTCTGCTTCTTTTGTGGGTTTCTTTTTGTGTTCTTCTTGTTTAGGTGATTTTGCTTTTCGTTTGTTTCTTCTGCGTCTTGAGGTTGATGGTGTTGGTTTAGTTGGTGTTGTGTTAGTCTCCATGTCACTGTTTTCTGGTGTTTGATTTTGTGGTGTGATAGTTGGTGGTTCGTCATTTTCTGCCTCAACCAACATTTCGTCTTGTTCTGTATCTGATTCTTGTTCTTGTTGCTGTGTTGGTTTTGGTGTGTTCTGTTTAGTTGTTGGTGGGTTTTCACTTGCCACCTGTGCATAAGTTGTGTTCTGTTGTGTTACTGAGTTGCCATCAGATTCGTTTTCTAAGTCAATTTCTAGCTCATCCTGGTTCTGTTGTTTGTTTGTTTGTTTGTTTTTTGTAAGTGCAGCGTCATTTATCGTGACCATTTTTCCCACAGTTGCCACAAGGACTTACCATGTGGCAATAGTAGAACCAGGTTTGGACCGGTAGTCCATATAGTTTGAAAAATTCTGGGATGTGTGCAGCATCCTGATAGTTTACTTTTACAATAATTTTCCCGGTGCAGAGCCCTGGGATTGCCTTATATGTATCGCATTTTGTATTGTAGACAAGTATTCCAGTTCTTTTTTCAAATCCTTCACGGAATACTTTTAGATGGATTTCTTTTGGAAATCTTGACACAGAGATATCGGCAAACTTTCTTTGCATTAATTTTGTGATTGGTGGTGGTGGGCTCACTTTGACCACCCTCTCGCACAGGATTATATTGCCTTTGGGCAATAGAAGCTCTTTCTTCTTGGGATATAGAATGAAAATTCCCCTTCTAATGTTAGACAGTGTATCCATGTTTACAGAGTTAATCCCTCTATCAGCTAGGGCTGCTATGACCTCCATTGTGGTAGGTCGTTCAGTGCTGTTTACCTCGGAAAAATCGATTGCTTGTGCCCAAGGGTCACGGTATGCCTTAAAAAGGCGTCCTTGTTCAATTTCTTCTTCTTAAAAAATTGCTTGAGGAATGCCTCGCCGCTTGCATGTGTGTTTACATTAGTGGCCATTTTCTTGTGGGTTAATAGCTCTTAAAAGGGTTTTATTAAGAAATAGCTTCATTTAAAACCAGGTTATGGCTAAAATAATATTGGTGTACTGTTGTGTACAACCTAGTGTTGCTTGAGTGACAGCAGATTGTGATGTTTTACCTCTCGTAATTGATCGCACGGGAAAACTCAGTCTCTGACCTAGTTCCCTTGGACAATCAAGTGTTGTCTTTCGTAAAGTGGTAAGCTTTCTGACAAGACTCGTCGTAATGTAATTTGGTTATAGAGAATTTGCTCTTTATGTACACTACATGTGACAGTATGCGCAGCTAGGTACTTAGGTTTTCCGCTGCAGGCAATTCGCACGTGCAGTATGGTCTGAGTTTCGCTCAGTATTTCGAAATAACTAGAGCCGAAAAAATATACCACCCTCGGGTGACGCTGTACGCGGCAACGAAACCCGAGTACATTTTTGACAACATATACATATTGATATAACTCATCACAATTCCTTGACAGGTGGCTTTGTCAGTCACCATTACTTCTCTAACACTAAAGCAATATTTACATACAGTATCAATGATTTCTTTTGGTGGTTGTGGATAATTTGTTTTCGTATCAAAGCACTGGATTTTGTCAGCAGCGAGAAAGCATTCCAATATTCGTTTTACGAGGAGGGTGCCCCTTCTTTTTCCTGTTTAGGAAGATTTATTTCGACGCTATCGATGATGATGGTTTTAATTTTGTGAAATCTTTGTTTGAGGAGGACAAATATGAAGTGAATCTTATCCAGCACGTTTTCCTTTAAATACCGGAACATGTCTCCTTGGATTGCCAGGACATCGCACCAATGTAACTATAGACAACATTCGACCATGACGTGTTTTCAGTGGATCAAATATTACCAACTTGTTTGGACAAATCCAGTAATGTTGTAACATGTGTGTTTTGCCTTTTACGTTTGTATTAGGAGAGACCACTTTTTAGTTTCATCAGCAGCTACTAGAGCATCAGAAGACGACGTCGACGGAGAACTTGAAGTTCCTTTAGAAATGGGTTTCCATTTTGTCCTCAACTCGGGAAAAAATGGTCTTAAATCAAATTTGGTAGGCAGCATCACGAAAGGAGGAAAAATAAGAGGCGGTATGCACCGTCTCTGAGCGAGGTTTTCTTGAGTAGGTGCAGGATGTTATTTCTTCATTTGGATTGCATTTTAAAAGTGACTATTCATATGGCATATGTTGTACCTCCATGGGAAGAAGACGATGACTGCTCTTGATCTGCTTACCGATAAGTGTACCTAGCACGATGGACGTAACAGCAGATTTACGACTGAAAGGGAGTACGTGATGGGAAATATCTATGCTGGGACACAAGTGGTAGCTGACCAGATTTTAAACAACGTGTGTGATGGATGGAGAGAGAAACATGAACTTTCTCTTATTTGATTGTTTGTTACTTGTTTTGTTTTAGCTTTTTCTTATAAATGAACATTTAATGTAAATAAGTTGTATATGAGGTGATTTTTAGAAAGGCGTGAACTTTAATTTTAAAAAGTAGTTTAATAGAATCAAGAACTAAATAACTAGTAAATAGGTTTGTTTTATGTCCAAATGTTAATGTATTAAATGGATAGTGCTTAGACCAAAGCACAGGCCAGAAAACCCATGTATATACTTGAATAAAAGTTTTGTACCCATACAATAGACGTTTCTTTTTCGAGTCTCTATTCTATCTGTGAGTCTTTCTTTAGAACATTTCTGTCCTCTTTTCTGTGTGTTTGGATGTGTATTTGTTTGTTTCTGTATGTCTATGTCTGTCCCTATCAACTCTTTGTCCCTACAAATACATTTCACCCTTTAAAAAGTGTTGACCCTATTATCTCCATAACGCCACCCAATGTTCAATTCCCACTGATCTCCAGGTTACATTCCCATGTTAAATTCCCATTGACGCCAAAGTGCAAACCCCGTATTTTAACTTTAAGGTCCCATTGACGCTAAAGTGTCCCCATATACTACTAGTCATGAACTTCATTCGGAACGCTAGTAGTGAATAGGGACGATCTGGAGACAATGGGACTTATCATTAAAAACACCCCTGGGACTGTCTAGCAACAATGGAAAATTAACATGGAGAAAAATCGTCGGACTGTCTAGCGACAAGGGAAATTAACATGGGAAATAGAGTTTGGGACTGTTGAGCGACAAGGGGAAATTAACATGGGAAATAGATTTTGGGACTGTTGAGCGACAAGGGGAAATTAACATGGGAATAAATCGTGGGACTGTTGAGCGACAATGGGAAATTAACATGGGATTTTTAAAAAAAAAATATAAAAATAAAAAAGGGTAGGCAATGGAAAGTCAATCTCTTTTCGAGACCTATGAGTGGCCCTGAAAAGGGCCTTTGGGTTGATGTTAATGTATCCATTAACATAAAGGGCACCGCATTGGTCTTCTTCTTGTCCTTAGGCTGCGTCTCACTGTAGTACCGTAAATCAGGACTCTTTTGAGGCATATTTGTCTTTCTACGTAGATCCTACGTATCCACAGACTGGTGTCTGTCCTGTGGACAACTGTCCACTTGGATCGGACATACATGGGTATGTCCGTCCGGAACATCATTGAAGACACAAGCGTAGAAGATTGAACATCGGTCCACATCTTGAGGCACCGAGAACAGGTGAATCAATGCAGTGAACTACACTTATTTATAGGTAGAGGTAGGATTGAAACGGATTGAGTTTGTTGACAAATCCAAACACGCGTTACAAAATTCAGTCAGCCCGCATCCAATCCGAAGAGAGCAGTCTGTGACGTCACGTGGTCTATATAGATTCGCTAGCGCCTGTGTGCAGTCAATCTATGCGACAGTGATTCAACATGACGGAAACTCAGAAAACGATCCATTGGGGTGCACCAGCAGTGGAGACCGCCCAAGGGAACCCGGACTTACTTTCAGAAGAGGTACATTGGGATTTTGTGGATTTTCTTACCTCGCGAGAATTTGTTCCGGAACCTTCGTCACCTTCTTCATTACCGCAATTGGAGAATTTTAGACAGAGACAGAAAGAAGAATTGGAGAAATTTATACAACGACAAAAGGAAGCGGAACAAGCTTTTCTCCTACAGCAACAACAGCAAGAAGAAGAGGTAAGAAAAAAACAAGAAGAAGAAGAAGTAGCAGCAAAGAAACAAGAGGGTGAAAATCAAACGGTCACGGAACTGTTGCACATTTTAGCGGAGTTAAGAAGTCTGAAACAAATGTATCAGACTTCTTTATTACGACCGAAGAGAATACGACCTTCCCGAGCTAAACACGTCAACCCTGTGACTAAGCCTACCGTACCACCCTTAGTGATTTCAAGCAAATCATCCTCATCAACAGTACGCAGTCCAGAAGTAGGCCTTGGCCGTGGCAAAGGCTTAAGGCAGTTAAAGTTGATTGCTTAAACTCACCCCTACACCAAAACCCAAAGGCCTTTTCAGGGCCACCCACTTCTCTCGAAAAGAGATAGACTTTCAATTGCCAATAACTCAAAAATCAACAAAAAACCCATTTTACCCCTATAGTACGTGTATATGAGTGCGTGAGTGTAGCTTCTTATTTAAAATCAAAACTCAAAGACACTTACCTTATATAATTAATTTATTCTTTTATCAATAGTTACAATCCAATTCACAATTCACAACAGGGCACTTTAAAAAGTTCTTACACTCCTTCTGTCTCATTGTTTAGTCTCTCTGTTTTTTAAATTTCTTCACCGTCACAGTCTTTTCCTCCTCTTCCTCTTCACTTTCTTTCCTTCTTGTTTTCTTCTCCTGTTTCTTTTTCTTTACCTGGCTGCTTTCTTCCTCTGAAGAATCCCTCTCTTCCTCTGAAGAATCCCTCTTTTCTTCTGACTCCTCTTGTTTCTTTTTTGGGCAATCTGGAGACCAATGTCCTTTTTCTTGACAATAATAACAGGTATCTTGACTTTTGTCTTTTCTAGCCCCTGTATTTATTTTTTGACGGTCTGGACACTCTGAAGACCAATGCCCTTTCTTTTGACAGATATAGCAAGTATCTTCACTTTTATCTCGAAAGGAAGGAGAATAGTCCGTCGGCTGGTCTGAAGAGAATTTTCTAATGATCCCTCGCAAAGCTCTGATGAAACGTTCGATTTGGCTAGTCTCTTCCATCGTTGTGCTCGGTTTCAGAGTGAAATGAATAGTGAAAGGACAAGACACACACCCTTTTATATACGCTGGTTTGCCATGACTATAAATTAGTCTATGGTGTTTAAACTTGAGTCATTTGACTTTTTGCACTCAAGATGAAACGATCCAATTCATTTGAGAAGAAAGAAGAAGAAAGTAAGAGGCAGAAACGTGATCTATCGCCTCGTACCAGGGCTGAAGTCTTGGCACAAATTCATGCCAATGATTTTGAAGAGGACATGAGTGAACCAGAATCCAAACCCTCTAAACAAAGTTCGCCACCCTTAGTCAACCCTGAAAAATACTATTCCATTCGAGAGACGGAAAAGCGCTCCTCTAGAAAATTTAGAACAACGGCTTACAAATACACGGTGAAGTTTAAAGATTTCAAGTCTGAAGTACCGTTAGAGAAAGCAGAAGGGTTCATCACTGGGGTGTGGGATTCTTTGCTCACCACACTCAAGCGACAATGTCAACCCAAAGAAGACGATCGCTTGAGACTCTCCATACAAGACGACGGTTTGAAATCCCCTGTTTGGATCGAGTTTAGCAACCCTGCAGAATTGACTGCTTCCAAAGTCATGGACAAGATTCAACACGTACAACAATCCAATGACCAGTTTGACATCACCGATGGAAAAGCCACACTGGACATGACCCACGTCTCTCCTACTCAAGGGACCGGACAACGCAATAAGGTGTCACTGGTGAACGACCTTCGCAGCACCAAAACGAGTCTCGTCCAAATTCACAATTCTCAAGACCAGATGTGTTTAGCCCGAGCCATCGTGGTGGGACGAACCTATGCCAACAAGAACGACACGGTAGAATGGAAAAGAACCTGGAAAACTATTCAACGATCAGACCGAGCCAAACAACGAAACGAAGCAGAACTCCTGTTGCAACAAGCTGACCTATCCAAAGACACACCCTGCGGCATTCCTGAAATGCAAAAATTGCAAGATGTCCTAGCTCCACGCTACACCTTGAAAGTACACCCTCAAGAAGTGCGTGGGCCTCAGTTGTTTCGAGGCCAAGACGTTAAGGACGGAAAATAAATTCATGTATATTATCACGATGGACATTTCGATACCATTATCAGTATCACTGCATTCCTGGGATACGGTTATTACTGTGAGAAATGTGACATGGTTATAACAATCGAGAGCAACACAAACATTGCGGATCGAAATGCTCAGGATGTTTGGCCTCTCCACCCTTTCTGAGCGAAGGACAAGAAAGAGTACATTGTCCGGCTTGTCTGCGCACGTTTGTCAGCCCTGCCTGTCACCAAGAACATCTGAAGACGCAAGGTTCACAGCAGAAATGTGCTTGTCAACTCCTGAGATTGTGCCCTACCTGTGGACAAGGCCTATGTACCAATACTGTCAAGGCACACGTATGTCGAGGAAAGAAAAAATGTCACATTTGTCATCACATCGTGGACTTGGAACACCAGTGCTACGTGGAAAAATACCAACCCCCACCAGAGAAAGAGGATGGTCACAAGAAGAAGAAAGGCAATTTCATCTTTTTCGATTTCGAATGCATGCAAGAGACCGGCATTCACATTCCTAATTTCTGCGTGGCTCATCGAGCGTGCGAGAAGTGCATTCAAGAACCTATCTTGAGTTATTGCCCTCACTGCAGTAAGATTCCTGGAGGACGTGAAAAAATCCTTCGAGGGCCGAACACGCTAGCCGATTTCGCTCGATGGTTCTTAGACCCCATCGACAAGACGTGGAGCCAAGAAGACATCGAACGTTACGGAGATTGTCATCGTCATGCCACGGTGATGGCTCACAATTTCTCCGGATACGAATGACAGTTTCTTTTGAGGTACTATACGGAACATGGCACCGAACGTCCTAAAGTGACTTTGAACGTAGCCAAAATCATTTTCATGCAAGTGGGACAAGCACAGTTTAAAGATTCGATGAGCTATTTGGCCATGCCTTTGAGTCGAATGCCTAAAACGTTTGGAATGACAGAAATGGCTAAAGGGTACTTTCCACACTTTTTCAATACGGAAGCCAATCAACATGCCGTTCTACCCCATTTACCTGAGGCTCACTATTACGACCCCGACAACATGCGTACCGAACAACGAGAAGCTTTCTACGCTTGGTACCAGGCTCACGCCTCCGACCCTTTCGACTTTCAGGAAGAAATGCTAAAGTATTGTCGTTCCGACGTGGACATTTTATGGCGTTGCTGTGGAAAATTTCGAGAACTGTTCATGGAACACGGAGGGGTCGATCCTTTGAAAGAAGCTTGCACCATTGCCAAAGCGTGTTCCTTAGTGTACCGGCAACGGTTCATGCCTGAAAACACCGTGGCTGTCATCAGTCCTCAAACGACCCACTATGTCAAACGTCAATACTCGGTCAAAGCCCTACGTTGGTTACATTACTTGTGCGACAAGGAAGACAAATGGATTCAGCATGCCCGCAACGGAGGAGGCGAAAAGACCATCGGAACGCATTCGGTTCATGGTTGGGACTTAGAAAACCCCAAGATCGTGTACGAGTTTAACGGTTGCTTATTTCACGGATGTCCCGTCTGTTACCCTGACCGCGACATTAAAAATCAGTTTTTACAACGAACCATGGAAGACTTGTACCAGGACACTTGTCAGCGACGCTTGAAGTTAGAACAGCAAGGATACCAAGTGGTGGAAATGTGGGAACACGAAAACGATCACCGTTTGAAAACCGATACCGAGTTTAAACGTGCCGTGGAAAGTTACCAGTTCATGGACCCCCTGAACCCGAGGGATAGTTTGTACGGAGGAAGGACCAATGCCACCTGTTTGCTGTACCAAGCCGACGAAGAGAAAGGAGAAGAAATCAAATACTTGGACGTGTGTTCGCTGTATCCTTACGTGTGCAAAGATTGTCACTTTCCTGCAGGGCACCCGCAATTGCTGACGAAAGACATCGACCTGAAAAACATTCGACAATACGAAGGCTTGATCAAGTGCAAAGTTTTGCCTCCCACGGACTTGTACCATCCCGTGTTACCTCACCATTGTCAAGGCAAACTGATGTTTCCTTTGTGCCGTACTTGTGCCGAAACGTGCAACCAAGATCAGACTTCTCAGCACACCCAGGAAGAACGGCTTTGACGGGAACCTGGGTCAGCGTAGAATTGTTCAAAGCTCTGGACATGGGGATACCAACTGTTAGAAGTGTACGAAATTTGCCACTTTCCCAAGACACAACAATACCACAAGGGTGACCCCACGCAGAAAGGCATTTTCGCAGACTACGTGGATGCCTTTCTGAAACTGAAGCAAGAAGCCAGCGGCTATCCTTCCTGGTGTCACACTTCCGAAGACGAAAAGACATTCAAAGAGAAATACTATGAACAAGAAGGCATCACTATAGATCACATCGAGAAAAACGAAGGCAGGCGATCGTTTGCCAAAGTGATGTTAAATTGCTTGTGGGGTAAAATAGCACAACGTCCGTGTTTACCTAAGACGGAATATTTGACAGAACCTTCCCGCTACTTCCAGATGATTCACGACAAAACCAAATTCATGAAACACGTGGACGTCGTTCGCGAGGATTTGATCTTGGTCAATTACGAAGAAGATCTGCTCTTTGTACAAAACGACCCTTTTGGAAATGTCATCATTGCGGCTTACGTGACAGCTCATGCTCGCTTAAAATTGTACGAAGCTTTAGAACTGTTAGGGGAAAGCGTCATGTACTTTGACACGGACAGTTGCATTTACATCCATCACCCGAGTCAACATTACCCTGACATCGAAGGAGACCGTTTAGGAGCCTGGACAGACGAGCATCCCGACGACAAGATTCTAAGTTTCGTCAGTGGCGGTCCCAAAAAGTACGGCTACGAATACCGGGACCCACAAGGAGAAGTGCACACGACGTGCAAAGTGAAAGGACTGACTCTGAATTATCGTACCAGTCGTGTGGTCAACTTTGGGGTATTGAAAGAAGCCTTGCAATCGGGAGAGGATGTAAACTTTAAAGTCACCACCTATCAACCGAACAAGATTGTACGTTTACCCACTCACCACATCGTCAGTCGGCCCTTAGAAAAAGTCTATCAAATCGTGTACCAGAAGCGAGTGCGACTACCCAACCACTTTACATTGCCGTATGGACACGTCGGTATTGGTCTGTATATAAAAAGGAACCCTAGGCAAGATCGATAGTTCATTGTGACTACCAAGACCAAGCGAACAAGATGAATACTTTCAGAGAAACACAAAACAGGTTGTTTCGAAAGGCACAATTCAAGTGTGAGGCTTCTGAAGCGGAATGCAATTGTGAGCCTTGCGATGGGTACGATGCTGTACGTTGTGACCTTAGCGATGCCGTAAAGCATCATGGGAACTTTGTTCTCACTACCCCTATCATGGAAAGTGATGCTGTGCGTGTCAAACCTGAGGGATGCAAAAGTGATGCCGCTCGTCCTCTTGGACATTTTACTGGGTTTCGTTTTAAAGCGGAATGTTCACCTTCACGTCTACCCCCCTACGGATGTCATCCAGCCCTGAGCAAACTCCTGTTCATGTCACCCAATCCTCATCGAAACGAACCTGTGAAAGACGAATATTCGTTTCCTGTGCGTTTGTCGGAATACTGCGACTTTGAAAATCGTCTTCAATCGTTCAAAGGAAAATGGCCTAAGTATCTGGGAGGCCCGACCCCCGAAGAATTAGCCAGAGCCGGATTTTTCTACTTGGGCGAAGGAGATAAAGTCAAGTGCTTCAGTTGCGGTGTGTCACTTCACCACTGGGAACCGCAAGATTCGGCCTACGTAGAACATGCTCGATGGTCACCGAATTGTCATTACTTACCCTTAGTGGGACCGAGACATTGAAGTAACTTACCATAATCTACTCATGGATACTTTGCTAGAGAACATTCTTGCCTTGCCTGTGGAGTTGAGAGAACGCATTTACCGAGAGCTGGTCAAAATACAAGTGAAACGTAAAGAACAATTGCATCCGTTACGTCACCGGTGTTTGAACCACTGGTACCTGAATGCTATACAAGGACTGATTCAGTTGAAAGTGTTCCATTGGACAGACATTGATCAACGATCCCCTAGTTTTAAAAAGGTTTTGTTTGCTCTGGATGATTCTATCTACTACATTGCAAACTTACTGCATCGAATTCCAGAGGAAGAGTTAACGAATTACCAACATCTTGTTCACAATGTCAACTTAGTGAAAGAGGAAACTTCTGAACGAATTGTAATGTGTAAATTAGTAACTAAACGATTTAAATTCGACACTGAAGTAAAACCATGTCTGTGCAAACGGTACATTTCTTGTGTTAGACAAAAGAGGATTTAGTATGACCTATTCATGGATACTTTGCTAGAGAACATTCGTGCCTTGCCTGTGGAGTTGAGAGATCGCATTTACCGAGAACTGATCAAAATACAAGTGAAACGCAAACTCAAAGTTATTGAACCGTTTTTAAATTATGCTCTGTTTCAAAGTATAAGAAGACTGATTATGAGTGGATATTACATCAGGCACAAAGGTAAACGAGGCTATTGGCCACCACCCAAGGATTACAAAAACAGTGTATATACTTATGGATACTTTACAAGAGAACATTCGTGCTTTGCCTGTGGAGTTGAGAGAACGCATTTACCGAGAGATGGTCAAAATACAAGTCAAACGTAAAGAACAGTTGCATCCGTTACGTCACCAGATCTTTAACCACTGGTACCTGAATGGTATAAGAGAACTGATTCGTCAGAAATTGTTTCAGTGGTCAGACATTGTTCAAAATTTTGAGGTCGCCAATGATCGACATGTCCATAATTTTGGTTACTTCGAGATTCACCTAGTGCAACGCATTGAGGAAGACAAGTTAAAGGATTACAAACATATTTTACGTGGAATCTACTTAACGGAAGAGGAAACTCCTAAACGAAGTTTGAAGTTTAGGTTACAGTTTGGAGCATTTAAATTTCCAACTGGAGAACGAAGATGTCTGGCTAGAAAGTACGTGTATTGCATCCGAAAAAAAGAGAATATAAAGACAGGCTGTCATGTCGAGGTTTTTATCACATGTAATCCAACAGATTCCGTGGAAGGAACTCAATGACCATATTCAAACCGTGGATCATTACCATCGATTATTACGAGAACTGTATCCATTCAATTTGGGTCGACAAGTGGTGTGTGTCTTAGTGACTTGTTTTCTGGGATTTCGTTTACCAGCCGATTCCTTGTGGACTCTTTACGAACAGTATTTACCACCCCATTCAACATGAAAGTGGTGCCTTTAAATGTTCACCAGAGACTGCTTTTGCTCAAAGCTTTACGTTTTCATCTGGATACTTCTCGACCTCTACGGGAAAAAAAGATTCGTCAACTTTTAGCTACCCAAGACGTGTGTGACGATGTGTGTGTAGCTTGTGACTTACACCCCCATTGGACAGATGTCCGTGCCTGGAAAAAATGGGATTTTGAGGCTTGGACCCAAGAAGTGGCCCAGTATGCTCGAGAGTTGTGATCCTTCCTTTCAACGTCCAAAGAAAAAAGTTACTTTTCAACCTGTGTTAGTGACGGTGCCAGAAGAACCCGTCACCCAGGACGGGACTGTCGTGGACAGGCCTGAAAGACCCTTTCGGGAGGACACTTGTGTGACCTTACCCCATACTATAGAACTGGTTAGAACATTACCCAGAACATGTTGTTGTACAGACACTTGTTTTTATTCCACGTTAATGGTTATCATGTGCCTTTTATTCTTGTACTTAAGCCTTTGGCTTTTATGTATTTTTGTCTTTCGTATTCATGTTTGAAACATTCAATAAACGTGTTCTGAAAAAAGTATATAAACTCTTGTCTTGTTTGTTTTCGTGTCACAAGTGACATTTCTCACACTATGGCTACCTCTGCTGTCTCTGCTCCCTCTTCTCCACTGTCAAAGTCATCGACGAACACTTAGATCGTGCCAGTTGGGAGGCTTTGTATCTTCGCCATCCCTTTAACATGCTCATTGCTGGACCTAGCGGTTCAGGCAAAACCGAATTCGTCAAACGTTTGATCGAACATAAACATCATTTGATCGATCGGCCACCTCAACGGATCGTGTGGTGTTACAAAGAGTGGCAATCGGCGTACAGCCTCTTGCGAGAAACTCAAGGCGATTCCATCATGTTTGTGGAAGGCATTCCTAAAGAAGACGACGGCATCGTCTCTTACTCCCGTCAAACCCATTTGGTCATTTGCGAGGACATGTTAGGAGAAGACGAAGAAGAAACTAAACTGTGGTTCACGCGCAAAGGGCATCACCGTAATGCCAGTGTCGTTTACATCACCCAAAATTTGTTTCAACAAAGTAAAGCCCATCGCACCATCAGTCTCAATGCGCATTACGTGGTCTTGTTTAAAAGCCCTCGAGATAAATCACAAGTGCAAGTCTTAGCCAAACAGTTAGGGACGCCTTGGCTGACTCAGGCGTACGACGATGCCACTCAAACGCCACACGCCTATTTATTCGTCGATTTGAAACCTACAACCCCCGAAGATTTGCGATTTCGTACCCACTTGTTTCACCACTGGTGCCAAGACGGAGGGCCTGTCCTGTACACGTCTCCGTCCTCGACTTAATTTCACTCCCAAAAAAAATCTATAAAAACCTCAGACCCTTTTCTTCTGTCTCACACACAGTTTGAGCATGACGTCCCTTCAGTCGCATCTTCCCGTCAAATTGATTCGTGCCTTGTATGGCATCAGTCGAGAAAAAAATCCACAAATACGGGCTCGTGTCTTAGAAGCTAGTCTCAAAGAAGTCTTACGATGGTTCACGGTGATGGCACGTCAATTACTCCAAGGAATCATTCAGATTCCTCATCAAACCAAACGCTTTTTTGATCGAAACAAAGTCGCTTTGACCCAACTGGCCGATCCCCGCATCGACACTCAAACCAAAAAACAAATCATTTTGAAACCTGGAGGGAGCGGTACTCTAGGAGGGGTCATCATTCGCTCTCTCTTAAGATGGGATCCTAATGCCCCCAAACTTCTCCCCAAGAAAAAAGTCAAACGAAGCTCGAAGAAGAAGAAAAAGACCAGGTCCCCAAGGAGAACTTCTCCAGTGGCGGGACCCTCCTCTTACCAGACACCACCCCGGAAAAAGAAACGAAGTCCCCAGAAAAAGAAACAGAGAAAAAGTCCCCAGAAAAAGAAAAGTCCACAAAAAACTAGTCGCAAGAGAGGCACTTCGGCCAGAACGCAACCTTACACTCGCAAACCACCACCTGCAAAGGCGGTGACCGCGTCTCCGGCAGCCTCACGTTCATCCACTTCTCCGTTGATGACACCAAGAACTGAAGAGTACTTGGAGACGTTGATCACACCAAGAACTTCTCCGTTGATGACCCCAAAAAGATCTTCCCCAGTGGCAGGACCTTCCAATTTAGTGGCAGTGGCTGCTGCTCACAAAGTACCTTCTCCCAAAATCAAAGTCCAAGAAAGATCGGGCATGTTACAAAGTTTACTGGATTTGTCCAAGCAAGAACTGGCTCGATTTAGTCGGTTGCGTACCCATGCACGACGTGTCATGCCTGTCCTGAAGTTGATACGACGTAAAGACAATCAGTGGCGACGCGTTCCAGTATAAAAAAGGCCTGTGACCAAGTCGGGGTATCAGTGTTTTTGGTGCTGAAGACTCAAAGACGTCACCCTCCAGAAAACTTCCCTCTTCTAAACAGCCCCAAGGAAAGAAAACAAAAGGACTGCCTCCACGTTTAGTCAAACATGGGGACATGTTATCTGTCCTGTCCAAAGCTTCTCCACCTCTACGAAAAAAAACTCATTCAATCAGCTTCCAAAGAGGTCATCCACACCGTGTGCGAATGCTGTTTGAACGTCTTGAAAGGCACGATCCCTTTGTCCAAACACCAGAAACAATGCTTAGGCAAACATCGTCACGTTCTTCGCCAAATGGTTCAAAAGATAATTCCCATTCGTCAAAAGAAGAAGATGTTGGTCCAACGTGGAGGCATTTTACCCCTCTTGATAGGTCCGTTACTGAAAGGAGTCTTGGGAACCATGTTGGGAGGACTGGTGGGACGAAGATAAAAAGGCCCTCGGAAGTCCCAAGATCTCAGAATCGACCCCTGACAACCCCATGGAAGGACGAAAACTAGCTTTAGTGCCTTACAAACGATGGATGGAATACCATCGTTGGCAAGAACAACGCACCCCGCATTTACCTCCCAATCCCCATTTGAGCGAGATGTCGCAGTTACAACACGAATTGCAGTCCTTGATGGATCGCCAAGATTTGTCCGAAACAGAAAAATCGCAAAAGTACGGTCAACTCTTGCAACGACTGCAGCTCTTTCATCAGAAAGCTTTAGACGAAACAGCTCTACCCACTCTGAAAGATTTTAAGACCTTGATGAAAAGTCCAGCACCATCACCAGTACCAGTACCACCACTACCAGTGATCAAGACAGAAAAAGGAGAAGAAGAAGAAGGGTTTCAAACTCCACCAGAAAAAGTACGCAAGTTAACAACACCACCTACCTCCAGAATTGGATGGATTAAAAAGATGATGGCCACCCCTTCCTCATCACAAGAGAAAAAGAAAGTGAAGACAGAAGTGATACAAGAACCGATATCTCCTGTTCACACATCCTCCTCCTCGACACCTATTGCCGGTCGCACACACAAAGCATTGCAATCCAAGAAAATACCCCAAGAGATAAAGAGTAGCATCCTCCAAGAGTGGGTGTCTTATTAACACACAAACACAAAAAATGGAAAAAGTGTTAGCCAGCATTTACTACGATCCCTCCCATCCTGCAGGTTACGCAGGAGTTCAAAAATTGTATCGTGTTGCCAAAATGCGACTGAAAAGTCTCCGTTTACCTCAAGTGCAACGATGGTTACAAGAACAAGCTACCTACACTTTACACAAACCCATTCGACGCAAGTTTTCCAGAAGTCGCACCCGAGTGGAAGGCATCGATCATCAATGGCAAGCCGATTTAGCCGATGTCTCTCATTTGGCCAGTTACAATCGCGGCTACAAATATTTGTTTTGTGTCATCGACGTCTTTTCCAAATTTGCCTGGGTCGTGCCCTTGACTTCCAAATCGAGCAGCGAGTTAGTGCGAGCCCTGCATCGGGTGTTGAAACAAAGCGGTCGTCACCCTCTTCGATGGCAAACGGACAAAGGTACCGAATTTCTGAACCAAGCTTTCCAAAAAGAATTAAAGAAACGTGACATTCATTTTTTTACCACCGAGAATCCCGAAACTAAAGCCAGCATCGTGGAACGTTTTCAACGCACTTTGAAAGATCGCATGTGGAAATATTTTACGCATCACCACACTCTAAAGTACATCGACATCTTACCGCACCTGGTGCAAGCGTACAACCAATCTTACCATCGAAGCATCGGACGTGCCCCGCAAGAAGTGACTCCCGAGAACGAAGTGTTGGTGTTTGAGCGTCTGTTTGGTACGTCCCCGACGAGGGCTGTCCCCAAGAAAAGTGGAGTGTTGGCCGTAGAAGATTGGGTGCGCATAACAAAACCAAACGCACTTTCGACAAAGGTTACTTACCTAACTGGACGACCGAATTGTTTCGTGTCACTGGACGAGTGCATGGCCGTCATCCTGCCGTCTATAAATTGGAAGACATGAACGGAGAAGTGCTCAAAGGAACGTTTTATTTGCCCGAGTTACAACGTGTCACCAAAAAAGAAGACGACGTGTACGACATCGAAAGCATTCTCGAACGCAGAACCCGTAAAGTGGGCAAACGACGTGTCAAAGAAGTCAAAGTACGTTGGAAAGGATATCCACACAGTTTTGATTCTTGGATCGACGCTTCGCAAGTCATCAACTATAAAAAGAAGTGACCATCATGCCCTTTCACACAGACGCAGCTACGTCGACCACTCCTTCACCTAGTTCTTCTCTGCAAGATTTACAAAAACAACCTTTGTGGGTGTGGTGTGGAGAACGTGTGCCTAAAACGCTAATCGTCTTTTTCTATCAAATCTTCGTGGTGTATTGTGTCATCGGGGCAGCCATCGCCAATTTGAGTTTGCAACAAGGAGACAAACAATTGTGGACCATTTAATTGAGCAGCTGCATCGGTTACCTACTTCCCAATCCCTGCCTGAAATTGTCCTCGAACGGGAACCACGGGAACCTTGTGTCCAGTGCCAGTGTCAGTCACCACTCGAACAACAACCAGAACCCCATTTTGAGCGGAGACACGCCTCTGACGTCCAGTAACCCTTCGGACAGCCACAGAACTCTGGAATTATGAGTCACCAAAATCAATTTTACTTAACCTTACCCAGTGACAGTTCCATGGAGGTTTTTCCCAAGAACACGTTGTGCTGTTACACGGCCAAATTACCTCAGGCCATCCCATTAGATCATGAAACCCATTGGGAAGTGGCTTTGGTAGAAATGATTTACCCAACACAAATCAAAAACTTCACTGAAACTCAAAACACTTTTGACGTCGAAATTCTGGACCCAACAGTGCAGCAAACCATGATGACCACTTCTCAACAGAGATCACTTCCCAAGACCCCAATACCCCGCAGCAGCAGTGACCCTTCTCCTCCTTTTTACGTTTATCACTTTAAAATTAACTCAGGCCATTATTTTAGTGGTCAACATCTGGTGGAGGCCATCGCTGACAAATTCTATGCAACATTTGACAAAGTTCTGACCGGACTAAAAAAACGTGTCACCATTGAGTATCACAAACTGTCTCACCGTCTACTCATCAAATTTGAAAGTGAGGAAAAAAGTATACGTATTAAATTTTGCCCAGAATTGTATGACATTTTGGGTGGAGACCTCAATTTGGTCACGGATAAGCACTCCAAAAAATTGAGAAAGCAGACATTGACAACAACGGGCATTTTGCAAGGTATTTTCGTTTCCCGGAAGAACTGAACCAGGGACTGAATTTGATCTTCTTGTACTCCAATGTGGTGGAGTACAACGTGGTGGGACACACCTCTGTGCCGTTACTGCGTGTCATTCCTTTCAAAGTAAATTCTGCCACGGCCACTGACGAGGAAGGTGGAAACACTTATCACGTCCACCGCGAATTTGTACATCCTCACTATTTGCCTGTCAGCAAGTCGTACTTGGACATGGTCAACATTGCTATAAAAGGAGATTTGGGACAAAATATTTCATTCACTAAAGGAAAAGTCACGGTGAAACTCCATTTTCGAAAACGGTTCTCTCACGATTCGTAAGTCATGTATCCAGTGTACCGAGGGGTTGCTCGACAGCGAGGACACGGTTTAGGAGATATGTTAAAATCGGCCGTTCGCTCGGTGGCCCCGGTGTTGAAACCGATGGTGACACGCGGATTGCACGCCTTGAAAGATGCGGCACTGACACAAGGCAAAGAATTTCTCCAAAATGTCATCATCGACAAACAAAACCCCAAAGAAGCCTTCATGAGGGCAGGCAAAAATGTCCTGCTGCAAACGGGCAAAGACCTTTTGGGCCGACGAGAAACACCTATAAATGCCCTGCACGCTACCGAGTCAGGCATTCAGCAAGGACAAGGCAGAAAGAGACGACGAAGAAAACACCCTTTCACCAGACTTCACACGTCTAAAGCTAGAAAGACAAAGAAAAGAAGAACCGTTCGAGACTTAGACGTTTTCGATTAGTGAGACACTGAAAAAAATGATGCACCGAGAGTCTTGCGCTTGTTCCAAGTCGGAACTGGATCTGTTTGCCATGCCCTCTACCATGATGACGATGCAAGAATCCCAGTTGTTGGAATTTCACCCTGTCTCCTCATTGACAGATTCCGCTCCCATCGAGTTTGAAATCAAAGGACAGCCCGACGATTACATCGATCTGAATAGCAGTTACTTGTACTTGAAAGGCAAAGCTCTAGATAAGGGAGGAGATACTATAGTAGACGAGAACGTAGCTCCCGTCAACAATTTCATGCATTCCTTGTTCAGCTCAGTGGATTTGTACTTGAATAACAAACTGGTCAGTAGCAGCATGGATACTTACCCTTACCGTGCCTACCTGGAAAATCTCGTACGTACGGAATAGACGCCAAAAACACCCATCTCAATGCCTGCGTGTTATCGGAACCTGACGATGCGGGCGAGTTTAACGAATTCGAACCTGATTCAAGCAAATCACCACACAATGAGGGATTTGTAGAACGAAGAGACAAAATATTAAATGGAAAGAGTTTAGAACTGATGGATCGTTTGCATTTGGACATGTGGTTGCAAGAGAAATATTTGCTGAACGGTGTAAATGTCCGCTTGAGACTGAATCGTAGCAGTACCGCTTTCTATTTGTTGGCTGATAGTGCTGGCGTCAATCCCAAAAGCAAAATCGAGGAGGCCAAACTCTACGTACGACACATGGAAGTGCTACCTAAAGTGGGAAACGACATCAGTCAGACGTTGAGCAGAACGACCGCCAAGTATCCCATCCGACGCGTGGAAGTGAAAACGTTCACCATTCCCTCTAACCAACAATCCATAATCGAAGACCATCTGTTTCAAGGACAGTTACCCAAGCGTTTAATCCTTGGTATGGTCGAGAATTCAGCCTTCAACGGAGCCTTCACTGAAAATCCTTTCCACTTTCAACACTTCGACGTGAAAAAAATCGAAGTCAGTCGCGATGGCAAGACCTTGTGTACCCGACCTTTCGAACCTGACTTGACCAAGAAGAATTACTTGAGATGGTACTTGTCCCTGTACGAAGCCACCAGACAATTAGGGACCTACACCAGTCACGGCATTACGTACGAGGATTACGCAGGAGGCTATGCTTTGTGGGCTTTCGATTTCACTCCAGACCAAGGCAGCGACGAGGGACATTTCCACCCTAAAAAATCCGGCCAGATTCGTGTGGAACTTCAGTTTGCAAAGCCACTGGACGAGACAGTGAACGTCATCCTGTATGCAGAATTCGATAATAGCATAGAAATCAACAGTTTGAGAGAAGTCATTCTAGACTATTAGAAGCCATGGAAGACTGTTATCCCTCTTTACCTACTGGAGAAACTTTGGAGATGGAATGTGAGGAGACCGTGGAAGAAGAATCCCAAGACAAAGACGAAGAAGTTGTCATGATGAAGTCGAGATGACCAGAACAAGAAGCGCATTTAGTCTCATGTTTTGCCAAACACTTGGTCGAAACAATGATGGAATTGATCAAGAAAGAGTGCTATGGATGTCAAAACGATCATCCCAGTCAAATTCAACACGATAAATGCCTGATGCTGAGTCAAGAAGAAAAATTGGACGAGTATCTGGACGAAGCTTGGAGTCTCATCTCGGACGAAGTCGTGTTGCATCAGTGGTATAAAGACTTGCGTGAACATTCTTGTCCACCATTAACCACTCAAGAGATCCATCGTATCGAAGCTCTCCTGAATCAGAGTGAGGAGACGAAACGAAGAAACGGTTATTTGTCAGACATTTTCAAGCGAAACGTCAGGATCGAATTGATGACTTATTATTACCTGTGAAGAAGAAGAAGAAAACACACAAAACAATGGATACCTGGGAACTTTATTACCTTTTGAACCACAGTTAGTACACGACTTCTTGGAATCCTGTCGTCTGTGCTAAAGATGAACTCCCTCATCGCAAACCTCAAGACCATCAAGCTTATGTCATCAACACGGACGACAGTCATCTCCCAGGAACCCACTGGGTAGCCGTTTACTTTCCTCAAGAAGGATGTGTGGAATATTTCGATTCGTACGGATTGCCCCCTTTGGAAGACGATATCGTTGACTTTATGAGAAGAAATGCTCAGACCACCCGATTCAATAATGTGAAATTACAAGGCACAGATTCCTTGGTGTGTGGACAATATTGTGTGTATTTTCTGCATCATCGCAGCCTGGGCTATTCCTTAGAACATTTAGTGACTCATTTTGATCCTCGTTCTTCTTCTAGAAATGATGTGAAAGTAAATCAATGGTTTTGTGACCATTATACTTATCTTTTGTCTCAAGCTAGGAAACGTAGTGTCCATCAATGGCCTAATGACTTCCAACAGTGGAAATCACAATTTCATTCACAACGTTGCCAACCCTGTCCAAAATAATGTGTAAATTGAAAAAAATGTTTGATGTTATATTGTAACGTTCCAAAGGTCAAGGTCAAATAAAATGGAATAGATAGACAGCTCACGCCGTTTTCAGTTACTAGAGCTCTCCAGTGTATTCCAGTGTCAAGAAATATGTGCTCACTACAAAAGTTCTTGTATAGGTCATAAAAGCACAAAACAAAACAAATATAAATAGTCAACACAATTTATTATATGTCTTCCAGGGTTGAATGTGTTTCTTCACAAAATCTAGTGCTCAGAATAGTGAATTATATGATTGGCCAATTTTCAGAACAGATGTTTCATAAAGCATGTTGAAATGACAACAATAATTTCAGTGTTAAATTGCATGTGAAAATCAGCATAAATGTTTCATTTGTCCTAATTCACATCATCTCTAACTCAGATAATCCCAATTCCCAAACTAATCTTATACAGAAAAATAAGCTAATTATCCCAAAGTTTGTTCATATAACGTACCGAATTGGTAATGATTTTGTGCACCCAATCAAGGTTCGGAACCAGACCTGGCTTTGTGTTTTAGAGTCTTATGGTAAATATGTGAGAGGCATAGTCTGGAACCGGATGTTAATAGTTTGTCGGGATTGTTGTCTGAGACACAGAGTGTCGTTTTGAGCGACACAGTCTGAAACCGGATGTCGATAGTGTGTCGCTTGAGTTGAATGCGACAATGTGTGTCGTTTTGAGCGACACAGTGTGTCGTTGTGTCGGGTATATTATTTCGACAACTAAATGACACAACCACTACAAAATGGATGGAAATTTGTGATTTCAAAATGTTACATGAAACTGAGTAGGAAATTCGATAATGCCAATCGGAATATTAAATTTCCAATGGATAGCAGACGGCTGTGTTCATGACGACACAGTAACAATGTCGTCAGCTAAATCCCTCTGTGGGAGTTTTTATCTGATATAACGAGGAAATAAACGTTGAAACAATTTCAGAGAAACTTTATAGTAGTCATTATGAGTACTAAATTTAATGTGTCGGTAGTAACTAGTCTACCTTGCTTTTAAGGCTTGACATTATCAGTTGAGACTTTTTGCTTGGTCTTGAGACCTTTACTGGAATCCAGTAGAACCACAACTGCCAAAACGGCGGATCTCACCCCTATTTATAGGTTTTGGGGACACACTCGGGAAATTCATGACAAAGTTTTCACGAATATGACTAAATATGGAAGAATTCGGAAAGATTAACCTGAGCGCCTCCTAGCGGAAAGCCGAGCGCTCAATACACACACAGTAGTAAAAATGGCGCCCGATGTCAAACGACAAAAATAACAATTATTTCACAATAAATTATACAAAGATTCAACATTGATGACGAACGGTTTCATCACACTGGTGACGAAAAATTATGAACTTACACGAGTCTTACCATAATCCTGGAGAAAAATGGATACAATTGCCCATTTCTCTCGCAAAATACAAGGTAAGTGATAACAGTTTACAATCCTGTCATGTACACACTGAGCTTCAAAAATCTTTACCCAGATGACAAAAATTTAAACAAATCATTTTTATATGATTTACATATTGTATCAAATCACTTTTCCTTTGTCCAGGCGTCATATTACAAAAACTGATACTACAGTTACTAGTATTTGCATTGGAAACAGAGGTACGGCTTTCTAACATGAAGGGAATGTAAACAGTAAATGGAGATTATAAATTATCTCCAACATTAATGATACAAAAACACAAGTTGACAGGTAGTCAGGATTGTTTCAATATTGTTGGATTATTGTTAAAAATGTTAGAGTTGTTGGTTAGTGTTAAGTGATTTTGAATAAAAAATGTTGTTTTGAAAAAAAAAATGCCTTTGTCTTTTGTTTGGCTATAAGAATGTTGATTCATGCTCTTTGACTTCTTACTCTCCCTCTCATGACACTCATTGAACGTTGCGGCTCGAAAACCGTAGAGGGATGTTTTCCTTCACGTCCGCGCTTTGACTTTCAGAACCAGGCTAGTTTCCAGTCTAACAATCCATTGTCGACTCATCCTCCTAAGAAGATGTGCTCCAAACTAGCTAAGCTAAACGAAGCCTACGTGAATTTGCATAGGGTCAGACACAGTCTGATACCGAAGCCAGAAGAGATAGAGAATGTGAGAATGTTAAAAGTCACTGAAGACCTGATAGAAGAGCTCTTCAGAGAAGAAGTGAACAGGGAGAAAGAAGAATGGACAGATAAGTACAGACTTCAGAGACAGCAGCAACAGCAACAACAACAGCAGCAGCAGCAACAGCAGCAGCAGTAGCAACCTGAACCTGACAGAGGCTTTGTCGATTGTCGTATCGACTCCAAAGAGTTCTTCTTCTCTTTCCGAAGAAGCAGACCTATCGTCAGAAAGTCTATCCTCAGAGGACGTCGCATTCTTAGAAACTAAAAGATTGCCATAGCAAACAAAAAAACCCAGCCCTTTTCAGGGTACCCAATACTCTAGAAAAGAAATAACAATCGATTTGCCAATGTGTATAGGTAGAGTAGTGTGAATATAAACACTGACTCTTTTTTATAGTGTGAGTGTATGTGTTTGTGTATATGATTGTGTGTTTGTAAGTGCTCACGTACGTTTTTTGTGGATAGTAGATTAAGATCATGTTTTTTGCTGTTTGAGGTGTGGGGAGAGTAGATTTGAGGTTTGATTGGATTGTTCTGCGTATGTGAAGAGTATATTATTTGTTTAATAAAGTTTTTTAGAATAGTGATGGGCAGTATAAAAAAGTGAGTGAGTGTTTCTTTTAGGTCCGCGCGTTGTTTTGGTCATGATCTAGGTAAGATCAATTTTGTTTTAGGGGATGTTTTCCTTCACGTCCGGGCTTTTAGTATAAATTGAAACTCGCTGGGCAGTCTAGCTACCCTGTTCATTCGTTAACAAGACAATGAATACCAGAAATGTAAAGCTTCTAGAACTCCAGATGCACCTGGAATATGCCAGGCGCATACTAAATGAACTGGCCGCGGAGGCCATTGTCGAAGAGGGAAAGATGAAAGAGGAGGAGGAAAGAAGAAAAAAAGAAGAGGAGGAAAAGGAGAGAAGAAATTTCAGAATCCCAGAACAGAAAATTGGGATTCTGAAGCCACTTATCCCGCCTCTGCACTCCCAAGAAAAAAGGTAAAAGGAGACTGGGGAAGAAGATGTGTGTGTGGTGCCAGGCCTGGAAGGTGCCATCATTAACCAGGTGTCACTGGAGTTCAAAAACAAACAGCCCTTTTCAGGGCTACCCAAACCTTTAGAAAAGAAATAACAATCGATTTGCCAATGTGTGTATGTAGAGTAGTGTGAATATAAACACTGACTCTTTTTTTTCTTTCTTTTCTAAAGTGTGGGTCTATCTAGGGACTAGGGGAATTTAACATATGGAAATTGAACATGGTGGGTCTGTATAGCCGTATTAAATTCTGGGACAATTTCGTCATTTTAGCGTTACTTTTAGTCACATCCATTTTGTCGTTGAGCATTTCCTTGATTATAGCTATTTATAGCATCATTACAATTATGCAAATGTTTGAACACCCCAGCAAGATTTCAGGTCTTGGTAATGCTTTATATATAAATCTCACGCTTGTACTAGTGTATGTATGTTTCTGTCTCTGTTGTGTTTGACCCTCTACCATCATTGTCCCTGGACAATCCCACCATGTTCAATTCCCCTTGACGCTATACAGACCCACCATGTTCAATTTCCATATGTTAAATTCCCCTAGTCCCTAGATAGACCCACACTTTATTCCCCCATGTTCAATTCCCCTTGACGCTAGAGTTGCCCACGATTTTTCTCCATGTTCAATTACCCTTGACGCTAGAGTTGCCCACGATTCTTCTCCATGTTCAATTCCCCTTGACGCTATATTTGCCCACGATTTTTCTCCATGTTAAATTTCCCTTGACGCTATATTTGCCCAGGGGTTGTTCTTAATGCTAAGTCCCATTGACGCTCTATTGCCCCTATTCACTACTCACCAAGCCTTGGCTGATCTTAGTTATCAAGGCGGATATCAAGTCGGGTACCAGGACCACAATAATTATATCCTGGAAGGTGTTTTTCTCCTGGGTATTTAGCCCATGGTGTTCCTGGTAACTTTGTTAACTGCGCGGCAAGGGGTCGTCCATTATTATGTCAACAAAATGGGGGGGGGGGGAGAGGGTTTGAAGAAGTTTGAAAATTGTTGACATGGGGGATGGGGTTCAAGATAAATTGACGTCAACAATGTTATTTTGTTTTTACAATAAATTTAATAAATCAAAAAATAGGAAATTAGTCGGGTGTATCGGTTCCACAAGAAATTTATAAATTAGCCACCATGCCCATTATAACAATTGAGGAACATTTGGTTTCCCCATGGGAAGATGATAGAAGCTAGAATATAAACTCTCGATTTTTTCATGAATTCAAAGTGTTATAGTCAGTTTGAAATCTGTTAAACAAGTAAAAAAAATGTATTAAAATTTATTTGTAGATCTTTTAATTTCCATAATTCTATTTTTGCCATAAAAGTCAGCCGTATAAAATATTGTTAGTTTGTAGGGGGGGGGGCGGTAACATTTTATTAGGGGGGTCACTGAAAGTTTGACAGTTGTTGACAAGGAGGGGGGAAGGAGTAACAAATTGCCTAAAAATAGTTGACATAATTAATGGACGTCCCCCAATATCACCTCCTTTTTTTGTATATAACTCCGCCTGTTGAAATAAACTTAATTTTCATTTTGTACCACATCGTGCACACTTACCTGTAACTGCTGATCTGCTATTTTTTGTTGTAATAGTTGTTAGTCCACTTGTGGGGGTACGCGTCCTGCATTTTATACAATATAAAATAATATTATTTACTATATTTCTACAACATGGATGTAAATGATTTGTCAGCGACACGAAAGCAAGAGCCGGTCAAGCATCATGCTGCGCTACCAAATTCTGTCCGAATGATCATAATAGGTCCATCTGGAAGTGGTAAAACGCAACTGTTACTTAATTTGATAATGAGGTGGTTGAAATGGGATAAGTTACATTTAGTAGCTCCGTCTGTAGATGACCAGCGATGCTATGATAGTAGTGAAGGGGGCCACCCTAGCGTCAATGGGAATTAGCATTACAGACCAACCCTGGGCCACTCTAGCGTCAAGGGAAATTTAACATGGAGAAAAACCCTGGGCCACTCTAGCGTCAAGGGAAATTGAACATGGAGAAAAAAACCTGGGCCACTTTAGCGTCAAGGGAAATTGAACATGGAGAAAAAACCCTGGGCCACTTTAGCGTCAAGGGGAATTGAACATGGGGAATAGAGTTTGGGCTTGTCTAGGGACAAGGGGAATTGAACATGGGGAATAGAGTTTGGGTCTGTCTAGGGACAAGGGGAATTTAAAAAAAATTTTTTAAAAAAAATTTAAAAAAAGGGTAGGCAATCGAAAGTCATTCTCTTTTCGAGACCTATGAGTGGCCCTGAAAAGGGCCTTTGGGTTTATGTTAATGTATCCATTAACATAAAGGGCACTGCATTGGTCTTCTTCTTGTCCTTAGGCTGCGTCTCACTGTTGGCCCGTAAATCAGCACTCTTTTGAGGCATCCTTGTCTGTCTACGTAGATCCTACGTATCCACAGACTGGTGTCTGTCCTGTAGACAACGGTCCACTTGGATCGGACATACATTAGCATGTCCGTCCTAAACATCATTGAAGATACAAGGGTGGATGATTCAACTGTGGTCCACATCTTGAGGCGACGAGAACAGGTGAATCAATGCAGTGAATTGCGCTTATTTATAGGTAGAGGAAGGATTGAAAAGGATTGAGTTTATTCACCAATCCAAACACGCGTTACAAAATTCAGTCAGCCCGCATCCAATCCGAAGAGAACAGTCTGTGACGTCACGTGGTCTATATAGATTCGCTAGCGCCTGTGTGTAGTCAGTCTATGCGACAGTGATTCAACATGACGGAAACTCAGAAAACGATTCATTGGGGTGCACCAGCAGTGGAGACCGCCCAAGGGAACCCGGACTTACTTTCAGAAGAGGTACATTGGGATTTTGTGGATTTTCTTACCTCGCAAGAACTTGTTCCGGAACCTTCGTTACCTTCTTCATTACCGCAAGTGGAGAATTTTAGACAGAGACAGAAAGAAGAATTGGAGAAATTTATACAACGACAAAAGGAAGCGGAACAAGCTTTTCTCCTACAGCAACAGCAGCAAGAAGAAGAGGTAAGAAAACAACAACAACAACAAGAAGAAGTAGCAGCAAAGAAACAAGAGGGTGAAAATCAAACGGTCACGGAACTGTTGGACATTTTAGCGGAGTTAAGAAGTCTGAAACAAATTTATCAGACTTCTTTATTACGACCGAAGATAATACGACCTTCCCGAGCTAAACACGTCAACCCTGTGACTAAGCCTACCGTACCATCCATAGTGATTTCAACCAAATCATCATCATTATCAACAGTACGCAGTCCAGAAGTAGGCCTTGGCCGTGTCAAAGGCTTAAGACAGTTAACGTTGATTGCTTAAACTCACCCCTACACCATAAAAACCAAAGGCCCTTTTCAGGGCCACCCACGTCTCTCGAAAAGAAATACAATTTCAATTGCCAATAACTCAAAAAAACAAAAAAGACATTTTACCCCTATAGTACGTGTATATGAGTGCGTGAGTGTACGTTCTTATTTTAAAATCAAAACTCAAAGACACTTACCTTATATAATTAATGTATTCTTTTATCAATAGTTACAATCCAATTCACAATTCACAACAGAGCACTTTAAAAAGTTCATAAACTTCTTCTGTCTCATTGTTTACTCTCTGTTTTTTAAATTTCTTCACCCTCACAGGCTTTTCCTCTTCTTCCTCGTCACTTTCTTCCCTTCGTCTTTTCTTCTCCTTTTTCTTTTTCTTTACCTGGCTGCTTTCTTCCTCTGAAGAATCCCTCTCTTCTTCTGAAGAATCCCTCTTTTCTTCTGACTCCTCTTGTTTCTTTTTTGGGCAATCTGGAGACCAATGTCCTTTTTCTTTACAATAATAACAGGTATCTTGACTTTTGTCTTTTCTAGCCCCTTTTTTTCTTTTTTGATGATCTGGACACTCTGAAAACCAATGCCCTTTCTTCTGACAGATATAGCAAGTATCTTGACTTTTATCTCGAAAGGAAGGAGAGTAGTCCGTCGGCTGGTCTGAAGAGAATTTTCTAATGATCCCTCGCAAAGCTCTGATGAAACGTTCCATCTGGGTAGTCTCTTCCATCGTTGTGCTCGGTTTGAGAGTGAAATGAATAGTGAAAGGACAAGACACACACCCTTTTATATACGCTGGTTTGCCATGACTATAAATTAGTTTATGGTGTTTAAACTTGAGTCATTTGACGTTTTGCACTCAAGATGAAACGATCCAATTCATTTGAGAAGAAAGAAGAAGAAAGTAAGAGGCAGAAACGTGATCTATCGCCTCGTACCAGAGCTGAAGTCTTGGCACAAATTCATGCCAGTGATTTTGAAGAGGACATGAGTGAACCAGAATTCGAACCCTCTAAACAAAGTTCGCCACCCTTAGTCAATCCTGAAAAATACTATTCCATTCGAGAGACGGAAAAGCGCTCCTCTAGAAAATTTAGAACCACGGCTTACACCTACACAGTGAAGTTTAAAGATTTCAAGTCCGACGTACCGTTAGAGAAAGCAGAAGGGTTCATCACCGGAGTGTGGGATTCTTTGCTCACCACACTCAAGCGGCAATGTCAACCCAAAGAAGACGATCGCTTGAGACTTTCCATACAACACGACGGTTTGAAATCCCCTGTTTGGATCGAGTTTAGCACCCCTGCAGAATTGACCACTTCCAAAGTCATGGACAAAGTTCAACACGTGCAACAATCTAATGACCAGTTTGACATCACCGATGGAAAAGCCACACTGGACATGACCCACGTCTCTCCTCCTCAAGGGACTGGACGCAAAAAGATGTTATTGGTGGACGAGCTTCGCAACACCAAAACAAGTCTCGTCCGAATTAACAACCCTCAAGACCAGATGTGTTTAGCCCGTGCCATCGTGGTGGGACGAACCTATGCCAACAAGAACGACACGGCAGAATGGAAAAGAGCCTGGAAAACTATTCAACAATCGGACCGAGCCAAACAACGAAACGAAGCAGAACTCCTGTTGCAACAAGCTGGCTTGTCCAAAGACACACCCTGCGGCATTCCTGAAATGCAAAAATTGCAAGATGCCCTAGCTCTACGCTACACCTTGAAAGTGCACCCTCAAGAAGTGCGTGGGCCTCTGTTGTTTCGAGGGAAAGATTTTAAGGACGGAAAATACATTCACCTTTATCATCACGATGACCATTTCGATATCATTACCAATATCACCGGATTTCTAAGATACAGATATTACTGTGAGAAATGTGACCATGGTTATAATAATCGAGAGCAACACAAGTATTGTGGATTGAAATGCTCAGGATGTTTGGCCTCTCCACCCTGTCTGAGCGAAGGACCAGTGCCTTGTTCAACTTGTCTGCGCACGTTTGTCAGCCCTGCCTGTTACCAACAACATTTGAAGACGCAAGGTTCACAGCAGAAATGCGCTTGTCAACTGCTGAGATTGTGCCCTACGTGTGGACAAGGCATACGTACCAATAATGCCAAGGCACACGTATGTTCAGGAAAGAAAAAATGTCACATTTGTCACCACACCGTGGACTTGGAATATCAATGTTACGTGCACATATACCAACCACAACCAGAGGAAGAGGACGGTCACAAGAAGAAGAATAAAGGCAATTTCATCCTTTTCGATTTCGAATGCAGGACCGAACACGTTAGCCGATTTTGCCCAATGGGTCTTAGACCCCATCGACAAGACGTGGAGCCAAGAGGACATCGAACGTTACGGAGATTGTCATCGTCATGCCACGGTGATGGCTCACAATTTCTCCGGATACGATGGACAGTTTCTTTTGAGATACTATACGGAACATGGCACCGAGCGTCCTAAAGTGACTTTGAACGGAGCCAAAATCATTTTCATGCAAGTAGGACAAGTACAGTTTAAAGATTCGATGAGTTACTTGGCCATGCCTTTGAACCGAATGCCTAAAACGTTTGGAATGACAGAAATGGCTAAAGGGTACTTTCCACACTTTTTCAGTACGGAAGCCAATCAACACGCCGTTCTACCCCATTTCCCTGAGGCTCACTATTACGAGCCCGACAACATGCGTACCGAACAACGAGAAGCTTTCTACGCTTGGTACCAGGCTCACGCCTCCGACCCTTTAGACTTTCAGGAAGAAATGCTAAAGTATTGTCGTTCCGACGTGGACATTTTACGGCGTTACTTTGGAAAATTTCGAGAACTGTTCATGGAACACGGAGGGGTCGATCCTTTGAAAGAAGCTTGCACCATTGCCAAAGCGTGTTCCTTAGTGTACAGACAACGATTCATGCCTGAAAACACCGTGGCTGTCATCAGCCCTCAAACGACCAACTATGTCAAACGTCAATACTCGGTCAAAGCCCTACGTTGGTTACATTACTTGTGCGACAAGGAAGACAAATGGATTCAGCATGTCCGCAACGGAGGAGGCGAAAAGACCATCGGAACGCATTCGGTTCATGGTTGGGACTTAGAAAACCCCAAGATCGTGTACGAGTTTAACGGTTGCTTGTTTCACGGATGTCCCGTCTGTTACCCTGATCGTAGCACTAAAAATCAGTTTTTACAACGAACCATGGAAGACTTGTACCAGGACACTTGTCAGCGACGCCTAAAGTTAGAACAGGAAGGATACCAAGTGGTGGAAATGTGGGAACACGAGTACGATCACCGTATGAAAACCGATCCCGAGTTTAAACGCCTCGTGGAAAGTTACAAGCTGATGGACCCCCTGAACCCGAGGGATAGTTTGTACGGAGGAAGGACCAATGCCACCTGTTTGCTGTACCAAGCCGACGAAGAGAAAGGAAAAGAAATCAAATACTTGGATGTGTGTTCGCTGTATCCCTACGTGTGCAAATATTGTCGCTTTCCTGTAGGGCACCCACAATTGCTAACGGAACACATCGACCTGAAAAACATTCGACAATACGAAGGTCTAATCAAGTGTAAAGTTTTGCCGCCCACGGACTTGTACCATCCCGTGTTACCTCACCATTGCCAAGGCAAACTGATGTTTCCTTTGTGCCGTACTTGTGCCGAAACGTGCAACCAAGATCAGCCTTGCCATCACACCCAGGAAGAACGGGCCTTGACGGGGACGTGGGTCAGCGTGGAATTGTTCAAAGCTCTGGACATGGGATACCAACTGTTAGAAGTGTACGAAATTTGTCACTTTCCCAAGACACTCAATACCACAAGGGTGACCCACGGAGAAAGGCATTTTCGCTGACTACGTGGATGCTTTTTTGAAACTGAAGCAAGAAGCCAGCGGCTATCCTTCCTGGTGTGACACTCCCGAAGACCAAATAAAATTCAAAGAGAAATACAATGAACAAGAAGGCATCACTTTAGATCACATCGAGAAAAACGAAGGCAGGCGATCGTTTGCCAAAGTGATGTTAAATTGCTTGTGGGGTAAAATGGTACAACGACCGTGTTTACCCAAGACGGAATATTTGACAGAACCTTCCCGCTACTTCCAGATGATTCACGACAAAACCAAATACATGAAACACGTGGACGTCGTTCTCGAGGATTTGATCTTTGTCAATTACGAAGAAGATCTGGACTTTGTACAAGACGACCCTTTTGGAAATGTCATCATTGAGTCTTACGTGACAGCTCATGTTCGCTTAAAATTGTACGAAGCTTTAGAACTGTTAGGGGAACGCGTCCTGTACTTTGACACGGACAGTTGCATCTACATTCATCACCCGAGTCAACAGCACCCTGACATCGAAGGAGACCGTTTAGGAGCCTGGACAGACGAGCATCCCGACGACCAGATTCTAAGTTTCGTCAGTGGCGGTCCAAAAAATTACGGCTACGAATACGGGCACAAACAAGGAGAATTGCACACGACGTGCAAAGTGAAAGGATTGACACTGAATTATCGTACAGTCGAGTGGTCAACTTTTGGGTACTGAAAGAAGCCTTGCAATCGGGAGAGGATGGAAACTTTAAAGTGAACACCTATCAACCGAACAAGATTGTACGTTTACCCACTCACCACATCGTCAGTCGACCTTTGGAAAAAGTCTATCAAATCGTGTACCAGAAGCGAGTGCGACTGCCCAATCATTTCACTTTGCCGTATGGACATGTTGGTATAAAACTTTGGTTGTAAGCGGATAGCCACCCACCAGAACGATGACTTCGCCACAGCAAGAATCGGGTGAGAAACCCGATGAGAACTCCAAGTTCAAACCCTACCATTTTCCAGTCTTCTTACCTGACTATTGTGATTGTGCCCGTCGATTGGACACGTTTCAAGCATGGCCTACGGATAGGAAAGGATTACCTTCTTCGCATATTTTAGCTAGAACAGGATCTGTCTACTTGGGACCTGAGTCAGGATTGGGATATGAAGTACAGTGTTTCGCTTGTGGCCTGAAGTTACGAATGGATCTATGTATCTGTAAAGATTCAGCTATTCTGGAACATACTCGATGGTCTCCGCACTGCCCTTACCTTTCTATGGCCTTTCCACCCATGACATTACGGTACAATGATGACGGTACCTTAGAGACGGTACCTTCCAAAACAAGACATAAAAAACGTAAAAAAGGAACGATGTACAAACTTGAGACTGCATTGCGACTAGTATAAAAAGGGGCTATGGTCAAGATCGATAGTTCATTGGGACTACCAAGACCGAGCGAACAAGATGAATACTTTCAGAGAAACACAAAACAAGTTTAGACAGGCACAATTCAAGTGTGGGGCTTCGGAAGTGGAATGCGATTGTGAGCCTTGCGATGGGTACGATGCTGTATGTTGTGACCTTAGCGATGCCGTAAAGCATCGTGGGAACTTTGTTCTCACTACCCCTATCATGGAAAGTGATGCTGTGCGTGTCAAACCTGAGGGATGCGAAAGCGATGCCGCTCGTCCTCTTGGACACTTTACTGGGTTTCGTTTTAAAGGGGAATGTTCACCTTCACGTCTACCCCCCTACGGATGTCATCCAGCTCTGAGCAAACTCCTGTCCATGTCACCCAACCCTCATCGAAACGAACCTGTGAAAGACGAATATTCGTTTCCTGTGCGTTTGTCGGAATACTGCGACTTTGAAAATCGTCTTCAATCGTTCAAAGGAAAATGGCCTAAGTATCTGGGAGGCCCGACCCCCGAAGAATTAGCCAGAGCCGGATTTTTCTACTTGGGCGAAGGAGATAAAGTCAAGTGCTTCAGTTGCGGTGTGTCACTTCACCACTGGGAACCACAAGATTCGGCCTACGTAGAACATGCTCGATGGTCACCGAATTGTCATTACTTACCCTTAGTGGGACCGAGACATTGAAGTAACTTACCATAATCTTTACACTTTACACGAGAACATTCGTGCTTTGCCTGTGGAGTTGAGAGAACGCATTTACCGAGAGCTGGTCAAAATACAAGTGAAACGTAAAGAACAATTGCATCCGTTACGTCATCGGTGTTTGAACCACTGGTACCTGAATGCTATACAAGGACTGATTCAGTTGAAAGTGTTCCATTGGACAGACATTGATCAACGATCCCCTAGTTTTAAAAGGCATTGGTTTGCTCTGGATGATTCTATCTACTACATTGCAAACTTACTGCATCGAATTCCAGAGGAAGAGTTAACGAATTACCAACATCTTGTACACAATGTCAACTTAGTGAAAGAGGAAACTTCTGAACGAATTGTAATGTGTAAGTTAGTAATTAAACGATTTAAATTCGACACTGAAGTAAAACCATGTCTGTGCAAACGGTACATTTCTTGTGTCAGACAAAAGAGGATTTAGCATGACCTATTCATGGATACTTTGCTAGAGAACATTCGTGCTTTGCCTGTGGAGTTGAGAGAACACATTTACCGAGAACTGATCAAAATACAAGTGAAACGCAAACGCAAAGTTATTCATCCGTTTTTTAATTATGCTCTGTTCCAAAGTATAAGAAGACTGATTATGAGTGGATATTACATCAGGCACAAAGGTAAACGAGGCTATTGGCCACCACCCAAGGATTCCAAAAACAGTGTATATACTTATGGATACTTTACAAGAGAACATTCGTGCTTTGCCTGTGGAGTTGAGAGAAAGGATTTACCGGGAGCTGGTCAAAATACAAGTCAAACGTAAAGAACAGTTGCATCCGTTACGTCACCAGATCTTTAACCACTGGTACCTGAATGGTATAAGAGGACTGATTCGTCAGAAATTGTTTCAGTGGTCAGACCTTGTTGAACACTTTCAGTTTGTGAATGAACTAAACGTTCGTAATTTTGGTTACTTCGAGATTCACCTACTGAAACGTATTGAGGAAGACGAGTTAAAGGATTACCAACATATGTTACGTGGAATCTGCTTAGCGGAAGACGAAACATCTAGACAAACTCTGACGTTTCGGTTACAGTATGTAACATTTAAATTCCGTACTGGAGAACGAAGATGTCTAGTTAGAAATTACCTTTATTGCTCCCGAAACAAAGAGACTATAAAATCAGGCTGCCATGCCACGGATTATGTCACATATCATTGAACAGATTCCGTGGAAGGAACTCAGTGACCATATTCAAACCGTGGATCATTACCATCAATTATTACAAGAACTGTATCCATTCAATTTGGGTCGACAAGTGGTGTGTGTCTTAGTGACTTGTTTTCTGGGATTTCGTTTACCAGCCGATTCCTTGAGGACTCTTTACGAACAGTACTTACCACACCCCCATGGCCTCAAATGGTCACGAAAGACTCCTTTTGCTCAAAGCCTTGCGTTTTCATCTGGATACTTCTCGACCTCTACGGGAAAAAAAGATTCGTCAACTTGTAGCTACCCAAGACGTGTATGACGATGTGTGTGTAGCTTCTGACTTACACCCCCATTGGACAGATGTCCGTGCCTGGAAAGAATGGGATTTTGAGGCTTGGACCCAAGAAGTGGCCCAGTATGCACGAGAGTTGTTCAAGGAAAAAAGTTACTTTTCAACCAGTTTTAATGACGGTGCCAGAAGAACCCGTCACCCAGGGCGGGACTGTCGTGGACAGGCCTGAAAGACCCTTTCGGGAGGACACTAGTGTGACCTTACCCCCTAGAGAACTGGTCAGAACTTTACCCAAAACATGTTGTACAGACACTTGTTTTTATTCCACGTTAATGGTTATCATGTGCCTTTTATCGTTGTACTTAAGCCTTTGGCTTTTGTGTAATTTTGTCTTTCCTATTCATGTTTAAAACATTCAATAAAAGTGTTCTGAAAAAAGTATATAAACTCTCGTCTTGTTTGTTTTCGTGTCACAAGTGACATTCCTAACACTATGGCTACCGCTGCTGTCTGTCTCTGCTCCCTCTTCCTCTACTGTCAAAGTCATCGACGAACACTTAGATCGTTCCAGTTGGGAGGCTTTGTATCTTCGCCATCCCTTTAACATGCTCATTGCTGGACCTAACGGTTCAGGCAAAACCGAATTCGTCAAACGTTTGATCGAACATAAACATCATTTGATTGATGGACCACCTCAGCGGATCGTGTGGTGTTACAAAGAGTGGCAATCGGCGTACAGCCTCTTGCGAGAAAGTCAAGGCGATTCCATCGTGTTTGTGGAAGGCATTCCTAAAGAAGACGACGGCATCGTCTCTGGCTCCCGTCAAACCCATTTGGTCATTTTCGACGACATGTTAGGAGAAGACGAAGAAGAAATTAAACTGTAGTTCACGCGCAAAGGGCATCACCGTAATGCCAGTGTCGTTTATATCACCCAAAACTTGTTTCAACAAAGTAAAGCCCATCGCACCATCAGTCTCAATGCGCATTACGTGGTCTTGTTTAAAAGCCCTCGAGATAAATCGCAAGTGCAAGTCTTAGCCAAACAGTTAGGAACGCCTTGGCTGACTCAGGCGTACGACGATGCCACTCAAACTCCACACGCCTATTTACTCGTCGATTTGAAACCTACGACCCCCGATGATTTGCGATTTCGTACCCACTTGTTTCACCACTGGTGCCAAGACGGAGGGCCTGTCCTGTACACGTCTCCGTCCTCGACTTAATTTCACTCCACAAAAAAAAATCTATAAAAACCTCAGACCCTTTTCGTCTGTCTCACACACATTTTGAATATGACGTCCCTTCAGTCGCATCTTCTCGTCAAATTGATTCGTGCCTTGTATGGCATCAGTCGAGAAAAAAATCCACAAACACGAGCCCGTGTCTTAGAAGCTAGTCTCAAAGAAGTCTTACGATGGTTCACGGTGATGGCACGTCAATTACTCCAAGGAATCATTCAGATTCCTCATCAAACCAAACGCTTTTTTGATCGAAACAAAGTCGCTTTGACCCAACGGGCCGATCCCCGCATCGACACTCAAACCAAAAAACAAATCATTTTGAAACCTGGAGGGAGCGGTACTCTAGGAGGGGTCATCATTCGCTCTCACTTAAGATGGGATCCTAATGCCCCCAAACTTCTCCCAAAGAAAAAAAGTCCAACGAAGCTCCAAGAAGAAAAAGACCAGACCCCCAAGGAGAACTTCTCCAGCGGCGGGACCCTCCTCTTACCAGACACAACCCCGGAAAAAGAAAAGAAGCCCCCAGAAAAAGAAACTGAGAAAAAGTCCCCAGAAAAAGAAAAGCCCTGAGAAGAAAACTAGTCGCAAGAGAGGCACTTCTTCGGCCAGGACGCAACCTTACACTCGCAAACCACGACCTTCCACGGCGGTGACTGCGTCTCCGTCAGCCTCACGTTCATCCACTTCTCCGTTGATGACACCAAGAACTGCAGAGTACTTGGAGACGTTGATCACACCAAGAACTTCTCCGTTGATGACCCCAAAAAGAACTTCCCCAGTGGCAGGACCCTCCAATTTAGTGGCAGTGGCTGCTGCTCACAAAGTACCTTCTCCCAAAATCAAAGTCCAAGAAAGATCGGGCATGTTACAAAGTTTACTGGATTTGTCCAAGCAAGAACTGGCTCGATTTAGTCCGTTGCGTACCCCTGCACGACGTGTCATGCCTGTCCTCAAATTGATACGACGTAAAGACAATCAGTGGCGACACGTTCCAGTATAAAAAAGGCCTGTGACCAAGTCGGGGTATCAGTGTTTTTTGTTGCTGAAGACTCAAAGATGTCACCCTCCAGAAAACATCCCTCTTCTAAACAACCCCAAGGAAAGAAAAGAAAAGGACTGCCTCTTCGTTTAGTCAAGCAGGGGGACATGTTATCTGTCCTGTCCAAAGCTTCTCCACCTCTACGAAAAAAACTCGTTCAATCGGCCTCCAAAGAGGTCATCGATACCGTGTGCGAATGCTGTTTGAACGTCTTGAAAGGCACGATCCCTTTGTCCAAACACCAGAAACAATGCTTAAGCAAACATCGTCACGTTCAGCACCAAATGGTTCAAAAGAAAATTCCCATTCGTCAAAAGAAGAAGATGTTGGTCCAACATGGAGGCATTTTACCCCTCTTGTTAGGCCCCTTACTGAAAGGAGTCTTGGGAACCATGTTGGGAAGACTGGTGGGAGCAAGATAAAAAGGCCCTCGGAAGTCCCAAGATCTCAGAATCGACCCCTGACAACCCATGTAAGGACGAAAACTAGCTTTAGTGCCTTACAAACGATGGATGGAATACCATCGTTGGCAAGAACAACGCACCCCGCATTTACCTCCCAATCCCCATTTGAGCGAAATGTCCCAGTTACAACACGAACTGCAGTCCTTGATGGATCGCCAAGATTTGTCCGAAACAGAAAAATCGCAAAAGTACGGTCAACTCTTGCAACGACTGCAACTCTTTCACCAGAAAGCTTTAGACGAAACAGCTCTACCCACTCTGAAAGATTTTAAGACCTTGATGAAAAGTCCAGCACCATCACCAGTACCAGTACCACCACTACCAGTGACCAAGACAGAGAAAGGAGAAGAAAAAGAAGGGTTTCAAACCCCACCAGAAAAAGTATGCAAGTTAACAACACCACCTACCTCCAGAATTGGATGGATTAAAAAGATGATGGCCACCCCTTCTTCATCACAAGAGAAGAAGAAAGTGAAGACACAAGTGAAACAAGAACCGATATCCCCCGCTCAGACATCCTCCTCTTCGACACCTATTGCCGGTCGCACACACAAAGCATTGCAATCCAAGAAAGTACCCCAAGAGAAAAAGAGTAGCATCCTCCAAGAGTGGGTGTTTTTTTAACACACAAACACAAAAAATGGAAAAAGTCTTAGCCAGCATTTACTACGATCCCTCTGATCCTACAGGTTACGCAGGAGTTCAAAAATTGTATCGTGCTGACAAAACTCGACTGAAAAGTCTCCGTCTACCTCAAGTGCAACGATGGTTACAAGAACAAGCTACCTACACTTTACACAAACCCATTCGACGCAAGTTTTCCAGAAGTCGCACCCGAGTGGAAGGCATCGATCATCAATGGCAAGCCGATTTAGCCGATGTCTCTCATTTGGCCAGCTACAATCGTGGCTACAAATATTTGTTTTGTGTCATCGACGTCTTTTCCAAATTTGCCTGGGTCGTGCCCTTGACTTCCAAATCGAGCAGCGAGTTAGTGCGAGCCCTGCAACGAGTGTTGAAACAAAGTGGTCGTCACCCTCTTCGATGGCAAACGGACAAAGGTACCGAATTTCTGAACCAAGCTTTCCAAAAAGAATTAAAGAAACGTGACATTCATTTTTTTTACCAGCGAGAATCCCGAAACCAAAGCCAGCATCGTGGAACGTTTTCAACGCACTTTGAAAGAACGCATGTGGAAATATTTTACGCATCACCACACTCTAAAGTACATCGACATCTTACCGCACCTGGTGCAAGCGTACAACCAATCTTACCATCGAAGCATCGGACGTGCCCCGCAAGAAGTGACTCCCGACAACGAAGTGTTGGTGTTTGAGTGCCTGTTTGGTACGTCCCCGACGAGGGCTGTCCCCAAGAAAAGTGGAGAGTTGACCGTAGGAGATTGGGTGCGCATTGGCAAAACCAAACGCACTTTCGACAAAGGTTACTTACCTAACTGGACGACCGAATTGTTTCGTGTCACTGGACGAGTGCATGGCCGTCATCCTACCGTCTATAAATTGGAAGACATGAACGGAGAAGTGCTCAAAGGAACGTTTTATTTGCCCGAGTTACAACGTGTCACCAAAAAAGAAGACGACGTGTACGACATCGAAAGCATTCTCGAACGCAGAACCCGTAAAGTGGGCAAACGACGTGTCAAAGAAGTCAAAGTACGTTGGAAAGGATATCCACCCAGTTTTGATTCTTGGATCGACGCTTCGCAAGTCATCGACTATAAAAAGAAGTGACCATCATGCCCTTTCACACAGACGCAGCTACGTCGACCACTCCTTCACCCAGTTCTTCTCTGGAAGATTTACAAAAACAACCCTTGTGGGTGTGGTGTGGAGAACGTGTGCCTAAAACGCAAATCGTCTTTTTCTGCCAAATCTTCGTGGTGTATTGTGTCATCGGGGCAGCCATCGCCAATTTGAGTTTTCAACAAGGAGACAAACAATTGTGGACCATTTTATTGAGCAGTTGCATCGGTTACCTGCTTCCCAATCCCTCCCTGAAATTCACTTCGAACGGGAACCACGGGAACCTTGTGTCCAGTGCCAGTGCCTGTCACCACTCCAATAACAACCACAACCAGAACCCCATTTTAGGCGGACACACGCCTCTTACATCCAGTAACCCCTCGGACAGCCACAGAACTCTGGAATTATGAGTCACCAAAACCAATTTTACTTAACCTTACCCAGTGACAGTTCCATGGAGATGTTTCCCAACAACACGTTGTGCTGTTACACGGCCAAAATACCTCAGGCCATCCCATTAGATCACGAAGCCCATTGGGAAGTGGCTTTAGTAGAAATCATTCGCCCGACGCAAGTCCTCAATGTCCTTTCTAATCAACATTTTTTTGATGTGGAAGTTCATGACGAGCAAATGCAACAGTACTTGGATACCCATGTCAAATATGACAAGAAAACCCGTACACAAAATCAAAAGTACACCACCTATCACTTGTTCATTCCCCCAGGCTATTATTTTAGTGGTCAACATTTGGTCAGCACCATAGCCACCAGGTTTAATGGCGTGTTTCTTAAAGCTTTGGAGAGTGTCAGAAAAAGTGTCACCATGGAATACCACAAAGGAGCTCGTCGCTTCTCGATGAAATTTGACGGGAGGAAAATCCTGTCCATTTTATTTTGTCCTGAATTGTTTGACATGTTGGTCGGAGACATGAACCTGAGAATGACCATAATCAAGAAAAACGAATTACCAATCATTTACGACAACGAGTCTTTTAGCAAGTTATTTCGTACCCCGGTAGAACTGAACCAAGGACTGAATTTGATGTTTGTGTATTCCGATGTGGTGGAGTATAACGTGGTGGGACACACCTCTGTGCCTTTACTGCGTGTCATTCCTTTCAAAGTAAATTCTGCCACGGCCACTGACGAGGAAGGTGGAAACACTTATCACGTCCACCGCGAATTTGTACATCCTCACTATTTGCCTGTCAGCAAGTCGTATTTGGACACGGTCAACATTGCTATAAAAGGAGATCTGGGACAAAATATTCCATTCACCAAAGGAAAAGTCACGGTGAAACTCCATTTTCGAAAACGGTTCTCTCACGATTCGTAAGTCATGTATCCAGTGTACCGAGGGGTTGCTCGAGAGCGAGGACACGGTTTAGGAGACATGTTAAAATCGGCCTTTCGTTCGGTGGCCCCGGTGTTGAAACCGATGGTGACACGCGGATTGCACGCCTTGAAAGATGCGGCACTGACGCAAGGCAAAGAATTTCTCCAAAATGTCATCATCGACAAACAAAATCCTAAAGAAGCCTTCATGAGGGCAGGCAAAAATGTCTTGCTGCAAACGGGCAAAGACATTTTGGGCCGACGAGACACACCTATAAATGCCCTGCACGCTACTCAGTCAGGCATTCAGCAAGGACAAGGCAGAAAGAGACGACGAAGAAAACACCCTTTCACCAGACTTCACACGTCTAAAGCTAGAAAGGCAAAGAAAAGAAGAACCGTTCGAGACTTAGACGTTTTCGATTATTGAGAAACAGCAACAAAAAATGATGCACCGAGAGTCTTGCGCCTGTTCCAAGTCGGAACTGGATCAGTTTGCCATGCCACCTACCATGATGACGATGCAAGAATCCCAATGGATGGAATTTCACCCTGTCTCCTCATTGACAGATTCCGCTCCTATCGAGTTTGAAATCAAGGGACAACCCGAAGATTACATCGATCTGAATATCAGTTACTTGTACTTGAAAGTCAAAGTTCTAGATAAGGGAGGAGATACTATAGTAGACGAGAAAGTAGCTCCCGTCAACAATTTCATGCATTCCTTGTTCAGCTCAGTGGACTTGTACTTGAATAACAAACTGGTCAGCAGCAGCATGGATACTTACCCTTACCGTGCCTACCTGGAAAAGCTCTTGACGTACGGAATAGACGCCAAGAACACCCATCTCAATGCCTGCGTGTTATGGGAACCTGACGATGCGGGCGAGTTTAACGAATTCGAACCGGATCCATCCAAAACACCACACAATGAGGGATTTGTAGAACGAAGAGACAAAATATTAAATGGACAGAGTCTAGAACTGATGGATCGTTTGCATTTGGACATGTGGTTGCAAGAGAAATATTTGCTGAACGGTGTACATGTACGCTTGAGACTGAATCGTAGCAGTACCGCTTTCCATTTGTTGGCTGATAGTGCTGGCGTCAATCCCAAAAGCAAAATCGAGGAGGACAAACTCTACGTACGACGCGTGGAAGTGTTACCTAAAGTGGGTAACGACATCAGTCAAACGTTGAGCAGAACGACCGCCAAGTATCCCATCCGACGTGTGGAAGTGAAAACGTTCACCTTTCCCACTGGACATCATTCCATGATCGAAGATCATCTGTTTCAAGGACAGTTACCCAAGCGTTTAATCCTTGGTATGGTCGAGAATTCAGCCTTCAACGGAGCCTTCACTGAAAATCCTTTCCACTTTCAACACTTCGACGTGAAGAAAATCGAAGTCAGTCGCGATGGCAAGACCTTGTGTACCCGACCTTTCGAACCTGACTTGACCAAGAAGAATTACTTGAGATCGTACTTGTCCCTGTACGAAGCCACCCGACAATTAGGGACCAACATCAGTCACGGCATTACGTACGAAGATTACGCAGGAGGCTATGCTTTGTGGGCTTTTGATTTCACTCCAGACCAAGGCAGCGACGAGGGACATTTCCACCCTATAAAATCTGGTCAGATTCGTGTGGAAATTCAGTTTGCAGATCCACTGGACAAGACAGTGAACGTCATCCTGTATGCAGAATTTGATAATACCATAGAAATCAACAGTTTGAGAGAAGTCATTCTAGATTATTAGAAGCCATGGAAGACTGTTATCCCTCCTAACCTAGTGGAGAAACTTTGGACATGAAATGTGAGGAGACTGTGGAAGAAGAAGTTATCATGATGAAGTCCCGATGGCCAGAACAAGAAGCCCATTTAGTCTCCTGTTTTGCCAAACACTTGGTCGAAAAAATGACGGAATTGATCAAGAAAGATTGCTATGGATGTCAAAACGATCATCCCAGTCAAATTCAACACGATAAATGCCTGATGCTGAGTCAAGAAGAAAAATTGGACGAGTATCTGGACGAAGCTTGGAGTCTCATCTCGGACAAAGACGTGTTGCATCAGTGGTATAAAGACTTGCGTGAACATTCTTGTCCACCATTAACCACTCAAGAGATCGATCGCATCGAAGCTCTCCTGAATCAAAGTGAGGAGACGAAGCGAAGAAACGGTTATTTGTCAGACATTTTCAAGCAAAAAGTCAGGATCGAATTGATGACTTATTATTACCTGTGAAGAAGAAAAAAAACAAAACATGGATACCTGTGAACTTTATTACCTTTTGAACCACAGTTCGTATACGTCTTCTTGGAATCCTGTCGTCTGTGCTAAAGATGAACTCCCTCATCGCAAACCTCAAGACCATCTAGCTTATGTGATCAACACGGACGACAGTCATCTCCCAGGAACCCACTGGGTAGCCGTTTACTTTCCTCAAGAAGGATATGTGGAATATTTCGATTCGTACGGATTGCCCCCTTTGGAAGACGATATCATTGACTTTATGAGAAGAAATGCTCAGACCACCCGATTCAATAATGTGAAATTACAAGGCACAGATTCCTTGGTGTGTGGACAGTACTGTGTGTATTTTCTGCATCATCGCAGCCTGGGCTATTCCTTAGAACATTTAGTGACTCATTTTGATCCTCGTTCTTCTTCAAGAAACGATGTGAAAGTAGATCGATGGTTCTGTGATCAGTATGCTTATCTTTTGTCTCAAGCTAAGAAACGTAGTGTCCATCAATGGCCTAATGACTTCCACCAGTGGAAATCACAATTTCATTCACAACATTGCCAACCCTTTCCAAAATAATGTGTAAATTGAAAAAAATGTTTGTCATTTGAAAAAAATGTTTGATGTTATATTGTTGGATTATTGTTAAAAAATGTTATAGTTGTTGGTTAGTGTTAAGTGATTTTGAATAAAAAATGTTGTGTTTCGAAAAAAAATGCGTTTGTCTTTTGTTTGGCTATAAGAATGTTGATTCATGCTCTTTGACTTCTTACTATCCCTCTCATGACACTCATTAACGTTCCGGCTCGAAAACCGTGGAGGGATGTTTTCCTTCACGTGCGCACTTTAACTTTAAGAACCGGGGGAGTTTCCAGTCTAACCATCCATTGTCAACTCATCCTCCTAAGAAGATGTGCTCCAAACTAGCTAAGCTCAACGAAGCCTACGTGAATTTGCATAGGGTCAGACACAGTCTGATACCGAAGCCAGAAGAGATAGAGAATGTGAGAATGCTAAAAGTCACTGAAGACCTGATAGAAGAGCTCTTCAGAGAAGAAGTGAACAGGGAGAAAGAAGAATGGACAGAGAAGTACAGACTTCAGAGACAGCAGCAGCAACAGCATCAACAACAACAACAACAGCAGCAGCAGCAGCAACCTGAAGCTGACAGAGGCTTTGTCGATTGCCGTATCGACACCAAAGAGTTCTTCTTCTCTTTCCGAAAAAGCAGACCTATCGTCAGAAAGTCTATCCTCAGAGGACGACGCATTCTTAGAAACTAAAAGATTGCCATAGCAAACAAAAAAAACCAGCCCTTTTCAGGGCTACCCAATACTCTAGAAAAGAAATAACAATCGATTTGCCAATGTGTGTAGGTAGAGTAGTGTGAATATAAACACTGACTCTTTTGTGATGTGAGTGTATGTGTTTGTGTATATGATTGTGTGTTTGTAAGTGCTCACGTACGTTTGTGTGGATAGTAGATTAAAATAATGTTTTTTTTTTTTTTGCTGTTTTACGTGTGGGAAGAGTAGATTTGGGGTTTGATTGCTTTGCATGTGTGGATAGTATATTGAAGTGATTAATGAAAATTTTTAGAATAGTAATGGGTAGTATAAAAAAGTGAGTGAGTGTTTCTTTTAGGTCCGCGCTTTGTTTGGTCATGATCTAGGTAAGATCAATTTTGTTTTAGGGTGATGTTTTCCACCACGTCCGCGCTTTCAGTATAAATTGAAACTCGCTGGGCAGTCTAGCTACCCTGTTCATTCGTTGACAAGACAATGAATACCAGAATTGTGAAACTGCTAGAACTCCAGATGCACCTGGAATATGCCAGGCGTATACTAAATGAACTGGCCGCGGAGGTCATTGTCGAAGAGACAAGGATGAAAGAGGAGGAGGAAAGAAGAAAAAAAGAAGAGGAGGAAAAGGAGAGAGAAAATGTCAGAATCCCAGAGACAGAAGATTGGGATTCTGAAGCCACTTATCCCGCTTCTGCACTCCCAAGAAGAAAGGTAAAAGGAGACTGGGGAAGAAGATGTGTGTGCGGTGCCAGGCCTGGAAGGTGCCATCATTAGATAGGTGCATCTGGAGTTAAAAAACAAACAGCCCTTTTCAGGGCTACCCAATACTCGAGAAAAGAAATAACAATCGATTTGCCAATGTGTGTATGTAGAGTAGTGTGAATATAAACACTGACTCTTTTGTGATGTGAGTGTATGTGTTTGTGTTTGTGTTTGTAAGCGCTCACGTACGTTTGTGTGAATAGTAGATTATGGGTTTGTTTATTGTTTCTTAGCGTATGTGGAGAGTATAGTTTGGGTTTTGTAACCTTTCACGTACGACTGTGTGGATAGTAGATTATGGATTTTGTTTTAATGATTTGCGTGTGTAAATAGTAGATTTGGGGTTTGTTAATTGTTGCTTCACTTATGTGAATAGCATATTATATGAAATGAGAAAGTAGGGGATGTTTTCCTTCACGTCCGCGCGTTGTTTGGTCATGATCTAGGTAATATCAATTTTATGTCTTAGGTGGATGTTTTCCATCACGTCCGCGCTTTCACTTTAAGAACCCACAGTATTCATCGTTCCCTAAATAATTACTCAGTAAGATGGAAAAAACACCAATTCCATCCAGGGCCAGCAGCACAATGCTGAAAAACAAACCAATCAAATTGCTGTCACCTATTAGCTAACATCTACCTCAATAAACTCTACCTCTCTTAAAAACACCACAGAGTTTTTTATTCAAATTCCAAAAGACGGAAATTTAGAACAAATATCCTGGATCGGAAAAACCCTGCTAACCTGTGGCAAGACAACTCCGCCCGAGCCCGACCACTTTCACCCCTTACCACGGACAGACATCAAAACCCATACGTGCAGTGCACGCATCATAAATTAAAACGCGAACTAGATCGGGTCCAATCCCACTGGTCGCTCATCAATGCAAATGAATGAAAGAGTGCGTGCTGGGTCCAATCCCACTCTTACAAACAAAAATATAGGCCTTACAATCAGGTCGATATGTACACAAAAGTACTTCGACCTGACGGCCCAATCAAAAAGTGTTCTTTGAACACATAAATGCCTGGAGGAAGTGGCACCATTCCTTCCCCCAGGAGCAATCAAAAAGGTGCCTGTGCCACCACAAACCAGTGGTACATACTCATTGCGAGCGCACACCACTATAATCCAACTCAACAACAACAAATCGTTCAAACCATTCTACAGAGAAGATGGCTTCAAACCACCTCGATAAAATGCAAACATTGCAAGACGTCCTGGACAATTTGGGCATGATGGAACAAATGCTAGTGAGACTAAGTGAAGATCACTATTCTTATAGCCCCCATCGAGTAAAGGTGGAGATTAACAACTTAAGAAAAGTAAAGGAAATGATAAGTGCTGTGATGAAAGAAATAAAGGAGGAGAAGGAGGATAAAGAGGAAAGAATAAGGATAAGAACATGGAATGAAAAAATTGAAAAAGAAGAAGAAAATGAGAAGAGGAATAAAGAAGAGGAGAAGAAAGAAGAGGAGAAGAAGAAAGAAGAGAAAAAAGGCAGAAAAGAAGAGAAAGAGTGTAGGAGAGAAAATAAGAAGTTGGTGGAGAAATAGAAAAAATCAGAAGCAGAAGAAACCCAAAGGCCCTTTTCAGGGCCACTCATAGGTCTCGAAAATGAGAATGACTTTCGATTGCCTACCCTTTTTATTTTTATTTTTTTTTAAATTTAAATTCCCCTTGTCCCTAGACAGACCCAAACTCTATTCCCCATGTTCAATTCCCCTTGTCCCTAGACAAGCCCAAACTCTATTCCCCATGTTCAATTCCCCTTGACGCTAGAGTGGCCCAGGGTTTTTTCTCCATGTTCAATTTCCCTTGACGCTAGAGTGGCCCAGGGTTTTTTCTCCATGTTTAATTTCCCTTGACGCTAGAGTGGCCCAGGGTTTTTCTCCATGTTAAATCTCCCTTGACGCTAGAGTGGCCCGGGGGGGGGTCTGTAATGCTAATTCCCATTGACGCTAGGGTGGCCCCCTTCACTACTTATGATGTAAGTAGTGAAAGGGGTCACCTTAGCGACAATGGGAATTAGCATTACAGAGACCCCTGGGTCACTCTAGCGACAATGGAAATTTAACATGGAGAAAAATCGTGGGTCAATCTAGCGACAAGGGGAATTAACATGGGAAAAAACCCTGGGTCACTCTAGCGACAAGGGAAATTGAACATGGGATTTTTTTTTTAAAAATTTTTTTTAAAAAAACTTTTTTAAAAAAAGGGGTAGGCAATTCAAAGACTATCTCTTTTCGAGAAATATGGGGGGCCCTGAAAAGGGCCTTTGGGTTTTATGTTAATGTATTCATAAACATAAATGGCACCGCATTGGTCTTCTTCTTGTCCTTAGGCTGCGTCTTACTGTTGGTCCGTACATCAGCACTCTTTTCAGGCATCCTTGTCTTTCGACGTAGATCCTACGTATCCACAGGCTGGTGTTTGTCCTGTGGACAACGGTCCACTTCGATCGGACATACATGAGCAAGTCTGTCCGAAACATCATGGAAGACACAAGGGTGGATGACTCAACTGTAGTCCACATCTTGAAGCGACGAGAACAGGTGAATCAATGCAGTCAACGGCGCTTATTTATAGGTACAGGTAGGATTGAAACGGATTGAGTTCATTCACCAATCCAAACACGCGTTACAAAATTCAGCCAGCCGCATCCAATCCGAAGAGAGCAGTCTGTGACGTCACGTAGTCAATATAGATCTGCTAGCGCTTGTGTGCAGTCAATCTATGCGACAGTCATTCAACATGACGGAAACTCAGAAAACGATCCATTGGGGTGCACCAGCAGGGGAGACTGCCCAAGGGAACTCGGACTTACTTTCAGAAGAGGTGAATTGGGATTTTGTGGATTTTCTCTCTTCGCAAGAATTTGTTCCGGAACCTGCGTCACCTTCTTCATTACCGCAAGTGGAAAATTTTAGACAGAGACAAAAAGAAGAATTGGAGAAATTTATACAACGACAAAAGGAAGCGGAACAAGCTTTTCTCCTACAGCAACAGCAACAAGAAGAAGAGGTAAGAAAAAAACAACAGCAGCAACAGCAAGAAGAAGTAGCAGCAAAGAAACAAGAGGGTGAAAATCAAACGGTCACGGTACTGTTGGACATTTTAGCCGAGTTAAGAAGTCTGAAACAAATGTATCAGACTTCTTTATCACGACCGAAGAGAATACGACCTTCCCGAGCTAAACACGTTAACCCTGTGACTAAGCCTACCGTACCACCCTTAGTGATTTCAACCCAATCATTATCAACATTACGCAGTCCAGAAGTAGGCCTTGGCCGTGGCAAAGGCATAAGGCAGTTAAAGTTGATTGCTTAAACTCACCCTTTCACCATGAAGAAAAAAGGCCCTTTTCAGGGCCACCCAATACTCTAGAAAAGAAATACAATTTCAATTTGCCAATAACTCAAAAAAAAAAAATAAAAAAAAAAAAAATAAACCCCACCCATGTTACCCTTATAGTACGTGTCTGTGTATGAGTGCGTGAGTGTACGTTCTTATTTTAAAATCACAACTCAAAGACACTTACCTTATATCATTCATTTATTCTTTTCTCCATTTTTTACAATCCAATTCACAATTCACAACACAACACTTTAATAAAAAGTTCATTGATTTCTCCTTGTTTAGCCTCTCTGTTTTTTGAATTTCTTCACCGTTACACTCTTTTCCTCTTCTTCTTTCTCCTCGCTTTCTTCCCTTCTTCTTTTCTTCTCGTGTTTCTTTGCCTCATTTAAATAGAATTGTCTTTTTTCTTCCTCTTCTTCCTCTGAAGAATCCCTCTCTTCTTCTGAAGAATTCCTCTTTTCTTCTGACTCCTCTTGTTTCTTTTTGGGGCAATCTGGAGACCAATGTCCTTTTTCTTTACAATAATAACAGGTATCTTGACTTTTGTCTTTTTTATCCCCTGTTTTTTTTTCTTTTTTGACGGTCTGGACACTCTGAAGACCAATGCCCTTTCTTCTGACAGATATAGCAAGTATCTTGACTTTTATCTCTAAAGGAAGGAGAGTAGTCCGTAGGCTGGTCTGAAGAGAATTTTCTAATGACCCCTCGCAAAGCTCTGACGAAACGTTCCATCTGGTTAGTCTCTTCCATCGTTGTGCTCGGCTTGAGAGTGAAATGAATAGTGAAAGGACAAGACACACACCCTTTTTATATACGCTAGTCTGCTATGACTATAAAGTAGTTTATGGTGTTTGAACTTGAGTCATTTGACTTTTTGCTTTCAAGATGAAACGATCCCATTCATTCGAGAAGAAAGAAGAAGAAGAAAGTAAGAGGCAGAAACGTGATCTATCGCCTCGTACCAGGGCTGAAATCTTGGCACAAATTCATGCCAGTGATTTTGAAGAGGACATGAGTGAACCAGAATCCGAACCCTCTAAACCAAGTTCATCACCCTTAGTCAACCCTGAAAAGTATTATTCCATTCGAGAGACGGAAAAGCGCTCCTCTAGAAAATTTAGAACTACGGCTTACAAATACACGGTGAAGTTTAAAGATTTCAAGGCTGAAGTGCCGTTAGAGAAAGCAGAAGTGTTCATCACTGAGGTGTGGGATTCTTTGCTCACTGCACTCAAGCGACAATGTCAACCCAAAGAAGACGATCGCTTGAGACTTTCCATACAACACGACGGTTTGAAATCCCCTGTTTGGATCGAGTTTAGCACCCCTGCAGAATTGACTGCTTCCAAAGTCATGGACAAGATTCAACACGTACAACAATCTAATGATCAGTTTGACATCACCGATGGTAAAGCCACACTGGACATGACCCACGTCTCTCCTCCTCAAGGGACAGGACGCAAAAAGATGTTATTGGTGGACGACCTTCGCAACACCAAAACAAGTCTCGTCCGAATTCACAACCCTCAAGACCAGATGTGTTTAGCCCGTGCCATCGTGGTGGGACGAACCTATGCCAACAAGAACGACACGGTAGAATGGAAAAGAACCTGGAAAACTATTCAACGTTCCGACCGAGCCAAACAACGAAATGAAGCAGAACTCCTGTTACAACAAGCCGGACTATCCAAAGACACACCCTGCGGCATTCCCGAGATGCAAAAATTGCAAGATGCCCTAGCTCCACGATACACCTTGAAAGTGCACCCTCAAGAAGTGCGCGGACCTCTGTTGTTTCGAGGCCAAGACTTTAAGGACGGAAAATACATTCATGTCTATTATCACGATGAACATTTCGATACCATTACCAGTATCACTGGATTCCTGGGATATGTTTATTATTGTGAGAAATGTGACTATGGTTATAATAATCGAGAGCAACACAAACATTGTGGATGGAAATGCTCAGGATGTTTGGCCTCTCCACCCTGTCTGAGCGAAGAACCAGTGCCTTGTTCCACTTGTCTGCGCACGTTTGTCAGCCCTACCTGTTACCAACAACATTTGAAGACGCAAGGTTCACAGAAGAAATGCGCTTGTCAACTGCTGAGATTGTGCCCTACGTGTGGACAAGGCATACGTACCAATAATACCAAGGCACACGTATGTTCAGGAAAGAAAAAATGTCACATTTGTCACCACATCGTGGACTTGGAACACGAATGTTACGTGCAGAAATACCAACCCCCACCAGAGAAAGAGGACGGTCACAAGAAGAAAGGCAATTTCATCTTTTTCGATTTCGAATGCATGCAAGAAACCGGCATTCACATTCCTAATTTCTGCGTGGCTCATCGAGCGTGCGAGAAGTGCATTCAAGAACCTATCTTCAGTCATTGCCCTCACTGCAGCAAGATTCCCGGAGGGCGTGAAAAAATCTTTCGGGGACCCAAGACGTTAGACGATTTTGCCCAATGGGTCTTAGACCCCGTCGACAAGACATGGAGCCAAGAGGACATCGAACGTTACCGAGATTGTCATCGCCATGCCACGGTGATGGCTCACAATTTCTCCGGATACGATGGACAGTTTCTTCTCAGATACTATACGGAACAAGGCACCGAGCGTCCTAAAGTGACTTTGAACGGAGCCAAAATCATTTTCATGCAAGTGGGACAAGTACAGTTTAAAGATTCGATGAGCTATTTGGCCATGCCTTTGAGTCGAATGCCTAAAACGTTTGGAATGACAGAAATGGCTAAAGGGTACTTTCCACACTTTTTCAATACGGAAGCCAACCAACACGCTGTTCTACCCCATTTACCTGAGGCTCACTATTACGACCCCGACAACATGCGTACCGAACAACGAGAAGCTTTCTACGCTTGGTACCAGATTCACGCCTCGGACCCTTTCGACTTTCAGGAAGAAATGCTAAAGTATTGTCGTTCCGACGTGGACATTTTACGGCGTTGCTGTGGAAAATTTCGAGAACTGTTCATGGAACACGGAGGGGTCGATCCTTTGAAAGAAGCTTGCACCATTGCCAAAGCGTGTTCCTTAGTGTATCGACAACGATTCATGCCTGAAAAGACCGTGGCTGTCATCAGTCCTCAAACGACCCACTTTGTCAAACGTCAATACTCGGTCAAAGCCCTACGCTGGTTACATTACTTGTGCGACAAGGAAGACAAGTGGATTCAGCATGCCCGCAACGGAGGAGGCGAAAAGACCATCGGAACGTATTCGGTCGATGGCTGGGACTTAGAAAACCCGAAGATCGTGTACGAGTTTAACGGTTGCTTATTTCACGGATGTCCCGTCTGTTACCCTGATCGTAGCACTAAAAATCAGTTTTTGCAACGAACCATGGAAGACTTGTACCAGGACACTTGTCAGCGACGCCTAAAGTTGGAACAGGAAGGATACCAAGTGGTGGAAATGTGGGAACACGAGTACGATCACCGTATGAAAACCGATCCCGAGTTTAAACGCCTCGTGGAAAGTTACAAGCTGATGGACCCCCTGAACCCGAGGGATAGTTTGTACGGAGGAAGGACCAATGCCACCTGTTTGCTGTACCAAGCCGACGAAGAGAAAGGAGAAGAAATCAAATACTTGGACGTGTGTTCGCTGTATCCCTACGTGTGCAAATATTGTCGCTTTCCTGTAGGGCACCCGCAATTGCTGACGGAACACATCGACCTAAAAAACATTCGACAATACGAAGGCTTGATCAAGTGTAAAGTTTTGCCTCCCACGAACCTGTACCATCCCGTCTTACCTCACCATTGTCAAGGCAAACTGATGTTTCCCTTGTGCCGTACTTGTGCCGAAACGTGCAACCAAGACCAACCTTGCCATCACAGCCAGGAAGAACGGGCCTTGACGGGAACCTGGGTCAGCGTAGAATTGTTCAAAGCTCTGGACATGGGATACCAACTGTTAGAAGTGTACGAAATTTGCCACTTTCCCAAGACACAACAATACCGCAAGGGTGACCCCACGCAGAAAGGCATTTTCGCCGACTACGTGGATACCTTTTTGAAACTGAAGCAAGAAGCCAGCGGCTATCCTTCCTGGTGTCACACTCCCGAAGACCAAATACAATTCAAAGAGAAATACTACGAACAAGAAGGCATCACTTTAGACCACATCGAGAAAAACGAAGGCAGGCGATCGTTTGCCAAAGTGATGTTAAATTGCTTGTGGGGTAAAATGGCACAACGACCGTGTTTACCCAAGACGGAATATTTGACAGAACCTTCCCGCTACTTCCAGATGATTCACGACAAAACCAAATACATGAAACACGTGGACGTCGTTCGAGAGAATTTGATCTTGGTCAATTACGAAGAAGATCTGGACTTTGTACAAGACGACCCTTTTGGAAATGTCATCATTGCGGCTTACGTGACAGCCCATGCTCGCTTAAAATTGTACGAAGCTTTAGAACTGTTAGAAGAACGCGTCCTGTACTTTGACACGGACAGTTGCATTTACATCCATCACCCGATTCAACATCACCCTAGCATCGAAGGAGACCGTTTAGGAGCCTGGACAGACGAGCATCCCGACGACAAGATTCTAAGTTTCGTCAGTGGCGGTCCCAAAAATTACGGCTACGAATACCGTGACAAACAAGGAGAAGTACACACGACGTGCAAAGTGAAAGGACTGACTCTGAATTATCGTACCAGTCGTGTGGTCAACTTTGGGGTATTGAAAGAAGCCTTGCAATCGGGAGAGGATGGAAACTTTAAAGTGACCACTTACCAACCGAACAAGATTGTACGTTTACCCACTCACCACATCGTCAGTCGGCCCTTGGAAAAAGTCTATCAAATCGTGTACCAGAAGCGAGTTCGACTTCCCAATCATTTCACCTTACCGTACGGTCACACCGGTATTGGTCTGTATATAAAAAAGGAACCCTAGGCAAGACCGATAGTTCATTGTGACTACCAAGACCGAGCGAACAAGATGAATACTTTGAAAAAGACATCGTTTCAGTTTGGGGATTGTAAAAAAGTTGTATCTTCCTCTAGTGTGACTAATACTGGATGGATAAGACCCATGCATTGCGACGGAAAATGTCCGGAAGGAAACTGCGATTGTCCATGTGGTTACCATTGTAATTGCGTAACGGAGTTTGCAGACGAGTGCGATTGTGAGCCTTGCGATGGGACCGATGCTGTACGTTGTGACCTGAGCGATGCCGTAAAGCATCATGGGAACTTTGTTCTCACTGCCCCTGTCATGGAAAGTGATGCTGTGCGTGTCAAACCTGAGGGATGCGAAAGCGATGCAACTCGTCCTCTTAGACATTTTACTGGGTTTCGTTTTAAAGGGGAATGTTCACCTTCACGTCTACCCCCCTACGGATGTCATCCAGCCCTGAGCAAACTCCTGTTCCTGTCACCCAACCCTCATCGAAACGAACCTGTGAAAAACGAATATTCGTTTCCTGTGCGTTCGTCGGAATACTGCGACTTTGAAAATCGTCTTCAATCGTTCAAAGGAAAATGGCCAAAGTATCTGGGAGGACCGACCCCCGAAGAATTAGCCAGAGCCGGATTTTTCTACTTGGGCGAAGGAGATAAAGTCAAGTGCTTCAGTTGCGGTGTGTCACTTCACCACTGGGAACCGCAAGATTCAGCCTACGTTGAACATGCTCGATGGTCACCGAATTGTCATTACTTACCTTTAGTGGGACCGAGACATTGAAGTAACTTCTTTACCATAATCATTTGTTCATGGATACTTTACAAGAGAACATTCGTGCTTTGCCTGTGGAGTTGAGAGAACGCATTTACCGAGAGCTGGTCAAAATACAAGTGAAACGTAAAGAACAATTGCATCCGTTACGTCACCGGTGTTTGAACCACTGGTACCTGAAGGCTATACAAGGACTGATTCAATTGAAAGTGTTCCATTGGACAGACATTAATCAACGATCCTCTAGTTTTAGAAAGGATTGGTTTGGTATGGACGATTGTAGTTACATCATTGTAAACGTACTGCATCGAATTCCAGAGGAAGAGTTAACGAATTACCAACATTTTGAACACAATGTCAACTTGGTGAAAGAGGAAACTTCTGAACGAATTGTAATGTGTAGATTAGTGACTCAACGATTTAAATTCGACACTGAAGTGAAACCATGTTTGTGCAAAGAGTACATTTCTTGTGTCAGACCAAAGAGGATTTAGTATGACCTATTCATGGATACTTTACAAGAGAACATTCGTGCTTTGCCTGTGGAGTTGAGAGAACGCATTTACCGAGAGCTGGTCAAAATACAAGTGAAACGTAAAGAACAATTGCATCCGTTACGTCACCAGATCTTTAACCACTGGTACCTGAAGGGTATAAGAGAACTGATTCGTCAGAAATTGTTTCAGTGGTCAGACCTTGTTCAATACTTCCAGGCCCCCGATGATTCACGTGTTGATCATTTTGGTTACTTCGAGATTCACCTAGAGCAACCCATTGAGGAAGACGAGGTAAAGGATTACCAACATATTTTACGTGGAATCTACTTAGCGGAAGAGGAAACTTCTAATCGAACTCTGACGTTTCGGTTACAGTATGCAAGATTTACATTCCCTACTGGAGAACGAAGATCACTGGCTAGAAAGTACGTGTATTCTTTTCGAAACAAAGAGACTATAAAAACAGGCAGTTATGCCACGACTTATGTCGTATGTCATCCAACAGATTCCGTGGAAAGAACTCAATGACCATATTCAAACCGTGGATCATTACCATCGATTATTACAAGAACTTTATCCATTCAATTTGGGACGACAAGTGGTGTGTGTCTTAGTGACTTGTTTTCTGGGATTTCGTTTACCAGCCGATTCTTTGTGGACTCTTTACGATCAGTACTTACCACCTCCATGGCCTTAAATGGTCACGAAAAACTCCTTTTGCTCAAAGCCTTGCGATTTCATCTGGATACTTCTCGACCTCAACAGGAAAAAAAGATTCGTCAACTTTTAGCTACCCAAGACGTGTATGACGATGTGTGTGTAGCTTGTGACTTACACCCTCATTGGACAGATGTTCGTGACTGGAAAAAGGGGGGTTTTGAGGTTTGGACCCAAGAAGTGGCCCAGTATGCACAAGAGTTGTTCAAGGAAAAAAGTTACTTTTCAACCTGTGTTAGTGACGGTGCCAGAAGAACCCGTCACCGAGAACAACCACTCGCTTCAGGACAGGACTGTCATGGACATTCCTGAAAGGTCATTCCAGGAGGACACTTGTGTGACAATACCTCATGTAGAGACTGTAAGAACATTACACACTGTCCCTAGGACATCTTGGTTAACCAAAACATGTTGTACAGACACTTGTTTATATTCCACTTTGATCGCTTTGCTGTGTTTTATATTCCTGTACATCACTATTTGGGTTGTATGTATTTTTGTCTTTCGTGTTCATATTTGAAACATTCAATAAACGTGTTCTGAAAAAAGTATATAAACTCTTGTCTTGTTTGTTTTTCGTGTCACAAGTGACATTTCTCATACCATGGCTACCTCTGCTGTCTCTGCTCCCTCTTCCTCTACTGTCAAAGTCATCGACGAACACTTAGATCGTGCCAGTTGGGAGGCTTTGTATCTTCGCCATCCCTTTAACATGCTCATTGCTGGACCTAGCGGTTCAGGCAAAACCGAATTCGTCAAACGTTTGATCGAACATAAACATCATTTGATCGATCGGCCCCCTCAACGGATCGTGTGGTGTTACAAAGAGTGGCAATCGGCGTACAGCCTCTTGCGTGAAAGTCAAGGCGATTCCATCGTGTTTGTGGAAGGCATTCCTAAAGAAGACGACGGCATCGTCTCTGACTCCCGTCTAACCCATTTGGTCATTTTCGACGACATGTTAGGAGAAGACGAAGAAGAAATTAAATTGTGGTTTACGCGCAAAGGGCATCACCGTAATGCCAGTGTCGTTTACATCACCCAAAATTTGTTTCAACAAAGTAAAGCCCATCGCACCATCAGTCTCAATGCGCATTACGTAGTCTTGTTTAAAAGCCCTCGAGATAAATCGCAAGTGCAAGTCTTAGCCAAACAGTTAGGAACGCCTTGGCTGACTCAGGCGTACGACGATGCCACTCAAACGCCACACGCCTATTTACTCGTCGATTTGAAACCTACGACCCCCGAGGATTTGCGATTTCGTACCCACTTGTTTCACCACTGGTGCCAAGACGGAGGGCCTGTCCTGTACACGTCTCCGTCCTCGACTTCATTTCACTCCTCCCATGAAAAAAATCTATAAAAACCTCAGACCCTTTTTCGTCTGTCTCACACAGTGTGAACATGACGTCCCTTCAGTCGCATCTTCCCGTCAAATTGATTCGTGCCTTGTATGGCATCAGTCGAGAAAAAGATCCACAAACACGAGCTCGTGTCTTAGAAGCTAGTCTCAAAGAAGTCTTACGATGGTTCACGGTGACGGCACGTCAAATACTCCAAGGAATCATTCAGATTCCTCATCAAACCCAACGCTTTTTCGATCGAAACAAAGTCGCTTTGGTCCAACTGGCCGATCCCCGCATCGACACTCAAACCAAAAAACAAATCATTTTGAAACCTGGAGGGAGCGGTACTCTAGGAGGGGTCATCATTCGCTCACTCTTAAGATGGGATCCTAATGCCCTCAAAGTTATCCCCAAGACAAAAGTCCAACGAAGCCCCAAGAAGAAAAAGAAAAAGACCAGGTCCCCAAGAAGAATAACTTCTCCAGTGGCGGGACCCTCCTCTTACCAGACACCACCCCAGAAAAAGAAAAGAAGCCCCCAGAAAAAGAAACAGAGAAAAAGTCCCCAGAAAAAGAAAAGTCCACAGAAGAAGAAGAAAACTAGTCGCAAGAGAGGCACTTCGGCCAGGACGCAACCTTACACTCGCAAGCCACGACCTGCCACAGCGGTGACTGCGTCTCCGGCAGCCTCACGTTTGTCCACTTCTCCGTTGATGTCACCAGGAACTGAAGAGTACTTGGAGACGTTGATTACACCAAGAACTTCTCCGTTGATGACCCCCAAAAGAACTTCCCCAGTGGCAGGACCTTCCCATTTAGCGACAGTGGCTGCTGCTCACAAAGTACCTTCTCCCAAAATCAAAGTCCAAGAAAGATCAGGCATGTTACAAAGTTTACTGGATTTGTCCAAACAAGAACTGGCTCGATTTAGTCCGTTACGTACCCCTGCACGACGTGTCATGCCTGTCCTCAAACTGATAAAACGTAAAGACAATCAGTGGCGACGCGTTCCAGTATAAAAAAGGCCTGTGACCGAGTAGGGTATCAGTGTTTTTAGGTGCTCCTAAAGACTCAAAGATGTCACCCTCCAGAAAACCCCAAGGAAAGAAACGGAAAGGACTGCCACCACGTTTAGCCAAACATGGGGACCTGTTATCTGTCCTGTCCAAAGCTTCTCCACCTCTACGAAAAAAACTCATTCAAACGGCTTCCAAAGAGGTCATCGATACCGTGTGCGAATGTTGTTTGAACGTTTTGAAAGGCACGATCCCTTTGTCCAAACACCAGAAACAATGCTTAGGCAAACATCGTCACGTTCTTCGGAAAATGGTTCAAAAGAAAATTCCCATTCGTCAAAAAAAGAAGATGTTGGTCCAACGTGGAGGCATTTTACCTCTCTTGTTAGGCCCCATACTGAAAGGAGTCTTGGGAACCATGTTGGGAGGACTGATGGGAGCAAGATAAAAAGGCCTTCGGAAGTCCCAAGATCTCAGAATTCACCCCTGACAACCCCATGGAAGGACGAAAACTAGCTTTAGTGCCTTACAAACGATGGATGGAATACCATCGGTGGCAAGAACAACGCACCCCGCATTTACCTCCCAATCCCAATTTGAGCGAGATGTCCCAGTTACAACACGAATTGCAATCCTTGCTGGATCGCCAAGATTTGTCCGAAACAGAAAAATCGCAAAAGTACGGTCAACTCTTGCAAAGACTGCAACTCTTTCACCAGAAAGCTTTAGACGAAACAGCTTTACCCACTCTGAAAGATTTTAAGACCTTGATGAAAAGTCCAGCACCATTACCAGTACCAGTACCAGTACCAGTACCACCAGTACCCGTGACCAAGACAGAAAAAGGAAAAGAAGAAGAAGAAGAAGGGTTTCAAACTCCACCAGAAAAAGTACGCAAGTTAACAACACCACCTACTTCCAGAATTGGATGGATTAAAAAGATGATGGCCACCCCTTCTTCCTCACAAGAGAAAAAGAAAGTGAAGACAGAAGTGAAGACAGAAGTGAAACAAGGACCGATATCCCCTGCTCAGACATCCTCCTCCTCCTCTTCGACACCTATTGCTGGCCGCACACGCAAAGCATTGCAATCCAAGAAAATACCCCAAGAGAAAAAGAGTAGCCTCTTCCAAGAGTGGGTGCCTTATTAAGACACCAATCAACACAAAAAAATGGAAAAAGTCTTAGCTAGCATTTACTACGATCCCTCCCATCCTGCAGGTTACGCAGGAGTTCAAAAATTGTATCGTGCTGCCAAAACGCGACTGAAAAGTCTCCGTTTACCTCAAGTGCAACGATGGTTACAAGAACAAGCTACCTACACTTTACACAAACCCATTCGACGCAAGTTTGCCAGAAGTCGCACCCGAGTGGAAGGCATCGATCATCAATGGCAAGCCGATTTAGCCGATGTCTCTCATTTGGCCAGCTACAATCGTGGTTACAAATATTTGTTCTGTGTCATCGACGTCTTTTCCAAATTTGCCTGGGTCGTACCCTTGACTTCCAGATCCAGCAGCGAGTTAGTGCGAGCCCTGCAACGGGTGTTGAAACAAAGCGGTCGTCGCCCTCTTCGATGGCAAACGGACAAAGGCACCGAATTTCTGAACCAAGCTTTCCAAAAAGAATTAAAGAAACGTGACATTCATTTTTTTACCACCGAGAATCCCGAAACCAAAGCCAGCATCGTGGAACGTTTTCAACGCACTTTGAAAGAACGCATGTGGAAATATTTTACGCATCACCACACTCTGAAGTACATCGACATCTTACCGCACCTGGTGCAAGCGTACAACCAATCTTACCATCGAAGCATCGGACGTGCCCCGCAAGACGTGACTCCCGACAACGAAGTGCTGGTGTTCGAGCGCCTGTTCGGTACGTCCCCGACGAGGGCTGTCCCCAAGAAAAGTGGAGAGTTGACCGTAGGAGATTGGGTGCGCATTGGCAAAACCAAACGCACTTTCGACAAAGGTTACTTACCTAACTGGACGACCGAACTGTTTCGCGTCACTGGACGAGTACATGGCCGTCATCCTGCCGTCTATAAATTGGAAGACATGAACGGAGAAGTGCTCAAAGGAACGTTTTATTTGCCCGAGTTACAACGTGTCACCAAAAAAGAAGACGACGTGTTCGACATCGAAAGCATTCTCGAACGCAGAACCCGTAAAGTGGGCAAACGACGTGTCAAAGAAGTCAAAGTACGTTGGAAAGGATATCCACCCAGTTTCGATTCTTGGATCGACGCTTCGCAAGTCATCGACTATAAAAAGAAGAAGTGACCATCATGCCCTTTCACACAGCAGCAGACGCAGCTACGTCGACCACTCCTTCTTCCCCTAGTTCTTCTGTGCAAGATTTACAAAAACAACCCTTGTGGGTGTAGTGTGGAGAACGTGTGCCTAAAACGCAAATCGTCTTTTTCTGCCAAATCTTCGTGGTGTATTGTGTCATCGGGGCAGCCATCGCCAATTTGAGTTTGCAACAAGGAGACAAACAATTGTGGACCATTTTATTGAGCAGTTGCATCGGTTACCTGCTTCCCAATCCCTCCCTGAAATTCTCCTCGAACGGGAACGTTGTGTCCAGTGCCAGTGTCAGTGCCAGTCACCACTCCAACAACCACAACCAGAACCCCATTTTGGGCGGAGACACGCCTCTGACATCCAGTAATATCCCCTCGGACAGCCACAGAACTCTAGAATTATGAGTCACCAAAACCAATTTTACTTAACCTTACCCAGTGACAGTTCCATGGAGGTGTTTCCCAACAACACGTTGTGCTGTTACACGGCCAAATTACCTCAAGCCATCCCGTTAGATCACGAAGCCCATTGGGAAGTGGCTTTAGTGGAAATGATTCACCCGACCCAAGTCCACAATGTCATTCCCAATCAAAATTGGTTTAAGGTGGAAGTTCATGACCAACCATTGCAAGTGGAGTTGGATAAAATTGGCACATCTACCAATAGAACCTATGATGAAAAACTTAAAACGTGGACCTACCAATTGTTCATTCTGCCAGGCTATTATTTCAGTGGTCATCATTTGGTCAGCGCCATAGCCTCCAAGTTTAATGGTGTGTTTGGGGAAGTTTTTAAGAAGGAAACTTTCAGGAACAAAAGTGTCACCCTGGAGTACCACAAAGTAGCTCGTCGCTTCTTGATGAAATTTGAGCGAAGTAAAATCGTCTCCATTATATTTTGTCCTGACTTGTTTGACATGTTGGGCGGTGACACGGAGATGAGGAAGAAATTAGAACAAAAAATACCACCCGAATTACCCATCATTTACGACAACGAGTCTTTTAGCAAGTTATTTCGTGCCCCGGTAGAACTGAACCAAGGACTGAATTTGATCTTTGTGTATTCCGATGTGGTGGAATACAACGTGGTGGGACACACCTCCGTGCCGTTATTGCGTGTCATTCCTTTCAAAGTGGATTCTGCCACAAACGCTGACGAGGAAGGTGGAAACACTTATCACGTTCACCGCGAATTTGTCCATCCTCACTATTTGCCGGTCAGCAAGTCGTATTTGGACACGGTCAACATTACTATAAAAGGAGATTTGGGACAAAATATTCCATTCACCAAAGGAAAAGTCACGGTGAAACTCCATTTTCGAAAACGGTTCTCTCACGACTCGTAAGTAAGTCATGTATCCAGTGTACCGAGGGGTGGCTCGACAGCGAGGACACGGTTTAGGAGACATGTTAAAATCGGCCTTTCGTTCGGTGGCCCCAGTGTTGAAACCGATGGTGACACGCGGATTGCACGCCTTGAAAGATGCGGCACTGACACAAGGCAAAGAATTTCTCCAAAATGTCATCATCGACAAACAAAACCCTAAAGAAGCCTTCATGAGGGCAGGTAAAAATGTCTTGCTGCAAACGGGCAAAGACATTTTGGGCCGACGAGACACACCTATAAATGCCCTGCACGCTACCGAGTCAAGCATTCAGCAAGGACAAGGCAGAAAGAGACGACGAAGAAGAAAACACCCTTTCACCAGACTTCAAGCGAGAAAGGCCAAGAAAAGAAGAACCGTTCGAGACTTAGACGTTTTCGATTATTGAAACACAGCAACAACAAAAAATGATGCACCGAGAGTCTTGCGCCTGTTCCAAGACGGAACTGGATCTGTTTGCCATGCCCCCCACCATGATGACCATGCAAGAATCCCAATGGGTGGAATTTCATCCCGTCTCCTCATTGACAGCCTCAGCTCCCATCGAGTTTGAAATCAAGGCACAGCCCGAAGATTACATCGATCTGAATAGCAGTTACTTGTACTTGAAAGTCCAAGTTCTAGATAAGGATGGTAATGGAGTAAAAGACGATGACGAAATAGGTCCCGTCAACAATTTCATGCATTCCTTGTTCAGCTCAGTGGATTTGTACTTGAATAACAAACTAGTCAGCAGCAGCATGGATACATACCCTTACCGTGCCTACTTGGAAAATCTCTTGACGTACGGAATAGATGCCAAGGATAGTCATCTCAATGCCTGTGTGCTGTGGGTAGCTGACGAAGCGGGCGACTTAGAAAAAACAGATACATCCAATTCCAGCTTTGAGGCAAGAGCAGACAAAATCATAAACAAGAACATTTTAGAACTGATGGATCGTTTGCATTTGGACATGTGGTTGCAAGAGAAATATTTGCTGAACGGAGTCAATGTCCGCTTGAGACTGAATCGCAGCAGTACCGCTTTCCATTTGATGGCTGCTGATCCTACTAAGCCTCCTAAAAGCACAATTTTAGAGGCCAAACTGTACGTACGACGCGTAGAAGTGTTACCCAAAGTGGCAAACGACATCAGTCAGACGTTGAGCAGAACGACCGCCAAGTATCCCATCCGACGTGTGGAAGTGAAAACGTTCACCATTTCTGCTGGACTGCAATCCATAACCGAAGATCATCTGTTCCAAGGACAGTTACCCAAACGTTTGATCCTTGGTATGGTCACGAATTCAGCCTTCAACGGAGCCTTCAATCAAAATCCTTTCAACTTTCAACACTTCGGTGTGAAGAAAGTCGAAGTCAGTCGTGATGGCAAGACCTTGTGTACCCGACCTTTCGAAACTGACTTTGCCAACAACAATTACTTGAGATCGTACTTGTCCCTGTACGAAGCCACCGGTCAGTTAGGAACCAACACCAGTCACGGCATTGAGTACAAGGATTATGCAGGAGGCTATGCTTTGTGGGCTTTCGATTTCACTCCAGACCAAGGCAGCGACGAGGGACATTTCCACCCTATAAAATCTGGCCAGATTCGTGTGGAACTTCAGTTTGCAGCAGAACTGAAACAGACAGTGAACGTCATCCTGTATGCAGAATTCGATAATACCATAGAAATCAACAGTTTGAGAGAAGTCATTCTAGATTACTAGAAATCATGGAAGACTGTTATCCCTCTTTACAAAGTGGAGAAACTTTGGAGATGGAATGTGAGGAGACCGTGGAAGGAGAAGAATCTCAAGATAAAGACGAAGAAGTTGTCATGATGAAGTCGAGATGGCCAGAACAAGAAGCCCATTTAGTCTCCTGTTTTGCCAAACACTTGGTCGACAAAATGACGGAATTGATCAAGAAAAATTGCTATGGATGTCAAAACGATCATCCCAGTCAAATTCAACACGATAAATGCCTGATGTTGAGTCAAGAAGAAAAATTGGACGAGTATCTGGACGAAGCTTGGAGTCTCATCTCGAACAAAGACGTGTTGCACCAGTGGTATAAAGACTTGCGTGAACATTCTTGTCCAGCATTAACCACTCAAGAGATCCATCGTATCGAAGCTCTCCTGAATCAGAGTGAGGAAACAGAACGAATAACCGTTTATTCGTCAGACATTTTCAAGCAAAAAGTCAGGATCGAATTGACGACTTATTATTACCTGTGAAGAAGAAGAAGAAAACAAACACAAATCAATGGATACCTGGGAACTTTATTACCTTTTGAACCACAGTTCGTATACGTCTTCTTGGAATCCCGTCGTCTGTGCTAAAGATGAACTCCCTCATCGCAAACCTAAAGACCATCAAGCTTACGTGATCAACACGGACGACAGTCATCTCCCAGGAACCCACTGGGTAGCCGTCTACTTTCCTCAAGAAGGCTGTGTGGAATATTTCGATTCGTACGGATTGCCCCCTTTGGAAGACGATATCATCGACTTTATGAGAAGAAATGCTCAAACCACCCGATTCAATAACGTGAAATTACAAGGCACAGATTCCTTGGTGTGTGGACAGTACTGTGTGTATTTTCTGCATCATCGCAGCCTGGGCTATTCCTTAGAACATTTAGTGACTCATTTTGATCCTCGTTCTTCTGCTAGAAACGATGTGAAAGTAGATCGATGGTTTTGTGACCATTATGCTTATCTTTTGTCTCAAGCTAGGAAACGTAGTGTCCATCAATGGCCTAATGATTTCCAACAGTGGAAATCACAATTTCATTCACAACGTTGTCAGCCTTGTTTAAAGTAGATTGTATTTGAAGAAAAAAATGTTTGTGATTTGAAAAAATTGTTTGATGTTATAGTGTTGGATTATTGTTTAGTGTTAAGTGATTTTTTGAATAAAAAATGTTGTGTTTAGAAAAAAATGCCTTTGTCTTTTGTTTAGCTAGAAGAATGTTGGATTGATGCTCTTTCATTTCTTACTATCCCTCTCATGAACGTTGCGGCTCGAAAACCGTGTGGGGGATGTTTTCCTTCACGTCCGCGCTTTCACTTTAAGAACCGGGTTGTTCCCAGTCTAGCCATCCATTGTCGACTCATCCTCTTAAGAAGATGTGCTCCAAACTAGCTAAGCTCAACGAAGCCTACGTGAATTTGCATAGGGTCAGACACAGTCTGATACCGAAGCCAGAAGAAATAGAGAATGTGAGAATGTTAAAAATCACTGAAGACCTGATAGAAGAGCTCTTCAGAGAAGAAATGAACAGGGAGAAAGAAGAATGGACAGAGAAGTACAGACTTCAGAGACAGCAGCAACAGCAGCAACAACAGCAACAGCAGCAGCAGCAACCTGAAGCTGACAGAGGCTTTGTCGATTGTCGTATCGACACCAAAGAATTCTTCTTCTCTTTCCGAAGAAGCAGACCTATCGCCAGAAAGTCTATCCTCAGAGGACATCGCATTCTTAGAAACTAAAAAAGAATGCCATAGCAAAACAAAAAAACAGCCCTTTTCAGGGCTACCCAATACTCTAGAAAAGAAATAACGATCCATTTGCCAATGTGTAGGTAGAGTAGTGTGAAAATAAACACTAACTCTTTCTTAAAAAATGTGAGAGTATGAGTTTGTGTGTTTGTGTGATTGTGTTTGTAAGTGAAAAAAATAGGTTGGTGTGGATAGTAGATTAAAATGATGTTTGTTTGTTTTTTGGGCTGTTTGAGGTGTATATTTTGGGTTAGATTGGATTGCTTTGCGTATGTGGATAGTCTATTGAAGTGATGGGTAGCATAAAAAAGTGAGCGAGTGTTTCTTTTAGGTCCGTGCGTTGTTGTTGTTTTTTTTTTTTGGTCATGATCTAGGTAAGATGAATTTTATGTTTTTAGGGGGATGTTTTCCTTCACGTTCGCGCTTTCAGTATAAATTGAAACTCGTTGGGCAGTCGAGCTACCCTTGTTGATTGATCAACACCAAAAATGAACACGAGACTGGAGAAACTGTTGGAACTTCATGTGCATCTGGAATATGCCAGGCGCATATTAAATGAACTGGCCGCTGAAGCCATTGTCGAGGAGGGAAGGATAAGAGAGGAGGAAAGAAGAAAAAAAGAAGAGGAGGAAAGAAGATATAAAGAAGAGGAGGAGGAGGAAAAGGAGAGAAGAAAAAATTTCAGAATCCCAGAGAGTGAAAATTGGGATTCTGAAGCGACATATCCTGCCTCTGCTCTCTCCCCCCAAAAGGTAAAAAGTAACTGGGGGATAAGATGTGTATGTGGCGCCAGGCCTGGAAGGTGCCACCATTAACCAGGTGTCCATGAAGTTCCAAACAAAAACAGCCCTTTTAAGGGCTACCCAATACTCTAGAAAAGAAATAACTATTAATTTGCCAATGTGTGTAGGTAGAGTAGTGTGAAAATAAACACTAACTCTTTATTAAGATATTGTGAGGGTATGTGTTAGTGTGTTAGTGTGTTTGTAAGAGCTCAGGTATGTTTGTGTGAATAGTAGATTATGGGTTTCTTAGCAAATGTGGAGAGTATAGTTAGGGTTATATTATATGAAATGAGAAAGTAGGGGGATGTTTTCCTTCACGTCCGCGCGATGTTTGGTCATCATCTAGGTAAGATCCATTTTATGTTTTAGGGGGATGTTTTCCTTCACGTACGCGCTTTTCGTATAAGAACCCACAGTATTCGTCGTTCAAACCATTCTGCAAAGAATACAAAGAAGATGGCGTCAAACCAAATGGACAAATTACAAACCTTGCAAGACGTTTTAGACAACTTAGGAATAATGGAACAGATGCTAATAAGACTGGTTGAAGACCATTATTCCTATAGTCCCCATCGTGTGAAGATGGAAATTAATAACTTAAGGAAAGCAAAGGACAAGATTAGTGGTGTCATGAAAGAGATCAAGGAGGAGAAGGAGGATGAAGAGGAAAAGATAAGAATAAGAACATGGAACGAAAAAATTGAAAAAGAAGAGGAAAATGAGAAGAGGAAGAAAGAAGAAGAGGAAGAGAAGAAAGAAGAGAAGGAGAAAAAAAAGAAAGAGAAGAAGAGTGTAGGAGATAAAATAAGAAGTTGGTGGAGGAAAAGAAGAAATTAGAAGAAGAAAACCCAAAGGCCCTTTTCAGGGCCAGCCATATTTCTCGAAAAGAGATAGTCTTTGAATTGCCTACCCCTTTTTTAAAAAATTTTTTTTTTAAAAAAATTTAAAAAAAAAAAATCCCATGTTCAATTTCCCTTGTCGCTAGAGTGACCCAGGGTTTTTTCCCATGTTAATTCCCCTTGTCGCTAGATTGACCCACGATTTTTCTCCATGTTAAATTTCCATTGTCGCTAGAGTGACCCAGGGGTCTCTGTAATGCTAATTCCCATTGTCGCTAGGGTGACCCCTTTCACTACTGATGTACATAAAGACTTTAATGAAAACGCAAAATTGTTGGATGAAAACGGTGATGATGTTATTGAATTTATTACTGCTATTAATGAAGCGCCATCTGTAGATGATATTGATGTATTTATTAATAATTTAGTTGTATACGATGATGTAATGCTGGATAAGCAGTCAAATCCTGTCAGAATATTTTCACGCGGTAGACATAAAAACACAGATGTAATTTATCTTACTCAGTGATATACACAAATACCTAAAGTGGTCAGAGACAACTGTAATATTTTAGCTGTATTTAATGGTGTTGATACACATACTTTGAGAAATATTCATCAGATTTGGTGCAGCGGAGATATGGACATAATTAAGTTTAGAAATTTATTTAGTCAGGCTCAGTCAACCCCGCATGAATTTATAACAATAAACTTACATGACCCACGATCGCGTTATCGTATAGGTCTTGATAACAATTTTGGATACTAACAGCAACAAGGGTGCAGCCACGGCACCCCCAGTCACCGTCGCGATCTTTTATTTGCGATATTTTTTTGCGATTTTCAGGAAGGCTTATTTTTCCGATTTGAGTGAGTCAATTAGAGGCTGTTCACCCTCTCTGCTGCTAGTATAGTACTGATGTGTCTACAGTTCTCTGTTTTAAAATAATGTTCCAGTGCTTGAGTTCCAAATAAAATTTCAATAAATGTCTTTGTCCAAGACTTTTGTGTTTGAAACTTAAATATTCCCAGAGAAAAGAATTAATATTTTAGAATCCAAATAATTTGAAGACAAATTAAAATGTAACTCAACTGGTCACAGCAAAACACCTTTCAGTGTCACGGTAAAATACCAAACTGAGATTATTTCTCTAAACATTGGTATAAAACCTGATTACTGCGCAAAACAGATGCCCGGATATGGGTCAGTCCACTGGGTACCCTAATTGATACATGATATTTGTTACGTACTCCCAGTATGGCCTCGATTCCACCATATAAATCATACATTAAGAATAAAAAAGAAAAGAAGTTGTTTACTTGAACTGTTACTAATTTTGAATCAGGACGACCAGTCAACGACTCAGCAACTCAGTTGACGACCTAGTCGAAGACAAGATGTTAGGAAAAAGACGGTATCCCACTGGGGTAGAAATCTGTCGCACTCTCAAACGCCATTCCTCATACAGATACATCAGGATAATACTCCAAATACAAAGACCAGTCATAATGAACCCGAAATAGCGGGGTAATGTAGACAAGGGAATTCCGTTACAATATTCTTTACCCAGTGTCATCGGCTGTTTGCGACACCTAATGCACCCCTACTGCATAAATAATTTATTTTAGCTCCATACTACTAATATTTACTTATTATTTTTGTTACTATTATTATTATTATTATTATTGCTCTCGTGTTGTGTGTCTTTTTTAAACGGACATTCTTCTCTTGAGCATAGTACGTTTCATCTTCTTTTGGGAACGTCATTCCGATATTTATTCGACACTTAGGGAGTAATTATTAATTTATGAGCCAGTAAAAATATATTCAAGCTTTTCATAAATTATCCACAAAGGAAAATATATATACCTTATTTTTTATGGTTTATTCATATTATTTTGCTGTGTATTTCTTGAAAACGAATGCGCATTAAATTCATTATGTTAATTATTCATGTGTTCTTCTCCCTTACATACGGGCACTGAACACGCCATTTCCTGCATTATCAAAAGGAAGAAAGTGCGTTTGATATAGATAAAGTCATAATTTCACAGAATGGGTAGGAAAAAGAAGAAGCAACTAAAGCCCTGGTGCTGGTATCCTTTCATAATTTTGGTCTTGACTACAGTAGTTGAACCACCTTAAAATTAATTCCATCCATTTGAAACATTTAACGGGTTCCCTACGCTGCATAACGACGTTTTCTCCTGTCTCTCCACACCTTGTACCCCTCTATCAACATGTGACTAAATATAAGCACGATATTGCTTAAATTTGCATGAAAAAGTTTCACTTCTTTTCACCATTTTTTTATATATAAAAATCGGACTTTCGTATCTTCGTTCAAAGTTTTTTAATTTGACGTGATAACCTAATCGGGGTTGACTCTAACCCATCGCACCCCATTTTTGATATTTGGATATTTATGTTGGGTCAGAGCCAATTACCTATCGAAAATTTGAATTCGCTGATGGTAGCCGCTTATTAGCCGGCCTTGCAAACTTGAACGACCTTACACAGAGCCATACAAGCATGAAATTGATCTAAGATGGTTTATTTTCATATAACCATTGTGTTTTATTCACTGACAGACGAGACAACACTATAGCATTGATACAATTTGACCTAGATCTCACCATATGCTTTGCTAGTCGCAAGACTACCGAAAACTCACCATCTACATGTCCAAGTCCTACACTGCAAGACATGCTATTTATATTTTGATGCTACATCTTACTGCCTAATAAACGGCCTTGTGTAGCTCAGTTTAATGCTGACAGATATCAGAATGAGAAAGAAAATTTTCAAGAATATATTGCACACTTGGAAGCACATATCATTTAATTTCTACAAGTTACAGTAATGTTGATTTAGGCAGACTTTACTTTCTCTTGATGTCTTTATTTGAATAAATTCAAATTCTCACACAAGCAAATGGATGTGTTTTCAAGTTCCATTGACCTACACTTCAGTTGATTAGTAGTTGTTGTAGGGTTTAACGCCATTTTTCAGCACAAGATAGGCTATACATGGCGGCCAGTATTAATGGTGGAGGAAGAAACATGGAAAACCCTGGAAAGAACCACCGACCCAAAAGAAGCTACTGGCATCAGTTGGTTGGAATGTGATGGAAAGGGGGAAATGGATGATATAATCATAAATGAAACAAAGTTATATACACACTTTCTAAGATATTAGTATATTTTTATTCATTTCGTTAATGAAACATTCTTCAGCCTATTTCTTATTCCGGCATTCCCATCTGCCACTTTCCAACCAGCTGAACTAAACATGAAAATGTGTCCAATTGCTACTGTCAGATTTTGATTCCATCAGGATCAACATGGCAAAGCAAGTATAATCAATTATATTTAAATGTGTGGAAGAGAGTTGATACGGGATGCCAAGTGTGTGAGATATTCCTGAAAATTTTACGTATTGTTCTCCTGAGTCAGCTTTAGAACATGCTACACAAGACTTATTTCAGCAGTAAGACCGCACAAAAATATCATGTCTTGTGCTGTAGGACTACTACAAGTCCATGACATCAGGGGTCCAATAGTGATAGCAACAATAAACAATTTTCCAATGTTATACAAAAAATGTGAAAAATAATAAATGAAAGTTACATAATGTTTGTAAAAATAATGAATGAATGCTTAATTCTCAATATGTTTATTCCCAGAACAGTGCTTAGAAATGCTGGTATTGCAGTAACCTGGAGAAAGAGTCACCAAGCATTGAGGATGTGTCGGTGATGTATTTCTTGGTATTACATGATTTCTGCATTGACATTTGCTTCCTGCTTGGTGAAACTTTTTTCCAGGTTGCTTTGAGAGTGACTGGTTTTGGTTGTTGTTCTTGGAATAAATACGCTGAGAAGTTTGTGTTCCTTAATATTTCTGTAAACATTACATGACTTTCAGTGATATTTTCAATTTCTTTTCCTACAGCAACTTGGGTTATTGTTTGTATCATGTGACTCTTAGATCTCAGTGTCATGGACATGTAGGTTGCTAGATTGACTGGTCATGTGATAATGAAAATGGTGGGTTTCTAGTCAAATGTTATTAATGCTGTAATTTTGTATTATCTGTCAGTTTATTAAAGACATGACAAATGTTATAGTCGCAGTTTCTCAGGAAATTTCATCCTGTTGAGTTCACGCAAGAATGCCTAGATACAAGATCCTTTCAGTTTACTAGGCCTGTTAGTAAGTGGCTACTCTATGCCGTCACGACTCAGTGTTGACGAATTCCAGCTTTTCGACAGGTAATTGGGTCTGACCCTACACCCCAACATAAATGTGCAAATATAAAAAATTGTGTGCGATGGATCAGAGGAAACTTGGATTAGTGGTTGCCTATTGTTTTCATCTGACCCTATCTCGTTTTTGATACTTGGAAATTTATGATAGTGTTTAGGGTCAGTTACATAGAGAAAGTTGGAAAATGGTGCCATTGTGCAACAGAAATTTAGGGTAGACACTTACCAGGGGTGGCTATATCAAACTAAGAACACTGTTATATCAAGACATTCCAGCATGAAATTGATAGAAAAATAATATATTTTATGAGAAACTGCTAGTATTATAATTATTATGTTTTTAATCCACTAACAGATCATGTGATATCTACAGTAAACCCCTTTCTGATGTTGTAGTGGAAAAATTTGAAATATTAAAGTTGCATCCTTTTTTTAAAAGAACGAAAGGTCACATAATTCTTAATATAATTATTGCTAGAACAATGATTAGAAATCTCTTGCTGTTGCGGCAGCCTTGACAAAGTGAAATTCATCAAGCAGAAAGCTCTGTTCTTGATAAATCTACTTTTCTCTGATAGCGAGAGGTATCTGATTGTTGAATATGTGGAGAATTTTGTGACTTTCATTTAATATTTTCAAAATTTGCACAATTTCCAAACTTATGTTTACTATGTTTTTCTTCATTTTGTCGGAGAAAAACGCTTAAACCAACTTGGCATTTAATAGGGAGGGAGGGCACAATACTAGTGACAGAATATGCCTTTGATTACCACTTCTGTGCAAGTGAATTTTTTAAAGCCATTTGCTCTTGGCCTGTGTCTGATTTTTTTTTTTAGCACTATGATTAGACTGCTTAATCTGATGCTTTCAGCAATTGCTGGGGAGATCACTGTTGTTTATCACAATGAAGACATGTAAATCTAAAGATGTTTCTTCAGTTTTTGTGAAAGTTTTTCAACCTATTGGTCTGAAGTGAAGATCGCTGAAACTGAAAGAAGAAAATTGAAAATAGCATTAGCTCTACTTTAAAGATCTGGACCAAACTTGCACATGGATTAACCCTTTACCTCATGTCGGTGCCTTTGGACGCCTCTACCCAATTCACGTAGAAGCGAGTTTTTGATACTTCTACACTATTCTCATGGAAGCGTGTTCAGATGCTAGATGTTACACAGTGCAGTGTGCTATAAATAGAACACCTGTTACCTTTTTGACTCCATACACATAGGCCCTTTACCTCGTGTCAGTGCCTTTGGATGCCTCTACCCAATTCACATAGAAGTGAGTTTTTGAAGCTTCTACACCATTTTCATGGAAGCATGTTCAGATGCTCCTGTATACATCAGCCATTTTGAGCGGGTTTTGATAGCAGCACCTTCTGGGAAAAACCCCTATTTACCCCTAGATACTACATTCATTGAAAGAATGACCATTACATCAGATCAGATGGGTCCCTGTTTAAGCTCTAGTCATAATCTGCAATTTAAAGTAATTGGGTCAGATTTTCCACTCTCCAAAATGGAGGCCACTGATTTCATTTAGTACATTCTGGAGGTCGCACGATTTGAATCATGACTATTAAAGGTTCAGTAAGTTAGGCAAAGGCTCAGATGTTGATGTGGGCATCACATAGTTTTTATAATTTATCAAATCTATGTGATTTAGCAATGTAGATGTAGACAAAGAACTGGTTAATTTTGAGTATGAGAAACTGCAGCTCTGGTTTGTCACATGGCTTCATTGGCTTTACGGAGAATGAGTTCTCTCAAGATTTTAAAGTACATAAAAAAATTATACAACTAAAACGATCAGATTTTTCTCTTAAATCTTCGTGGATATACTAGACGTGAACTAGAATTATAAAATGGTTAAAATTGATGTTGAACATAAAATGTACTACACTGCTGTAACATTGATATGGCAGTCCTATGTGTATGGAGTCAAAAAGGTAACAGTGTTCTGTTTGTAGTAAACTGCACTTTGTAACTTTGATACATGTATATCAACTGCCTACAAAGCCATACACTCTGAGGTAAAGCGTTAAAGAAGAATCTTATAATTTTTTGGTCAGAAGGTCAAGGTCACTGACTCTGGGTCCATAGGGGACCTTGAAAACCTAGTAAAGCCTTGAAAAATGAATTCTTCCTTCAAGCCCTTAAAAATTCTAAATATTGTCTGGGAACCTTGAAAAGCCTTGATTTTCTTGAAACCAGAAATAATTAATAAATAGTTTTTGTTTTACAGAATTAAATAAAAAGAAAAGGGGAGAAAAAAACACCCCAAAACAATCTCTCGCTAATTTTATGCCATAATGGAAATGTTTCCACAACTGGCCACTGTGCAGTCACGCATTGTGAACTTCCGAGTTTACAAAGCCCGGCTGTAGCAGTGGTTTAAATTTGAATCATTTGCTTTGATATGGCTGGCTGCCAATTACAACTTCAGTGGCTAGATGAAGAAAAATATAAAGTTTGGATCATGAGATCTTTTTCAGCTAAAAACCGAGTTCTTGTAATGGCGCTTAATACAGGCAAAACATAAAGCCTTCAGCATGGAATCATTTTTGACAAAAGAGGTATGTCTGTGAACACAGAGATTCAAGTTTTAAAATAGAAACTGTATATAGTCTTAATTATGAAATTAGTTCAATCCGGTTCTATTTTGGGATTGAGTGGAAAGAGGACAGATGATAATTGAAATGAACACGATAAATCTAAAAGTATAGAATACAGCTAAGCTGAGAGAAATATTAATATAACTAATATGAAATAGTTTAAAATATCCATACACTGTTTTTAAATAAGCAATAATATAAAAAATATATTTACCTTGTTTTTGATTATGGGGATAAATAAAGAAGAAAGGAAGGTACTGAAAGAGACATTGAGACAGTGACAACTGCTGCTGCTGACTATGCATGAAAATAATATGAGGAAAAGTGAAAAGGACAAAATCGCTAAACTTAGAGCTCTTGAAAAACAGCTTGATGACAAGCTACAAGAACTGAAAAATTCCCTCTAAAATATTTTGGACTTTGTAAATAGTGTAGTGTAGACAGAGTAAAATGAACTTTGTTCAGTGACTACATTATTCTAATGCCCAGCTGTAGGATGTTTAATATTAATGGGAAAGATATCCATGATCATACTATTGACATGTTTTATTTTGTTTTATGTTCCTCGTATGAAGTAATAGTAAGTGTTAACTTGTGTTTACATAGTTTCATTTATGTATCCTTTAAAATATGTGTAATAATGCACCTTGAAAAACACTGTTTTGAACCTTGAAAGGTTGGAATGAAATATGCTACTAACCCTGACTAAATGAAGAGAATGGTTTATACACAATAACGTGACAGATTGGGACTAAACTTTGTGGATAGCTTGCATATAGGGTAAGGAAGAACCCTATCACTTTTTGGTTCAAGAGAATAAAGGTATAGGTCCTTGTGACAGAAAGAAGAAACATGGTTTCTTCATAAAGTTATGATCATTTACGTTCACCAGAGTATGTGGATATGTACAAAAAAAATTGGACAAGAGAGGAGACTGTTGATTTGAACAGGCTTCCCAAAAGGGTCCAAGATCTAAAGGCACATTGCTTTGCTTTACTTTGATCGTTTTACGTGTATAAATTTGAGCTTACTATAATTTTTTTCAGTTTTTTCCTTAATAAAACCTCAGGTATTGTAACAGAGAGTTCGATGACGAGAAAATTCTTATTCAGCATCAAAAGGCCAAGCACTTCAAATGTCACATATGTCACAAAAAGTTATACACGGGTCCAGGATTGTCTATACATTGTATGCAGGTAATGCATTTTTGTATTCTCATTCTCCCGGTCTTGCTGCCTTTGAATTCTTAATTTTTTTTCTTCAATTTTGACATGTTTTTATGCTGAATTCCACGGCAGTACACCGGTATATCTCTTATTAGCTTATTTAATTTATTTTGTTCATAAAAGATCAGATTTAATGAGATACACATTTGACATTATTTCTCTACTGATTGATTGGCATATTTTATTGATCATAATGCCATTATTAAAAAAAAAAACTTACTTTCTGGTTAAAGGACTATCATTGTGAATTATTAGATGGAAAATGTTATAAATTAATATTTTGTTTTGTTGAGTCATTATATATATTTTAATTTTCTTGTTTTCTTGTTATTTCTGCCTAATTCAAAAATGTATAATTTGACTGGACGATGACAAGAATTGATCATTGATGGTTTGTTGTATGCATTTATAAAAGTAATCTCTCCCTTTTGTTTCTTGTTTACTACAGTTTGTTTATCCATTATTGCATTAGAATTTTGTTTCAGTTCACCAGTAATTATGTTTTTGTCTTGAAAGTGTAAATATCTGACTCCTTAAAAGGTGATACCATGAAGTCAACAACAAACAGCAATAGTGTTTGGTACAGTGCTCATGTCTAGTGAGCTTTATATCATGACATTACTGCATGTACACTGAAGATTTTAACTTATGCTAAATGGAGTACAACCTTTGACTTGAATAATAGACACCACTGCACCAAACTTAACATATCCAAAATAAAGTAAAGAAATCTCAGTAAATGATTTCAGTACTTTTGCACCATCTTAAAAAATAGAAATTTGTTTTGATTATCATAAGATGTTTCTGGATCTTGTTCCATGAATTTGCACTTGATTTTATCTCTACAAAAAAAAATAATGAGTAGAATAGATTAGCATTGTCGTCAAATTTAAAAATACTGAGAATTCCTCTTAAGGAGAGTTCTAGAAAAGCCAGTTTTGAGAGAGACATGCAATATTTTCAGATGTTTCTAAACTTTGAAACTTATAGTTCTACTTCCAATAATAATGTATTTTGTTTTACATTAAACACACAGGTTCATAAAGACAAAGTTGATAAAGTACCAAATGCATTACCAGGTAGAAATAACACAGAAATAGAAATCTATGGAATGGAGGGCATTCCTGAACAGGATCTCAAGGAACATGAAAGGCAGAAAGCAAATAAATCAGGTATGTATTATCAAAATGCAATTAAATCTGGTATGTATCACCAAAATGCAATTAAATTGGGTATGTATCACCAGAAAGCAATTAAATTGGGTATATATTACCTAAAAGCAAATAAATGAGGTATTTATTTACAGAAAGCACATAGGTAATTTCAGGGTTCCTGCACAAGACTGGAAGTCTGGAAAAAAGTCTTAAATTTAAAAATTGCTTTTCCAAATCTTAAAAATGTCCGAAAAAATTGAAAATTGACTTAAAAGTATTGAAAAAGTAAACAATGTTCGTTATTGTGAAAACTGGTAACGTGACTGGACTTCTGCATTTGGGATAAATGAACGTATGTGTTGACAGAAGCCCTAGATCCCAAATTGAACAAAATCATGTTTTTTATAAATGTTTATGTTGACAAGCTGTCAGTTCTGACTCATTCTTTGGTATACAATTATTTGATTTTGCCACCAAAATAACAAAAGGGCATTTATTTGGTCCTCCATAGTTAGCCTTTCCTTTCAATAACACGTGCACCCTTTGTCGAAGCAAGCCAGCTACAATCTTCAATAAGAGTAATGCACCAATAATCAGAGGAAGTCAGCCCAAAACTTGAATAAAAGCAATTGAGTCTGATCGATTATAGCATTTTCCAAAGTGAATGGAACACGTTTATTGTGATGTGAATGGATTTTTTTAAAAAGAAAATAATTTATGCCTATGACGGCTACTAATAGCAACATAAAACACAAATTAAAAGTTCCATCCATTTCATACTAGATATCTGTCCATAAAGTTAATTGAAGGTTGTTAATCTGAAATTCCTCTGACCCCTGCCACCCCGTTTTCGATATTTGGACATTTATGCCATCCCAAGGGTCAGAGGAAACTCTTTGATGAATTGAAAGTGCGACATCTCACAAATATGTTTCCAATTTTTTTATTTTGTTCACACATTTTGATTGTCTCATGAATAGCTTCATCTCCTTGATATTCTTAGCCAGCTGATAGTTGTCTCAGGTACACCAGAATCTAGGCCAATTTAAATACATGTACATGTACTGCAGCTACATACTAGTGGTGACAATCAGTATCATAGTGAGTTGTTCAGTGACGTGTTTATTGACAGTGGAATGTAGATCAGATGAGGTCTGTCATTTTTATGTGTTATTTGTTTTCTAACAGGATGTGATTGATACATGAATTTTCTTACAATGTAACCTATACTCTAATTCATGGATTTTTCACATACGTGCATTGACTTAATGTAACATCGATTGTGCAAGTTGTCAATATACAAGTGTATTTCTGACTAGTTTTGTCTTCATCTAACAACAATTTCCAGTGCTTATTTTGTCTCAGTCTAAATCCTGCTTACAATCGACTGTTCACCTCTTACAAATTTCATCTCTGTGTATTTGATTTGGTTTGCTGTTCTTGGGCTGATCTTTTTGTGTCTGTGTGGACCTAATATTTTTGTTTAAAGAATGTATGGACATAGTATTTATAACTCCTTATGGGAAGAAACTGAAGACTCTAAAGCCTGGATAGGGCCTTCCAAAATTAAGACCAAAGCTTCTTGTCAGTTACACAGGAAAGAATTTGATATTTTCAACAGGGGGCTCTTAAAAGCCTTATAAAATCATTAAAATATGTCAAAGGTACATCAAGATCAACTTAGGTACCAAAATATTCATTTATTTCAATGCTTTTGATGAAAGCCTCTTCCACCAGGCTCTCCTTCCCCCCCCCCCCCCAAACAGCCTTATCAGATCAATAAACTTGTCACCTTGTTAGGTCTGGAAATTTTTATTTTTTTTTAATGGAAAAGGTAAAGGTCAAGAAAGTTTTTTTTTACAATTTGCAGCATTAACCCTGCAATACAGTGAAATGAAGAACACTCTGCCTTGTATTTTGTTCTCATCTTAAGCTGTTTTGAGGGTTGCAGATAATAATAATACTTTATATATAGAGGATAACTCATTAGTCAAGGACTATTGTCCCTTGAGGCCCTCCTAAGGAGAGTAAAACAATGTGCATTACATGAAAGGTAGCAGTAATTACTGTTTATTTTAACGTTTTTAGTATGAAAATAATAAATTCCACTTTAATTTGTTAGAAACACATATAATTTTGATATCTCTTCTTAAATACTGTAATATTTTCAGCAGATTTTACATGTAGTGAAAGGTTATTCCACATAACCACATAAATGTACCAGAGTATTGGAAGCTCTTTTTAAACTGCTGTGGTTTTGGTTTTGGTGCTTGAAGGTTTCCATTTGTTATTGATTTCAACTGGTATTGTGTTGAAAAAGGCCTGAATAAATCCAGAAGGTACGCTGGTGCAGCTCAATGTAGACATTTATGTAAAAGAACTGCCTTGTGAAAATCTATCCTTTCATATATTGTGAAACATTTGAGTTCTGTAAACAATACTTTTGAGGCATGATCAATAGATGTATATAAAATTATGTGTGCTGTCTGTTTCTGAAGTTTTTAAGTCCTGTCAAGCTGAGATTTCACACTGTTTCCCCATACAGTTGAACAATAATCCATTGTTGGAAGAAATTGCGCTTTATGAAATATAGTAAGTTTTTTTTTTTTAAAATTATGGACTGGCATGGCTATTTGCTTATCAGATAATGTTGATAATACAGGTAGAATGGATATTGGTAATACCAAGACTCAAGTCTACTACTAGATGTGTGTTAGAATTACACAAGGACTGCTGTTGACTTTGACAAGGCAGCATTGGCAGTTGTCACAAGATTTGTAACTTGCCATTTCATAGGAAATTAGATATGTGTTTTTTCTGTTCAACTGACAGGCAGGTGAAATCTTAATTAGTATACTAATATATGATTTTATATTCTTAAATTGTTTGCTGCTGTTTATAGAGCTTTTGTCTGATCTAGCATCCAGCACAGTGTTTATGGTGCAATTTAATGCAGCATCATGTATAGTGTTAATAGTGTATTGTCTAATCTAGCAAACAATACAGTGTTCTTGGTCCATTTGTTGCATGAAGTTATTGGCAACATTTTTTGCAAGAAGGACTGTAAATAGTATTTTTATTTTATTTCTGCAGGCACTTCACAAAGAAGTGGACAACAAGATGACGACGACGATGATGATGATAGTAATGGCTTGCCTCCCATGCCAAACCAGTTCATGAATGGAATGCCTCCAATGCCCACGTCAGGACCAGGACCAGGGCCATACATGCCACAACCCCCAATGCCACCCCTGCCTCCAGGGGGCATGATGGGTCCCATGCGGCCAATGGGTCCGATGGGTCCTATGGGCCCAATGCCTCCAATGGGTAATTATTTTTCTTCTTCTATTAATTATCACTCTACTGGGAGGGTTTGTGATGGAAGTAGATTTTTAACTCTCCTGGCCTTAGACAAGTAGATCTTGTGGAATGGCTTATTGTCTGTCTGTTGGCACAAGTTTGTTATTGCTACTTCTCAACTACTTGGAAGAGTGCCATGAAATGTTACTACTCCCGGTTCTGGTTGGTTATAAATCAAAATGGTTCTGCTTTTTTCCTGAAATGACCATCACAGCAGCAATCTTAAAAATGTTGTTAAAGTTTCTTCACCTGAATGGATGGTAATAATCAGCATGTGGTTTTCCTTTGGACTTATGTTTAGTTGGTCCTAAATGAAAATGATACCAATCTGGCATCCAATATGGCCTCCACAGTAGCCATATTGTAAGTCTCATTATTGCTACTTGTATTGTATGGAAAACAGCATAGGGTTTTCACTGGAGTATTGATGGTGTCTGGTTGATCTTTAAAAAAAAATAGTGCTTATCTGTTATCCTGTAGGGCTACCATAGACACCATCTTTAATATTTTGACACCACTGCTTTTAGCTGGAAAGTCAAATCAGCATTGGGTTTTACCTGAATACTTGTGATGTCTAGTTGGTACTAAATAAAAATGGTTCCAATCTGACTTCCAGTGTAGTTACCTTGGCAGTCATCTTGACAGTCTTGTTATTGTTAGTCCTCCTAAATGGAAAGTCATATCATCAGGGCTCTATCAACATGGTTTTTTTTCATCAGTGGAATTCTTATGATACCAAGTTGATACCAAAATGGTGCGAGTTGTTCATTCACTATGGCTGTCATGGCTTCTGTCTTCAAAAAATGTGCTACTACTGCTTCCTCTGAATGGATGAACATGGCATAGGGTTTTCACCAGAAGACTTCTAATGGTGTTTTTGCCTTTCATAAAGATGGTGCCAGTTTGACATGCAGTATGTCCACCAATTTAAAAGTCTTGTTATTGCTGAAGAATATCAAAGATGATTTCAGCACTCTGCATTGAAAAGGAAGAAATTATTTGTTCTTTTTTTAACATGCTCATAAACTTTTTTCATCATGCCAGGAACATAGCTGCCAACCCTCACGAATTTGGTGTGAATTTCATGACTTTTTCAGTGATTCATGGATTCACGCTGCAAACCAAAAATTCACGAATTCTCCAATTCTCCATTATTTTAAATCTTTAATAAAATAACCGATTTCCCGTTAAGCTCTAGTTGCCAAAACAGTCCGGTACTGCTGGTCGCGATATTATTAGATCTACAGCCGATTAGTACAGTTGACCTGGTAGTAAGCATTTTAGCCTATTTTAATCTATATATATATATAAGAGCAGTCTTACAAATGCTTTTGAGAGAAACTGAGGGCTAACCGGAATTTTGCTCCGCGCATACATCACCAACACTGATTTGAGTTTCCATTCAGCATCGCATGTAAGATCTTGAAAATGTCTTCACCACCAAGGAAAAAGAAATGTATTACTCAAAAAGTGAAGTTTAATTTGGAATATATCAAAAATTGGCCGTGCATTCTGCCATTAAACATTGATATTCACCATGCTTTTTGCACTCAGTGTGCCATTGCAGAGATGATGTGAGGAAGCATGTCGGTTGCAAAAAACACGTAGAAGTTGGGAAAATTAAGAATTCGCCGATTTCAGCTCTGGAATATTTTAAGCCATCGGCGGAATACCTGCAGGCTACCGATGCTGAAACATTATTTGTGAGTTTTCTTGTTGAACACGATTTACCTTTATTAGCTGGAGACCATGCTAAACATTTGTTCTGACAAATGTTCCCGGACTCGAAAATCTCTTCGAAATTTTCCTGTGGAAGAACCAGAAGTGCTGCAGCTCCTGTGCATTCCTCACAGCAACAGTGACAGTGAAAGAGTTTTTCTCTAGTGAGGAAAAATAAGACTGACTTTGGGGCCTCCTTAGCGGCAAAAAATTTGTCAGCAATTTAGTCACCGAGATCAACCAGCAGGCAAAAAGTCTGAACTGTTTAGAAAACAAATTTACCATCAAGCAGTTGAGGTAGTTCAAGTCTGCCACAGTATCATGTCTTGATAAATAACCACAAGAACAAGTGAAGTTTATGAATACCGTAATAAATAGAAATGCAAATATATTTCTGCATATATGTAGTGTTTTAGTTTTATGTTGCGATCTTGATACAGTGTAGTATTGATGGTCAGAGTGGATGGAGTTATTGTCATGGTATTTTTCACTAATTCATGTCCAAATTCACGACTTTTTATCCCTATTTTCACTAATTGTGAGCCTGGAAGGTTGGTAGCTATGCAGGAAAGCAGCAGGCAAAAGAAATAATATGTGAGTTTGATAGAAAATAGATGGAAAGACCGATGTTTGCGTTATCGGAACCTCTGGTGCATATTTTAGGTAATATTTCATGTGGATTGGTGTAGGATAGGAAAATTCCTCCCAAGGTCAGAGTTTGTATCAGACATAAGGCTTTTCTTTGTGTCTGATGCAAAATTCTGATACTGAGTGTGGAATTTTCATTTCCCACAACAATGTTAAATGAAGGATTCCTTTTTATGCATACATTCTTTAAAAAAATGGAAAGTCAAGGTAAAAATGGCGTTTTGAATTGTGAATCTTGACATAACAGTGAAACACCGTAACACCCATTGAAAATATCCTCACCTAAGTAGCAGAAAATGTCTGGTTTACAGTGAATATTTGTGTATACTATAAATAATATTTAAACATCTATCACTGTTCAGAGAACAATGGCTGAGACTGCTCAGGTAATGGCATACACAGTGTCCAGATTTCATGTCACAGATAGGTTGTGCAGTGTGAACAGGTCAGAAAATGAAGTCCATTCTTACCCTAAGATTAATTTAGGCAGTCAGGAAATGAAGTCCATTCTTACCCTAAGATTAATTTAGGCAGACAGAAAATGAAGTCCATTCTTACCCTAAGATTAATTTAGGCAGACAGAAAATGAAGTCCATTCTTACCCTAAGATTAATTTAGGCAGACAAAATATGAATGATATCCTCCTTTATTTAATTTCAGTCTAAAAATGATTTATCCATAATGAGAATATTAATTTTAAAAGATTACAACAACAGCATTGTCAAATCGGATTTGAATTACAGAAGCTATACATGTAGCTATGTTGATCAGTGAAACAATCTTTTGGCAGGACACTCACTTCAATCACTGCTTGTTTCAGTATGTAAATGATGAGAGTAATTTTTATCTTGATTATTGTGAAAGAATGCTTTAGTGATGGTGGAAATGTTGGAGGTTTTGCCAATTTACATGCAAGTTATTAAAAACAGCAATCACATAGTGTAAGATACATCTTTGATGGATGTTCTGCATAAGAAAAACATAAGAAATTGTCATGATTTCCCTTGCCATGACTTCCTTATGTTCAAAATCACATCTCCAAAACCACGGGATGGAATTTCACCAAACTTGGTACATGAATGTCTGTGTGACAAGTATTCAAGACTACAGGCACATCAACACTCAGTGCTGGATCTTATTTTGTACACCACTGGAATTTAATTAGAACTTTATTCATTGGACTGGCTATTTGGGATTTTTAAATACTGTAAGTGCTTTTTAAATTTTCACTTTGTATTCTAAGGAAATAAATTATTATTTGTTGAAATGTACAAAACTCTGAGCTCTTTTCTGTTACTTAAGACCATAGAGGTGTAATACATATTACCACTGTGAAGGCTCTGTTTCCAAATATAGTTTAGACCAGATTCAGTTATCAGGCTTACATGATTAAGCTTCTGGTCAGATTTAATTATAACAAAGTCTGCTCACTTTAATGAGGCAATTTGGGATATGATTGGCAGAGCATGTTACTACTCTGTCAGCTTTATTTCTGATTGGATTTTGATCAGACTGGAGACATAAGCTTTCATTACTGTGGTCTGCAAGAGGTTTGATTATGAGTGGCATCTTCACAGCACAGTGAGACATTCTTGTACAAGTATGTGAGTGATATCGGGTTTCACAATTAACATTTTCTGATAAAACCTAATGGAAAATAACATTCTAGAATGTTCCAAAATGTTTAGAAGGTTGTTCTAATTATAATATAAAATGTAGTAAACATAATATCCTCGACTGGGGCAATAATAATAATCCTCATTGTTAAACCATACTCATAAGGAAACTATTTAGCTATGTATTAGCTGTTTATAGAATTAACAAAAATGAATGATTCAAGTCAAGTAGATAACGAACTTCATTTTGTACAAGGCCAAGTCCAACATACAATGTTACATGATCAATAGCTTAAAATGAAATAATAAAAAACTTGGAAAAATAACTGGCGAACGATGCAAATTATATATAATCTTTTCTTGATATGTTATGGACCACCTTTTTGGATCCTGTCTTCAAGGTTAGGATCAGTACTCTAAATAAAGTAATAAATTTAGAGTTTGCATTTGGAATTCTTAGTGCTCATTTCTGGTCTTTACATTAAATGAACCAATCAAAATACTTACTCAAGTTGAACTACCCTTAGATAAAACCAGTTTTTAAACTGCACTGCCATGTAAACATAATAATAACATTATAATTGTATTGTTGGGTTAGATGACTTTAAAATAAAGTTTCATGCAGTTTATTTCACATCTGGAAATACAAAACTCATTTTTCTGGCATCCAATGTCTCTTAATAAGATTCCTTGTAAAACTGTAAGCCACATGTAAGGAAGGTAAAGAAACTGAATGGTTTGCAGGTGATTCTGCATTTTTTATTGTCTAACTAGATTACTAGAGTATTACACTGCCATAATGATGAGATTTACCGGATTCTGATCATTGTTGCTGAAGAAAATATGAAACTTTCTGAATGGCAGCCTGGAAAAATAGACAGTTAGGGTTCATTGCTTTTTTACTCTCTATGGGTTCATTGCCATTTTACTCTCTATGTAACTTATTCTTATTAGGCACCAGAAGGTCGAACACTTCAGATATCATGCATATAAAAAAAAATTGTGTTTGGTCCAGGATTGTTGAGAAAATATGGCTAAGGTTACAATGCTGTGCTAAAAATAGACAAACATTTCCTATGGAACTTCCCAGTATTCCAAATTTTGCAGAATTATACTGAATATATAGTATAAATTCCAGATTCCAAATTATGTTCATGGGTTCCATTAGTTTTCACTTTTGGACTTCGATGATTGGAAATTTTGAAAACATGTACCCCAAGACTGAAAGTCCCATCATTGCACTTGAATAAAATAAAGCATATACATGTACGGTTAAACCTATCATAATAATAATAATAATAATAATAAAAATGCTTTATTTATAGAGCGGGACTCATTAGTCAAGGACTATTCTCCCTTGAGACTCTCTTAAGCAGAGTATAACAATGCACATTATATGAAGAGAGCAATAATTACTGTTTATTTTAACATGTTTAGTATTAAAATACTAATTTCCATTTTCTATTTGAAACACGTACATGCTCATGATATCTCTTCTTAAATACTCTAATATTTTCGGCAGATTTTACATGTAGTGGAAGCTTGTTCCACAGAACTGTACCAGAGTATTGGACTCCTAGTTTTAAAATTCTAGTGAGACCTCTTTTTGGGTAACCAGAGAAATATTTTGTTTAATTTGGCTTATGCATAAAATAATACATAGTATTAATCTTGGATAAGAAAAAACAATTACGCAACAGTTTATATCACTCGTGCACAACCTAGGTGAAATGTTTTTTTGTGGTGGCAGCCAAATTATATTGAACAATAAAGATTTTGTGCAGGTGTTTTCAAGGTCACATGCAGTGAAGGTACAATAATTGGAATCTTGTTTTGAAATTCTATATAGTCTTTATTAGTTTACTAGAGCAGAATACTGTCATAATGATGAGATTTACCGGATTCTGATCATTGTTGCTGAAGAAAATAAAACCTTCTGAATGGCAGTCTGGAGAACTAGAAATCTAGGGGTCAGTCCTTTTGTCCTGAGCAGCTTATTCAGTGACAGAAGGTTGAGCACTTCTGTACTGTAGATTTATATCTGAGATTAGGGTATGAAACATATGTAGTATACATCATTACAAGGTGTGTCACATTGGTGGTGCTGTCTTCATGGTCAAGGTTAATGTTAATCATGGGTCAGTATTTTGAGTGGTTCATCACCCTTTCTCTTACAACTTTAAAGCTGTTCAGTGGTCATGCATCATCACAAGAAGGTGTGTTACGTGTCACATTGATGTTCCCATTTTCAAGGTTGAAGTTTTCATTGCTTTCCTACCTAGTCCATAACTTTAAAGCCATTAATATTAAGGAATGAAACTTGGTATCCTTGTACATCTTAAATAAAGGGTGTGCGTGTTATCTTTCTGGTCAAGGTCATGGTTCACTATTTTATGTTTTCCATCACACTTTCAGTTCTGTTTATAACTTGAATGGCATTTGAAATTGACACATAAAACTTTGAATACTTGTACCTCATTTGAAGCAGTTATGTTCTGTGCTACAGAAGGATTCCTCTGTTTGACGTCATGGTCACATTTCAGTATTTTAATTTTCCATGACACTTTTCTTAAAGCTTAATAACCTTATGACCATTTGCAATTAAGATATGCAACTTTGTAGACTTATACATTATCATTAGAACGTATGTTAATTACCAAATTGGGGCTCTGTCATGAAGGTCATTTGTATGGCTCAATATAGCTTCCATCCTATTTTCACTTAAACTCTATAATTTTAGGACCTTTGAGACTTAGGGGATAAAGCGTTGTGTGTGTGTGTGTGTGTATATATATATATATTACGACTCTGTGGTTGCTCTGCTCTTTTGGCCTAAGTGGTTAGATTGTCTGCCTTGGAAGCACATCGCAAGTTTGACCCCATTCAAGTGTCATATAAAAGACTTATACAAATAACATTCTAGAATGTTCCAAACGTTTAGAAGGTTGTTCTAATTATAATTTAAAATGTAGTAAACATAATATCCGCGACTGGGGCAATAATAATAATCCTCATTGTTAAACCATACTCATAAGGAAACTATTTAGCTGTGTAATAGCTGTTTATAGAATTAACAAAAATGAATGATTCAAGTCAAGTAGAAAATGAACTTCATTTTGTTCAAGGCCAAGTCCAACATACAATGTTACATGATCAATAGCACAAAATGAAATAATAAAAAACTTGGAAAAATAACTAGCAAATGATGCAAATTATATATAATCTTTTCTTGATATGTTATGAACCACCTTTTTGGATCCTGTCTTAAGGTTAGCATCAGTACTCTCAATAAAGTAATAAATTTAGAGTTTGCATTTGGAATTCATAGTGCTGATTTCTGGTCTTTACATTAAATGAACCAATCAAAATACTTATTCAAGTTGAAGTACCCTTAGATAAAACCAGTTTTTAAACTGCACTGCCATGTAAACATATAATAATAACATCATAATAATTGTATTGTTGGGTTAGATGACTTTAAAATGAAGTTGCATGCAGTTTATTTCACATCTGGAAATACAAAACTCATTTTTCTGGCATCCAAGGTGTCTTAATAAGATACTGTTTGTAAGCCACATGTAAGGAAGGTAAAGAAAATGAATGGTTTGCAGGTGATTCTGCATTTTTTATTGTCTGACTAGATTACTAGAGTATTACACTGCCATAATGATGAGATTTACCGGATTCTGATCATTGCTGCTGAAGAAAATATGAAACTTTCTGAATGGCAGCCTGGAAAAATAGACAGTTAGGGTTCATTGCATCTTTACTCTCTATGTAACTTATTCTTATCCAGAAGGTCAAACACTTCAGATATCATGCATATAAAAAATTTGTGTTTGGTCCAGGATTGTATGGTTTAGGTTACAGTGCTGTGCTAAAAACAGACCAACTTTTGCTATGGAACTTTCCACTATTCCAGATTTTGCAGAATTATACTGAATATGTAGTTAAAATTCCAGATTCCAAATTATGTTCATGGGTTCCATTAGTTTTCACTTTTGGACTTCGATGATTGGAAATTTTGAAAACATGTACCCCAAGACTGAAAGTCCCATCATTGCACTTGAATAAAATAAAGCGTATACAGTTAAACTTACTATAAAATCAATAATAATAATAATAATAAAATAATAATAATGCTTTATTTATAGAGGGTGACTCATTGATCAAAGACTATTCTCCCTTGAGACCCTCGTAAGCAGAGTATAACAATGCATATTATATGAGGATAGCAATAATTACTGTTTATTTTAACATGTTTAGTATTAAAATACTAATTTCCATTATCTGTTAGAAGCACATGCATGCTCATGATATCTCTTCTTAAATTCTCTAATATTGTCAGCAGATTTTACATGTAGGGGGCTTGTTCCACAGAATTGTACCAGAGTATTGGAAGCTCTTTTTAAATTGCTTTATTTTTGGTTTTGGTCCTTGAAGGTTTCCATGTGATATTGATCTCAACTGGTATTGTGTTGAGAAAGGCCTGAATAAGTCCTGAAGATACTCTGGTGCTGTTCTATGTAGACATTTAGATAAAAGAACTGCCTTGTGAAAATCAATCCTGTCATATATTGTGAGCCATTTGAGTTCTGTAAACCATGCTTTTGAGGGATGATTAAATAGATGCATCTAAAGTTATGCATGCTACTCGTTTCTGAAGGTTATAAATCCTGTCAAGCTCGGATTTAGCAAAGTTTCCCCATACATTTGAACAATAATCCATTGTTGGAAGAATATATGACTTGTATAGATTGCGAGTTTCCATAGGTAAATATTTCTTGATTCTGCTAAGTAGAGCAATTTTGGATGACACTGTTTACAGAGCTTATCAATATGGTCATCCCATAATAAATTATTATCTACGGCTACACCTACAAGCTTTTCATGTTTGATATTTTTTAATGGATGATTATTTATTGCAAGAGATAGTTCTGGGGTCCCTGAATTGTGTAGCTTTTGTGATGTCCCCAAAATCATAAATTTTGTTTTACCTTCATTAATTACCATCCTATTTTGTTGTGCCCAGTTTTGGACTCTAATAAGGTCTGGGTTTAATCTTGTGTGGATAACTTCAGTATTAGAACTAGATGTTTACAAGGTTGCATCATCTGCAACCAACAAATCTGTATATATTTGTGGATTCATTATTTAATTGTAGATCATTAATATAGATCAGAAAGTACTTGTGTGATATTTATTTTGGATATTCATATTGAAATAATAACTTAATTTCTTTCCCATTGTCTTTTATATGCATTAAATTGCACATTTCTTCCCTGGTGTTAAAATATCAGATTTGAATTCCGATAGCCAGTGCCTGTGCAAAGTGAGTTATATTTTACTGATTGAATAAGTATAAATAATTGCCTTCATATTTTCCTTTCATCACGTTTGGTACAGTAAATTAATATTTTCATATGTTTTTTTAAGAACAAATTAGGATCTTTCTTTGCTAAGTTGTAAATTTACCGGTAGCATTTGTAGTTGCAACAAATTCCATGAAAATTGAAACTTGGAAAAGTGAATTAAGAGAATTTTAATTTCATTTCAGGGCCAGGACAGATGGGACACATGGGGTAAGTAGAATTACTCCTGACATTCTGAGACATACAGATTCTACATAATTTTGCAAGTTGTGCTACTCTCATATTTAAAAGGGAATTCATTAGACAAGTTTATGTGTAACATTGATTAGTGTTGATAAATCAACTTACAAAATATCTTGCAGTTAATACAGCTGTTTGGTGATCTAACTGCTGATAGGACTTAGATGCTTGTTTTTATTTATTTTATTGTGGATCACATCAGATCAGAACCAAACTAGTAGGAATAGTATTTTAGAATTGTTTGTGCATTAAATGGCAGCAACTTCAAGTAAAAGGATTTATCATTCTTTGAAATGAACCATTATTATTGTTATTATTATTATTATTATTATTATTATTAATTAGTGTTTATCTGGAATATCTGTATTGGCTGATGAGCAGAGTGCGTACAATCAATACTTTATGGAATATTTAATTGAATCTTTTCTGGAAAAATAACCCTATATCCTTTGATTAGTTCAGTATTGTAAATATGGTCTTTTGCAGGTTTTTCATGTGTCATTGCCTCAGATGAAAAAACACTTATGAGAGTTAAGGAGTTCGTCATTGTTGCAACCCATGTAGATAAATCTGGATAAATTATCTTTAAGGTTCAAATTATTGTTCTGTTTGTTTATTGTTACAGCATGCCAGGCCCTAATATGCCCATGCCACCACGACCTCCAAATTTCATGCCAGGAGTGCCTCCTATGCCACATAAGCCAGCCATGCCTCCTCAGTCCACAGCATCAAAACCTCTCTTTCCATCAGCAGCTGCAGCAATTGTAAGATTTGATCACCCTTTTTATAATAAAAAGTGTTTTAGCTTACAGGTCCAAAGTTATTGGAGCCTATGCTATGGTCATGTGTCCTGCATACATCCATCAACATTGTGTTTAAGAACTACACTGGGGTATCATTTCTCACCACTCAAAAACATATTTAAGTAAATTATAGAAAACGGATTTACATCTTGTCATTGAGTTGCTGTACTTTATTACCTTCTCGTGAAAGACTTTGGCCACTGTAAACCTGTTTTGCTGTGTCTCATTACATTTTAACCTTTGTCCTTTATAATTCCTGGGGTCATACATGGGTTTTCTACATGCATTCACACAGTAGCAACTAACTTTCACTCTGTCCAAAAGCATACAATATTTGTTTATTCATTGTAAACAAAGAAAAAACAACCAAAAAATCCAGGACCAAGCAACCAGATACATACATAAAACCTTATGCTATCCCTTAAGACACACAGCAGAGTAATCACATTTTAAATTGAAAATTTTGATCAACACATCTTCACACAAAAGAATTTAGTCTTGTAATCTCTGGACATTATCTGCTACCTGTGAATAATTTGAACGAGAAACAACTCAGATTGGTTGCAGTTATAAAAGTAAAGAAAATTTATATAATAGTACCTGTCATGATTGTAATTTTGCCCGGTCGTTAATGTAAGAGTTTGTTTCAGTAACAGGTGGAAGAGTTGAAGTTTGGTCTTGTGTATTGCTACGAAACCACTAAACCAATTCTAGTTTTTGTACAGAAGTAAAATAGTGAAATAACATACATTCCAGTTATATCTCAGTTGATTTCCAGTTATGTATAAATTGATAAAGCATATAAGACATGAAATATAAAGATCCATTTTGTATTATAGTAATTTTTGTAAATAAATTATCTATTGAAAGTAATTCCTGCATGTCACCAGTACATGGGCGGATGCAGTTAAAATTATTGTCCACAACGGCAATGTTAGGCCAACATTTTCCACATGAAAGTCACTTTTGACTTTAAGAACTTTCTAATTTAATATTGATGACATGGTTTGTTAATGTTTTAATGATTGAAATTCAAATTTTCTCATCAGGTCAGTAATGTAGTTTTAAACATGTTATTTGCAATATGTATCAGTAACCTAAGGAATAGTGAAATATTTTTTTACCAGTTTTCAATATTTTCTTACATTTTTTTAACACATTAACCCCTGGAGGTTTTGTCATTTTTGCCTGAAAATTGAGTAGAAAACACATTTTGAAAGCTATTTTTGAATAGATCCGAAAACACCAAATCCCTGGTGATCTTTCAATAACATACTGCCTAGTTGTGTTAGAATGTTAGAAACGTAGTTTTTCATTGGCTATTTGACTCGCACATGAGCAGAAGGGTAAAAGTTGGATTTTTTAAATAAAAAAATTTGCTAAACGGAGCCATTATTTTTGTATCAAGACCACTCTTTATTCCAAAAGCCCATCTTATCCTACTTTTTGCAAAGGCTTATCTGTCTGTTTGCAGTTCATACCGGTTTGCCTTTGATCTGAGACCAAAAAGTCTAAAATCCGGACACAAAATTGGATTCCGACCACAGGCAAATTTTCTGTAGAGAAAAGCCAGGTCCAAAAAATGAGATTTTTGTATCTGTATTTTGTAATGCAACTAGATATTCCAGATTATTTGGTATCATTGTAGAGCTACATCTGTCTACCTTTCTATAATACCACCCACTTTAGTGTATCATGCATGACCATGACGCCACAGAGCTTGGCAGTAGGCTACTACCTCCTGCCCCATTAAGTCGTCGCTAGGGGTTAATGTTTTAAGGTTGTATTAGTTTCTCTTTCTTTTTAACATTATTGCAGATTTACTTTTTTGTCTGAAAACATAAATACGTGTATAAAAATATTTTAAAATGATGTCTGGGATCAAAAATTATTTTGGCAAAGAAAATTGGTGCCGATAAACAGTCCAACAACATAGAATATACAGCAAGTTCAAATGTGTTGCTGGAACTTTAGATAATTGTTGCCTGTATTGAAGCCTGAGGACCTGAATGTTTTTTCTCTCAGGTGCTTTGGTAATTCATTGATTTTAAGAAGACATGTTAGATTGCTTTTGTACATGATGATTATTAGATAAGTAAATTATTTGTGAATTACTTTCAAAAAGGATATAGGTAATGTCTTTCCTCAGTTTTCATGTGCAGGTCTCATGTTTGAGTGTCAAAATATAACATGTGCAAAACCAGTTGAAATGGACTTAATGATGTAAGAATACCTAATATTCATTAAAGAATTAGCACAATTGTCATTATAGGAATTTGAAACCAACTTTTGAGGTGCTTACAGTAAATAATTTTTTGCAGCAGTCAACAGAAGTAAGTGGTTCCCCCAAGATGTCCGCTTCCATGAAGCCAACCTTCCCTGCAGCAGCAGCAATCACCACTGCTAGCTCAACAGCATCCTCTATCTCAGCTAATGCTACAATCACTGGTGCACCTGTCATAAAAAAGCCAGAATCTAGCTCAGGTTTGACATCCAAATTGATGCACCCCGATGAGGATATATCTTTGGTAAGTGCTTTATGATTTGTATATATGGGTACATAACTGTTGGCATGGTTGAATTGTAGATGATTACTATTGTATTCCTAAGAGACGTTTTACCAGGAGTAGAAGAGGAACACTGCTTCTCCAGATACTATGAATGAAATGACGTGCATTTGTAAGTACAGTAATTGAGTTCTCATTTAGAAAGAAAATGTTTCAAAACGATTTGTAGAATGTTTGAACTGTAAAAGTTCTCCATGTGCAGATTTTACCCAAGGTGAATCTTTCCTGTTTGAAATGTGTTTAAAATACTTGTAAGCTTGTGAAAAGAATGAGTACTGTGTAGATGTTCACAAAGGGAAACTGTTCGTTTATTTTGCTTTGAAATATTTTGTTCACTTTGCATTACTGGTATTGATCTGTTTCTGCACAGTAACTTGAGTTTCTAAGTAGCTTTCATTTTGGGCTGAAAGAAATGAACCTATAGATTTTGTGCTCAAAAGATCAAAGTCATGCACGAAAGTGTTACTTTCAATAACTTGACATGTATTACAGATACCTTGACCAAACTTGTACCTGGTTTATAATGAGACAAGAATAACTCACAGTAATTTGGGGTTAAAATAGGTCAGAGATCAAGGTCACTAAGCAAAGATACATCAAAATGTTTGCACTTGATATCATTTTACCTCATAGACCACACCAAGCTTTGTGAATGTTTGCACTTGATATCATTTTACCTCATAGACCACACCAAGCTTTGTGAATGTTTGCACTTGATATCATTTTACCTCATAGACCACACCAAGCTTTGTGAATGTTTGCACTCAGAGTAAGGAAGAAACCTATTGATTTTGGTGTAAGAAGGTCAAAGGTCATGGGCATTAACTGAAAGAAGAAAAAATGAAAAATGGCCTCTGTACAATAAGTTTAGTTCCTCGTCTTGGGCCTGAAATAAAATTTGCAGAAGGCTTGTACTTGGCGCAAAGAATAATTTTTTTTAAAAAATAATTTGTGTGTGTGGCAAGGTCAGTTGCAGAAAATAAATTATTTCTGCACAGAATGTTTAGATCTTACCGCATACCTTCGTGGAAGTTTGTGTACACTTAGCTAAGAAAGAGCCTTACTGATTTGTGGGTCTGAATGCAGTCAGGATCACTGTCACCAGCTTTATGGAGGGCTTGCACTACAGGGATTGTAGATTCCTATTGATTCTTGGGTCCAAAGTAAGTCCATGTGACTCCAGAAAATGGGGTTTGCAGAATGATGTTCTTGATCAAATTTTATGGATGACTTGCGCTTTGGGTAAGGAAAAACCTGTAGTTTTGAGACTGAAGATGAGAGGTCATGGTCATGATAAGTCTGATAAGAAAATGAAGGTTTCTGCACAGCAAGTTAGATGAAGACTGCATACCCCTGGCCAAAAATCATCAAAGTCTTAGAGACTTCTTGGTCAAAATGCCTTTGCATAATAACTTTAATTTTTAACAAGGTAATGGAAGGCTGATATTGGTTTCTGCATATGTTTATTTCAAGGTTGTGTACCTTGACTAAAAGTCAGTCATTAAGACCCATTGGCCTGTAATCCCCAATCAGTCATGTCATACTAACACATACGTAGAGTACTATTAAACAAACGGTGGGCAAATAATGTACCATTCGCAGTACTTGTTGCTATTTATTTAGTCCTTAAAATACCTCACAAGTTTGTAAAGCATTTAATAGCTGGCTTGTCATATTCTTCAAATATTTGGTCATTATGTTTGATCCAGGAGGAGAAAAGGGCCAGCCTTCCAAAGTACCAGGCTTTGATTCCAGGTAAAAACACCATACAACAGGGCATGCCTCCAGTCTCTAGAGGTAAGTCAAACTTTTCACCGTTAACCTCATAACTATGCTTTTATAAAACATGACAAGTTTATGGGTACCTTGTAAATTGTTCAAGATATCTATACTTGGTTTTATCCCTGTTATAACGTGTATATTATTTTACATTAAATATGCAAATTCACTTTTTAGTAATGGCAGATTCATTGTATCCCTCTTCATAATGCATATTACTGTCAAGTTCCCACAGATCTTGCAATCCTGGAAAGTTTTGGAATGTAAAAAAATAAATTTCCAGGGCCTTGAAAAGTCCTGGGATTTCTCACATTGAAATGTTTTGGAAAAGCCATGGAATTTATGATGGTGAAGTTCAAAATTGATAAATTAATTTTATACAGCACGGAGCACTGATTGATAAATTTTGTTTTGAACATGACAGTTAATTTTACTTGACAATGCCAGATATTGTGGTACTTGAGTTTTGTGAAATAGCCCTGGAAAAGTTTTGCATAAGCCATGGAGTTTATGATGGTGAAGTTCAAAATTGATAAATTAATTTCATACAGCACTGAGTACTGATTCATATATTTTGTTTTGAACATGACAGTTAATTTTACTTGACAATGCCAGTTATTATGGTCTTTGTGTTTTGTGAAATTGCCATGGAAAATTAATGGAATTTGTTTTTGTTGAGTCAGCAAGAACCCCAACTTCTTGGTGTATAATTATATTGAACTGTGAACTTTTATCATGGGTACAAAAAATGGCAAAGACCCTAAAAGACATGCTAGGATATTTTGCAGTTGCATACCTGATTTTTTGTTGTTTGTGGTTGGATATAATTTACACAACATGGCTGTGGGTGGCCAGTGGGTCTAAAGTGATCAACCTTTATTGATCACTGCCGTTTAAACTTTGTCAGCCTGGGTTCAAGTCTTGAGCTCGGCCAATGTGTGTATGTACTGAAGCTTGCCATTAGCTTCCCATGAGTTGGTTGTTCTTACTGGGAAACGTTTCCCCAAGTTCTTCCTCCATCAGTTACACTGGACACCATGTATAGCCTACCATATGCTGAAAAATGTCTGTAAGACAGCAACAATTTACACAAGGAAAATTGGCACTGTAAAATGCCCATCATCTAGACATTGCTTATGTTAATTTAGTGATGATAAACACTAAATTTAAGTTTTACCAGACAGACTTTATTCTCTTAAAATGATCAGTTATTCAGATGAAACCAATTATCTGGACACAGTTTATATCTCCAGATATGTCTGGATTATAATGGTCATGGTTAGAGACATGTGGAGATAGTGCACAAAGGTAAGATGAATTTTGAGTTGTTAGGCTTGTTTTGGAAAGTGAGCATTGTTATGAAAGTGTTATCTATCCTATGAGACAGCCTTCTCAGTTAATATGCTATAGGGTTTGGTTCTCTCACAGATCATGCTAAGAATTTGAAAAAACACATCTTGAAAAACTTTCTCTGATGTCACTGATGTCTCTTGATTCACTTACTCAGTGTAATGATTATTCTTACAAATTTAGGATACATATTGTTTGGATAATTGGTTTGGTCAGAAAGTGGAGATATTTCTGATGGACAGTCATTTTGTGTGTTTTTGCAAACATAAATATTAGCAGGGTTTGATCAAAGTCAGTTCAGCTTATATGGATTCTGTTAACATCAGTGCCATAGTTGATTAACTTTTACCACCCATTAAGTCACAGTTGATCATTTTGACAGTTAATTTGTTTAGAGAATGCCAGTGATAAGATCATTACGAGTCTTATGCCATTCTTGATTACCTTGGGATTTTTGTTAAGGCAAATTACATATTGTCAAAGCAGCCCCCATGTTTGACATATGGGTGTAAAAATGAACATTTTTCTTGTATCTCTTGCTCTCTTGTCCGAAAATACATTTATTTTTATTGTAAAGAGATAATTTAATTTTTCATGATAACATTATAAATTATAACTGTACAAGATAAAATTTGATTGTGTTTGTTTATGATTCACTTAGTCCATTTTGTGTTGGTATCATATTTATCAAATCGGTTTTATTTATAGATGTACAATAATAAATAAAATATTTTTGGGATCACTGTGTTAGTCCGTACATGTGATTAATCCAGAAAATTGACTTCCGGATGAGTGATGTTTACTGTATGTAGATCTTGAAGAAATAAAACAGGTAACAATTTTTGCTACACTCTTGTTTAACAGCTTGAACATAGAATTGCATATAATGGATGTAGCTATTCCAAAGGTAAACATAGAATTGCATTTAATGGATGTAGTTATTCAAAATGGTAAACATAGAATTGCATTTAATGGATAAAGTTATTCAAAAGGTAAACATAGAATTGCATTTAATGGGTGTAGCTATTCCAAAGGTAAACAAAGAATTGCATTTAATGGATAAAGTTATTCAAAAAGTAAACATAGAATTGCATTTAATGGGTGTAGTTATTCCAAAGGTAAACATAGAATTGCATTTAATGGGTGTAGCTATTCCAAAGGTGAACATAGAATTGCATTTAATGGATTTAGTTATTCAAAAGGTAAACATAGAATTGCATTTAATGGGTGTAGCTATTCCAAAGGTAAACATAGAATTGCATTTAATGGGTGTAGCTATTCCAAAGGTAAACATAGAATTGCATTTAATGGGTGTAGCTATTCTAAAGGTAAACATAGAATTGCATTTAATGGATTTAGTTATTCAAAAGGTAAACATAGAATTGCATTTAATGGGTGTAGCTATTCCAAAGGTAAACATAGAATTGCATTTAATGGGTGTAGCTATTCCAAAGGTAAACATAGAATTGCATTTAATGGGTGTAGCTATTCCAAAGGTAAACATAGAATTGCATTTAATGGATGAAAACATTCTGAACATTGTAGTCGATTTTCAACTTTTAAATTGATGAAAAGGTTTTAATGAATCTTTTGACAGTGTCTCTAGTAAAAAATTACATTCTGGTGTTGTTGTTATTAAAATGTTTGATGTTTGGTGAAATTGAACCCACTACAGTGAAATGTAATTGTGCAATTTCAGGACCACCACCATCACAAGGAAATCCAAGGATGAGGCCTCCAGTACCACCACCACAAGGTTGGTCACATGCAAAGCTTTTTTTAAAAAAAGAATCCTTATCCCTGTGTTCTCAGAGAAGGATAATATGAAATGGTCCTTTCAAGCTGACGTATGTTTGAAAAATCCTTGAACTCTTGGACTATTCATAGTCCTGTACATGTAGATTGTGCCAAAGCTTGACATTTTGGTATCTTCCCAGTTGGTTTGACAGGAGTTGGTTGGTGGGATGTTCAGATTAAAATCTATGGGTCATACCACTTGGTCTTTTCCCATCTCTTTCCCTTCCACGCATGTCTTTACATGGACAGAAATAGAAACAATACTAGATTTTTCAGGAAGTACTTGCACTAATATGTTAGACTTGTACATAGAATATAGTTTCTCAGTGTAAAAATAGTGCACAAGTCAAGGACTGTAAATAGGCATTTAAAAAAAGGCAGCAGAGAGAAAGAAAAAAGGGAGATGCAGATATGAGAAAAAGTAATGTTTATGGTTGTTTGGACCAGAATGTTCAGGGTTCTGGAATGGGAGGAATGGTAATACCATTTACAGAGATGCTGCCAGGGTGCTTGATTGCTTGAATCCTGCATAATTTGTATGAATTTGTACACTTGGAGAACAATGATGTGTGAGAATTCCCACAAATTAGTTTACAGTTGTATATATGAAAATATACTTGGTGCAGTATGCAATTTTTATTCAGCAGTTCATCCTTAAGTGCTTGTCATGACAAGTCACACCAGTAAAGGTATTGTAGTACATGTTTCAACACCCCTTTTTATTTACACATTTTGGTTCTTTGGCTTGACATGGAATGGTTGTTAAACTAAATTTGATCGGCACAATAGCCCCCTGAACAAACATCCCATCATTGTTTGAATCTTATATCAAAGTTTTATAAATGTGCATTTATAATACAGCCTACCTAGAAGACCCAAAATGGCTGATTCCTGGCATGGTTCATACTGGCTGAGCATAAAGATGAAGGCAATTTATTTCTAAAGTTAGGAAGTATACCAGATTATTGGAACTAGAAAGTGGTAATGGAGAACCAGTTTATTGGCCCTGGGAAAGTGGTAATGGAGTACCAGATTATTGGAACTGGGAAAATGGTAATGGAGTACCAGATTATTGAAACTGGGAAAGTGGTAATGGAGTATCAGATTATTGGAACTGGGAAAGTGGTATTAAAGTACCAGTGAGTGAATTTGAACCTGAAAATGGTGTTAAACTTTAGTCTGATGTACATGCTAGATGGACAAAAACAGATGGCGTGCTGGTCAACCTACCATTCAAAATTAAATGTACAATAGGCAGAATACAGACAACTTAAAAGTAGAGTGCAATTTTCATTTCTTTTCTCAAACCCTTCAATCCTATTGACTGGGTATCTGATCAAAGGAAATTGTATTAAATGTGTACAGACCTGAAGTTAAGTTGGCATTTTTGTAAATTCACAGTATGTATTTATTTCACTACCTAATGTCATTTGCTACAAAGGCCAAGAATTATTCCTAATGTCTGAGGCCGAAAAAAATTGTTTCCTTTTGACCGACTGTTTGTTTTTTGTGTTGCCGACCTAGCACTTTTTACCCACAGGGTAAAATTTTTTGTACAAAAAATCCTGAATTGATTTGTGCATCCAATTGAGCCAGTTTTGCCCAGTACTTGAAGCACTTAGTACATTGTTTATACTAATCATTATAATACATATAATGTTTAAAAAAAACACAACTCCTACCCTAATTTTAAAACCAGTACAGTAGGAAACATGCATATTTTATGTTGCCTGATACATTTTTTAAATCCTCCATCATCGTCTGGTAAATTGTCCTGGTCGGTATAGTCATAAGAAATATTGCGCTACTCACTTTCCTTGGTTTCACTGTCATGTGGATGCTTATTTAGAGACTGAACATGAGCTTTGTAAGTAACACTTTGATCATACTGTTTCTGAAATCTATTAAAGGTTGCAGCCGAACCCGTCAGTTGTGTGGCAAGTTCAAGTAGCCACTCTATGCTACTTGCCAATTTGTATGCTTTTGGTGTAATCATTCCGCTTTTTTCACCAAATTAAGTTTTCTTGTGAAACTGCATATGGATTGCACCTTTTGCTAAATTACAAAATAAAAATAAAAATAAAGCAATAAAATGTTGCTTTTGTCATTTTATTATCATCTTTTTAATTCCACTTAAATAAATTTGAGAATATTCTTAAAAAGGTGACTACTGCAAAAGAGTACTTTCCTTATTTGCTATTTATAGCAACTATATGACCCATTTCCAAGAAAACAGACAGGTTTCTTCAAACGTGAACTTTGCTTAACAGATTCATTTTATTGAAAGCTAGTTAGTCAGTGAACCAGTCTGTACTTTTAAAGAAAATGGTGCCAGATGTTAAGTGAAATGCTTTGTGATGTGAGTTGTGGATGTTATGTGATAGAAAATGTTAAAGCAGATGGATCTTTTGAAATTTTAAAGCATGTTAGATCAGAAAAAGTGATAATCAACATTGCTTTACAAACATTAAAAGTAGAATATGAAAATAATTGTATGCAGCCCTCTGAGCACCTGACGATGATCATTGTAGAATTCCAGTTTATGATCACTCGGTAAAAGTTACACATGTAGACAAGTTGAAGTGAGTGCTGAATATTAATAATTTTTGAGTATATTTTGTGGCCATATTTTATGTTTGTATTCTGGTTCTAACCCATATCAATTTTGCCGTTTGTGAAAATAATTTTAACAACAGCAGCAGAAACAGTTATTAGTAAAAGAAAATATAGTTTTCATACGGGTTGTAATTCAGGCATGTAATACATAGATTATGCCTTTTACACCCAGATTGTGCTTTTTTGCCACTTACAATACCAATAATTACGCTTATACCTCTCAGGGTGGGGTGGAGTTAGTATGTGTGGGGTTGTCACGTGGGAAACAATGCTGTGGGATTAAGGTCGATTATTTACTGGAAGAGTCACACTTCTGCTTGACAGTGAGAATGTAAACAGGCACAGTGAGAATGTATACAGGCCCAGTCAGAAGGATTCTCAACTTTATTTTATTACCTGGCTAATTATGAATGGGCAGGTACATGTTGACAGCTTTATCAGTGGCCAAACTATTGAAAGATATCACAAAACCACACACCCTAATGTTACGATGTAAAAAATAAATTGGGCCTGAGAAACGCATTTAATGTTCTCATATTATCGCATAAAACAGGTCACAAGCATGATACCAAAAACTAAATATAATTCTTGTTTATTTCCCATTTGGAAACTAGTTGTTTAGCTTAATTTTAAAAAAAATAGGTCTAATAGCCTTAATGCATGGCTAAACTTTGTGGTACACAAAGACCTTTATCCAGAGACTTAGAATATGACTGATTTTTTGAGGGTATAATTGTTTTTTATAGTGCCAAATTTTTTTTCTACTTTTTTCATGAATCTATTATCAATTACCAGCTGAGGAGCTACATTTTTTACTTTAACATCTTCCACTACACTTGTTAACAATGGCTAGTCAGGAAGGTGTTGAGCTTAGACATTATTTTTTGGCACTGATGTGTCCAAATAAACATAACTTCTGAATGAAGATGTTTTATGTTGATTGCATAAAAATGAATTTTGAATTTATAATATGGACTGGGAAATGCCGGTATTTTCTTAATCCATTTCTGATGTCTGTCTCTATCATTTGCTTGATTCAAACACTCATGCATATGTAATAATGAACATATACCATTTAATGGGAAATTTCCTTATTCAGTTTATACATATTTAATTTTTGGGAAATTTCTATGTTTAAAGTTTGCAGTTTTTTAATTTTTATTGACTTTTATTGTTAAATTATTTTTAATTATGTGGGGCAAAACTTGTGTGATTTTTGACAATCTTAAATTAAACCAGCAAAAAATGCTTCCCATTTCCCAGAAATAAGATTGAGGAAATGCTTATGAATTATATTTTTTTAAACATTTGTTTCCACACATAATTTTAACAACAACATGACTGAATCAAACCTTTTTCGTTCTTCAGGAATGATGGCAATGGCGCAAGGAATGAATATGCAGGGAGGGCCACCCATGTACAATATGCCTTACCCAGGGAGTGGAGGTAATTTTAGACCACAGCAAGGTGGAGGCAGATATTAAGACCTCCTAGGCATCGCAAGGACCAGCCATACCGGTTGAATACTATAGCAACGGACAGAGTTCTGGAGAGATATAGGATGTAATCTACACCAGTGTTAAGCTAAGTGTTCACTGAGGATTTACAAACTTAATTTTGTCATTGTGATTTTCTTTGTATTTGATCATCTATCATGTGATGCAGTATATACACTTATGGGAACAGTTGTGTAAACTCCATATGATTGCAGGACATAGTAAGGTAAGGGAAGACATACTTGAGACAGTACTTTCCCGACATTAACTAAATGGTAAGTCTTGCAGTGGACTTTGATGTAGACATTTTTAATGATAAATTGGATTTTAACTTAAAATTATATTTGCGTTGGCTTGGATCTTGAGCAGTTGTTTGTATTCATGAAATATGATCTGGGTCAAATTTGTACAGATAATGCTCTTTAATAAAGCTGTAAATTCATCTCACTTAAGTTTTTCATGCTCAAGCAGTGTATTGCTTTTCAGTTACCAGACAAGTTGCTGAATTTTGTCTGTTGTGTTTATCAAGCCAGGACAAGTGGCTGAGGACTACATTTGCACATATTAATTCAGATTTATAAGAGAGAGAGTGAGTGAGAGAGTGCTAGGTGAGAAGTGAGGAACCATGGGCCTCCTGAGTTCAGAAGGGCAAGTGTCATTGCAGGTAGTCCTTCTGTTGTGTAGGTTTTTGCCCAATTAGTCCGAAAATTGTAGCAGTTTTGAAAATGTCAACAAACACTCCTGAATGGATGGTCATATCTACATGGCATTTTTACTTTAAGTCTTGTGATGTCTGCATGGTACTAAATGACAGTGGTGCCAATCAGACCTGCACTATTGCCACCAAATCTTGTTATTACTACCCCTAAACAGAAGGCTGTTAACTTAACATGGGTTTTCACTAAAAGACTTCTTATCATGTGTGGTTGGTACTAAATGAAAATGACGTCTGACTTCTGTATGGTCAGCATGGTAGTCATCTTGAAAATGGATAGCTGTAGCGACACTGAAATTTCATTGTAGACTAATGTGGTGCATAGTTGGTCTTGAATGAATAAGATGCTGTTCCGACAGCCAAATATAGCTGCTGAGTCACAGTAACATGGGTCTATGATATCTGCTTGGTCCTTGAGTGAAGCTGGTGCAAATCAAACCTGCAACATGATGACAAGTTTTCTTAAAGGGATGGTCATAATGATGTGGTTTACACCAAAACACTTTTCTCTATTTGTGGTTTGTCCAAATCAAATTGATGCCATTATAATCTCCCAAAATTTGACAAATCTTGTAACACTACATTCTCAGAATGGTTTGCCATACCAGCATTTTTAATTTATAAAACCCCAAACTTTTTCAATATAGTCATCCCTATGTATCTAGCTACCTTGATGGTAATTCAGAATATGGTTATTTCTGGACTTTTATATCAACATAGGTTTTTACTAAAACACTATAGAAAATACATAGCATGTTCAGATGAAAATGGTGCTGATCTGACCTCCAGCATGGCATGATAGCCATTTTGAACATTGTGTTATCACTACTGTTCATGAATGATTTGTGGCATTAGCTAGCCAGTTTCATTAAACAGTGCAATATTTTATTCTGAATAAAAATGGCCATACCTGACCACCACACATTTGTGAAGGAGTTTTGAAAACAAGAGCTGATTGTCCTTACGGTATAGTCAAAGTTAATTGCTTGCATATTTGTACTTCACTGAACTTCTGAACAGAGACTGATACATATACAAGCAAAGTTACTACCAAAATTTGTATTGCAGTGAACAGGTTGATTGGTGTTTCCTTTTACCCTCATCTGTGTGTTAGAGACCCACAAATTTTTAATTTGCTTCCCACCCCACATTTGAAATCAGTGTTTGATATTTACTCAGTCTACCCCACCTCCTTCTGACACCAAAGAAATTTTTGACTCAATCTTTCTCCCCTAGTGGAAACATTGTTGATATTTAGCACTAAGACATTGATTTTAAGGTGAGCTTTACTGGCTTGTAAACATAACAAGAAAGTATGAATGGATTTACTGGCTTGTAAACACAAGCTGCCAAATGTCCCGTTTTTTCCCCGCATTTGTCCCATATTTTGGATCTAAATACGGGTGTACATTTTTTATATACAAAAATTGTTTTTTTTAATTAAAAAAAAAAAAAATTTCCTTGTAATTTTCAGTTTAGAACAGGCACTCAGTTCCATTCTGATAGAAATGTATCGCATGTATATAGGAATACAGTTCTTCAGTATGATTGGTTCATTCAAAATCGACGTTACCATGCCTCTCTTTATTCGCCATATTGGATTTTGCAAACAGTTACCGCTGTCACTGTATCTCATCTTGGTAATATTCAACTTCTAATCATATTGAATAGGAAAGCGGAATATTCAGAACTTTCTTCAGGAAAGACAAGAAATCAGAACTGAAAGGACAGTTGTGCTATCATGTTTAGATTTGTGAAACCATCGAGCAAAGGAGAAAACTTTACATTTTGCAAATTGTGTAATGTGATTTCACTATTGGACATGGAGATGCTCATGAAATACAAGAGCACGAAAAAGCTAATAAACATCATCTTGCTGCTTCATCATCAACAACTCAGCCTGAACTTAAGACGTATATAAATACCAGAGAGAACCTTGATGTAATTCAATCAAAATTCGGTTTATTAAATTTCTTTTAGAAATGAACCTTCCGTTTTCAGTTACTAGTGTTGCTGGCAATTTATTTCGCACATGTTTTCCAGACAGTAAAATTGCAAAGGATTACTTGTATGCTAGAACGAAAACAGTTCAGTAAGAAAATCACACAGAATTGATCATCAGTGAAAGTTGGTACATTGGAATCAACAAAGATTGGAGAAAAAAAGGTGTAGAAAAGGCTCCTATAAACAGCCTGTGTCTGAGTGTGTTGCACTCTTGTACCTTCTGGATGGGCACCCAAATGGAGCATGGTGCCTGTCCAGAAGGTATAAGTGTGCAACACGTGCATCTTTGACATTAAATAACTGTAAGGCACTGTCATACTTTACTGATGGTTGTATAAGTTGTAAATAGTTAAATATACATTAAAGTTTTAAAAATCAGTATTTGTTCCTGAAAATCAGTATTTTTGTCACAAGCAGTCAGTAATTTTGTACTCGGAGGTTGGCTGCTATGTAAACATGACAATAAAGTATGATTGAATTTACTGGCTTGTAAACACGACAAGACAAGAAAGTATGAATGGATTTTTATCATTTAACCCAGACTGAGTGTAGATGAAATAAATGCTGAATGTTACCACTAATATAATTATTTTACCCAAATAATGTTAAAGATTTAAGCTAGCTGACCATGTGGTTATATTATGTATATGTTATATCAGTAATTTTCTGTCCATGATAAAAGGTTCATGGTCCACATTCTTTATTGCTGTAGAACATGAGTCCTGTTGTTGATGCTATCTATCCTACATTTGAAATTACAAGGATTTTTAATTTAATGTCTGGTACCTTTTGAAAAAGAAAGCATTATATATGTACTTAAATAGTTGAAACATGAAAACAAAATGTTTTGTTAAAATCCCAGACAAGGTTCACTAGCTATATAATCTCAAACTTGTGTATTATATAAGTTTATGTTTTTACATGACAGTGTAATCTCAAAAATGTTGTAATAAATTTTAAGTATTTAAAATAGAGATTTGAAATTATCCTTTTCTTTGAAGAAAACTAATGCATTCTTTGTACTTACCATTTGATAATCTTTCAGAAAAGATATTCTATGTTTATCATGTGAAAGAGAAAAAAGTTTAAAAGACAAAGGTTTTTCATACCTCGATTAAGCCATACTTTATATCCTAGAGATTGTGATGAAAAAATTGAATGACAAGATCGATCTAACTAACGAGTCAAGTTCGTTTATCATCGTATAGCAATAGTTTATGGAGTTAAGCCTCAGTTCACCTTAATTAACATTTATTGAATGATCTAAGTATCCAGTAGACTTTGCCAGAATAAATGGGGTGCAGTTAAAATTTGGTTCACTACAATTTCCATAAATATTTAAACCAGTTAATGACCTTTAATTATTTTAGACTTTTGTGTAGCAGACATTTTTTGTGTAATATTATACTATGACAAGGTCAGTAACTACTGTGTGTAATGCTTTGGACTGTTCTATTTAAACATACACTGTACCCAGGGAAGACAGTTTGTAAGAATATGACATGGCACTTTTATTACTTGAAGAGTTAAGGTGGGTTAATACCAAAATTATCCATTGCATCTGTCTGTGATTATTCCACATATGAAGTGCCTTCCCTGGATCTTAAGTATGTTTTACATTAACAGCCCTTAATCTTCTTAATGCCAAGTTTCTTTTTTCTCCCCCATTCGGAATAGTTTGCCTTAGTGGTGTAACAGACATTTTTCTCCCCATTCGGAATAGTTTGCCTTAGTGGTGTAATGGACATTTTTCTCTCCATTCAGAATAGTTTGCCTTAGTGGTGTAATGGACATTTTTCTCCCCATTCGGAATAGTTTGCCTTAGTGGTGTAACGGACATTTTTCTCCCCATTCGGAATAGTTTGCCTTAGTGGTGTAATGGACATTTTTCTCTCCATTCAGAATAGTTTGCCTTATAGTGTAATGGACATTTTTCTCCCCATTCGGAATAGTTTGCCTTAGTGGTGTAACAGACATTCTAATGATATAAATACGCGTGGCATCTTTTGACCCACTGGTACTCTAAAAAGAACAAGGAATTTTTATTATTAGTTGTTTAAGCTTTTTATATACATGTACACACATGCACATTCACTCATACACGCACAGAGAACTGAGATAAAAGTGCCGCCTTCAGTTCACAACTAGTAGACTGATTTTTCTCACATAGCAGATAGTCCTATTTGAGATGATTGCCTCCAAACAAAATGCACGCCATATGATGGCACAATGTTTAAATCCAAAGTAGTCTGTTTAACAGAAATGTAGCTCTCTTGTTTGACAACATGCAGTCATAAGCATAATAAATCCCTGCTATTGTATATTTTCTGCTTATATAATCCATAAGCTTAAGAGGGTAGTCGGAGTGGACAGGATTGATTTAAGCTGAAAACAACAAGCTTTTAATTTCTATGTAATCATGGGCTTAGTCTAAGTTCTGTAAATTATGTTTATAATAGTTCATTCATTTATCGTATATTCTATGAATCAGGTTATCGTAAAATGTAGAGATTGCAGACTGATGAATAATATAACTTTTACTGTAAAATCAGACATCTCCTCAAAAGAGTACACATTTTTTAAGCTGTAGTTGGTAACAATATAAAGTCGTTTATTTTTAAGTGATGTTAATCGGGAAGAAAAGTAAGTGTGATGGGAAGTTGTCGGAGTCGATTAGATGCAGCTCTGTAGTCATAAAAGTCTGAGTGCAGAATTAATCTCCAAATACCAAAATGAAAAATGAAACTTGATATCATTGAAATTTGGCAGCATATATTTATGGATTTAAAAATACAATATCATGTTTGAGTTTTCTTAAACTCTATTTGGAGAGGCATTATTGACAATCTATTTATGTTATTAAATTGAGCACAATTAAGTTTTGTGCTCAGACAGTTTTATGACTCTAGGGCCAGGTTGTTTTGATTGGTACTCCACATACTCCAACCAGTTCTAAATTTTCTATTTGTTCAGATGAAGCAACAGGTTGAATTAGTCCATCCCTCGATTCTGGTCAACAAGCGGTAGGTACCTTCCCGGTAGGTCAATATATTTATGAAATAAAATTAAAAGGGAAGGTCACAGCTTGCAGGCTTGCTTGCTGTTGGGAAAACATCCCCCAACTGTTGTTGGCGACCAGTTTTGTAATGTTTTTAAATATTTTCTGAATTTTTTTTTCCTTCCATATAGAGAAGAACCTGTTTGTAACAATGTTGAATTAAAATATTGTTTTAGGTCTAGCTGATTATTTGATAAATGCATTACTATTCTCTTCTGAAAAAACTTCATGCATACGTGAAGAACATAAAGCAATTATTTCCCTACCAACTGAATCAAAAGGATTGACAGAAACACTTTTTTTCTTTTACACTCAGTTGATTGATGAGAACTAATTTTGTGCAGTTTATAGGGTTCCATCTAATATAATATCTTGCTGATGCTTTGGCTTAGATAACATAGATATAGTTGTATATCCCACTTTAGTGGTTGAATTCTATTTTTATGCTCTTGCTACAATGCTGCTGGACCAAAGGTCAGTATATTCATCCTGAATCCATTTTTTAGACTTGGAGTTGTGAAATTTTAAAGACTTAATCACACATTAATAGATAACCAGATTAGATTTTCAGGTTAAAGCAAATTTACAATTGTTTTAACATTTGTCAACGTTTTGGAAATCAGACATTTTGATACAAGCCTTGTGAGCTCAGTTTAACAAAGACCACTTGAAGTAGACAAATGAAGTTTGATTTATCTGCATTGATATGTAATTGACCTAATAAGATTTCAGGTCAGTAAAGTAGTTTTTATTCATTCTATGTTTAGAAATGTTTGGACATTTTTGGTTCTAAGAAAAGAATTTTGAACACATTCTTCGTGATTATTTTTATGATGCAATTTGTGAATTGTGACAGAGTTGTGATCAACCTGAAGTTAAAGTTATTGCAAATAGTATCCTTTCGGCAGACACAGGGTGCATGTAAGACAAAGTACTTGGCAGTCTTGAGTTTATTATGAGTTCTTAGCTGATTTAAACCTATATTTTGTGACTTTTGTATGAAAGAAAATGCCCCGTCATAATGTGGTTTTGCATACTACATAACCATCATGACCTAGTCTGTTTACCTCAGCATTGGGTATGCTTAACTATTGTGCAGTAGTTTTTAATGGCTCCTGTAAATAATTACAAAGAGTGATCATTATAGAGATACTTCATAGAAATAGATTTGACCCACGTTTGTGCTTCAGTCCGGAAACTTGGGCAAGTTCAATTTATCTGTTATCGGTGTTGAATAAACTCCTTTTAATTCGTTTTGACTTGCAGCAAAGTACTGATTCATGTCTTTTTTAAAAGATTGTCTCCTTTATTTTGGTTGCTTTCTAGAATATTGGCGTGCAATGGTTTCACTGTTTATGATCACAAAATAAAGACAATACTTTATAAAGATCTTTTCATTTCTTGGAAATCCAGTGAATTTGGGTTATTGTGAACCAGCCTTTCTGCTTGTTAATGTACGTAGAAAAAACTTGCTTCATTAAGGAGGAAAATAACAAAATTCTTCCTGTCGTATTTCAGTATTGCTCTACAGTGATGTATCACTTGAACTAACTCATTCTCTTGGAGGGAGCCATGGCAGATCATTTGGTAGAGCATCAGACTCCTGCTCCAGGGTTGTGGGTTCAGTACCCACTTGGGCTATCCTGGGTCAGCTGTCTGATTGGGCCCCTTGGAACAGACACTTGGCTCCCATTTCTTCAGCATGATATAGCCAGTTACGTGTTGAAAGTGCTGTCAAACCAACAGAAACAAAAAAATATGTTCTCTGGGTCAAATTTCATGCAGATGGTACATTCCCAATATATGCTTTCATACTTTTCATATAAAAGGTCTAAAATGGTACAGCTAATGTATTCTCTTCTGAACTTTGCCCTTGATCAAAGCTTTTATCTTTACCTTAGCCATAGGGTGGTGGATACGTGTATCATGTTCTGGTAGTGCTTGCATGTCCATCCATCCTTCTTTCCACTCATTTGGGTTCAAGCACCAGAAATTTAACTGCAGACCATGTACCTGGACAGGTTGCATGGGTTTTGGGGTAAGGAAAATACCTATTGATTTTGGTTGAGAGAGGTCAACAGTTTAAGCCAAAAAATGATATCTGCATGATAAGTTTATTTATGGTCAGGATATATTCACCAGATTTAAAGGATGGCTTGCAAATTGAGCAAGGAAAATACATGCTGAATTTGGGTTCATAATCTCAGATGTCAGTCAAAATATTTCGACACAGGCAAGGGAAATATTTTTGTATGCAGTTAAATTATGAACCAAAAATCAGTGCTAGTTTGATTTTAAGGCTTGCTGTTGTACCAGAAAAGTGAACTATACCTTTTGAATTTGGAGGTCAAGGTCAGAGAGAGCCAAAGGATTAAATAGTAGCAGTGTAATGCATAATAAAAAGGGTAATGAAAGCTTTGTGTAGATGAAGAACTAGTTTGAAAATCGACACTAATTTGTCATTTAGTGTTTTTTTATGTATTTATTACTGCTATATTCCAGTCTGTAATATTTTGGAAATGATTGAAATGTGGTTAATATAAATTTTAATTTATCTCCTTCATGTACTGTTATGTACAAATCCATGACTCGTAGAATGATTAAAATGTGATTTTTAATGACTCAAGGGAGCATTTTTCAGGCCATCTTTCTTGCTACAGGGCTAGCATGTTTGAAGTTGGTCAGGATGAGGGTTGGGTAATGACTAAGCAAGACTTGGGATCAGACTTAACTCGGTATGTGATGGGATTCTAGTTACATTTACATTGATCTTTGTTTTAGTAGGTACAGATACATTGTACTAAGGAAATAGGGGACAGGGCATGGGAGAAAGAGTTCAGCACTGTAAATGGAGTTTTTTGAAGGGGAATACAATTTTTTTATTTCCTGATGATTTGTCATAGAGCCCCTGGCTACTGTGTGCAACAAGTAGATTCATTTTTTGTCTGTTATCCAGTTTAAGATTTTCATTTCTAGTAGTCATAGACCAGAAGAGCTTATGCTATGGCCTATTGTCCGTTATTTGTTTTCCAAAATAGAAATGAGTGTCCATTAGACATCCAAAATCTTGTTTTCACTGCTACTACAGAATGGAAGGTCATGTTGATAAGGGATAATCACTTGAAGACTTGATGTGATGTATAGTTTGATCCTAAATGAAACTCTTGCTTATCAGACAGCCCCTTGGATGTCAAAATGGAGTTGCCACATGAAAATCTTGTCACTACTTATCCTGATTGGATGGTTAAATCTATCATAAAACTTTTTCATAAAAGATTTTGATCTGACATCCAATAGCCATTGTGGCAGCCATCTTGAAAATCTGTATCGCTGCATTTCCTGGACAGCTGATCTTTTTTACATGGATCTCTAAAATGGCTCTGGTAATCTAAATGGTGTTCTTTACCCATCCAATATGGCTACCCTCTTAAAATCCTTTTAACTTTTTATTCTGAATAGATGGCTTGTATGAATGAACATGAGATTGCCGCTGAAAGACTTCTGGTAATGTCCTAAATAAAGGTTTTGCTTATTAGACGTAAAATATATCTGCTGTGAAAATCTTGTTATTGCTGCTTTAAATTTTCATTTTCACATTCACTTGAAAACTTATCAAGTAGTAAACCGTTAATTTTTATACTTCATGAAGCTTATGAACACATTGACTTGTACAAGTGAATTTTGACTAGACTTGTGGACTTTACCTGTTTTGGTTTGTATCACAACCCAAATAGGTATGAAAGGATTTTTATACATAGTTTTGTGGATATCTTGAAGAATATCTTGAATGATATCAGTTAAGTAGCTTCATGGTTTTGTATGGCTGCCATTAGGACAAATTATCTTATGATGATACCTGGCCAGCCGATTGTTCATTTCCACACAATATCTTCAGTTCTCCACCATGTGCCATTACCAGACTTTGTGGATGGCTTGCACTTTGGTAATGAAGAAGTCCATTGATTTCAGGGTCAAAAGGTCACTGAAAGAATATGTTTGCAGACATCAGCACAGTGTCTCTACTACATCATAGACCTATTACTTACAGATTTATGTGGGTAAGTCATAACAATGTCAGATATGTGTTCAGCGATCTTTTATTCATGACATCAGGTTCAAGGTCAAAGCCATTTCATATTTGTATTGTGCTTACAGGTGTCTTGTGAACATGTTAACATGTGTAAAAAGTATTTTGCTAATAATTTGGTACGAGTTTCTCAAGAAAATCAGAGATGGTTTCAGTACTCTGCTATTAAACAAAGAATAAAAGGTCTGAAGAAATAGGATTCCTTAAAATTCTTTTTGGCCAGTAGAGTGTCAATCCATTTGAGGGACTTCTTCATAGGTAATATTTATTTACTAGGTAATATTAGCTAATTAAGAAATATTGATGTATATTCACATGATATGATCTGAAGAACCAAGATAAATGAGAGAAAGAAAAGCAGGCAGGTAGACAGAGAATTCAGATGTGAATGAAGGATTAATTACTCACTTCTGATTGTATTTATTCTATGATTGTCCATACTATTCTTGTCTGGCATAGAATTGAAACTGACTTTCTCAGTAATAGACTATTGCAACAATGTTTTTTGAAAAGAGATCATTGGGCTAGAATTGCTTTAACTGTAGTTTAAACTTTCTCTTTGTTCAGATGGTGATGTAGGTGAAATAAGTCCATGCTCTTGTTTTCTGGTCTACAAGCGGTAGGTACCTTCCCGGTAGGTGCTTGTATTTAAGTCAGGAGGGAAGGTCACAGCTAGCATTTTTGCTTGCTGTTGGGAACTCATCCCCCAACTGTTGTTGGTGACCAGTTGTATTGAGATCTTAGCTGGCAGTTTTGTTTGCTCTTGGAAAGATATAACCCGTCTTTAGATTTTAAATTTGCATGCTCAAGTTAGTGTGTGTGTGTGTTTGTGTGCGTGTATGTATGTATGTGCATGTGTGTGTGTGTGCGTGTGTTCATGTTCATGTGTGTTTGCATGCATATGTGTGAAAAGAAAAGTAATTTGGTCAAGTCTATTGACATGTTCACATGTTTTAGGTCTAGAGTCGGTGACAGAAGTTAGATAGCCATAAAGGTACAGTTGTGTAATCCTGATGGAACGAACTCCTTTTTACTGAGCTATGCTCATCACTGTTCTCTACAATTATTGCAGGTTTGACAATATATAGTTCTGTTTTTTTATGTTGCTTGAGATGATAATTGTGTCACATTTTGTTTAGTGGCCAAAGAAGGACATCTAGTATAACATCAGTCTTGAATCTTGTGCTTCATTAAGGGTGAACACTGGTGAAATTTTAGTATATTTAACTCATAGTGAAGTGTATATGTTTATGTATTTGACAGTCATCAAAATCCAATAAGGTGATTCAAAAGGCTGGTTTGTATTTTATTCACTTGTTTTAAGTTGAGTTTGACTCCTAACTGCACAAACCCTGATCTGCCCTGCTGTCACATTATATGCCAGCAGATCTGGGTCTGTGCAGTTTGTTAAAAGTAATCAGTAAAACAAACGTCACAGACCATGAACTCCCAGTTTGTGTGATGGCAGATAGGGTCTGTGTTGTTTCCAGTTAGACTCAACATATAAGCGAGTACATATAGTTGATATCCTTATAAATGGTTAGTCACATTTAAAAATATGGCTTGTAACCAGAGTTCCCAGAACATAATTGCTCAAGGATTATGTAAAAGTCGTGAAATTTGCACTGTTTAAAGGTCATTAATTACTCTCATGAGATGCATAAAAAAGCTGTTATTTTCATAAGAATTATTCTGATTTGGATGAACAGGGCATGAATGCTTAACAATAATAAAATGTATTGATTTCCTCAGTGATGTCAACAGTACTAAATAAATTGTTCTTGTTTGGGGAAATATTAATGATCAAAGTATGAAAGTAATCTTGGTCTTTTGTTCTTTGCTCAGTATATTGTTTTATTGAGCTGTAAAATACAGATATGGCCCTATGTTTTGTGTCAGCTAATATATTTCACAGCTTGATAAAAACAATGTATCAAACTTGGCAGAAACCAATAATTGTTTAGTGTATGTTATGCATTTTGTGGAAATTGTGTCTTTGGCATCTAAATTCTGAGATTTGAACGAGGAAGTCTACTGATCAAGGATGTGTTCTCACCATCGCTAATAGTCACCAAACAGATGTGGATTTTTACATGAGGCTGTTCCATTTAAAGATACATGGTACCCAGGGAAGGCTGTCCTGTATTACCATTACTGGTCATATATCAGGAGAGCTTATGCGATGGTATCTTGTCTAATACCAACCATCTGTTAGCACAAGATTGTTATCATTCCTTCTCATAAATGACATGAAACTTGACACACAGTCTAGTGGGTCCTGAATGTCTAGACACATTCATTCCATAGTCTAGTGGGTCCTGAATATATAGATACATTCATTCCATAGTCTAGTGGGCCCTGAATGTCTAGACACATTCATTCCATAGTCTAGTGGGTCCTGACTGAAAAATGGTGATGTTCAGACATCCAGTATGGATGCCATTTCAGCTGTTGTTATTCCTGCTACTCCAGACTGAATAATGATCATATAACTGAAAGAAGGCTTTTACATGTAGTTGATCTGATGTCCTATATGGCCTCCACAGCAGTCATCTTAAAAATATTATTATTATTCCTAATTTTAAAAAAGTCCGTTTGTTATGCGGTTTTCACCATACTTCTTCATGATGTCTAGCTAGTCCTGAATGAAAATGGTGCCACTTGCAAATTCAGTATGGCAACTGAAGTGGCTATCTTGAAAATCTTGTTACTCTTCTCCTAGATGGATGGTTTTATCAACATGGAGTTTTTACTAAGGACTTCTCATGATGTCTAGTTTGTCCTAAATGAAAATGGCGCTACTCAGGCATCAAAATATGGCCACCACGGTTACCATCTTGAAAATCTTAGCATTAGCTCTCCTGAATGGTAAAGGGATTTTCACTGCAAGGCTTTTTTATGATCTCTAGTTCATAAAACTTCAAATTAGCTGCTGTTGTGGCCATGTTTTCATTTCAGACCAAGCAGACATCATCAGAAATATTTTAGTGAAAGCCCTATTTCAAGAAGACCATCAATTCAGGGGGAGTAGTGACAACATTTCAAGATGGCTGTCATTGCAGCCATATTGATGTACAATTGGTACTATTTTCATTTAGGACTGACTAGATTTCATAAGAAGTGGAGTTGTGAAAACCTCATTTTAATATATTTCGGAGGAGCAATAACAACATTTTGAAGATGGCTGTCTGGAGGCAGTATTGGATATCAGACTGGTTCCTTTTCCATTTTGGACCAACTTGACATTATAAAAAGTATTTTTCTGGAAATTCATTATGGCAGATTGATTAACATTCTAAGTCCTTCATAGGACTCTTTAAGAATATATGCCAGGGTACTCTGATTACAAAATTCTGATTTACATAAGAATATATATGCCAGGGTACTCTGATTACAAAATTCTAATTTACATCAGCAGGCAACTACTTTACATTGAAAGTGCCTCCCATTTATATGTTACATGAGCAGCCTTTATTATGCATACCTGTAAAAGATCAATTTTGAGGTGCTTTTAAAGGTCTGCAAAGTAAGTACAAATTTACACCTGTTCACGATATACTAGCACTATTGCAATAATTGGTACAAAAATGCTGGTCCTATCTCACTTTATGGCAGGTTGTAAATTCTCTACTTTCTAAGATGCCTTTAACTATCCATTGACTTCTGTCACTTTGTTTTACAGAATTGTTATTGCTACAATTGATTCATATTATAGATTATATTTTTTTCATTTAAAAAGTTTAAAGTCACAATTACATTCTTTTACCTGCAATCTCATCCCCCAATTTTATAGCACTATATTTCATTAGCTTTACTAGTTAGAAGAGCTTATTTGATGTCATTTCATCCACGCTCTATTTCCACAGGTTTGTTATCACTACTCTTCCCAAGCTACTTTTTATGAAACTTTAACTTTGCCAACACATTCTTCTAGTTGTTCCAAAATGAAAATGGTAACCCTTGGACATTTAATATGACCACCATTAATGCCATCTTGAAATCTTGATATCTATGCTTCTCTAGAACAGATTATCAGATTTCCAAATCAGAATGTGCCAGTTGGAAATCCATTGTGGCTGCCATGGTAGCCGTCTTGAGACTCGCTATTGCTACTCATCCAGACAAATGGGGTTTTCACTGCATGAATTTTTGTGAGGTCTATATTGTTCTATGCAATATGTAGATTAATGAAAATGTTGCTCATTTTACCTTCAATATAGCACAGAGTTTAAAATCCTGTATGTATTTCATGAATGGTGGCAAGGATGTGGGGCTTTCATTTATGTACTTCTTGCAGTTTTTGTTTCTGATTTAAGATCTAACCAATAACGTGTTTTAAAGGCAGTTTGAAGATTAAAAGTTCTGATCGCCTTTTGAGGTCATGTCAAAGCTTGCAGCTTTCTGCCTAATTGAGCTTATGAATGATATCACCTCAAAATATCTTTTTCTTTCCAAAACTTAATGCTTTGACTAACTTTGCATAAAAAAAAGAATTTTGTACTGTATATCCAGTTTTTGTGAGCATGTTCACTCAGATGTTAAGAAAATGGTTTTGTTATTAAATTTATCATATTGTAGTTTCTGAAGAATATCGGATACATTTGATGCTTGGCTTTTAAGCATTTAAATAGAAGAAATGGTTTCATCTTGGCTTAGGGCTGTTTCAGTAAATATACTTGGGACCCAGGGAAGGCACCTTTAATGTCATGTAGTCACCCACAGATGTAATTTAGAACTTTGTATCAATTTCATATGAACTCTAAATAATCAGAGTACCCTTCATATATTTCTTAAAAAAGTACCTTCCCTGGGTCCCATTTATTTTAAATGGAACAGCCCCAAATAGAAATTCTCATTTCCATTAGAGATGCTTGTTGCAGTAACATTATTTCATATGTATTATTTCCTGATCCTCAAGAGTAGCATTTTAATGTGACATCATATGATTTGCAGTATCCCTTGTACTTGAAATGACATTGTCTCTACATTGAAACAAGTTGTGTCACGTAATAAAACGATTATAGACCCTTGTTGATGTGAATGTGTAGTTTGATGAGCCAGTAAACCTACTTTGACATATTGTTTGCATTGCTTACTATAAGGTTTAATGGTTTATTAAATTTTGATATAGCTAAGTATTTTACATTATTTAACTCACTTTGAGTAGTTTTAAACATCAAATCTGACGCAAGCAAACATCTTTCTCTCACTCACATACACAAACATGCACCCTTTATTGAGGTACTGGAATCCTGCAGCAGTCTTAAATAATTTTGCTAATTAGCTCAGAACTTGCATTTTTAATACAGGTTTTCACTTACAATATTGTAAGAATTATTAAAATCCCCAAATATAATAAAAAGTGCAGTCAGCAAGTAAATTTGGTTTACAAAAGCTCTTAATATGGAAGTAGAGAAAACTATTGTAGTGTGTTACACATTAGTCTGCTGATGTGCATAGAATAAACACCTCAATAAACCCGAGTCTTTTGGGTAACATTACATTGCTACTGTATGTGTGTGTTGCAAATTTCTTGGTTGTTATTGTTGGCTGTGCAGATAGTAAACCCAAAAAATCCTGCAGAATTTTGTGTGAATATGGGCATTAAAATCTCGAAGGGAGTAGGGTATGTGGGATTTTTCCATTTAAAGTGAACACAAAAGTAGTAATTTATGGTACTTTTGCATCATATCCTCTGTTTCACTGTTGGTTATTATCTTCTTAAGTTAAAAATGCCTGAACTCCCATTTAGACCAAGATGCTAATCCCTACTGGCTGTAGAGTATGTAATTGGTATATCCAGTTAAGTTCTATCTTAAAATAGAGCCGTTAGAGAGTTCTGGATCAGATTTAATAACTTCTGTTATCTGATATTAAAACAATCTGTGTTATGGTCAGATAAATTAAAATGCTTCGACACCAGGGAATCGATATGATTACGGATATCCCTCTTTATTCTCACTTGAAATTCCCTTTTAGAATCACATTCTTGTATTTTGTGCAGGTGATTAAATAGACGACGTGTTTGGTATAGTGTCCTCTTAGTTTAGGCCTCTTGGAGGATGGTGTTCCAAGCACTGACAGATTGGAAGTATTAGTGAATCTCTAGCACAGATTAACTTCTAATCTTCGAGCAATTTTCCTTTTAAGGCCGCACTCTTGGGGCTAGTCAGACACCTTTTTAATTTCATATTTGGAAAGAAGTTTTCTTGCTTCTTTATAAAGCGGAATTGATTGGGATGGTAGTAGCAAACTCTTCACTTCGGGGTGTTCTGTGACTGGTTCTTCCAGTTTTCTCTATTTGTTTGAAGTCTTATTTCTCTTGTATGTGTAGAAGAGCTGGACATGAGTACTGATGCACTCTCGTATAGACTCATTGGGCTCTCAGTGGTTTTGGGATTATGTAGATGGAATCCCGCCGAGGGTCGCCTTCACTTCCGATAGAATATAAATTTAAGGAAGATAATGACTGTTTGGATAAGGAAGTGAACCCTCCATCTGCTGGGGTGCCTTAGTCGCCCCCTGTCCCTGACCAGAACAAATGAATCAACCCTTAGTATTCCCTCTGATGAGTTAGAATAGTAACAAAACTGGTCAGGGACAGGGGGTGACTAGGACACGCCAGCAGACGGGAGGGTTCACATCCACATCAAAACAGTCATTGTCTTCCCTATTATGTCTCTTTTGTTTTATATTTTTTTCTTCCCCCTGATCTTTTTAATATAAACAATATAAACATGGAAGTCATCTGTCTTGGGCTGAGCTATTCAGGAAGTGCAGAGAGTAAGAATGTGCAAGTTCAAGGCAAAATATTACCTTCAGTTCAAACTTTATTCAAGTTTGAATGGGTATCTTACATTTTTACTGTCCTGTTCAAAGTTGCTGATGAGGAGAAACACTTCAACATTTTTTTCAAGATGATGTAACTTGTGGCTTGGGCAGAGAAGAAATGGATACCAGTCTCCAGATATTCAGAGTGCCTGGAAATTTCATGTTGTGAAGAGTAAATTATGCTGATTCATGAAGTTAGAACTTGCGAGTGTAATGAAAGTCACAATAGCGAAGTTGGTAGAGTGATGGAGTTGTACTCAAGGCTTCTGGATTTGATACTTCCGCAGGCAGCCACATTAGTGTGTCCTACGCAGAGGCACCTAGTTCACATTTTCTTGGCCTGACATAATGAACATTGAACATGGAGTTAAAAAAGAAATAAATCAAAATGGAATTTCTTTCATCATCTTTCCATTGACATTGTCAGTGATTATTAACTGGATGTTTTCATTTTGAACATTTTAAATTAGTGGTACTTGCTGCAGGTGTCAATCATGTGCACCATGTTCATTTTGTTCTGCAGCATCGAATGGGCGAGATTCATGGAGTGATTTCCTTCAGGAAGTTTATTTGTAATTATTCAGATCAGCATGGAAGAAACAAGGATTGATTTTCATCATATGCAGTCTCAATTTATTTTTCTTTTCAGGAAATTAAACATGATTTGACATGCATGTTGTAAACTTGTACTTTTTATTTTAAAAGATGATGTCAATGCATGCTTGTTTCAAGTTACTTTTATATTATTGTTATTTCACATCAGTGTACCTGATTTTTATGCTAACAAGAATTTTCAAATGTGGAATAAATATTTAATTTGTACTGAAGGGAGACTTGTGTTTTGTCTATTTGCATGAAGATGTGCCATTACAAAATCACCATCCAACATCACAAGCATGCAGAACAACTTGGGCTTTTTGGTAGGGGCTTTATGTGTCATCTGCTTGCAACAATTAGCCACAGTGTTTGAAGAATTATGAGACACTGACAAGAAGCTGGATCAAGATTAATTCATTTTACTATTGTATTTGTTGTGCTACATCATTATTGAAAAACTGCAGATAAAAATATTATGGCAAAAGCATACTTTTTATTAGACTATCTAGAAAAATAGATTGATTCAAGATAAGTATTTCCTTCTGATTTGTTTAAATAATATAGTGGATCAAAGACACTAAAGTTGTCACTTTGCTGCATCTCTGCTGGTTTTCTTGTGTGAGTGACCATGGTTATTTGACATACTTGTACTAGTTGGCTGGTTTTCTTGTGTGAGTGACCATGGTTATTTGACATATTTGTACTAGTTGGCTGGTTTTCTTGTGTGAGTGACCATGGTTATTTGACATACTTGTACTAGTTGGCCTTGATATAAAGCTGATACAGAAAAGCTCAAAATAATCCAAACTAATGTGATGAAGGATATTGAGATTGGCTAGATTTCAGGTGCTTATGGTGATTGAAAATTATGAACTTTGCAAATTAGTTTACCTGAAGAAAAAATGCAAGACTGTTATCTTTAAAAAATTTAATTGAAAAACTACTAGAATAATCTGGTTATAAATCACTTTGTTCTTGTTACATACTTGAATATGTAGTTTGATGAAAAGCTACTCAAATAATTTGGTTATAAATCACTTTGTTCTTGTTACATACTTGAATATGTAGTTTGATGAAAAGCTACTCAAATAATTTGGTTATAAATCACTTTGTTCTTGTTACATACTTGAATATGTAGTTTGATGAAAAGCTACTGAAATAATTTGGTTATAAATCACTTTGTTCTTGTTACATACTTGAATATGTAGTTTGATGAAAAGCTACTCAAATAATTTGGTTATAAATCACTTTGTTCTTTATCTTGCAGGACTACAGGCTTGCATTTATTTGGTTATCTTCAGATTTATATAACTTCCCTTTTAATCAGCTCTGTATAGTCCAGATTGTAATGATGTGACATCATACCACATATATAGACATTTATCACGAGATTTCTATTTCATTTTGAATTTATCCTGCTAGGGCAGAACCCAACCCCAAAATTCCTCAAAATACCTTTTTTGTTTCCTTTAGGTATTAGAAAATCTATTATGTTAGCTAGTAATCAGTTAAATTGTAATACAGAAAGATATTCCTTGATGGGGTCAGTTTTACCATATCCTTGTTTACCAGTACTCTTTTTCGTGGTACATAAATTTGTGGATATTAATTTTGAAATTAATGGAATTGAAATATGCCCTGAAGACTTGAACATTTCTGACTGTGCAGTGCTTTTGTGTGTAGACACGGACACACACAATATTTTGAGAGGTTTGAAATGAGATTAAGCACATGGAAATGAAGCAGTATTTAGCAGGGCACAATGTCAAAATTGCATACATGGCCTCAAGATAAAACACATAACAATATTAATTTATATATTATATTATTCATCAAATTCAAGCAGAGGGGAGTTTATTATATGCATTAGTATTTTTCTTTCTCATGGAGTAAATGCATGCTAACACAAAAACATGAATGTTAATTAGCTTTTTAATTCCTATGATGCTGTTACACAGAATAAAATCTACTTGTACGTAAATCTAAAAGGCTCATCCACAGCAGCTTTGACTAGCTCAAGGTGAAACCGCTGTAACAACTCGGGGTACAAGATGGAGTAAGGTAACCTGGCTGATCAGATTTTATTTTCTTGGCATCTTGATGACCATCTTCAACATGGCCAGGGCAGTATCGCCATTATCTGATGGTACCTGAAGTAAAACAACATGGAGTTTATTTTGTTAAAAAGGCTGTTCCAGTAAAACATACACTTTGGGAAAGGCACTTTCAGTGTGGAGTAGTCACACCAGCAGATGCAATTTAGAATTTTGTGTCATTTTAATATGAACTCGGTGAATACCCTTGCATATTGTTTTGAAAAATGTGCCTTTCCTAGATACCATAAATGTTTAAATGGAACAGAGTTAATCTTTGTTTTTCTTTAAATTTAAAAACTTTTTTGTTTTATTTTAGCAAGCAAGTTTTTAATGTGTTGATATAGTTGATAATTGTGTAGCACTTTAATAAAGGTACTATGCAATGGCTTGCATGTACAGAATAGGAAGATATTTATGTTTCATCTTCATATTTACTTTTATTATGATAGAGTGTCAAAGAATTGCCAGGTAAAAACTGTAGTGTGTATGTATTTGATGTATTGATAATGAATCGCAATAATTATCCGGTGTATTATGCTGTCAAAAGAACAAATGGCACAGACCCAATGGCATAGTTATCAGCAAGTTCTTGTCTTTGTCGATGATTAAGTGCACAGTATGTATGGTAAATGCTTACCATGTGTCCAGCATCCAGTATCCAGTAAAAGGAGAAGTTTTTGGCTGATTGGACAAAGCCAGATGTTAGTTTTGTAGTAGGATTCAATACCGGTATCCTTGTAGCTTTCCTAAAGTCCTCAGCAATATCCAGACGGTATACCCAGGCCTCAGTTCCTGATTGAAATAAACAGAATATTATCCAGACGGTATACCCAGGCCTCAGTTCCTGACTAAAATAAACAATATTATCCAGACGGTATACCCAGGCCTCAGTTTCTGATTGAAATAAACAATATTATCCAGATGGAATACCCAGGCCTCAGTTCCTGATTGAAATAAACATAATATTGAATGAAATTTAAAGCTCAGTGAAATGAGAGAGATGTTCCTTGTATTAAAAATTAAAATATATATAAATGAACAAGAATACAAGCTATGTATACATAAAAGTGCAGTGAAACCTATCTTTGAAAGTCACAAGGGATAGTACAGTTTTTCTTCCTCATTCACAGGTATCCTTTATAGAGAGATCTAATATGCAAGCAAAGTTGCTTCTAAAAGTTCCTGTATGAGTAGGTGTTCTTTATATGGAGATGTCTCCATTTCAGATATGATCTATAATCTTTTTCTGTAAGCTTGCACACGAATATGCACACCATGGATTCACCATTATTCATGTAGACTGGAAAACTTCATTTTATAACCATAAATGTTAGTGTCAACTAAAGGGTCATTTTTCACACAACCAGATATTGTTAAGTGCTGATAAAAAGGGTAATTTATAATACCACAACAAATTTAAGTCAACTAAAGGGTCATTTTTCACACAACCAGATATTGTTAAGTGCTGATAAAAAGGGTAATTTATAATACCACAACAAATTTAAGTTTTGACAAAAGGGTTGTTTTCCAAACAAGCACAAATTTAGGTTATGAGAAAAGGGTTGAATTTCAGACCACTGCAAGGGTTGTTTTTCACAGGACCACAGATTGATGTGCCAATGGTTAACTTTTTCAAACAACCACGAAGTGATGAGACTATGGTAATTTTTCACATCACTAAAAAGATGTGTATCTATGAAAATGAATTATAACCAGCAGTTCACTCATACATAACCCATCAAGTCTGGATAATTGGCATTTAACTGTGTAGATGGAAATATCAACATTTGTAAAAACACATTTAAAAATGCATGAATTGTTATGAACATGTGTAAAAAGATGGTTATAGTCAACCCAGTGCTCAGCAAAATACCAAGTTTTGCCTGCAAAAGTAAAGCCAGGTACAATGCTTGGACCAATGCCATTTCTGTAGAGGAATAAAATATAAGAAAATGGGAAACTGATGACTTTCATCATGTAATAAATCAAATTTTTATATTTCTCTTTTTCATTGCCATTTGTATATCTTCTTTAATAAGCTAAATTTGAAATGAGCACTTGTAAAATCGTCTTTTGAAGCATAGCATGAAATAAGTCATTTTGCATTTTATTCCATAAAGTATTATGGTAGATAGACTGAATACTCTGTGCACTGTTTCTGCAGGGATGACTATCAATTGAAAATTCAGTATCGTCTACAATTGTGACCATTGTGGATCATGACCATTGACCCTCGTATCTCTGATATTCCACGTTTTCTAAAAAAAATAAATGCATGAATGAGAATTCAGAATCCTCTGTTGTAAACGAGATGCTGTACATGTACAAATCTTTTTAAAAATCAAACATGGTGCTGAAAAGATTTCAGTGTTGGTGACGTCCATAAAATGGGTTCAGCCAATGTGGTATGTGAGCTTGCACTAGCTTCCCGTAGGTTGGTGGTTCTTGCTGCCACCAATTATATTGGCTGCCTTGTATATGCCATCAAGCTCTGAAATAAATGGTGTTAAACAACAACTAGTTGGAGAGAATCTAGCATTTATAAAACCAGTCAACAGCTGAAATCCTGAGGAATAAAATTGCATTGTTCACTATTTCTGTTAGCCAGATGTGACCAATTTTATAACGGACTGGGAACAAAAGAAGATAAATTTATATTGTTGCTAGTTGTCCCTGAATAATAATGCCAATGTGACCTTGAATTTAGAGTACGTGTCCACAGATTGCCAAAAATCTTTTCCTCATGCAAGTGCCCAAAGTCACAAACAGAAGATACAGTTAGTTGAGAAGACAGTTCACTCTGAAATAATAGCTGATTGTGTAGCGATACTACACCTTTGAGTACAAACATTGGATGATGGAATGATGTATGTATATTTTAGAGGACACACATTGGATGATGGAATGAGATGTTGTATGTATGCTATTTTAGCGATACTACACCTTAGAGGACACACTGGATGATGGCATGAGATAATGTATGTATATTTTAGCGATACTACACCTTAAAGGACACACATTGGATGATGGAATGAGATGATGTATGTATGATATTTTAGCGATACTACACCTTAGAGGATACACATTGGATGATGGAATGAGATCATGTATGATATTTTAGAGGACACATTGGATGATGGAATGAGATGATGTATGTATGATATTTTAGCGATACTACACCTTAGAGGACACATTGGATGATGGAATGAGATAATGTATGTATATTTTAGCGATACTACACCTTAAAGGACACACATTGGATGATGGAATGAGATAATGTATGTATGATATTTTAGCTATACTACACCTTAGAGGACACATTGGATGATGGAATGAGATAATGTATGATATTTTAGCGATACTACACCTTAGAGGATACACATTGGATGATGGAATGAGATAATGTATGTATATTTTAGCGATACTACACCTTAAAGGACACATTGGATGATGGAATGAGATGTTGTATGTATGATATTTTAGCGATACTACACCTTAGAGGACACACATTGGATGATGGAATGAGATAATGTACGTATGATATTTTAGCTATACTACACCTTAGAGGACACACATTGGATGATGGAATGAGATAATGTACGTATGATATTTTAGCTATACTACACCTTAGAGGACACACATTGGATGATGGAATGAGATAATGTATGTATATTTTAGCGATACTACACCTTAGAGGATACACATTGGATGATGGAATGAGATAATGTATGTATATTTTAGCGATACTACACCTTAAAGGACACACATTGGATGATGGAATGAGATAATGTATGTATGATATTTTAGCGATACTACACCTTAGAGGACACACATTGGATGATGGAATGAGATGTTGTATGTATGTATATTTTAGCGATACTACACCTTAAAGGACACACATTGGATGATGGAATGAGATAATGTATGTATGATATTTTAGCGATACTACACCTTAGAGGACACATTGGATGATGGAATGAGATCATGTATGATATTTTAGCAAAATCACGTTTTCAAATCAAGAATGTAAATGTTTTGAACTTTCTCACAGCATAGTGCACAGATGGAAGCAGGTTTGTGAAAATGTTGTAATGCAAATGTATAATCCATTTTAAATAGTAACAGGGTTGCTGTACGTCCTGTTTTTTTTTTCTGGATATGTCCTTCTTTTTGGTCCTTAATTCTCTATACTGCTACAGATACACTCTCTTCTTTTTTAAAAGTTCAAATATGGTAACCACAAATAGTGCTCATTATTGACTAACACTTCAAAGTCATTTCATTATTACCTCAAACTCGCATGCCATAAATTCAAACACAAGTCAAATCTGTGAAAATACTGACTATGAAGATCTAGCATGCTAAGCTTCCACCATGATGCACCTGAAAATTTCATTCCCTTTGATGCAGAATCTGTCATTATAAAATGTGAACTGACACAGTGCAAGTAATTCTGATAAGTTACAAGGGGACATCCATAAAGTAAACAAAAATCGGCCACTTTCGACTCCCCCCCCCCCACTGGGTGGCACAGCATACAGTTTGTTTTGTAACTCCCACCCCCACGTGTATGTATGCTTGCGAGTCACCCCACTCCCCCCATACTTTAACCAGAGTTAGGACAATTAAATTTTTATCGGTAGAATTTGCATTTTATCCCATAAACTGACTGTTACTGGCTTGTTACAACTGCATTACAGACTAAGATATTAGAACAAACATAATAAAGAAGCTTATGCAGCATGTTGACCCCCCCCCCGGACACTGTGTGCAGAACGTACATACTTTTTAACAGTCCACCCCTTCCCCCCACCCCATATGCAGGTGTATGCTTTTGTTAAACCTCCCATGCCCTCCATGCATATGTAATTTATGGATGTACCTTCAAGGAAAACCAGTTACTCTCTCAGAAGGAGTTTGTCTTATTCCGGATTATCATTTTCTCTAAAGTGACAGCTGGACAACCAGCATTGCAAATCTGTCAGCCCCTAGTTCATTTGTGAAGTCAGCAACAAAAGAAGTGGCCTGCAAAGTAATGGGCAGTCATAGAGTAAACAACATAAATAGCCACAGAGTAAACCTAACACAAATAGCCACAGAGCAAACCTAACACAAATAGCCACAGAGTAAACCTAACACAAATAGCCTTGAAATATGAAGGAGTTGCACATTTTTGGAGGCATAGAATGTATGTCAAGTCACACTTGCCAAAAAAGAAGTCCATCGTATAATTCTTTTAATAAGACTGGCAGCAGACTATTAAGACTTGGCACCTACATGGTGTGGGTAGAAATGCTAGCACATAGTCCCACTCTACAAAGCCACCAATTCTGCAGCAGCGTAATGGCCTTTCTGGAGGGTAATCACAGATGTGAGTAAAAAATGAAAGATCAAATAAGAATAGCGTAACTAATTTTTTATTATTTAATATTAATATATTCATTTAAAGTACATGTGCATATTATGGAAAAAATGTGATACAATTTATATTAATGTTATTCAAAATAGGTTTAAAAATTATAAATTGTAAAACCATTCAAAAACATTGGCAATAAAATTGGGGGAACAAACACTTGGTTATAAATATACCCTGTTTATCCCATTTTCCAACTTCTCTAAAATGTTTAACTTTATTTGAACCATTGTTAGATGTTAAATTTTGCAACAATGATCATACAAAATGCCTTTAGTCTTAAAATTTTTATGTCACTTTTTCTTCTAAACTGAGACTGATGACATTTTCTACTTTTCTGCATTAAAATTATTCTGCCACTGATATATATACCACTATCAAACTAATATGTAACTATTATGTGAAATGTTAAGTGTTTACAAGGTGAGCCTGCCTATCAACTGGTTATAATCAGGTACCCCTTCAAGTACCTTTCATAATCTCTGACAGCCAAGTCACAACTGGTAACAGGCCATTTTTGCTTCATGATAACTGGATGTTATTCTGAACTGAGCTGAACAAATATCATGTTTCTGATATGTTGGCATTATGCGTCTTGATAATTATATGTGGTAATTACCCAGTAATTAATGTGAGAAAAACTTAATCTAAGGAATATACATCAGTAAGGATGATCAGATTCTTACCTCTTTGTACGGATTTAAGTTGAGTACTTATTAGCATGTTGGAACACATGTCAAAGTTGAATTTAGAAATAAATATTCTCAATATTTTCATCTTCAAACCTGGACAAGTGTCCATTTACGAGGGGTAAATTTCTGCATCAGTATGCTGGTTGGGTAGCCAGTCTAGGAAAGTACTTTTGAACACAAACTCATTGGTGGTGCCAAGGAATTCAGTCCATAAAATGGGGTGGGGAATGCAAAATGGGGACAACTGTGTTGAGATTTATCTGATCAATGTTTAGTTGTTTTACTGGTAGAATGGAATCTAGGTTTTTTATGCCTTTATGTACTAAACAAATAACCAAATGAGTCACATCTACAATAAAATCAATGCAAATCTTGCCAACAACTCGGCTGGACTTTTGGCAGAGTCCCTTGAGATGCTGCTGATTAAGTCTAACCTGGGGTGGGCCGATACAGAATGTATACATGAGGAACTATGCTGGATTCAACAGCTAGTGACTTTTACGTGAGGAACTATGCTGAATTCAACAGCTAGGGACATCGGTCTAAATGAAAAAAAAGATAAAAATGTCCTATGTAGTCTTGTCAGTATTTAAGTCAGTTGGAACCATATGCAGATCTTTGCTACAAATTGTATCCTGTAAATATTTCTCAATTCTACATGAAATTATAGTTTGTTGTCTTCACTATCCCCCAATAACAGTCTTGTGATTTTTTTAAATTCCTTCCCTGACAAAGCAGTATGAGAATAATTCCAATTCCCCAAAACGGGGACCTATTGTAAGGATTTCCAGGAGGGTTGAGATACAGCTCTCACACTTTTTATAACACACAATGTGGCATGACCTCCATTTTCTAAACAAGTACCCACCAACCACCTCCAGTGTGCAGGTTCTTCTTAATGAATTTGAGGTGATTCCATGATTTGTCAAGAATGTGTACTCGTGTCAGCATGATTAGTTTTCTTTAGAACTTAGAAATGGATGCTGAAGTACAGAGAATTATTTTGACTAGAGTACAGTGTATGGCACGTGGTACAGTTGTCTACATACACACTGCCTGGGCATGGTTGACACTGGAGATTACTGACCAACGAACAGTCTCAATGAGATGAACCTTTGGTCAAGGTAAGCCTGTAACTAAACAGTCCAGTAAATCTTATTTTCTCATAATTTTCACAACCATGGCCTTGGATGTTAAGATACCATAATCTGTAGTTTCTTTATCAAAAACAGTACAAGCCATCCACAAAGGTTGGGTAAAGAAATTACTCTAGACCAAAAGCCATACTGCAAAATCCCATTTTTATTGGAGTCACAATGGCCTTGATATTTGACCTCAAAATCATTAGGCCTCGACCATACCTTATGTGTAAGACCTCCTTAAAATGAGCTTGATGTGCATGGACAAGAACTAAATTTATTATCATCAACCCAAACAACTTCCTTTGTGTCTAGATAATTCCTGTCATAATAAAAATTAATCATTTTCCCAAAATATTTGGCCTGAAAAATTGAAATCCTAATTGCCATGCTTGTCTATTTGATGTGCCAAGCTCGTGGTCAGAAGAGGGTGAGGTAGGTAAACCAGCTTGCATTAATCCTTGCTTGCCAATAAAGAATGTTCTGCCATTGGCGGTATGTCTCATTCACTAAAAACATACCACTAAAATGTGGCCCAGTACTACGTATTGATGCTATTTCATAATATAGACATTGTCTTTGACAACAGATTGTATCACACAAAATCATAAATGTCCATATTTAACTTCTGGAAATACTGAGACCGCATGGTCTTAAACTAAGCAACAGAAAAGAGCAAAAACTATCAAGTTTTGCAAATTTCAACAAATAATTTATTTCCCTTGAATACAGTTAAAGTTTAAGAAGAATTTACTGTATTGTGAACTAAATCCCAGACTCCTAAAAGTCTTATCATCATGTCGAAATGTATAAAGTTCCAACTAAATTCCAGTGGTATTCCCAAAAAGTTCCAATATTGAATGTGTTCATGTGCCTGTTGTCCCAAGTGCGGTAATGTGTCAATGGCCTGGAGTGTAATGATGTATTAAAAAAATATAGTCTAAAATGTCCTTGTGGGAGTTAACTTTAATTCCAAAGTTTCTGTCCAAGATGAGCACAATAAGACTTCAGATGTTAAGGCAAGAATGAGGAATTCCTAGATAAACTAGATTACATATCCATCTACTTAACATCTGTTGCAACTTCTAGACATTCTAGAAATTTCTAGGGTCAGAATCAAGACTATCTTTTAACTCAAATTCAGGTAAACATGTTTACGTTAATATTGATTTGAATATTTAAACCACACGTAGAGAGAAAATCGCAGTTATGTGTTTGGCTGTTCACAAAATCAATGTCCCTAGTAACGTTCACTTGATTTTGGTCCAAGATTAATTACAAAATACAATAATCATAACACCTCCCCTTTTAAAGAAAATAAAGCATTCTTTTAAATATTAGTCAAATATACATGTGATTAGAAATTACATAAGAAGAAGTCTTATGAATGACACAAAAATACATGAAGCAATATAATACTTCTATCCATTAGATCATCTTTTCCCTTGATGTGCCTACAATATTGTATTCCTGGAACATCAAGCTCCACCTTAAAAATAAGATTTTGTTTTTCATCTTGCCAATGACAATGTAAGGGGGTTGTAATCACTGAATACAATAATCAGAAAAGGAGCTGAACTAATACACTTAAAAAAAGTGTTGAGAAGCCAATATCAAAGCCAACATTCCTTCTGAATTGTTGGAATAATTTCTCTGGTGCTTGTTTAATTATTTTAGAAAAATGGTACTCGGGATGATCTACACAATGTTTTTCTTCTTGAATCAATACTCCACCAACACTAAATCACTTGCATTGACATTGTGTGTGTATATTTGGATTTTTAATATAGCTTAAAATTTTTCTCTCAGTCATTTCATTACGATGTGGCAGGTTACAGCGATGTCTAGCACTGGGACATCATCTTGCAGACATGTAGCATTATGTTCCACCCAGGAACATTATCGTCACACTAGGCTGACCAGTCCTAACACTAACCTCTTAATGCTGAGCGCCTAGTGAGGCAGCTGTTAGTACCATATTTACAAGTCTTTGTAATGACTTTGCCAGGATTTGAACCTGCATCCGAGGAAGATCTCTAACCACTATGCTACCAGAGTGGTCCATTGACATTGTAAATGATTGACTGAAATTTGGAGCTGAACAAACTGGTGCTTTCTAAAGTATCAAATTGTCAAAAATCTCCTCACATTTTTCTGACCAATGGGTTTTGGTTTTCTTGCTCAACATTTTGGTCAAGGGTTCAATAATTATGGAAAAATTAGTAGAAAATTTCTCATATTATCCAGCCATAAAAAAAAAAATCAGATCAGCTTGTTTTTACTAAATTCAGAAATTCAGAGATAGCTTTAACCTTAACTTCTATAGGTTTAATTTGTCCATGTCCTACAACATGTCCTAGAAATATAATAAAAGAACAGCAAAACTCACTTTTACTTACATTGTCAAATTTGCATCTCTGAGTCTACCAAAGAATTTCCAAATGATTTGCAAGTGATCTTTCTATGTGTCGATGATGATGATGATGTCATTGATTAAGCATCACAATTATCTAGACTAGATATAATTATGTTCATTAAGCATTCGAAAGTACATGGCAAACCTTTCATCCCAAATGGCATCACTTTATACTGATAAAGTCCATCTCTAGTTATGAATGCCAAAATATCCTTTGCATACTCAGTGAGATTTTGCCAGGATCCTTTCAAAAAGGTCAAATGTGACAATTTGCATTGCCAATTTTGTCCATGCAGTCATCTATTCTTGGCAATGGAAATGAATCTGTTTTGGTGACACTGTTCACTTTACTATAATCAGTGCACATGTGGAAAGTATTATCTGGTGTTGGCACTAGAATACGCTGTGAACTCATTTTCTTCTAGTATTCCTGTTTGAGAGGGTTCATCAAGCATGGATGGTGTTGCACTTGAGTGGAATCTACAATTTCAGCATCATGGTATATTTATTTGTTCATGTCGGAACATCTGGAAACAAGCGCACATATTCAAATAATAGCTGTTTTAGTTCACTCTATATTTGTAGCTAAAGATGTTACAGTTTCTGGTTCAGATTCATAATTTCTGAATTTTAAAGAATGGTTACACCAATGTCGCTACAGTCCAATTGCATTCCATCACTTAAATCCTCAGACGGGTACAACTAAATTGATTAACACGGCTAAGTCTATTGACATACTCCAATAACAGTAACATCCCATGAGTATCAATGATGTAATTTAAGTCACTTTCTAACATTATAAGGACCATAATACTCATCATGAAGAGGACTTTGAGCTATGAGCAAATGAGCCAGTACACTATTACCAGGCTGAAAACTCCTTTCCTTTGTATTTATGCCATACCTTAATTTAATTTTTGCCTTGGTCTTAGGAAAGAGACAGACAGAGTCAACCACTATTTTGCTAAATGGTTCGTCAAATGCAGGAATAGGTATCTTCTAGTAGAGTTTCCCTACCATCTGGCAAGTGTGACGAGATCTACAGTATTCACAAACATCACTTTTAGTTTTTGGCCAGTAAAAATGATTGAAGATCTTGTGATCAGTATTATTGACCCCTAAATAACCAGCCAACGGAGTTTCATGAGCTAGAGTAAGAATTTGCTGTCTATATGACTTGGGAACAACAATTTGACAGCTCAATGACCACTTGTCACCAGCAGGTGGTCTACATTTTCTCATAAGGAGCCCATTTTTAACAATGTAACAAACAGGTACTTCTGTGACTTCAGTTTCACTAATAGCTTCCTGAAACAGAAAGGAGATCTCTGGATCTTTTTCCTGTTCGACAAGTAGTAATTGTCATTTGTCATCCTGATCAGAATAAGAGAATGAGCAGTAAAAAGATGATCACTGTGATCAATACTTCTTGATTGTTCCACGCTAGGAACAAAAATGATATCATCAAAAACCTGACCAATAAATGTGTCAGCTAAAGGAATAATTTCCTTATCAACATCATTCTCAAGAAATTTCTTTGCCACAGCTCTAATAACTGCATAAGCTGGGTATAAATCGGGGATTTCTTTTTCATTAGGATCAACTTTCTGATCTGCACAAGGCTTGCAACTTCCAGGTGGATTAACCACAAGCATATCTCCAACTAGGTCACTGCCCAGTAATAAATGAATACCCTTGATGGGTTAAGTAGACACTGTTATGACTGTCACAAGTCCTGAAAACTAAGTCTGATAACAAATTTATACAATGGAAAGGAATGTTAACAAAGCCACACTCTTCTTCCTGAATAAGAACACTTTTATTAGAAAACTTCCCACAAAAAGAGAAAGTACCTGATAACAAAAGACTGAGAAGCACCTGTGTCCCGTAATATTATAATAGGAATAGGATTGGTAGAATAAGTGATAGAGAGCATTTAGACAGACTGGGGTTTGTTTGATCCCAAAAAATATATTGCTTTCAATACAAGACCATGACCTTCAGCTCTTTCAAATAAGAGCATTTGGGATAGCTATACTTTTATTTTGTTGCTTATTTTTCAACCTGCAGCAGAAATGGTGTGCCCTTTCTTCTTGCAATAGGTGCATATAGGTAGAGATAATGATTTCTGATCAGTCTTTTCAGATGTTTGATTTCTAGAAGTTGTACCAGATTGTTTAGATGAGAATGATATGATTTTTTAAACAAAAAACTGCTGAGAGGAAGAACTGCTGACAAATGAAGTTTTCTGAGTCAAAGAAATAATCATCAGTTGTACAGCATTTTCCCCCGTTTCCACTTTTTGCTCATACAGACAGGTCGTAACATCATTATGGATGCAATTCATGAACTCTTTATTTAGTATGAGCTGAGATTATCACAATATTTATCAACCTGCTAGGCTGAGCACTACCTATTAAACAGTTATTTATTTTTCCAGGCAAATTTGACAAGGGTTTATATAGTTTATTTTCTACAATTCCTAAACTTTTGTTGATATGCCTCAAATAGCACCTCAGAATCCTTTGAGATATATTCTTCAACCAGATCATAATTAGTAATCTGTTGTACTGCTTTGCCAATAAGATCACTTTGTAATAATAAAGTCCAATGTTCTCTTGTCCATTTCAAGTTTCAGCAATTTTTTCAAAGTTAAGAAAGTGTTTATCTACTTATTTTTCCTGAAAAGGGGTTACTAATCTAATATTTCTGGTAACATCACAACCTGAACTCATGTGGGGGAGTGCCCCACTTGCCACTTCTAATTCTATTAAATTAATCTAATCACTGCAACCAATAACATCATCTGAACCTGTCTCTATGGATTTGTTACATACAATTGTGAAGAAGAGTGCCTGAAAGTATTGTGAACTCGATCTGATTTGGACATCTCTGTATTAAGACTCTATGGTCTTAAAACAAGTAATAGATAAGAGTGAGAACAAACAAGTTTGTAAAATTCAACAAATTATTTCCCTAGAATTTCTAACACAAGTCAAAAATATTTAAAGCTCTGAAAAAACTTAAGTGATATTCCAAAAAAAATCCAGTGCTGGAAGTGTTGATGTTGCGGTGGCCTGTGTTGTAGTGATGTGCCAACAGTCTTTTGCTTAATCACAATAATACAATCCAACAATATATTCTCTCTTTCCAAAAATGCTATTTTTGAGCACTTTGTATTTTCAGAGTAGAATACCTCTAGTTAAATAATTGAACAAATAAACTCCAGTCCACAACAGATACTGGACACAACAATAATTCAACTGATTTTGCTCAGATCTTAAATCACGAATAAATAATTTTTCCAGTAACACAATTATATATTCCTCCACCTGACTTCAGGTCACAATTAGCATTTTCTAAACAAAACTATTACCTAATAAGATTCCAGATGTTTGCAAGATAAAATTTTAGTTATAATTAGATGGTCTGTTAATAAAATTATAATAAAGAACATGGAAAACACAATGTCCTTGACTCAGACCAAGATAAATATGTTTACTTCTATTAATAATGATCCTATTATTAAAAACATACTCAGAGAAAATATTAGCTATATATTAGTTGTTTAAAGACTAAAAAAGATCAATGATTCAAGTCAGGTAGAAAATGAACTTGATTTTGGACAAGGTCATGTCTAAACTAAAATTGTATATAGCATATAATGAATATACGAAAACAAACTAACAAATTGAAATTAAATATAGATAACTTGAGTGCACAGATCAATGTGTGTGTGTATGATTTGGATTTTTAATATAGCTTTAAAAAAATTTCAGTCATATTGCTGCAATGCCTGAAGTGTGACAGTTTATAGCGAAGTTTAGCACTGGGGCATCAAGCCGCAGACATGTAGCATGATGTCCCACCCAGTCACATTATCCTGACATCAGGCTGACCAGTCCTAACACTAACCTCTTAAGCACCATGCGAGGCAGCTGTTAGTACCATTTTTTTAAAGTCTTTGGTATGACTCGGCCGGGGTTCGAACCCATGACCTCCCGCTTCCGAGGTGGACGCTCTAACCTCTAGGCCACTGGAGTGGTTCACAGATCAATACTGCCTTCACTAACTGATGTTATCAATACTGCTCTCATATCCAGGAAATTCCCCACATGTTTCAAAACTGTCACTGGTAAGCCTCTGTTGAAGAAACTGACACCTGAATGGTTTAAAGAACTAGTGACCTATTTCTAACCTCTCATATCCAGGAAATTCCCCACATGTTTCAAAACTGTCACTGGTAAGCCTCTGTTGAAGAAACTGACACCTGAATGGTTTAAAGAACTAGTGACCTATTTCTAACCTCTCATATCCAGGAAATTCCCCACATGTTTCAAAACTGTCACTGGTAAGCCTCTGTTGAAGAAACTGACACCTGAATGGTTTAAAGAACTAGTGACCTATTTCTAACCTCTCATATCCAGGAAATTCCCCACATGTTTCAAAACTGTCACTGGTAAGCCTCTGTTGAAGAAACTGACACCTGAATGGTTTAAAGAACTAGTGACCTATTTCTAACCTCTCATTCATTTAAAAAATCTAAGAAAAAGTTGTTCTATCCCAACTTGAACCTCATCTGAATTCAAACAGTCTTTGTAGCAATGTACAGTCTGCATACTGCCCTCACCATAGTAATGAAACTGCACTTCTGAGAATAGTTAATGACCTCTCTGCTTTGGATAAAGGAAAGATTACAGTACTCTCCTACTTGACTTGTCTGCGGCATTTGACACAATACCCCAAGATATATTACTTCACTATCTCCAGTATGTATTTGGAATTCATGATACAGCCTTATTATGGTTCAAGTCATATTTACTCAACAGGACACACATGTCTTTGTAAATGGAAAATGATGACAGCCTAGTTGATCTGTGTTTTGGTGTTCCACAAGGCTCTATTTTCGGCCAATTAATCTTCATTCAATACACTCAGCCACTCTAAAGTGTCATAAATCAACATCAGGTGTTTCAGTAACCGCACGCAGATGACATTCATATATACAAATCTAGCTACCCAGCAGAAGTTGAGGCTACATTCCAAGGCGTAGAGAGGTGATCTGAATTCATGAATTCTGATGTAACAAGCTGCAGTTGAATGATGATAAAATACAAGCCATCCTGATCATCAGGCAAAGACTTTCTCATTCACATTCTTTACCTCAAATAATAAGTATCGGTAATACCAACATTCATTGTATACTGTACAAAACCTAGGTGCCACTCTCAACAGTATGCTCTTGTTACAACATGTAATAAACATATGCAAGGCTGTATATCTGGAGCTGAGGCATGTCAGTGTGACATGCCACTGCCACTGAGGCATGTCAGCTCCATTTACAATTTTTTTTCCATTGATGCCACTGGCATACTTGTGTGTTCCTTAGTACTTTCAAGACTGGACTATCATAATTCACTTCTAACTGGTTCATCTCAGCTACTACAGAAACTTCATAAACTGCAAAACATGGCTGCTCAGATCATACTTAGTGTATGAAGAATTGAGCACACCTCCCTCTGCTCTATAACCTTCACTGACTATCCATTCAATCCAAAAGCAAACACAAAATATGTTCACTATGCTAGATTTCAATGTGTGGCTGCAATATACCTATCTGAACTCTTCCAACACTTGCATTCTCATTGTTCACACTGTTAAAACAAATTCATGTAGACAATGTTCTTTAGCTTACCAAGGCCCTTTAATGTTAGACACAAGGACAAGGTGTCCTCATTCAGGAGTGCTCTTAAAACTCACCTATTCTGACTGCAAGAACAGACTTAAAATGTTTACTTCCTTAATTATTTTCAGCATGTTTTTGCTTTGTAATTTCATTGTTTGTTTTTGTAATCTTGTTGTTGTATATGTTTTTGTTTTTGTGTGTTATTGTAAAGCAGCTTCTAAAGATCAGGTGCTTTATTAAATGATTATTATTATTATTATTATTATTATTATTACATTTCCCTTTCTTTTTCTGCATCTGCATTTCCTTCTCATTCTCTCTGAATCTGCCTTTCTTTCTCAGCTTCTCTCCACATCTGCATTTGCATTTCCCTTTTTTTCTCTCTCTCTATCTGAATTTGCATTTCCATCATTTCCTTCTAAAGCTGAAGTTTTCTTAATTCCAATTCCATCTAAATCTTTTTTTAGCTGTAATTCCTTGAATTTCTCATCAAAACCAGATAAGAGTCTTTGCAATCAAATCCAAAGCACTATTTTCCAAAATTTCTTTCCCACCAATTATTGAATAAAATTTTTTCCTTATCTCTTGCTTTGTTAAAGATGCTTTCCTGTCATAAAGATCATGTCTGGCAAGCTCAAAAAGTCATATGGATGAGCCACCAATTTCTGTTGACTCTAGGTCTTAAAATATTTAACAGAAAGAAAGTGAAACACATAATTAATAAAATCAACAATGTATTTCCCTACAATACAAATTGAAAATTCATGCAATACTTACAGTATTATGACAAAAGTTAAGCTCACAATGTTAATTAAATATACAATACAAATGGAGATCCCTGAAAGTGCTTGTTATGACAGATGTCTGCTATATGAAGGTGTCATCTAAGGCAGGTTTCATGGCATACAGAAAGTGTTTGCTTGTGAAAATGTTCTGATCAAACACCTTTATACACTCACCTGTTGTCTCCACAATCAGGTCCAGCTGTCCACTGTATACTACTACTTTTAATGGGGTATTCATTATTAGTGAATTCACTGTAAAGGAAAGAGATAAAGCTGGTTCAAATACACTGAAAAAAGAAACTTCTCTGCATAAGTTCTACTTTATTATTGTTTTAATCCCATCATTATAAAAGAACTACAAGGTCTCATAAAAAATACTTCCTGAAACAATTCCAAAGCATGTTAACTAAATGCTGCGTCTAATTAATAAGTGCCTACAAAAGTAAATTCATGTATCCATAAAAATGGGTATAAAGACCTATTGATGTTTTAAATATGAAGCATCTATTTTTTGCTCATGCCCTGCTTTCAGTATCAAGCAAGAAAGTTGCCTAACAGTAAATTAGAACCAACAAACCAAACTATGAGCATTCTTTCCAGTCATTTAGGTTCATGCAAGGACCTTTTGAAAATTTTAATAAAATTTACATCAATTAAAGTATAATCTTTGAAAATTTTAATAAAATTTACCTCAATTAAAGTACAAACTTTTGCCAAAAAAAGACTTAATATGAAGCTAATTTATTTTCAAACTTTAAATTGAGTATAAATATCTGGCACTTTACTGTGGTGGAGAAGCATTATTTTTGATACAGTTCGTAAAGTAAATAAATATCATACCATTTCACTGAGCAATTTTGGTGCACTTTTTGCAGACATTTACAATAGGTTTAAGTGAACAGTCATGAGATTATTTTTTGCAAAAATTAGAAAATGTAACATTAGGTTACTTTAGAACTATGCACACCTATATCTGTTACCGGTTTCATGAAATCTTCTGTCTGTTTCTGAAAGACCATAGCGGACTGCCCTGTAAAGAGAAAAGGTGTTCAATGCAACAACATGAATATGAAAATAAATCAGGTAGGGGACATAGAATTTGATAAGGACTTAAGAAAAACACTTCCTGACATGGATACTCAAGACAATCACTTCCTGTATTGACACAGAATTTGATAACGATTTAAGAAAATCACTTCCTGTATAGACAGAGAATTTGACATGGAGACTCAAGACAATCACTTCCTGTATTGACATAGAATTAGATAAGGAGACTTAAGACAATCACTTCCTGTATCTACTAAAATATGACTTTTAAGTGCAAGGGTGGTATTTTCAAGCAGGTTTCTCAAACACACAGCCGGCAGACTGCATGCGGCCTGCCAAGCCGTATCCTGTGATCCGCAAAATGATTGGCATCACAAGCTGACATGAGAGATAACAAAGGTGGTGCAGTCAAGCTATCAAAAATGCCCTCATGTGGCCCTCAGGGTGGTTTGAGTTTAAGACCCCTGTTTTAAAGGCTCCATAGTATTAAATTTTGTGAAATACATGTAATATGTCTGATTAAAATACTGTATGCAATACAATGTATTTTAATAATGCTAAACCATAATAGTGCTTATCAGGAATCCTCCTTTAAAAGTTTTGGAATCTTAGGAAGCTATCCAGAATAGACAAACACATTTGTTAAAAGTTACACTTTTATACAATCATATTGAATTTTCCTATGGAAGATTACATAAATATACACAGCAACAATTAAGGTCTGGTGAGAATAAATGACATATTCATTCCACTAACTCCATCACCTTGAACATTTTTTGCCAAATATAAAACCATGAACACGAGATTTCCACGCAAATTATCTACATCCTTCTTTTCTCTTTATCTCCACCACATTTTTCACCCATTGCAGTTTACTTTACAGTCTAAATAATAGTTATTTTGTTTTGTATAAATTTGGTTTTTAACATTGAGAAACTATTTCATTGTATCAGTTGATCATTTATTTTGTTTTGTACAAATTTTGTTTTTAGCACTAAGAAACTATTTCATGTACCAGTCGATCACCTATTTTGTTTTGCACAAATTTTGTTTTTAATACTGAGAAACTACTCCATGTACCAGTCTATCATTTGTTTTGTACATATTTTGTTTTTAACATTGAGAAACTATTCCATGTACCAGTCTATCATTTATTTTGTTTTGTACAAATTTGGTTTTTAATACTGAGAAACTATTCCATGTACCAGTCGATCTTTTATTAGCACTTAAATACTTGTTTGCTACCAGTGTCCATACAGAAAAATCCTGTCCAAAATTTTATGCCATTAAATATTGATTTCTTTTAATTTCATGAACATTAGTGAGAATGCATAATTACAGAGAAACATTCAGAACTATTCCAAAAAGTCTGGAATATTTGGGACCTCTTTGAGTTATGGAGAGACATAGAGTATTAGGTTTATCCATTCATTTCATATCCTGAAACACTTGTGTGTGAAACTACTCCTTCATTTCATGGGCTGTTTAAACTTGACAAAGACTTTATGTGCACACTGGTCTGTCACCATGCTCCAATGCAATCTGTAAGAATAATGTCCCAGTTCTGAATTAAATTCATGGTAGATTTGTTTGTGTGTAAGTAGTCACACCATAGCATATAATCATATTCACATGATGTCTAACTGTTCTAACTGAAAATATCTCCATTAGAACATCCAATATAACTGCCACAGTTATTACTATTCCACATGACTCATGCTATCTAGATGGGAGATATCTATCCTGTGACAACAAAAATGCAACCATCTGGTTTTTAACACTGACAAACTATTCCATGTACCAGTCTATCATTTATTTTGTTTTGTACAAATTTGGTTTTTAGACTCTGAATACTCTGGCAAATATGTGCATATAGCATGATGTGTATTATTCTTATTATTACATGATCTTGTTCTAGGTACATCAACCATAATACAAAACACCCACAAAGCTGAAACTGAAACTCAGATGTGCAACAACTGGCATCACTAAAATGTACAGCATCAAACAAGTCCAATCATATAGCACTTTGGATTCACTTTCACAAGACCTAAGTTAATAACTAATTTTTTGGCATGTGACAATGATCCAAATGATCCTAATTTGATTATCAACAGGTCACTAATTGTAACTTCAAAGGTGCAAAATAGTAATAACACCTGTAATGAATGGCCAGTAGTTATTGACTTGTATACTGCAAGTCAATCAATTTACCACAAATATTTTTTGGGGAGTAGTATATCAATGTACACAGATTTGCAGCCACCACGAACAATAAATGTCAAAAAAAACCACTAGGACTTCCCAAATCCACAGATTCAAGTATAAAATAAAATGTTGCCTTTCATTAAACAACGACATTGGTAACCTGTGAAAAAAATGAATTTAGGGTATTCAATATATGTGATGAGGGTAAGTTTACGCTAAAGGAATTAATGTTTTGTGAGAAATCACCAGCAATGTGATGGGATTGTAAGACTGCCAAAGTATTGAGAGATTTTGCCTCATATAGTGATACCTCACAAGTATCAAAATCTGATGCAGGTCCCAATACTATACACAAGGCAACCAATCTCAAATTATATATATACATATCTATATATGTGTGTGTGTGTGTGTGTTATATGATTAAATAATCATGGTTAGGTATTTATCAATGTGTAAATTTTACCTAATCACTCGCAATGATTTTAAATTTGTGAGTGATTAGGTAACAATTTACGTATCAATAAATAAACAACCATGATCATTTAATCCTTATAATTCCAATTTACATCCTTTCTGTCATCATATCAGCTGATTTCTTCAGGAAAGCATTCACTGTTAGGTAGCTTCAAGTTTTCTTAGCTCCATCTTTGTTAGCCAATAGTCATTGAGTTTTATATAGTAATTTAGGGCAGTGGGTCAGAGTGGGTCATGCCAGTTATCTAAGGAGCTTGTTATGATGATTTGTTTAACTAAATAAATTGGTGATTGCTTTTAAACCAGACTGTTCCTGTTTTTGACATTGCACTTGCGTGTGGCACATATTATTATATCATTCATTGTTCTTCTTGCTTTCTACGCATTTCGATCTTTCAAAACAAACTCATGTCCATTATTAGGGAGATCCCTTGCTCGTCATATGATCCTGACCTTTAATAACAGCTGCTGGGACATACTGTTGAAGTGAAATCCAATAATTTCTGAAGACTGGGTTATAAAGCCTGCAATACACTTTCTTCAGAAAAAGGGGCAAGTGTGGAGTGCAGGAATGCCTGCAATTTCATTGTTTTAACTTCCAATGGGTGACTTTAATGTGGGATTTGTAAATTTTTATCAGAAATCACAGCGATAGGTGGGTGGAGGCTGTTGTTATTATCATGGATGAAAGGGGTTGGTATAGATAAAGCTTCACATTAAATGGTCTGGAAATGGAACAAAATCTAGTCCACAGAATTTATCAGCATAAAAAATTCTTTGACACAGTAATATATCTTTCCTGTGAATAGGACCACTATAGAAATTTGACCCATATGAAGGCTAACATAATCAGACTGGTATGCAGGCATACTTTTCAAAACATCTGAATAATGAGTTCCTTTTAGATTCTTTACAAAATTCACTATGGATGATATGGTTGAAAAGATTGAATGCAAGACATGCTTACAAACTTCACTATGGATGATATGGTTGACAAGAGTGAATGCAAGATATGTTTACAAAATTCACTATTGATGATATGGTTGAAAACAGTGAATGCAAGACATGTTTACAAAATTCACTATGGATGATATGGTTGAAAACAGTGAATGCTGGACATGTTTACAAAATTCACTATGGATGATATGGTTGAAAATAGTGAATGCTGGACATGTTTACAAAATTCACTATGGATGATATGGTTGACAAGAGTGAATGCTGGACATGTTTACAAAATTCACTATGGATGATATGGTTGACAAGAGTGAATGCAAGACATGTTTACAAAATTCACTATTGATGATATGGTTGACAAGAGTGAATGCTGGACATCTTTACAAAATTCACTATGGATGATATGGTTGACAAGAGTGAATGCTGGACATGTTTACAAAATTCACTATGGATGATATGGTTGACAAGAGTGAATGCAAGACATGTTTACAAAATTCACTATTGATGATATGGTTGACAAGAGTGAATGCAAGACATGTTTATAAAATTCACTAAGGATGATATGGTTGACAAGAGTGAATGCAAGACATGTTTACAAAATTCACTATGGATGATATTGTTGACAAGAGTGAATGCAAGACATGTGTTATAAAATTCACTATGGATGACATGGTTGACAAGAGTGAATGCAAGACATGTTTACAAAATTCACTATGGATGATATTGTTGACAAGAGTGAATGCAAGACATGTTTACAAAATTCACTATGGATGATATTGTTGACAAGAGTGAATGCTGGACATGTTTACAAAATTCACTTTGGATGATAAGGTTGACAAGAGTGAATGCAAGACATGTTTACAAAATTCACTGTGGATGATATGGTTGACAAGAGTGAATGCTGGACATGTTTACAAAATTCACTGTGGATGATATGGTTGAAAACAGTGAATGCTGGACATGTTTACAAAATTCACTATGGATGATATTGTTGACAAGAGTGAATGCTGGACATGTTTACAAAATTCACTTTGGATGATAAGGTTGACAAGAGTGAATGCAAGACATGTTTACAAAATTCACTGTGGATGATATGGTTGACAAGAGTGAATGCTGGACATGTTTACAAAATTCACTATGGATGATATGGTTGACAAGAGTGAATGCTGGACATGTTTACAAAATTCACTATGGATGATATGGGTGAAAAGATTGAATGCTGGACATGTTTACAAAATTCACCATGGATGATATGGTTGAAAACAGTGAATGCAAGACATGTTTACAAAATTCACTATGGATGATATGGTAGACAAGAGTGAATGCAAGACATGTTTACAAAATTCACTATGGATGATATGGTTGAAAAGAGTGAATGCTGGACATGTTTACAAAATTCACTATGGATGATATGGTTGAAAACAGTGAATGCTGGATATGTTTACAAAATTCACTATGGATGATATGGTTGAAAAGATTGAATGCAAGACATGTTTACAAAATTCACTATGGATGATATGGTTGACAAGAGTGAATGCAAGACATGTTTACAAAATTCACTATGGATGATATGGTTGAAAACAGTGAATGCTGGACATGTTTACAAAATTCACTATGGATGATATGGTTGAAAATAGTGAATGCTGGACATGTTTACAAAATTCACTATGGATGATATGGTTGAAAAGATTGAATGCAAGACATGTTTACAAAATTCACTATGGATGATATGGTTGACAAGAGTGAAGGCAAGACATGTTTACAAAGTTCACTAAGGATGATATGGTTGACAAGAGTGAATGCTGGACATGTTTACAAAATTCACTATGGATGATATGGTTGACAAGAGTGAATGCTGGACATGTTTTCAAAATTCACTAAGGATGATATGGTTGACAAGAGTGAATGCAAGACATGTTTACAAAATTAACTAAGGATGATATGGTTGACAAGACTGAATGCTGGACATGTTTATAAAATTCACTATGGATGATATGGTTGACAAGAGTGAATGCTGGACATGTTTACAAAATTCACTATGGATGATATTGTTGACAAGAGTGAATGCAAGACATGTTTACAAAATTCACTATGGATGATATTGTTGACAAGAGTGAATGCTGGACATGTTTACAAAATTCACTTTGGATGATATGGTTGACAAGAGTGAATGCAAGACATGTTTACAAAATTCACTGTGGATGATATGGTTGACAAGAGTGAATGTTGGACATGTTTACAAAATTCACTATGGATGATATGGTTGACAAGAGTGAATGCTGGACATGTTTGCAAAATTCACTATGGATGATATGGGTGAAAAGATTGAATGCAAGACATGTTTACAAAATTCACTATGGATGATATGGTTGAAAACAGTCAATGCAAGACATGTTTACAAAATTCACTATGGATGATATGGTTGAAAAGATTGAATGCAAGACATGTTTACAAAATTCATTATGGATGATATGGTTGACAAGAGTGAAGGCAAGACATGTTTTCAAAATTCACTATGGATGATATGGTTGACAAGAGTGAATGCTGGACATGTTTACAAAATTAACTAAGGATGATATGGTTGAAAAGAGTGAATGCTGGACATGTTTACAAAATTCACTAAGGATGATATGGTTGACAAGAGTGAATGCAAGACATGTTTACAAAATTCACTATGGATGATATGGTTGACAAGAGTGAATGCAAGACATGTTTACACAATTCACTATGGATGATATGGTTGACAAGATATCTCCCCTACAGCTGCAGACACCACAATTTGTACAAAAGAAGCAGCTCTGCACATGTAGCTGTAAACTTCTGTATGGCAAGACACTATTCATGTTCATCTCAAATAAAGAAAAATTCAGAGGTCAAATGTAGATTAAAAAATTCAGTGAACCCTGGGTCAGCAGGTAGATAAAATACAGTGAACAAAGGTCTGCAAGCATATAAAATGTAGTGAACCCTGGGCTGGCAAGCAAACAAAATACAGTGAACCCTGGGCTGTTAAGCAAACAAAATACAGTGAACCCTGGGCTGGTAAGCAGATAAAATAAAATGAATCCTGGGTCTGCAAGTAGATAAAATAGTGAACCTGGGACCAGCAAGCAGGTAAAATACAGTGAAGCCTGGGCCAGCAAGCAGATAAAATACAGTGAACCTAGGGCCAACAAGCAGATAAAATACAGTTAACCCTGGGTTGGCAAATAAATAAAATACAGTGAACCCTGTGTCAGCAGACATAATCTATTTAAAGAATACAAGTTCATAAAAGACATTTATAGACCTCTTTTATTAAGGATGATCACTTTTGAAATGTTAGAATATTTATTTCTTTTTAAAAGTTTAAATATTTATATAGTTAAGGGTCCAAGAAATTTAAAATTAACCCCTCTCCCTCCAAAAAATAACCAAGTTGGTTTGCATTTTCATGTGCTATTTGTATATAAATACCTATCCCCAAGAACAACCAAAAGTACAAGAAAAGTATCTGGTCAGTAATCGCCCATGAAACTCTTACATAATTATCTATCCCCAAGTAAGGGTCATTACAGACAAAAGTACAAGAAAAGTATATTGTCATAAATTGCCCATAAACTAATAGCTAAATGAGCATTTAAATATTCAAGTTTTTGCTTTCATATTGAGTTTAACGCCATCTTTTTCCGCATGATAGGCTACACATGGTGGTCAGTATAACTGGTGGAGGAAGAACCTGGAAACACCAGTAAGATCCACTGACCCAAGGTAAGATAATAGGAAGTTATTTCACATACCCATCATTGGACAAGCCAGAGAATCAAATCCACTGGACAGAGGTGAAACGGCAATGACCAGTAAAGGTAGCACTTTAGACCATTCTGCCACCTGGGGCACCTTTAAAAATATATAAAATCTGCACAGATTTGAAGATGATAGACTCCTCAAATATGCAAAGATAACAGACTCCTCTTATCAAATACACAAAGTTGATAGACTCCTCAAATACACAAAGATAACAGACTCCTCTTATCAAATACACAAAGATGATAGACTCCTCAAATATACAAAGATAACAGACTCCTCTTATCAAATACACAAAGATGACAGACTCCTCAAATACACAAAGATGATAGACTCCTCTTATCAAATACACAAAGATGATAGACTCCTCTTATCAAATACACAAAGATAACAGAATCCTCTTATCAAATGCACAAAGATGATAGACTCCTCTTATCAAATACACAAAGATGATAGACTCCTCTTATCAAATACACAACAATGATATACTCCTCTTATTAAATACACAAAGAAAAGGTTATGACGGTGAGTGAATGTTTTAGAATTATTGAGATTCCATCAGTTTTTAGCAATAGAAAGCCTGTACAGATATTTTATAGCAAGATGTAAATTAATATTGCAATTCGTTTGCTTTAACAGAAGCCTGTACAGCTGATTTATGGCAGGCTGTAAATTACAACTGATATCACATCAATTTTCTGCAACATAAAGCCATGTACAGTTGATTTATTGCAGGGTGTAAATTGCTATGGATTTTCTAAGGTTTCATATACTTAATTTTGTATTGACTTTATCTTTCACAGAACTGTTATTGCAGATATTATGGTACAAGCAGTTTTCTTTTTCATTATTTAGTAAAATGTAGAAGTTGCAATCAGGTCAGTTTATGTCTAATCTCTCCCAGAGTTCTTAGAACAATCATATCAGTTTATGTCTAATCTCTCCCAGAGTTCTTAGTGCAATCATGTCAGTTTATGTCTAATCTCTCTCAGAGTCTTAGTGCAATCATATCAGTTTATGTCTAATCTCTCCCAGAGTTCTTAGTGCAATCATGTCAGTTTATGTCTAATCTCTCCCAGAGTTCTTAGTGCAATCATGTCAGTTTATGTGTAATCTCTCCCAGAGTTCTTAGTGCAATCATGTCAGTTTATGTTTAATCTCTCCCAGAGTTCTTAGTGCAATCATGTCAGTTTATGTCTAATCTCTCCCAGAGTTCTTAGTGCAATCATGTCAGTTTATGTCTAATCTCTCCCAGAGTTCTTAGTGCAATCATGTCAGTTTATGTCTAATCTCTCCCAGAGTTCTTAGTGCAATCATGTCAGTTTATGTCTAATCTCTCTCAGAGTTCTTAGAACAAATATGTCAGTCTATGTCTAATCTCTCCCAGAGTTTTTAGTACAGCCATGTCAGATTAATATGTCCAATTTATTCCAGAGTTCTTTGCAAAACCATGTCAGTTTTTGTCCAATCTCTCCTCAAATTCCTAGAGTAACCATGTCAGTTCATGTCCAGTGTCTCCTTATGTTCATAGTGCAACAATGTCAGTGTGTATCCAGTGTCTCCCAGAGTTTCTTGTGGTGTAATACACCTAGGTATAAAATGATGCCAGTTTATGGCCAATATCTCCCTTGGTTCCTAACACAACTATTTCCATTTATGTCCAATTTCTCCCAGAGTTTCTTGTGCTGTAATACACCTTGGTATAAGATGATGCCAGTTTATGGCCAATATCTCCCTGAGTTGCTAACACAACCATTTCATTTTATGTCCAATTTCTCTTAGAGTTCCTTGTGCAACCATGTCAGTTTATGTCCAATATCACCCAGAGTTTCTAGTGCAACCATGTCAATTTATGTCCAATATCACCCACAGTTTCTAGTGCAACCATGCCAATATATGTCCAATATCACCCAGAGTTCCTAGTGCAACCATGTCAGTTTATGTCCAATATTACCCAGATTTCCTGCTGTATTGATGTTAGTTTGTGTCCACTATCACCCAGAGTTCTTAATGCAACCATGTCAGTTTATGTCCAATATCACCCAGAGTTCCTAGTGCAACCATGTCAGTTTATGTCCAATATTACCCAGATTTCCTGCTGTATTGATGTTAGTTTGTGTCCACTATCACCCAGAGCTCCTAGTGTAATGATGTTAGTTTATGTCCAATATCACCCAGAGTTCCTAGTGTATTGATCCAATATCACCCAGAGTTCCTAGTGCAACCATGTCAGTTTATGTCCAATATCACCCAGAGTTCCTAGTGCAAACATGTTAGTTTATATCCATGTAGTTCATAGAGTTCATAGAGTTCATGTTGGTTTGTATCCAGAGTTCATACAGCAACCATGTCAATTTATGTCCAATATCACCCAGAGTTCCTAGTGCTGCAATTCATCTAGGTGTAAAATCATGTTTACATCATTTTCAGCAGTACAGTAAGTATTGATATGTTATCATACGCAATTCAACTTTATATATAGGTGATCTGTCCATAATAACCAAAAGTCATTTTAAGACAAATTTCACTATTACTATTAACTATTACTATTCACTATCTCACTAATAAATGGGTGGTAGTGTCAAAACATGTTTTAAAACATGCACCATATCCTCATAAAAGTGAAAACATTAATATCAATGAAATATCAAAGTACACATATTTACATTGTATGTTTTATTTCCTTAAATTATAACATGATTTCATGTCAAAACTCCTTCATTTTGTAATTTATATAAACAATGAAACTATCCAAGTTATATTTTTTCCAAATGCCAAAGATATAACAATTTTAAGTTCATCTGTGGCAATTATGAGGACTGTAGATAATACAATTTTATCTGCAATTCTGACAAATAAGATGATGCATAGTAATTGTGATAAAAAATATCATCACTTACTTTATACTGTCATACATTATAATCCAACACACTTACTTTATATTGTCATGCATTATGATCCATACTGTCATACATTATAATCCAACATACTTACTTTATACTGTCATGCATTATAATCCAACACACTTACTGTATACTGTCATGCATTATAATCCAACACACTTACTTTATACTGTCATACATTATAATCCAACACACTTACTTTATATTGTCATGCATTATGATCCATACTGTCATACATTATAATCCAACATACTTTATACTGTCATGCATTATAATCCAACACACTTACTTTATACTGTCATACATTATAATCCATACTGTCATACATTATAATCCAACATACTTACTTTATACTGTCATACATTATAATCCAACACACTTATTTTATACTGTCATACATTATAATCCAACACACTTACTTTATATTGTCATGCATTATAATCCAACACACTTACTTTATACTGTCATACATTATAATCCATACTGTCATACATTATAATCCAAGACACTTACTTTATACTGTCATGCACTATAATCCAACACACTCTATACTGTCATGCATTATAATCCAAGACACTTACTTTATACTGTCATGCACTATAATCCAACACACTTACTTTATACTGTCATACATTATAATCCAAGACACTTACTTTATACTGTCATGCATTATAATCCAACATACTTACTTTATACTGTCATATATTATAATCGAATGCACTTTATACTGTCATGCATTATAATCCAACACACATACTTTATACCGTCATGCATTATGATCCAACACACTTTATACTGTCATACATTATAATCCAACATACTTACTTTATACTGTCATGCATTATAATCCAACACACTTACTTTATACTGTCATGCATTATAATCCAACACACTTACTCTATACTGTCATGCATTATAATCCAACATACTTACTTTATACTGTCATACATTATAATCCAACACACTTACTTTATACTGTCATACATTATAATCCAACACACTTACTTAATACTGTCATACATTATAATCCAACACACTTACTCTATACTGTCATGCATTATAATCCAACATACTTACTTTATACTGTCATACATTATAATCCAACACACTTTATACTGTCATACATTATAATCCAAGACACTTACTTTATACTGTCATACATTATAATCCAACACACTTACTTTATACTGTCATGCATTATAATCCAACATACTTACTTTATACTGTCATACATTATAATCCAACACACTTTATACTGTCATACATTATAATCCAAGACACTTACTTTATACTGTCATACATTACAATCTAAGACACTTACTTTATACTGTCATGCATTATGATCCAACACACTTTATACTGCCATGCATTATAATCCAACACACTTACTTTATACTGTCATGCATTATGATCCAACATGCTTTATACTGTCATACATTATAATCCAACATACTTTATACTGTCATGCATTATAATCCTACACACTTACTTTATACTGTCATACATTATAATCCAACACACTTGCTTTATACTGTCATGCATTATGATCCAACACACTTTATACTGTCATACATTATAATCCAACATACTTACTTTATACTGTCATGCATTATAATCCAACACACTTACTTTATACTGTCATACATTATAATCCAACACACTTACTTTATACTGTCATGTATTATAATCCAACACACTTACTTTATACTGTCATACATTATAATCCAACACACTTACTTAATACTGTCATACATTATAATCCAACACACTTACTCTATACTGTCATGCATTATAATCCAACATACTTACTTTATACTGTCATACATTATAATCCAACACACTTACTTTATACTGTCATACATTATAATCCAACACACTTACTTAATACTGTCATACATTATAATCCAACACACTTACTCTATACTGTCATGCATTATAATCCAACATACTTACTTTACACTGTCATACATTATAATCCAACACACTTTATACTGTCATACATTATAATCCAAGACACTTACTTTATACTGTCATGCATTATAATCCAACATACTTACTTTATACTGTCATACATTATAATCCAACACACTTTATACTGTCATACATTATAATCCAAGACACTTACTTTATACTGTCATACATTACAATCTAAGACACTTACTTTATACTGTCATGCATTATGATCCAACACACTTTATACTGCCATGCATTATAATCCAACACACTTACTTTATACTGTCATGCATTATGATCCAACATGCTTTATACTGTCATACATTATAATCCAACATACTTTATACTGTCATGCATTATAATCCTACACACTTACTTTATACTGTCATACATTATAATCCAACACACTTGCTTTATACTGTCATGCATTATGATCCAACACACTTTATACTGTCATACATTATAATCCAACATACTTACTTTATACTGTCATGCATTATAATCCAACACACTTACTTTATACTGTCATACATTATAATCCAACACACTTACTTTATACTGTCATGTATTATAATCCAACACACTTACTTTATACTGTCATACATTATAATCCAACACACTTACTTAATACTGTCATACATTATAATCCAACACACTTACTCTATACTGTCATGCATTATAATCCAACATACTTACTTTATACTGTCATACATTATAATCCAACACACTTACTTTATACTGTCATACATTATAATCCAAGACACTTACTTTATACTGTCATACATTATAATCCAACACACTTACTTTATACTGTCATGCATTATAATCCAACATACTTACTTTATACTGTCATACATTATAATCCAACACACTTTATACTGTCATACATTATAATCCAAGACACTTACTTTATACTGTCATACATTACAATCTAAGACACTTACTTTATACTGTCATGCATTATGATCCAACACACTTTATACTGCCATGCATTATAATCCAAGACACTTACTTTATACTGTCATGCATTATAATCCAACACACTTACTTTATACTGTCATACATTATAATCCAAGACACTTACTTTATACTGTCATGCATTATAATCCAAGACACTTACTGTATACTGTCATGCATTATAATCCAATACACTTACTGTATACTGTCATGCATTATAATCCAAGACACTTACTGTATACTGTCATGCATTATAATCCAACATACTTACTGTATACTGTCATGCATTATAATCCAACACACTTACTGTATACTGTCATGCATTATAATCCAACACACTTAATGGTCTAGGAATTGTACAATATCCCCCGCCCCGCATCCTTTCATCTCACCCACCGGTAACTAAGTAGATCTAAGCAAAAATTTACAACATGGACAATTTACAATTTGATTCACCAATCTCACCCAAGCTGATGTGAAATCTTCAATTTGTTGTTTCTTATGATCTCTCTTTGAGGAAATTCCACAGACTTAATTAGAATCACCAATCTTTGATCTGACCAGCCAGGCTATCATATGACTAGCAGGGCATTGGATAATTTTATGTTTTTTGAAAGTGGCGTGTTCATTTTTCTGAATGATTGTGAAGAATTTGCTTAACTTAAAAGATAACATGTCAAACATTTTGTGCCAGTTTACTGTAGTGGAATCTGAAATATATATAACACACATTGTCAGTAGACTCCATTATCACTGGCCGATCAAAAGACCATGTCAGTGTAAAGAGAAAACCATCATCAAGATTCGTGCACCAGCAAGCGGGCCAAGCCAGGTACAAATGATTGTGGCTAAGCAGTAATGTACCTTGAATGCAAGAATTCCTGCAACTTTTTGTCCTACATCCCCCCAAATCTTGACTGTACATGCTTTTTGTCTTATATCTCCCCAAATCTTGACCCCTGTACATGCTATTTGTCCTATATCTCCCCAAATCTTGACCCCTGTACATGCTTTTTGACCTGTATCTCCCCAAATCTTGACCCCTGTACATGCTTTTTGTCCTATATCTCCCCAAATCTTGACCCCTGTACATGCTTTTTGACATAAATCTCCCCAAATCTTGATGCCTGTACATGCCTTTTGACCTATATCTCCCCAAATCTTGACCCCTGTGCAATCTGTTTGTTCTATATCTCCCAAAATATTGACCCCTGTACTCGCTTTTTGCTCAAGTTTGGTTCGATTTCATGCTTTACAGCTCAGCAACATGAGTATGTTATTTAATGCGGAGGCATTTGGAGTAAGGTGATTTGCCCAAGGACACACCACAGTAGCTGACCCAGGCTGGTCGGTTTGCAGGATATGAACACATACCCTTTTCTTCAGAAGTCAGGCATGCTCAACATTGAGCCTCTACAGCTCACCTTTTTCATCAGAAAATATAAAAATATGCCTTGTATTTCTTTTGGCTGATGTCCATCCATGTGTATGTTGGAACTTACCAGTGGCTATAAGAAATGTAAGATAGCAACTGACATCCATTTTAGAACAAACACATTTTGCAATCAAGAAACGAATGGTATGTGCTGAGTTTGCAAGTCTTCAATGGCCACTATTATAACATATTTTGAGACTGAAAGCTCAAATATCATGATGACTAAACTGAATTAAATCATGAAGAGTGACTAAATTTATGTAAATATACAACTGGTCATTTAATCCATTAATTATTAATATGGGACTGAATTAATCATGACAAGTGACTAAATTTATGAAAATATACAATTGGTCATTTAATCCATTATTAATTTGGGACTGAATTAATCATGAAAAGTGACTAAATGTATGTAAATATACAACTGGTCATTTAATCCATTAATTATTAAAATAGGACTGAATTAATCATGAAAAGTGACTAAATTTATGTAAATATCCAATTGGTCATTTAATCCATTAATTATTAATATGGGACTGAATTAATCATGAAAAGTGACTAAATTTATGTAAACATACAATGGTTATTTAATCCAATAATTATTAATATGGGACTGAATTAATCATGAAAAGTGACTAAATTTATGTAAATATACAATTGGTCATTTAATCTAATAATTATCAATATGGGACTGAATTAATCATGACAAGTGACTAAATTTATGTAAATATACAATTGGTCATTTAATCCATTATTAATTTGGGACTGAATCAATCATGAAAAGTGACTAAATTTATGTAAATATACAATTGGTCATTTAATCCATTAATGATTAATATGGGACTGAATTAATCATGAAAAGTGACTAAATTTATGTAAATATACAATTGGTCATTTAATCCATTAACTATTAATTTACAAGAAAATGAATTCAGAAAATAATGGGAATTGTCATAATAACTACTTGTGTATAATGAGTGAACATGAAAGTAAGATCCAAAATGGAAAATTCTTTGGTGATGCTCACTTCAAGTGAAAAAGATATTCAAAACATAATGTTTTCAAAAGTTAACTGAGTACTTGATAAATGTTTATTACAAAATTCAAGTGTCCAATGAAAAGATGATATTACAAGTTGGCAAAACTGTCAAAGTAAATAAGATAATTCATTTTTTAGAACTACCAGTGCATTAAGTACTATACCTACTGTTTTCCTTTGTCCCTTTAAAATCTTAAATGTCACCCTAATTTTGGAGAATGGAGTACACTCTGTCCCCAGCCAATGGGATCCAAGGTACAATACTTGCTAAGTGAGTGAATAATTATCCTGAATTATCTTAATTACATACCCAAGATGAGATAAAGCAGGTGCCATCTGAATGATTGGGCTCTGACTGGATGTTTACATAACAATCAGTTTCCAAGGATATCAGGAAACATTAAAACATATTGGCACTGGTGTTTTGTGAATCAGTGGGGTTTAAAGCAATGCAAGTTGAAATGATAGCATATTGGCATTACTATATTGACAGACCCTGGTAAGAATACTGTACTAAAGTAGATTTAAATAAAAGACTGGCGATCAACTGACCTCCCCATACAACATGTTCAGGAATAATTTTAAGCTTGCGTCTTATGGGACCATTCATCAACTCAGACAAAGGATCATTATGTAATTTTCCCAGCATTCGCTTGGTCATCCTATCTGGAAAAAAATTTGGACAGAAACAAAATTACAAAGCGACCAAAATAAGACAAATTTCTTATGTGCAAAAAATTGTGTATTTAGAAAAATGCAATAAAACAACTGGCAAGATTGTGTGTACCATATATACAATTGGTATATCAAACTGTGATCTGCCCATGGCGCAATAATACACATATATAAACATTCTTACAACGAAGCCCTTCCAACTGTGTGATGTATGAAAATAGCGATGAAAAGTATTAATATTCCCCATTTTCTAAATGAATTTAATATGGCACATAATTTCATTGCAATCCTTTCTGCTTTCCATTCCCCCTCTCCTCCCATGCATAAGGGAAAAATAAACAGAAAACTGAAGTGATTTATAACTGATATAATCTTGCATAGCATTGATTTATAACTGATATAATCTTGCATAGCATTGATTTATAACCGATATAATCTTGCATAGCATTGATTTATAACCGATATAATCATGCATAGCATTGATTTATAACTGATGTAATCTTGCATAGCATTGATTTATAACTGATGTAATCATGCATAGCATTGATTTATAACTGATGTAATCTTGCATAGCATTGATTTATAACCGATATAATCTTGCATAGCATAACTGATGTAATCTTGCATAGCATTGATTTATAACTGATGTAATCTTGCATAGCATTGATTTATAACTGATATAATCATGCATAGCATTGATTTATAACCGATATAATCTTGCATAGCATTGATTTATAACCGATATAATCATGCATAGCATTGATTTATAACTGATGTAATCTTGCATAGCATTGATTTATAACTGATATAATCTTGCATAGCATCGATTTATAACCGATATAATCTTGCATAGCATCAATTTATAACCGATATAATCATGCATAGCATTGATTTATAACTGATGTAATCTTGCATAGCATTGATTTATAACTGATATAATCTTGCATAGCATCGATTTATAACCGATATAATCTTGCATAGCATCAATTTATAACCGATATAATCATGCATAGCATCGATTTATAACTGATATAATCTTGCATAGCATTGATTTATAACCGATATAATCTTGCATAGCATTGATTTATAACTGATATAATCTTGCATAGCATTGATTTATAACTGATATAATCTTGCATAGCATTGATTTATAACTGATATAATCTTGCATAGCATTGATTTATAACTGATATAATCTTGCATAGCATTGATTTATAGCTGATATAATCTTGCATAGCATCGATTTATAACTGATATAATCTTGCATAGCATCGATTTATAACCGATATAATCTTGCATAGCATTGATTTATAGCTGATATAATCTTGCATAGCATCGATTTATAACTGATATAATCTTGCATAGCATTGATTTATAACCGATATAATCATGCATAGCATTGATTTATAACTGATATAATCTTGCATAGCATTGATTTATAACTGATATAATCATGCATAGCATTGATTTATAACCGATATAATCTTGCGTAGCATTGATTTATAACCGATATAATCATGCATAGCATTGATTTATAACTGATATAATCTTGCATATCATAACTGATATAATCTTGCATAGCACTGATTTATAACTGATATAATCTTGCATAGCATTGATTTATAACTGATATAATCTTGCATAGCATTGATTTATAACTGATATAATCTTGCATAGCATTGATTTATAACTAATATAATCTAGCATAGCATTGATTTATAACTGATATAATCTTGCATAGCACTGATTTATAACTGATATAATCTTGCATAGCACTGATTTATAACTAATATAATCTAGCTTGAATCTGAATAAAAAAGAGTAGTTACAGTGACTGACACCCTACTGGTAAAAAATGGCCGCTCTGAATATCTTACAAATTAAATGGACCATAAGTGAGTATGGGTGGCTAGATCAGTCTCAAATTTATTATAATCTGAATAGAATTCTCAATTAAAATACATAGATTTCAATGCTGACTTTAGTCAAGAAAATTTATTGAAGGTTACCATGAGTTTGTCTACATAGCATGTATTTTCGTTTTATTGCAATCTCTGCTTTATAAAGGATCATGGTACATTACAAAATGGGCAGATCATTTAAATAACAAGAATTTTAAGTTAGATTTCACCCCAATTCACTGTTGGGTGGCACTACTATGCTTTAGAATTAAATTACTGTTGGGTGGCACTACTATACTTTAGAATTAAATTACTGTTAATGGCACTGCTATGCTTTAGAATCAAATCACTGTTGATGGCACTACTATGCTTTAGAATTAAATTACTGTTGATGGCACTACTATGCTTAGAATCAAATCACTGTTGATGACACTACTATGCTTTAGAATTAAATCACTGTTGATGGCACTATTATGCTTTAGAATCAAATTGCTGTTAATGGCACTACTATGCTTTAGAATTAAATCACTGTTGATGGCACTACAATGCTTTAGAATTAAATCACTGTTGATGGCACTACTATGCTTTAGAATCATATCAGTTTATGGCACTACTATGTTTTAGAATCAAATCGCTGTTAATGGCACTACTATGCTTTAGAATTAAATTACTGTTGATGGCACTACTATGCTTTAGAATCAAATCACTGTTGATGACACTACTATGCTTTAGAATTACATCACTGTTGATGGCACTACTATGCTTTAGAATTAAATTACTGTTGATGGCACTACTATGCTTTAGAATCAATTCACTGTTGATGACACTACTATGCTTTAGAATTAAATCACTGTTGATGGCACTACTATGCTTTAGAATCAAATTACTGTTGATGGCACTACTATGCTTTAGAATCAAATCACTGTTGATTGCACTACTATGCTTTAGAATCAAATTACTGTTGATGGCACTGCTATGCTTTAGAATGAAATCACTGTTGATGGCACTACTATGCTTTAGAATTAAATTACTGTTGATGGCACTACTATGCTTTAGAATTAAATCACTGTTGATAGCACTGCTATGCTTTAGAATCAAATCACTGTTGATGGCACTACTATGCTTTAGAATTAAATTACTGTTGATGGCACTGCTATGCTTTAGAATCAAATCACTGTTAATGGCACTGCTATGCTTTAGAATTAAATCACTGTTGATGGCACTGCTATGCTTTAGAATCAAATCACTGTTGATGGCACTACTATGCTTTAGAATTAAATCACTGTTAATGGCACTAACATGCTTTAGAATTAAATCACTGTTGATGGCACTACTATGCTTTAGAATTAAATCACTGTTAATGGTACTGCTATGCTTTAGAATTAAATTACTGTTGATGGCACTACTATGCTTTAGAATTAAATCACTGTTGATGGCACTACTATGCTTTAGAATTAAATCACTGTTGATGGCACTGCTATGCTTTAGAATCAAATCACTGTTGATGGCACTACTATGCTTTAGAATTAAATCACTGTTGATGGCACTACTATGCTTTAGAATCAAATCACTGTTGATGGCACTGCTATGCTTTAGAATCAAATAACTGTTGATGGCACTACTATGCTTTAGAATCAAATCACTGTTGATGGCACTACTATGCTTTAGAATTAAATTACTGTTGATGGCACTACTATGCTTTAGAATTTAATCACTGTTGATGGCACTACTATGCTTTAGAATTAAATCACTGTTAATGGCACTAACATGCTTTAGAATTAAATCACTGTTGATGGCACTACTATGCTTTAGAATTAAATCACTGTTAATGGTACTGCTATGCTTTAGAATTAAATTACTGTTGATGGCACTACTATGCTTTAGAATTAAATCACTGTTGATGGCACTACTATGCTTTAGAATTAAATCACTGTTGATGGCACTGCTATGCTTTAGAATCAAATCACTGTTGATGGCACTACTATGCTTTATAATTAAATCACTGTTGATGGCACTACTATGCTTTAGAATCAAATCACTGTTGATGGCACTGCTATGCTTTAGAATCAAATAACTGTTGATGGCACTACTATGCTTTAGAATCAAATCACTGTTGATGGCACTACTATGCTTTAGAATTAAATTACTGTTGATGGCACTACTATGCTTTAGAATTAAATCACTGTTGATGGCACTACTATGCTTTAGAATTAAATCACTGTTAATGGCACTGCTATGCTTTAGAATCAAATCACTGAATTTAATCACTGTTGATGGCACTACTATGCTTTAGAATTAAATCACTGTTGATGGCACTGCTATGCTTTAGAATCAAATCACTGTTGATGGCACTACTATGCTTTATAATTAAATCACTGTTGATGGCACTACTATGCTTTAGAATCAAATCACTGTTGATGGCACTGCTATGCTTTAGAATCAAATAACTGTTGATGGCACTACTATGCTTTAGAATCAAATCACTGTTGATGGCACTACTATGCTTTAGAATTAAATTACTGTTGATGGCACTACTATGCTTTAGAATTAAATCACTGTTGATGGCACTACTATGCTTTAGAATTAAATCACTGTTAATGGCACTGCTATGCTTTAGAATCAAATCACTGAATTTAATCACTGTTGATGGCACTACTATGCTTTAGAATTAAATCACTGTTGATGGCACTACTATGCTTTAGAATGAAATCACTGTTGATGGCACTACTATGCTTTAGAATTAAATTACTGTTGATGGCACTACTATGCTTTAGAATTAAATCACTGTTGATGGCACTACTATGCTTTAGAATTAAATCACTGTTGATGGCACTACTATGCTTTAGAATTAAATAATATCATGCTAACCTTCAACATTATGATGAGACTAAATGTCTTTAAACCAAATTTTGTATTTAAGTTAAAACATTTATTTGCTGATAACCACGATTAAAGTCCAAATGCATTAAATTTTTATAAAATACTTGTTCACTGTTAGGCACCTTTCACTGTTTATTTTTACATTTTTCAATTTAAAATCCTTGTTTATTGTTAGGCACCTTTCATTGTTTACTTTTACTGCCATTGGATTCTGACATTGTTTAGTTTCATTTTTATTGGATTCTGGCAGCGTTTAGTTATACTGTTATCAGATTCTGACAGTATTTAATTTCACTGTTTTCTAATACTATTTAGCTTCAGTGGATTCTGACTGCGTTTGGTTTCATTACTACTGGATTCTTACAGTGTTTAGTTTCACTGCTACTGGATTCGTATAGTGTTTAGTTTCACTGCTCTGAGTGTTTAGTCTCAGTGCTACTGGATTCTGACAGTGTTTAGTTTTACTGCAAATGGATTCTTACAGTGTTTTGTTTCACTGCTATTGGATTCTGACATTGTTTATTTTCACTGCTACTGGATTCTGACAGTGTTTAGTTTCACTGCTACTGGATTCCGCCAGTGTTTAGTTTCAGTGGATTCTTACACTGTTTAGATTCACTGCTACTGGACTGCTCCAGTGGCCTAGTGGTTAGAGCATCCACCCTGGATGTGGCAGGTCATGGGTTCGATCCCCAGCCAATTCATACCAATGACTTATAAAAATGGTAACAACAGCTGCCTTGCTTGGCGCTTAGTATTAAGAGGTTAGTGTTAGGACTGGTTGGCCTGGTGTTAGGGTAATGTGACTGGATGGGACATCATGCTACATGTCTGCAGCATGATGCCCCAGTGCTAGACATCACTATAAACTGCCACACCGTGGACATCATAGTGATATAACTGAAAAATTGTTAAAGCTATGTTAAAAATCCAAATCACACACACACACTGCAACAGAATTCTGACAGTGTTAAGTTTCACTGCAACAGGATTCTGACAGTGTTAAGTTTCAGTGGATTCTGACAGTGTTTAATTTCACTGCTACTGGATTCTGTCTGTGTTTAGCTGCAGTGGATTATAACAGTGGTTAGTTTCACTGGATTATGACATTGTTTAGTTTCACTGCTACTGGATTCTGACAGTGTTTAGTTTCAGTGGATTCTAGCAGTTATTAGTTTCACTGGATTCTGACAGCGCATAATTTTCTTTACTACAGAATGCAACTGTTCTGTACAGATTTTTAGAAGGAATCCTGTTATCCCCAAGAACCTCCACTTTTTTGTATGTTATGTAACACTCCCAACTGTACAACCTGTAAAGCTGAAAAGAGTACATCTTTGATTGTCCTTTATGTAAGGTTTCACTGAAATACAATGTAATAAATCAGATCGTGATCTGCCATTGCTTTATGCAATATCAGAAATGGATTTGTGTTATTCCATGTTCAGTGAGAATCATACAATGGTGAATATTTGCAGTTGATCTTTTCATTGTAAATGAACATAAAGATGAAGACATGCACAGGCATTTCCAAGTGGATGTTTGGGTTTATATTAATCAGTGATATTTCACTGATTATGATCAAAGAGTGTTAAAAGCAATTCCATGATACAACATTTTTATTACGATCTACATATAGGCCTTTTTGGAAACTAGGTTACTCCCCTTGAACTGGGACTCTACTGTCCACTCAGTGTGCATGCCCCTCCTGGCACCACAACTACTGTGGACTATTGTTCAAAATACCTGCAATCTATCACATAGTTAAAGCAAACAGCTGTAAAACCTGAAATACCCAAACTGAAGCAACCCCAACATACTGAAGTTTGGAAATGTACTGTTTCAGTTCTGTATATTATCAGATACTATCTCTCCATAAAATGTAAATAGGAATGGCTGACTTTTTAAATTCTTTTTGTTTGGTATGTTTACAGAAGATAGACTGCATAATGTAAAAACATCTTGTCTAGTGAAACTTCCTCTGATATCGAAACCCCTTTAAACAATTAATGGTTAACATCCTTTGTGATTATAATAAGCGTGCTTGCAAAGATCAAAGCAATACAAGTGAATAAGTCATGATACTGACATCACCACATATGGGATGCTCAGATACGGTTATAGTTCACTGTTCACAATCAAAACTTACTAAAAGTCCTGAAAACACAGAAAGCCCAAATGATAAATTGTATTTCAGTGGATTTTGCAGGTGTTTTATATTTCTTCAGTTCACCTGTCACTAAGAACTAGTCTGATTTAAAGTATTTAAAAAATGTTTAAAGCTAATGAACAGAACTGAACACAACAAAACTTCATTGAAGAAATTATAACCAATAGTCAGGCCGTAAATGTATGCCATATGAGACAAGTATAATCAATAGTCAGGCCATAGATGTATGGCATACGAGTCAAGTATAATCAATAGTCAGGCCATAGATGTATGGCATACGAGTCAAGTATAATCAATAGTCAGGCCATAGATGTATGGCATACAAGTCAAGTATAATCAATAGTCAGGCCATAGATGTATGGCATACAAGTCAAGTATAATCAATAGTCAGGCCATAGATGTATGGCATACGAGTCAAGTATAATCAATAGTCAGGCCATAGATGTATGGCATGAATCAAATATAGTCAATAGTCAGGCCACAGATTCTTTTTGTTGTTATAGGGTTTAATGCCATTTTTCAGCACAAGATAGGCTATACATGGCGGCCAGTATTAATGGTGGAGGAAGAACCCGGGAAAACCCCAGAAAGAACCACCGACCCACAAGAAGCTACCAGCAAGCTTTCTCACATATCCACACTGGCCGAGCCCGAACTCGAACCTATACAGATAGAGGTGAGATGGCAGTGATCTGTGACAGAGAGCGCTTTAGACCACTCGGCCACTCGGGGCCCCCTCAGGCCATAAATGTATGGCATACGAGTCAAGTATAATCAATAGTCAGGCCAAAGATGTATGGCATATGAGTCAAATATAATCAATAGTCAGGCCATAGCTGTATGACATATGAGTCAAGTATAATCATAGTTCAATTATATAATCAGTCATCATGTTGTAATATAAACAAGAGGGGGAAATGATAAAACGCTTAGGGGCAGAAAATGAAAAAGACAGCATGGATTATCTATATATTACAAGTCCAAGGAGAATCTAAAGAAAAGTGATCAGTGACTAAATGAAAACATGATACCTGTTTTATTAATTGTAAAATGTTGTACTTGAATGATTTTTGCTGAAACAGATACTTGTTGTTTGTGCTAATCACAGAGCAAAGTTTCTGATGGTACTTCTGTTAACCATATATTATACAATCCTATCTTAACAATACATTATATAATTATATTTTAATCATACATTATATAATTCTATCGTAAACCATACATTATATAATCCTATCTTACCATACATTATATAATCCCATCTTAGCCATACGTGATACAATCCTATCTTTACCATTCATTATATACAATCCTATCTTAACCATACATTATATAATCCTATCTTAACCATTCATTATATACTTCTATCTTAACAATACATTATACAATCCTATCTTAACCATACATTATATAATCCTATCTAAACCATACATTATATAATCCTATCTTAACCATACATTATACAATCCTATCTTTCCAAAAACTGTTTCTATATGCACTGTTTGTTTTATGTTCAAAAAGTCACACACTTAAAAGGTTCCTTAAATACACAAATCATGCCTCTGTTACAAATAATGCCACATAAACTGGCTTAAGCACAGAACTTAACCAAAGTCATTGAAACATGATATACAAGTCACAGTAACCAATTTTTGGTAAATTTGTGTTGTACTCAACAAGTCACATCTACATAGCAAGTTGCATGACTCTGGCAAATAATGTCAGAGGAATTGACATGAATGCACAAATAAACATTACCTACTTGTGTGAAAAATAAGTAAAAGTGCCCCAATTTGCAATGGGTGTTATTTTACTGACCAAGATTCATCCCATATAAAGTTGCATGCCACATTGGCTAAAAATACCATAAAACTGACATAAATGCAAAATTGAACCAGTCACTTACATGTGAAATACTGGTCAGAGTGACCTACTTTTGGTAGGATGATGTACTGACCAATATGCATCTACATATGATGCTGTATGAATCTGTGACCAATAAAGCTAAGAAAATGATCTAAATGCAAACTTTAACCATTCTTACATAACCATAAAATGTAAGTCTTGGTGACCTAGTCTTGGTAGGGTGATATTGTAATATGAACAAAGTATATCTACAGATGAAGCCAAATGTCTCTGGGACAAACAATACCTGATAGATTCCATCAAAATTACCAAACATTAAGTAATTACTTCATGCACACATAGGAAAATTAAAAAACATAAGAAGGTTATCAAATCAACATTTACTGCTTATTATATGAATCAGTTATCAGAACACTGTAAACTTAATACATCTATAATTAAATACATGAATGGCTATGAATCTGGTCCCTCTCTTCACAAAACTCTAATATAGCAATGTTTGTCTGGTCTCCATCAGCCAAAACTAAAATCAAGTACATTGATAATGCACTATCTCATGCACTATTTAATGAGGGTGAACTGAGCAGTGGGGACCTTAAAGTGATTTTTCATCCTCCTAATGTCACCTCATTGTGTCAGCCTATGGGTCAGGGTGTACAAGTATTATGCATATTTAATTTAATTGTTTCTTTGGTAGTTTTAAATATTGTTTGATTTCATTACATGCAATTGTAATGTAACATTGCTTGCTGGACTTGACCTTGTCCAACACTGAGTTCATTTCTGCTTGACCTGACTATTTTGTATTTTTTTAATTTTCATTTTATGAAAACAACTAATAATAGCTTCATTATTCTCTACGTTTATGAACTTAATATCAGGATTATTATTCAGGTAAACAAGATGGAGTAAATAAATTGATCTGGGTCAGGGTTTTGGAGTTTCCTCAGTGAATTTTACAGGATAATGTGTTGTAAATAAACAAGGCTCATTAGATCATACTAGAAGGTTATTTTCTATTAGGTAATGGTTTTTTAAATAAAGAATTGTGACCTGAGGTCAAGTAGAGAACAATATAATCTTGTGATTGTGAGGATTTGGTATTTCATGCTTTAACATCTAGCACCTTCAAGTTGTATTATGTTGTGACCAGTTTGGACTGAATTTTATTTTCTTCAAATTACTGAATTCAAGTGACTATTTTCTCTTGAAATACAAAAGTGCTCTGATAAAATTCTTGAATAAAGTCATTCACTGGGATTTATAATATATTCAGACGTGGAATTATATTACTGTGATTCAACAAAAGACTGCTGACACATCTGCACTCCATAAGCTATAACAGACACATAATCACCTTCATTTTTGGATTTCTTCAGGACTTGTACTGAGTTTTATTTAGGATTTTATATTATTAGGACTTGTGTTTGTAATTCTTGGATTATTTTGGGATTAATTCACAATACTGTAAGCTCTTTTTCTTCATTTTCACTTTGTATTCTAGGAAAATAAATTATTTGTTAAATTTTACAAACCCTGTTGTCTTTCGCTCTTTTCTGTTACTTATACATAGACTCGTAACACAAGCACTAAAGAAAAAATATCACTGCAAGCTTTTAACAATGCTCACTGAGGTGATAGATAATGGAGATGGTATGGTAGATAAGATAAGGAATGTGAACCTAAAAGATGTTTTTTTCTGGATCGCACAATCATGGGAAGAAATTGAATCCCAAATTCAGTCAAGATCATGGAGAAAGTTGCATTTACAAGAAATGGTGCAAGAAAATTGTGGTACCTTTGTTACAAAAATTCCAGGCGGTGAGAAAGTTAATGATGATAATGTACAGGAATGGATGGAGAAAGACAAGCAACAAGAACTGACTGACCACAGCATAATAGCTCTGGTGAACTGGGATGACAATGAAGCTGATGAAGATAATGACACTGGGACTGGACAACATGGAAAGAATTATTCATAGCAAAGAGGTCAATACACTTGAGGTGTCACTGGCTTACACTGAACAACAAGAGGAGGCAACTACTACTGATATCATGTTATTGAGATGCTGGTACGACCTCACTGCAAGGAAGAGAAGTGAAGCTGGGAAGCAAACATTACTCATTATGTTAAACAATAACATTTGCATCTTGCCACACTGTATACTAAATTTTGCATTTAATCAATTTAAATCCATTTTTCAGTTTACTTGATTGAAATTTATTTCTTCAAATATTAGTTCTGTACTCTATTATAATCTTAGTTGTACTGTAGAATAAATATTAATAGATCTGATTTCATACTTATACAGCACTTCCATTTAATTTGCAATTTGTTTTGCCCCCCACCCACCTCCATTTCTGCATTTTCCGATATTTTCGGTATTCCAACCACTTATCCACCCTGTTTAGGTCAGATAATCAGGACTCTACCATACCAACTTAATGGGATCAATGAAGACCAGAGATATATTGAGAGCATTACAGTAAGAAAGCATTCTACAGTTAATTTCATTCTTACCAAGAAGCCTTTCTCCTTCAATTGTTGGTTCTGATCCTCCCCATTGCAGAATGTTATAGAAATTGACTCCATTTGATTTTTGTTCCACAACATCCTGTGCAGACCCCCAAGCTTCTGTGGCTTGTGTCCAATTTCCCATTTGTATGGCCTGTGCCACCTTCTCAAGGCTACTGTTCACTGCCAGATACCCACTCAAATCAACAAGGGACTAAACAGACAGAATGAATGGATTCTACACACTATGCCATGTTTAAATGTTTATTAGAACATACAGTAAGTGTGAACCTAAAGAAAACTATGAAGTTAAAAAAAACTTGTCTAATAATGTCTTGGCAAACATTTGGCAAATTAAATTGAGTCTGATTACCATTCTTATTGAAACAATCACATGCTTAAACAATTATTTCATAAACACTTGAAAATAAATGTCCTTCAATCGTGTATTTATAATATAAGATAAAAAAAAACAAGTACTATGTTTTACATTTATATTGTGTCCAGTGTCATGAATAGAAATGAAGTATATATACACTAATTATATGACATGTTCCCACACACCACACACAAGCAAGAGTAAAACAACAGAAATGAACAAAATTGGGCAATTCAAGCACAAAAGTTGTGTATCAGTCATTACCAATATGTACTGTGAACTATCCCCAAAAAATTCTTATTAAGAAAGGAACACATATCCACCGCTATGAACACGTAAGATCTATCTGTTCATTTGTCACTTTTTTGACAACACATGTATGATAATGAATAATCAGTGTCCATGCTAGGGGGTTATTTAGCAAATCATCTGCCTTGACCCAAAAAGTGAAGTTTACTTTGCCTTGCATTGACTCCCTTTTGTTTCAAAATAGTGCATTAATAATCAACCTAAAATGTCAATACAAGTCAGTTTTCCCTTCAAGGAGGAAGGCAGAAAGTTTGAAAAAGAAGTTTTATTCACTTCAGTCAATTTTGGTGCTATTTTTATGGTCATAAATACCTGAAATCATAATGCTATTGACAGAATTATCATCCTGTAATTATAATGCTATTGACAGAATTATCATCTTGTAATTATAATGCTATTGACATAATTATCATCTTGTAATTATAATGCTATTGACAGAATTATCATCTTGTAATTATAATGCTATTGACAGAATTATCATCTTGTAATCATAATGCTATTGACAGAATTATCATCTTGTAATCATAATGCTATTGACAGAATTATCATCTTGTAATTATAATGCTACTGACAGAATTATCATCTTGTAATTATAATGCTATTGACAGAATTATCATCTTGCACAAATAATACATGAACCTTGGAAAACAAGTGAAAAATTTAATTTGTTTAACCCAACCTGAAATAAATTGTGACCCAGTGGACATATGCATGTCCATTACTAATAAATGGTAAGCACTTATCCAATATTTCATCATTCTGATGTATGACAAATGGACTTCTGCAATGGAAAACTGTTGCCAATTTACAACAGTAACCTATTTTTTATATTGCCATTATATTTTATAACAGAAACCTATTTTTTATATTGACATTATATTTCACAACAACTGTGGTGAAGCAGTATAAGAAGAGTGTTCAAATCCCATAGCACAACATTTGGGACAACACATTTTCTAAGCCAACCAGGACAAGTGCTTTTTTCCTATTTTACAAAAAGTCTGGCAAAAGCTAATTTTCATACTTTAATCACTTTATCTGGCCATTTCTGGGCATAATGAATGAATGCATGAATCTATCCCCCTTTATCCTCTCTGGGCATAATGAATGAATGAATGAATACATGAATCCATCCCCATTTATTCTCTCTGGGCATAATGAATGAATGCATAAATCTATCTCTATCTATGCTCTCTGGGCATAATGAATAAATGCATGAATCTATCTCCATTTATCCTCTCTGGGCATAATGAATGAATGAATACATGAATCTATCCCCATTTAATTCTCTCTGGGCATAATGAACGAATGCATGAATCTATCCCCATTTATTTCTCTGGGCATAATGAACGAATGTATGAATCTATCCCCATTTATTCTCTTTGGGCATAATGAATGTATGAATCTATCTCCATTTATCCTTTCTGGGCATAACAAATGAATCCATGAATCTAACCCCATTTATTCTCTCTGGGCATAATGAACAAATGTATGAATCTATCCCCATTTATTCTCTCTGGGCATAATGAACAAATGTATGAATCTATCCCCATTTATTCTCACTGGGCATAATGAATGAATGCATGAATCTATCCCCATTTATTCTCTCTGGGCATAATGAATTAATGTATGAATCTATCTCCATTTATTCTCTCTGGGCATAATGAATGAATGTATGAATCTATCCCCATTTGTTCTCTCTGGCATAATGAATGAATGAATCCATGAATATATCTCCATTTATCCTTTCTGGGCAGAATGAATGAATGCATGAATCTATCCCCATTTATCCTCTCTGGGCATAATGAATTAATGCATGAATCTATCTCCAATTTATCCTTTCTGGGCATAATGAATTAATGTATGAATCTATCTCCATTTATCCTTTCTGGGCATAATGAACGAATGTATGAATCTATCTCCATTTATCTTTTCTGGGCATAATGAATTAATATATGAACTATCTCCATTTATCCTTTCTGGGCATAATGAATGAATGAATCCATGAATCTATCTCCATTTATCCTTTCTGGGCATAATGAATGAATGCATGAATCTATCTCCATTTATCCTCTCTGGGCATAATGAATTAATGCATGAATCTATCTCCATTTATACTCTCTGGGCATAATGAATTAATGTATGAATCTATCTCCATTTATCCTTTCTGGGCATAATGAATGAATCCATGAATCTATCCCCATTTATTCTCTCTGGGCATAATGAATGAATGAATACATGAATCTATCTCCATTTATACTCTCTGGGCATAATGAATGAATCCATCCCCATTTATTCTCTCTGGGCATAATGAATGAATGAATGCATGAATCTATCTCCATTTATACTCTCTGGGCATAATGAATTAATGTATGAATCTATCTCCATTTATCCTTTCTGGGCATAATGAATGAATGCATGAATCTATCTCCATTTATCCTCTCTGGGCATAATGAATGAATCCATGAATCTATCTCCATTTATACTCTCTGGGCATAATGAATTAATGTATGAATCTATCTCCATTTATCCTTTCTGGGCATAATGAATGAATCCATGAATCTATCCCCATTTATTCTCTCTGGGCATAATGAATGAATGAATCCATGAATCTATCCCCATGATGATGCTTTGATTTCAGTTCACTGAATCAATATAATTAATCCAATAAAATAAATCTACAAGTGTCTGTTTCCTTTATGTACTGATCAGATGACAGTAATGAGTTTTTCATTTTTTTAACTGATTACACAGAAGGTTAATGTCAATGTACAGTACTGCATCTGAAGAGAAAAAATCATGCTAACAGAGCAGCCAGCGTCTGCATTTAAACAACAAAAACTTAGTTCTAATCACGCTGGTACAAGTAGTTGTCAAATGAGGTGATCTTCCTTCTTGTATAAAATGAATTTACTAAATTATTTTTGCATGGAAGATCATAAGGAAGATTCAGTAAATTCAAGTGAAAGTGGAAGGACAAGAATGAAAGGTTCCCACTGAATCTATTCCCTCCAAGAGACACAAGCCAGATTCTGTGACAGCAAAAATGTAAAATATGACACAACTAGAGAAGAAAAAAAGGTTGCAAATTCATCTAGTGTATTTCTAAAGAGAATTGACAAATTCAAGATTTAATCAAGCAAGTCTCGTGAAAGATTGTGCAGCACAGTATATGCATGAAATTTGACAGCATATGCAGAAAATTCAGAAACTAGTGTTGCTGACAGTTCACTTGGAAAGACCATTTCAAAATTAAATGAGAATGAAATGCAAAACAAATAAGGGGCCCCGAGTGGCCGAGTGGTCTAAAGCGCTCTCCGTTGCGGATCACTGCCATCTCACCTCTGTCTGCGTGTGTTCGAGTCCAGGATTCGGCCAATGTGGGTATGTGAGAAAGCTTGCCAGTAGCTTCTCGTGGGTCAGTGGTTCTTCCCGGACTTTTCCTGGGTTCTTCCTCCACCATTAATACTGGCCGCCATGCATAGCCTAACTTGTGCTGAAAAATGGCGTTAAACCCCACAACAACAACAACAAATAAAATGAGAGCTCTCTTTAACAAAGCCTATACCAATGTCCAATACGGAAAACCATTTTTGATATGGAAATGCTGTGTGCACTCCAGGAGAAGAATGGGCTTTAAACTAGGTACTAATTATGAGAACAGACTCAGGGCATGAAACTTTGCTCTGTCAAGTGATTGAGTCTTGAGAGACGAAATTAGGGAAGGTCTGAATTCCAGGAAATTCATTTCCATTCTTGCTGATGGAAGTACTTATGCTACCATATCAGAGCAAGACAGTAACAAAAACTAAAACATTAAGAATACATATGTTGTGTACCGTTTCTTTTATTTTAATATTGATTAAAATACATGTATGTCATGTCTTGGCATGAGATTGAAATTAGGGGAAAGTTCCAGAAATAAAATGTACTAACATTCTATTGGAATACTTCAAATAAAATTTCTTAGACTGCCACCAGAAATTATGACTGTGAGGTGGTCCTAATTGATATAGCAGAGCATGTTATACCAGACATAACAGATATCATGTATGTGACAGACATAACAGATATCATGTATGTGACAGATGTAACAGATATCATGTATGTGACAGATGTTAACAGATATCATGTATGTGACAGACATAACAGATATCATGTATATGACAAAAACACTGAATATTTAGACTGTATAAAGTCTACACCTTATTAATGCTTAAGTTTGGTGGTAAAACTGTCTTACATTTGTGTATAAGTAGGGACCCCATCCAAGTGTGGAATCTATCGGCGATATCCAGGAATCTCCCATGGCAAATCCCTTAAAGTTACACTTAATATCTCCAGTTGTGATAGCCTGTAATGAAACAAAAAACAATTTGTAGTAGCAAAAATTAAAGAAAGAAAACTGCTAATGGTAGTATGAATTCAAATTTAAGTTTAAATTATGTTGGTAAGGAACTGCTCATCATGCATATAAATGTATTTATGAATCTTAAAACAATAGATTAAATATACCTAACAATCAGATGGAATAAGCACACAGAAAGAGGGACTAAAATGATATCTAATGTACTCAATCTATAAATTTGCTCAAACATGCAATTTAATCTTAAATACTTGCATGGCATGGTCCTTTGGTTGGAAATATCACTATTTTAGCTGAAAATAGCAGTAGTGTGAAAACAAGTAATTTCCAATACAAAACCATTGAATTTACCAGTCTGTAGTCCATTGGATTATTAGCCAGTTTGTGACAATGTTTACAAGAAATAATCCAGTGTATCACTAATCCAGAAACTGTATGGCTTAGACTTTCCAAGTTTGATAAACTGATCACTATTTGATAGGGGTGAAACATTTCATTGATATATCAATACTTTTGTTGGAACTATATACATATTGATACAAGAGAAGTAGAATTACTACAAAATGATACTTACCATATACAAGTTATTTTAGTCTTCAGCAGCCATGAATAACTATTATTATTTTGCCTTTCTATTCTTTAAATATAGAATTCATCTTCAACAGCATCTGCAGTCCTAGGCACTCATTTTTATTAGTAAAAAATGAAAAATACTATTGAGAATACTTGCCTGCCATCTGCAAAGACAAAAAAAGTGACATGGTTCATAATCTGCCCCCATCCCCCAATTCCATGCTAATTATCTTAATCCAGCAGCATGTTCAGCATAAAGGAATCAGCAAGGCTTATTCTCTTCATGAGAGACAGGAAGTACTAGCAAAGCAACAGAGAAACTTTGCTCTAAAGTTACTGAAATAATATAAAGTAATAATATAAAGTATTTAAACAATGATGCTATCAGGGTGTGCGATTGCATGAATTGTGCAAAATATGTATGAATTTGCACACCTGGAGAACAGTGATGCGTGAGAACTCCTGCAAACTAGTTGAAAGTCCCGCACTTGAAAATGTGCTAGGTGAAGGATATAATTTTTATTTAACCATTTTTGTCACGACATGTTTTTTGGGTAGTCAACAGTTTATGTATCTGAGGTCTTTAAGCATGACAAAAATGGTTGCTAACTAAATTTGATTGGCATATTGTGCCCTGGAATAAGCATTATGGCATAGAAGGAAGTTTACAAATGTGTGTATAAAATACAGGCTATCTAGAAAATTCAAAATGTCTGATACCCAGCGTGGTTCATTACATTTTTGTTTGCCAAATACTGGCTGTTGATAGTGATGGTCACACTAATTTTTAAAGTTATGAAGTGTATTGGATTACTGGAAGTGGAAAATTGTTAATGGAAATACCAGTGACTGATTTTGAGCCAGAAAATGGTGTTTAATACGAGTGAGAACTACATGTTGGATGGACAAAATTAGAGGACATGACAGTCAGTCTCCCTGTCAGCAGTATTTCAAGATTAAATGTAGAAAGGGCAGAATAGTGAGCTGAATTAAAATATAGACAATTTAAAAGCAGAATGCAATTTTCTTTTTTTTTTAATCAATCAATTTAGCCCTGAAAGTCATATGCTACAATACCATATATCCATATCAGGGTTAAGATAAACTAAATAAGGATGAAAAAAAAATGAAATTATGAAGTAAAGATGTTTATTTGAATACCCCTGTCTGTACAAGCAGACTATGACATTGACTGACTCAAACTTTTAACACAGAATCATAGAACAGATAAGAAATCTGGCCTAGTAGTCAGTAAACTACTGATTCAACAAGTAATATCTGAGCGCTGTAAAATTCTAAATAACAGCCACAAAGACCAGTTTCCCAAAATCTTCAAGCTGACAAAACTAGCTATGCATATGCCCTTTCAGAAGGAAGCAAAAAAAATATTCATACACAAATAAGGAACAGTCTATGCTCAGAAATAATTAATAGTTGTTGTTGTTGTTGGGTTAATGCCATTTTTCAGCACACGATAGGCTATACATGGCGGCCAGTATTAATGGTGGAGAAAGAACCGGGGAAAACCCCGGAAAGAACCACTGACCCACGAGAAGCTACTGGCAAGCCTTCTCACATACCCACATTGGCTGAATCCGAGACTCAAACCCACGCAGACAGAGGTGAGATGGCTGTGATCCGTAACGGAGAGCGCTTTAGACCACTCAGCCACCCCAAATAATTAACAGATTAATACCTATACAAAAAGAGGTGACATCTTTTAAAGATTTTGATTTCAGTAAAGCTCTAAAAAAGTGGAGTTTTGAAGTGTTAGGTAAATATTGAACCATGACTGTTTCCTCCTTCCCCTCCCTCACTAATTCTACCCTTCTTTTGGTGACAATGGGTTAAGTCCCACTTCAGATAAAATCAGGGCAGCATCTCTCCTTAAATTGTACATGGGGAACAAATTTGGAATTTTTCTTTTAATGCAGATTTTTTCACCAGTGAATGAGGATGCTGATAGAATATACAAAATTACCACAAAATCAGCAAGGGGGCTGATTTCAACCAGCTGAAGTTTATCACCTTGTGTAAAATTGAAAAAAAAGTAAAATAGAATAGGACTGGGTGTTGTCAATAGTTTTCCTTCTTCACTAACAAATACAAGTACCTGTGGCCACATCAGTCTTTTGCATCTGCAGGAAGTACAATGTGATAGATTTTGTTGGTATTAATTCTCATTCCCAAGCCCAGTTTTGTTCAAGATGAGATTTTCTTTGCACGTGGAAACAACTTTGTTCGTTCTGTTTTGAAGACAACATCGTAATGTCTTCCAAGTTTAAGTTTGACATGAAATTGGTAATAAGATGTTTTCAAAGCATTCATACCATGCAAAACAAAGGGCCTGGTGGCTAAAGTGAGTTAAATGGAGCCACTATGAAATGGTCTAAAATGACGAATGAAACTCACTGACAACCAACAGGTAGTCTGTGTGAATGTATTTTTGTTTTCTTGTCATCGATGAGAATTGCATACAAAATATACGATAATATATCTGTCTGTAATCTGCATACTGGAAATACAACCAGTATCTCAACATATGTAAAGGGGCACCACCTACCTTCCAAAGATAGAAAGACCATCAAGTGTATCGATATGCATCATATTACGGTTGTGTATCATGAACTGTATTGATATGCAGAACAGGTTTGTCATTTTACCCCTACTACTTGACAGCATTTACAACATTTTCACATGTTGATTGAATGCATGATAAGATAGTTTCCAAACAGAGCACTTCAAAGTTTTATTGTATTGTAATATTTAAGCAACCAGTCTGCTCTAATTGTCTCACACTGCCCTATATACAGTGAGATGTCATGTGAACTTGTGAATTAATGTTCAGTTTTTTTTACATATTCCAAATTACTAACTCACTGTAGTTTCAGGACCTGCTATGCTAGATATAGGACTTGCCACTAATCAAAACCCACTGGTCCAGAACATGTAGGTCCACTGCACTAGGAACAAATAATAGCATAATAAATCTCATATTCTGATCTTAGGGAGAAAGTGATGTAAAATGATCTGAAATCATGTGAGATTTCTTCTCACATTGCGAGATATTACATGTTTTAGATCAGTACATTTGCTTAACATCTACAAAGAGTCTTACCTCATACAGAACATTGCTTACTGCAGCAGTCATCTTTCCTCCATAGGACTCGGAGAAAATGAAGAATGGGATGGACTGAAAAATTATTAAAAATTTATATGGCATGTAACAAACTTTGCTTTAAAGTTAGATTTGTATTACTGTTGTGTCACGTCTGCTGACTTAAATTACCTTTGGTTTGGACAGTCAGCCACCATATACTACTCTACAGTTATACTTTGTGATGTCATCTGTGAAGGCCACCTACCGATAGAGATCATTTTCTGTTGTCGGATGAGGTAATCATCCAAGACAGGTTTCACTGTATTATAAACATAAATCATTATGTTATTTATTAATTTCATTATAATATTGATACACTGACAGTTGATTGTTTCCAGCAGTTTTCATGTACAGTTCTTACTTGTTTAGAAACTAAGTCAAACTGCAAACTGAATAGGCCCAGATATGCCATTGCATAATGAACTGGCAGATCTGAGTTCACAGAGTTTGTTAGAAGCAATCAACAGAACAAGAAACACAGACCCTGCTCAACCAGTGCATTAAGCAATGGCTGCTTGCAGTTAGATTCTATTTAAAAGCAAGCATATACAGTCATTTTACAGAATTAATGTTAATAAGACTATGAAGACATGCAAATGATCATATTATTTCTTCACCTTCAAAATGGTTTTTGTGTCTTAAAATATAACTGCAATTTAATTCTTACCTAGTCATGAGATATTTTGTAAATGCATGACATGATGCTTTGATACTAAAGTATGTAAAACTTAAATGTGACACGACTTGATATCAAGGTATGTAAAGGTTAAATGTGGCATGACTTGTTATCAAGGTATGTAAAGTGTAAATGTGACATGACTTGATATCAAGGTATGTAAAGGGTAAATGTGACATGACTTGATATCAAGGTATGTAAAGGGTAAATGTGGCATAATGCAAAGATACTAATGTATGTAAAGGTTAGATGTGACATGATGCTATGATACTAAAGTATGTCAAAGTTAGATGTGACATGATGCTATGAGACTAAAGTATGTCAAAGTTTGATGTGACATGATGCTATGAGACTAAAGTATATCAAAATTAGATGTGACATGATGCTAAGAGACTAAAGTATGTCAAATCTAAATGGTTCAGATGGTTGAAAGTTGGTTTATCAGAGAACAATGCAAGAAAGTTATAGCAGTTTTCACATGGCAATAACCATACCCCATATTTTCACATGGCAATAACCATACCCGTATTTCCACATGGCATTAACCGACCCCATATTTTCACATGGCATTAACCAGACCCATATTTCCACATGGCATTAACCGACCCCATATTTTCACATGGCATTAACCGACCCCATATTTTCACATGGAATTAACTAGGCCTCTATATTCTAAAAATGATTTTTGGTATGATGCTGAAGCTCATGATCAAAATTTGATACAATACATGGAGTGCATATAACACTGTCACTGAAATTAAGAACTCTGGTGAAGGGGCCCAAGTTAAATTAAATTTAAAAGTTGAACGAGTCTGGCTTTAAACTCATCTGAGTTACTGACAGTGAAAGAGTCTAACTTCATTCTCATCACAGTTATTGACTTAAAAGTGTTTTGGCTATGAGATAGAACTTGAAATTATGTGCTCAAAGAATGAGAATCTGAATCATGGAATCATGTCGTATATGAACCAAAAAGTGTATAGATTTCTCTCTTAAAAAACAAAGTTTGAAATCAGTTCATGCATAAACTAATAAATAAATATATATATGTCATGGTAGCATCATTCATTTCTTTCTTTGTTTTAATACATTATATACATCAGCTTTGCCTTTAAGTTGTTGTGACATTTAATTCATGATCTTGCACAACAACGATGAAAATTGGTACCCAACAAATTTTATGCGATTGAATTTGGACCATAGATCCAGTTTTGTGTGCAGAAACTTGGCATAGATTTTAAGATATTCAAAGTATGCAACTGAATTTGGACCATAAATCTAGTCTTGTGTGTGGAAACTTTCCATAGATTTTAAGATATTCAAAGTATGCAACTGAATTCGGACCATTGATATCAAGGTATGTAAAGGTTAAATGTGGCATGACTTGTTATCAAGGTATGTAAAGTGTAAATGTGACATGACTTGATATCAAGGTATGTAAAGGGTAAATGTGACATGACTTGATATCAAGGTATGTAAAGGGTAAATGTGGCATAATGCAAAGATACTAATGTATGTAAAGGTTAGATGTGACATGATGCTATGATACTAAAGTATGTCAAAGTTAGATGTGACATGATGCTATGAGACTAAAGTATGTCAAAGTTTGATGTGACATGATGCTATGAGACTAAAGTATATCAAAATTAGATGTGACATGACGCTAAGAGACTAAAGTATGTCAAATCTAAATGGTTCAGATGGTTGAAAGTTGGTTTATCAGAGAACAATGCAAGAAAGTTATAGCAGTTTTCACATGGCAATAACCATACCCCATATTTTCACATGGCAATAACCATACCCGTATTTCCACATGGCATTAACCGACCCCATATTTTCACATGGCATTAACCAGACCCATATTTCCACATGGCATTAACCGACCCCATATTTTCACATGGCATTAACCGACCCCATATTTTCACATGGAATTAACTAGGCCTCTATATTCTAAAAATGATTTTTGGTATGATGCTGAAGCTCATGATCAAAATTTGATACAATACATGGAGTGCATATAACACTGTCACTGAAATTAAGAACTCTGGTGAAGGGGCCCAAGTTAAATTAAATTTAAAAGTTGAACGAGTCTGGCTTTAAACTCATCTGAGTTACTGACAGTGAAAGAGTCTAACTTCATTCTCATCACAGTTATTGACTTAAAAGTGTTTTGGCTATGAGATAGAACTTGAAATTATGTGCTCAAAGAATGAGAATCTGAATCATGGAATCATGTCGTATATGAACCAAAAAGTGTATAGATTTCTCTCTTAAAAAACAAAGTTTGAAATCAGTTCATGCATAAACTAATAAATAAATATATATATGTCATGGTAGCATCATTCATTTCTTTCTTTGTTTTAATACATTATATACATCAGCTTTGCCTTTAAGTTGTTGTGACATTTAATTCATGATCTTGCACAACAACGATGAAAATTGGTACCCAACAAATTTTATGCGATTGAATTTGGACCATAGATCCAGTTTTGTGTGCAGAAACTTGGCATAGATTTTAAGATATTCAAAGTATGCAACTGAATTTGGACCATAAATCTAGTCTTGTGTGTGGAAACTTTCCATAGATTTTAAGATATTCAAAGTATGCAACTGAATTCGGACCATAGATCTAATCTTGTGTGTGGAAACTTTGCACAGATTTTAAGATATTAAAAGTATGCAACTGAATTTGGACCATAGATCTAGTCTTGTGTGTGGAAACTTTCCATAGATTTTAAGATATTCAAAGTATGCAACTGAATTTGGACCATAGATCTAGTCTTGTGTGTGGAAACTTTGCATAGATTTTAAGATATTAAAAGTATGCAACTGAATTTGGACCATAGATCTAGTCTTGTGTGTGGAAACTTTGCATAGATTTTAAGATATTCAAAGTAAGCAACTGAATTTGGACCATAGATCTAGTCTTGTGTGTGGAAACTTTGCATAGATTTTAAGGGTGAGTCAGACAAAACTGGGATGTGCTGGAATATATCATAAAACATTTGAGTTTTTACCTGGAATTGTGTGGCTTTTTCCATGAAGAAAGTTTTCAGGAGGACAAGAAGATCCCTAGCTATCGTGTCTACATTTGTAGTGTAGGCATCATCATTGTCCACATAGCTGAACCCTGCTCCAACAGGATTGTCCACAAACAGTAGGCTGGCCGCTGAAAGCTGAATTACAAAACAATGGTCATTTTGTTGCAATTTCTTCAACAAACTGTCATTTTTTGGATTATCTTGTTTGACAGGCCTGTGGTAACACACTCACTTTGCACCCAAGCTGTCCAGAGTTTAATATCAAGCTCCAACATATGCAAATGAAAGCAGCTACCTACTGAAGACTGGTGGTTTCCACCAAGTCCTCCAGCCTCCTTAACCTTTAAAGACTACGCACACTATGGCAACTTCAAGACAGATGATAACATTAATTGAGAGAATTATAGAACCAGAGACATAATTCATTATTTAACATAGCTCAGTCAATAAATGCAAAACACCTCCCTTTCAAATGATCTTACCATACCCAGAAGTAATGAGTAATTTGCTCCAATTTTTTAGAGTTGGAGATAAAAGAGAATGTAACAATGTACTACTTTATAAGAATGCTGATTCTGTCAACAGAACAAAATGGATCTTGTGGCTACTTCAAGCCACAAATTTAAAGACCAACTAATATTGAGCCATGACAAAAGTCCCCATCCTATCAGCGGCATATCCATGTGTGAAGTCCCCATCCTATCTAAGACATATCCATTTGCAAAGACCCCATCCTTTCAGAGGCATATCCATGTGGGAAGTCCCCATCCTACCAGAGGTATATCAATGTGTGAAGTCCCCATCCTATCTGAGGCATATCCATGTGTGACATCACCATCCTGTCTGAGGCATATCCATGTGTGAAGTCCCCATCATATCTGAGGCATATCCATGTGTGCAGTCCCCATTTTATCTGAGGTATATCCATGCATGAAATTCCCATCCAATCAGAAATATATCAGAGAAAAAACAGTTATGACAAATTTTTTTTAAAACAGCATAAAAATGAGTCTGATGAAAATAAACAAGTAAATGAATTCTCAGCATACAGGAACTATTTTTAGAGTTATGTGACCAAGCCAAAACCATTACCCATCAGACAAGAAACTGTCTCAACATAAAATTTTGCTCAAAACGCGAAAATTAAAAACCATGTTTATCATTGAAAATTGGCATATACAGATGTATAAAATGATAATTCTATTATTTTCATGAATCAAACTTTACTACAGGCAAAATTATAGAAATTCACAATTTTTAGTTTTTAATGTAACATTTATGTTCTCATATAATTTGGTACAAATGGGACAAGATGAAGGCTTTAAAAAGCATACAGAAAGTATGTGTGAAAGAACAATGACAGGCAAAAGTCAAATTCCTAGGTACAGTATTCGCACACACTTCTGTTTGGTTGTACCCCTAAACTTTTTGAAATGCCAACAAGTTGACGTTGACTGTGGTTGGGACCCCTTGCAACAATCGGGTTAGGAATTGAGGAATGAAATGATTAAGTTTTGTGTATATTTTATATCCTTGATGCTTCTTGATTTTAAAGTCGGTAGAGAAGATAAAAAGAAATGGGAGGGTGTGCAAAAGTATTGATGTTTACCCATGTGGTGTTCCTGGGCTTGAGCATGATATCCAAGGGTCCAATTTCTGCAAAATTGCCAAATCCTGTTGATGAGCCCCCAGGGCCACCCTGGAAAAAGAAACTGTCATCAATTAATAAAAGTGTTATCATAGTATTGCTGGTAAACATTACTCCAAAACTCCTTCACATACCAAGCTTTTAATTAAAAGTTTCACCGATAACATGACATAAAACTACAAGTCTGCAGCAAAGAAACATGGTCACATGTATTTCTCAGTCAATACTACCCCCAACATCACATGGTCACATGTTTTTCTCAGTCAATACTACCCCCAACATCACATTTACATAAGCATCCCCATCTCAGTCAATACTACCCCCAACATCACATTTACATAAGTGTCCCCATCTCAGTCAATACTACCCCCAACATCCCATTTACATAAGCGTCCCCATCTCAGTCAATACTATCCCCAACATCACATTTACATAAGTGTCCTCATCTCAGTCAATACTACCCCCAACATCCCATTTACATAAGTGTCCCTATCTCAGTCAATACTATCCCCAACATCACATTTGCATAAGCGTCCCCATCTCAGTCAATACTACCCCCAACATCACATTTACATAAGTGTCCCCATCTCAGTCAAAACTACCCCCAATATCACATTTACATAAGTGTCCCTATCTCAGTTAATACTACCCCCAACATCCCATTTACATAAGCGTCCCCATCTCAGTCAATACTATCCCCAACATCACATTTACATAAGTGTCCCCATCTCAGTCAATACTACTCCCAATATCACATTTACATAAGTGTCCCCATCTCAGTCAATACTACCCCCAACATCACATTTACATAAGTGTCCCTATCTCAGTTAATACTACCCCCAACATCCCATTTACATAAGCGTCCCCATCTCAGTCAATACTATCCCCAACATCACATTTACATAAGTGTCCCCATCTCAGTCAATACTACTCCCAATATCACATTTACATAAGTGTCCCCATCTCAGTCAATACTACCCCCAACATCACATTTACATAAGTGTCCCTATCTCAGTCAATACTACCCCCAACATCCCATTTACATAAGTGTACCCATCTCAGTCAATACTACTCCCAATATCATATTTACATAAGTGTCCCCATCTCAGTCAATACTACCCCCAACATCACATTTACATTAGTGTTTCCATCTCAGTCAATACTACCCCCAACATCACATTTACATAAGTGTCCCTATCTCAGTCAATACTACCCCCAACATCCCATTTACATAAGTGTCCCCATCTCAGTCAATACTACCCCCAACATCACATTTACATAAGTGTCCCTATCTCAGTCAATACTACCCCCAACATCCCATTTACATAAGTGTCCCCATCTCAGTCAATACTACCCCCAACATCACATTTACATAAGTGTCCCCATCTCAGTCAATACTACCCCCAACATCACATTTACATAAGTGTCCCTATCTCAGTCAATACTACCCCCAACATCCCATTTACATAAGTGTCCCCATCTCAGTCAATACTACCCCCAATATCACATTTACATAAGTGTCCCCATCTCAGTCAAAACTACGCCCAACATCACATTTACATAAGTGTCCCCACTTCAGTCAATACTACCCCCAACATCCCATTTAAATAAGCATCCCCATCTCAGTCAATACTATCCCCAACATCACATTTACATAAGTGTCCCCATCTCAGTCAATACTACCCCCAACATCCCATTTACATAAGTGTCCCCATCTCAGTCAAAACTACCCCCATCACATTTACATAAGTGTCCCTATCTCAGTCAATACTACCCCCAACATCCCATTTACATAAGCGTCCCCATCTCAGTCGATACTATCCCCAACATCACATTTACATAAGTGTCCCCATCTCAGTCAATACTACCTCCAATATCACGTTTACATAAGTGTCCCCATCTCAGTCAATACTACCCCCAATATCACATTTACATAAGTGTCCCCATCTCAGTCAATACTACCCCCAACAGCACATTTACATAAGTGTCCCTATCTACTCACGCTCTACAGTCAGGAAGTGAATCAAACTTTCAAAATCTGCCTATCTCCAGTTTTGGAGTCTCAGTTACAACAGATACTCATTCTCGGTTACAACAGATACTCATTCTCAGTTACAACAGATACTCATTCTCAGTTACAACAGATACTCATTCTCAGTTACAACAGATACTCATTCTCAGTTACAACAGATACTCATTCTCAGTTACAACAGATGCTCATTCTCAGTTACAACAGATACTCATTCTCAGTTACAACAGATACTCATTCTCAGTTACAACAGATACTCATTCTCAGTTACAGCAGATACTCATTTCTTAACTCTGGACGTATATAGACTACTATAAGTAAAAATACTCAGGTATCCAATGTATGGTAATTATTATAATGGATCCAAACCATAGAAATGTTATGTAGGAGTGAAGACAGTGGGTTTAAAACTCCTCTCATATATATCCCCTTAAATAAATATATAAGCCAATGTAACTAAATTGAGACATTGTAGTTTCACACCAAGTTTTGATTTCTCAATGGATTTCATGCATACAGCAACTCTTTTCACTGATCTGTGTCATTATAATGATAAGTTTTGCTTTTCAAAAAGCTATCATGCATCTGTATGAGTTAGACATGTGGAAACTTAAAGATAAAAGTCATAAAATGTCAATTTTTTTTGTATTTCTCTTCTGGTCCAACAGTGTGAAGTTTGCTCCAGGTCTCTAGTATTTTCAAGATGGCTAGATTGATATATTGTCACACCAAAGTAAAGATATCAGTGGATGTTTCTATAAGTATGTAGTTACTGTTCAAATGAAAAATGTCATAACCTAATTCAATTAAGCAAAGTCTTGAAAATGCCAGGGCAAGTGACAGATGTCTGATTTGATTTTTTAAAATATTACAACATTCTGACCTTCTCTGGTTCTTACTTTATCACATAACCTACAATGAAATGGGATAGCTCACTGAAAAGGAAAATTTCTCACATTAAAGCAATTCAGTGATTATTGAAAAATGTCACTGTAAACAAAATGCCATTGAGAAATCAAGAACTAGGTGTGAAATGCCAATTTCTCAATTTAGTATATAAATATTTATTGCTATATAATTTATTTATATAAGAGATCACATACTAGAAGGAAAAGTAGGCATAAGTAATTGATAGCTGATACACAAGAGATTTTAAGCAATGCTTCACTTTGATGCTTATTACAAAATGCAAAGAGATTTATTCTAAAGTTATGAATCTACATCTACTTGGATCAGGGATCAGTAAATACCCCCTACTCAAGTTTTCCTTTGCACCGTTAAATTGGGAATAGAGGACAAATGGTTTTCCTGTGTCCTGATATCCATGAATACATGCATAAAAGAAGCACCGCCAGATGGGAAGAAGAAAAATATCTTATATGCAATCTTATACAGAACAAAATACAATTTTTTTCAAGTTTCAAAATAAAACCTTGTAAAATGAATGATCTAAGCAATATCTATATATATATATACAAAGCAGCTGGTATGTGGCAGTCCACGAAACATCTGCTTTAGATGATTCAGAAACAAATTTATTCAAACAAACTGTAAAGCACCTACTACATGAGTGTATATGATTTGCTTACAAAGTAGTTCCTAATGCACTGTTGAGCACACATGTCATGCATGTGAGTGCAATATGAAGGTGTGCAATATCATAAAATATTGCACAATTCTGACAATGTAAAGTTAACAGAAACAAAAAAGAGCATACAATAATTACCAGTACAAATCCCAATGAATAAATGGTGATGTGCTGACAGTCTTTAATTGAATTACGATAATATAATCTGAATTAAAAAATACTGACAAATAAATTTCATCCCAAAGGAATTTCTGGAAACAACAATAATACAACTGATTCTGCTCATATCTTAAAGCATGAATGAAAAATTTCTTGAAAGAAAACAAAAAGATTATATAGTCCTCTACTTGACCTCAGGTCACAATTAGCATTTATAAAAGAAACCATTACCTAATGAAGAAATCATTCTGTAGGGTTCCAAATGTTTACAATATAAAATCTTAGTTATAACATAAGGTATGATACTAAAATTATAATACAGAATGTGGAATACATCAGGTAGGCCAGGTATATATTTATTTGTAGGGGAATTCCAATAACCTGGAAACAAATCCAAATAAATATGTTTACTTCTATTGATAATGGTCCTAATATTAAACCCATACTCATATAGAAAGTATTAGATATGTATCAGTTTTTAACAGAATTAAATAAAAATCACTGATTTTGGTCAGATACACAATGAAATTGATTTTGGACAAGGTCAGCAAGAAAATACAACTTTATATAACCCACAGCATATCACAAAATACAAAAAATAAAAGAAACAAACAAACAAGCAATGAAAATTAAATATACATAACACATTAGCCAATCATAATACATAAGAAGAATGGGAAATACGTAGATGCAGTTACATCCACTTTACCTGGTGCTAACCCTGACTACAGTCTCCTAAAGCATACAAGAAGCTTCAAGTCTCAGGTGAAATATGGCCCATCTTAGCACAGATAGATGAATTTGTTCTTGAGAACAGATGTTCATTTATGCATATCTTGCACTGCTACAAAGCTACTGAGTGACCTGAAAAAGTAGCTTGTTGCACTGTGTATATAAATCCCGCCAGGTCATATTGAGATCTTTGGGGTGATAGGTCATACCAGACCTCCATCCCTTGGTTTGAATAGTTTTGGCAAAATGTGTTGGGAATCACAGAATGGTAGCCATTGAATGCAATTAGAAATACTTCTCCTCTAAAGGCTATAGGGGGAAGTTAGCTCTTTGTGGTGCATTTGAACAAATGGAGAGCTTTGATCTCACATGCTGAGTATTGTAAGTCATACACACTAATTATTCCCAGTCTTGTTTTGACAGTGGGATCCAGGCTACCATATGATAAGTGTTTTGAAATATAACAAGACCTCTGATTTAAAAAAAAGGTCACAGAGCCTAGGTCAAAATAAACACCAAAGACCACAGAGCCAGTGGTTGAAATAAAGGCCACAGAGCCCTGGCTGAAATAAAGGCCACAGAGCCCTGGCTGAAATAAGGGCCACAGAGCCCTGGTTGAAATAAGGGCCACAGAGCCCTGGCTGAAATAAGGGCCACAGAGCCCTGGTTGAAATAAAGGCCACAGAGCCCTGGTTAAGCATGGGGCCAACAGCTACAACAAAGCAAATCAAAATGCATGATGTTTAGGAATGGTTTCCAGTTGATGTGTATTGAATCTTTTGACATTCACAGGATCACAATATCTGCTGCTCACAGTGACTTCAGTGTGGAAAACGTGTGTGCGTGTTTTTGTGTGTGTGTGTGCACACATGCATGCGTGTTGAAGAAAGCTTAGTTAAAGTTAGATAGGTGTAGTCATTATAAGAGGACAGACCAACTGATGCTTAGCTCTTGAAATAGCCTTTCAATAAAAAAAAATCATTTCAAAATAGTCTTTAATATATGTGTCTATAAAAGGTTGATAACTTCTATGCAATATACTATTGTTTGCAGTTATTCAGAATGTAAAATATTTATGTACATTTCCAATTCATTTTAAACAATGTCTCCCAAGAAGTTTACATCATGATCAATGGAAAGTAGAACACAGACCCTTCCGGAATTTTATAGTTTTACTTTATTCAAAGAAGTTTTAATAAACTTAAGCACTGGCCAACCTTTTGCCTTCCCTTGAACAGAGTAAATTTATACGACCATTACAAAGAAAAAGTAATCCTCAGATATACAGACAATTCAATTATAAATGAAATTCACTGCTATTTAAAAATAAAGAAAGGAACAGAAAACACAATTTACACTGAAACGTGGTGTTGTTGTTCTAGGGTTTAACGCCATTTTTCAGCACAAGATAGGCTATACATGGCGGCCAGTATAACTGGTGGAGGAAGAACCCTGGAAAACCCAGGGAAGAACCACTGACCCACGAGAAGCTACTGGCAGGCTTTCCCACGTACCCACGCTAGCCGAGCCTTGGACTCGAAACCACGCAGACAGAGATGAGATGGCAGTGATCTGGAACAGTGAGCGCTTTAGACCACTCGGCCACTCGGGGCCCCCTCACTGAAATGTGAACCACATGATTAAACCTTAAGCAGTAATGGTCGCACACACTATCAATAACATAATTATGCATGAAGCTGAATATACACAACTTTGAGCTAGCTAGACTGATGCAATAATGTATGGTAAGGGAATAACCATTTAGTTTTTGGTGTGTATGTGTGTGCATGATGGGGATTTTTCTTTCCAACCATATTTTTTCTTTCATTACAAGATAAATTTGTTGTATGTATAATGTGATAGAGCAAGGTCCTTTCTTACAAATCAGACCAAGAAAATTTTTGTCAAGTTTTTCAAAATTAATCCTAATCCCTCCCTGCTACCCTTCCACTTTACAAAATGAATGTGTCTGTCCTTAAGAATGACTTAAATTCTGCAGATGTCCTAATCAAATCAAAGCAGTAACCATTGTCAGTAAAATATAGACAGGATTAGGCATTAAATGAATGTCAATTGTGGCTTCATTAAATGAATATGTCAACTGTGGCCTCATTAAATGAATATGTCAACTGTGGCTTCATTAAATGAATATGTCAACTATGGCTTCATTAAATGAATATGTCAACTGTGGCTTCACTAAATGAATATGTCAACTGTGGCTTCATTAAATCAATATGTCAATTATGGCTTCATTAAATGAATATGTCCATTGTGGCTTCATTAAATGAATGTCAATTGTGGCTTCATTAAATTAATACATCCATTGTGGCCTCATTAAATGAATATGTCAACTGTGGCTTCATTAAATGAATATGTCAAATGTGCCTTCATTAAATGAATATATCCATTGTGGCTTCATTAAATGAATATGTCAACTGTGGCTTCTTTAAATGAATATGTCAAATGTGGCTTCATTAAATGAATATGTCAAATGTGGCTTCGTTAAATGAATATGTCAAATGTGGCTTCATTAAACGAATGTGTCAACTGTGGCCTCATTAAATGAATATGTCAACTCTGGCTTCATTAAATGAATGTGTCAACTGTGGCTTCATTAAATTAATGTAAAATGTGGCTTCATTAAATGAATGTGTCAACTGTGGCTTCATTAAATGAATATGTCAACTGTGGCTTCAATAAATGAATATGTCCATTTTGGCTTGGGAAGGTATAACTTATATTACACTTGGAGTGTCATTTAACAGCCTCAATTATTACCCAGCAATTAACAAAAGTTTGTTTATTGTCTACAATTAAACTGAATTAAACAATAATGTGTAAAACTTGCCATGATTCCAAGATTAATCCATCTCTGTCTTAATTAAACTGCAATCACAGATTTTCAGATTTTATTTTTCAACAAAGAAGAAACACCTCACATTACCAACTTTAGTTGTTTCCTTGCATTTCGTGTTTTGGCATACGTGACATGAAAATTAAGACCACCATATCTCAGTATCTAAAATATCTCTATTTTGTTTAGTGTTAAGTCAATCAATCCAGTCTATTTAGTTTACTTATTTATATGAATAGCGATTTAGGTTATTGTACACAAGCTGCTGTAGATATTAAAATTTGAATCTGTTCATGTTATTTATTGAAATACGTGAAGTGCCTTGAGCAGGGGCACACCATGGTAGGCAAACCGTCTCTAACTGCCTTGGTACCTGAAAATGTCAGCAATTTTGGACAGGATGGGGCCAACCACCAGTTCAATCATAACTTGATTTCATGTGTTGTTGCACCATACAAACCCCAACCAAATTAAATGCACATCAAAATCATGTAAACCTTTTGATTCTTCAAACAAAGAACAAAAATTCTGGATTGTTTTCTGTACTGTGGATCCAGTTTTCCTTAAAATATGTGCAGTCATGTAGTCATCAGTCTTTGATAATTCTGCATGCAGGTCTCTATCAAAAAATAATTTAGGATTCTATAAATTATGTTTTCAATTCCCTTTCAGCTGATAATGAAATCAAGGTTTTGATATCTATATTTATGGTGTTAAGACAAAGCATGCATGTTCCTTTAGCCCCTGACTTTAATCCTTTCATTTGCTCTCTCTTTGGATGCTATTCTTTCTGTTTAATTTTACCCCTTTTTTACAATTATGGTTAATTTAAAATAATGACATTTGCATTTAGATGTAACTTGGTGTCCTGCTGTTGTTGTTGTTGTTGTTGTACGGTTTAATGCCATTTTTCAGCACACGATAGGCTATACATGGCAGCCAGTATTAATGGTGGAGGAAAAAATCAGGAAAACCCCAGAAAGAACCACCAACCCACAGGAAGCTACTGGCAAGCTTACTCACATACCCACATTAGCCGAATCCGAGACTCGAACCCACGCAGACTGAGGTGAGATGGCAGTGATCCGTAACGAAAGGTGCTTTAGACCACTCGGCCATTCAGGGCTCCTGCAGTGCATTTTGTAAGTTACCACTCACAACCTATTGCCCCCATCTCTCGATGTTGTGATGTGAACCTATGGTTCATGCTTATTTTAAAAATGATATGACTGCAAATATACATGCAGATAAGAACATTTGATCATGCATTTTTTTTTAAAACTGGGTTGCACGTGGAATTTCCTATCAAATATATTGTTTATATAGTTTTGGGGGATTTAAAAAAATGCATGTATCAATACGAGTACAAATTTCTACATGTCTACAGCAATTACGAGTAAAAATTTCTACAAGTCTACAGCAATTACGAGCACATCTGCCTACATCTGTACTACATGAGTGTACATTGTTTATTTACAAAGTACTTCCTAATATACTATACTATTTTTAGATATGTGTTGTACACTATGAAGTTGTGTAGTATGCAAATCACCTGAAGCCACATAACAAGTGGCACATGTTCATATCCTGTTGGATCTGTTGTGTAATACAACCAATAAAACATGTGTGCATAGCTGCGAACTTCAACATAGTCCCATTCCTGCTTTGGTTCATCAGCACTATGCTTGTGTTTCAAATACCTCAGTGTGTCTGAAATGATAAAAATCTCTTATATAAATGTATTTTCTGACATACAGATTTACCACGCTCAGCCACATATATGGTACACTCCAAATGGAATATGCTCTGGCCGTTCATCCAATGATCGGAAAAGATGTCAGAAATAATACAGTAGCTGCCACTGCATATACATGTTCCTTTATTACACAACTGCAACATCTCAAAACCTTCATAGTATTCATTACAGTGAAGTTTGGTGGGGGGGATAAAATATTACCAAGTTTCTTTTTTTTTTTAAATGAGCTTAATAAAGAACTTTAATTACGGAATTTGTGCAAATAATTCCAATAAGACAGAATAATGCTTTTAAGATGGTTCTAATCTGACAAGCAGACTTCCACGTGCAACTGAATTCTCCAATATTTTCCTCCATTTTACACTGTTTCTCTCCATGTAAGTATCTTCAAGGTTGATTTGGGTTGAAAAGTTGCAAGGTGTTTTGATTTATCGCATCAGTATAAGCCTTGATATAAATATCTGTCAGCCTAGCTAAAAGTTTAGTCTCATCAACAGATGTCTTTGTGGCAGGTTCCTTTCCCTATAATTTAACACTTCTCTATTTTTATCACCCGTCTCATCTATGACAAATATTTTCTTTTGTAATGATGCAGGTTTAACTTTCTTTTGCGTACTGTTTCTGCTGTTATCTTTACTGAATTTTAAATATGCTACATAAATCATGGACACTGAATTGTCTAATCAATACCATGGACCTAGATACAGGGAGAAACTGGGATTATGTGTCTAGTATGTATAGTGGATTGTCCACTCAACACCATGGACCTAGATACAGGGGGAAAGGGATCATGTGTCCAGTATGAATAACGGATTGTCCACTCAATACCATGGACCTAGATACAGGGGGAAAGGGATTATGTGTCCAGTATGTATAGTGGATTGTCCACTCAATACCATGGACCTTGATACGGGGGTGAAAGGGATTATGTGTACAGTATGTATAGTGGATTGTCCACAAAATACCATGGACCTAGATACAGGGGGAAAGGGATTATGTGTCCAGTATGTATAGTGGATTGCCCACTCAATACCATGGACCTAGATACAGTACAGGGGGAAAGGGATTATGTGTCCAATATGTATAGTGGATTGTCCACTCAATACCATGGACCTAGATATGGTGGAAAGGGATTATGTGTACAGTATGTATAGTGGATTGTCCACTCAATACCATGGACCTAGATACAGTACAGGGGGAAAGGGAGTATGTGTCCAGTATGTATAGTGGATTGTCCACTCAATACCATGGACCTAGATATAGGGGGAAAGGGATTATGTGTCCAGTATGTATAGTGGATTGTCCACTCAATACCATGGACCTAGATGCAGTACAGGGGGAAAGGGATCATGTGTCCAGTATGTATAGGGGATTGTCCACTCAATACCATGGACCTAGATATAGGGGGAAAGGGATTATGTGTCCAGTATGTATGGTGGATTGTCCACTCAATACCTTGGACCTAGATACAGGGGGAAAGGGATTATGTGTCAAGCATGTATCTGACACAGGTCTGGTGGAAATATGCTCAATCTAGTGAAACTCTCTCACTGATTTTATTGCAGTGTTGCAATTATATGGTCTTAAACCAAGAAACAGAAACAAGCAAAGTTAAGTAAGATCAACAAATAATTTAATTCTTGAATTACAAAAATTGAAAATTTAACTGGAACATGCAGTATTGTGAATTAAATACCAAATAATCCTAAATGTTCTATCATAAGTCTGAATGTAAACAATATTCTGAATGAATTCCAAGAATTTTGAATGTGCTGATGTAACAGTTTTCTTGACACACTGCAATGATGTAGTCCATAGTATCTTTGAACGAGTCCTGGATAATCCCAAAGCATTTATGACATGCCAACCTTGGAGAATGATTTGAGAACACTTTTTTTCCATTTAATTATTTGCCAACATGTTAACATTGCTCAGTGTGAGTACTAGATTTCCAGGCGGTTAACAGAGATGAGTGCCTTTTTATTTCCAAACAAAACTGTCCAGAAAATAATATCATGATTTAAATTAGACAATTATCATCCAGTCACCACAAAATAGGGAACTGGCATCAAAAGAATCTATTGTTCAGAGTCAGCAATCTTGGTACATTTGTAGCTCACAAACTGTAAGTGGCTAGGTTATGACTGAAAGTCTGTGTATGTGTGTGTGTGATTTGGATTTTTAATGTAGCTTTTTTTTAAAAAATCAGTTGTATCGCTAAGATGTCTGCAATGTGTTAGTTTATTGTGATGTCTAGCACTGAGGCATCATGCCGCAGACATGTAGCATGATGTCCCACCCAGTCACATCCTGACACCAGGCAGACCAGTCCTAACATCTTAATGCTGAGTGCCAAGCGAGGCAGCTGTAAGTACCATTTTAATAATTTATTTCCCAAGAACAAAAAATTAAAATTTAAAAAGAACTTACAGTATTGTGAACTAAATCCCCAACAGTCCTTAAAGTTCTATCACAAATCTAAATGTGTAAAGTTCCAATTGAATTCCAGTGGTATTCCAAACAAATTTTGAATACTTAATGTGCTGAAGTACATTTAGTCTCAGATGTGCTAATGGTTTGAAGCGTCCTTGACTGAATTCACTATAATTCCAAATTAATGTTTTAGTCCAAGTATATTATTGAGCACTTTGTAATTCCAGTGAATAACAATCTGAATAAATAAATCCAACCAAATTAAAAACTGAACCCAACAATAAGACTGATTTTGCTTCAGATGTTAAGGCAACAATGAATAATTCTTAGGTAAACAGGATCATATAACCCTCTACTTGACCTAGGTCACAATGACCATTGTCAGAAAATACACTATAAACTTACCGGTAATAGGTTCTAAGGTCAGAACCAAGACCATATATTTAACTCAGATTGAAGTAAACATGTTTACTACATATCATGATCTAAATATTTAACCCACAATGATAGAAAAATATTAGCTATGTATTATGCTGTTTAAAAAATAAATGTCACTGGTCAGGTACACCATTAACTAGATTTTGGACACACACACCCAACACAAATTAAATATATGTAGCAGAAACACAAATTTCTATATCAGAAGTACTCAAGATAGTTGAAGAAATGTTATGACTCCATAGTCTTAAACTCAGTAACCAAAAAAGCAAAACAATTTTTTAAAAATAAAACCCAACAAATAATTTTAATCTCAAAATTATAAATGAACATTTAAGAGTAAACTACCGCATTATGAATTAAGTCCCAAATACAGTGTAATCCTAAAAGTTCTATCACAAGTACAAAAGTAGAGATTGTTCTGAATGAATTCCAAGAATCTTGTATGCGCTGATGTACCAATTGTTACTGATATATGTATTAGATATTAAAATACAATTTAGTTTTATTTAAGTCATTTGGGTTTATTACATCTCCATTTTTAATTCTTTCAAATCAGTGGTTGGCTTGTGTTATAGTCAAAGTATGTGTACGTGTAAAATTTCATTAATAAATCAAGACTGATTGCTAAGATCAAACCAACAACTATTTTAGAAAAGTGTATTAGTTTGAATGGAGGACACAAAAACATCACATGAAAATAGGAATGCATTTGTCCTGCAGAGTTACCATGCATGCCCTAGTTGTTGAATAGCTCAATAATTTGATAGAGTCAAGAACACGACTGTTGAGTATTTCAGAATTTAATGATTTAAATGTTTGAGTGTAATTTTAGCGATTCAGCTTTTGTTAATTTGGTGTCCCCAAAGAGTCTGTATAAGAGAATGAAAGCACCATATTGGGATTCTTCAGTTATATGCAGCTTTTATAAGAGCTGTGACAAGAAACTGATTTATTTATAATTGTTTATCAGACCAGCAGAGTGAAAACACATTTATTCTAAAACAGACAGGACCTTTGAGGATTATGTAAAATTATTCATGGACTTGAATATTTAAATAATTCAGTTGGATTACATGAAACTTTCAAGGACTTTAGTGCTATTCTACTTTCATGGGATTACCTTAAAGTAAGACATATGGATTTAGAACTGATTCTTCAGTGGTGCTAGCACGTTAAGACATAAACACATAAGAATATTCATTCAGAATACCTTGGGACAATTTCCAGACTTATGTGATATTGTTGGTACAATTTAGGATAATGTACTAGGATTTCATACACTAAGTTATTTTAAATTCTTTCACTTTGTTTAATTTTAGATTTTAAGGAAATAAATTTACATTTTAGACAACTGAATGGATTTTAAGTTGTCTGGTTACTGGTACTTAATTTAAGCCCATAGACATAACACAATAGTCTTGAATAATTTGATGTAGCAAGTATTGATGTATCACAATGATATAATCTAGATGTCATTCAATGAATTCACAATAATCCCAAAAGTGTTTTGTTCAAAAATTAATTAGTACTTAGTGATTCCAATGAGTATTTTAAATAAAAAATTCCTCTCAAATGATAACTGAACCAAACTAAAAGTGATTCCACAAAGATATGAATGAATAATCTATTTGATCTCAACCTACATCTCCCCCCTGACCTTATGACATAACAGCATTTTTTTGAGAAAAAAAGAACAGCCCATAATCATCTTAATGAAAAATTACTCACAACTGTAAACAAGTGCTTCCAGAATCTTCAAAGTTCAAAAGGTAATGTCAACATGTTTACAAAATTATAAATTACCATTAAAATAAAATCTACCATCATTAACAAAAGTTAGCTATCTAAAAATGTTGTTCATTAATGACCATTAGTGTAAACTATAACCTACAACCAAAAGTTCAAAACACAATACAGACATACATAACAAAAACATGATATTAGGATATGTTCTGTGAAGTCCACTAGCTTGATTCATATGAGTGCAGCATTAGCTTTCAGTAGCATTAGTCCCGTTAAGGGTAGTAATTAAATGTGGCTAGACACCATAAGTTTCTTTGCACTACTGCCAATTCCTTAATGTAGGCTATACCACCTGTACCTACAATATATGTACATACATGTATATTGTGGTGAGATCGCAGAACATGAACTTCACAAAATGAAAAAGCACTGTTCTTTCTCAATTTTTACTTGCCTTGATGTATCTTTGGTGCACAGAAGTCCTAAACAGAGGCTGGACAAGTCCAATAAATCAGCCACTCAACCCATGAAAATATTGACTAGTGGTTTTAGGGATGATTTCACCTATTCATTAAAATCTGCAAAAATCAGCAGCCAATCTTGCCTGCATACATCAGTGTACATTTTATACATGTACTGTGATTTCTTGTGCCTGAGGGGTTCTTTCAGTGACATATACATTATATTTCCTAAGTAAATCCTATGTTTGGTGACATGTAAATCCACATGGAGTAACACATCCCTCTGTACTGTGGTCATTTAAATTTTTCATCTATCAGTATCATCATAGATTGGGGGGGGGGGATTGATATACCAGAAATGTATCTTTCATCTCTCACATTATATATGTCAATGCATTTAGACGGCATTTCTTTAGATAGTAAATGACACTGGTTTAATTAGACCATTCTGCACTTTCTGTTGTAGCCAGCTGACAGGTAAGTTCTGCACAATGAAGTTGACATTCACTATTACATAATACCATTGCTGTAATGTTCCTACTGGGAAAATAAAACTTAAACCATCCACTGCAATGTATGCAATGTACAATAAACTTTGATGATTAAAACATCAATTACTCAATGTATGGTGTGGTCCCAGTATAAAGTTTTATTTTTTCTGCAACGATAGAAAAATTGAAACAATGAAAAAATTTGAACAAAAGTTTTGGCCCAGAGCACATCAAGTTTTTGAGCAGTGGTTGTGATAGTCTAATAATATCATTGTTTAAGGGATTCATAAACTTTTCTCAAAATAGTTTTGGGACCCAAATTTTCACTGACCTTGCGGGATTGTCAGGATTGATTAAGAGTTTTAGGTTTCTTTTTTCCCCTGCCACAAGCCTGTGAAAGTCCTCATTTACAAACATACCAGTGTAAACTGGCCAAGCAAAAGTAAATTACAGTATTTAAAGAAAGGGTATTATTAGCGATTGTAACATAATTAATTCAAGCTTTATTTCTCTCTACAGCACCGTCTTCGGTCCTTTAGGGAAAAGGGATAAATTATGAGGAAAGCAAACGCGGATGATGATTTCAAAAATGAACAAGACGTACAGTACAGAGTGTTTGGTATTTTGTGTGGATTTGACACACAAAATAGATTCAATGGCGGCTAGCATATTTGTTGCGGAGTCCTGGAAAATACTCCAAGACTCAACCCCATGCGGACAGAGCTGAGATGATAATGATCTAGACAAACAGACATTGACACAGAAATTTTTTATCTTAAGTCGAAATTGCATTGTATAATAAGAAACATTAGCGCCTTCGAACCTTTCATAACCGACTAAAAATTTGTACACATATATTATCTGTAAAGAGAGGCGCTTTAGACCACTACGGTAGGCCACCCAGGACCCACAGAACAGGGAGAAATAATTTTTTAGAAATATTATAAGGAAACAAAGTCAAAATTACCTGCATTTGATGCATGAATCATCGTAACAGAAACAATGAGAATAATGACAGACGACGTTTTCGTGAAACACTCCATCTTGTTTATCATGTGATAAGGATCACGCGAAGAGAGCATAGTCTGGTCCCCTGATGCTTTATAATGCCTATTTTGCGCAATGTTAATATAATTTCCAGGCTGGTTCCCATTTTTCCATATGATTAGGAAAGTGTGTCCACCAGTTGTTTTGAGAGAGTTACATATATAAGGTGAAGTCGTTTGCATTTGAAACATGCACAGTGGAGAGAATGTTGGCATACCTCTATGCTACTTTGTTGTAATGTAGCTGACATTTCATCATACCTCTATGCTGCTTTGATGTAATATGGCTGATATTTCTTTAGATATTGTACTTATAGAAATTGTACAGGCTCTAAGCACACTACTAAAGTGTAATGACTGCTCCCTTGTGCTAAAAAAATCATTATGAATTAGTCTAAAATACACTATCATTAGCACCTATTAAAAAAGTGAAAATGAATTTTGCTCAGTTAGACAATACCAGTTTCTGAATGTGCAATGGATGAGTTACCTAATATATATATATAAAAAACAACAAAAAACAAAAATAAAACAAAGAAATTATCGGCTCTTTTTATTTTACAATTTACCTCAGAAGTCCAGGAAGTGGAATCGGATCACAATTAGTACTTCCAGTTCAGTGTCCATGAATGTAGTTCTAGTCTATTTTTACAGCATTTTCCCCTCTCTCATTCTGGTGGAAATAGAAGAGTTATATTTATGCATTTTTTGGGTAGGAATTTTAAGATAATTGTTTATTCTTGAGAATATGAGCTTAAGGTGTAGTTGTCTGTATGAATTTCGGCGACAGGGCCTTGGTGATGATCCGGAAGTGAAATATGTGTTCCATTGCATGTTGCTTTGTTTACAGTCTAGTCTCTCAAAACAAAATGCCGGTGAACCTATGACAAGAACTTCACCGTGGAGCCATCTTTGAAGGTATTTTAGATTAACGTATGATCTGTATTGATTTTCAAACAGTGGAAAGTTCAGTGATGATAAACAAATGTAGAGAATATATAGTGAATGCAATTGTGTTCTGGTTCCAAATGAAAATGACCAAGTGATAATAGCGGTTTTTTGAAAGGTACACATCTGGAGTAAGGCCAAGCTGTATACTCTATAACCCATATTACACCCATCAATCACACACCAAAATAAAGGGAATTAAAGGTTCTTTGAACAATACCTAAGATATACAATGTCTTTTTTAAATAGTCAGGATAACAAGTGAGGAAACTCGGGGAATTTCATTTTCTTTAAAATTCTAACCCTCCCAGTGCAAAATACGAAACTGTAGAGCGCCACCATAACAATACACTGTTGACCAAAGCTGCATACAGTAATTGATCAAAGAAGGCCAATAGTATGTATAAAAAGCGGTGACATCTATAAAATAGTATCTCACATAATCGAAAATTGTCTCCACACCCATCTCCAATCAATGAAAAAAGTCCCACTACCCATGGTTGTCATTTCCTGTGATCGTACATTTCTTTTCGCATCTCTACGATGGCCGCAAGTGGCGCTAAGATCAACCACACCGAAACAGATGACGTTATAAACAAAGGAAAGAAAAACGTGGTACTCATAAATAATATATCACGGAAGAAATATCTGAAGCCATGAATAGTTTTAAGTTTTGAATTTTGCTACGGATATAATGATGATTCACTACTCAATGAACTTTTAATAAAACTTAAATTGTTTACGAATTATTCCAGGATTTGTCTTTAGGGATCCGAAACCGACACAGCGAGGATACGCAAACTCCCCGAGAGGTAAAAGCGGAATTATTGCTATTATAAGTGGCAGAAAAGTGTAATCTATACATTTCATGCCAGAGCTATAGTATAGCACGTGTTAAAAAAGATATTTTGACTACTAATCTAGTTCTTCACTTGTTCAAAATTCTTGTCACAAAGATCAAGATCCATAAGGATTAAAATCAGAGTACAAACACAAAACATACTGAAAATTTATTGATATTCATCACTTATTTTAACTAGTTCACATGTGTTGAATGACCTTGGTATTCCGCAGTAACTATGGCCGGGTACTCAGAGCGCTGTATTAAATTACTCTCGTTTTATTTTAATAAAGCTTGTAAAGCGGTAGTGATTGTTCCTTTTTTCTCATCTGACATGTTTTGAAGTTTGAAAAGATCCGTCTGCTCTAACATTTTCCGTCGTATACGATCCATAGTCCAACAGCTAGCAAGACGTATCACGTGATATTTTTTGTTGTTGTGGAGCTACCTCTTCCTAGCTAAATAACGACCTTGTCTAGCATGTTTCCAAGACCCTTGTCTAGCGTGTTTCCAAGACGGCTGACAGGAGAATGAGAGAGCAAATGTTCAGGAATATCTCACACACTTAGCAGCCCACATGAACACTCTTCCACAAATTTAAATTTAATTGATTATACTTACTTTGCTGTCTTTATTCTTATCGAATCAAAATCTTACGAATGGAAAATCTGAAAATTTCACGAGCCGTTCAGCTGATTCGAATACGATGGAAGCAGGGAATGCCGAAATCGGATTAGGTTCAAGAATGGTTCTTTTTCGGATGTACTAACAGTGAAAAAAAGTGTTTAGATAGCTTCGTTTTGTTCAAGATATTTATAATCCTTTTAACCAATTTCGGCACTCCCGACTTCCATCTCATTCCTACCAACTGAAATGTAGGTCAACGGAACGTGAAAACACGTCCATTTACTTTAGTGACAATTTAACTTTATTCTAAAAAAGACACCAGAGACAGTAAAGTCCGCCTAAATCAACATGACTTTAATTTGTGGAAAAGCTTCAATATGTGCTGCCGTGTGTGGGAGAAGTTCTTTAAAATTTGGCCTCTCATGCTCAAAGAAATTAGTTTTAGACACAGGCCTAGGACTGGTGACTTTAAAAAAAAAATCACAGGCCTTTAAAAAAAATCACAAGCCCTAACTGAAATTCCACAAGCCTGGGGTTCAATTTCCATTTGCCGAAAACTTTCCCTTCTTCTAATATTTTTTGTTATACAAAGTTGCAATTGCTACATTTCAAATCTAAATTCAATAGGGTTCAATAAGGGTTTGACGGTAATGCAAGTCTCATTAGTGTTCATCATTACAATCACTAGAGCCTGGATGGTCCTGGTGTTCAAACTTCTTCAGTGCATTCAATATGTCGATATGTTGTTTGCAGTATGTGCACATAATTAATTGCCACCCACTCCTTATTTCTTTTGCTGGCATGCTTCACAACTCAAAACTCCATCAATCTCGAGTTCTGAAATTTACTTTTGTTGTTCTTTGCTGATCGCTATATCCTTCCTAAATCAGCTTAAAAATTAATCACACTTGAGCACTATTCTGACAACTGAAATGATCATGCTTTGGGTTCTATACATACAGTAAAATTCGACTTCAAAGAAACATTGTCTCTGTTCACAAACTTTTCAAAAATCTATAATAGAGAGGGCTTAAACATTCTCATTCATGGCAATGATATGTAATAAAAGACCGAGAAACTCGTGTGTTGCTTAATATTTTAATAGGAATAGAATTGGTCAAATCACCAATAAGTGATGTAGAACCTTTCGACATGAATGGTTCATAATTGTCCATAATAAAATCAGACAAACGTTTGTTTGACCCAACAAATGTTTTGCTTCCAATATATGGCCATGACCTTAAACTCTGAGAAACAAGAGCATTTGGAACAGCTCTGTGTTTATTCTGCTGCTTATGTTTGAACTTAGAGCAATCAAACGTAGTGCGCACTATGTTCTTGCAATAAGTGCATGTAGGACGAGATAAAGATTTCTGATCAGTGTTATCAAAGTTTTGATTCTTATAAGTTGCCAGATTGAAATTTATAAGTACTCGTGCGAGACTGAATCGGTTTATTCCTAAGAAGCTTCTGAGAGAACAGCTTACTAACATGAAATTTTGCGAGTCAAGGAATATTCATCAGCTGTACGAGCGTCATTTTCCAAGGTATATACATGATGTTCAAGGTACATCTTGACGTCACTATGGATGGAGTTCTTGAACACTTCGACTAACATGAGTTGTAAAGTTTGTCATAATCTTTATCAATCTTTTCAGATGCACATCACCTGTCAAATAGCTGGTGTGTGTGTGTGTGTGGGGGGGAGTTCTTAGCAAACTCGACATGGGCTTGGCTATTTTTTTATTTTATTTTTTATTTCTCTTCTACTTCCGACACCTCGATCGATATGCCTCAGGTTCCAACTCACAACCCTTGATGATACAGTCCTTGACCAGACCATAATAGGCACTTCCTTCCACTGGCAGTGAAGTATAAACTTCACAAGCATTGCCAATACTTACACTCTGTCATAACAAAGTCTAGTGTACTCATGGCCATTATAAATTCTCGGATATTTTTTCAATATGAAACATTTTGATCTACGCCTTTTTCTGTAAAAGGGGGTATTGATGTTATATTTTGGTAACATAAAAACCTGAACATTCGTGAGATAAATGCTGTTTGCTTGCCTGTTCCATTTCTTGAAATTTCAATATCATTTGCATCTCACTGTCTTCCTTTTGTATCTTCATCTTCCTCTTTTCTCTACCTTAATGTTTCTTCTCTGTCAAGCTGAAGTTCCTAAGCTCTTTTTTCCGTCTGGCTTTTCAATTTCAAGTCTTTTAATTTCATTTCAGAGCTAGATAAAGACTTACTAATTAACTCCAAAGCACCTCCATCAAAAATTTCCTTTCAACCAAATACGTGAGCAAAATATTTTTTATTTTCTTGTATTAACAAAAACGATTTTATGTCCGAAAGATAATTGCGGCTGGCAAGCTCAAGCAACTCATCTTTCCTTTTTTTAAAACCCGTGTCGGACTGGAAACAAAACACTCCACCCCAGATGATATCGCGAAAGCTTGTTGGTTTCACTTTGAAACTCAAAAGACCAGGAGCACAAACATTTTCGAACTAAAAATTTAAATTTCAAAAGAATTTTAATTTGTCTGAAATATTTCTAAAATTCTCATCCCGGACGAGTCCACAAATTATGTTTCGACTCTATGGTCACACACTAAGTAACAGAAACAAGCAAAGTCAACATGTTTTGTTTTCATTTTCAAAGTTCAAAAACAGAAATATACAGTATTATCAAAAAAATCCAAAACAATCCTAAAATGTTACATTCAATTCCAAAAGAATTGAATGCTCCGAATAAATGTCAGATCCTATAATGTACGTATCCCAACTGCATTGTCCAGAATTCCTTTGAGCAATTCACAATAGTTGCAGAATAAAATTTTAGTCCAAAAAACACTTTCTATTTCCACTGAATAATCGTAGCAAATGTTTTCTCTCAAATTATCTAATCACAAAATTAAACACATCTGCAGACCTACTTCAACATATGAACAAAGAATCCCAGAAAGGAATAAATCCAAAATAAGAATGAATTTGATTGCTCAGTTTTCTCGTTTTATACACCTTCAAGAGTCTGTCTTATTATACCCCACGTGACAGATCGTACTACTCAGTCTAATTTTTCAAAATACCTATTCATGTGATCTAATCCATCCAATGGAAATGAACTTAATTCTTCTGATAACTCACCGGACCTAAACCCGTCCAATGGGAAACAGTTGAAACTTGTCAAATATTTGCGAATAATTATTAGTAACTATAAACACGTACATAAACATTTATTTATAGATCCTATACAATTTTATATTTGTAATATCTTAAAATAGAACCAATGCACGTTCGAAATTTCAACTAAAGATGATCACTACAACTTACAGTCATGAATACAATTTACAGAACTTTTAGAGATACATAACAAATCGAACATTTTTATATCAGATTTTAAAATTAGACTTAAAACAGAAACTATTCTTAAGAATTTGATACCTAAATAGGTCCAAAAATAACCACAACAAGGAATGTATATTTTTATATTGTACAATACTTTTGTATTGCTATTCTCGTGAGTTTGCTACAAATAATGAAATAAAAGTATATTGGTTCAGTTCATCTTTCTTAGTTCGGAAATTTTCAACAGTCACTCAGCACCATCGCCATTATGCTCTAGTTTCTCTGTGCTTTCTCTTTCTCTACATAGTGAAGGACCATGCCACGAGTCAGCGAAAACATTGTAGGCAAACCAATTTACAGAGGGCTCAGTCCGACCACACCACATTCTTGATCTTGTGTTGTAAAAGACGCACAACGATACTAGTCCCAAGGTACGCGCCTTTGTGATCTTGAGATTTACAATCCAATATTAGATAATATCTTTACGCCGACCAACTCGACAGAAGTTGACGTATGTTAAAAGTTTTTAAAAACTTAGCTAGCTCCTTTACAGTGTTTGTTTTCATGAATTTTTAATATGAATCTAATATGTCGTAAAAGAATTCAAACTAAGTAAAATTCTTAATTTTTATATATAAAAAAAAACGTGTTGCTGCAAAATGTCGCCTGTGCCTATAAGAGCACTGGCGTTGTCAGATCTTCAGTTTGGGAGGTTGTGGATGCTAAACATTGCCTGTTCGTATTGGGGCACTGCCGTTGTCAAATCTTCAGTTTGGAAGGTTGGGGGTTCTAAATGTTGTCAAGTTTTCAGTGTGGGATATATGTAAATCTTGGACGTAGTCCACAGTACCATCATGCCTAAACAGACCTGAACGGTTAAAAAAAAACAACAAGAAACACCGTAACGTATACCATCCTATACAAAAGTAGAGAATATCAGCTGTATTTTACCATTGAGAAGTAGAAGAAAAAAAAACACAACAAAAACCAACCAACCAACCAAACAAACAACAAAAAACCGCACAGAAAAAACAAACAAACAAAACAAAACAAAAGGTTTGTAGTCAAAATACTTCTTGGCGAACACAGCCCAACCCAACTATTTAATGAGAATGTGTTCCTGACCCACACCAGTAGCAAAATAAGTTACCAAATGCAATCTGCTTATCAATACAGTTCATATATAATCTTAACATTCAACCCCCTTGGATAATTAGCATCCAGTCGGTGAATCAAATATGTTTTTGAAAACATGCGCCATTTCCGAATTAACAATATCAGTTGTTTAAAACGAAAATTCTTGCGAATTGTGGAAGTCGTCATTGAACTGTGCGCAGACATGATATCGCAAAGATGAATCGATCCAGTTATTTATGTCTGATCTGTGCTTGTTTAAATACTGAGATGCCTCCTGAAGAATTTGTCCACAGGCTTGCCATTCGTCTGGTTTTATACCAGATAGTCCGTTTTTTAAGCTTACTTGTCCTTTTTTAAGATAAACATTTTTGTCTATGTGCCTAGGAGTGTCTTGAGATCCGCCAGGGAACACTGTTTGCCCAACATTTCTTTTTACCAGTTTTTAAATAAATAATATTAGATGTTACATAGTTAACATCATATCTCATCTTAAATGTTTCTTCGGTGTTATTGCTACCGAACTAAGTATTAAAATTTTTGAAAGACCAGTGTGAACATATGAGTCTATTGTATTTAGTTGTTGAACCATGACTTTGAAACATTTAACAACGCTTATGTGTCTTGAGGGTATAAATAAATAGTTCTGAACAATTAACCTCATTACATTTTTATTGTGTTTACTTGCTAAAGTGACTGTATTACATGTCTTGATTGTAATTTTGAAGTGTGTGTGTGTGTGTGTGTGTGTGTGTGTGTGTGTGTGTGTGTGATTTGGATTTTTAACGTAGCTTTAAAAAAATTTCAGTCATATCGCTACGATGTCTGCAGTGTGGCAGTTTTTAGTGATGTCTAGCACTGGGGCATCATGTCGCAGACATGTAGCGTGATGTCCCATCCATTCACATTATCCTGATACCAGGCAGACCAGTTCTAACACTAACTTCGTAATGCTGAGCGCCAAGCGAGGAAGCTGTTGGTACCATTTTTGTAAGTCCTTGGTATGACTCAGCCGGGTATCGAACCCATTACCTCCCGCATCCAATGCGGACGTAATTTTGAAGTTAGTAAAATTATTCCTCAAAAATATGTTAACGTGTCTTTCTGCAAGGCCTACAAAAATATACATGCTCTTTGCTGTACTCCCTTTATCAAATCTTCATTTTCGAATGCATGTAAGCTTCTCGTGTTGTGAAGTTCTTCCATTTTGGAAATTTGGTAAATCTTGCACGTAGTCCACAATCCCATAATGCTTTCATGTAAATGCTTGGGTTTAAAAAAACCACCCGAACTAATGAGAGTGAAATAGAGTCACATTAATGTTCATCACTAGTTCAATAATCAGTAGAAATTAATATAAAATAGTAAACACACACACACACACACACACACACACACACACACACACATATATATATATATATATATATATATATATATATATATATATATATATTATATATGAGTCCTGCAAATACATATTATAAATGTAGTTTGAAAGGTATTTCGCAATAACAATTTAAAGTAATTACATAAAGAACTATCTGAGAACACGAATGCCTACAAAGATGACGGCCTCTGTATATAATGGCATGCATTTCTGTCATAGACTGGTTGTTCTTTCGGAATACTCGGGCTGGTTGTTCATTAGGAATATTCGGTAAGTAAGAAGAAAATGAACATTTCGTTTGGAAAATAAGGCGTTAGTAGTACAGTGAGGAAAGAAAGGGCCCAAATAAGGAAAAATAAAAATGTGAGTTTGTTCGCACTCTAAATGAAATAATATATTTTTAGGAAGGAGAGGGTGGCTGATTGATAAACGTTATAACACGAGTTATATAATATCCTGCATCTAGTTGTCTATTATCCCGCAAACAATTATCTTCTATCAACATTCAGTCATCTACTATCCAGCAAGCCAATTAATAACTATCCACTTCCAGCGATTTACTATTTATCAACCAGTCATCTACTACCAGTACCCATTCATCTACCATACCCCTTAATTAAGAGCAACTACAATTACAACAATTACAACACTCCTATCTCTTGACCTTGCCACATAATTATTTATATTTTAATCTTATTTTTTACTGTTCCGTTTTAAGATACCTCTTTTTCGCCCTCCTTCTCTGTCTCAATCTCTATACGAGTTCTTTAACAGCCTAATTGGGATATTAGTTAAAATAGTGGTTGGATTAGGTAGGAACATAATTTTAGTTTTGCTGATAAGGGATTCAAAAGGCATTATATAATGCTTTTTTAAAACCCCACCTTGTGTGAATGGTATGCAGTTTTGTCTGCAACAGGAGAGTAGTGAAGGGTAAGAATAATATACAAGGAGGTTGATATTTGAACTTTATCTTTTAGGGAAATAACAGGGTACCTAGGTAGCAGTTGACTGGGTGCTGATAGTTTATAACTGGGTGTTGATAGAAGTAGAAGAAAAAGAAATATAAGAGCAAATATAGTTCCTAGACAGGAAAAGAAAATAGTTATATCCTTTTCCTGGAGTGGTTGGTTATGAAGGACTTCAGTACATCGGTCAGACATGACATTTTCGTATTTTTATAACCATTCGTCATACAATGAATAATTACCACGAGCATTGTCATACAATGAATAATTACCACGAGCATTGTGATTAAAAATTTACACAGGAACTAACTCTATAGTGCTGTGTACAACTATTTGGAGCTTTGCTTGAAAATGGAATAGTTTTTAGTGACTCTCTTTGGAAATCAAATGCGTTAATTAGGCTTGAAATGAAATATTGAACACAGTGTACGCATCTGCTGTAAATATATCAAGGTCGAGTTGTGGAGGGTACTGAGACGTATATGTTATAATGACACTGAACTTCAGTCAAGCATACGTTCTATATTGTTTGCTTGAACCGCCTAGTCAGAGGAGACGAAATCAAAATAGCCACTTGACTGTCGGAAATTAACACTATAAAAGAGGGGTTATGTTGTATCAGTGTAAGAGCTGTCATTTGTACCAGAAACGAAACTGAGTACCTTATTTAAAATCTTACATGCATGCTTTCTACAAAACTCTACTGTAACTTTTATTTTATTGTGATTGTAATATGATTTTTTTCTGGATTGCCACTGTCCCATGAAAATTCATAAAAAACCTGTCTAGTAAGACCTTACCGTTTCCTAGCAATAAATGAATAATATCAATGGGTAAAGAAGTCACTGTTTCCACATTCACAGTCACTGAGACCAAGTCTGATGTCAAATTGACACAGTGGAGATAAACAGTAAAACACCCGCACTCTACTCCCTGAAAAAGATCACTTTCACAAGAATTCTCACACAAAGGCAACGTACCTGATAACAAAAGACTCAGAGATAGCGCGCCATTTCTTCCTATTATAAGTGTACAAAGGAAGCGATACAGATTTCTGATCTGTTTTATCAGAAACCTGATTCCTAATAGCTGAGACAGATTGAGGTTTGGAAATACTCGTATGCGACTGAGATAAATTGTCCACAGAAAGCTGTTGAAAGCAATACTTACTGATAAATGAAACATTGTGAGACAAGGAATAGTCATCAGTTGTTCGAGCAGCATTCATAAAAAATACCTTCTGCTCATCAAGATCGGTGGTGACATCACTATTAATGCAATAAATAAATATTTAATTTATTGTCCAGGGTTATCGCAATTTCGATCAACATTCTTGGCTGAGCACCAACAATCAAATAGTTGATCTTTCTCCCTAAAAAAAATTCGACATGGGTTCTTCCAGTTTCTTTCCTACAGTTCCTAAACCTTTGTCAATATGCCTCTGGCACCCATAGCCCTTCAAGATGGATTCCCTAACCCCAGCACAAGTAGTGCTTTATTGTACCGACAATGAAATATAGACTTCACTAGCTTTGCCAATAAGCATACTTTGGAATAATAAAGCCCAAACGCTCTCGCGGCAATTGCAATTTTCTAGTTTTCTCAAAATGAGAAACGTATTGAATTACTTCTTTTTTTTTAAAATGGGGTACAAGCCTATTATTTCTGGTAATATCGAAACCGGAACATGTTGATAAAAGAGGAGTGTGCACCGCTTGCTAGTTCTAATTCATTATATGCAATTACATTTCCCTTTCTTCTCTTCTCTCTGAATTTGTTTTGCTCGCTGTCAGTAGTGAAAGGGGCCACTTTAGCGACAATGGGAATTAGCATTAAAAACACCGCCTGGGCCACTTTGGCAACAATGGGAAATTTAACATTACGAAAACCCCTGGGCCACTTTAGCGACAAGGGAAATTGAACATGGGAATAAATCGTGGGTCTGTTGAGCGACAAGGGAAATTGAACATGGGAATAAATCGTGGGCCTGTTTAGCGACAGGGGGAATTGAACATGGGAATAGAGTCTGGGCTTGTCTAGGGACAAGGGGAATTGAACAGGGGAATATAGTTTGGGCCTGTCTAGGGACAAGGGAAATTTAACATTATGGAAACCCCTAATGCTATAAATAGCTATAATCAAGGAAATGCTCAACGACAAAATGGATGTGACTAAAAGTAACGCTAAAATGACGAAATTGTCCCAGAATTTAAAGGAAAATAAACATATCCCCGAAAATTAAGTTACAATGGTTTAGACTAAAATGGATAAAATTAGCAACTACTTACAATATCAACTTGTGTGACGATCGTGGATAAACACCCATGTATCTATTTATAGCTATAATCAGCTGAAATTCCTATGAAATCTCACTATCTATTTATAGCTACAACTTGTGGGTTATTCCTTTGGAAAACCCCACTATCTTTTTATAGCCTCAGCTTGATTGACGTTCCTGTTTATGAACTCTAGTACATACGTATAGCTACAACCTGTGGAAAAGCCCAAGTCCATATTTATAGTCTCAAAATTTCCAGCGTCAGTGACGTCACTGTACTGGAAACTAGGGGATAAATGGCAACAGTGTTCCAAGTGGCTGACCTGAATACGCGCTACTGTAGGTATGTAGGTAGAATGTATCTGTTAGGGATAAAGGGAGTTTTATAGGGACAAACAGAGATCAATACACACACACACACACACACACACACACACACACACACACACACACACCACAGAGGGAAGAAGAAAAAACAAACCCAAAATATACTATTCAAACAGGGAAGAGGAAAAAAACCAACAAATATACTATCCAGACGTTCTTACACTCACACACACACACACACACACACACACACACACAGATCTAAGAATAAAACCAAAATCAAAATATACTATCCATACAAACGTACGCTAACGCATACAAACCCCAAATATACTATCCATACAAACGTACGCGAACGCATACAAACCCCAAATATACTAGCCATACAAACGTATGCGAACGCATACAAAACCTAAATATAATATCCACACAACGTGGCTAACGCATAAAAACCCGAAATATACTATCCACACGGAAGAGAGGGAAAACAAACCCAAAATATGCAATCCACACGGAAGGGAGGGAAAACAAAACAAATATACTATTCATACAAGCGTACGCAAACGCATACAAACCCCAAATATACTATCCACACAACGTCGCTAACGCATAAAAGCCCCAAATATACTGTCCACACAACGTCGCTAACGCGTACAAACGCCAAATATACTATCCACACTCGGGAGGAAGAAGAAGAAAAACAAACAAATATATGATCTACACAAAGTACGCAAACACACACACACACAGACACACACACACACAAAGGGAAGATGAAAAAAACAAACCCCAAATATACTATCAACACAGAAGGGAGATAATATAAACCCCAAATATACTATCTACACATGGAAGAGGAAGAATACAAATCCCATACCTACTAACCACACGTAGGTGAGATGTAAAATAATAAACCCCATATCTACAATCTACGCAGAGGGAAGAAGAAATAAATAACCAATACACACTATCCTCAAAGAAGGAAGAGGAAAAAGCCATAATATACTAACCACATAGAGGGAAGAAGAAAATCATTATACACTATCCACACGGAGTGAAGAAATAACCCTTTATATATACTATCAACAGAGAGTGAAGAAAATAACCCGTTATATTCCATCAACACAGAGTGAAGAAGAAAAAGTTTTTTGAAAACACCTAAGCCCTCACCTGCAATGACCAACTCTGCCAAACACCTACACCCCACCCCCACTCCCAACACTACAAAACCCATTTAACCCGTTATTTTATGGCATCAGTGTGTGATTTAGGAAACATCAAGACACAAAATGATGGATTAATAGACCGACTATTGTTTACCGACTTGCATGCCTAAAGAGCTTTCGTGAAGAAAAACATCCTTCCATTTCACGTCTAACTAAAACATGATCCAGAGGGATAGAGAGAGGTGAAAGAGCACAATTTCATAAAGTGTGAGTAAAAACAAAACACGCCATCCTTATTATACAATGTCAAGACAAGAGACACTTACGTTTTCTTTCTGGTCTATTCTCTTTTAGAAGGTAGTATGAAATTTCACATCAGGGCCAATGCATCGGCTCACATTGTCAATTTTTTTCATTTCCATGTCTTCACTGGCACAAGTTCTTCCTCATCTTCAATTTCTTCTTCTTCTGAATCCCTCTTCTCTTTTTCGTCTTGTTTTTGTTTCTTCTCTTTTCTCGTAGGGCACTCTGAATCCCAGTGTCCTTTCTCCCGACAACGATATTAGGTATCTTGACTTTTGTCTCTCTTTCTTAGACGAAGCAGGTATTCTGGAGACAAATACTCATTTACCTTTGCAGATATAGCAAACTTCATTAGCACTTACACACTTTCGCATGACTCTCATCAAATCAACGACCAAAAGAGTAAGTTTTGTTGCCACTTTCGCCTGTGAATTATGCTTTCGTATGACTTTTAACAAATATTTGACCAGCAGGTCGATCTGTGCTGACTCTTCCATCTTCTTGATCGTTTGAGAGTGGAATGAATACTCTGACGCTAAGACACTGTCCCTATAAAGAGGAATCTGCTGCGTACGAAACCTAGTCAAATGTAATTTTGCAATAAGATGAAACGATTTCATTGAGAAAGTAAAAGGCAATGATGTACCGTATCGCCTCACACAAAACCTGAAGTGTTAGTTCAAATCCGTGTCAGCGATTTCGAAGACGACATAACTGAGCTTTAATCAATGCTCTCCAATTATGCCACAAAACCACGAGTCCTGACTCACGCCAAAAGAAATTTCGTTCGGTCCATAAAAAATAGTGTCACATCTGAGAAACGCAAAAACGAACTTCCAGAAAACTGAGAACGACGGCTTACACCTACAACGTGAAATGTATGAGTTCAAGTAGTGCGTAAAACTTAGTCAAATTAAATTTTTATAGTCAAGACGAAACGATCTCTTTTCGAACAAGAAAGCAGACACCAAGCGACAATGGCGATCCGTGTCACACAACACTTTTCAAAATGTATATTATCAGAGGTTTGTTCTAGCGATCTGCACGGTTAAATTAAATGTTGATGTATTTTGCAATAAGACGGACTCAATTTCCATGGGATCGCCCATGGTACCATTGTTCGTGCATTAGTTTAATATTTTAAAATATTTTTTTATATAAATCGCCTATAGGATAGACCCAGTAAAGCATGGCCATTCTCGTCACTGTGTGAATAACTACTCAAGTCAATTCGAAGTGAACGCGGTAAGAAAATAAGTATAGCCAATGAAATGGCGTACAACAAGTGATGCATTGTTTTGTTCTAGGACTGTGTGGCATAATAATCCCTATGCTCTTGCGTTGTACTGAGTATCACAGTATTGGTTCGCGTTTTCAAGCTGACCATTTTTTTATATCTCACTTAAACATTTTAACATAAACACTCACACTCACATCGGTAGAGTCAGAACAGACGTGTTACAGTATTGAGGGGCATGCTATCTTTTTTTTCTTCAAACTAATAAATTTGGGGTTTGTATGAAGTAAAGAACCGAAAGTACAGTGAACCTCGAGGATGATGACCCAATCTGTCTGTCTATTGATGCGTGTATTTACTTAAGAAGAAATATGACCTCTAAAACACAAAGAGATAAGCCAAGCATGATTAGAATGAACACAACGATGTTTTCCTTCACGCCCGTGTAATTTAGAGTTTCAATCCTCTTTCAAGACAAACTTGGTCTCCTTTTGTAGGGCTTGAAATAAAAAAAAAAGCTGAAAAATCTTAAGCACTTTGCTATAAATAATTTCATCAATAGACTAAGCAACATAAATACCGTTACAACACTAGAAAGCCTTAAATCTTCTATAAAAAGGAATGCATCAAAAAATTAAAGATTAACGATAACTAACCAATGAAACCGAATTTAACAAAGGCAATGCCATGTGAAGAAATGTCTCTCACTTTGGAAAGGTAGGCGATTGTAATCTGTCATGCACCATCAACTTGAAAAAAAATTATAAACAGAGAGAAATCTGAATTCAAAATTCAGTTGTTTTTCTTTCACAATTGTTTCGTTTCTTTTTTGGAACAAATCTAAGCACTAATATAGAGTGGAAAAGGGAAAATGCACATAAAAGCTTTGATATTTCTCAAAAAATGAGGGATATTCCTAACGTTCATAGCCACCTATATATGCTTGGACTTGTCTGTGACTTATTCACAAAACAAGATGTACATATTACTGGTCAAGCTGCAAGTGTGTGCGTGTTTTGGAAAATGGTAAAAATTGGATATATACAATTTTTTCGTGACACTTATAAAGTGAAGAGTCTGTGCAAGTGTCAAAAGCCAAAGTCATATAACTTTTGTATTTTGTACGGCTTGTAAAGATTTCCACTTTAGAAAATGTGAAGTAACACAAGTCATTATCACAAACAGAAGTGGAACAAAGGGGCTTGCAAGAAAGAAAATAACCCAGACAATTGGTGTCATCAAGAGTGCTAGAGACGGTACCCGAACTTGCTTGCTTACTTGAATTAAAGTGATTTTCGCTCCAATGGAGCATGTATCACTGGTTTAATCACGCACCGCGTGATTTTCAATTACTCCTGGGGAAGGAGAGAGAACCTCATCCTCCAGGCTTTTATGTACTCACAGATTACTTTTAAATTTAGCCACTCAGGTGTAGGACTAACTAGTCCTTAACAACCTGACTGAAAGGCTTTAAACATGAGTGGGAATAGTCTCACCACACACTCATTTTTCTTAGTTGGTTTGAAATGCCTCAGGTGTCAACCCAAGTAGTATGTAAAGCCCGCTACGATTGGTCGGCAGCGATAACGTCACATTAGGACACATGGGCGTGTGGCAGGTGGAAATCGTTCCACATTCTGCCACGTGTACGATGTCCGAGCGTGGTAAAGGAGGAAAAAGGTGCTCAGCAAGCCAGCCATGGATGTTAAGTACTCCCCAAAACGCCAGCCCGTGCTTATTTCAAATCAAGTCCCGTTTTTGCTAATAGACAATAAAAAGTACCAATAATGTGTTAACCACCTGTGCAATTAGTTCAAATCTAACGAGACTGTTAAATTTCCTACTTCCTAACGTATCTATCTAATATTAGTACTTAGTGTATATAAAAATAACCATACTGGTCTTATTTAAATTAATATGTCTAAGCGACATATACAAGTTTTCTCACTGTTAGGTTTAACAAGTTAAGTTTGTTGTGGTGTTCCAATGGGTCAAGTTTGTTTCGAGAATAGTTTAGTCAAGGAGGGATACCAAGCCAAATATGGTTCCCTATTTAATAAAAGGCAATCTTTTGGAGCCCTAAAAAGGGCTGTTTTTTTTCTGCTAGAAGGTACCACGTCTCTCTTTCCCTCACGATCTTTCCCGCACTCCTAGTCTCATGATTCTTGATATCAGGAAATGCGTAGCCATGATGGGCGACACTATGAGCAGCGGCTTCTACCAGTTAACTGAGGGGGTATCCAGTGTAGACTTGTCTGTAGAATTGGGGGGAGAACTCTGACCCCAAATCCCCATTGAGAAGGTCTTGGTTTAAAGGTGTCTAGAGATTTGTAGGCAACGTATTGTATGGCTCTTATACACTGCCTTGCTTTATTGACGTCATACAATGCTTGATCTAGCCCCATTTCGGTGTACTTCTCAACGTGGGTCAGCGTCCCCATCCTCCTCCTCCTCAACCGCCTCTATTTCCTCTTCTGGTTCTGATACTAATTCTTCATTTGAGGTAGATAGTTCCAAATCCGCTGCTATGGTGTCTGTCGCTGTTATTGTTGTTGTGGTTGTTATTTCAGCTGGGATTGCCTGTAGTATCGGAGTGAGAGAAGAACGTAGTGCCTCCGATAATTGAGTCTGAGTTTGCCATACCGTTCGTCTAACATAATTGGCCCTTTGTTCTGCCACCACTCTTTCCGGGGTGGGTTGTTTGTTAGGTATAGTCGACTGTTGACTAGATGTTATTTGTGGTCTCGAGGTGGGTGGAGTGCTAACTGGCTGGGTCTGCCTTTCTTGCTCCCGCTGCTGTTGCGTATATTTCTTCCCTCCACACCGAGTTCTGGGTCTAATTATTTTAATTTCGTTGTACCGGAACTTACATTATCCATATTATCACCAAAAAAAAAAAAAAAAAAAAAACAAAAAAAAAAAAAAAAAAAAAAAAAAAAAACGCACGAGACCTAAAAGAAACACTCACTCACTTTTTACTGACCATCACTATTTTAAAAATTTTGATAAGCGACGGAAACGAGGGGCTTAGAGTCACACTTTCTAACCAAGATAAAGAAATCATGTACTTATAGACTCATTTCTGTTTTTTTTCTAACTGACTAACATATCATAGGCAATGGAATGTTATTTCTTTTCGAGAGTATGGGGTAGCCCTGAAAATTTTTTTTTTTTATTTTTTTATTTTTTTATTTTTTTTTTTCTGAACTTGAAGCTATGGCGATCTTTTAGGTTATAAGATGGCGGCCTCCTCTGACGACAGGCTTTCTCACAGGATAAGGTCTGCTTCTTCGGAAAGAGAAGAAGAACTCTTTGGTATCGATACGACAGTCGACAAAGCCTCTGGTCGTATCAATACCAAAGAGTTCTTCTTCTCTTCAAGGAAAATTTGTCAAATTACAATTTTTCGTCAGGTGAAACCTCAAGCGGTTCTCTAATTGATTTATCGATAAATCGTTAAAAATCGTCATTTTTTTCGAAAATTACCAGAAAAATTAACAAAAATCGCATGAAAAATCTCATTTTTGAGCTAATTTTACTGATTTTTAATGAATTATCGATAAATCAATTAGAGAACCGCTTGAGGTTTGACCTGATGATATTGGAAAATTCATCAATTTTCCTTAACAAATTTGACTAAAAATTTTGAAACATTTTATTTTTTTCTGAAAATTTGATCATTTTACATAGTTCTGAGTACCAACTAGCCCATCAAAATTACGAATTTGATCATTTTTCATAGTTCTGAGTACCAACTAGCCCATCAAAATGACGAAATTGATTGGTTTGTATGATTCTAGCCCATCAAAATTACGAAATTGATTGGTTTGCATGAATTTAGCCATCAAAATTCCGAAAAAATAAAATATTTCAGAATAAATATATAATATTTCAGAAAAAATAAAATATTTCAGAATAAATATATAATATTTCAGAATAAATATAATTTCAGAAAAAATATATAATATTTCAGAATGAATATATTCTCAGAATAAATATAATCTCAGAATAAATATAATATTTCTGACCAAAGATCTACACGTGGTCAGGCCCAGTTACCGAAACTTTCATTTTCATTTTCACCAGAATTATTTTGTACTACTTCACCAGTAACGAGGTTACTCGCTAACATAATTTTTCTTAATAGTCTTATGCGAGTACTAATTGTTTTCTTTTCCTCGTACTCGTGGGATAACTCCAATCTAATTTTTTCTACTGCGGCAGAGAAAGGAACGAATTCCTTCATCTGATTATCTTCCACAGTAGCTAGCGACTGGAACATCGCCGCCTGAATCCGTTTCATGAACTTGTATTCAGATGATAGTGTGTGTATTCCTTGGCTTTTACATTCTTGTAAAATTTCAAAATCAGAAACTATTTTTTCAGGATTTAGTTCATCGGATATATTAATTTCATCTTTTCCAAGTTTTTAATAGCAACAATTACATCATTAATATTTTCGTAGTTCATTATTTAGTATATATATATATAAAATAATAAAAAAATATTTCCCCTATGAACATCTATTCGAGTCTTTTAGCAAGTTCAGGAAGGGGTACACAATGAATGAATGAACCTCTATTCGAGTTTTTTAGCAGGTTCAGTAAGTATGCAATGAATTAAGGACAGCACAAACATATATTCAATGAATGAACCTCTATTCGAGTCTTTTAGCAGGTTCAGTAAGTATGTAATGAAATATATGTAATGAATGAATGAAATGAGGCCATTTTCTACGCTCCCCCCTCCCCCAATAATCAGCCCGTGGGTGATACAAAATATGTATCAACCACCGGTGATATGTGGTTGGAGGGTTCTGTTGAGCGTCGGGGGGGGGGGGGGCTGGCGGTGCCCCAATCAATTATAAAAATCGCTAATATGCGTAACCACCGACGGTTTTCAGTCATGGGATTCGATCCTGCGGCCTCGAGCATCACGGCCAGATGCATTACCAATTGAGCTATCGAATTCATCTAACCATATATGTTTCAAAGGTTATTATATAGCTACGTAAATATTTCTGCGGTTTCTGAATAGATTGTAAATTTCTGTATTAAAACATCGTGTTCTGAATAGACTGTAAATTTCCGTATTAAAACAATGTGTTCTGAATAGATTGTAAATTTCTGTATTATAAATAGCGTGTTCTGAATAGACTGTAAATTTCTGTATTATAAATAGCGTGTTCTGAATACTTGTGCATTAAAAACAGCGGTTTCTGCCAAGATCTTGCACTAACAGCGTGTTCTGTACTACCACGGCACCATCAAACGTTTTACCACCTACAGAGCGGTTTAAATATTTCTGTATTTTTTTAACAGATTGTAAATATCTGCATTAAAAACAGCGTGTTTTCCCTCGATTTCTTATAACAGGTTTAAAAATAACTCGCTATATTGTATGATGGGAAATACGTTTATTTTTCTATTTTGTAAGTTAGTGACCATAAATATCTTTCTTTGGTATTAATTAATTACGACGTAGATGATTAATTAACCAATTACGACCATAAAAATCGGAAATTTACGAAAATAACTATATATTACAAAAGTAATCTCCCTTTTGCATAATTAAAAATTCAGTAGTGTAACGATGAGGCTTTCTGACAAAAAAGGATAAATGGTCAAAAAATGGTTATTAAATATAATTCGAGGTAATGATGATAGTTTATCTCATTAACAATATTGGAAGGTGATTTTCTGCTTATATTTCTTGGAAAAAGTGGATTTATATATATTTTCCGCGACAAATTGTACTGAAGGCGGATTAATATCAAAATATTTCGAAGCCGCGTTCATTGATTGAAATATAATTTCTTCGCCAGTTTCTATGTTTGTAGATTTTACCGCCCTCCTTACAATTGTTTTACACCTCCCAGTATTACCACGTGTATTATTCTCGCTCTGTGTAACAGCTCGAAGATTGGATAAACTATTGTCAATTTTCACGCCGTTAATGTGATCGATCACAAGACCGTCTTTGATCAACCCCTTGTGACATTCGTATGTGAAACGATGACAGAGATAAATTTTCTTTCCAGCAGAAAACAATAGATAATCGTGATTGTTAATACAACCAACTGGTACTTTTTTGTGACAGTGTCTTATCATCCCATCAATATTTGATTCGTAGTTTGTTATTGTAGGATGCTTTGTAAACTTATTTTGCTCCATTATACAATATTATTTGTTTAAATCATAATTTGTCTGAAAACTTAGATAATCCTCCACGGATTTTATAGCGTTGCTATTGACGTTATTTTTTTGTCATAATATCTTTTAAGCTCTCTGTATCGTTTACCACCACAACACGCACACAACTGTGTTTTTCCTCGCACTCCAGCACCACATCGCAGACATGGTATTGGTCCTAAGCTTCCACGGTTAACGTTTTGTATGTTTTGTCCGCAGAATTCCTTTTTACAGGATTTATTACAACGAGTCAATGAACCCACCATGAGCCATTTGCATTGAGACATTGTATACATAATATTTTAATTTAAATATTTGCTTGAAATATAATATGAACGAATTCGATAGATTATCAAGAATAAAGCCCCTGAGCGGAGATAAATTTAATCTCGACAGAATATCTTCTAACCTACCGATGCAAGATCTGGTTGATCCGAAAAACAAAGGTTTGATTAATACAATTCACGACGCCAAGAAAGAATTTCACACAGATGGTGCATCTCATGTCTGGTCAACAAAGATATCATCGATGCTATGATGAACGACAAACGAGCAGCAATTATCATTAACTATCTTGATAATCGCAAATATCTTTTCACAATAAAATTTGTCGTGTTGACAGAAACAGATGATTGGATTATACGTGACTAATATGATCCTGTCCACGGTAATAAAAAAACTGTCTTACTAAGTAGAGATTCCAAACCAGGTCTTTTGACAGGTACTGACAAACCGTATTATGAACGAGCATATCCTGTGACAGCGGTTATTTATGGAATCTATGTGATAAATGAAAAACCCAACGTTGATAAACTGGCGCCGATGAAATTTTCAAAAATAAATTGTGTAGCTGAACGAGTAACAGAACATTTTACCGTTTCGACTCGTGGAAACGGTCTAACGGATAAAAGACGTAAAATAATAAATACATGGGAAGAAATGGTTAAAGATACCGGTGCGTCTTACAAAGATGTCGCTGAGTTAGGAAAAAGATTAAAATTTCCAATAACCGTAGCGACGATAACAGGAGAGATTTTGTATGAATCAAAATATAGATCAAAAGGAGCTTCGATCGAAATTATTGATCATAACGCACACGCGTGGACTAACGCAGTAACAATATTTCCACGAGATCGAACTGTTAAAATTTACCGCGGAGACATGTTTGATTTTATTAACAAAATAAGTAAAAACGATCCTGTGTCAGTATGGTTATTTCAGTCTTGCGTGGAAGAAAAAAATCAATTTGATCAGTTTGTGAGACCAAATGGTGTTATTTATCGAACAGATCTTCTTCACGAGAAAATGAAAAATCTTGCACTGCAATATATTGATGATACTGACGAACTATTGAGCAACTGTTTTACTTTTCCGTCAGTTGCGGCTCATTTTGCTAGAAAGAAAAATTCGTGGAAACCAACTCGGTTTGATTTTCTCAATGACATAGTATCCAGTTGTGTCGAATATGGACACGGCGGACTATGGAATACTAAATACAATCACAGAGATGTTATTTCAGTTGATATGGTCGTGGTAAGTTTTCTTGGATACGGAGATTGTTCTGTGTATTTTGAGCGATTCGGTCATCCGACGCACGAAATGACGCGAGTATCAATAAATGGACCATTACCGGATTTTGACCTAACTGGATTCGCTCGTATCGAGTCATTCGAAATGTCTAAAGGACTTCATCCAATTTGTTATGTTTGGTTTGGAAAATATTTTTCAGAAAAAAATGTGGACACCAATGGCGTTATTACGGTATATGCTTGATTGTGCGATATTAATATCGCTGACGATCAGCGAAGCAATTATATCATATTGAAAACAAACCGAAGTTTGGTTACCACAACAAAAGGAGTATTCGGATGAAACTGATTACGAGAAAAAGATTACAAAAGATCTTGGTAGAAAAATAATCGGCAAGTTTACCCAAGGAGGAGCATATGATCACAGACGACTTTGTACAAGATTGATCATGGATGATGCTGACTTAGATTTCATAATCGCTGATACAACGAACAAAACACGTTTATAAGTCGAGAAACAGCTTTCTTTCAAATGGAAATAAACTAGGTACAATTGTGAGCTACATGGACGGTGAGTCACCGCAGTATACTCATTTAAGATCTTCAATGTTAGCATACGTTTCAATAAACCTATTATCGATGATAAATAAGGTTTCTACACTCGCTGTCAGAGTCGCTACTGATTCCTTTTATATAAGTAAAAAATATTCAATACTGTTAGAAAGATTAAGCATAGGCACTTATGCATCGTGGGGTTCGTGGAGAATAAAAAAGGAATATATACTCGATTATTCCGAATCCGCTGATGTTGCGGTTAAAGATACTTACTGTAAAAAATATCAAACATTAAAACTATCGTCGACAACTTCGTTGTTACCGTCGGTATACGATGCAATAACTAGACACAAAACGGTTTATCTAAACGGACCTGGCACATCTTTAAGGATGGGCGAGAAATACATTCCAAGGATTATAATATGGGATGAAATATGCACTGTACCGCTAGAAACACTAAAAACATTTCTTGATTGGTTATTAACAAGAAATACTGCCGTGATAATGTGCGGCGATCACGGTCAACCACCACCCGTAGCTGGACGATCTCCACATGGATGGCTGAAAAATTTTGTTGACCACTTCGAAGAAGTATCTGGTGATCATAGAGCACTTGATACAACGTTGAAGGAATTTAAAAAATTAATCAGACTACAACCGAATAAAATTCAGTGTGAAGTAATGCGCGAGATAATTTCAGAAACACCCATGAAAGACTTTCTTCGCGCGTGGAGACCAAACGATTTGATAGTTGCAAATAGAAAGATAGTTCGTGGTACACTTCAACGGGAGTTGTTTCAGTTACAACAAGAAAAGTTTCCAACGTTGCCAGTCCCGTTATGTTATCGACCAGCAGATGCACGACGGCAAAATATTGACGTTGATATACCAGGACAGACCGAGTCAAGGAAACAGAATCTTGTATTGAATGATATTGTTGCAGTTGATGTTGGTGTTGTTGAAGATGCTCTACGTACTGATAAATCCCCGTGGACGCTTGGATACGCAATGACAATTCATTCATCTCAGGGATTAACTATTACTGATACAGTTGTTTGGAACGTTGATGATCGTATCGAATGGTCGAACTTGGTCTATCTTGCAGTGTCTCGAGTTAGAAAAATATCTCAATTAAGACGAATTGTCATTTACTCGTCAGTGATTAGTGATGACCTCGATCGTCGAGGCCTTGACGAATGTCAAAGCGATATAATAAGAAAAAAAATTATCTGCTTATAAACAGTGTGATAAAAAAACAAACGCGATTTTGATCTTGATGTTGATTTTATTGATGCACTGAAACAACAACAGAATAATCATTGTGCAAGTTGTAATTGTATAATGTTATGGTGGTATCTGAAAAATGATCCAAGACAATTTACCGTAGATAGAAAAAATAACAATCTTGGTCATACACGAGAAAATATCATGTTGACCTGTCTTGAATGTAACCGACGTAACGGAGCTAGTTAAGTGATTTGGGTGGTAATTGTGTGTTATCGGGAATTATCTGTAATTGTTCACGTACAAATCCACGTTGAGGAGCAGTAGAATCCAGTCTGTAGATTGCTGGTCTACCTGAGGATCTTGTTACGGTGGATATCTTGTGCATCGTAATACTCCAAATAGGATGAGTCGCTCTTTTTTTACCACCTCCAAGTTCACCGGGCTCGTATAAATACCTAACAGTGATATTACCTAATAATGGTTGTGCTGAAAAATCACGTTGTTGTGTAGGTATATTTTTTTTAATTGCATTAATAGGTTTCATGTTGGTCGTTCGAGTAATCTCATTATTTAATGCAGTTATCACATTTGGTAATCTTGCCACCCATTCACGAGATCTTTTATCCTGAATAAATTCCTGCGCGTATTGATATCCAAATAACCGCTCAGCAAGTGTTCGATTAAATCGTTCAACAATTGCCTGATCACGATGAATTGCAATATGTCCTCGTCGTATTTTAGTATTATGTTGTTTCATCAACGATGATACTGGACCAAGAAATTCCTTGCCAGGATCAACTTGTAACAGCTGTGGTCATCATAGACCACCTCGTTGATAAATTCGTTTAAAAGCATCGGCTACCTCAGATGCTGTTTTCGTTGATAGCGGTTCTGCATCCTTATATCTACTTGCAACACCAACAACAGTTAGCGCGTATTTGTACGTTTTTTTACGCACAGTATCATGTGGTAAGAACAGAATATCAGCTTGATGAACTTCATTAGGAACACTGACACTAAAATGTGCAAATCGAATTTGCTTAGGTGGCGGTAGGTAAATTTACCATATTGCCTGTTTGGATAACCACGCTTTAGCAGTAGAATGTTTAACCGCTGCTGCATCAGCGAGTTTACTAATTGCTGCTTTACCCTTCCAGTATCCAATTTGTGAATAATAAATCGATTCCATTTATATATTACCAGCCCCTAGCGCTAATTTACCTTTCATCGCGGATCTTACTAACCAATTAGCTAATTTTTCTTTGATATTTTTTATATTTTTTATAGAATCTAGCGCATGAATTAATTTCACATCTGCAATATGCCTATGTTGTAGGTCATTGCTTTTATATGCAACATCATGAGCATGGCATGCTTTATCAATAGCGTTTATTGGTTCCTCGCCTGCTTTTGGTTGATCCCGATTATCAAGCCTGATATCAAGTCGAGTACCAGGACCACAGTAATTATATCCTGGTAGGTGTTTTTCTCCTTGGTATTTAGCTCACGGAGTCCCTGGTAATTTTGTTAATTTTGCTGCAATATCACCTCCGCGTTGCATTTTTTTTAACGCTGACTTTGTTTCTGAATTATCACCGGGAATAAATTTAAACTTCCTTGTACCACACCGCGTACACTTACCCGTAACCGCTGATCTGTTATTTTTTGTGGTAATAGTTGTTAGTGTATCCGTCGGGGTACTTGTCCTGCACCTCACACAATATAAATTCATGGATATTTTATACAGCATGGATATAATTGATTTCTCAGCGACAAGAAAACGAGAACCTGTCAAGCACCATCCTGCGTTACCAAATTCTATTAGAATGATAATAATAGGACCATCTGGAAGTGGAAAGACACAGTTGTTACTCAGTCTTATAATGAGATGGTTAAAGTGGGATAAATTGTATTTGGTAGCCCCGTCAGTTGATGATCAACGATGCTATAATGTGCTTAAGGATTTTAACGAAAACGCGGATAACGATGTTATCGAGTTTATAACCGATATTGATGAAGCACCATCAGTTGATTCCACAGACGGATTTATTAATAATTTGGTTGTATACGACGATGTGATGCTGGACAAACAGTCAAATCCAGCTTGGATTTTTTCTCGAGGTAGACATAAAAACACCGATGTCATTTATGTTACTCAACGATACACACAAATACCAAAAGTCATCAGAGATAACTGTAATATTTTAGTTGTGTTTAATGGAGTTGATACACATACGTTGCGAAATGGATATAATTAAATTCAGAAACTTCTTTTCACGAGCGCAAGCTACTCCGCACGGGTTTATACCAATAAATTTGCACGATCCTAGAACAAGATATCGAATCGGACTTGATAAAATATTTGGATAAATTAATAGCAGCAGAGGGGGCATGACCTCAAGTTGGTTCGTTTTTTGTAATTTCACGAGTTTTCAGATCAGGAAAATAAATGGTCTAATTAACCGGATTACTCAATCATTTATTTCAAGCAAATATTCAGCTCGAAATATTTTTAGTTAGAAGCCTTATTTCGGTTTTTGGACGCTTCCAAAGGTCGGTCTGTTCGCCCCTCTGCTGCTTATGGCCATATAAAATATTAAACAAATTTATGGCATTTTCAGTCCTGTCCAGATTTCATTATGACTAATTTCCATGTTTCTTATTTTTCAATTTTTCCATTCTTCGAGGTCACCATTACTCCTTCTACTGATTTACTGTCCACATTTCCTTTCAAGTACTCTTGGGTAATATTATTATACGCTTTTGTTATCAAAGAAATACACACCTTAATGCACATTGTCGTGATCGGAATTCTTACACTGTTGATAAAAAAGGAAACTTTCGAAAAAACGAATTGAGATTCAAATGTAGTGCTTCTACTTTTTTCTTCTTATAAATGAAATCAAAATATCATTAAAGCGCTCTGCAACATTCTAGAATTAGACGATCTTTTAAGGAGTCTAGTGTTTTTGAATCAAAATCTGTGTGCGCACTCGTATAACAGACAATCTCGGTTTTAAGTTGAGTTTACCACTCTGCTTGAGGAGTTTCTTGAATAAGGACCCAAAATGATGTATGCGTCATGTACAACGACTTGAGCTGCTGATTTGGTGTTCTATTTTGACCCGGATTTCTGTTCGAGAATGTAAACCACATGTACAATTTGTCTTTGCTGTCAAGATACATAGTTACATTATGGTTAAACCAAAGTTCAGGATTGCTAACAACACTACCAATTAACCAAAGATTTGGGATAAATACTGATGCTACAGCCTGTGCTTGAGACATTCGATTCTGTATTACATTTTTATGTTTAATAGGCCGATGATTCACAACAACAGGAAGTTAACCAGTCCAGTTTCAATAGGATAAGAGGCTCTAAGAAGGGTTCCTGTTGAGATTTCTTAAAAATATATTTCACAAGTAGTGGAATTAGCTGTGTGCCCATAATGGGCCTAATATATGAAACAATCGAAAAGTGGCTGCATGTAATAAAAGTATTCTTGGGCCCTTAATTTTATATAGCAAAGTGTAGTGAAAAATATCAGTCTGAATCCTGGTATTGTCAACATATCACATGCACTAACGGTGAACATTCTAAAGGGACATCAAAGACAAAAAAAAGATCAACTTGAGGTGGTGTAGAAAAGGTATGATATTGTAGTGACCTTGAAAATTAAATATTAGAAGCTGACCATACCATTTATTCTTCCTCCTGCATCGTAAACTCTGCTCTATTTTATGGTAAAAAATATTTATTGAGTGCCATTTTTATTAATTGACCTTTAGCTGTCGTATAATTATTTTGTAAATTAATGATGAGTAGAATAGAGTAATATCATAATTTGCAGATGATAGGTATATACAGAATTAATTAATCTAAACATGTGAAAGGATTGTTTGTATACATCGGTATAATTTCCCCAAAAAGTGTATTTGAATGAATGTATTTAAAGAGCAACACAAATTTGAGTATTTTCTGCTTAACATTTTCATAGTTCTAAATTCTGAGTCTAAATTTTCTAACACCAATATATTTGGACACAGAAATTTCAATAAGTTTCGCATTCTTTGTACTTGGACATTTTACAGAGCAATATGGTAGACTCAATATTTGAATTGATGAACTTGAATATTTGAAGTTTGAAATATGAATGCGCAATACATTTAGGCTTGTACCTTTTTAAGCGAGACAATTCATATGTGGCGCTTTACATAGCAGTATATTAAATCTTGAATTAGAAACTTCAAAGGTCATTACCTTTCGGAGCAAAAACTATGTTTATTAGAGCAATACATTGTCCATTACAGAAATACATTTGCACACATATATTTCAAAGCAATTCATTTGGACTCAGAGAGCAATACATCTGATGCTTATGGCATGTGATTGTCACTATAAGAAAAGCATAAAACTGCTGTCAGAAGGTCATGGTAACACATTTAAACGTACTGCACATACCTTCATTGTATGGTCCTACTTTTTCAGTGATATGTCAAAACCCTTGATTCTATGTATTTGTACTTCTGTGGCTTTTACGTTCCAAAGTATGGGTGAACTTTGTAAGGTTCATATAGGGGCCCATTTTCATTCCGTATACTTCAATCATTTTGCATGGGAAGACATATCAACATGGGCTGTTAACCAAAGGCATTTTTATGTCTAGTTGATCCTAACTGATATCCAATATGGCCACCACATCAGATCATCATGGAAATAATATTACTGCAACTCCTCCTGACTGGACGGTCATATCATCATGGGGTTTTCACTTATTTTGGTGTCAGTTTGATCCTAAGTGAAAAGGTGCCAAATCTGACAAGCACATATAGCCGCAATGGTGTCTAACTTAAAAATCTTCTTATGGCTACACCTCCTTAACGAAATGTCTTCTTGGCATGGAGTTATTACCAGAAGACCCGATGGTGTTTAGTTCGTTTCACGTCCAATTGGTGCCAATTCTTCGTCCAATTGTGGCCATAACAATTCTTCGTCCAATTATGGCCATGCAAATCGTTCGTCCAATTATGGCCATAACAGTGGCCAATATAATAATCTTGTTAACGCTCAAGAAATCACTGATGATTTTAATGATCAGCTGTTAAAAAGACGAAAAATAGTTTTATTTTCGATTCGTAGAAATTTCTTTTGGCAAGTAGAGTATCACTATATAGATAACTTGCAGATTTGGTAAGAAAAACGTAAATTGATTCTGGGGTCAAAGGGCTAAAAGGTCAAAGTCATTTTGATTAAAGAAAAAATAATTTGTACACATTAACTTTAGTTCTCCATTACAGACCTGGACCAAACTTACTTGAATGACTTGCACTAAGAGTAAGAAAGAAGCGTGTCACATTTGGGGTTAAAATGTCGAAAGATACTGTCACTGTGACTGAAATAAAAAAATATGGTTTCTGCTAAGTCTACATCACATACATGGACCAAACGTTGTAAATGGCTTGCAATTTGAGGAATGAAGAAAAAAATGTGGTAATAAATGTAAGGGAAAGGTTCAACGTGATCGAAAGAAAATGATTTTGCAACAAATGATATTTGTTCTGCTCAAAGTATTTAATTATTCACATAGAGCTTTATTGAACAAGATGGATGGGTGTAATGCGTCATTCTCTGTACTCTTAAATTAGAATCCCAGTTTTAAAATTGAAAAAATACAATTATTTAAATTTTTTATTCGCAGGTAGATGTACATGATGTTCCAGGGGAAATCTCCCTTTTTCGCCTTTTTCTTCTGGCTATTATTGACTCTTCTATCAAGTGGTAAGTTTCAAAACTTTCAAAATCTATAGAATGCTCACGTCTGATACAAGATTATGTTAGGTTTTACTTATATGTTCCTCTCCTAATAATAGGTCTGTGTCATGTTCGGGTCAACTATGGTTTATTATAGTCTGAGTAGTTGGACGTTATAGTTTGGGTTAGCTACACCGGTATAAAAACCAAAGAATTCTTTCAAGACTGGGTACTTCAGCTTATATCACCTTAAAATAAATATTTCCTTATCCATTTATTATAAGAAGGTGGGACAGAAATTGGTGGACATGTTTGAAGGGACGTAATTATTAAAGCTCTTGAACCATATAACACCTCTTCATCTTTGTCATGCATACGCTATTTTTAAATGTTTTCTGAAGCACGAGTACAATTTTTAACCCAGAGGTAAACATGAGGTAAAATATTATTTCCAAAGTGTGTTTGATCACTAGTATTAAATGATCGGTCACTCAGAAAAGAACACTTTGTACAGATCACCTAAACATAAACACACATCCCCAACACATAAAGAACATCAAATCAAGGTCTGAATAAAATTATGACAAACTCTAGGCTCCAAAACCATGGATACGACACTTAAATGGTTGTGCTTAATGGCAGATTATATCCCCCACAATATGGTGCAATTAACATTAGGTTGATGCTTTCTGCCTGTCATAAACTGGTAGTGTCCGAAGCAAGCACATTAAACTTACTACTTCAGATTCAGAGATACAAGATAATGAAATGGCATGTATTATATGTCTTTGCCACAGTCTTATCACTATTACGTCTAAAATGAAGATCCATATGGAAAAAAATTCGAATTTTGGTACAATGATTAGGCCTGATATAAGTTATACCCGCTTGGTTTTGTCATATTAATGGTAACATGTGAAGAAATAGTAGGAAATGTTGAAAGGCACTCCCCACACTAATTTCTCCAATACTGTTTCAAATGTTAATATAATTATATTAATAAAGGACAATTTAAAGAAACATAATACGAATTATTTAGAATAGTGCGTGTATGTATCAGAGGAATTGTAGTTGTCATGTTACCAAGTCAAGTTGCTAAAAATGTAATCTTCATTCTCTTCTATTAGGAAAGTAAAAGGGACTTCACCCTAAGACTTATTGTGTGCACACTTAAATGAGATTAGTCTGTGACTTTTGAGATTCTCCTCGGACGCAGATGAGCTGTTCCAGTGTTGAAGTCTATGACGAAATGAATTGTGTTGATATATATCGTGCAGATAAAAACATCTCTTACGCATTTACAAGCATGTGTTCTACTTTCATATTTTCCATTATCGTGCTTAAAGTCAATATTATTTTCCTGCAACATCAAACTCCACTTTAATAATCTGAGATTTTTGTTTTCATCTTGCCAATGAAAGCATGGGAGTTCTATTAACCAAACACAATCAATCGGATAAGGAGTTGAATTAAGGTACACTTTAAAGGATTAACCAAACACAATCAATCGGATAATGAGTTGAATTAAGGTACACTTCCAAGTATTATCCAAACACAATCAATCGGATAAGGAATTGAATTAAGGTACACTTCCAAGTATTAACCAAACACAATCAATCGGATAAGGAATTGAATTAAGGTACACTTCCAAGTATTATCCAAACACAATCAATCGGATAAGGAATTGAATTAAGGTACACTTCCAAGTATTAACCAAACACAATCAATCGGATAAGGAGTTGAATTAAGGTAAACATTAAAGGATTAACCAAACACAATCAATCGGATAAGGAGTTGAATTAAGGTACACTTTAAAGGATTAACCAAACACAATCAATCAGATAAGGAGTTGAATTAAGGTACACTTCCAAGTATTATCCAAACACAATCAATCGGATAAGGAATTGAATTAAGGTACACTTCCAAGTATTAACCAAACACAATCAATCGGATAAGGAGTTGAATTAAGGTAAACATTAAAGGATTAACCAAACACAATCAATCGGATAAGGAGTTGAATTAAGGTACACTTTAAAGGATTAACCAAACACAATCAATCAGATAAGGAGTTGAATTAAGGTACACTTCCAAGTATTAACCAAACACAATCAATCGGATAAGGAGTTGAATTAAGGTACACTTTAAAGGATTAACCAAACACAATCAATCAGATAAGGAGTTGAATTAAGGTACACTTCCAAGTATTATCCAAACACAATCAATCGGATAAGGAATTGAATTAAGGTACACTTCCAAGTATTAACCAAACACAATCAATCGGATAAGGAGTTGAATTAAGGTAAACATTAAAGGATTAACCAAACACAATCAATCGGATAAGGAGTTGAATTAAGGTACACTTTAAAGGATTAACCAAACACAATCAATCAGATAAGGAGTTGAATTAAGGTACACTTCCAAGTATTAACCAAACACAATCAATCGGATAAGGAGTTGAATTAAGGTACACTTTAAAGGATTAACCAAACACAATCAATCGGATAAGGAGTTGAATTAAGGTACACTTTAAAGGATTAACCAAACACAATCAATCGGATAAGGAGTTGAATTAAGGTACACTTTAAAGGATTAACCAAACACAATCAATCGGATAAGGAGTTGAATTAAGGTACACTTTAAAGGATTAACCAAACACAATCAATCGGATAAGGAGTTGAAATAAGGTACACTTCCAAGTATTATCCAAACACAATCAATCGGATAAGGAATTGAATTAAGGTACACTTCCAAGTATTAACCAAACACAATCAATCGGATAAGAAGTTGAATTAAGGTAAACATTAAAGGATTAACCAAACACAATCAATCGTATAAGGAGTTGAATTAAGGTACACTTTAAAGGATTAACCAAACACAATCAATCAGATAAGGAGTTGAATTAAGGTACACTTCCAAGTATTAACCAAACACAATCAATCGGATAAGGAGTTGAATTAAGGTACACTTTAAAGGATTAACCAAACACAATCAATCGGATAAAGAGTTGAATTAAGGTACACTTCCAAGTATTAACCAAAAACAATCAATCGGATAAGGAGTTGAATTAAGGTACACTTTAAAGGATTAACCAAGCACAATCAATCGGATAAGGAGTTGAATTAAGGTACACTTTAAAGGATTAACCAAACACAATCAATCGGATAAGGAGTTGAATTAAGGTACACTTTAAAGGATTAACCAAACACAATCAATCGGATAAGGAGTTGAATTAAGGTACACTTTAAAGGATTAACCAAACACAATCAATCGGATAAGGAGTTGAAATAAGGTACACTTCCAAGTATTATCCAAACACAATCAATCGGATAAGGAATTGAATTAAGGTACACTTCCAAGTATTAACCAAACACAATCAATCGGATAAGAAGTTGAATTAAGGTAAACATTAAAGGATTAACCAAACACAATCAATCGTATAAGGAGTTGAATTAAGGTACACTTTAAAGGATTAACCAAACACAATCAATCAGATAAGGAGTTGAATTAAGGTACACTTCCAAGTATTAACCAAACACAATCAATCGGATAAGGAGTTGAATTAAGGTACACTTTAAAGGATTAACCAAACACAATCAATCGGATAAGGAGTTGAATTAAGGTACACTTTAAAGGATTAACCAAACACAATCAATCGGATAAGGAGTTGAATTAAGGTACACTTTAAAGGATTAACCAAACACAATCAATCGGATAAGGAGTTGAATTAAGGTACACTTTAAAGGATTAACCAAACACAATCAATCGGATAAGGAGTTGAAATAAGGTACACTTCCAAGTATTATCCAAACACAATCAATCGGATAAGGAGTTGAATTAAGGTACACTTTAAAGGATTAACCAAACACAATCAATCGGATAAGAAGTTGAATTAAGGTAAACATTAAAGGATTAACCAAACACAATCAATCGTATAAGGAGTTGAATTAAGGTACACTTTAAAGGATTAACCAAACACAATCAATCAGATAAGGAGTTGAATTAAGGTACACTTCCAAGTATTAACCAAACACAATCAATCGGATAAGGAGTTGAATTAAGGTACACTTTAAAGGATTAACCAAACACAATCAATCGGATAAAGAGTTGAATTAAGGTACACTTCCAAGTATTAACCAAAAACAATCAATCGGATAAGGAGTTGAATTAAGGTACACTTTAAAGGATTAACCAAGCACAATCAATCGGATAAGGAGTTGAATTAAGGTACACTTTAAAAGATTAACCAAACACAATCAATCGGATAAGGAGTTGAATTAAGGTACACTTTAAAGGATTAACCAAACACAATCAATCGGATAAGGAGTTGAATTAAGGTACACTTTAAAGGATTAACCAAACACAATCAATAGGATAAGGAGTTGAAATAAGGTACACTTCCAAGTATTATCCAAACACAATCAATCGGATAAGGAATTGAATTAAGGTACACTTCCAAGTATTAACCAAACACAATCAATCGGATAAGAAGTTGAATTAAGGTAAACATTAAAGGATTAACCAAACACAATCAATCGTATAAGGAGTTGAATTAAGGTACACTTTAAAGGATTAACCAAACACAATCAATTAGATAAGGAGTTGAATTAAGGTACACTTCCAAGTATTAACCAAACACAATCAATCAGATAAGGAGTTGAATTAAGGTACACTTTAAAGGATTAACCAAACACAATCAATCAGATAAGGAGTTGAATTAAAGTACACTTTAAAGGATTAACCAAACACAATCAATCGGATAAGGAGTTGAATTAAGGTACACTTCCAAGTATTAACCAAAAACAATCAATCGGATAAGGAGTTGAATTAAGGTACACTTTAAAGGATTAACCAAACACAATCAATCGGATAAGGAGTTGAATTAAGGTGCACTTTAAACGATTAACCAAACACAATCAATCGGATAAGGAGTTGAATTAAGGTACACTTCCAAGTGTTGCAGAGCCAAACCTTCCTTTTCGATTGTGGATTAATTTCACTGGTGCTTATTTAATTTCTTAGAACAATAGCACACTGGATGATCTACACTATTTTTGTCTTTAATCAATACTGCATCGACAGTAGTAAATGGGGATACCCTAGCCTCAATGGGAATTAGCATTACAGAGACCCCTGGGACACTCTAGCCTCAATGGAAATTTAACATGGAGAAAAATCGTGGGCAAATCTACGTACAAGGGGAATTTAACATGGAACTATAGTGTGGGTCTGTCTAGCGACAAGGGGAAATTAACATGGGAATAGAGTTTGGGCTTTTGGGATTTTTTTTTTTTTTTTAAATTTTCTTAAATTTAAATTTAAATTTAAAAAAAGGGGTAGGCAATTGAAAGGCTATCTCTTTTCGAGAAATATGGCTGGCCCTGAAAAGGGCCTTTGGGTTTATGTTAATATTAATATTAACATAGATGGCATCTGTCACATCTTCTTCTTCTTCTTCTTAAACTCCTTCTAACTGCCGGTCCATACACAAGTACCCTCTTGAGACATCCTTGTCTTTCTATGTAAACTCTCCTCATCCATTGTCTAGTATCTGTCCTATCAACAACAGTCCACTTGGACCTGACATACATGAGCATGTCCGTCCTAAACATCATGGAAGACACAAGGGTGGATGACTCAACTGTGGTCCACATCTTGAAGCGACGAGAATAGGTGAATCAATGCAGTGAACTGCGCTTATTTATAGGTACGGGAAGGATTGAAACGGATTGAATTCATTCACCAATCCGAACACGCGTTACAAAATTCAGTCAGCTCGCATCCAATCCGAAGAGAGCAGTCTGTGACGTCACGTGGTCTATATAGATTCGTTAGCGCTTGTGTGCAGTCAATCTATGCGACAGTGATTCAACATGACGGAAACTCAGAAAACGATCCATTGGGGTGCACCAGCAGGGGAGACTCCCCAAGGGAACCCGGACTTACTTTCAGAAGAGGTACATTGGGATTTTGTGGATTTTCTTACCTCGCAAGAATTTGTTCCGGAACCTTCGTTACCTTCTTCATTACCGCAAGTGGAGAATTTTAGACAGAGACAGAAAGGAGAATTGGAGAAATTTATACAACGACAAAAGGAAGCGGAACAAGCTTTTCTCCTACAGCAGCAGCATCAGCAAGAAGAAGAGGTAAGAAAAAAGCAACAGCAACAACATCAAGAAGAAGTAGCAGCAAAGAAACAAGAGGGTGAAAATCAAACGGTCACGGTACTGCTGGACATTTTAGCGGAGTTAAGAAGTCTGAAACAAATGTATCAGACTTCTTTATCACGACCGAAGAGAATACGACCTTCCCGAGCTAAACACGTCAACCCTGTGACTAAGCCTGCCGTACCACCCTTAGTGATTTCAACTCAACCATTCATCATCAACGTTACGCAGTTCAGAAGTAGGCCTTGGCCGTGGCAAAGACTTAAGGCAGTTAAAGTTGATTGGTTAAACTCACCCCTACACCAAAATAAAAAGGCCCTTTTCAGGGCCACCCACATTTCTCGAAAAGAAATACAATTTCAATTGCCAATAACTCAAAAAAAAAACAACAAATAAACAACCCATTTTTACCCTTATAGTACGTGTCTGTGTATGAGTGCGTGAGTGTAGCTTCTTATTTTAAAATCAAAACTCAAAGACACTTACCTTATATCATTCATATATTCTTTTCACCATTTTTTACAATCCAATTCACAATTCACCACAGAACACTTTAATTAAAAGTTCATTGACTTCTTCTTTCTCCTTGTTTAGTCTCTCTGTTTTTTGAATTTCTTCACCGTTTTTTCCTCATTATCTTCCCTTCTTCTTTTCTTCTCCTGTTTCTTTGCTTCTTTTAAATAGAATTGTCTTCTTTCTTACTCTGAAGAATCCCTCTCTTCTTTCGAAGAATCCCTCTCTTCTTTCGAAGAATCCCTCTCTTCTTCTGAAGAATCCTTCTTTTCTTCTGACTCCTCTTGTTTCTTTTTTGGGCAATCTGGAGACCAATGTCCTTTTTCTTTACAATAATAACAGGTATCTTGACTTTTGTCTTTTTTAGCCCCTGTTTTTTTTTTCTTTTTTGACGGTCTGGACACTCTGAAGACCAATGCCATTTCTTCTTACAGATATAGCAAGTATCATGACTTTTATCTCGAAAGGAAGGAGAGTAGTCCTTCGGCTGGTCTGAAGAGAATTTTCTAATGAAACCTCGCAAAACTCTGACGAAACGTTCGATTTGGTTAGTCTCTTCCATCGTTGTGCTCGGCTTGAGAGTGAATTGAATAGTGAAAGGACAAGACACACACCCTTTTTATATACGCTGGTTTGCCATGACTATAAATTAGTCTATGGTGTTTGAACTTGAGTCATTTGACGTTTTTCACTCAAGATGAAACGATCCTATTCATTTGAGAAGAAAGAAGAAGAAGAAAGTAAGAGGCAGAAACGTGATCTATCGCCTAGTACCAGGGCTGAAATCTTGGCACAAATTCATGCCAGTGATTTTGAAGAGGACATGAGTGAACCAGAATTTGAAACCTCTAAACCAAGTTCACCACCCTTAGTCAATCCTGAAAAATACTATTCCATTCGAGAGACGGAAAAGCGCTCCTCTAGAAAATTTAGAACCACGGCTTACACCTACACGGTGAAGTTTAAAGATTTCAAGGCCGACGTACCCTTAGAGAAAGCAGAAGGGTTTATCACCGAGATGTGGGATTCTTTGCTCACCGCACTCAAGCGACAATGTCAAGCCAAAGAAGACGATCGCTTGACACTATCCATATATCACGACGGTTTGAAATCCCCTGTTTGGATCGAGTTTAGCAGACCCGCAGAACTAACCCCTTCCAAAGTCATGGACAAGATTCAACACGTACAACAATCTAATGACCAGTTTGACATCACCGATGGTAAAGATACACTGAAAATGACCCACGCCTCTCCTCCTCAAGGGACTGGAAGCAATAAGATGTTATTGGTGGACGACCTTCGCAACACCAAAACAAGTCTCGTCCGAATTAACAACCCTCAAGACCAGATGTGTTTAGCTCGAGCCATCGTGGTGGGACGAACCTATGCCAAGAAGAACGACACGACAGAATGGAAAAGAGCCTGGAAAACAATTCGACAATCGGACCGAGCCAAACAACGAAACGAAGCAGAACTCCTGTTGCAACAAGCTGGCCTGTCCAAAGACACACCCTGTGGCATTCCTGAGATGCAAAAATTGCAAGATGCCCTAGCTCCACGCTACACCTTGAAAGTGTACCCTCAAGAAATGCGTGGGTCTCTGTTGCTTCGAGGCCAAGATTTTAAGGACGGAAAATACATTCATGTCTATTATCACGATGAACATTTCGATACCTTACCAGTATCACTGGATTCCTGGGATACGGTTATTATTGTGAGAAATGTGATTATGGTTATAACAATCGAGAGCAACACAAGTCTTGTGGATGGAAATGCCCAGGATGTTTGGCCTCTCCACCCTGTCTGAGCGAAGAACCAGTGCCTTGTTCGACTTGTCTGCGCACGTTTGTCAGCCCTACCTGTTACCAGCAACATTTGAAAACACAAGGTTCACAGAAGAAATGTGCTTGTCAACTCCTGAGATTGTGCCCTACGTGTGGACAAGGCATACGGACCAATAGTACCAAGGCACACGTATGTCGAGGAAAGAAAAAATGTCACATTTGTCACCACATCGTGGACTTGGAACACGAATGTTACGTGCAAAAATACCAACCCCCACCAGAGGAAGAGGACGGTCACAAGAATAAAGGCAATTTCATATTTTTCGATTTCGAATGCATGCAAGAGACCGGCATTCACATTCCTAATTTCTGCGTGGCTCATCGAGCGTGCGAGAAGTGCATTCAAGAACCTATCTTCAGTCATTGCCCTCACTGCAGCAAGATTCCTGGAGGACGTGAAAAAATCTTTCGGGGACCGAACACGTTAGCCGATTTTGCCCGATGGGTCTTAGACCCCATCGACAAGACGTGGAGCCAAGAGGACATCGAACGTTACGGAGATTGTCATCGTCATGCCACGGTGATGGCTCACAATTTCTCCGGATACGATGGACAGTTTCTTTTGAGGTACTATACGGAACAAGGCACCGAGCGTCCTAAAGTGACTTTGAACGGAGCTAAACTCATTTTCATGCAAGTGGGACAAGTACAGTTTAAAGATTCGATGAGCTATTTGGCCATGCCTTTGAGTCGAATGCCTAAAACGTTTGGAATGACAGAAATGGCTAAAGGGTACTTTCCACACTTTTTCAATACGGAAGCCAATCAACATGCCGTTCTACCCCATTTGCCTGAGGCTCACTATTACGACCCCGACAACATGCGTACCGAACAACGAGAAGCTTTCTACGCTTGGTACCAGGCTCACGCCTCGGACCCTTTCGACTTTCAGGAAGAAATCCTAAAATATTGTCGTTCCGACGTGGACATTTTACGGCGTTGCTGTGGAAAATTTCGAGAACTGTTCATGGAACACGGAGGGGTCGATCCTTTGAAAGAAGCTTGCACCATTGCCAAAGCGTGTTCCTTAGTGTACCGACAACGATTCATGCCTGAAAACACCGTGGCTGTCATCAGCCCTCAAACGACCCACTATGTCAAGCGTCAATACTCGGTCAAAGCCCTACGCTAATTACATTACTTGTGCGACAAGGAAGACAAATGGATTCAGCATGCCCGCAACGGAGGAGGCGAAAAGACCATCGGAACGTATTCGGTCGATGGCTGGGACTTAGAAAACCCCAAGATCGTGTACGAGTTTAACGGTTGCTTATTTCATGGATGTCCCGTCTGTTACCCTGACCGTGACACTAAAAATCAGTTTTTGCAACGAACCATGGAAGACTTGTACCAGGACACTTGTCAGCGACGCCTAAAGTTAGAACAGGAAGGATACCAAGTGGTGGAAATGTGGGAACACGAGTACGATAACCGTTTGAAAACCGATCCCGAGTTTAAACGCCTCTTGGAAAGTTACCAGTTCATGGACCCGTTGAACCCGAGGGATAGTTTGTACGGAGGAAGGACCAATGCCACCTGTTTGCTGTACCAAGCCGACGAAGAGAAAGGAGAAGAAATCAAATACTTGGACGTGTGTTCGCTGTATCCCTACGTGTGCAAATATTGTCGCTTTCCCGTAGGGCACCCGCAATTGCTGACGGAACACATCGACCTGAAAAACATTCGACAATACGAAGGCTTGATCAAGTGTGAAGTTTTGCCTCCCACGAACCTATACCATCCCGTCTTACCTCACCATTGTCAAGGCAAACTGATGTTTCCCTTGTGCCGTACTTGTGCCGAAACGTGCAACCAGGACCAACCTTGCCATCACAGCCAGGAAGAACGGGCCTTGACGGGAACCTGGGTCAGCGTGGAATTGTTCAAAGCTCTGGACATGGGATACCAACTGTTAGAAGTGTACGAAATTTGCCACTTTCCCAAGACACAACAGTACCACAAGGGTGACCCTACTCAGAAAGGCATTTTCGCCGACTACGTGGATGCCTTTTTGAAACTGAAACAAGAAGCCAGCGGCTATCCTTCCTGGTGTCACACTCCCGAAGACCAAATACAATTCAAAGAGAAATACTACGAACAAGAAGGCATCTCTTTAGACCACATCGAAAAAAACGAAGGCAGGCGATCGTTTGCCAAAGTGATGTTAAATTGCTCGTGGGGTAAAATGGCACAACGACCGTGTTTACCCAAGACGGAATATTTGACAGAACCTTCCCGCTACTTCCAGACGATTCACGACAAAACCAAATACATGAAACACGTGGACGTCGTTCGAGAGGATTTGATCTTGGTCAGTTACGAAGAAGATCTGGACTTTGTACAAGACGACCCTTTTGGAAATGTCATCATTGCGGCTTACGTGACTGCCACTAAATTGGAGGGTCCTGCCACTGGGGAAGTTGTTTTGGGGGTCATCAACGGAGAAGTTCTTGGTGTGATCAACGTCTCCAAGTACTCTTCAGTTCCTGGTGTCATTAACGGAGAAGTGGACAAACGTGAGGATGCCGGAGACGCAGTCATTGCCGTGGCAGATCGTGGTTTGCGAGTGTAAGGTTGCGTCATGGCCGAAGTGCCTCTCTTGCGACTAGTTTTCTTCTGTGGACGTTTCTTTTTCTGGGGACTTTTTTCTGTTTATTTTTCTGGGGGCTTCTTTTCTTTTTCTGGGGTGGTGGTGGTGTCTGGTAAGAGGAGGGTCCTGCCACTGGAGAAGTTCTCCTTGGGGACCTGGTCTTTTTCTTCTTGGGGCTTCGTTGGACTTTTGTCTTGGGTATAACTTTGGGGGCATTAGGATCCCATCTTAAGAGTGAGCGAATGATGACCCCTCCTAGAGTACCGCTCCCTCCAGGTTTCAAAATGATTTGTTTTTTGGTTTGAGTGTCGATGCGGGGATCGGCCAGTTGGACCAAAGCGACTTTGTTTCGATCGAAAAAGCGTTTGGTTTGATGAGGAATCTGAATGATTCCTTGGAGTATTTGACGTGCCGTCACCGTGAACCATCGTAAGACTTCTTTCAGACTAGCTTCTAAGACACGAGCTCGTGTTTGTGGATTTTTTTTTCGACTGATGCCATACAAAGCACGAATCAATTTGACGGGAAGATGCGACTGAAGGGACGTCATGTTCACACTGTGTGAGACAGACGAAAAAGGGTTTGAGGTTTTTATAGATTTTTTGATGGGGAGTGAAATGAAATCTTGGAATACCATCGGTGGCAAGAACAACGCACCCCGCATTTACCTCCCAATCCCAATTTGAGCGAGATGTCCCAGTTGCAACACGAATTGCAGTCCTTGATGGATCGCCGAGATTTGTCCGAAACAGAAAAATCGCAAAAGTACGGTCAACTCTTGCAACGACTGCAACTCTTTCACCAGAAAGCTTTAGACGAAACAGCTCTACCCACTCTGAAAGATTTTAAGACCTTGATGAAATGAAGTCGAGGACGGAGACGTGTACAGGACAGGCCCTCCGTCTTGGAACCAGTGGTGAAACAAGTGGGTACGAAATCGCAAATCCTCGGGGGTCGTAGGTTTCAAATCGACGAGTAAATAGGCGTGTGGCGTTTGAGTGGCATCGTCGTACGCCTGAGTCAGCCAAGGCGTTCCTAACTGTTTGGCTAAGACTTGCACTTGCGATTTATCTCGAGGGCTTTTAAACAAGACCACGTAATGCGCATTGAGACTGATGGCGCGATGGGCTTTACTTTGTTGAAACAAATTTTGGGTGATGTAAACGACACTGGCATTACGGTGATGCCCTTTGCGCGTGAACCACAGTTTAATTTCTTCTTCGTCTTCTCTTAACATGTCGTCGAAAATGACCAAATGGGTTAGACGGGCGTCAGAGACGATGCCGTCGTTTTCTTTAGGAATGCCTTCCACAAACACGATGGAATCGCCTTGACTTTCTCGCAAGAGGCTGTACGCCGATTGCCACTCTTTGTAACACCACACGATCCGTTGAGGTGGCCGATCGATCAAATGATGTTTATGTTCGATCAAACGTTTGACGAATTCGGTTTTGCCTGAACCGCTAGGTCCAGCAATGAGCATGTTAAAGGGATGGCGAAGATACAAAGCCTCCCAACTGGCACGATCTAAGTGTTCGTCGATGACTTTGACAGTAGAGGAAGAGGGAGCAGAGACAGCAGAGGTAGCCATAATGTGAGAAATGTCACTTGTGACACGAAAAGAAACAAGACAAGAGTTTATATACTTTTCTCAGAACACGTTTATTGAATGTTTCAAACATGAATACGAAAGACAAAAATACATAAAAGCCAAAGGCTTAAGTACAAGAATAAAAGGCACATGATAACCATTAACGTGGAATAAAAACAAGTGTCTGTACAACAACATGTTTTGGGTAATGTTCTAACCAGTTCTATAGTAGGGGGTAAGGTCACACAAGTGTCCTCCCGAAAGGGTGTTTAAGGCCTGTCCACGACAGTCCCGTCCTGGGTGACGGGTTCTTCCGGCACCGTCACTAACACGGGTTGAAAAGTAACTTTTTTCCTTGAGTAACTCTCGTGCATACTGGGCCACCTCTTGGGTCCAAGCCAAACCAATCTGGTTTCTTCTTCGTCAACGACATGGTAAGTTACTTCAATGAACAATGAACTATCGATCTCGCCTAGGGTTCCTTTTTATATACAGACCAATACCGACGTGACCGTACGGCAACGTAAAGTGATTGGGAAGTCGCACTCGCTTCTGGTATACAATTTGACAGACTTTTTCCAAGGGTCGACTGACGATGTGGTGAGTGGGTAAACGTACAATCTTGTTCGGTTGATAGGTGGTCACTTTAAAGTTTCCATCCTCTCCCGATTGCAAGGCTTCTTTCAATACCCCAAAGTTGACCACTCGACTGGTACGATGATTCATAGTCAGTCCTTTCACTTTGCACGTCGTGTGCACTTCTCCTTGTTCGTCCCGGTATTCGTAGCCGTAATTTTTGGGGCCGCCACTGACGAAACTTAGAATCTTGTCGTCGGGATGCTCGTCTGTCCAGGCTCCTAAACGGTCTCCTTCGATGTCAGGGTGATGTTGAATCGGGTGATGGATGTAAATGCAACTGTCCGTGTCAAAGTACAGGACGCGTTCTTCTAACAGTTCTAAAGCTTCGTACAATTTTAAGCGAGTATGAGCTGTCCTCCAAGAGTGGGTGTCTTATTAACACACCAACCAACACAAAAAAAATGGAAAAAGTCTTAGCCAGCATTTACTACGATCCCTCCCATCCTGCAGGTTACGCAGGAGTTCAAAAATTGTATCGTGCTGCCAAAACTCGACTGAAAAGTCTCCGTTTACCTCAAGTGCAACGATGGTTACAAGAACAAGCTACCTACACTTTACACAAACCCATTCGACGCAAGTTTGCCAGAAGTCGCACCCGAGTGGAAGGCATCGATCATCAATGGCAAGCCGATTTAGCCGATGTCTCTCATTTGGCCAGCTACAATCGTGGCTACAAATATTTGTTTTGTGTCATCGACGTCTTTTCCAAATTTGCCTGGGTCGTGCCCTTGACTTCCAAATCGAGCAGCGAGTTAGTGCGAGCCTTTCAACGGGTGTTGAAACAAAGCGGTCGTCACCCTCTTCGATGGCAAACGGACAAAGGTACCGAATTTCTGAACCAAGCTTTCCAAAAAGAATTAAAGAAACGTGACATTCATTTTTTTACCACCGAGAATCCCGAAACCAAAGCCAGCATCGTGGAACGTTTTCAACGCACTTTGAAAGAACGCATTTGGAAATATTTTACGCATCACCACACTCTGAAGTACATCGACATCTTACCGCACCTGGTGCAAGCGTACAACCAATCTTACCATCGAAACATCGGACGTGCCCCGCAAGACGTGACTCCCGACAACGAAGTGTTGGTGTTTGAGCGTCTGTTTGGTACGTCCCCGACGAGGGCTATCCCCAAGAAAAGTGGAGTGTTGGCCGTAGGAGATTGGGTGCGCATTGGCAAAACCAAACGCACTTTCGACAAAGGTTACTTACCTAACTGGACAACCGAATTGTTTCGTGTCACTGGACGAGTGCATGGCCGTCATCCTACCGTCTATAAATTGGAAGACATGAACGGAGAAGTGCTCAAAGGAACGTTTTATTTGCCCGAGTTACAACGTGTCACCAAAAAAGAAGACGACGTGTACGACATCGAAAGCATTCTCGAACGCAGAACCCGTAAAGTGGGCAAACGACGTGTCAAAGAAGTCAAAGTACGTTGGAAAGGATATCCACCCAGTTTTGATTCTTGGATCGACGCTTCGCAAGTCATCGACTATAAAAAGAAGTGACCATCATGCCCTTTCACACAGCAGACGCAGCTACGTCGACCACTCCTCCTTCACCTAGTTCTTCTCTGCAAGATTTACAAAAACAACCCTTGTGGGTGTGATGTGGAGAACGTGTGCCTAAAACGCAAATCGTCTTTTTCTGCCAAATCTTCGTGGTGTATTGTGTCATCGGGGCAGCCATCGCCAATTTGAGTTTGCAACAAGGAGACAAACAATTGTGGACCATTTTATTGAGCAGTTGCATCGGTTACCTGCTTCCTAATCCCTCCCTGAAATTCACCTCGAACGTGAACCCCGGGAACCTTGTGTCCAGTGCCAGTGCCAGTCACCACTTCAACCACAACCATAACCCCATTTTAGACGGAGACACGCCTCTGACGTCCAGTAACCCCTCGGACAGCCACAGAACTCTTGAATTATGAGTCACCAAAACCAATTTTACTTAACTTTACCCAGTGACAGTTCCATGGAGGTGTTTCCCAAGAACACATTGTGCTGTTACACGGCCAAATTACCTCAGGCCTTCCAGTTAGATCACGAAGCCCATTGGGAAGTGGCTTTAGTAGAAATGATTCACCCGACCCACGTCCTCAATGTCCTTCCCGATCAAAATTTTTTTGATGTGGAAGTTCATGACGAGCAAATGCAACAGTGGATGGATAGCAATGTCAAATATGACAAGAAAACCCGTACACAAAATCAAAAGTACACCACCTATCACTTGTTCATTCCCCCAGGCTATTATTTTAGTGGTCAACATTTGGTCAGCACCATAACCTCCAGGTTTAATGTCGTGTTTCTGAAAGCTTTGGAGCATGTCAACAAAAGTGTCACCATGGAGTACCACAAAGCAGCTCGTCGCTTCTTGATGAAATTTGAACGAAGTAAAATCGTGTCCATTTTATTTTGTCCTGAATTGTTTGACATGTTGGGCGGAGACATGGACATGAGAAAGGCCATGCTCAAGAAAAACGAATCACCCATCGTTTACGACAACGAGTCTTTTAGCAAGTTATTTCGTGCCCCGGTAGAACTGAACCAAGGACTGAATTTGATGTTCGTGTATTCCGATGTGGTGGAGTACAACGTGGTGGGACACACCTCCGTACCGTTACTGCGTGTCATTCCTTTCAAAGTAGATTCTGCCACGGGCGCTGACGAGGAAGGTGGAAACACTTACCACGTCCACCGCGAATTTGTCCATCCTCACTATTTGCCTGTCAGCAAGTCGTATTTGGACACGGTCAACATTGCTATAAAAGGAGATCTGGGACAAAATATTCCATTCACCAAAGGAAAAGTCACGGTGAAACTCCATTTTCGAAAACGGTTCTCTCACGACTCGTAAGTCATGTATCCAGTGTACCGAGGGGTTGCTCGACAGCGAGGACACGGCTTAGGAGACATGTTAAAATCGGCCTTTCGTTCGGTGGCCCCGGTGTTGAAACCGATGGTAACACGCGGATTGCACGCCTTGAAAGATGCGGCACTGACGCAAGGCAAAGAATTTCTCCAAAATGTCATCATCGACAAACAAAACCCTAAAGAAGCCTTCATGAGGGCAGGCAAAAATATCTTGCTGCAAACGGGCAAAGACATTTTAGGCCAACGAGAGACACCTATAAATGCCCTGCACGCTACCGAGTCAGGCATTCAGGAAGGACAAGGCAGAAAGAGACGACGAAGAAGACACCCTTTCACCAGACTTCAAGCGAGAAAGGCCAAGAAAAGAAGAACCGTTCGAGACTGAGACGTTTTCGATTATTGAGAAAAGAGACAAAAGAAAATGATGCACCGAGAATCTTGCGCTTGTTCCAAGACGGAACTGGACCTGTTTGCCATGCCCCCCACGATGATGACGATGCAAGAATCCCAATGGGTGGAATTTCACCCCGTCTCCTCACTGACCGATTCCGCTCCCATCGAGTTTGAAATCAAAGGACAGCCTGAAGATTACATCGATCTGAATAGCAGTTACTTGTACCTGAAAGTCAAAATTCTAGATAAGACTGGAGGTGCTATAGACGATGAAGCAGTAGCTCCCGTCAACAATTTCATGCATTCCTTGTTCAGTGGAGTGGACTTGTACTTGAATAACAAACTGGTCAGTAGCAGCATGGATACTTACCCTTATCGTGCCTACCTGGAAAATCTCTTGACGTACGGAATAGATGCCAAGAACACTCATCTCAATGCCTGTGTGGTATGGGAAGCTGACGAACCTACCAAGTTTGAAATATTGGAAACTGATGAAAAGAAAGACGACAATGATGGATTTGTAGAACGAAGAAAGAGAATCACGGGAGTCGACACAAGTTTAGAACTGATGGATCGTTTGCATTTGGACATGTGGTTGCAAGAAAAGTATTTGCTGAACGGGGTGGATGTCCGCCTGAGACTGAATCGTAGCAGTGCCGCTTTCCATTTGATGGCTGATAGTGACGGTTACAAAACCAAAATCCAAGAAGCCAGACTCTACGTACGCCGTGTGGAAGTGTTACCTAAAGTGGGAAACGACATCAGTCAGACGTTGAGCAGAACGACCGCCAAGTATCCCATACGACGCGTGGAAGTGAAAACCTTCACCATTCCCAAGGGACAGCGATCCATGATCGAAGATCATCTGTTCCAAGGACAGTTACCCAAACGTTTAATCGTTGGTATCGTCGAGAATACAGCCTTCAACGGAGCTGCCGAAAAAAATCCTTTCTACTTTCAACACTTTGGCTTGTCCAAAATCGAAGTCAGTCGCGATGGCAAAACCTTGTGTACCCGACCGTTTGAACCTGACTTTGCCAAGAAGAATTACTTGAGATCGTACTTGTCCTTGTACGAAGCCACTGGACAGTCAGGAACCAATACCAGTCACGGTATTATGTACGAGGATTATGCAGGAGGCTATGCTTTGTGGGCTTTCGATTTCACTCCTGACCAAGGCAGCGACGAGGGACATTTCCACCCTATAAAATCCGGCCAGATTCGTGTGGAAATTCAGTTTAAAGACCGAGACCCTGATGAAACGGTGAACGTCATCCTGTATGCAGAATTCGATAATACCATAGAAATCAACAGTTTGAGAGAAGTTATTCTAGATTACTAGAAACCATGGAAGACTGTTGTCCCTCTTTACCTAGTGGAGAAACTTTGGACATGAAATGTTGGATTATTGTTAAAAATGTTAGAGTTGTTGTTTAGTGTTAAGTGATTTTTGAATAAAAAATGTTGTGTTTTGAAAAAAAAAATGCCTTTGTCTTTTGTTTAGCTATAAGAATGTTGGATTGATGCTCTTTCATTTCTTACTATCCCTCCCATAACACTCACTGAACGTTGCGGCTCGAAAACCGTGTGGGGGATGTTTTCCTTCACGTCCGCGCTTTGCCTTTAAGAACCGGGGTTGTTTCCAGTCTAACCATCCATTGTCGACTAATCCTCCTAAGAAGATGTGTTCCAAACTAGCTAAACTCAACGAAGCCTACTTGAATTTGCATAGGGTCAGACACAGTCTGATACCGAAGCCAGAAGAAATAGAGAATGTGAGAATGTTAAAAATCACTGAAGACCTGATAGAAGAGCTCTTCAGAGAAGAAATGAACAGGAAGAAAGAAGAATGGACGGAGAAGTACAGACTTCAGAGACAGCAGCAACAACAACAACAGCAGCAGCAACCTGAAGCTGACAGAGGCTTTGTCGATTGTCGTATCGACACCAAAGAGTTCTTCTTCTCTTTTCGAAGAAGCAGAGCTATCGCCAGAAAGTCTATCCTCAGAGGACATCGCATTCTTAGAAACTAAAAAACGATTGCCATAGCAAACAAAAAAACAGCCCTTTTCAGGGCTACCCAGTACTCTAGAAAAGAAATAACGATCGATTTGCCAATGTGTGTAGGTAGAGTAGTGTGAATACAAACACTAACTCTTTTTCAAAAAAATGTGAGGGTATGTGTTTGTGTATAGGATTGTGTGTTTGTGTGTTTGTAAGTGATCAAGTAGGTTGGTGTGGATAGTAGATTAAAATCATGTCTTTTTTGGAGTTTGAGGTGTAGATTTGGGGTTAGATTGGATTTCTTTGCGTATGTAAATAGTCTATTGAAGTGATTTATAAAAAATTTTACAATAGTGATGGGTGGCATAAAAAAGTGAGTGAGTGTTTCTTTTAGGTCCGCGCGTTGTTGCTTTTTGGTCATGATCTAGGTAAGATGAATTTTATGTTTTTAAGGGGATGTTTTCCTTCACGTCCGCGCTTTCAGTATAAATTAAAAACTAATCGTCAGTTGGGCCCATCGTCGACCTGTTAACAGGAAGACAATGAATACAAGGATTGTGAAGCTGCTAGAACTCCAGATGCACCTGGAATATGCCAGGCGCATAGTAAACGAAATATCAGCGGAGGCTATCGTAGAAGAAGCAAGAATAAAGAAGGAAGAGGAGGAGAGAAGAGAGAGGGAAGAAGAGGAAAAGAAAATAGGAGAGAACGGATGTCATACAATATTCCCGAGACAGAGGATTGGGGTGCTGAAGCGAATCATCCCGCCTCTGCACTCTCAAGACAAAATGTAAAAAGAGACTGGAGTCAAAGATGTGTGTGTGGCGCCAGGCCTGGAAGGTGCCACCATTAGATAGGTGCATCTGGAGTTCAAAAAACAGCCCTTTTAAGGGCTACCCAATACTCTAGAAAAGAAATAACTATTAATTTGCCAATGTGTGTAGGTAGAGTAGTGTGAATATAAACACTAACTCTTTTTGAAAAAAATGTGAGGGTATGTGTTTGTGTGTTTGTGTTTGTAAGAGCTCAGGTATGTTTGTGTGAATAGTAGATTATGGGTTTGTTTATTGTTTCTTAGCGTATGTGGAGAGTATAGTTTTGGTTTTATTATATGAAATGAGAAAGTAGGGGATGTTTTCTTTCACGTCCGCGCGTTGTTTGGTCATGATCTAGGTAAGATCAATTTTATGTTTTTTAGGGGATGTTTTCCATCACGTCCGCGCTTTTCGTATAAGAACCCACAGTATTCGTCGTTCAAACCATTCTACGGAATAAGATACATGATGGAAGTGTCGGCGTTGTTTAATGACTTAAGAAATGTTTACTTTTGGATGATGGATGGAGAGTATACTATTGAAAGGATAGAAAGAGAATGGAGGTTGAGAAAAAGTCTTGACTATGTCAATGAACTACAATTAGCGAGGAAGATGATACAGGAGATGATAGAGGAAGAAGTTAAGAGATTGAGAGAATTGATTCAACCAGAGTATGTAAGAGTAGGGACTATAAAAGAGTCTATGGACAAGGTAAAAGCAGTGAGATGCTATTTAGAAGAGCTAGAGAAATGGTCAGAGTGGAAGTTCGTGAAAAGGGGCATTGAACAACTAAAGAAAGCGGAAGAAAAGATGAAAAAGATAATAGAGGAAGAAGTGCAGAAAATTAAGGACAGGTGGGCAAAGGATAGAAAAGAACAAGAGAATAGAAAGAAAAAAGAAGAATATGAGAGACTGAACAATAACTGGATAAAAATCCAACAGAAGTTCCGAGCCATGGGGCACCCGGACTGGATACCGGAAAATGAAAAGAAGCAGAAAAAAGGAATTTGGGGAAAGATTAGGGGCTGCATGAGTAAATGGAGAAATAGAAGAAAGCCAAAGGCCCTTTTCAGGGCCAGCCATATTTCTCGAAAAGAGATAGCCTTTCAATTGCCTACCCCTTTTTTTTAAAAAAAAATTTAAAAAAAAAAAAAATCCCCTTGTCCCTAAACAAGCCCAAACTCTATTCACCATGTTAAATTCCCCTTGTACGTAAAGTGGCCCACGATTTATTCCCATGTTAATTCCCCTTGTACGTAGATTTGCTCACGATTTTTCTCCATGTTAAATTTCCATTGAGGCTAGAGTGTCCCAGGGGTCTCTGTAATGCTAATTCCCATTGAGGCTAGGGTATCCCCATTTACTACTACCGACCCCAATATCACTTGCATCACAGACATTTTAAATAACTGAGTGAAATTTGTAGCCGAAAGAACTGCTGCACTCTCTAATATGGTTTATCAAAGCCTTGACAGTATTCAGACCCATGAAACTTGGTCTTCGTACTCAATAAAGTTTTCAGCAGTTCCGTAATTATGGAAAACTGGGAACACAATTTCCGGTAGTATCCGGTCATACTAAAAAATCGCATCAGTTGCTTTGTACTGGTTGGCACATATAATTCAGAGACAGCCTTCAGAGATAGCCTTGACCTTAGAATTTATAGGTTAACCTCTCCATGTACCACAATATGTCCTAGAAATGTTAAACAAACATGAGAAAACGTACGTTAGGATAAATTAATCGTCGAATTTGCAACAATGAGTCTATCAAAGAATTTCCGAAGTGTCTCTATGTGATCTTTCCAGGCGTCCTTATCTATTGTGCTATCATCAATTTAAGCATCGCAATTATCTAGACCAGATGTAATCATGTTCATTAAACGTTAAGAAATACAAAGCGAACGTTTCATCCCAAAACGGCACCAGTTTATTATAATAAAGTTTATTTCCTTTGCCCTTTTCGGCGATAAAATTTGCCAGAATCCTTTTAGAAGGTCAAATCTAGTGACATACTTTTGCATTTCTAATTTTATCAATGCAGTCATCGAGTCTTGGCAATGGAAATGAATCTGTTTTAGTCAGCCTACTCGCCTTTCTATAGTCAGTGCACATGCGAAAAATATTGTATGCATCAAAGCTTTCACTAATGTTATAGTTTTAATATTCCTCAAAGGAACTATCTCTGGGAATCTTGTCGACGCACAAACATGGTTAACAAGAATTGGTTGCCTGAATTGGTCTTAGGCAAGGGATCGACACAATCTACCATTATTCTGCTAAATGGTTCGTCAAATGCAGGAATAGGTTGCAGATGAGTCTTAAATATCTTCTGATTGGGTTTTCCTACCATTTGACAAGTATGAAAAAACGTATAGTATTTACAAATATCACTTTTAATTTTTGGCCAATAAAGTGATTTAAGATCTTGTGATACATCTTGTTGATCCCCACATGATCAGTCAAAGGAATTTTCATGAGCCAAACTAAGACTTCCCTGCCTGTATGATTTTCGAACTACAATGTTATAGTTCACTGACCTCTCGTCATCAGCAGGTACTTCATGTGGTCTTCATTTTCTCATAAAGACCCCATTTTTGACAAAATGTCAGACATATGGTTCTGTGGCTTCAGTTTCAGTAATACCTCCCAAAGATAAAGAGGATATCTCAGGAACAGGATATCTCAGGAACCTGTCCCTGTTCAACGGCAAGTGATGTTCATTTGTCACCTTGATTAGAAATAAGAGAATGAGTAGTTAAAAGAGGATCGCTGTGATCAATACCATTTACACAAGATACTCTATATATAATTGCAACGCTCCTTCTGCACAACTGATGAATAGAGTTTGATTACCTTGACAGAAAGAATCCGTCCCATAATACCTTTCAAATCTTTACAAATCCAACACCAAATAAGGTTGCAATTATTCAACATAGAAGAAAAAAAATTAAAATAACCTCTCCAAACATACTATGTTGAACTTAAGCAAACAGTATGGCATGAATACCTTTCAAATTGGTACAAATGACGACGATCTGTTATCAAATATCACTGTTATCCTTTAAAGAGGAAAAATATTTTAAACATTTATTTCAAAACCACTTTCCCACGAATCTGATCAAGTTTGACAGAAAGCTTCATTGGAATTATGGCTTTCAGATTTGTATAAAATGATGCCAGTTCAACACTACAAGCAGTAAAACATTTACGCAACCTTTCTATAATAATAAACTGAAGAAATGTTGACACAAATCATCCTGGTATAGGGGCATTAAAATATGGAGCAAATGATGCATACTTGCACCTAAGTATGGACGAATATAGACAAACGAACACTGACTCAATTATTTTATAGCAACAGCATTAAAAGAGATTTCAAAAGTATCCACACCTCTATAATAATAATAATAATAATAATAATAATAATAATGATAATAAACTATCTTTTACGAGGATAACACATTTGGTCATGGCTGACCCATCTGCCACGCGGTCCTCAGTTTTTGTAATAAAATAATAAAAATAGAAGTTCATGCACATAACCATATATCGTCGCACACTCATTCGTACATATTTGACATGAATTACTATGTGTGACTATACTGGGAAACATACAAATATATATCAATTATGGATATGATTTTAAAGTTTTCTATTGAGAACTTTTAATATATCATTCTAGCTGGTCGCGAAAGAATTTCTTTAATGATAATTTAAAAGAAACAAGGGATGTTGAATTACGTATCCTCATTGGTAAGGAATTTCATACAGTAGGTGCTGATACAGAAAATGAGCTTTTGTTTTCGACCAAGGAATCTGGAGATCGTTGTTTGTCGTCGATCGGAGATTACGCTCAGTATTTGATGATCTTAGTTCAGTTATGTTAGAGATATAATCTGGAGAAAGACCGTTTAAAGACTTGTATGTCATGATTCCTTTAAAATAAAGAATATGTTTTTATATAGGTAGCCATTTCAGACGTGAAAACAACACATTTGAGGGAGTAATAACAGGAAGTTTCAGTATTATTCGGGCTGCCCTTTTCTGGAGTCTATCAATTCTGGACAGATTATAATTTGATGTGTTTCCCCATATGGTACAGCCGTAATCTGTCAGTGGTAGTATATAACCCGAAAAATAAATTTCAAGTGATTGTGGAGGTAGAAATTTTGAAAGCAATTTTAATAGAGTTATTCTTTTGACTACCATTGCACATAAGTGATTGATATGCGCATTCCAGCTGAGGTGTTGATCAATGTAGATACCAAGAAGTTTTTGATTTTTGACAATAGATACGTCTAAGCCATTTGAGTTAGAAGTAAATCCGTGTTAGTAGATAGACGCTGCCTTGTTCCAATTGTCATACATTTCGTTTTAGAGATGTTAATATGCATTTTGTTTTGATGACACCAAACTGATATATTGTTGAGGTCGGTTTGAAGTTTATTTTTAATGGAGTCTAGAGATTTATCAGATAAATGTAATGTCGAATCGTCAGCGAAAAGATCTGTGTTAGCGTGCGCTGGATACAAGGCTAGGTCATTGATAAATAGAAGAAAAAGAAGAGGCCCTAATATAGATCCTTGAGGAACACCACTTAAGATATGACTTGGTTCTGATATATGTTTACCCGTGCAAACAACCTGGTGTCTGTTTGTAAGATACGACGTGAACCAGGCAACTGAGTTTGGAGAAAACTTGTAGGCTGAAAGTTTTTTAATGAGCACCAAATGGTCAACCAAATCGAATGCTTTTTTAACATCAATGAAGATTGCACCAGTAAGTTCACCTGATTCTGCTGCTAGTAGCCATTGGTCTATAAGTTTTGTCATTGCAGTCTGACATAAATGATTCTTTCGAAAACCTGATTGTGATCTATGGAGGAGTTGGTACTTGTCAAGATATCTGAAAATATGCTTGCTGACATGTTTTTCTATAATTTTTGAAAGTACGGATAGAACAGATATGGGTCGATAGTTGGATGGGTCATTCTTTTCATTTCCCTTATAAATTGTGAATACTTTTGCAAACTTCAATGACTCCGGGAATTCATTGGAAGTGATACTACAGTTAATTATTTCTTTCAACGACTCTGAGATTGATAAAGCCGACATTTTCAGAGTTTTGGGGTGAATTCCATCTAGACCTGTTGATTTGTTTGTGTCAAGTTTATTTATAATATCAAAAGTGTCATTTATTGTTATTAAGGGAATGTTGAAACTAATATGTTCGGGTACCCTTTCATTCATGAATTTAGTAAGTTTGTCTAAATTAGGCTCTGTATTCTTAGACCTTTCAAGCGTTTGGGAGATATTAGTAAAAAAATGGTTCAGCTGGTTTGCAATATCGAGCTCTTTAGTATATTTAGTGCCATCGACTATAATTTCACATGAAGCTAGAGGCGCAGGTTTCGTTGAAGTTAGACTTCGTAAATGATTCCAGATGGATCTGTTATCGGACTTTGATGTGATGGCTTCTTTGAAAAAGGAGCGTTTGTGTTTTACAACGATTGATTTGACTTTTTTTCGCCATAAACGATAGTTTGTGAAGTCTTTATATTTATGGCAGTAGTTTCGTTTGCGTTGTGCCTCTGCGATTTCATTAGTATACCATTCTTGTTGTTTTGATCGTTTAATTCTCTTGATGCGTATGGGGGCGTGTTTATTTAGGATAGTAAGAAAACAGTGATTCCAGTTAGACAAGTCATAATCTGGGTCTATGTTAGGGAAATATATTGCGTTAATGTTTTGTGATAGTTCGGAGAGAAATTCATTTTCAGAAAAGTTTTTGAAACATCTGTACTGCATGTAGGAGTGTAAGTTGTTTTTCTTTGCGCTCTGTTGCTTACGAGTTGCACATATAAAATAGTGATCACTAATAGGGAAACATGGTACGTTTATCTCGTAGAGATTGGTTGGATGGGTAGCATAGATGTGGCCGATCAGAGTAGAAGTACAGGCTGTTACTCTTGTTGGAGCGTATATTACCTGTGTCTAGGCTAACTGCTTCTGCATTTGGGTATTAATCACATGTCAGCCGGGGGAGAGATCTCGGACCCAACTGATCTTTATCTTTGTGTAAAATTTAAAATGCTCCTGAATTCCACCAGCAATCATCATCTTTTTCAGTTGCACATGATGTTTTACCCAATAGTGTTGTTGAGGGGACCAACATAACCTTGAGGTGTGAAGCAGTTTCAAACATCTCGCTTGTCACATGGTTTGGTCCCGATGGTTCAGGAAAGCGTATAAAATACACAGAACAAGGGCAAACAACAATTCTGGACTCAGTGCCACAGAGAGACAGGCTTACTGTTGAGGCGACAAACCAAAGCAATCTCAACATTTCTCACATCATGGATTCAGATTCTGGCATATATGCTTGTAATGATGGCAATGTGGACCTTTTGAAATTCTCTCTTGATGTGAAAGGTAGGTATTTAGTTTCTTCGAAAATGTTTACACTAATATGTATAGCTAATGCTAGATTCAGTCATATCAGACCTACATCAGACTTCTGTATCATAAAAAAGGTACATATTAACTCATGTCCCCGCAAAATAATATATAGGCACTGTTTAATTTAATGTCATAAGTTGTGGCATAACCTTGATTGTGACATAACCTGTCAAAAGAAAGGAAGCCAATCGAAAGCTAAAATACAATCACATTTATGCAATTGTATCTAAAATGTACTGACCAACATTAAAAAGATTTATTTAGGTATGGTCTGCAAATAACAAGTAATAATATAAAATAAACTGTGCAAATAAGTAACATAATTCTGACACAGTATATAAATATCATTGTAATACAAACACAAGAAACACGTGACAAACGATAAGTGATATAATTTACAAGTTTATGTAAAAAAAAATTGTATTTGCTATCTGGCCCAGATGGATCAAGATTTTTAGGCAAGGTGAATTCAAATTCTATTTTCGTCTTAGTTAAAAATTATATATAGTAAACATTATAACTTTAATACTTATTTCAGATTTTAAAATAGCACTAAAAACCAGTAATTAGTAAAATATGATTGCATATTCTTGATCTGTCTTGTTTTAAAAGGTATGATTTAACAGCCGTTTCCAAATAATATATGCTGTAAATGGGTTTGATAAACGAATGTCGTAGAGGCGAAACTACAAAAATGGTGGAAGAAAATTAAATTTGCTACTCATATCAACAAAATAACGACGATAACTAATTTTCACAAATCTTTCACGCATGTATGGGCGTGATTTAGTCTTGCATATCCTTTTTTCACTACATCCGTCATTATTAGCATTCCCACACATTCAAATCATACTTCCTGGTGCTTGATCACCATTGCTTACAGTAATAATCGTCGTTAAAATGTGGTGCTATTTGGAAATTAGCTATTTGAAAGCCGTACGAATTATGTCATGCCACGAAGTGGACATGATAGTTTCAGTGTCAAAACCTTGCACATCTGAATTTTAAAATGACAAAATCGTGTATCAAACATCCATCGGTAAAATAGATTACACTAGAACCAGATTGTAGTTCATAAATTAAGCTATTCTTATTTATAACAATTTAGAAGGTGAACAACATAGACCGGTTTTTTACACTGGAATAAACAACATAAAGCACACTAACAAGACTGTAATTGCTTGCATCATCCCACTATAAATGTGTAAATAGTTCACACTGTAGATAATCGAAGTTAATCAGGCACACTATCATTTGATATAAACAAGTTAACAATACAATAACCATTAATCGTCAAAACAATGAAATTATCTTTAATAACCTCTGCTGGGATATTGTCATTCTTGTCATAAATCTGAATAGTTTAGATTAAAGGGAGAACAATTTGCCTAATTAATTATCTTTTTCCATTAAACATTTATTTAGCAAGAGTCGTTCAAGAGGGACACATGGACCATAGTCAGGAACGCTATAATGGTGAAAAACTAAGCGGTCGCCATAGAACTTTAGATTTATTCCTATCTCCTACACATTCCCATCTTTACCCGTCACAGGAACTTTTGTAGTTTGCCAGAGGAAGTTACTTTGTCAATTTTATGCTCTTGCTTTTGGCCTGGAACCTTTACCAAGGTTACCTGAGTAATACTGAGCCACTTAATATCATCAAGGGTCAGTATCCTCCAGTATTTTGACAATTGGTTTATTCACAATGTGTACCGTTGCTAAAAGACCTGTCGCTAAGTTGGAAGATATTTAATTATCCGGAGATAATCCCCAGCCAGTGGAAGTCAGGTCTGACGACTGGAAATGTCGCCACATGCGGATGCGTTTCCTCATAAATCAATTGACAGTTCATGTTGCCCATACCGAATTACACCGATACTGTCCCTCGTAACAAGATACCCCCAGGCTGAGCAGGGGTCTATTGTCACGGCATCAGGGATAAGTCTTTTGCTATTTAATACATAAGGGGAACCTTTGATATGTTCTTTGGTTGTTGTCTAAACAGTCACACCAACCACTGATTGAAGTTTCATTCGAAAACCTTACCTTAAGAATGCCATTCATTCTGGTCTTACAATAGTCCATCAGTTATTTAATGGCAACAAGTTCTCACATGTATTCCTAAAGAATGAAAATCGAAATGTTATATAAAATGTTTTAGACGTATCTCTCTCTTGAATATTGATCTAAACTTACATCATCATCTTATTCTCAGAGAATAACGAAGTCATTATCATAGATAATAAACGAAATACAATCAGGATTGTTTGAAATGGTCGAAACATCGGTGATTATACATGTACATGTCTCGCTTTTGATTTAATTGAAGAAAAAAACCAAACCAACAGGAAGATTAAATTACATCACTTTTATTTCTTTGTTATTTTGAAAAGGTTGTAGGTTCAATAGAATGGTCTTATATAGAAAAGTATTTAGAACACTGCTTTAAATATTCGAGATAGCTCTTCCTGCTGCTCTGGACTGAGGTGAACTTTAACAAATCCCAGGTCACATAGCTTGGTGCAAACATGGATTGTGGTAAAGAATTGGGAACAGCCAAAATTATTACTTGAATTACATGGGTGTTTTATTCTATACTTCTTGCAGTTAAATATAATTTGAGCAAAAGCCATACATGTACTACTAATTATACAGAGAGAACCGAATCAATCAAAAACAATATACTTATTAACTGGTTCTTTAGAAACCTGACCTGGGTTGAAAATAATCAGTAATTAAATATTTGGTTTTGCTTGTACATGTAGTACTTCCTAATCTATGGAGTGGAAAAGGTGACAAAATTGAAAGGTACATTCTAGTTAATAATATCAAGAATTCAAGATGGTTGGCAGAAGATGCTGCAATTTCAATATCTTCATCATGCTTAAGATAATGTGGATAAAGAAAAGAAATTAATTGATTCACTCAACCATTATTTTTAAAATGTACTTGAAAAGTTTGGAGGTGAAAACAATTTTTTTTTTAAAGAAAGCAGCAGAGAGGGTGAACAGACCATAGAATTCCGACAAAACAAATAAAACAAACAAATAAAATCATCTCGTAGAAAGGTCAAGATTTTACAAATGAACTTTTCCTTGAGATGTTTTATTTCTGTAATGGACGATTGTACTAATAAAACCTCAGTTCGAAATAGTAGCTGAAAAAATAAAGTTCTCTACGTGTTTATTTATTTCTTGTTTATTTTTTTGACGACCAACGTTGGTAGGTACCCTCTCTGCTGCTATTAATTTACCACCATACCAAGTTTGATGAATATTTTTCAACGCGTTCTCGCTGTCCTTTCTCCTCATCTGTTTCATCTTCATCTGAATCTTCGGAATTTGTTCTATGTTTCAAGTAATATTCAAGTTCTGATGGTGGTTTTTCTATTTTTGGATTTATGTTCTTTCTGTGTTTATAATATATCATCAAACTTCGATATCGATCTCCACCGCAATTTTTGCAAATCTGATATAATCCTCTAACACCGTTGTTACAACCAACACAACTTCGTGGACCAGCATGAAGATTTTTTCTTTATAAGATAATTATGTTTCTTGCAATATTCTCCACGGCATTTTTTATTACAATTGTTAGTGGTTCCTTGACGCAGCCACGCACAGTTGTTCATTATATTAATGATATCTGTTTAATTAAATTTAATTTTATCATCACCCCTGTTACCCAAATATTTTATCAAGACCCACACGATATCTTGTTCTTGGATCATGTAGATTTATTGTTATAAATCCATGCGGAGTAGCTTGCGCTCGTGAGAAGAAATTTTTGAATTTAATTATATCCATGTCACCACCACACCAAGTTTGATGAATATTTCGCAACGTGTGTGTGTCTACGCCATTAAACACAACTAAAATGTTGCAGTTGTCTCTGATCACCTTTGGAATTTGTGTATATCGTTGAGTAACATAGATCACGTCTGTATTTTTATGTCTACCTCGGGAAAATATTCTGGCTGGATTTGATTGTTTATCTAGCATCACATCGTCGTATACAACTAAATTATTAATAAATCCGTCTATGGAATCTACGGATGGTGCTTCATCAATATCGGTTATAAACTCTATAACATCATTATCTTCATCCAGTAATCGCGCGTTTTCATTGAAATCTTTAAGTACATCATAACATCGTTGATCAACAACGGATGGTGCTACTAAATATAATTTATCCCATTTCAACCATCTCATTATCAGATTAAGTAATAATTGCGTCTTACCCGATCCAGATGGTCCTATGATAATCATTCTGATGGAGTTCGGTAGCGCAGGATGATGCTTAACTGGCTCTCGTTGCCGAGTTGCTGAGAAATCAATTATATCCATATATATTATAACATGAATCTATATTGTTTACGCTGTAAAGCTAAAACTCCAACCACTGATTTAGCTACAGTTATAACAAAAAACAAAAAAATAGCGTACGGTGGAAAATGTTCTATATGCGGTAGAAAGAAATTTTCGTTTTTACCTAATAAGCGCGGTGGTGATATTGCTAATTTGATGTCAAAGTTTCCAGGTGCTCCATGGGCTAAATACAGTGGAGAAAAACATCTACCGGGATATAATTATTGCGGTCCTGGTACCAGACTTGATATCAGGCTCGATAATCAAGATCAACCAAAACCAGGCGAGGAACCAATAAATGCTATTGATCGAGCTTGTCATGCTCATGATGTAGCTTATAAAAGTCAAAATCTACAAGATAGGCATATTGCAGATGTAAAATTAATTCATTCATTAAATTCTATAAAAAATAAAAATATTAGAGAATCATTAGCTAATTGGTTAGTAAGATCCTCGATGAAAGATAAATTAGCGATTGGGGCTGGTAATTAATAATGGAGTCAATTTATTATTCACCGAGAGGATACTGGAGAGGCAAAGCAGCAATTGGTAAACTCGCTGATGCAGCGGCGGTTAAACATTCTACTGCTAAAACGTGGTTATCTAAACAAGCAATATGGCAAATTTATCTACCACGTCCTAAACAAATTCAGTACGCGTATTTCGATGTCAGTGTTCCTAATGAAGTTCATCAAGCTGATATTCTGTTTTTACCGCATGATACTGTGCGTGGAAAAACGTACAAATACGCGTTAACCGTAGTTGATGTTGCAAGTAGATATAAAGAAGCAGAGCCGCTATCAGCGAAAACATCATCTGAAGTAGCCGATGCGTTTGAACGAATTTATCAACGAGGACTCGGACCACAAGGTGGTCTGCGATGGCCACAGCTACTACAGGTTGATCCTGGTAAGGAATTTCTTGGTCCAGTATCATCGTTGATGAAACAACACAATACCAAAATACGACGAGGTCATACTGCAATTCACCGTGATCAAGCAATTGTTGAGCGATTTAATCGAACACTTGCTGAGCGGTTATTTGGATATCAATACGCGAGGGAATTTATTCAGGATAAAAGATCTCGCGAATGGGTTGCAAGATTACCAGGCGTGATAGCTGCATTAAATAATGAGATCACACGAACAACCAACATGAAACCCATTAGCGCGGTCACAAAAAAAAATATACCAACACAACGAAAAGATGTTGGAAAACAAAAAATATTAGGTGATGTTACAGTCAGATATTTATATGAGCCTGGTGAACTTGAAGGTGGTAAAGCGAGAGCAACTGATCCTATTTGGAGTGTTACCACACACAAAATATCTACCGTGACAAGATCCACCGGGAGAAATGTAGGCGTTTCCAGACCTGCAATCTACAGATTAGATTCGGCCGCTCCTCAACGTGGATTTACACGTGAACAACTACAAATAATTCCCGCGGATACACAACTACCACCAAAATCACTCCGGTGATTTCGATCACTTAACTAGCACTAGCGCTAAGGGCGCCAGCGCCTCTACGTCGATTACACTCAAGACAGGTTAACATGGTATTTTCTCGTGTATGACCGCGACTATTATCTTTTCTATCTACGGTGAATTGTCTTGAATCATTACTCGAATACCGCCATAACATTATACAATTACAACTGGTGCAATGATTATTCTGCTGCTGTTTTAACTCAATAATAAATTCAACATCAAGATCAAAGTCACGTTTATTTTTTTTATCAGATTGTTTGTATCCGATTAATTTTTTTCTTATTATATCATCATCGATGATGTTAAATTTATCAACGATTTCAGGAATTATAATTCTACGTAATTGAGATATATTTCTGACCCTCGATACCGCCAAATAAACTAAATTTGACCACTCGATGCGATCGTCTACAATCCAGACTCGTGTGTCAGAAATAGTTAATCCCTGTGACGAATGGATTGTCATAGCGTATCCCAACACCTATGGAGATTTGTCAGCGTGTATTGCATCTTCGACTACACTGATATCAACGGCGACAATATCATTTAATACGAGATTTTGATTCTCAGTCTGTCCTGGAATATCAACATTAATATTCTGTTTTCGTGTATCTGATGGTCTATAACACAACGGTACGGGTAATTCTGAATATTTTTCTTTATGTAGTTGAAATAACTGTTGTTGTAAAGCGTCTCTGATTATTTTTCTACTTGCTACGATCAAATCGGTGTGTCTCCATAATTTTAAAAAATCACTCATTGATGTCTCTGAGATCACTCCACGTATTATTTCACACTGAATTTTGTTTGATTGTAATCTGATTAATTTTTTAAACTCCCTCAAATTTGCATCGAGAGCTCTATGATCATCATCTATTTCTTCGTAATAATCAACGAAATTTTTTAACCAATCATGTGGAGATGGTCCAACAAAAGGCGGTGGTTGACCATGATCGCCACACATTATTATAGCGGTATTTTTGGTCAACAACCAATCAAGAAACGTTTTTAATGTATCCAATGAGACCGTGCATATCTCATCCCAAATAATTATTTTAGGTATATATTTTTCTCCCATCCGTTCAGGAGTCCATGTATCTCCGCGCCACCGAAAGAAACTATGATACGTACACGATTGTACTTGCCGCTGTTTCATCTCACGTGCAAGTCTATGTGTGGGTGTCAGCACGATTATATCTGAATTTCTAAAAACATTAATCGTTCGAGTTGTTTTGCCGCATCCACCAGGTCCATTGAGATATACTGTCTTATATCTGGTTATTGGATCACTCAACGATGGTGCTTTCGACATTTCTGATATTTTATTACCCTCGCGATAAAAATCTCTCATTGGAACATCTGCTGATTCTGTGTAATTGTGTAATAGTTCCTTTTTTATTCTCCACGAACCTCATCGTTCATCATTACTTGTAAATTTCATAACAGGTTCTAAATATTTACTTGAAATATAAAACGAATCTGTTGCGACTCTGACTGCGGTCTCAGGAAATCTATTAATCATCGATAATAAATTTATAGAAACATAAGCCAACATGGAAGATCTTAGATGAGTATATTGCGGGGATACGTCATATATGTAACTAACGATCGTACCTAATTTTGTTCCGTCGGATAAATAAACACTCTCTCGATTTACAAATGTATTTTTCGCCGTTGCATCAGCGATTATAAAATCGTACTCGGCATCATCTAGAATTAATCGTGCGTGATGTCTTTTATAATCATATGCACCACCTTGAGTAAATTTACCTATAATTTTTCTACCGAGATCTTTTGCGGTTTTGAGTTTATTAGGAATATCATCCTTAAACTCGCTGATAACTTCAGAATCTGACATGGGCAACCAAACTTTGGTCTGTGCATGATATGATATAATTGCCTCACTGACCACCAACGATGTCAGTATCATACAATCTAGCATATATCGTAACAAAACTATAGGTGCCCAACGTTTTTCACAAAAATGTCTACCAAACCAAACATAACAAATCTTGTGAAGATTTTCGTTAAGCTCGAATGATTCAATACAGGCGAATCCAGTCAGATCAAAATCAGGTAATGGTCCATTAATTGCCACTCGCGTCATCTCGTTTGTTGGGTGACCAAATCTTTCAAAGTACGTAGAACAATCTCCGTATCCCAGAAAACTTCCTGGATAACATGCAACCATATCAACCGAAATAACATCATTGTAATTGTATTTGGTATTCCATAATCCGCCATGTCCATATTCGACGCAACTTGCGCGTAGGTCCTCGAGTAAATCAAATCGTGTTGGTTTCCATGAATTTCTTTCTCTGGCGAAATGAGCCGCAACAGATGGAACGGTAAAACAATTAGTTAGTAATTTTTCAGTATTTTCCGCGTGCTTGCACTGTAAAAACGTCGCAAGATTTTTCATCTCGTCATGGAGGGATTCTGTGCGATATATTTCACCGTTCGGTTTGACAAACTGATCAAATTCACCCTCCTCATTACTTTTAAATAACCATACCGATACAGGATCGGTTTTACTTATTTCGTTGATAAAATCAAACATACTATCTGCCCCAGAATTATCTGCCCCAGAATTATCTGCCCCAGAATTATCTGGGGAGTAAAATCTAACAGTTCGATCACGTGGAAATATTGTTACTGCGTTAGTCCATGCGTGCGCGTTATGATCGATAATATTTATTGGAGCTCCCTTCGATTTATATTTCGACTGGTACAGTACTTCTCCCGTTATTGTCGCCACAGTTATTGGAAATTTTAATATTTTTCCTAACTCAGCAACATCTTTTATTGTAGCACCGGTATCCTTAACTGAATCAGCCCACGAGTTTATTTTTTCACGCCTTAAATCAGTTAATCCATTTCCACGCATCACGTTTGTAAAGTGTTCTATTACTCGTTCGGCTACACAATTTAACCTTGAAAATTTCATCGGCGCTAGTTTATCAACGTTGGGTTTTTTATTTATCTCATAGATTCCATAAATAACCGCTGTTACAGGATATGCTCGCTCATAATACGGTTTGTCAATACCCGTCAGTAGACCCGGTCTGGAATTTTTACTTAATATGATAGTTTTATTATTGCCAAGGACAGGATCATATTTGTCACGGATAATCCAACTACCTGTTTCTGTTAATACAATAAATTTTACTTTGAAGAAATATTTTTGATTGCCCTCGTATTCAGCGATGTAGTTAATGATAGTTGCCGCTCGCTTGTCGTTCATTGTGGCGTCCGTGACAGTGTTGCGTATGATCTTGAACGTTGACCATGTATGAGATGCACCATCCGTGTAAAATTCTTTCTTGGCGTCGTGAATTTTCGAGATCAAACGTTTATTTTTCGGATCAACCAAATCTCGTACTGGCAAGTCAGAAGATAATCTGTCAAGGTTGAATTTATATTTAACAGGCCTAGTTTGGGATAATCTCTCAAACTCGTTCATATAATTAAAACAAATATTTAAATAAAGAAAATTATATATATATATATATATATATATATATATATATATATATATATATATATATATATATATATATATACAATGTCTCAATGTAGATGGTTGATGATCGGCTCAGTAAATCGATGCAACAAATCCTGTAGAAAGGAATTTTGTTGGATACACTCACAAAACATACGACGAGGAAGTCTAGGACCAATACCATGTCTGAGGTGTGGTATTGGAGTGCGAGGAAAAACAGAATTATGTGGAAAGTGCGGCGGAAAACGGTTCAGAGAACTTAAAAGATATTATGACAAAAAAAATAATAGCAGTGAAAACGCTATAAAATCCGTGAGGGATTATATATCAAGATTTCAGACAAACAATGATTTAAACGAATAATATTATTATAATGGAGCAAAATATATTTGTCCCACATCCTGTCATAACAAACTATGAATCAAATATTAATGGTATCATCAGACACTGCAAGTTGAAGAGACAAGTTGGTTATATTAGTAATTTTGGTTATCTAATGTTCACATGCGAGGGGGGAAAGAAACATTATCTATGTCATAGATTTACGTATGAATGTCATAATGGGATGATCAATGACGGTCTTGTTATTGATCATATTGACGGGGATACTCAAAACAATAATTTATCCAATTTACAAGCTATCTCTCACAGCGAGAATAATACACGTGGAAATACAGGAAGATGTAAGACAATCGGAAAGAGGGTAGTAATTTCCACAAACATAGAAACTGGCAAAGAAATTATATTTCAGTCTATGAACGCGGCTGCAAAATATTTTGATATTCACTCGCAATCAGTACAAAGAGCGGCAGAAAATATACATAAAACCACCTTCTCGAAAAAATATAAACAGAAAATTACATTTCAGTATCAATAACTATCATCACCACATTATTAACTATCATCACCACATTGAATTAATTTTTTTAATTTATGTCACAGTAGGTCCTCCATACACTACTGAATTTTGATTATATAAAAGGGAGATTACTTTGTAATATATAGTTTTCTTCGTAGATTTTGATTTTTTATGATCGTAATTAGTCAGTTTAACTAATTACATCGTAATTAATTACATCGTAATTAATCACTCGTAGAAGTATTATTTATGGTTTTTAAATATTTCCCATTATACAACATTACGAGAAATCATGATAATGTTATTGATCCGTAGGAAGCTGTGTGTAGAACAGAAACCGTTGTCATGGTAATCGATCTGCAGGTGTGTTCATGCCACTGCTATTATTGATTCTCAGTCTGCTTAGGAAAAATGCTGTTATAAATACAGAAACTGTTATTATTCAGAAACCGCTGTTATAAATACAGAAACTGTTATTATTCAGAAACTGTTATTATTCAGAAACTGTTATAAATACAGAAACTGTTATTATTCAGAAACCTCTGTTTAGTGTAAATATTGGTTCCTTAGCTATATAGCTAACTATATATTAACTTCCAAAACATATGTTCGTAACAAGGTTTGACAGCTCAATCAGTATGGTATTGGACTGTGACGCTCGCGGTCCAGGATCAAACCCCCATGGCTGACAATTTGTCGGTGGTGTACGCATAATTGCGATTTTTATAATAGTGGGGGGAACCGCAAACCCCCCCCCCCCCCGCTCAGCAAAATCCCAACCATAATATTGACTTGTGGTTGATACATATTTTCGTATCACCCACTGGATTAATTATTGTGGGTGGGTTTTTGCTGAGCGTGTATGTTTGTACTGTCCTTAGTTAGTTATATGTTTGTGCCGTCCATGCATAATCTGAGCTCGCTGATACACTCGATAGGGGCTCTTCATTCATTGTATATATCCATTTCATTGTATATATGTTATGTGTATATCCTCTAAACTTGGTAGATTGCGGTGGCAAGCTACGAGTTTAATGAGGATTGTGCCGTCCTTAGTTAGTTATATGTTATGTGTATATCCTCTAAACTTGGTAGATTGCGGTGGCAAGCTACGAGTTTAATGAGGATTGTGCTGTCCTCCCTCTTGGGCCTCTAGACCGTTGTTTGGCGGGTTAGGGGCTCTCGTAGAGGGAATATTTGCCTAATGAACTTGGTAGATTGCGGTGGCAAGCTACGAGTTCTTGGTTGTGCTGTCCTTGAAACATCCCGACGAACTCGCTAAACACTCGATAGGTGTTCTAGGGATATTTTTTTTTATTTTGAAGATTTATATATTATATAATGAACCATGAAAATATCAATAATGTAATTGTTGCTATTAAAAAATTGAAAAAAGATGGAATTAATATATCTGATGAACTTAATCCTGAAAAAATAGTTTCTGACTTTGAGATTTTACAAGAACGTAAAACCCAGGGGACACACACACTATCATCTGAATACAGGCTCATGAAACGGATTCAGGCGGCAATGTTTCAGTCGTTAGCTACCGTAGAAGATGATCATGTGAAGGAGTTCGTTCCTCTCTCTACTGCCGTAGAAAGAATTAAATCGTTATTATCCCACGAGTACGAGGCAAAGAAAACGATTAGTACCCGTATAAGACTATTAAGAAAAATTATGTCAGAGAGTAACTTCGTTACTGGTGAAACGATCCAGAGTAGTAATTCCGATGAAGATGACTGAGATCTTTGATCAGAAATATTATTTCTGAATTTGATGGGTTAGTTGGTACTTAGAATCAAAGATTTAGAATCAAAGATTCTTATTTATGCAATTTGCAATTTTGATGGGTGAGTTGGTACTTAGAATCAAAGATTCTGATTTATTATTTATTTCTGAATTAATTTATTTATTTACTGAATTAATTTGTTTTTTTTTTACTGAAATTTAACAAAATTGTACAAATTTCTTAATTTTGACTACCATTTACCCCATCAAAAACATAAAATTGTACAAATTTCTTAATTTGACTACCATTTACCCCATCAAAAACATAAAATTGTACAAATTTCTTAATTTTACAAATTATTTATTTCTGAATTATTATTTTATTTCTGAATTATTATTTATTTATTTCTGAATTAATTTATTTATTTTTACTGAAATTTAACAAAATTGTACAAATTTCTTAATTTTGACTACCATTTACCCCATCAAAAACATAAAATTATACAAATTTCTTAATTTGACTACCATTTACCCCATCAAATTTACAAAATTGTACAAATTTCTTAATTTGAGTACCATTTACCCATCAAAAACATAAAATTGTACAAATTTCTTAATTTTACAAATTATTTATTTCTGAATTATTATTTTATTTCTGAATTATTATTTATTTATTTATAACTCTGATGGGTGAGTTGGTAAACCCTCCATTACATAAAGATCTACGATAAAGTCTTACGACAAAAGTCTTACGACTTTACATACAGATTTATTACAAGCTCTTCTTCACGTATGTCAATTAAGCGATTAAGGTGGTCTGTGAGCTTAAAATTGATTCGTGTTAACATATTATTGTGACACCGCAAATACACAGGATTAGTTGGTTCTTGCACGATTAAACTTCCAGGAGGAACTTGTGGTGTGAACGTGTACAGGATGTATCCTTGTTGAGCCTGATTTGATCTTCCGAGATCTATTTGATAGCTGCCATCGATTACGTCACAAACCAGATTGACCGCGACCGTCGGTGTTATATTAACGATTCCCGGAGATACGTGTCTTCCGCCGCCGTGTGGATCATTATCATGTCTAAGAACAGCTGCTGGTGGAATTAATTTTCTCCATGCATCGAGTATTTTAGGAAAAAACTCATCAATGACATCACTGACAGATTTTCTTAACTCGGTTACACTATACCCGGGAAATTTAAAATTTGGTACATCGGCTTCTGTTAATTTATATTTATCTAACCATATTTTTGCCTCAGATCTTTCAGAAAATTCTAAACTAAGCATCGCTTGAACTATTCGGTTATTAATATATTCCATATCTGATATAAGCTGATTTAATATTTCCACACGCGTGATGATTTTTTCACGCGATGACGCTGATATGTCAAAAATATGTTCGTTAAAATATTGATTTAGTTGATCTAGTTGTTTTTTACATTCTTGATTGATTTCCTGAAAATATTTAATAATCTCACTCCGATAAATAGCAAAAATATTTGCTTTTTCCCCGGAATTGTTAAAAGCCCATAACTCATCAAAATCGTGAATTAAAACCTTGCTAAGCATTGATTTACCTTTTAAAATACGTAGTTCTTCCCCGTATGATGGATTAATTTCATGATATGATTGTCTATCCGTGACGTAATCAGACTTTTTCGGCTCTGGTGGTATCGGTGTTATCGGTGGTGATATTTCAGGCCATCCTAACACGGATCTTATCGTGGATTGATAAATATCAACGGCATAATCAGGCGAGTTTATTTCAATCGTCGAGGACAGGGTGGGTTCATGAACATTAATTGATATTTTTGATTCTTTTCCCGTTATTGATTTTATTCTACGCGCAAATTCCTCACTGATCTCTTCAATCTCGTAACTGCCAGTTGGTATTCCAACAACAACCCAGTCAGGTGTTCCATCGGGTTTGTTGTTGTTAGCAAATACGAGCGAATTATTTGCTGGTGTACCGTTAAATGATTTTGATCTGATATTTGGCCAGCTGTAATATACTCGTAATTGTGCTAGTGCTATTTCTTTCACTGGAATTGCAGTGGGAAAATTAACACTAAATTCAGGATTAATTGAACTTACCGAGATCATCGTTATCTTTAGCGGAGTTGTGTTGGTCACGATCTGCTGGAGTAATTCTGTCATTATTGATACTTGTATCTTTAATACCTTCGTCGTATATTTTGGTTATCATTGAAAATTCGAAATCAGATATAATTCCATCACTGAGACTCGCTGATAACAACGAGGATAATTTCGAGTATGCTACCGTCGCTCTATGTAATTTTATTTTGTAATCGGATAATTTTTCGTTCGTACAAGTACATATTTTTTTGTGATGATATTAAGCACACCTGCAATCGTTGTTGCTGCTGAAATACAAATAGTTACAGCTACTGGTGCCATCGTTGTCAACGCTGATAATATTACACCGGTTCCAGCAACAACAGCGGATACTGAATAAACAATCACATCAACGATAACCAATCGTCGTCGATATTTTTTTTACTTTTACTGTATATTGATCAACTTGATCTTTTAGCGCCGCCTGCCATTCACGTGCTTGATTGTACCTGTATTGTGCACCGTCCATATATATTTTTATGCAGTAACCAATTGAGGTGTTTCAGCTACAAATTCCAAACATCACCAGAAGGATGTTGCGGTTAATTTCTTATCATCTGCTTCCAGAATAAATATTTCTTCGGTTCCGCTATTTAATACAACAGATACAACCCCGGAAAACCTGTCGGTGGAATGACGCCATGGAAACGTTGTAAATATTTCAAATTTTGCAGCACTAAACACAGACAGCCTGTACACGCCAGTGACTGTTGCGGTATATTTGATAGTATTATTTTGCTGCGACCATGTTGCAAATCCCGATGATACCGTGCATACGATGTTTGTGATGTGCCCGGGAGTTATTTCAGCTGGAATTTTAATCAGACTGGTTTTATTGATAATCTCAGGAATTCCCGCTACGATGTCTAGCTGTCTTTGTTTGATCGTGCCTAGGTCAGTTTTGATATCAGAAAGTTTCATGTCAATGGCGCGTGGAGTACCGAAGAATTTATCCATGGCATCATCGATTTTTTGAAAATTTCTTCGAAATCTTCCAAAAGCTCCTGCGTGAACGTCACACTCAGCCCGTAACGTGGATAATTTACCGTCTACGGTGCCATAGTTGACGTCGACGTATTTTTTGTTGCTGCGTCTTCGTCAGATGTTGGATCTTTTAAAACTACTATTTTGTTCCCGTTCATGCTAAGTTCACCCATCATTGTGTCACCGGTGTTTCTCACGCGATTAGCAACACTTTTTGCAATTTCATCTCTGATGGTTTTAAGTGACATACTTGAATCTCTGATTCTACCACCGTCAGTAAACACGGGAATATTATCCGTAACTGCACCAAGTACTCGCCGGACTATATCATTCCATTTGATATTGCTGGTTTTTAGTTTACCATATCGATCCTGAAAAATAACAACTTCATCTGGGTCAACTCCAGCCAGGTTCATGATATCAGCGAGGTCATCCTTAGTCACATACTTCGACAGATCAACGTCGACGAGCTTTTTCTTAACGCGTGAAGAAGATCTTCCGTAAATATCAACCATTATATAAGATCCGTTGTTTAAAACGCCTTACGCGCAACATATCGGTTGCTTGTATAATCGTGCACGACTTTATGTGGCGGCCTGGATGATTTTGATATAGCGTCGAGTACATTAATTACTTCACGGCCGCATATTGGCGGATCTGTCATTGTTTGTGTGTGTAGCGTTGAATACCAAACTTTGGAACCTCTGGTTGTTGCGTGGAGTGGTGCGACATACTTGATAAATTCAACAGGTGGAGCTAACCCGTACGAATCAAAATAAACAATTCCACGCGGGTCAACCGCGTATGATACCCAATGAGTACCGGGTCCGGAACGTTTGTCAAGATTAATAATACCTGTTTCTAGTTTGTTTGGTTGTTTCGGTAATTGATCTCGCATAAAAACACCTCTAAAGGCGGATATTTTTAATTTTTTAGCAGCATCAAGTAAATCAAAATTTGATGCTGGAACGTCTAACGAAGTGACCCTGGAAGCCTTAGGCCTCTCCCCCAACGAGATCCTGGCAATCTTAGACCGCGTCCCTTTTTTTTGCTATATCGTCCACCAGTAACTTTTTCGGAAATTTTTTTACCCGCCGCTCCAGCAACACCTAACGCGGCCGCTTTTGCTACGGCTGGAGCTGCTGCAGCTATTAATGCCGGAATGGCCGCGAGAAATGGGAATATACCACCTGTTTTAACCATGTCTTTGATGGCGCTCGGGGAGAGATGGAATTGAACTCCAGTTTTTGATTCTAGGGCTTTATTGAAATGTTTAATCTGATTATTTGTCAGCGATAATTTGTTTGGACCACCACTAATATGATCTCGTTTTAGTGATATTTTAGTTCCGCATTTGTTGGCGGTTTTTGATTGAAGCTTTTTTACCTGATCAGGAGTCAGAGTAACATTAACATGACCATACGACATTTTTATATAAAATATATTTTTCTAAATAACACGATTAAAGATTTTCCACCGGTGCATCAACGACCCTCATTCGACCACTACCACCCACAAGTAACATGGCTTTGTCGCTAAGTATGACCGCGATCGCTCTGTAGAAAGCACCACCACCTGGCGGGTTAGTAACATGAGCTCGAAAGTGTATATCAACAACAGATTGTTTGGATAAATCAAGATGTTCTAGTGAAAAATAACAAATCGAATATAGACCTCTAAAATCTAGTTGTGATATTTGCAAACCGGTATCCACATTTTGATCACGTCCCATGAATGACATTAAACGATGATATGCGCGCGCTACATGATTTTGACCAAAATTTAGTTGTATATTTTCTGTTGGTTCTTGATGTCCATTTATCCGTAAGGAAACTTCATTAACTCCAAGGTTATCAAATATCATATGTGAACGTTCTTGATTATTTATGCGGTCAATATTTTGCAATGCAATAAAAATATGTCATGGTGCAGAAACATCCTGTTGTGGTGCTATATGCCATGTAAATAAACCATTAATATTGCTTTGAGCAGCATCTGTGGTTACTGTTAACCATGATAGCAATGATTTACCACCTTGATCCATAAAAGATAGTAATTTTTGTTCTTCAGTAATAGATGGTGTCATTACTGGCATCCATAGTGAAAGTTTTGATATATTTACTTTACCAGCATCAGCAACACCAGTACCTCGCCAGATTGCATCATTATCATCACCTTTTCTTAAGAGCACAATTGTGTGTTTAGCTCCAAAGATTACCTTTCTAACATTTCTGCAAAATCCAAAGATGTGAGATAATGGAATTGCACACGAAAAATTTCTATTATCTCCCGACAGCGCCGCCCGGCGTGCTGCAAACCCCAAGTTGTAAGTCGGGGCAATATCTTTTATGATTTCAAATTCAGCAGCTGGTCTAGTTTCACGATCGGGGTTGGCGGCTTCTGCCTGATTAGCAACAGAAGTATCCCGTGGTGTGAGTACCTTGATATACTGATTATGGTTAGCGTTGTCTGTGATATCTTTAGCGAACATCATTGTTGGACCAGCTGATCTTGTAAAGTCGTCAGAATATCTCGCCAGACCAATTATTGTTGTAGCATCAACATCCTTCTGAATTGATTCAATATTTTTTCCATCAATCATGTATGTGGCGCTATCAAACAGTGCCATAATTCCGTTGTTGACAAAACCAACACGCAAATTGGCATCATATGCCGTATCATCCCCCTTTACAAGTATACCTTCTACTTCAATAAACGCCTCAGCGGGCAAGAAATATCTACTTGTATCATGAACCTGTAATTCGATTCTCCCCCGCTGATTTGGTAGTCTTGCGTCATAAGAATAAAATTGATAATCACGTACCGACTCGTACTTAAGTACAGGTGCCTCCATATCAAATACTGGGTCTGATTCGCGCCTGAACATTTTTATTATAGTTACCATTTTTCCAAATGATGATCATCGTCGACGAAGACCACTTCCTGCTATTAAATTTGCTGTTATATTTTTTTCTGCTTCTTCAGATATCGCCGCTAGTTTTTGATTTGCAGCCTGATTTATTATTTTACTTACGTCTGCGGGCATCACCTCAGTACTTGCCAGTTTCACCGGTGGTTGTTGTTTTCGTCGCAATAATCGTGCTAGTCTTTCTTTGATCGCCGAGAACGCCTTACCAGCAACATTGACAATTGCACCAGGAGCTTTATCACGAACAATATCAATAGCCTTCATCGATAATTGTTTTGCTACAGGTGCTACTTTTGGAGCTATCCTTGTAAATAATCCCTGAATAACATCACCAAGTCCATTTCCGTAAATAACACTATAGATTGGTAATCGTGAGTTTACCGCTCTAACCTGTGTGGGTTTACGATGATTATTATGCACAATCATCTTATTTTATTTACCATTTATCTAATCGCGGTGACTAATCATCAACGAGCTCATCAATAAGTTCTCGGTAAACGCCAATATCCATGATACCACCTTGAAATAGTCGCCGACAAATATCAGCTGCTTCATTGGTTATTTCTGGTGAATTATTTCCGGCACGTTTTCCTCCTATGAGAACTTCTAACCGTGACACGTCATTGATGATATTATCAGGACATAAACCAGATCCTGTTTTAGGTTCATCTTGAGGTGTTTTAAATACTGGTGGTTGCATTACCGGAGTAAGTACTTCAGTGGTGGCCGGGGGTGAGTCACCTTCTCGAAATCCATGTGGTGAATCTATCGGTGCAAATGTTATATCCGGTGCAGAAATTTTACGTAAAGGTGAAGGAATTTTCTTCGAGGAGTATGATTTAAGTGACTCTTTAGCCTTTTTATTTTCCGACTTCAACCTTTGCTGCGGCGAAGAAGATTGCTGTTGTTCTATTTGTTGCAGAGGTGGAGGAAGCTGATACTGGGAGGACTCTCCTTGTCCTAGTTGTTCCCGTCTCCCTCTAAGTCTATTTACTTCTTCATTAAATCTTTTAAATTCTTGACCTCTAGCTTGTTTTTTTATTGTAATATACGCGATATATCCATTTAATGAAATCATCATCATTTGTTTTTCCATAAAAGGGTTTTAAAAAATTAGATTTATTAGATATATTTTTTGATATCATCTCAGGTAATTTCTCTCTTTCAGTTTTTCTAATTTCCTCAACAACTCCTTCGTTAAATCTTGCAATTAATTTTAAGCTCTCTCCTCCTGATTTGGATTTAGATGCAAGTTTTTCTCTCACATCGGCGACTTCAGTACGAAGTTCTCCAATACCTTCAAGTATTTCCTCACCAACAGGTGGAGGTTGAGCTGCAGCTATGTCAGTTGGAAGGTCTCGTAAAATCTTCTTTGCCTGTTTAGTTCTTCTTGCTATTTTTTCTGATACCGGAAGAAGATCTTCTTTGATGACAGTTGCAACTTTCTCAGTAGCTGCAGTGACGGGTTTAAACAGTTTTTTAGTGTCTTCTTCATACTCAACTTTTGCTTCTTGCTGCGCTTGTAGATTTTTTCTAAATGAGTCTTTGACAGGAAGAAATTTTTTAATTGCTTCTAATCGTTCTCGAGCTGTTCTTGCAGTATGAGATTCTGGATGTATCATTTTATTATAACATAATAATTTAATTAATATCAGCAGAAGAGGAGCAGCAGAGAGGGTGCCTACCAACGTTGGTCGTCAAAAAAATAAACAAGAAATAAATAAACACGTAGAGTACTTTATTTTTTCAGCTACTATTTCGAACTGAGGTTTTATTAATACAATCGTCCATTACAGAAATAAAACATCTCAAGGAAAAGTTCATTTGTAAAATCTTGACCTTTCTACGAGATGATTTATTTGTTTGTTTTATTTGTTTTGTCGGAATTCTATGGTCTGTTCACCCTCTCTGCTGCTAAGAAAGAAAGATTCCAAATAGTTTCACAGAAGCTTGACACTTTTTTTGGGGAAGATGTGTTTTTGCATTGTCTGAATTAGATAATTATCCCAACACAGTCCCTGAACAAATTTTATCAATACTGCTATGGTATGATAAAAATATCAAAATAAATGAAAAGTTGCTGATGTCAACTTAAACTATTCATTTTGTAATCTAATTGCTCACATATTTTGTACTTAGATTCTCTTGTTATCCTGTCATACGCACTTCATCACAAAGTAAATTTTTAAAATGAAATCTATGAATCATCAATATGTACTTTTTGTAATAAAGCGGAGTCTCTGCTTCATTTACTTTTTACTTGTCATTTTCTGAAAACAGTATTGATAAGTTTTAGACCTGCTCTTAGAGACATATATCATATTAAATTTGATTTAACAGATGAAAACATATTGTTTGGAATAATAAATTCACCAGAATTGGAGATTGTTAATGTATATTTAATTCTAATAAAAGGGACATCTATCCTTGTATAATTAAAACAGTTTTGTGGCTAGCATAGAACAAATCAAATTGTATAAACATCATGAGTTATTTTCTACATACTTTGTACTTCTTGGCATGTGAAGACATAATGAGAGGATGGTGGGAAATATGAAAGCTGTTATTCAGTAATTAGTTATAAATCGCCCCCGGCGATGACAACCGCCCACAACCGCCCCCGGCGGTGACAACCCTTGAAACCCCTTGTTAACCCAAACTCATCACATGCTTTAGCAAAGCGGGCCATCAGGCGCTGAAGCTCAGCTTCTGTGTGGGTGGCTAGAGCAGCATCGTCTGCAAAGAGCATGTCCCTGATGGTTACTTCATGCACTTTGCTCTTTGCCTTCAGTCGTGCCAGGTTGAACAGTCTGCCGTCTGATCGTGTGTGCAGGTAAATCCCTTCTGTGGACTCCTAAAGGCGTGCTTTAGCAGGACTGCAAAAAAGATGCCGAAGAGCGTGGGGGCAAGGACACAGCCCTGTTTAACTCCACTGCAGATGTCAAAGGGGTCGGATGTTGAGCCATCGTACTGTACTGTGCCTTTCATGTCATCGTGGAAGGACTGGAGCATGTTTAGCAGCTTTGGAGGGCAACCAATTTTCGCCAGGATTGTGAAGAGTCCGTCTCTGCTGACCAGATTGAATGCCTTGGTGAGGTCTATAAAGGCCAGGAAGAGGGGTCTGTGTTGTTCTCTGCATTTTTCCTGCAGTTGCCTGACAGAGAAGATCATGTCGATTGTGGACCTCTCTGCGCGGAACCCGCACTGCGACTCTGGGTAAACTCTGTCAGCAAGCATCTGCAGTCTGTTCAGGATGACGTGTGCGAAAACTTTACCCACGATGCTGAGAAGTGATATGCCCCTGTAGTTGTTGCAGTCGCTTCTGTCGCCCTTGTTCTTGTACAGGGTTATGATGTTAGCATCTCTCATGTCCTGAGGCACTGTCCCCTCGTCCCAGCACTGGCAGAGGAGGTCGTGCAGGTGTGTGAGAAGTACGCTACATCCACACTTGATGAGTTCTGCTGTGATGCCATCCTTCCCTGGGGCTTTACCTAGGGACAGTTTCTCTAAGGCCTTATTTAGTTCGTCTACAGTAGGTTTCTCGTCCAGTTCGGCCATCAGAGGAAGGTTTTCAATGGCGTTGAGGGCATCATTGTTCACGTGGTTCTCTTTGGAGTACAGTTCGGAGTAGTATTCCACCCAACGCTCCATCTGCTTGCCCTTGTTGTGAATGGTATCGCCTGTGGCAGACTTCAGTGGTGCTGTCTGTTTCTTCGTGGGACCCATTGCTTTCTTTATGCCACCGTACATGCCTCTGATGTTTCCAATATCTGCTGCTGACTGGATACTCTGACAGAGCTGAAGCCAGTATTCATTGGCACACTGCCGTACTAATCTCTGCACTTTGCTTCTGGTAGACCTGTATGGCTGTAGTGTCTTCTGACAGGGGGATCGCTTGTATTGCAGGTGAGCACTGCGACGCTCTTCTATGGCTGGCATGAGTGTGGCAGAGTTAGCCTCATACCAGTCATTGTTCTTTGATTGCTTCTTACCAAAGATCCGTGTGGCTGTGCTGTATACAGTCTCCCTGATGTAATCCCATCTTTCTTTGGCACTGCCGTTGGGGGGTTCTGAGTCAAACGTCTTGGAAAGAGCATATGTGAATTCCTCAGCCTTGTCTGGATATGATGTTTTGCTCACATCAATGCGTGGTTGACCCTCTTACCTAGAGCGGTGGATCTTCTTTGGCTGAAGCTTCATTTTGCAGCACACCAGCGAGTGGTCGGTGTCACAGTCAGAACTCTGGAAGGTACGGGTGAGAAGCACACCCTTCATGGCTGACCGTCTTGTAATGATCAAGTCCAGCTGGTGCCAGTGTTTAGACCGGGGATGCCTCCAAGACACTTTGTGCTGTGGCTTTGTCTGAAAGAATGAATTGGTGATGCTGAGTTCGTGGTACGAGCACATCTCTAGAAGGCGCTGCCCATTCTCAATCATTTTCCCAATGCCAAACTTGCCAAGACAGGAGGGCCAAGAGTCATGATAGGCACCCACCCTAGCATTGAAGTCGCCCAGAAAAATCAAGTTCTTTCCTTGGGAATTTTGTCAATGAACGAGTTTAACTCATCATAAAACTCATCCTTGGTATCTGTGGTGGACCTTAGTGTGGGAGTGTAAACACTGATCAGGTTGACAGGCCCGTTTATGGTGTGGAGGCGGAGGGATAGCAGTCTTCCATTTCCTTGTTGGCAGGGTTCTATCATTCCCAGCAGAGTGTTCCTGACAGCGAATCCAACACCAAACTCTCTGGCTTCATCTGCACTCTTTCCTTGCCAGAAGAATGTGTAGTTCTTTTCTCTGAGGGACCCAGAATCTGGCAGTCGTGTCTCCTGTAGTGACGCGATGTCGACCTGGAGCCTTGCAAGTTCGTCGTTGATGACTGAAGTCTTACGAACATCACTGATTGTCTGGAGATCATCTGAAAGCCCAGTCAGCATGGTCCGGACATTCCAGGTACCTAGCTTGAGGATTGAAGTCTTCTTTTTTATTTTTATTTTGTGATTTCTTGGTGAAGTAGTTGCAGTCCGCTTGTCAGGTACTCGCGTACCTTAAGCCTTACGCACCCAGCAAGGCAGGCGAACTGTGGCGGGACGGCACCTTATTGGCTGGGGGCTGCTCAGTTTGAGGCGGGCGGTAGCTGTCCAGTGAAACATGTTGGTCTCTCCCACCGTCGGAAGCAACCCCTGGCGTCTGGCTCTACGCCAATCGAGCGGTGACTTATAACCGGTAAACTGCTGCTTCCCGTGTCGACGCTATGGAGCGAAGCTGGAGTGTCCTCTCCAGGGCGCAAGCCTGGGCAGGGTGATATGGAGAATCAACTGTTGCCCATGCAACTGATCCCCCCTCTCCACGCAGCTGATGGATCCAAGGGAAAGGACAAGCCGATACGTCATGGCACCATCTGCGTCGCAGGAGTTGCCGAGATGACACTGAAATCAATGCCAAGTCGCCTTAGGGACTCCGACTGCGGATTTTCTGTTGGGGTTTACTCCCTTAGCCTTTCCCCTGAGAGGGTATAGTCGCAAGGCAGCGAAGGTTTGAAATCGGAGCTTACCTTCTCCTAGATGGGCGACCACCCAAGGTTAACGAACCCCATCTGCCCGAAGCATCTGGTTTTGAGGCGCCAGAAGCTCGCCTGTCATCCGTTCTCCAGTCAGTTTAAACAGGTTCCGCCACTCGTGAAGGCCTGGAGCTGGATTTGGTTGTCAGAGGCTCTATCAGACGTACGCCATTGGGAGATTTCCAAGGAAGTAGGTACTTATCTCCCACAACCTGTGTGAATACAGGTATACTTATCTGTAGTAACTAGTTATAAATCTGTATGAATACAGGAATAACTAACTGTAGTAATTAGTTATAAATCTGTACGTATACAGGTATACCCACCTGTAGGAGATGAATAAATCTTGCCATGTAAACTTAATATACATCAGTGTAAGAAGAGCTTGATGGAGGGGTTCATGTCTGTGACAATACAATTATGTTAGTACATTTAAAAATAAAGCTTAGCTACCTGTTAAATAAGAAACAACTATTGCTTTTTAACTTGTTTTAATAATATATATAGTGTACTTAAATGTAGATTGATTGGAATCCTCAGTGTAGAATAACGTTGTTCTAATTCACTTAACTTCTATAAACAAAGCATTATTATTATTAGTAGTAGTAGTAGTAGTAGGAGTGGTAGTGATAGTAATGGTAGTAGTAGTAGTAGTAGTAGCTATTATTATTATTACTATTACTATTATTATTATTATTAGTAGTAGTAGGAGTGGTAGTAATGGTAGTAGTAGAAGTAGTAGTAGTAATGTTACCATTAATAGTACCATTATTATTATTACTATTACTATTATCATTATTAGTAGTAGTAGTAGTAGTATTGGTAGTAGTAGTAGCAGTAGTAGTTGTATTAGTAGTAGAACTAGTAGTAATAATGTTATCATTATTATTATTATTATTATTAAAGATTGGGAACACTTGCCTTTTGTTTTACCTAAACAGTATAAAACTCGGTAAATAAAAAGCTAAGCTGAAAAGTCAAATTCTCTTCCAAAATCAAGTAGTAATAACTATGATGGAAATTTTTTCCATTTATCACTTCATACAACGTTCATATGCTTTCTCCTGTATTTCATATCACTTCATACAAAGTTCATATGCTTTCTCCTGTATTTCATATCACTTCATACAAAGTTCATATGCTTTCTCCTGTATTTCATATCACTTTATACAAAGTTCACATGCTTTCTCCTTTATTTCATATCATTTCATACAAACTTCATTTGGTTTCTCCTCAATTTCTTCTGTATTGAAAACTCTTGTGATAATTATGGATCAATTTAGATATAATACAGATTTTTGTGATATATATGCATATTAGATTTTACATTATGCATTCAAATAGTCATATACACCCTCCATAAAGAAGATAAAATTTTATTTATTATGTGGTCAAAGGTCAAGGTCATTGTGACTTTAAGAAATATATTTTGCAGAATGATAATTTTCGAGAATCAGTTACTCTATCAAACTTCGTGGCTGGCTTGCATTTACGGTAGTAATTAAACCAATAGATTGTGTGGTGGAAAGGTCACATGTCTTGGTGAATCTAATATGACAATAATGATTGGTGCATATTAAAATTTAGTGTGCTATGGTTTTATATAGGAAACTATTAAACATGGGGTGGAAATATTATATGGCTTTATTGTACATGTATCCTAGTCTAAATTTTATTTAAATTTCTGTCCTTTAAGAATAAAACAAATAATGCCTTCTTAATATGTTCAGGAAAGTTTCCTTGAAAGATATGCATATTATATTGATCTGACTAAAATGAAACAACAAAATCCAGACTTTTATAATCAGGCATATTTTTATGGCTCCAATCTTATACTGTCACTCCTTATTTCCATCAACAATTTATTTACATTAAACTGCAATTTTAAATACAAGTTTTATTCGAATTTGATATGTCCCAGTGTACCATTATTTTATATCATTAACGTATGTTTAACAATCTAAACATCATCGAAGACTTTTGGAAAAGAATTATTACATTATTCTTTTCGTATACAATTACAGCTCAGTGATCCATTCAGTAATCTGCTTCAAATTAAGATGAAATGATAACGGGGAGCATGTTTTCAGGAACGATAGTAAAATCCAGCCGTGATCGCTTCAAGATCAAGTTGATGTCACCTGCGTTAATTATAGTTTCATTCTCCAAACAAATGATATATTCATAATAATTTATACCAAAGGAAAATAACCCAACCAGGTTTTCATCCATTTATATTATTCGAGGTTATTTTCCTGTCATATATTGTAATGTGTAAAATTGTCTTATTTCCATAATTTATTTGCTGAAAACTACTAAAGGTTCTTAATAGTGTTAATATTGAGTACAAAGGTTCAGAAATACATTTTATATTGTTCCAACTCTATCATCTTAAACTAAGTGACATATACAATCAAAACCAACAATTTTGGTAAAATTTAACAAATAATGTGTTTCCCTAGAATACAGAGTGAAACTTTAAAGAAAACTGACAGCATTGTGAATTAAATCCCAAATAGTCCTAAAAGTTATATCACATGTCCAAAAGTATAGTGTTCCAAATGAATTCTAGTGGTGTCTTTAATGAACTCCAATCTTGAATGTGCTGATGTATTAATAATATGAAATGTACTAATGTGCCAACAGTCTTGATGTATCGCACTGATATAATCCTAAATTTCTTTAAATGAATTCCCAATAAGCCCAAAATAGTAATTTAGTCCTAAAGTATCAATGAGCACTTTCCAATTCCATTGAATAATTTAAATAAATAAGTCTTCTCAAATTATAACTGAACACAGTTAAAAGAATGATTCCACTACAGATGTTAAAATCAGAATTAAATTCCGATGTAAACAACCGTAATATAAAAACCTAAGACCTAACAAGAGGACCAGGATGAGGGTCATTTTTCCATCAATTTCATAAACAAGGCCAGGTCCGTTTACTTAAATTTTAACAAACAAATGTGACAGAGATCATGTAGACCATAGAATTTCCAATGAGAAACCAATGTCGTGAACTCAAATCCAAGTGAACATCTTTTAAAAAATGCCTTTACTAAGGTAGGCACAAACCTTTACCGACAATTATGGACAAATGTCTTTTTTATTATTTTTGACATAGCTTTAACAATTTTAGTCATGCTACAATGTCTGCAATGTGGCAGTTTATAGTGATGGCTAAAACTGGAGCATCATACCACAGACATGTAGAAAAACATATTCCACGAAGTCACATTATCCAGACACTAGACAGACCAGTCCTAACATTAACCTATTAATGCTGAGTATCAAGCGAATCAACTGCTAGAATAATTTTTATAAGTCTTTGGTATGACTCAACCAGGGTTTTACCCACAACCTCTCACATCTGAGGTGTACACTCTAAACACTTAGGCCATTGGAGTGGTATATATATATATATATATATATATATATATATATATATATATATATATATATATATATATATATATATATATATATGCTGTTTTAATTTTACTTCCCCTTACTCCCCCAACACTCATCCAAGAAGGTCTGTTTGTCAAATGGGAGATAGATTGCAAAGTTGACATGTACATGAAATAATGGTCAGTGTTTGAACTCTTTCTTCTCCAACGAAAATGTGGGAGTGATTTATATACAGTAAAGTGTCATAATGAATATTATTTTCAGAGACACTTCGAATAAAGAATCATATATATATATGATACAGGCTAGTATATATATATATATATATATATATATATATATATATATATATATATATATATATATATATATATATATATATATATATATATATATATATATATATATCTTGAGGGTTTTGCTATTCATTTGTTTTATTTGATTTTGCTCTTTTCTTGCTTTGGCTGTTGCGAAGTTGGTTAAGTTGACTGCATTAATCAGACTTAATGCAGCATTGCTATCTGCAGAGGTTAAACTGAAAACTCAGCTAAAGATCATATATAAATAAGTTTCTGCTCAGAGGTTAGATATATAGCAAATGAGAGTTAACACGATTAAAAAGAAGCCATTTTTTCATGTTATCATGTGTAATTCTCTAAATGAGATAATGGATATGACTGGTGATAGACTTTCTTAAGTATATACTTTTGCAACATTGGTGACTGTTTAAACATGTATAGACAACTTAGGTTTGCAATGAAGAAATTCAGAGGCACCATGAAAGGAAGCCTCAAACTTGATATTAAATGTACTGGAATTTGTATATTGTTAGATAAATTTATTGTTCATATTGATTAAGCACTTCAACAGTGCATTGTTATATCATAATCCACTTATTCTTACATCTGGCCTGAGTAATGTATGCTGTAAGATCTCTGCATTTGTTTATTTATTGTTATTTTTAAACATTTCTGGTAGCGGAGATCAACCAGACGATGCATAATCTTGTAATGGATCTTTAGAACAAAATCATGTCGGATTACTGGCCACTCGCTCGTAATTAACATATTTATTTTGACTGACCTCTGTTTGTGGATGGTCAGTAAAATTCCTCTTCTTTCATTCATTGAATTAAATACTTTCTAACATATTTTTCTGTTGTAATGCCTGTCAGAACAGAACACATGTGTACACAATGTCTGTTGGCCTTTTAAAAAAAAATAATGACGCGTGTGTGGAAGGCAACATCACTATAACACCAGAAATGTCACCAAAAATATGCCCCCCTCCCCCAAAAAAAATACAACAAAAAACAAAAGTGTTGGTCTTCTATACTACCAGGACAAGCCACAATTGACCAACTTTTGAAAGTAGTAAAAGTAACTGCTACAATCGACCAAATGATGGCTAATTCCTTTTGTTTTTAAAATGAACCCAGACAAAAATTGTTTTGCTGAACTTCAAAGAAAACCAATCACCTCTGAAGCATAAATCATTCTGTATAAATATTAAGCAAAGAAAATAAGATCAATCTCAGTCAATGTTCTTTAGTTATTTGATGTTGTCGCCACAATAAGAAACATACATGTTTGGTCCATGTTGTACCATGAAAGTTTTACTTTTGCTGGAAAAAAATGGTTACGTTATCTACCAACAGCAGCATAAAATGCAAATTAAATTTCCAGTCTTTGAAACCATATACATATGGCCATCATGTTAAATGAAGATGGGTTATCTTGCAAAGATGTTTGTTAAACTTTTTAATTTGTTCAAGTTTTAATTTCCCTATCAATAGCCTCATCCCCCTGGGTAGCCTTGGCAAGAGGTCTCTGTCTCTAGCTGACCACAATCTCGGCCAATTTAAGAACATGTACATATAGCTTGTAAACAGCTACAGCCATGTGCTACTTGCAACAAATGTAGTGAATTGTTAAGTGACGATCAGATATGGATCAAAATGAGGTCTACCATTTCTTTTACATACATGCTATTTGTGTTTTATTACGAGATGTGAGTCATACACGAAGTTTAAAACATGTGATCTATACGCGAATTCATGGATTTATAATATACAAGTACAGTACTTATGGATTGAACTAAACAAATGTAAGTTGTCGATATACAAGTGTTTTTCACACTATCTTTTTTTCTGTATTTCATCAAAAACACATAGTTTTGCGCCCGTTTTAACACCCCACCCCCTCCGCCACCACCATATTTTAGGTAAATGCATCATTTTCATCAGCTAATTGACTTGGTTGGTTATTACATGGTTTGGTCTATAACACGGTCGGGTTCTATGGATGCCAACTACTGTGCTATATCAGGTCACACTGTATCTATTTTACATGATTCTGCTAAATTGAATTCTTTATCCAGTCTTCCATTCAATGACAAAATGACTGCATAGCTATTTGAGTGTACAATCACTTGAAAAATTTTCTTTATGCAGAAAACGTAATTGCTTCTCTGACATGACTAAACTTTGAAAAAAAAGATATATTATGAAAGTGGAAAAAAGACATTTGTAGAAGTAAGTAACATGTTTCATGACTGATTATTGCAAGTTTTTCCAAGCTTACATCAAGAATTTTTGATTTTGCAAGCTTGGAAAAATTCCATTCACAAACTTGTGCAAGCACCCTTATAAGCTTGTGCAACTTCAGTTAGCTTATAGGCTTATTGTAAGCTTAAAGCAAGCTTGCTGCAAGCTTGTGGCAAGCATGCATTTTGGTTTGGGATTACTAGAAATATATGTTGATTTATACAGCAGTTATGATTGGATATTTTAATGTTAATGAATTTATTATAAATTAAGAGGCCTAAGCCAGAAAATTAGAAAATCAAAGTTTTTTAATCAGAATCAGAGAAAGTTTTAAAGATTTGGCATATCTAGCTAACAAATATACTGGTAAGCGTGTATTTTAAACCATTTGTTTATCTTTGATATCACTACAACACTGATAGAATGTTTTGAGTGTCACTGTCATATACCTTATGACTCCATATAACAACTTGTATATTACCATTGAATACCCAAAGCTGCATGTCCACCATTTTAGAAAAGCACTAAGTGCAGTTTGTAAAGTGCTTTTTACATGTAGATAGTCAATGAAAGTGTCCCATTACTCAATTGCAGGAAGTCATTTAGTAAGCACATGATTATGGTCGTTGATTTAGAAATCTAATGCTTCCATGATTACATGAGCTTTCCTAATTTTAATGAACATTGCAGTTTGCTATTCTCTGATGGCTGATTAACTTCATATTCATGTGATCACTTATTTGCAAACCTCAGGTGGATTTATTAAATTTAGGATCAATTCATCGAATAGCACATCTCAGAGAAAACAACAGCTACATGGACTAATTAATTAGTTTCATTTCTAAAACTGTTACTTTCAGTTCCACCTATCAGTGTGCATATTACCAACAACAGAGAGGTAACAGCCGGAAGAGATACTTTGACACTGACATGTACAAAAAGAACCTCTGGTCCGATTGTTGACATCATCTGGAGGAATGGGACTGATGCCCCAAATGGGCAAGTTTCCACCACAATGGAAAAACCTGGAGCACATGGTTGGAAAATCCAATACCAGAATTTGACCATCACACCCACCCGCTACATGGATGGAAATAATATTACATGTTCAGCTCATAACTCTAACACTACTGGACTGAGTGTTAGTGACAGTGTCATCCTCAGTGTCATGTGTAAGCTGTTATTATAATACTATGCATTATAATGCCCAATGATTTCTTTTCTAGGTATGCATTTGGTCACTTTGGAAGAAGTCTCAAAATTTATGCCATATTGGACATTTAATCAGAATTTACTTAGTAAGCAATGTTCACCTGAGGCCAAAAAGTACACTACTGTAGCTGTACCCTTAAAACATTCTATCATTGCCACTATTCCCTATACTTATTCTATTTAACAGTGTCACTGTCATATACCTTATGACTCCATATAACAACTTGTGTATTATCACTGAATGGGTATGCTGCATGTCCACCATTTTAGAACATCACTAAGTGCAGTTTGTAAAGTGTTTTTTAACAGTTACACGTAGATAGTCAATGAAAGTGTCCCATTACTCAATTGCAGAAAGTCATTTAGTAAGCACATGATTATGGTCGTTGATTTAGAAATCAAATGCTTCCATGATTACAGTTTGCTATTCTCTGATGGCCGATTAACTTCATATTCATGTGATCACTTATTTGCAAACCTCAGGTTGATTTATTAAATTTAGGATCAATTCATCAAATAGCACATCTCAGAGAAAACAACAGCTACACAGACTAATTAATTAGTTTCATTTCTAAAACTGTCACTTTCAGTTCCACCTATCAATGTGAGTATTACCAACAACAGAGAGGTAACAGCAGGAAGAGATACTTTGACACTGACATGTACAACAAGAACTTCCGGTCCGATTGCTGAGATCATCTGGAGGAATGGGACTGATGCCCCAAATGGGCAAGTTTCCACCACAATGGAACAACCTGGAGCACATGGCTGGAAAATCCAATACCAGAATTTGACCATCACACCCACCCGCTACATGGATGGAAATAATATTACATGTTCAGCTCATAACTCTAACACTACTGGACTGAGTGTTAGTGACAGTGTCATCCTCAGTGTCATGTGTAAGCTGTTATTATAATACTATACATTATAACGCCCAATGATTTCTTTTCTTGGTATGCATTTGGAAGGAGTCTCAACATTTATTCCATATAGGACATTTTATCAGAATTTACTTAGTAAGTACTGTCCACTTGAGGCCAGTAAGTACAATTCTTTAGCTGTACCCATAAAATTTTCTATCATTGCCACTATTCCCTATACTTATTCTAGGTCTCACAACACCTAATGATGCACATGTACTATCATTGTTCCATCTTTATAATAACATTTATTACTATAATGTTGTAATTTGAAAATGTTACTACCATTGCGCTTGAATTCTGACAGTAATCATAACAGCATAAACTGTTTATTTCATGTATGTCATGGACAGGGAATAGTACATTAACATTTTGAATATAACTCACGGATGGGGAAAGTTGTCCAACTCATGTATGTCATCGACATGGACTAGTACATTAACATTTTGAATATAACTCACGGATGGGGAAAGTTGTCCAACTCATGTATGTCATCGACATGGACTAGTACATTAACATTTTGAATATAACTCATGGATGGGGAAAGTTGTCATGTATGTATGTCATCGACATGGACTAGTACATTAACATTTTGAATATAACTCATGGATGGGGAAAGTTGTCCAACTCATGTATGTCATCGACATGGACTAGTACATTAACATTTTGAATATAACTCATGGATGGGGAAAGTTGTCCAACTCATGTATGTCATCGACATGGACTAGTACATTAACATTTTGAATATAACTCACGGATGGGGAAAGTTGTCCAACTCATGTATGTCATCGACATGGACTAGTACATTAACATTTTGAATATAACTCATGGATGGGGAAAGTTGTCCAACTCATGTATGTCATCGACATGGACTAGTACATTAACATTTTGAATATAACTCATGGATGGGGAAAGTTGTCCAACTCATGTATGTCATCGACATGGACTAGTACATTAACATTTCGAATATAACTCATGGATGGGGAAAGTTGTCCAACTCATGTATGTCATCGACAGGGACTAGTACATTAACATTTTGAATATAACTCATGGATGGGGAAAGTTGTCCAACTCATGTATGTCATCGACAGGGACTAGTACATTAACATTTTGAATATAACTCATGGATGGGGAAAGTTGTCCAACTCATGTATGTCATCGACATGGACTAGTACATTAACATTTTGAATATAACTCACGGATGGGGAAAGTTGTCCAACTCATGTATGTCATCGACATGGACTAGTACATTAACATTTTGAATATAACTCACGGATGGGGAAAGTTGTCCAACTCATGTATGTCATCGACATGGACTAGTACATTAACATTTTGAATATAACTCATGGATGGGGAAAGTTGTCCAACTCATGTATGTCATCGACATGGACTAGTACATTAACATTTTGAATATAACTCATGGATGGGGAAAGTTGTCCAACTCATGTATGTCATCGACATGGACTAGTACATTAACATTTTGAATATAACTCATGGATGGGGAAAGTTGTCCAACTCATGTATGTCATCGACATGGACTAGTACATTAACATTTTGAATATAACTCACGGTGGGGAAAGTTGTCCAACTCATGACCTTGTCTTTTTGGTCCTTTGGGGCATGCAGCCTGAATACATAGGAACTTGTTTGGGAAGGTTTTCCTTTTTTGTTTGCTGTAGTTATAATACCACAAAATATGCTTGGTATGTGCATCATAGACTGATTGAGCATGTTCCATGAACTTCTTTGAATAATCTGGTACAATCTAGTCAAAATTATAAAATCTAATTATCAAATCAATGGTTATATTGATTACTTGGAAATAACATGTTCTGCAGTGTCATCCACAGATTAATATAGATTAAGATATGAAATAACTATTATGTAAGATATCAATAAATCCACAGAATTATATAAAGTTCAGGCTTCAAAATTGCTTAATTAAGTAAATATTCAAAATATGATTGGTTTTCTTTTCGTGTAAGTTTAATATATTTTTCTGTGTTTATATACATGGAATATCTTGTATTGTGTGAAATCAAGTGGTAAAGTTTTGTTTATTTCAAACCATGTCATGTTGGATCAATGCTTGGTCAAGCAGTGTCTTGTGATAGGGTCAGTGCATGTTCACACAGTGTCTTTTGGTTGGATCAGTGAATGGTCAGGCTGTTTGGAATTGTAAACTCATTATAATTTTCAAAAGGATGGATGCTGTGTTGACTGAGCTGTTAACAGTGTCTTTGTTGCAGAGTAAAATACGCACAGTTTGTATTGGAAACCTATGGATACATTGCAGAATATACATTTCATTTTGAGTTATTCAGTGTAACAAAGGTTTCCAAGGTGTTGTGTGTGATGTGATATGTGTGATATGGATTTTTAACGTAGCTTCAAAAACTTTTCGGTCATATCGCTACAATGTCTGCAGTGTGACAGTTTATAGTGATGTCTAGCACTGGGGCATCATGCCGCAGACATATAGCATGATGTCCCACCCAGTCACATTATCCTGAAACTAGGCCAACCAGACCTAACACTAACCTCTTAATGCTGAGTGCCAAGCAAGGCAGCTGTTAGTACCAGTTTTTTAAGTCTTTGGTATGACTAGGCTGGGGTATCAATCTGCGACCTCCCACATTCTAGGCAAATGCCCTAACCACTAGGCCACCATCCACAGTGTTGTGAAAAACCAACTGAATGGTCATTTGAGTGTCGCTGTATGAGACTTGTGATCCGTCATAGCAATAATACAGGTTCACAAGAGAAATAACAATTGCTAGATGAAAAAAAGAATAAAGAAGAATTACTATGCTGTGATGAACAATAAAAAGAGAATGTAGATTAAGTACATGTACCATATTTACCATATATGTTGGAACATCGTATTTGTTGGGACACCATAACTTAATTTTTTTAAGTAATTTATTTGTGCACTGTATGTTCTGGGAAGCATAGTTGTCTTTTTTTAAGTTATTAGTTGTGGGACACCTTTTATTTCATTCAAAAATTACATGGCAGAAATGCACTCCAACTTTCATTGTTTTTAAAAAAATATAAAACTGTGTACTTGAGATAAAACTCTTTAATCCATTGCAGCAGTTTCTCATCAACCCAACCCTTCTCCTGCACATGTATGATCCATTATTTCAGCGCATGAATATTTTTTTGCTTTCTCATGCCGTGTAAAATTATCATTTGAGGAAACAAAGTCAAACTTTCTAAATATCTACACCAGTCCTGCTAATTTTCACACTTTTAACTCCCTTCTTATTGACAGACTATCCAGGAATGAGATCAAAGAATGCTGGAATTTCATTAATGATCATATTGTTGACAAAATCATCTTCTAGCCTTCACGAATTCACCTAATGATTTTATTTTCTCAAAATCTTCTGGGCGATGCTGGGTCATTGATGTCCATGTACGAAGCACTATGTTGTGTCACTTTAAAAATTGTTCCATTGGTTCAATTTGTATTCAAAATTCCCATGAATACTGGTGAAAAGGAATCAAAGTTAACTTCCCAATGTCAGATGACTTTTTATATATTATGAAAAAAAAAAAAAGGAAAAGAATCCAAAGTGGGCTTCCAAGGTTGGTTTGCTTTGGTAAGTTCAGACAAAAGCTTTTGCTCACTAACATTGGTGTTTATTCACCACCTAGGCTTCTATTTGCCTGTCATCTGTAGTCAAAGTTAATACAAATGGGCATTGATGTTTGCAGGTAATTAGTATACACAGCAATAACTTGCTTTAATAATACATTTTGTAACCCATGCTAGCAAAAAGAAAATTGTCATTTTGATTGCCATAATTGCTATGCATGGGTAAGTGGAATCAGGCAAGTAATTAACCGAAAGATCTACATGTTGTGTTTGCCACAAGGAAATTTACATTGGGTCATAGGGTGAAAATGAAGAAATTTACATTGGGTTATTGGGTGAAAATATTAGAAGGAAATTGACATTGGGTCATTGGGTGTAAATTAAGTAATTGACATTGGGTCAGCTGGGTGAAAATTTACATTTGGTCACTGGGTAAAAATAAGAAAATTGAAAATGGGTGAAAATACCATTAAGTCCTACTTATTTTTTATAAACAAGAAAAACTCAGATTTTTGTTAGATACTAAGGCAATCAAGACAGCAAACTCCAAACTGATATATATGAAATGACTGTACCCCCCACCTTCACCCCAAAGTATTTTAAAAGGGATTTGGTTGCCTCTTTTCTCAGTCTTAATTTGGCTTTCATACAGAAAATATGTCCTTATATAGTCTGACTAGTAGTTTGAATCTCAATGATCACTGATTGACAGGTGAAGTTTTATACTTAAATTTACCACTTCTCAGTTTTTATTTAGCAAATGCGGGAAGTAACTTAGCTACTATTTGGTATAACAGCCTATTTACTAATAGATGTTTTGCTGTTTTACACTTTGTTCAATATGGCCAGATAGCCTGCTGCTTCCTACTCAACTGGTCAAGATGCATATGGTTAGATAAGTTCAGTTCAACTTACTCAACGAGTCAAAATTCATGCAGTTAGATAGATAAGTTCCAAAGTATTCAACCAGTCAAGATGCATAAGGTTAGGTTGCTATGTTCCACCTGCTCAACTAGTCATGATGAATATGGTTAGATAGCTAAGTACACCTACTCAACCAGTCAAAATGCATATGGTTAGATGGCTAAGTACACCTACTCAACCAGTCAAGATGAATATGGTTAGATAGCTAAGTACACCTACTCAACCAGTCAAGATGCATATGGTTAGATAGCTAAGTACACATACTCAACCAGTCAAGATGAATATGGTTAGATGGCTAAGTACACCTACTCAACCAGCCAAGATGAATATGGTTAGATAGCTCTACTCAACCAGTCAAGATGAATATGGTTAGATCGCTAAGTACACCTACTCAACCAGTCAAGATGCATATGGTTAGATAGCTAAGTACACATACTCAACCAGTCAAGATGAATATGGTTAGAGAGCTAAGTACACCTACTCAACCAGTCAAGATGAATATGGTTAGATAGCTAAGTACACATACTCAACCAGTCAAGATGAATATGGTTAGATGGCTAAGTACACCTACTCAACCAGTCAAAATGCATACGGTTAGATCTCTAAGTATACATATTCAACCAATCAAGATGAATATGGTTAGATACCTAAGTACACCTACTCAACCAGTCAAGATGCATATGGTTAGATAGCTAAGTACACCTACTCAACCAGTCAAGACGAATATGGTCAGATAGCTAAGTACACCTACTCAACCAGTCAAGATGCATATGGTTAGATAGCTAAGTACACATACTCAACCAGTCAAGATGAATATGGTTAGATGGCTAAGTACACCTACTCAACCAGTCAAGATGCATACAGTTAGATGGCTAAGTACACATACTCAACCAGTCAAAATGCATACGGTTAGATGTCTAAGTATACATATTCAACCAATCAAGATGAATATGGTTAGATGGCTAAGTACACCTACTCAACCAGTCAAGATGCATACAGTTAGATAGCAAAGTACACCTACTCAACCAGTCAAAATGCATACGGTTAGATGTCTAAGTATACATATTCAACCAATCAAGATGAATATGGTTAGATAGCTAAGTACACCTACTCAACCAGTCAAGATGCATACAGTTAGATAGCTAAGTACACCTACTCAACCAGTAAAAATGCATAAGGTTAGATGTCTAAGTATACATATTCAACCAATCAAGATGAATATGGTTAGATGGCTAAGTACACCTACTCAACCAGTCAAGATGCATACAGTTAGATAGCTAAGTACACCTACTCAACCAGTCAAAATGCATACGGTTAGATGTCTAAGTATACATATTGAACCAATCAAGATGAAGATGGTTAGATAGCTAAGTACACCTACTCAACCAGTCAAAATGCATACGGTTAGATGTCTAAGTATACATATTCAACCAGTCAAGATGAATATGGTTTGATAGCTAAGTACACCTACTCAACCAGTCAAAATGCATACGGTTAGATGTCTAAGTATGCATATTCAACCAGTCAAGATGAATATGGTTAGATAGCTAAGTACACCTACTCAACCAGTCAAAATGCATACGGTTAGATGTCTAAGTATACATATTCAACCAGTCAAGATGAATATGGTTAGATAGCTAAGTACACCTACTCAACCAGTCAAAATGCATACGGTTAGATGTCTAAGTATACATATTCAACCAGTCAAGATGAATATGGTTAGATAGCTAAGTTCATCTACTCAAACAGTCAAGATGAATATGGTTAGATAGCTAAGTTCATCTACTCAAACAGTCAAGATGAATATGGTTAGATAGCTAAGTTCACCTACTCAACCAGTCAAGATGAATATGGTTAGATGGCTAAGTACACCTACTCAAACAGTCAAGATGTATATGGTTAGATAGCTAAGTACACCTACTCAAACAGTCAAGATGAATATGGTTAGATAGCTAAGTTCACCTACTCAACCAGTCAAGATGCATACGGTTAGATAGCTAAGTACACCTACTCAACCAGTCAAGATGCATATGGTTAGATAGCTAAGTACACCTACTCAACCAGTCAAGATGGATACGGTTAGATGGCTAAGTACACCTACTCAACCAGTCAAAATGCATATGGTCAGATAGCTAAGTACACCTACTCAACCAGTCAAGATGCATATGGTAAGATAGCTAAGTGAACCTACTCAACCAGTCAAGATGCATATGGTTAGATAGCTAAGTACACCTACTCAAAAAGTCAAGATGCATATGGTCAGATAGCTAAGTACACCTACTCAACCAGTCAAAATGCATATGGTCAGATAGCTAAGTACACCTACTCAACCAGTCAAAATGCATATGGTCAGATAGCTAAGTACACCTACTCAACCAGTCAAAATGCATATGGTCAGATAGCTAAGTACACCTACTCAACCAGTCACGATGCATATGGTTAGATAGCTAAGTACACCTACTCAACCAGTCAAGATGCATATGGTCAGATAGCTAAGTACACCTACTCAACAAGTCAAAATGCATATGGTCAGATAGCTAAGTACACCTACTCAACCAGTCAAAATGCATATGGTTAGATAGCTAAGTACACCTACTCAACCAGTCAAAATGCATATGGTTAGATAGCTAAGTTCACCTACTCAACCAGTCAAGATGCATACAGTTAGATCGCTAAGTACACCTACTCAACCAGTCAAAATGCATACGGTTAGATGTCTAAGTATACATATTCAACCAGTCAAGATGAATATGGTTAGATAGCTAAGTACACCTACTCAACCAGTCAAAATGTATACGGTTAGATGTCTAAGTATACATATTCAACCAGTCAAGATGAATATGGTTTGATAGCTAAGTACACCTACTCAACCAGTCAAAATGCATACGGTTAGATGTCTAAGTATACATATTCAACCAGTCAAGATGAATATGGTTAGATAGCTAAGTTCACCTACTCAACCAGCCAAGATGAATATGGTTAGATGGCTAAGCACACCTACTCAACCAGCCAAGATGAATATGGTTAGATGGCTAAGTACACATACTCAACAAGTCAAAATGCATATGGTTAGATGGCTAAGTACACCTACTCAACCAGTCAAATTGCATATGGTTAGATGGCTAAGTACACCTACTCAACCAGTCAAGATGCATATTGTTAGATAGCTCTAAACCAGTCAAGATGCATATGGTTAGATAGCTAAGTACACATACTCAACCAGTCAAGATGCATATGGTTAGATAGCTAAGTACACCTACTCAACCAGTCAAATTGCATATGGTTAGATGGCTAAGTACACCTACTCAACCAGTCAAGATGCATATGGTTAGATAGCTCTAAACCAGTCAAGATGCATATGGTTAGATAGCTAAGTACACCTACTCAACCAGCCAAGATGCATACAGTTAGATGGCTAAGTACACCTACTTCACCAGTCAAGATGCATACAGTTAGATGGCTAAGTACACATACTCAACCAGTGAAGATGCATACGGTTAGATGGCTAAGTACACCTACTCAACCAGTCAAAATGCATACGGTTAGATGTCTAAGTATACATATTCAACCAGTCAAAATGCATATGGTTAAATGGCTAAGTATACATACTCAACCAGTCAAAATGCATATGGTTAAATAGCTCTAAACCAGTCAAGATGCATATGGTTAGATAGCTAAGTATACATATTCAAATAGTCAAGATGCATACGGTTAGATGGCTCAGTACACCTACTCAACCAGTCATGATGCATACGGTTAGATGGCTAAGTACACATACTCAACCAGTGAAGATGCATACGGTTAGATGGCTAAGTACACCTACTCAACCAGTCAAAATGCATACGGTTAGATGGCTAAGTATACATACTCAACCAGTCAAAATGCATATAGTTAAATGGCTAAGTATACATACTCAACCAGTCCAAATGTATATGGTTAGATAGCTCTAAATCTGTCAAGATGCATATGGTTAGATAGCTAAGTATACATCTTCAACCAGTCAGGATGCATATGGTTAGATAGCTAAGTACACCTACTCAACCAGTCAAGATGAATATAGTTAGATGGCTAAGCACACCTACTCAACCAGTCAGGATGCATATGGTTAGATGGCTACCCGTACAGAAAAATCTCACCAGTTCACATGAGCTGCTCATAAGCTGCACATGAGAACCTTGTTAGAAATGTATGCAAATAGGGTAGATTTTGCAGGCTCATGTGTGCAGTTTGTTAGATCTTGTGAGCCAAGGAAAAACTAACCTGATTCTCACGTGAGCAGATTTTGCTCACGTGAGAATCTAACTTTTCACATGAGAAAGTAGAACTTAGAAAACATTCTTTTCCATTACATACAACCATGTTTGAAAATAAGGCAGAGTTCTAATTTCTCACGTGAGTTATCAAGTGAGAAACTTGGACTTTGATTCTCATTAAACACTTATTTCAAATTTATTCAAAGTTGGATTTTCTCATGTGAGTTATCACATGAGCAATTTGGACTTAAATATTTTGTGTAAATATTGAATGTCAAGTTTCTCCATTATTGTCACACAGACATCATTTCTATTTTGCACTTGCTCTTGCTTTATGGGATTTTTTAAATTTTAAAACATCTTCAACTTATTTTCTAACAGTGAGTTTTAATCTTATTTTGACCCAACAGGCTACTTGTATTTGAACATATTAAGGTTCATTTCACTGTTCATAAAACGAAACAATTCAGAATTAATGTCTCGTATAACCAGACTACCCTTTAAACTTTAACAGCTGTCAAAGAATAGAGTCAATAACTTGCATACTATTCGTGGTTGATGTTTAATAAAGTAATCCGTAAGAAGGTGAAATGTTTCTCTCCCCAAAATACACAGTTTACAAATACAAAAAGGAAATAAAACTTTTGCCCTAAAATGAATCATAAACATATGATGCAACTCCTTTATTCACAAACTTCTAAAACCCCACTATAAAATTGTAAAACAAATACAATACATAGCCACATATCTGAAAAAAAAATAAACACTGATGCACAGTCCTTTTGGCCTAATAAACTCTCAAGTCATTTTCCAGAAAAATTGGAGAATTACATAAACTACGTCGTTTTCTTCCATGCCTAATGTTCGCAAAAAGGTCAATACAATCTTATACTTACTGAATTGTGTAATTCGGCTTAGGGGTCATCCATTTAGCACGTATGCAAAAATCTGGCAAAGCTTGACCCCCCCCCCCCCGTACGCATGCATACTTTTTACGCCACCCCCCCCTTGCGTACGTACGCTTGACACCCCCTCGCCAATTCTATAAAACAGCTTATGTTTAATCCACGCAGAAACCATAAAGGATTAATAATATTAACATGTTTAATAAAACATTGTCCACCGATGTTGAATGTCTGGCATCAAAGAAATACGCGGGGTAACATTAAACATTTTGTCTAGTGTCTGCTAAAATTCAAACGCCGACTGAACAGTCCAACAGGTTACGTATTAGACAAATTATTATTGAGGTTTCACCCCAACCCTGTTTCCTATGCATGTGTACATTATCAGTAAAAAAAAAAAAAAAACCATGTACTGTACATAAAATTTAATAAATCCGTAAGAAACTGCCTTATCCAGTCGTGTTTGGTTGTATAGCTGTTTCGCACTGTTTTACACGTGTATATTCTTGGCAATGGAAAATTTTTCTTATTTGCAGCCTTTTAAATGTGCTGATTGTGTCATTTCAAAGTTTATAAAAGAAGTTCCCTATTGAAATAATCACAAAACAAATCACTGACGTTTCCGTTAACTTTTCTGTGACCCCGGTTATCAGAGTACATGGTGGAAGAATCGGCTTGTTAGAACCATTAGAGTGTCCTATGGGGCATGGCTAAGTACACATACTAAACCAGTCAAAATGCACATGGTTAGATGGTTAAGTATACATTCTCAACCAGTCAAAATACATATGGTTAGATAGCTAAGTATACCTACTGAACCAGTCAAGATGAATATGGTCAGATGGCTAAGTATACATACTCAGCCAGTCAAAATGCATAAGGTTAGATAGCTCTAAACCAGTCAAGATGCATATGGTTAGATAGCTAAGTATACATATTCAACAAGTCAAGATGAATATGGTTAGATGGCTAAGTACACCTACTCAGCAAGTCAAGATGCATATGGTTAGATAGCTAAGTACATGCACTCAAGCAGCCAATATGCATATGGTTAGATAGCTCTACTCAACCAGTCAAGATGAATAAGGTTAGATAGCTAAGTATACATACTCAACCAGTAAAGATGCATATGGCTAGATGGCTACGTACACCTACTCAACCAGTCAAGATGCATATGGTCAGATGGCTAGGTACACCTGCTCAACCAGTCAAAATGCATACGGTTAGATGGCTAAGTACACCTACCCAGCTAGTCAAAATGCATATGGTTAGATGGCTAAGTATACATACTCATCCTTTCAAAATGCATGCGGTTAGATGGCTAAGTATACATACTCAACCAGTCAAAATGCATGTGGTTAGACAGCTCTAAACCAGTGAAGATGCATATGGTTAGATAGCTAAGTATACATATTCAACCAGTCAAGATGCATACAGTTAGATGGCTAAGCACAACTCAACCAGTCAAGATGCATATGGTTAGATAGCTAAGTACACCTACTCAACCAGTCAAGATTAATATGGCTAGATGGCTAAGAACACATACTCAACCAGTCAAGATGCATATGGTTAGATAGCTAAGTACAACTACTCAACCAGTCAAGATGCATACAGTTAGATGGCTAAGTACACCTACTCAACCGGTCAAAATGCATACGGTTAGATGCCTAACTATGCATATTAAACCAGTTAAAATGCATCTGGTTAAATGGCTAAGTATACATACTCAACCAATCAAAATGCATATGGTTAGATAGCTCTAAACCAGTCAAGATGCATATGGTTAGATGGCTAAGTACACATACTCAGCCATTCAAGATGCATATGGTTAGATGGCTAAGTACACATACTCAGCCATTCAAGATGCATATGGTTAGATGACTAAGTACACCTACTCAACAAGTCAAAATGCATATGGTTAGATAGCTCTACTCAACCAGTCAAGATGAATAAGGTTAGATAGCTAAGTATACATACTCAACCAGTAAATATGCATATGGTTAGATGGCTACGTACACCTACTCAACCAGTCAAGATGCATATGGTCAGATGGCTAGGTACACCTGCTCAACCAGTCAAGATGCATACGGTTAGATGGCTAAGTACACCTACTCAGCTAGTCAAAATGCATACGGTTAGATGGCTAAGTATACATACTCAACCTTTCAAAATGCATGCGGTTAGATGGCTAAGTATACATACTCAACCAGTCAAAATGCATATGGTTAGACAGCTCTAAACCAGTCAAGATGCATATGGTTAGATAGCTAAGCATACATATTCAACCAGCCAAGATGCATACGGTTAGATGGCTAAGTACACCTACTCAACCAGCCAAGATGAATATGGTTAGATAGCTAAGCACACCTACTCAACCAGTCAAGATGCATATGGTCAGATGGCTAGGTACACCTGCTCAACCAGTCAAAATGCATATGGTTAGATTGCTAAATACACCTACTCAACCAGTCAAGATGCATATGGTCAGATGGCTAGGTACACCTGCTCAACCAGTCAAGATGCATACGGTTAGATGGCTAAGTACACCTACTCAGCTAGTCAAAATGCATACGGTTAGATGGCTAAGTATACATACTCAACCTTTCAAAATGCATGCGGTTAGATGTCTAAGTATACATACTCAACCAGTCAAAATGCATATGGTTAGACAGCTCTAAACCAGTCAAGATGCATATGGTTAGATAGCTAAGTACACCTACTCAACCAGCCAAGATGAATATGGTTAGATAGCTAAGTACACCTACTAAACCAGTCAAGATGAATATGGTTAGATGGCTAAGCACACCTACTCAACCAGCCAAGATGAATATGGTTAGATAGCTAAGTACACCTACTCAACCAGTCAAGATTAATATGGCTAGATGGCTAAGAACATGTACTCAACCAGTTAAGATGGATATGGTTAGATAGCTAAGTACACCTACTCAACCAGTCAAGATTGATATGGCTAGATGGCTAAGTACACCTACTCAACCAGTCAAGATTAATATGGCTAGATGGCTAAGAACACATACTCAACCAGTCAAGATGAATATGGTTAGATGGCTAAGCACACCTACTCAACCAGTCAAGATTAATATGGCTAGATGGCTAAGTATACATATTCAACCAGTCAAGATGAATATGGTTAGATAGCTAAGCACACCTACTCAACCAGCCAAGATGAATATGGTTAGATGGCTAAGCACACCTACTCAACCAGCCAAGATGAATATGGTTAGATAGCTAAGTACACCTACTCAACCAGTCAAGATTAATATGGCTAGATGGCTAAGAACACATACTCAACCAGTCAAGATGCATATGCTTAGATAGCTAAGTACAACTACTCAACCAGTCAAGATGCATACAGTTAGATGGCTAAGTATACCTACTCAACCAGTCAAAATGCATACGGTTAGATGTCTAACTATGCATATTAAACCAGTCAAAATGCATCTGGTTAAATGGCTAACTATAATAATAATAATAATAATAATAATAATAATGCTTTATTTATAGAGGGTGACTCATTAGTCAAGGACTATTCTCCCTTGAGGCCCTCTTAAGGAGAGTATAACAATGCACATTATATGAAGGTGGCAATAATTACTGTTTATTTTAACATGTTTAGTGTTAAAATACTAAATTCCATTATCTGTTAGAAACACATACATGCTCATGATATCTTTTCTTAAATACTCTAATATTTTCAGCAGATTTTACATGTAGTGGAAGCTTATTCCACAGAACTGTACCAGAGTATTGAAAACTCTTTTTAAATTGCTCTTTTCTTGGTTTTGGTATTAGAAGGTTTCCATGTGATATTGATCTCAATTGGTATTGTGCTGAAAAAGGCCTGAATAAGTCTTGAAGATACTCTGGTGCAGTTCCATGTAGACATTTATATAAAAGAACTGCCTTGTGAAAAAATCTATCCTGTCATATATTGTGAACCATTTGAGTTCTGTAAATAATGCTTTTGAGGGATGATCAACAGATGCATCTAAAATTACACGTGCTGCTCGTTTCTGAAGTTTATAAATCCAAGCTCAGATTTGGCACAGTTTCCCCATACATTAGAACAATAATCCATTGTTGGAAGAATATATGACTTGTAGTATAGACTGCGAGTTTCCATAGGTAAATATTTCTTGATTCTGCTGAGAAGGGCAATTTTGGATGACAGTGTTTTACAAAGCTTATCAATATGGTCATTCCATAATAAATTATTATCTACAGACACACCTACAAGCCTTTCATGTTTGACATTTTCTAATGGATGATTATTTATTGCAAGAGACAGTTTTGGGTTCCCTGATTTGTATAGCTTTTGTGATGTCCCCAAAATCATACATTTTGTTTTACCTTCATTAATTACCATCCTATTTTGTTGTGCCCAGTTTTGGACCCTGATAAGGTCTGAGTTTAATTTCATTTGGATAACTTCAGTATCAGAACTAGATGTATACAAAGTTGCATCATCTACAAACAAATCTGTGTTTGTGGATTCATTATTTAATGGTAGATCATTGATATAGATAAGGAAGAGGAGAGGGCCCAAAACTGAGCCTTGAGGGACTCCTGAATGAATAATGCGAGTTTGAGAGCTAATATTGCCAATGCTTACTTGTTGAGACCTTTGGTTTAGGTATGATCTAAACCAGTTTAAAGAAGGATTGTCAAATCTGTAACAGTTCAACTTTTGCAGCAGAATTTCATGATCAACAAGATCAAAGGCTTTCTTGAAGTCAAGGAAAACAATCCCAGCCATATGTCCATTATCCATTTCCTTCAGCCAAAGATCACTTAATTTGGTAAGTTCTGTTTGGCACGAGTGGTACTTTCTAAATCCTGATTGAGCTTTATGAAATAGAGAGTATGTTTCGAAAAATTTATAGACCTGAATGGCTACATGCTTTTCAAATAGTTTTGACAATACAGGTAGAATTGATATTGGTCTGTAATTTCCTGGATCCTCCTTTTCTCCTTTCTTAAAGATAGGTGTAACCTTTGCACATTTCAGTGTTTCTGGAAAATTGCCACTCATTATACTTAAATTTATGATATGCGTTAGTGACTTTGTTATTACTGGTGCGGCAATTTTAAGAATTCGTGGACCAATACCATCCAATCCAGAGGATTTATTAATATTAACCTTAATTAGCATATCAAAAACATCAGCTTCACTAACATTAGCTATTGAAAAATAATTATCATCAGGAATTTTAGCTTTTATAAATAATAGAAGAGCGTCAAGTTCAATTGGGATATTAGTCTGGTTCTGAATACTCTTACTGGAGATGCTTATGAAGAAATTGTTGAACATTTCCACAATGTCTTGTACAGATGTTGCTATATCATCATTTTGCTTAAGTCTAGGGGGAAGACAACTATTCTTGCGTGGGTTCAGCTCTTTTAGATGCTTCCACAATGTTTTGGTACTCTTACTTTCATTCATTGCCTGTTTATAGTAGTTCTCTTTTGCCTTATCTATCAGGTGCTTAGTTTTATGTCTCCACTTTCTATAGCTTTTCATGTCTTTCTTCTTGTGGAAATTATCTCTTAGGTGCCTAGCCTCATTGATCTCAGGGGTGATCCACTTGGGTGTAATTTGGTGTTTAACCCTTTTTGTTTTAATTGGGGCATGCTTGTCTAAGGCTGCATTGAACATCTGATACCATTTGTCCAAGGCAGTGTTGACATCAGCTATAGTGCAGACTGATTGGAAAGGTTTGCAAACTAAATCATTTAAGAACATTTTCTCATCAAACTGTTTGAAGTCCCTGTATTGAATTTCAATGTGTTGGCCATTTTTAGATGATTTCGGAACATGTCTAGTTATACAGACTGGGTAGTGGTCACTCAGTGCATACACTGGTACCTTAATTTCACTTACGTTTTCAGGTTTATTAGTATAGACATGATCAATGATAGTAGCACTTTTATCCGTTACTCTAGTTGGGGTGTTAATTAATTGAGTAAAGTTGTAAGTTTCAAAGCTACTTATCCATGTTAATGGTGGAGTTTTCATATAGTCAATGTTAAAATCACCTAATATGATAATTTCTAAATCTTCCTTAAGTAACGCTTTTTGAATTTGAACCTCAAATCTATCAATCCAATCAGCTGTGGAACTAGGTGGCCTGTAAACTGAACATAAGAGTATTGGCTTTGATTGGACAAGGGTTACTTCGATCCAGATACTCTCTACCCCAATAGTCTCTAGATCAACACATCTGTTATAACTAATGGAACTGTCTACATAGAGAAGAATACCCCCACCCCCCATGGATTCCCTATCTTTTCTTTCAAAGTTGAACCCCTGTATTTGGAGAGCCAAATCATCAGTATCGTCAGAAAGAAAGGTTTCACATAGACCTAGAATATTGACTGATCTAGTTTGCTGTAATATTAACTTTATCTCATTCAGTTTAGGAATGATGTGTTGAATATTTAGGTTGATTACTTGCAGACCTCTTTTGAGGAGGCCAAATACATGACAATTTTGATCAGAGGATTGATCTTCAGACAAGGCAGTATGCAATGTATTGTTTTTAGACTTGACAGATTTCTTTACATTGCCTTGATTATTTACATAAACATATGAAGAAGATAACATACAAGATCCATCTGTTGTACCATGACCACATGTAGTGGATATGAGAATGTTCAATATGAGACTGATTTACATACATACAAGAAGACATTGACATATTAGACACTTGGGGGGCCTCAGAGGGAGAAGTAACTTGAACAGTATCACACAGTTGTTTACATGTTAACAAGTTGCACTTTGTACACAAATCAGATAGTGCCTGAAACCTGTTTATAGAATTATAATTATTGCATTGAAAAGTATACACATATTCTAATGCATTTTGTTGCTGGATATGTGTTGCACAGGCCTGTACATCATAGCCTTCTACCTATTGGTATGTGCACAACTTTTGCTTATGTCCTAGTTCGTTACAAAGATGGCAGCGAATCTGTTTTCCATGCAGACACCGCTGTGTTACATGACCGTGCTCTCCACAATACAAGCAGTTGTCTGACTCATGCCTAACCCCTTTTATAAGTCTTATGTACTGGTCTATATTCCTAAGGAGCATGGCAGTACCTCTGTTGGACAAGTGGATTTGGTCTCGCTGGTACAATTGTTGGTTCACTCGATTGTCTTTGAAGAAGGTCCAGTATTGCGGAACAAAGAGTATTTGGAAATTTTCACACAACATACTTAGGGTGTCATTTAGTTGAGTCATAAGTGCATCCCTTCTTGGCGGTAGACCTGAGATGATTATTTTACACTCTGCGTTTTTGGACCTGATGGCATACAACAAACTTTCATAATCATTCTCAATGCCCTTCAAAGATTGGCCATTACTGTAATTATTGCCACCAATGAGAAGAATTACAGTATGATATGGTGACATATCCATTTCCAATATTTTTTCTGTAATAGTGTTAATAGTAGCACCTCTATGAGTTTTTACGTCAGTTTTATATAACCCTCTTGTTCTTACTCCTTTGATTATTGATGATCCTATGAGAAGAGATCTGTCTTTAACTATGTTGTTGATTTTGACCAGTGGGGGGTTCAGATGCATTGTTTGAACTTCTTGATTTCCATGACTAGACTGACTGAGAGTTTGGTGACTGCTGTATTTAGTATTTGTATTTAATTTAGCTCCTTGTTGTGGGTAATTGGAGGTTGTCTTTAGAACAGTTTCTTCAGTACCTGGACTTGATGTCGAATGAGACACATGATGGTCAGTGTTTACAGCATGTGCTTTAGCTAACTTTTGGCTCTGCCCATCTAATACCTGTAGAAGAGACTCGTCTTGTTTAATTGGTGTGGTTGCATCTGTTTGTGTGCATAATGATTTTTTTCTAATAGCTGGTTTTGGTATGGTCTTAGTGCCCTGACATGCTTTCTGGTCCTTTGACATATTTGTGTATTGTGTTGTCTGGGTTTTCTGGCACACTTTTTTGGCACCTGGTTTATCCATTTGAACACTGTGTAGACTCTTTGATTTTAGTGCAGAGAGTTCCTGTTCTAACCTTTCTACTTGGGCCTGGAGAATACCTATCACTACTGAACCAGTCAAGATGAATATGAATAACTATACATACTCAACCAGTCAAAATGCATATGGTTAGATAGCTCTAAACCAGTCAAGATGCATATGGTTAGATAGCTAAGTATACATATTCAACAAGTCAAGATGAATATGGTTAGATGGCTAAGTACACATACTCAACCAGTCAAGATGCATATGGTTAGATGGCTAAGCATACCTACTCAACCAGTCAAGATGAATATGGTCAGATAGCTAAGTATACATATTCAAATAGTCAAGATGCATAAGGTTAGATGGCTAAGCATACCTACTCAACCAGTCAAGACGAATATGGTTAGATGGCTAAGTACACCTACTCAACCAGTCATGATGCATACGGTTAGATGGCTAAGTACACATACTCAACCAGTGAAGATGCATACGGTTAGATGGCTAAGTACACCTACTAAACCAGTCAAAATGCATATAGTTAAATGGCTAAGTATACATACTCAACCAGTCAAAATGCATATGGTTAGATAGCTCTAAACCTGTCAAGATGCATATGGTTAGATAGCTAAGTACACCTACTCAACCAGTCAAGATGCATACAGTTAGATGGCTAAGCACACCTACTCAACCAGTCAAGATGAATATGCTTAGATGGCTAAGTACACCTACTCAACCAGTCAAGATGCATACGGTTAGATGGCTAAGTATACATACTCAACCAGTCAAAATGCATATGGTTAGATAGCGAAGTACAAGTACTGAACCAGTCAAGATGAATATGGTTAGATGGCTAAGTATACATACTCAGCCAGTCAAAATGCATATGGTTAGATAGCTCTAAACCAGTCGAGATGCATATGGTTAGATAGCTAAGTATACATATTCAACCAGTCAAGATGCATACAGTTAGATGGCTAAGTACACCTACTCAACCAGTCAAGATGCATATGGTTAGATGGCTAAGTACACCTACTCAACCAGTCAAGATGCATATGGTTAGATAGCTAAGTACACCTACTCAACCAGTCAAGATGAAAATGGTTAGATAGCTAAGTACACCTACTCAACCAGTCAAGATGCATATGGTTAGATAGCTAAGTACACCTACTCAACCAGTCAAGATGCATATGGTTAGATAGCTCTACTCAACCAGTCAAGATGCATACGGTTAGATAGCTAAGTACACCTACTCAACAAGTCAAGATGAATATGGTTAGATAGCTAAGTACACCTATTCAACCAGTCAAGATGCATATGGTTAGATAGCTAAGTATACATACTCAACCAGTCAAAATGCATATGGTTAGATGGCTAAGTATACATACTCAATCAGTCAAAATGCATATGGTTAGATAGCGAAGTACAAGTACTGAACCAGTCAAGATGAATATGGTTAGATGGCTAAGTATACATACTCAGCCAGTCAAAATGCATATGGTTAGATAGCTCTAAACCAGTCGAGATGCATATGGTTAGATAGCTAAGTATACATATTCAACCAGTCAAGATGCATACAGTTAGAGAGCTAAGTACACCTACTCAACCAGTCAAGATGAATATGGTTAGATGGCTAAGAACACATACTCAACCAGTCAAGATGCAAACGGTTAGATAGCGAAGTACAAGTACTGAACCAGTCAAGATGCAAACGGTTAGATAGCTAAGTACACGCACTCAAGCAGCCAATATGCATATGGTTAGATAGCTAAGTACACCTGCTCAACCAGTCAAGATGAATAAGGTTAGATGGCTAAGTACACCTACTCAACCAGTCAAGATGCATATGGTTAGATAGCTAAGTATACATACTCAACCAGTCAAAATGCATATGGTTAGATAGCGAAGTACAACTACTGAACCAGTCAGGATGAATATGGTTAGATGGCTAAGTATACATACTCAGCCAGTCAAAATGCATATGGTTAGATAGCTCTAAACCAGTCAAGATGCATATGGTTAGATAGCTAAGTATACATATTCAACCAGTCAAGATGCATACAGTTAGATGGCTAAGTACACCTACTCAACCAGTCAAGATGAATATGGTTAGATAGCTAAGTATACATATTCAACCAGTCAAGATGCATACGGTTAGATGGGTAAGTACACCTACTCAACCAGTCAAGATGAATATGGTTAGATGGCTAAGTACACTTACTCAACAAGTCAAGATGCATACGGTTAGATAGCTAAGTACACGCACTCAAGCAGCCAATAAGCATATGGTTAGATGGCTAAGTACACCTACTCAACCACTCAAGATGAATATGGTTAGATGGCTAAGTACACATACTCAACCATTCAAGATGCATATAGTTAGATAGCTAAGTACACCTACTCAACCAGTAAAGATGCATATGGTTAGATTGCTAGGTACACCTACTCAACCAGTCAAGATGCATACAGTTAGATAGCTAAGTACATCTACTCAACCAGTCAAGATGCATATGGTTAGATAACTCTACTCAACCAGTCAAGATGCATATGGTTTGATAGCTAAGTACACCTACTCAACCAGTCAAGATGCACATGGTTAGATAGCTAAGTACACCTACTCAACCAGTCAAGATGCATACAGTTAGATAGCTAAGTATACCTACTCACCCAGTCAAGATGCATATGGTTAGATAGCTAAGTACACCTACTCAACCAGTCAAGATGCAAATGGTTAGATAGCTCTTCTCAACCAGTCAAGATGCATATGGTTAGATAGCTTAGTATACATACTCAACCAGTCAAGATGCATACAGTTAGATGGTTAAGTACACCTACTGAACCAGTCAGGATGCATATGGTTAAATGGCTAAGTACACATACTCAACCAGTCAAGATGCATATGGTTAGATAGCTAAGCACACCTACTCAACCAGTCAATGTGCATATGGTTAGATAGCTAAGTACACCTACTCAACCATTCAAAATGCATATGGTTAGATAGCTCTACTCAACCAGTCAAGATGAATATGGTTAGATAGCTAAGTACACCTACTCAACCAGTCAAAATGCATATGGTTAGATTGCTAAGTACACCTACTCAACCAGTCAAGATGCATGTGGTTAGATGGCTAATTACACATACTCAGCTCTACTTATCACTTACTTTTAATTGAGAAGTTTCAAGTTCTGCATTTGATTTGCTGACGTAATGACTGCAGTAAACTTAAGCCTGGTTTTTTCTACTTGCCTAGAATATTATGTCACAATATTTTATGCCAACAGTTGACATTGACAGTTATTATTTCCCTACTGTATTGTTTTGTTTTGAAGGATGAATGCAAAAACTTAGCTACCAATGAACTTGGCACTTTCTTTGTTTTGCATTATGAACCAAAGTATGAAATATAATATCCACATATGTAAAGTGGATCATATTTCATTTAATGTGGTCATTACTTTTATAACTATACTTTGTATGCTTTACTTGTGTCTTCAGACAACCCACTCGCTTTGATTTCAAATGGATCTACAATGTCTGTCAAGGAAGGGGACACCAATTTAACCCTGGTGTGTATTGCTGAGAGCAAGCCTGTGTCCAGCTTCATCTGGCTTTGGAACAATGTGACTCTGTACACTACAGGGCCAAAGTCTGACAACCAAGACATTCTTACCATACGTGAAGTAAACAGGCGCTTTAATGGAGTGTACAGCTGTATTGCCAATAATAGCATATCCCCAACTGGACAAGGATATATTTCTCTGGCTGTAACACGTAAGTTACATGGATCACTCTTGATGTAATATATAAATTATATGAATCTATCTTGATGTATTTTGTAAGTTACATGGTTCAGCTTAGGTTATCTCTCTTGACATAATATGCGAGTTGCATGGCTCAGCAAGGTTTTGTTGAAACTTCTTGTTGAATCTCACATAACTTAAAGTCCTGTATCCACTGTTGTTATAAATGTCATTACCTCATTGACTTTTAAACATATGACTCTCTCAGAAAACTAACTATAACATTTAAATATATGAATCTCTCAGAAAACTAATTATAGCATTTAAATGTATGACCCTCACATGGGAGAATAGTCCTTGACTAATGATTCACCCTCTATAAATAAAGCATTATTATTATCATTAGTCAAAGACTATTCTCCCTTGATGCCCTCATAAAGAAAAGTGTAACAATGCACATTATATGAAGATAGCAACAATTACTCTTTATTTTGACATGTTTAGTATTAAAATACTAAATTCCATTATCTATTAGAAACACATATATGCTCATGATATCTCTTCTTAAATCCTCTAATATTTTCAGCAGATTTTACGTGCAGTGGATGCTTGTTCCACAGAATTGTACCAGAGTATTGGAAGCTCTTTTTAAATCTTGGTTTTTTTTGCTAGAAAGTTTCCATGTGATATTGATCTCAACTGGTATTGTGTTAAAAAAGGCCTTAATAAGGCCTGAAGATACTCTGATGCAGTTCCATATAGACATTTATATAAAAGAACTTGAAAATTATCCTGTCATATATTGTGAACCATTTGAGTTCTGTAAACAATGCTTTTTTGGGATGATCAATAGAAGCATCTAAAATTGTGTGCTGCTTGTTTCTGAAGTTTATAAATCCTGTCAAGCTCATATTTAGCAGTTTGCCCATACATTTGAACAATAATCCATTGTTTGAATAATAATAATAATAATAATAATAATAATAATAATAATAATAACAATAAAGACTTTATTTAGAGAAGGTAACTCAGTTAGTTACAGAACTAATCTACCTTGAGGTCTTATATCTGTTATGTACAATATATACAGTATATACAACATGATGTGAAGAGTCTGGCTTGACACTAAATTATTAAGTAATTTTAAAATTCAAAGCATCAAGCCTGGAACATATGCACATGCATCAGTGAAAACATAAACATATATAAATGACTTGCAGTATAAATTGTGAGTTTCCATAGGTAAATATTTCCTGATTCTGCTGAGTATGGCAATTTTGGATGACAATGTTTTACAAAGCTTATCAATATGGTCATTCCATAATAAATTATTATCTATGGTCACACCTACAAGCTTTTCATGTTTGACATTTTATAATGGATGATTATTTATTGCAAGAGATAGTTTTGGGTTCCCTGACTTGTGTAGCTTTTGTGATGTCCCCCAAATTATACATTTTGTTTTACCATCATTAATTACCATCCTATTTTATTGTGCCCAGTTTTGGACTCTAATAAGGTCTGAGTTTAATCTCATTAGGATAACTTCTGTATCAGAACTAGATGTATACAAGGTTGCATCATCTGCAAACAAATCTGTATTTGTGGATTCAATATTTAATGGTAGATCATTGATATAGATAAAGAAGAGAGGGCCTAAAACTGAGCCTTGAGGGACCCCTGAATGAATAGTGCAAGTTTGAGAGCTAATATTGCCAATGCTTACTTGTAGAGACCTTTGGTTTAGGTATGATCTAAACCAGTTTAAAGAAGGATTGTCGAACCTGTAACAGTTCAACTTTTGCAGCAGAATTTCATGATCAACAAGATCAAAGGCTTTCTTGAAGTCAAGGAAAACAATCCCAGTTATATGTCCATTATCCATTTCCTTCAGCCAAAGATCAATTAATTTGGTAAGTTCTGTTTGACATGAGTGGTACTTTCTAAATGCTGATTGGACTTTATGAAATAGAGAGTATGTTTCGAAAAATTTATAGACCTGAATGGCTACATGCTTTTCAAATAATTTCGACAATAGTGTCCATTGAATAGTTAATAGACTCACTAGGTACAGTTAGATTTCTTATAAATGAAGCACTGGGATTCACCTCTTTGCCAACTTCCTAGCATGTATAATACATTGATTGACAGAGTCTTTGTTTGTGTCCAAATTTATGGCCTCGAATTACTCAAATGTTTTCCATGATGGCATACCTGTGTCACATGCCCAGTTTCTCCACAAGCAGCAGAGAGGGTGAACAGACCATAGAATTCCGACAAAACAAATAAAACAAACAAATAAATCATCTCGTAGAAAGGTCCAGATTTTACAAATGAACTTTCCTTGAGATGTTTATTTTTGCAATGACCGATTGTGCTAATAAAACCTCAGTTTGAAATAGTAGCTGAAAAAAATAAAGTACTCTACGTGTTTATTTATTTCTTGTTTATTTTTTTGACGACCAACGTTGGTAGGTACCCTCTCTGCTGCTCCTCTTCTGCTGATATTAATTAAATTATTATGTTATAATAAAATGATACATCCAGAATCTCATACTGCAAGAACAGCTCGAGAACGATTAGAAACAATTAAAAAATTTCTTCCTGTCAGAGACTCATTTAGAAAAAATCTACAAGCGCAGCAAGAATCAAAAGTTGAGTACGAAGAAGACACTAAAAAACTATTTAAACCCGTCACTGCAGCTACTAAGAAAGCTGCATCGGCTGTTGAAAAAACTATATGGGGAGATATTGCGGAGGAAGATGAGAAGAGGAAAAAGGGTATTTTTCCGGTATTAGAACAAACTGCAGTGCAGGCTGAAAAAACAGCAAGAAGAACCAAACAAACAAAAAAGATTTTACGAGACCTTCCAACTAACATAGCCGCAGCTCAGCCTCCACCTGTTGATGAGGAAATACTTGAAGGTATTGGAGAACTTCGTGCTGAAGTCGCCGATGTGAGAAAAAAACTTGCATCTGAACCCAAATCAGCAGAAGAAAGCTTAAGATTAATTGCAAGATTTAAAGAAGGAGTTGTTGAGGAAATTAGAAAAACTGAAAGAGAGAGATTACCTGAAGCAATATTAAATAGTATATCTAATAAATCTAGTATTTTAAAACCCGGTCATGAAAAAACAAATGATGATAATTTCATTAAATGGATATATCGCGTATATTACAATAAAAAACAAGCTAGAGGTCAAGAATTTAAAAGACTTAAAGAAGAAGTAGAAAGACTTAGAGGGAGACGGGAACAACCAGAACAAGGAGAGTCCTCCCAGTATCAGCTTCCTCCACCTCTGCAACAAATAGAACAACAACAACAATCTTCTTCGCCACAACAAAGGTTGATGTCGGAAATTAAAAAGGCTAAAAAGTCACTTAAATCACCCTTCTCGAAGAAAATTCCTGCACCGAAAATGACATTTACACCGACAGGTTCACCGCATGGATTTCGAGAAGGTGACTCACCCCCGGACACCACTGAAGTACTTACTTCGGTAATGCAACCACCACCCCAAGATGAACCTAAAACAGGATCTGGTTTATGTCCTGATAATATCATCAATGATGTGTCACGGTTAGAAGTTCTCATAGGAGGAAAACGTGCCGGAAATAATTCACCAGAAATAACCAATGAAGCAGCTGATATTTGTCGGCGACTATTTCAAGGTGGTATCATGGATATTGGCGTTTACCGAGAACTTATTGATGAGCTCGTTGATGACTAGTTGTTAGGTAAATGGTAAATAAAATAAGATGATTGTGCATGATAATCATCGTAAACCCACACAGGTTAGAGCGGTAAACTCACGATTACCAATCTATGAAGCAATTTACGGAAATGGACTTGGTGATGTCATTCGAGGATTATTCACGAGGATAGCTCCAAAAGTAGCACCTGTTGCAAAACAATTATCGATGAAGGCTATTGATATTGTTCGTGATAAAGCTCCTGGTGCAATTGTCAATGTTGCTGGTAAGGCGTTCTCGGCGATCAAAGAAAGACTAGCACGATTATTGCGACGAAAACAACAACCACCGGTGAAACTGGCAAGTACTGAGGTGATGCCTGCAGATGTTAGTAAAATAATAAATCAGGCTGCAAATCAAAAACTAGCGGCGTTAGCAGATCAAGGACTCGGTGAATCTGGAAATAATATCTCAAGTTTGATATCAGGAAGTGGAACTTCCCGAGGTGGAACTTTCCGAAGGCGGTGATCAACGTGTTAGACGAAAAATAATTATAATAAAATGTTCAAGCGCGTGTCCGACACAGCATTTGATATGGAAGCACCCGTCCTTAAGGATGAATCTGTACGTGATTATCAATTTTATTCCTATGACGCAAAACAACCAAATCAGCCCGGGAGAATCGAATTACAGGTTCATGATACAAGTAGATACTTTTTACCCGCTGATGCCTTTCTTGAGGTAGAAGGTACAATTATAAAAACGGATGATACTAATTACTTAGATCCAGTAAAAATTGGGTTTGTCAACAACGGGATCATAGCATTATTTAGTGGCGCCACATACATGATTGATGGAAAAAATATTGAATCAATTCAGAATGATGTCGACGTTGCTACAACAATAATTGGTCTGGCGAGATATTCTGATGATTATACAAGATCAGCAGGTCCCACAATGATGTTTGTGAAAGATAACTCCAATAAACCTGAAAGTGATCCGTATAATATAAGACAACCAAGAAACCTCGCCAATACCGCTGATGCTGATATCTGGCCAGTGGTTCATGGTCCTAGTGAAAATTTCAACTTGGGATTTGCAGCGCGTAGAAATATGTTGCTAGGAGGTAATAGAGGTTTCTCATGTACAATTCCACTATCGCATATTTTTGGATTTTGCAGGAATGTTAAAAAAGTTATTTTTGGAGCTAGACACACGGTTGTTCTTGTAAGAAAGAACGATGATAATGATGCTCTGTGGAGACCCGTTGGTGATCCTGGTAAAGTAGTATTATCAAAACTTTCATTGTGGATGCCGGTAATGACTCCAACGATCGCAGAAGAACAGCGATTAATTTCTTTCATGGATGCAGGTGGTAAATCCTTGTTGTCATGGTTAACAACAAGCACAGACAGTATGCAAACTAACGTTAACGGTCAGTTTACATGGCATATAGCATCACAACAGGGTGTTTCTGCACCACGACATATTTTTATTGCTTTTCAGAGAACTGATCGTTTAAACTCACAAGTTCACTCTCATATGATATTTGACCAACTAGGTCTCACAGATATTTCCTTACGGATAAACGGACAACAGGAACCAACAGAAAATGTACAACTAAATTATGCATTAAATCACATAGGACGTGCATATCATCGTTTGATGTCATTTATGGGACGTGATCAAAATGTTGATACTGGGTTGCAAATATCACAGCTAGATTTTAAAAAATTGTATCCGATTTATTATTTTTCATTAGAACATCTTGATCTATCAAAACAATCTGTCGTTGATATACATCTCAAAGCAACATTAAATACCGGTGGTGTTGATTACAGAGCGATCGCGGTCATACTTAGCGACAAGGCCATGTTACTTGAAGGTGGTAGTGGTCGAATGAGGGTTGTTGATGCACCGGTGGAAAATCTTTAATCGTGCTATTTAGAAAAATATATTTTATATAAAAATGTCGTATAGTCATGTTAATGTTACTCTGACCCCGGGTCAAGTAAAAAAGCTTCAATCAAAAACCGCCAACAAATGCGGAACTAAAATATCACTAAAACGAGATCAAATTGGTGGTGGTCCAAACAAATTATCGTTGACAAATAATCAGATTAAACATTTCAATAAAGCCCTAGAATCAAAAACTGGAGTTCAATTCCATCTCTCCCCGAGCGCCATCAAAGACATGGTTAAAACGGGTGGTATATTCCCATTTCTTGCGGCCATTCCGGCATTACTAGCTGCAGCCGCTCCAGCCTTAGCAAAAGCGGCCGCGTTAGGTGTTGCTGGAGGTGTTGCTGGAGCGGCGGGTAAAAAAATTTTCGAAAAAGCTACTGGTGGACGATATAACAAAAAAAAGGGACGCGGTCTAAGATTACCGGGATCTCGTTGGGGGAGAGGCCTAAGGCTTCCAGGGTCATTTCGTTAGACGTTCCAGCATCAAATTTTGATTTACTTGATGCTGCTAAAAAATTAAAAATATCTGCCTTTAGAGGTGTTTTTATGCGAGATCAATTACCGAAACAACCAAACAAACTAGAAACAGGTATTATTAATCTTGACAAACGTTCCGGACCTGGTACTCATTGGGTATCATACGCGGTTGACCCGCGTGGAATTGTTTATTTTGACTCGTACGGGTTAGCTCCACCTGTTGAATTTATCAAGTATGTCGCACCACTCCACGCAACAACTAGCGGTTATAAAGTTTGGTATTCAACGCTACCCACACAAACAATGACAGATCCGCCAATATGCGGCCGTGAAGTAATTAATGTACTCGACGCAATATCAAAATCATCCAGGCCGCCACATAAAGTCGTGCACGATTATACAAGCAACCGATATGTTGCGCGTAAAGCATTTTAAACAACGGATCTTATATAATGGTTGATATTTACGGAAGATCTTCTACTGGTAAGAAAATAAAATCCGACGTTGATCTGTCGAAGTATGCGACTAAGGATGACCTCGCTGATATTATGAACCTTGCTGGAGTTGACCCAGATGAGGTTGTTATTTTTCAGGATCAACATGGTAAACTAAAAACCAGCAATATCAAATGGGATAATATAGTCCGGCGAGTACTTGGTGCAGTTACGGATAATATTCCCGTGTTTACTGACAACGGCAAAATCAGAGATTCAAGTATATCGTTTGCAACAATTAGAAATGAAATTACAAAAAGCGTTGCTAATTGTGTGAAAAGCACCGGTGACACAATGACGGGTGAACTTAACATGAACGGAAATAAAATAGTAGTTTTAAGAGATCCAACATCTGACGAAGACGCAGCAACAAAAAAATACGTTGACAACGTGGATGGTAAACTATCCACGCTACGGGCCGAGTATGACGTTCACACGGGCGCTTTTGCAAGATTTCGCAGAAACCATCAAATAACCACAGAAGAATTCTTCGGCGCTCCGCCTGTCGTCAACATAAAACTCGTTGATATCAAAAGTAACCTAGACACGATCAAACGAACACAGCTAGACATCGTAGCGGGAATTCCTGAGATTATCAATAAAATCAATCTGATTAAAATTTCACCTGAAATACCTCCCGGGCATATCATAAACATCGTATACACGGTATCATCGGGATTCGCAACATGGTCAACGCAGAATAAAACTATTAAATATGCCGCAACAACCACTGGCGTGTACAGGCTGTCTGTGTTTAGTGCTGCAAAATTTGAAATATTTACAACGTTTCCATGGCGTCATTCCACCGACAGGTTTTCCGGGGTTGTATCTGTTATATTAAATATCGGAACCGAGGAAATATTTATTCTGGAAGCAGCTGATAAGGAATTAACCGCAACATCTTACTGGTGGTGTTTGGAATTTGTAGCTGAAACACCTGAATTGGTTACTGCATAAAAATATATATGGACGGTGCACAATACAGATACAATCAAGCGCGTGAATGGCAGGCGGCGCTAAAAGATCAAGTTGATCAATATACAGTAAAAGTAAAAAAATATCGACGACGATTGGTTATCGTTGATGTGATTGTTTATTCAACTAAAAAAGCTAGTCGATGAAAGTAAAATTAAAATTTCTATCACAAAAAAAAATAATATTTATTAATTTTACTGAAATTGTACAAATTACTTGATTTTGACTACCAACTACCCCTTCAGAAACATAAAAATGCACGAATTACTTGATTTTGACTACCAACTACCCCCTCAGAAACATAAAAATGCACGAACTACTTGATTTTGACTACCAACTACCCCGTCAAAATCAAGAAAGTTCTAACCTTGTCAAATTGTTCCTAACAAATTTTATTTATTATAAATTAATTTTATTTATTAATAATATTATTTTTACTGAGATTTTTATTTTTTTTTTACTAAAATACAACGAAATTGCTCAATTTTCCTGATTTTGACTACCAACTACCCCGTCAGAAATCAAGTAATTCGTGCATTTTTCTTTGATTTTGACTACCAACTACCCCGTCAGAATCAAGTAATTTGTGCATTTTTCTTGATTTTAGTAAAAAAAAATAAATCCTCAGTAAAAATAAAATTTATAATAAATAAAATTTATAATAAATAAAATTTATTAGGAACAATTTGACAAGGTTAGAACTACTTGATTTTGACTACCAATACACGTGGTCAGCGTTGACATGGACCCCAGTTACCAAAACTTTCATTTTCATTATCATCAGTAACGAGGTTACCTTGGATCGTTTCATCAGTAACGAAGTTACCTTGGATCGTTTCATCAGTAACGAAGTTACCTTGGATCGTTTCATCAGTAACGAGGTTACCTTGGATCGTTTCATCAGTAACGAAGTTACCTTGGATCGTTTCATCAGTAACGAAGTTACCTTGGATCGTTTCATCAGTAACGAAGTTACTCTCTGACATTATTTTTCTTAATATTCTTATGCGGGTACTAATCGTTTTCTTTGCCTCATACTCGTGGGATAATAACGACTTAATTCTTTCTACGGCGGTAGAAAGAGGAACGAACTCCTTCACATGATCATCTTCTACGGTAGCTAGCGACTGAAACATTGCCGATTGAATCCGTTTCATGAGACTGTATTCAGATGATAGTGTGTGTGTGCCCATGGTTTTACGTTCTTGTAAAATCTCAAAGTCAGAAACTATTTTTTCAGGATTAAGTTCATCAGATATATTAATTCCATCTTTTTTTAATTTTTTAATAGCAACAATTACATCATTGATATTTTCATGGTTCATTATATAATATATAAATCTTTAAAATAAAAAAAATATCCCTAGAACACCTATCGAGTGTATTAGCGAGTTCGTCGGGATGTTTCAGGGACAGCACAACCAAGAACTCGTAGCTTGCCACCGCAATCTACCAAGTTCATTAGGCAAATATTCCCTCTACGAGAGCCCCTAACCCGCCAAACAACGGTCTAGAGGCCCAAGAGGGAGGACGGCACAACCCTCATTAAACTCGTAGCTTGCCACCGCAATCTACCAAGTTTAGAGGATATACACATAACATATAACTAACTAAGGACAGCACAGTCCTCATTAAACTCGTAGCTTGCCACCGCAATCTACCAAGTTTATCGGACATACATATAACATATATACAATGAATGAAGAGCCCCTATCGAGTGTATTAGCGAGCTCAGATTATGAATACGGCACTAACTAAGGACAGCACAGTCCTCATTAAACTCGTAGCTTGCCACCGCAATCTACCAAGTTTATCGGACATACATACAATGAAATGGTTATATACAATGAATGAAGAGCCCCTATCGAGTGTATTAGCGAGCTCAGATTATGAATGAAACGGTACTAACTAAGGACAGTACAAACATGTACGCTCAGCAAAATCACACCCACAATAATTAATCCAGTGGGTGATACGAAAATATGTATGTGGTTTTGCTGAGCGGAGGGGTTCTTGCGGTTCCCCCCACTATTATAAAATCGCAATTATGCGCACCACCGACAAATTGTCAGCCATGGGGATTCGATCCTGGACCGCGAGCGCCACAGTCCAATACCATACTGATCGAGCTATCAAACATTGTTACGAACATATGTTTCGGAAGTTAATATATAGCTAAGGAACCAATATTTACACTAAACAGCGGTTTCTGAATAATAACGGTTTCTGTATTTATAACAATTTCTGTATTTGTAGCGGTTTCTGTATTTATAACAGTTTCTGAATAATAACAGTTTCTGTATTTATAACAGTTTCTGAATAATAGTTTCTGTATTTATAACAGTTTCTGTATTTGTAGCTAGTTTCCTAAGCAGACCGAAAATCAATAATAACAGTAGCATTAATGCACCAGTCAAAGAACTTTCCAGAGTGTAAGTTCAGTGAACACACAACTGTAGGTCGATTACAATGAGTAACGGTTTCTGTTTCACACACAGCTTCCTACGGATCAATAATATTATCTTTTGTATGATGGGAAAATATTTAAAAAACATAAATAATACTTCTACGAGTAATTAGTTACGATGTAATTAGTTACGATGTAATTAGTTAAACTGACTAATTACGATCATAAAAAACCAACCATCTACGAAGAAAACTATATATTACAAAGTAATCTCCCCCTAAATAAAAAATTCAGTAGTGTATGGAGGACCTACTGTGACATAAATTAAAAAAATTAATTCAATGTGGTGATGATAGTTAATAATGTGGTGATGATAGTTAATAATGTGGTGATGTTAGTTATTGATACTGAAAGATGATTTTCTGTTTATATTTTTTCGAGAAAGCTGTTTTATATATATTTTCTGCGACTTTTTGCACTGAAGGCGAGTTAATATCAAAATATGTCGCAGCCGCGTTCATAGACTGAAACATAATTACTTTACCGGTTTCTATGTTTGTAGAAATTACCGCCCTCTTTCCGATTGTCTTACATCTTCCTGTATTTCCACGTGTATTATTCTCGCTGTATGTGACAATACGAAGGTTGGATAAATTATTGTTTTGAGTGTCCCCGTCAATATGATCAATAACAAGACCGTCATTGATCATCCCATTATGACATTCATACGTAAATCTATGACAGAAATAATGTTTTTTCCCAACTGTAAATCTAAGATAACCATGATTATTAATATGACCAACTGGTCTCTTCAACTTGCAGTGTCTGATGATACCATTAATATTTGATTCATAGTTTGTTATGACAGGATGTGGGACAAATATATTTTGCTCCATTATAATAATATTATATGTTTAAATCATTGTTTGTCTGAAATCTTGATATATAATCCCTCACGGATTTTATAGCGTTTTCACCGCTATTATTTTTTTTGTCATAATATCTTTTAAGTTCTCTGAACCGTTTCCCGCCGCACTTTCCACATAATTCTGTCTTTCCACGTACTCCAATACCACACCGTAGACATGGTATTGGTCCTAGACTTCCTCGTCGTATGTTTTGTGAGTGCATCCAACAAAATTCCTTTCTACAGGATTTGTTGCATCGATTTACTGAGCCGATCATCAACCATCTACATTGGGACATTGTATATATAATTTTCTTTATTTAAATATTTGTTTTAATTATATGAACGAGTTTGAGAGATTATCCCAAACTAGGCCTGTTAAGTATAAATTCAACCTTGACAGATTATCTTCTGACTTGCCAGTACGAGATCTGGTTGATCCGAAAAATAAAAGTTTGATCTCGAAAATTCATGACGCTAAGAAAGAATTTTACACGGATGGTGCATCTCATACATGGTCAACGTTCAAGATTATACGAAACACTGACTTTGTCACGGACGCTACAATGAATGACAAGCGAGCGGCAACTATCATTAACTACATCGCTGAATACGAGGGCAATCAAAAATATTTCTTCAGAGTAAAATTTATTGTATTAACAGAAACAGATAGTTGGATTATCCGTGACAAATATGATCCTGTCCTTGGTAATAATAAAACTATCATATTAAGTAAAAATTCCAGACCGGGTCTATTGACTGGTATTGATAAACCGTATTATGAGCGAGCGTATCCTGTAACGGCGGTTATTTATGGAATTTATGAGATAAATAAAAAACCCAACGTTGATAAACTAGCGCCGATGAAATTATCATCCTTGACCTTGTCAAGGCTAAATTGTGTAGCCGAACGAGTAATAGAACACTTTACAAACGCGATGCGTGGAAATGGATTAACTGATTTAAGGCGTGAAAAAATAAACTCGTGGGCTGATTCAGTTAAGGATAAAGGTGCTACAATAAAAGATGTTGCTGAGTTAGGAAAAATATTAAAATTTCCAATAACTGTGGCGACAATAACGGGATAAGTACTGTACCAGTCGAAATATAAATCGAAAGGAGCTCCAATAAATATTATCGATCATAACGCGCACGCATGGACTAACGCAGTAACAATATTTCCACGTGATCGAACTGTTAGATTTTACCCCACAGAATTATCTGTGGCAGAATTATCTGTGGCAGAATTATCTGTGGCAGATATGAGTATGTTTGATTTTATCAACGAAATAAGTAAAACCGATCCTGTATCGGTATGGTTATTCAAAAGTAATGAAGAGGGTGAATTTGATCAGTTTGTCAAACCGAACGGTGAAATATATCGCACAGAATCCCTCCATGACGAGATGAAAAATCTTGCGACGTTTTTACAGTGCAAGCACGCGGAAAATACTGACAAATTACTAACTAATTGTTTTACCGTTCCATCTGTTGCGGCTCATTTCGCCAGAGAACGAAATTCATGGAAACCAACACGATTTGATTTACTCGAGGACGTACGTGCAAGTTGCGTCGAATATGGACATGGCGGATTATGGAATACCAAATACAATTACAATGATGTTATTTCGGTTGATATGGTTGCATGTTATCCAGGAAGTTTTCTGGGATACGGAGATTGTTCTACGTACTTTGAAAGATTTGGTCACCCTACAAACGAGATGACGCGAGTGGCAATTAATGGACCATTACCTGATTTTGATCTGACTGGATTCGCCTGTATTGAGTCGTTCGAGTTTAACGAAAATCTTCACAAGATTTGTTATGTTTGGTTTGGCAGACATTTTTGTGAAAAACGTTGGGCACCTATAGTTCTGTTGCGATATATGCTAGATTGTGCGATACTGACATCGTTGGTGGTCAGTGAGGCAATTATATCATATCATGCACAGACCAAAGTTTGGTTGTCCATGTCAGATTCTGAAGTTATCAGCGAGTTTAAGGATGATATTCCTAATAAACTCAAAACCGCAAAAGATCTCGGTAGAAAAATTATAGGTAAATTTACTCAAGGTGGTGCATATGATTATAAAAGACATCACGCACGATTAATTTTAGATGATGCCGAGTACGATTTTATAATCGCTGATACAACGGCGAAAAATACATTTGTAAATCGAGAAAGTGTTTATTTATCCGACGGAACAAAATTAGGTACGATCGTTAGTTACATAAATGACGTATCCTCGCAATATACTCATCTAAGATCTTCCATGTTGGCTTATGTTTCTATAAATTTATTATCGATGATTAATAGATTTCCTGAGACCGCAGTCAGAGTCGCAACAGATTCGTTTTATATTTCAAGTAAATATTTAGAACCTGTTATGAAATTTACAAGTAATGATGAACGATGGGGTTCGTGGAGAATAAAAAAGGAACTATTACACAATTACACAGAATCAGCAGATGTTCCAATGAGAGATGTTTATCGTGAGGGTAATAAAATATCAGAAATGTCGAAGGCACCATCGTTGAGTGATCCAATAACTAGATATAAGACAGTATATCTCAATGGACCTGGTGGATGCGGCAAAACAACTCGAACGATTAATGTTTTTAGAAATTCAGATATAATCGTGCTGACACCCACACATAGACTTGCACGTGAGATGAAACAGCGGCAAGTACAATCGTGTACGTATCATAGTTTCTTCGATTGGCGCGGGGATACATGGACTCCTCAACGGATGGGGGAAAAATATATACCTAAAATAATTATTTGGGATGAGATATGCACGGTCTCATTGGATACATTAAAAATGTTTCTTGATTGGTTGTTGACGAAAAATACCGCCATAATAATGTGTGGCGATCATGGTCAACCTCCGCCTTTTGTTGGACCATCTCCACATGATTGGTTAAAAAATTTCGTTGATTATTACGAAGAAATAGATGATGATCATAGAGCTCTTGATGCAAATTTGAAGGAGTTTAAAAAATTAATCAGATTACAATCAAACAAAATTCAGTGTGAAATAATACGTGGAGTGATCTCAGAGACATCAATGAGTGATTTTTTGAACTCATGGAGACCCACCGATTTGATCGTAGCAAGTAGAAAAATAATCAGAGACGCTTTACAACAACAGTTATTTCAGCTACATAAAGAACAATATTCAGAACTACCCGTACCGTTGTGTTATAGACCATCAGATACACGAAAACAGAATATTAATGTTGATATTCCAGGACAGACAGAGTCAAGGAAACAGAATCTCGTATTAAATGATATTGTCGCCGTCGATATCAGTGTGGTCGAAGATGCATTACGCGCTGACAAATCTCCATGGGTGTTGGGATACGCTATGACGATCCACTCGTCACAGGGATTAACTATTTCTGATACACGAGTCTGGATTGTAGACGATCGCATCGAGTGGTCAAATTTAGTTTATTTAGCGGTATCGAGGGTCAGAAATATATCTCAATTACGTAGAATTATAATTCCTGAAATCGTTGATAAATTTAACATCATCGATGATGATATAATAAGAAAAAAATTAATCGGATACAAACAATCTGACAAAAAAAATAAACGTGACTTTGATCTTGATGTTGAATTTATTATTGAGTTAAAACAGCAGCAGAACAATCATTGCATCAGTTGTAATTGTATAATGTTATGGCGGTATTCGAGTAATGATTCAAGACAATTTACCGTAGATAGAAAAGATAATAGTCGCGGTCATACACGAGACAATACCATGTTAACCTGTCTCGAATGTAATCGACGTAGAGGCGCTGGCACCCTTGGCGCTAGCGCCTTGGGCGCTAGTTAAGTGATCGAAATCACCGGAGTGATCGCGGCGGTAGTTGTGTATCCGCGGGAATTATTTGTAGTTGTTCACGTGTAAATCCACGTTGAGGAGCAGCAGAATCTAATCTGTAGATTGCAGGTCTGGAAACGCCTACATTTCTTCCAGTGGATCTTGTCACGGTAGATATTTTGTGTGTGGTAACACTCCAAATAGGATCAGTTGCTCTCGCGCTACCACCTTCAAGTTCACCAGGCTCATATAAATATCTGACTGTGACATCACCTAAGATTTTTTGTTTTCCAGCATCTTTTCGTTGTGTTGGTATATTTTTTTTTGTGACCGCGCTAATGGGTTTCATGTTGGTTGTTCGTGTGATTTCATTATTTAATGCAGCTATCACGATTGGTAATCTTGCAACCCATTCACGAGATCTCTTATCCTGAATAAATTCCCTCGCGTATTGATATCCAAATAACCGTTCAGCAAGTGTTCGATTAAATCGCTCAACAATTGCTTGATCACGGTGAATTGCAGTATGACCTCGTCGTATTTTGGTATTATGTTGTTTCATCAGCGATGATACTGGACCAAGAAATTCCTTACCAGGATCAACCTGTAGTAGCTGTGGCCATCGCAGACCACCTTGTGGTCCGAGTCCTCGTTGATAAATTCGTTCAAACGAATCAGCTACTTCAGATGATGTTTTCGCCGATAGCGGCTCTGCTTCTTTATATCCACTTGCAACATCAACTACGGTTAGCGCGTACTTGTGCGTTTTTCCACGCACAGTATCATGCGGTAAAAACAGAATATCAGCTTGATGAACTTCATTAGGAACACTGACATCGAAATACGAGTAATGAATTTGTTTAGGACGTGGTAGATAAATTTGCCATATTGCTTGTTTAGATAACCACGTTTTAGCAGTAGAATGTTTAACCGATGCTGCATCAGCGAGTTTACCAATTGCTGCTTTGCCTCTCCAGTATCCTCTCGGTGAATAATAAATTGATTCCATTATTAATTACCAGCCCCAATCGCTAATTTACCTTTCATCGAGGATCTTACTAACCAATTAGCTAATGATTCTCTAATATTTTTATTTTTTATAGAATTTAATGAATGAATTAATTTTACATCTGCAATATGCCTATCTTGTAGATTTTGACTTTTATAAGCTACATCATGAGCATGACAAGCTCGATCAATAGCATTTATTGGTTCCTCGCCTGGTTTTGGTTGATCTTGATTATCGAGCCTGATATCGAGTCTGGTACCAGGACCGCAATAATTATATCCTGGTAGATGTTTTTCCCCGCTGTATTTAGCCCATGGAGCACCTGGAAACTTTGACATCAAATTAGCAATATCACCACCGCGCCTATTAGGTAAAAACGAAAATTTCTTTCTACAGCATACAGAACATTTTCCACCGTACGCTATTTTTTTATTTTTTGTTGTAACTGTAGCTAAATCAATAGTTGGAGTTTTAACTTTACAGCGTAAACAATATAAATTCATGTTATAATATATATGGATATAATTGATTTCTCAGCAACTCGGCAGCGAGAGCCAGTTAAGCATCATCCTGCGCTACCGAACTCCATCAGAATGATTATCATAGGACCATCTGGATCGGGTAAGACGCAATTATTACTTAATCTGATAATGAGATGGTTGAAATGGGATAAGTTGTATTTAGTAGCACCATCCGTTGATGATCAACGATGTTATGATGTACTTAAAGATTTCAATGAAAACGCGCGATTACTGGATGAAGATAATGATGTTATAGAGTTTATAACCGATATTGATGAAGCACCATCCGTAGATTCCATAGACGGATTTATTAATAATTTAGTTGTATACGACGATGTGATGCTAGATAAACAATCAAATCCAGCCAGAATATTTTCCCGAGGGAGACATAAAAATACAGACGTGATCTATGTTACTCAACGATATACACAAATTCCGAAGGTGATCAGAGACAACTGCAACATTTTAGTTGTGTTTAATGGCGTAGACACACACACGTTGCGAAATATTCATCAAACTTGGTGTGGTGGTGACATGGATATAATTAAATTCAAAAATTTCTTCTCACGAGCGCAAGCTACCCCGCATGGATTTATAACAATAAATTTACATGATCCAAGAACAAGATATCGTGTGGGTATTGATAAAATATTTGGGTAACAGGGGGAGCAGCAGAGAGGGTACCTACCAACGTTGGTCGTCAAAAAAATAAACAAGAAATAAATAAACACGTAGAGTACTTTATTTTTTTCAGCTACTATTTCAAACTGAGGTTTTATTAGCACAATCGGTCATTGCAAAAATAAACATCTCAAGGAATGTTCATTTGTAAAATCTGGACCTTTCTACGAGATGATTTATTTGTTTGTTTTATTTGTTTTGTCGGAATTCTATGGTCTGTTCACCCTCTCTGCTGCTCCACATTAGGGATAGTACTCTTTATTATAGTGCCTGAAAATGAAGGCATACATATAATATGTCTCAGTAGTTGAGAGGTTCCTTTTCTGCTTAAGTGAATTTTGTCTCTGTGGCAGAGGCTTTGGTTGATGCCCTGCTTCTGAAGAAAGAAAGATGTGTATTGTTGAATGTACTGTAAGTTGAAGTCTTCACATAGGTCAATTATCAGATCATTGATTTCTTTCACACTGGTGTCCATATGCGGAGGTAGTCCTGATATCATTATTTTACATGTATTTGGGCTGCAAGTGACCTAGCAGCATACAGTAAACTTTCAAAATCTGCTCTGATTTGATTTAGTGACCTTCCATCACTGGCATCATTTCCACCTACTAAAATAATAATTTGGTTGTATTTGGTTAGGTCACTATTCATTATTCTGTCCATGATGTTGTCGATTTTTGTACCTCTAAGAGCCTGTACATCTGTTTTAAGAATTCTCCTTGGTATTATGCTTTTCAATATTGAGGAGCCAGTTATAAGAGTCCTATCTTTTCTGGTTTGTGATTTTCTGCGTTGGATTCAGGTTCATATTTCAGACACAATGCATGTCTGATGAATGGGTGCTGAAGTTGGTGTCTCAGTTGTATGAGCTAACTGAACTGATGTTGTCACATTTGTCTGATCAGTGGGAAATACAGTTGCTGATGCAGGCAACAGACTTATTTGAGATGAGCATCATGGGTGTTCTCTTATTGCTGTTGCAGGTGTGACACATGACTGAGAGGGGGGTACTGTTGTTTGCAATGCAGGATTACTTTGAGTTGTTACTTGTATGGTCATTTTACATTTTCTTTTGGCTGGTGTTGGGATTGTCTGTGTATGAACATCTGACATTGTTGCTCTCTGGGAGTCTGTCTGGATTGCTGGTTCCTATGAGGTCACTTGCTCATTAATCCTTCCCTGTGCTGACTTCATAGCAAGTAACTGTAGTTTTAATTCTTCAGTTTGGGTCTCCAAGTTCCTAATTGTTTTTTGATGTACACACATGGAGCAATCATTATGGTTTAAGCCATCACTGCTGTGGTCATGATTTATGGAGCGTATAATTGTCTGACACTCTGGAGAGGTGTTAATTTTATTACCAAATTCATCTAGGTCAGAGACTTTAGGAACTCTTTCATGTTTGGTAGTACATCAACTTACTGGTGTAGATGTCAGCATATAACTGCCTTTAGCATATTTGTTCTCATCCTGTCTACATTTACAGGTAATATGATCTAACCATGTGAAACTGCTCAGCCCCTGTATGTGTAGGACACAAATTGTTTTATACAATGTAGCTGTCACTGTGTTTTTCTCTTGTGTTCTGTAGATAGTACCATTTTGAACACTTGAACTGCATGAAGTCATGCGAGGTTCTGAATCCAATATCTGTTTTACAAATTTAAACTTTTGTCGATCTATATGCACAGTGACACTGTATTTATTATATTTGACCCTCAGGAATTTTGGATAAAAGTATGCCATAATGGATAACTCCAAATCATCATCTGTACCATTGTTTTCGTTTTCACTCTGTACATGACTTTCCTGCATTTGATTATCTATATGGCTCTGATCTTCAGGTTCATCAGACACACTAAAGCCAGAGAACCTCATTTATTTATTTCAGTTTCTAATACTGCTACAATGATTTCCTCCCCAACAATATGGGCATTAACAACAATGCTTATGTTACAGCTGAAGAAGATAAATCAACATAAAAAATTACTATAAGTACCTATAATAAGCATTTTAATTTGTTATACTTGGCTTCAGTCACATGGCAACCAAACCCACACATATGCTATCTATTAAGTCACATGGCAAAGTAATGACACTTTATGTGTACATCAGTGAATGAAATCTGACATATACTTGCATTGCTTGTCTAGTTTATTTCAATCCACTAGAAATGCAAAGAGATTGAAAAACACTATATCACACAAGCACATGCATTCATTATATGTTGATCTAGTATCATATCTGCATAAATGCATGCATTTATTATATTTTGATCTAGTACCATATCTACATATGTACATGCATTTATTATATTTTGATCAAGTACCATATCTACATATGTACATGCATTTATTATATTTTGATCTAGTACCATATCTGCATAAATACAACTCATATTGTTTGCAGAGTTGCTATTAAATAAAAACAAAATGCAAGTAAATATGATAGGACCAGTCATGACTGTAATTTTCTAAATTTGATAGGACCAGTCTTGACTGTAATTTTTTAAATAGATAAAAAGTACTCTCTTTAAGCATTAGGAGGTTGATCCTCACTATTACTACAACAAATCAAAACTATTCCCATTTTTTGTGCAATCTGGCACTGAAACTTTTAAAGGAACAATTGGAAATTAAATTACATTCTAGTAATCATAAGTTCATAGCCAAATACAACACACATACAATAAAAATCTGTTTTGTGCTAGATCATTTTAGTTTCACTGGTCATAGACCAGAAGAACTTTAAGGATTGCCTATTGTACATGGTTCATCATCCATCTCTTAGCACATTCAAGTTTATGAAACTTTTCACACCCACAAATTCATCCCATGGTCAAGATCTAGTTGACCCTGAATGAGAATGTTGCCAATCTAACAGTCAATGTGGTACCATGGTTGATCATCTTTTAATTGCTAATTCTTGTGAATGTTATAATTGCTATATCAACATAGATTTTCCCTAAAAGGCTTACTATGATGTCTAGTTGGTGAAAATTGAAATAATGCCAAGCTGACATCAGATATGGACTTCATGGCATCCATTTTGAAAATCTTGTCACAGTTTCTCCTGAGTGCATGGTCATGTTGACATGGGAGTTCCTGAATGCAAGGTCATAATGACATGGGATTTGCCATATGCATGGTCATATTGACATGAGATTTGCCATATGCAAGGTCATATTGACATGGGATTTGCCATATGCATGGTCATATTGACATGGGAGTTCCTGAATGCATGGTCATAATGACATGGGATTTCCACCAAATTCTTTTTTTATGTCTAGCAAACTCTTGTTAAAAATGATGTGGATTTTACATCCGGTACAGCCACCATGACGGCCATCTTTGAAATAATGCTATCACCAATTCTTCTGCATGTATTCATTTCAACATTGGGTTTAACTGAAAGTTAGACTTATTATCATTTTGGTTCTTAATTACAGTGGTGCTCATCAGATTTTCACTACTGTTGTTTTTGTAGCCATCTTGAAGATCTTGTTATAGCTATTTCCTAAGAGGGATATTCTTTATTGACATGGGCTTTCCTCATTAGAAAAGGCTTCTTATGATGTTTGGTTGGTGCTAAATCTAAAGAGTTAACCATGAAGGTATATCTTAATATTCATGATATTGATTCAAGGTAAAAAGCCTTGTCAAAGAATTTTATAATGTACACACTGGTTTACATGGGAAGATGTTTGACATGTAAGAAAATAATTTTGTTATTAACTTTGGTATATTGGAGTTTCTGAAGAGTATGGTTTCAGTATTCAGCAATAAAATGAATGATACAACAGAGAAAAATTGATTTTATTCAGTACAAATTATTATTAATCATATTAACAATTTTATGTATATGTACTGATCTCCCATACACTGCAGTCTTTTCTTGAATATGATTTCATTAATTGGTATTTTGGGAGTTATTCTTTAATATGATTTCATTAATTGGTATTTTGGGAGTTACTGTAATGTAACATCTAATCATAAAGTTCCTCCTAAAACTTAAGATGGCATCCATTAGTAACATTCTTCCCAACCAGATATATCACAATGTTTGACTGTTCAATTGCCCATCTTTCCAGATCCACCAGATATAAAGTTATCGGCAAGTAACGTTACAACTAGTGATCGTCAAGCCAGATTAGTGTGCATGCCAGATGGTATTCCAAACAGATACACCTTTAGCACATGGCTGCATCTCTGGCCTGGGTATAATAAAACTCTGAGGTCCCTGCCATCAACGTATGTTAATGAGCACAATGCTACACTAGATCTGAATTCTATATCATACCAGGATAGTGGTATCTATGTATGTCAGGCTAGCAATGGCGTCAAAGCTAATGGGACACAAAAAGATGTCATAACACAGATGGTGTATGTTCTTGTGAAAGGTGAGTTACCGAGTCTTACATTATTCTGACACCTTGCTAATGCATATACACTGCTGAGGAGTAAATACACTGGCAAATAGTTCTTAAAGTCGAAGTATGCTGCTGCTGATAAGACAGTCTCAGAAACTTTAATTTGATGTCTAAATTCCTAATTTGCATGATTACTATAACACAAACATGAATCTGCTGTCTACCTTCAAATACAATTTTGATGTTCGACATTTCATTGTAATTAGTATGCAAGAGGTGCAAGCCATTCCAAATTTTGTGGATTTATTAAAAGATTTTAAAGAAAATTCTACATTCTAGATTAATGTTAGTCATACTCGTGAGGAGAGTAAAATAGTAATGCAGAACAATCATTTATGATGGAAATAATTCTGTCCATTTCCTCTAAACTGTATATAATATGATAGACTGATATGCATAGTTCACTGTATCAAGATAACAAAGCTGGATACACTATATGTAATCCAGAGAAATACGATGTCTGAAGTATAAATGTGGTAGCAGAACTGCACTGAATGTTATGATTAGCATGGCCTTATATCAAGTGGAAACTATTTGTAATTGAAATATTGACTGAATGTGTATAGGATAATTATCTAATACACTGCATAAGTTCTTGCCAAAACACCATGAGCACCCAACAGATGCTTTGATACTAAATTGTGTCCCAACCATGAAAATATTATATTCAGAGTGAAGCAAACAGGGCTACAACCCTAGCTACACATTACTCTTTCTAGAAATATGTAACACAAGTAAACGTTTGTATTTAGAAAAATGCAGTTTCACACCTTGATTTCTTAACAGTGTTGGCATTTACAGTGACATTTTTCAATAATCTATGAGACATTTCAATGCAGGGGTATTTTAATGTCTTTTACTGAATTATGCATCATGATATATGTAGGAAGTTAAGAGCCAAAAGGTAAAAATAATTTGAATTTTCTTATGGTCAAACAGTGTCAAGTTCACCCGAGGTCACTGACAAAACTGCAGCTTTATTGGCACATTGCCATGCCAATGTGAAGATGTTATCAGCGATTTCTGTAAGGGTGTAATTACTGCTGATGAGTAAAAGTTTGCTGACTTGCATTTGAAAGAACAAATTTTCTAGTATCTCCACAAGTTTGGCCACATTTTGTACAAAGTTATCCATTTCAGTCAAATCGCAATTTGTCTATGCTAATCTATAAACAAGATGAAGTTGAAAATGGTCAACATAACAAGGTAGTGAAAGACCTCCATGTACTCAAAGCTGAATATCCTCATAATGGTCAACATAACAAGGCAGTAAAAGACCTCCATGTACTCAAAAGTGAATATCCTCACAATGGTCAACATAACAAGGCAGTGAAAGACCTCCATGTACTCAAAGCTGAATATCCTCATAATGGTCAACATAACAAGGCAGTGAAAGACCTCCATGTACTCAAAGCTAAATATCCTCACAATGGTCAACATAACAAGGCAGTGAAAGACCTCCATGTACTCAAAGCTGAATAACCTCACAATGGTCAACATAACAAGGCAGTGAAAGACCTCCATGTACTCAAAGCTGAATAACCTCACAAGCAACCTGAGCATCTCATTTACCTCAATGTGCAGCTTTGCTTCAAGCAGCATGCTGAAAAGACGTATGGGAATGTCAGTGCTGCAGTGTATGAATAATCAGCTGAGAAATAGATGACACTGGCAATGGGTCAAAGCTTTGTTACTTTTGCACACCCTTTCTCAAGCAGCAGAAATACAAAAAATGATGTTTGTCATCAGGTGACTCAATCACTGTCAGTGATATGCATGAAAAATATTTGGTATTTTGTCCTAAGCACTGAATCCCTATTAGAAAGTATTCTGCTGTAGTAATTAATATTTATCATGATGGCACATGCACACCAAGTACATGAAAATTAAATGGGAATATAAGTACAACCATGAACAACATGGCAGATCTGTAGAAAATCATCATGCATGCAATTATGCTGATAAATATCTGTCAGTGAGATTTAAAACAGGGGTAAGTATTATGTCCAACATCAATCAACGAAGCTCATGATCAACAACAGTCATACCTGGCCAAGAACTCTCCATGTTCCATCTCTCTGTCAGCAGCACAATGTTGAGTACTATTACTGGGACATCTGGAAGTCCATTCAATGTTGAGTACTATTACTGGGACACCTGGAAGTCCATTCAATCTAGAGTACTATTACTGGGACACCTGGAAATCCATTTAGTGTTGAGTACTATTAATGGGACACCTGGAAGTCCATTCAGCAGATTATGGATAGTTAACATCGAAGAAAAAGAGCCATTTAGATTTTAAGACCTTAATAGTATGCTGGAGTACCAAGTATGATGTGACAGCCTAATCTTAAATAGCCAAATGACCCACCTATAAATTACAAAATGGGAAATATGAGTGCATGACAGATGCATTCATCAATGACATGGCTTATCTGGAGAAAATCGCATTTGTAATTATTCCGGAAGGACACAGCTAGCCGTGACATGATAGCAATGGCACGGATTGAGTCAAACATCAATCGAGTTCATTGTCCACAACAGCAACATGTAGCCAAAAGCTCTGCACTTCCCATCACTCCATGAGTGACACAGCATTGAGTACTATGAGGGCATGTGGCTACATCCCTAACCCTCATCAGTGACAAACAACAGGATGGCTACCAGTTTGTCTTTGCTTTTTCCTATAAAGTCAACAAAACTTGTAAATGCAGGTCCAGCTACATACTGTATATGTGCTAAGCAATAGCCATTGGCCCTGGCTATATCCCCTCATTATGGTGGATTATACTATCTGTTAGAAATATATTTATAAAAAAAAAAAACATTCATTGTCTGTTTTGGGCTGGTTTACACGAGTATTAGTTTTTCATAGAAGTGAACCTTTGATGGGCCTCAAGACTGCCAGCTTCACACTCAGTTTTATTTGGACTTCTCATTTGCAATCTACACAATAGATGTACATTAAGCCAGAAAATCACTTTTTGGGCTCTTTTTTAGTTCCTTTGAGAATTGCCATTGTCTTTGGCCAGGCCAGAGATTCTACAGTATTCAACTCGTGTACGAAAATAAGACATTAATGGGTATGACTTCATTTCCTGTAGGTAAATAGCTGAATTTGTTATTATCCTCATCAGAACATTTTATCTGCAAATTGGCCCATGTTTTGTTTTGGCATGAGGGCATATGGTGCACCCAATCTCTCCCCTCCCATTTCTCCATTACCCTTCCATTTCTCCATTACCCTTCCATTTGATCCCAACGCCATTTTCACTACTTTAACTAAGGGCTTATTAGCTGAAATCTGTTATATAAATGGTGTTGGGGTCAAATGGGAGGGTAATGGAGAAATGTGAGGAGAGAGAGTGGAATATGCAATAAAATTCATTGAAAGACATGTAAGCAGCTCCACTTAATATATAATAAATATTAGCTTGAGATGATAAAGCCATGTGTAAAATTGTATTATCTTTCATGTTCAGTGTATTGAATATCATCTATCGTATATTTGTAAATATTTTGCATTTTTAACATATCTAAACCAGTGCAACCATATTTGACCCCATTTGTCAGAGGGTATTGAGACTTCAAGAATTTTAATGTAGGAATAGATATGAAAGAGAATCATATGTCTATTTGAATTTGTCAGGGCATTATTTACTCTTGTTGGCCTTGCTACTTCTTCCTCACCAAATGGTGTTGCACACAGTGCTTGTATGGCCAGGACAATTTACATTGTATACCTATAATATTCGAAATACATGTATGGAACTATAATTGTTTGGTAGTGAACTAGGCTATGATCTGTATTATAAGAAAATGTCCAATGTGCAGTCATTCTTGGCAACCTGTGCATAGCTGGTCAGCCATCAACACAGTGTCCAGTGGGCAGTCATTCTTGGCAACTTGTGCATTGCTTATCAGCCATCAATAAAATGTCCAGTGGAAAGTCATTCTTGGCAACTTGTGGATTGCTGGTCAGCCATCAACAAAATGTCTGGTGGGCAATCATTCTTGGCAACCCATGCATATGCTGGTCATCCATTAGCTATCAATTAATTTCCACACTTAAAGTTTAGCAAGGAAATTCTTCGGTTCTGCAAACACATAGATGGTATGAATCACTGGAAAAAGATATACAATTTCTTGTTGTAACAATGATGTTTGGTTCTGTGTGAAGTCATCCATGATCTGCATTCATTGCTATACTCACAAGAAATGTTGGTATCATGTTACTAAATGCTGATAACAATTTCTTGTCACTCACAAGAAATGTTGGTATCATGTTAATAAATGCTGGTAACAATTTCTTGTCACTCACAAGAAATGTTGGTATCATGTTACTAAATGCTGATAACAATTTCTTGTCACTCATAAGCAGACCATGGATGACTTGTTTCTAACATATAGAATATTAGCTCTATTCTGCAGGTCATTTTGCAGCAATAATAGTATGTGCATTTCATAATTTCTGTTGTTTGTTTTTGTCTCATGTATATCCCTTTGATCTTGCAGCTCCTCCAGTGATACTTAAGTTTCCCAAGGAAATAAGAGGTGATATTGGTGGCTTTGTTGTCATTCAGCTTGATTATTATTCTAACAATGATGTTGGACATGTGACCCTGCAACATTCTTACTCTAACATTGTGAAAGGAACAGAGAGTGTTTATGAGATTGAAATAAACAACCTCGAAGTGCAATTGCACTATGTTCCAGCCAAAGTTTTCCAAGCAAATTTCAATATCAGCATTGATGAAGAGGGGGACTTTGGAATTTACACAGTCAATGTCAGCAACAGCATTGGCTTTACTATTTCGACTTTGGAAATAATGCACAAAAGTAAGTTCTACAAAAAAATTAAGTTTATGACCCTGATTACAAGCTGTCCTTGGTTTTTAGTTCACCTGTCACCTGGTGGTATGGTTATATATATATATATATATATATATATATACACTCTGTATCAGTGATATACCATGAGATGTATAAATGTTTCATTAAAAGGAAACAAGGTTTGCTGAGTTAACTTTTCATGAAAAATTTATACAGTGAGTGGTATATTAATGATACAGTGTACATACTATTGGTATACTTATATTTTATTTATATCATGTACAAATACACATATTTGCCCTTTGAACAAAGTTAAGATTGAATACTGGCAACGTGTATTAAACGAATGAATGAAATCCTCACATCTCTGCTAAGTGTGTCTGCTACAAAATGTAGGTTTGTGCCTTTTGTAGCGATTTACAATCACCTTTGCATATTGATAAGTTGATTGTTTTCTTTTTTGAGTTTCTATTTTATTCATATTGATTAAATCACTTAAAAATGTCTTAAAAATGAAACATAACTTTAATGAAGAAAGTAGAGCACTACAAACACTGAACGCTCAGCTATTTATGTACCAGCACATGGAAATAAGTGTGGTATAGAAACTAAGCAAAATGATGAACCAACAAGAGGTAATTAAAATATGTAATATATTTACAGTTGATCTAAGTCATTATTCTGCTTTAATTAACGCTACTACTGAACATACAATTCTCTCTCTCTCTCTCACTCTCTCTCTCTTTCTTTGGTCAGTTTGACTTAAATTTTACCATCATTCATAGGTCCAGAAATATTGTTGTCTGACACAGGCAACAATCCAAGCAAAAATCCTCTATGCTTGTCTTTTCATGCATTTTCATTTGTATCTTGCTACAATGGTTCAGAGAAAGAGAGAGAGAGGTGGCCTTTGGACATTTTTTATATTTAATTATTAATAATTGTTGAACATTATAATAGGTTTAAGAAACAACAACGACAATAAAGTATTAAATACATTACAGTATGTGTGCCATGTAACCCAGAAATTTACCATATATTGTCGACAGGCTATTGCAACTTTGTATCATTGATTATATAAACACTGATGATAAATCCCAAAGAAAGTGTACACGTACCATTATGATTAATCATATTCTTTTAAATTACTTGGTGTAAATTCAGTTTCAAGGTTTTCATCCAGCCCAAATTCTTTTTTTCTCTCACTCCAGATTTTTGCATATTTTGTTCCTTATGCATAGAGGGGAGTGGGAATAGAAAGCAGAATGGATTGTGATGAAATTTTGTATCATATTAAATTCATTTAGAAAAAGGGGATTATTAATATTTTTATCGTTATTTTCATACGTCACTAACAATTAATGAGTTGAAATTCATCATTGATATATAGGCCTAGAATCAATGGCACACAGTTTCAAAAATGTTTATATATGCTCACTATTGTGCCATGGGTGGATCATAATTTGATATACCAATAGTATTGGTATATCAAATTGCTTTATTCCAACACTTTAAAAGCCATGTTATTTTTAATGTATGTGGTACATATATATATATATGAAGAAAAATGTAAATGTGAAAAGAAATCAACCAAGTCCTGGCAGATTTTGAGTCATTGCTTCCAGAAGTTTCATTTATTTTTAATACACAATTTAACAGCACAATGTCATCAATTTGAAGGTCAAATGTTGTGACTTTGATTTTTACTCATTTGATTTATGGTATGGTACATCATATGTCATGTGTTTTCCATTGATCTTAACAATTGCTGTTTAATAGAAAGCATCCTGACATTAATCCTGCCATCTGAAAATTGGAAACCTTCTAAACAACTTACTCTAAAAAACTGTGCAATTTTCACATTTGTTCGCAGATGATAATCCACTCTAAAATTTGGCTCCTGTTCCTAAAAACAGACAAGTATTAAAACAACTTCTCAAAAACCTCTCAGCAAATTTGAAAGCAAGCATCATGGTTGGAGGTGCTTCAGATGACGATCAACCACAATTCCCAGTCAACTTGATAGCTTATCTTAAATCATCAAGATTCAACTGGTGTGGCAAAGTCAGCAATGAAACAGTAGCGGGTAATTATTACTCTTCTTAAAAATGTAGTATGGGGATTGGGATTATCATATGCTCATTTTTTATCCATTAAATGTACATTGTCAGAATTTTGTGGCATTTTTTAATACTGAACATCTTTATACTGCATAACACATGTATCTGTAACTATTATCATCTATTAGAAAATACTTTCTAAAGAAACCATGTACACTCATGTTGCTTGATTAGATTTGTTTGTGAATGAACTAAACAAGCTCTTTCATCCATTTGAAAGTAGAGATGATAAAGTTCATGATGTGGATGAATTCGCTTAGTCACAAATGAAACTTTAAAGCAAGCAGATGAATGAACATGATATTCACCATGTCAACAACATTTGTGAGGAACACATTAATTGAAAATACCATTCTAATCATTTAAACAGTTATTTAGGAGAAATAATTGTAACTTTTCACAAATAGAATGGTTTACAAAGACAATTACCAGTGTTCTCTAGAGCCTGTAAAAATAGTGATATTGAGGCAAAGGGCTATCTCATATCTATCAGAGACATATCATTTACAAGTCAGTCTGTATTTGAGACAAAAATGCAACTGAAGTTTTGATAGGAAACTAAGAGCACAAGAGCTAATGAGCCAAGATGACAAAAAGTATTATTTCCACTGGCTAAATGGACGGTCACCCAACTGCTGCTTTGCAATTTTCCCTGTTTAGCTATTTTGATAAAATTTAGGCTAGCAATAGAAGACATACACTGTATGATACAGGTCATAAATGTAGTCCATTCAAGAACAAGCATGCAAGTGACAGGGCATAGACATGTCTTCTTTAGCTGGTAGTAAGAATGGTAATAAATACACCTACATTTGTGTACCCTGAATTTCCTCAAAATGTACTTAGTTTTGCAAATATGAATGACATGAAAACCTTATAGACACTGAAATTGGACTGTAATTTCAACTACATTTCCAACTGAAATCACATTCTCCTTACTGCACTGAATTGATCTAATAAATCCAGTCCATCATAAGCAGAAAAGCAGAATTAAGTTTCATCAACAGAAGAACAAAATCCATCTATTCCAGACCAATAGAAAAAGTTTTTTCAATGCACATTCATTCAAAATATGACTCTGAATTTCAATTTTAAGTAGACCAAGCTACAAATTTAAAAAAAAAATAATGTCAAGTGCATGACGAAGTTCAAAGGTCTCTTGGTGGTGCTATGTGCACAATAATACTTTTGCTGTGTAATGATGAATTTACAGTTGTCTATTTATTATGAAATGCAGGATAAATTCAATTACTTGTTTCTGGTAGTGTATTCCTTTATTATTAAACATTAAGTAGGAAAATGAAATGAGTATATAATAAAATGCTTACTACATTTGTATTGGAAAATATGAATTTATTTGTTGGAGTAATACTTCACTCTCAAGGTCATGCAGTGTTATCAGAAAAACTTGTTCATATTTTCTGATACAAATGCAGTAACCTGTAAGTACAATTAACTTTGACCATGCAATACTCACCTGTTATTATTGCATGTTTTCTTTTCCTTTGTCACTCTGATGTCCTTCAGTCTTGGTCCATCTCACAGAAGGAATACATCCTGATGTTTAGAAGTGAACTAAGGTATAAGACTGTTATCAAGTTGATTTTATTTGAGGCCTCAAAGTACTAATTAGACAAAGGAATAGTGTGCATGGATTTGGGACTAATGTTAGAAAAAGCATGCAGCAAGGTTCGTGTGCTGGTCTGGAAATCTAGACAACATCTAAAATGTGACAATTGCTTTTCCAAGTCTTGAAAATGTCTGAGAAAACTGAAAATTGACTAAAAATCTTGAATAAGTCTTAAACTTTTGTTATTATGGAAACTGGTAACATGTCAGCTTTTTTGCATTTAGGAGAAGTTGTGATTTATGGTTAAAATCTAGTAGTCATTTTTCATCTCTTTACGTTTTACTCACAATATTTAAGTACTTTAGATCAATAAAAATAAATTTGTCACATTGATGGGTCTGGAAAATTGTATTTTTTGATCTGGAAAATGTCTAACTTTTCATATAAAAAATTTGTGTCAGGAACCCTGATGTAAGTATTACCTAAACAAAATTAGCTTTACCTGCGTAAAGACTAAAAGTTTGTCAAAAACCAATGAGCAGATTTACATAAAGTTTAAAAGGACTTGTCATGCAAGCAAGCATTTTAATAATTTTGCACTCTATGACAGTTTACCTTCAGATGTGAGCAGTGATCCTAAACAATAGAAACATCACTATTACTAAAAACAGAAAAGGCTTTAAAAGAGTTTCTGAACAAAACTGGTGAATTGAATTTGACCTGATGTATCATTAGTCATTATAGCATAGAATGGTTAGAATTTTACAAAGGCTGCTTAGCCACTATAAGATGTGGTCACAGCCACATAAGTAACAAAAAAGCAACAACAAAAAGAAACAAAAACAAAACTGCTGAACAGAATTTGATTATATTTATCACAAAGTACCTTAGCATTGTGAACTGTAAGACTTGCAAATAGTGCTAATATCCAGTCAAGTATGGCCATCACCATTATTAGGAAAGGCTTAGAACAGCTTATTTTCCAAAACATGTAAATATGACCAAACTTGACTGCAAGCATCCAGACTAATTATTGTTGATTTGCCATCAGAAGAACCCACTGTTTTTGACAATAGAGAAACCTTGAAATAACTATTAGAAACAACAACAAAAATTTCATTCAAAGGTTGGCACTTGGATATATTTAATTGAAGAATTCTGATTTAGACAGAACAATATGACATGCAATCACACTTTTATGTGAGATTAATTGATAATCAATCTTTGGAATAGGGGAAGCAACAGGAGGAACAATTTTTTGCCAGAAAGAATAATATTATACATAGGATTATTATTTGAGAACTATTGCAATCCCCATAGAATAAATTCTGTGAATCATAAAATTTGTATTTGCCTTAGTAGATATAGTTGGTACAAGGATACAGTTTACCTACATGTTGCAGGAAGCTTTACTGCATTCCTCATTCAAAGAGTTACAGAAGGTAACACAATTAATTAATATCATTAAGTCATCTTTCATTCTGTTTATTGTCCAGCATTGATAGGTCTATATCTTGATGCACTATTCCCTAGGTAAATGTAGAATGAGCCCTAATTCATTCTGTTTATTGTCCAGCATTGATAGGTCTATATCATGATGCACTATTGCTTGGGTAAATATAGAATGAGCTCTAATTCATTCTGTTTATTGTCCGGCATTGATAGGTCTATATCATGATGTACTATTGCCTGGGTAAATATAGAATGAGCCCTAATTCATTCTGTTTATTGTCTGGCATTGATAGGTCGATATCATGATGCACTATTGCTTGGGTAAATATAGAATGAGCCCTAATTCATTCTGTTTATTGTCTGGCATTGATAGGTCGATATCATGATGCACTATTGCTTGGGTAAATATAGAATGAGCCCTAATTCATTCTGTTTATTGTCTGGCATTGATAGGTCGATATCATGATGCACTATTGCTTGGGTAAATATAGAATGAGCCCTAATTCATTCTGTTTATTGTCCGGCATTGATAGGTCTATATCATGATGTACTGTTGCCTGGGTAAATGTAGAATGAGCCCTAATTCATTCTGTTTATTGTCCGGCATTGATAGGTCTATATCATGATGTACTATTGCCTGGGTAAATGTAGAATGAGCCCTAATTCATTCTGTTTATTGTCCGGCATTGATAGGTCTATATCATGATGTACTATTGCCTGGGTAAATATAGAATGAGCCCTAATTCATTCTGTTTATTGTCTGGCATTGATAGGTCTATATCATGATGTACTATTGCCTGGGTAAATATAGAATGAGCCCTAATTCATTCTGTTTATTGTCTGGCATTGATAGGTCTATATCATGATGTACTATTGCCTGGGTAAATGTAGAATGAGCCCTAATTCATTCTGTTTATTGTCCAGCATTGATAGGTCTATATCATGATGTACTATTGCTTGGGTAAATATAGAATGAGCCCTAATTCATTCTGTTTATTGTCCGGCATTGGTAGGTCTATATCATGATGCACTATTGCTTGGGTAAATGTAGAATGAGCCCTAATTCATTCTGTTTATTGTCCGGCATTGGTAGGTCTATATCATGATGCACTATTGCTTGGGTAAATGTAGAATGAGCCCTAATTCATTCTGTTTATTGTCCGGCATTGGTAGGTCTATATCATGATGTACTATTGCTTGGGTAAATATAAAATGAGCCCTAATTCATTCTGTTTATTGTCCGGCATTGATAGGTCTATATCATGATGTACTATTGCCTGGGTAAATGTAGAATGAGCCCTAATTCATTCTGTTTTTTGTCCGGCATTGATAGGTCTATATCATGATGTACTATTGCCTGGGTAAATGTAGAATGAGCCCTAATTCATTCTGTTTATTGTCTGGCATTGATAGGTCTATATCATGATGTACAATTGCCTGGGTAAATGTAGAATGAGCCCTAATTCATTCTGTTTATTGTCCGGCATTGGTAGGTCTATATCATGATGTACTATTGCCTGGGTAAATGTAGAATGAGCCCTAATTCATTCTGTTTATTGTCCGGCATTGGTAGGTCTATATCATGATGTACTATTGCCTGGGTAAATATAGAATGAGCCCTAATTCATTCTGTTTATTGTCCAGCAGTGATAGGTCTATATCATGATGTACTATTGCCTGGGTAAATGTAGAATGAGCCCTAATTCATTCTGTTTATTGTCTGGCATTGATAGGTCTATATCATGATGTACTATTGCCTGGGTAAATGTAGAATGAGCCCTAATTCATTCTGTTTATTGTCCGGCATTGGTAGGTCTATATCATGATGTACTATTGCCTGGGTAAATGTAGAATGAGCCCTAATTCATTCTGTTTATTGTCCAGCATTGATAGGTCTATATCATGATGCACTATTGCCTTGGTAAATATAGAATGAGCCCTAATTCATTCTGTTTATTGTCCAGCATTGATAGGTCTATATCATGATGTACTATTGCCTGGGTAAATGTAGAATGAGCTCTAATTCATTCTGTTTATTGTCCGGCATTGATAGGTCGATATCATGATGTACTATTGCCTGGGTAAATGTAGAATGAGCCCTAATTCATTCTGTTTATTGTCCGGCATTGATAGGTCGATATCATGATGTACTATTGCCTGGGTAAATGTAGAATGAGCCCTAATTCATTCTGTTTATTGTCTGGCATTGATAGGTCTATATCATGATGTACTATTGCCTGGGTAAATGTAGAATGAGCCCTAATTCATTCTGTTTTTTGTCCGGCATTGGTAGGTCTATATCATGATGTACTATTGCTTGGGTAAATATAGAATGAGCCCTAATTCATTCTGTTTATTGTCCGGCATTGATAGGTCTATATCATGATGTACTATTGCCTGGGTAAATGTAGAATGAGCCCTAATTCATTCTGTTTATTGTCCAGCATTGATAGGTCTATATCATGATGTACTATTGCCTGGGTAAATACAGAATGAGCCCTAATTCATTCTGTTTATTGTCTGGCATTGATAGGTCTATATCATGATGTACTATTGCCTGGGTAAATGTAGAATTAGCCCTAATTCATTCTGTTTATTGTCCAGCATTGATAGGTCTATATCATGATGTACTATTGCCTGGGTAAATATAGAATGAGCCCTAATTCATTCTGTTTATTGTCCAGCATTGATAGGTCTATATCATGATGTACTATTGCCTGGGTAAATATAGAATGAGCCCTAATTCATTCTGTTTATTGTCCAGCATTGATAGGTCTATATCATGATGTACTATTGCCTGGGTAAATGTAGAATGAGCCCTAATTCATTCTGTTTATTGTCCAGCATTGATAGGTCTATATCATGATGTACTATTGCCTGGGTAAATGTAGAATTAGCCCTAATTCATTCTGTTTATTGTCCGGCATTGGTAGGTCTATATCATGATGTACTATTGCCTGGGTAAATGTAGAATGAGCCCTAATTCATTCTGTTTATTGTCCGGCATTGATAGGTCTATATCATGATGTACTATTGCCTGGGTAAATGTAGAATGAGCCCTAATTCATTCTGTTTATTGTCTGGCATTGATAGGTCTATATCATGATGTACTATTGCTTGGGTAAATATAGAATGAGCCCTAATTCATTCTGTTTATTGTCTGGCATTGATAGGTCTATATCATGATGTACTATTGCCTGGGTAAATATAGAATGAGCCCTAATTCATTCTGTTTATTGTCCAGCATTGATAGGTCTATATCATGATGTACTATTGCCTGGGTAAATATAGAATGAGCCCTAATTCATTCTGTTTTTTGTCCGGCATTGGTAGGTCTATATCATGATGTACTATTGCTTGGGTAAATGTAGAATGAGCCCTAATTCATTCTGTTTTTTGTCCGGCATTGGTAGGTCTATATCATGATGTACTATTGCTTGGGTAAATATAGAATGAGCCCTAATTCATTCTGTTTATTGTCCAGCACTGATAGGTCTATGTCATGATGTACTATTGCATGGGTAAATGTAGAATGAGCCCTAATTCATTCTGTTTATTGTCTGGCATTGATAGGTCTATATCATGATGTACTATTGCCTGGGTAAATGTAGAATGAGCCCTAATTCATTCTGTTTATTGTCCGGCATTGGTAGGTCTATATCATGATGTACTATTGCCTGGGTAAATGTAGAATGAGCCCTAATTCATTCTGTTTATTGTCCAGCATTGATAGGTCTATATCATGATGTACTATTGCCTGGGTAAATGTAGAATGAGCCCTAATTCATTCTGTTTATTGTCTGGCATTGGTAGGTCTATATCATGATGTACTATTGCCTGGGTAAATATAGAATGAGCCCTAATTCATTCTGTTTATTGTCCAGCATTGATAGGTCTATATCATGATGTACTATTGCCTGGGTAAATATAGAATGAGCCCTAATTCATTCTGTTTATTGTCTGGCATTGATAGGTCTATATCATGATGTACTATTGCCTGGGTAAATATAGAATGAGCCCTAATTCATTCTGTTTATTGTCCAGCATTGATAGGTCTATATCATGATGTACTATTGCCTGGGTAAATGTAGAATGAGCCCTAATTCATTCTGTTTATTGTCCAGCATTGATAGGTCTATATCATGATGTACTATTGCCTGGGTAAATATAGAATGAGCCCTAATTCATTCTGTTTATTGTCTGGCATTGGTAGGTCTATATCATGATGTACTATTGCCTGGGTAAATATAGAATGAGCCCTAATTCATTCTGTTTATTGTCTGGCATTGATAGGTCTATATCATGATGTACTATTGCCTGGGTAAATATAGAATGAGCCCTAATTCATTCTGTTTATTGTCCGGCATTGATAGGTCGATATCATGATGCACTATTGCTTGGGTAAATATAGAATGAGCCCTAATTCATTCTGTTTATTGTCTGGCATTGATAGGTCTATATCATGATGTACTATTGCCTGGGTGAACATAGAATGAGCCCTAATTCATTCTGTTTATTGTCCGGCATTGATAGGTCTATATCATGATGCACTATTGCCTGGGTAAATGTAGAATGAGCCCTAATTCATTCTGTTTATTGTCCGGCATTGATAGGTCTATATCATGATGTACTATTGCCTGGGTAAATGTAGAATGAGCCCTAATTCATTCTGTTTATTGTCCGGCATTGATAGGTCTATATCATGATGTACTATTGCCTGGGTAAATATAGAATGAGCCCTAATTCATTCTGTTTATTGTCCGGCATTGATAGGGCTATATCATGATGCACTATTGCCTGGGTAAATGTAGAATGAGCCCTAATTCATTCTGTTTATTGTCTGGCATTGATAGGTCTATATCATGATGTACTATTGCCTGGGTAAATATAGAATGAGCCCTAATTCATTCTGCATTTTCTTCTTCAACAAGAAGAATGTTTTTCATTTCAGGTTAGTTGTTTTAAATGCAATATGAATATTATGTGTTTGTGTTAGCTTGCATCCATATCTTTCCTACAATTTGCAAGAGTTCTGATATAAATAAATTTTTCAAAATTATTTTATACTTCTGGTCAAATCAGCATGCATTGAATATTCTCAATTTATGATTACAAAAACTTAGATTTCCAAATTATCTGCCATGGATTATCCAATTTCCACCTACTATTGACATAATGGTCATTTTATCCTGTACCATGACTAATCACACTGAATTAGCACAATTTTCTGTGTTTGTATTTTTCTTTAATTTACTTAGATTGTCTTAAAAATGTATAATAACAGTCTTTATGAAGCATTAGGCTAATTAAGATTTTTGCATGATGTTCAATAATTCTTCCAGTAACTGGATTGAGAGTGCTGAAAAATTTTTGTTTTTTGTTGTTGTTGCTTCCAATGATAGAGTTCTGCTGTGATTTTATATGTAGATGCTTTTATATAAAATTATTCTCAACACACAGACACACACACATGCACACTTGTACACACACACACACACATAAATACATGTATACTTTTATATAAAAGTATTCTCAATAGATATATATGTACCTCAGGTCAGAGCAAGACCACAGACTATCAAATAAAATTTAAATGCAAGATCAATTTACATTTGAATCTGAATTTGAGGAAAGCAGTAGGCCAAATGCAAGCTTTATCATCATTTGTCCTTATACATGACTTGAATACTTTGCATTTAAAAAGAATATAAGATGGAAAGAAACAGATAATTATTAATGCCTGCAAATTCTTTTGGCCAGTAGAAAACATCAGTCCCCATATTCATCACTTTAAGTACATATTATTATTGCTTTGTAACTAGTCATAACCCACAGCTGAATAGTTTTATGTACATATTCATCACTTTAAGTACATATTATTATTGTTTTGTAACTAGTCATAACCCACAGCTGAATAGTTTTATGTACATATTCATCACTTTAAGTACATATTATTATTGTTTTGTACTAGTCATAACCCACAGCTGAATAGTTCTATGTACATATTCATCACTTTAAGTACATATTATTATTGCTTTGTAACTAGTCATAACCCACAGCTGAATAGTTTTATGTACATATTCATCACTTTAAGTACATATTATTATTGTTTTGTAACTAGTCATAACCCACAGCTGAATAGTTTTATGTACATATTCATCACTTTAAGTACATATTATTATTGCTTTGTACTAGTCATAACCCACAGCTGAATAGTTTTATGTACATATTCATCACTTTAAGTACATATTATTATTGCTTTGTAACTAGTCATAACCCACAGCTGAATAGTTTTATGTACATATTCATCACTTTAAGTACATATTATTATTGCTTTGTAACTAGTCATAACCCACAGCTGAATAGTTTTATGTACATATTCATCACTTTAAGTACATATTATTATTGCTTTGTAACTAGTCATAACCCACAGCTGAATAGTTTTATGTACATATTCATCACTTTAAGTACATATTATTATTGCTTTGTAACTAGTCATAACCCACAGCTGAATAGTTTTATGTACATATTCATCACTTTAAGTACATATTATTATTGCTTTGTAACTAGTCATAACCCACAGCTGAATAGTTTTATGTACATATTCATCACTTTAAGTACATATTATTATTGCTTTGTAACTAGTCATAACCCACAGCTGAATAGTTCTATGTACATATTCATCACTTTAAGTACATATTATTATTGCTTTGTAACTAGTCATAACCCACAGCTGAATAGTTCTATGTACATATTCATCACTTTAAGTACATATTATTATTGCTTTGTAACTAGTCATAACCCACAGCTGAATAGTTTTATGTACATATTCATCACTTTAAGTACATATTATTATTGTTTTGTAACTAGTCATAACCCACAGCTGAATAGTTTTATGTACATATTCATCACTTTAAGTACATATTATTATTGCTTTGTAACTAGTCATAACCCACAGCTGAATAGTTTTATGTACATATTCATCACTTTAAGTACATATTATTATTGCTTTGTAACTAGTCATAACCCACAGCTGAATAGTTTTATGTACATATTCATCACTTTAAGTACATATTATTATTGCTTTGTAACTAGTCATAACCCACAGCTGAATAGTTTTATGTACATATTCATCACTTTAAGTACATATTATTATTGTTTTGTAACTAGTCATAACCCACAGCTGAATAGTTTTATGTACATATTCATCACTTTAAGTACATATTATTATTGTTTTGTACTAGTCATAACCCACAGCTGAATAGTTCTATGTACATATTCATCACTTTAAGTACATATTATTATTGCTTTGTAACTAGTCATAACCCACAGCTGAATAGTTTTATGTACATATTCATCACTTTAAGTACATATTATTATTGCTTTGTAACTAGTCATAACCCACAGCTGAATAGTTTTATGTACATATTCATCACTTTAAGTACATATTATTATTGCTTTGTAACTAGTCATAACCCACAGCTGAATAGTTTTATGTACATATTCATCACTTTAAGTACATATTATTATTGCTTTGTAACTAGTCATAACCCACAGCTGAATAGTTTTATGTACATATTCATCACTTTAAGTACATATTATTATTGTTTTGTACTAGTCATAACCCACAGCTGAATAGTTCTATGTACATATTCATCACTTTAAGTACATATTATTATTGTTTTGTAATGGACATGAACCACAATTGAATTTCTCTTTGTGTATATTTACCAACAGACCTTCAAACATGTGCCACAATAAATGTAAATTGTAATCCATGTAGTGACATAATGTCAGGTATTGCCTGAATATAAATCATTGCTTGTTAATTTGAGGAGTCCATTTACTTCATATTGATGTTATTGATCCATATGCTTCTGTCTTAAAGACAGTTTTGCATCAGAATAGTAATTTGTCTTTGTTAAAAGAAGGTTGTCTATCATGAAGAAGGATGCTAGCTATGAAGCAAAATAGCAAATTAATGGCTTCATTTCATGAATTTAGATAGGAGATTCTTTCCCAGCCATGTTAAGCTTGTGACCTCTGAGGTGACGGTTCTCTTTGTTACTGCTAATGATCCTTCCCAGGTATCTAATATGTCCAGTGTGTGCTATTGTTAGTGATCCTTGCCAGGGATCTATTTATGTCCAGTGTGTGCTATTGCTAGTGATCCTTGCCAGGGATCTTTTTATGTCCAGTGTGTGCTATTGCTAGTGATCCTTGCCAGGGTTTATGGTAGCCCCCCTCTGCCAGAATTGTAAGAAGCACTATTTAAATTATCAAAAAATTAATTTAATAGATCTCAAACTAGAAAAGTATAAAAAGTGCTACTCAGTTGCAACTTTTATAATGAAGCTAATAAAAGATTTATGCAAATTAAAGTATAATTATAAAGAGGACTAACTTGAAGACAAATTATGTCACTAATTTACAGTAATTTTTGACTTCTGTATGTTTGAATCATCTCTTGATAAATCTGCACATTTAGCACACACTAGACATACATAGATTCCTGGCAAAGATCACTTGCAATAGCACACACTAGACATAAATAGATCCCTGGCAAGGATCACTAGCAATAGCACACACTTGACATAAATAGATCCCTGGCAAGGATCACTAGCAATGGCACACACTGGACATAAATAGATCCCTACTATTTTAACTCCAGGATTCCATAGGAGAATCAAAAAACATTGTCCTGGTATCCTGGTTACTACATTGGCTTCAACCAGACTTTCGTTGTACAGATTTGCTTGGATTACATTGTATGGCATAATCTTTCTTCAATATCTGGAGGAACACATGTAGAATCATTTAATACAGCAATTACAGATCTGAGTCCAAATACATTACATTACTTCAGAACATATACATTCAAATTGAAAGGAAATGGAAAACTGGCAGATGAGGTGATTTCTGGAAAAAAACATTTGCAGGTTAGAGATCAGGAACAAACCCTTTTTTCCCCACATTAGATCTTAGTTTACCATTCATAAACCCCACACATGGCCATATTTACCAGGCAAAAACAAATGAATTCAAATGACAGTTTTGTTAACTTTACATGTCAGATGTTGCATATAATGTATCAATAATTATTATGTGTAGTTTGGTCATTATCTTTTTCAAGTTGCTTAAACACCAATAACACAAGACAATATAGGTGTCAATGGTTATCTTTCAGACTTATTCAAAATAATTTAAATTTGTTTTAATAAATTCAGCAGTAATATCTCTCCAGCTGGTCTGTCCATTCCACACAATAAATGCAGATATTGTGTTTAGTAATCTGTACTTGCATGCTCTGGTCTGCAGATTCTCCTCTCTGTTATCTGCATTGATGGATTCCAGACTGTGTTGGGTAGCCACATAATATTGCCTTTAAATATGTTTTTGGTAGTGCTTCTGCAAAGATGTAAGTTCTCAAAGGCAATAAGATATGATGTCATGTAACCAATTTTGCACTTGTTAATCAGAAATCTTTGCTACAGTGCAATATTTGGCTTTCAAACATCTTAATCTGAAATCACTGATTTCTGTTAAATCATACCATGTGATTGCCTGCCATCTTGGTTCCACTAGTTAAAAATGGAATTATCTCTGGTGCACATATGTTCATGCTCTTGCATGCCTTCAGTTCTAAACCTGTTTTGCAGTGGAATAGCTTATGACAGGTGAAAAATATATTTAATTTATAGGGTGATGATTCAATTTGCTGTTGATGTCTTGCCCTCAGTTCATTTTGTTTGTAGGAGTGGTATTAGTACTAATATGCATATACATCTTTTCAGGATGGGCAGAACCCACAAATCCTGGTCTACCCATAATGACTATTGTTGGAGGGTCAGGTGGTGGTGTTGTTGTCGTCTTAGCCTTATTAATACTTGTTTTGACACTGTTGTTAAGAAGACAGACTTCATCATATGGTGGGTATTATCACTGAGTTCTAAAATTAAAAATAATAATTATAAAAATATTCATATTCTTTGTTTTGATAAATTAATATTGCTAATATCCCATAAGCCTTTGCATTTGCTCTATTGTACAGATAAACACAATTTACAGCAATAAGAAAGTAAATGTTGAAAGCAAACAAAGAACTGCATTTGGCATACAAATTTTGTGACTTTTTACTGGAGTCATTTATACAGAGCAGATATATGCCATCATGTCAGCAGTTGTCATGCACATGACAAGCTGACAAAAAAATGAAGCAGAACCTTAAATTACTTGCATGTGTTCTATGAATAAATTTGATTCCATTTTCCATGCCATTCCCATATCAACCCTCATACCAATCCCCATATTGTGTATGGCATATGAATGCATTTAATACCATCCTCCAATTCCCATATTGTGTATGGCATATGAATGCATTTAATACCATCCTCCAATCCCCATATAGTGTATGGCATATGAATGCATTTAATACCATCCTCCAATCCCCATATTGTGTATGGCATATGAATGCATTTAATACCATCGTCCAATTCCCATATTGTGTATGGCATATGAATGCATTTAATAACATCCTCCAATCCTCATATTGTGTATGGCATATGAATGCATCTCCATATTATGTATGGCATATGAATGCATTTAATACCATCCTTCAATCCCCATATTGTGTATGGCATATGAATGCATTTAATACCATCCTCCAATCCCCATATTGTGTATGGCATATGAATGCATTTGATACCATCCTCCAATCCCCATATTGTGTATGGCATATGAATGCATCTCCATATTATGTATGGCATATGAATGCATTTAATACCATCCTTCAATCCCCATATTGTGTATGGCATATGAATGCATTTAATACCATCCTCCAATCCCCATATTGTGTATGGCATATGAATGCATTTGACACCATCCTCCAATCATCTGTTTAAACTTTTGATTAATTTGTTCACTGGTCATGTGCATCTAACCATTGCTGTTCAAAATGAACCCTCATTTCAATCTCCATGGCAATCCCAATTCAACCCCTATACCAATCCTCATACTAATCCCCATGCCAACCACCATACCAACCCTCATTTCAATCTCTATACCTACCCTTATACCATTCCTCATGCCAATCCCAATTCAACCCTCATACCAGTTCCATACCAATCATCATACCAATCCCATACCAATCCCCATGTCAATCCCATACCTAAAGTCCATTCCACAATACACATCTTTCTTTCTTCAGAACTAGGATGTCAACTTAAGCCTCTACCACAGAGACAAAATTCATTTAAGTAGAAAAGGAACCTCTCAACTGCTGAGAAATATAAACATGTATGCCCCCATTTTCAGGCACTATAATGAAGAGTACTGTCTCTAATGCGGAGAAACTGGGCATGTGACACAGGTACGCTGTCATGGCAGATTGAGTGCTTCAGATGCCATAAATGTGGACACATACAAAGGCTCTGTCAATCAATGTATTATCCATACTAGGAAGCTGGCAAAGAGGAAAATGCCAATGCTTCATTTATAAGAAATCTAAATGTACCTATTAGGACTCTTGACACTAACTGTGTAAATGCAAAAGTTAACAGATTCTCAGCGTTTGTATGTGACTTTGAAGATGCTAATATATATGAATATTTAAATATGGAAATACAATATCAAAATGATAAAAGTAGTATGGCGACAATCTCAGTGAGTACCCCATTGCATGATGACATACATATAATTGATATGAAACTAAATACAAAAGGTTTTAACATAGGTCACTTAAATGTACAAGGTATAGTGGGAAACACAGATCAGATTAAGTTAATGTTCTCTTCCAAGGAAAATAATATAATTGTTTTAGGTCTCACTGAAACCAACTTAAATGCTAACCACAATGATAATACATTTCACTCTCAAGGCTACAATAAACTATTATGCAGGGAGAGAAAAGGCGGTGGGGGGGGGAGGAGGTCTTGTATTTATTAGGGAAGATGTAAATGCAGAAAGGTGACTTAACTTGGAGTCACATGAAACTGAGAGTATCTGGGTGGAAATTTCTGAAAATAATGCAAAATCATTCCTAGTTGGTTTCATTTATAGGCCACCTTCCTGCAAAGCAATTTGGAATGATAACTTAAAGAAACAAATGAAAAATGTTCTTGCACAGGTGAAAAAAACATATACTTGGCAGTATAAATAAGGACCTTCTCAATATTCAAATAAGGAACAACTGGATGGAATTTATTGAATCATTAGGCCTAGTCCAGCTGGTAAATGAGCCCACAAGAGTAAAAGAAAAATAAGAAAAATAAATCACTCTTATTGATTACATTTATGCCAACCTACCAGACAATTTGGCTTGTGTTAATGTACCAAATGTTAGTCGTAGCAACCACTATCCTACTTGTTTGACAAGAAAGGTTAAATGCAAGAGGAATAAGAAACATACACAGAAAACGATCACTCACAGATCATTCAAAAATGTTAATGAAGAACAGTTTCTCATTGACCTATATAAAGTTCCATGGAATATGATCCAAAATCTGGATGACATAGATGAAGCTCTGAGGGTGTGGACTGACTTATTTATGGATGTAGTCTCTAAGCATGCACCACTGAAAGTACATTGAGTAAAGAATGAAATCCACCCTAATTGGCTTGCTACTGAAATCCTAGATGCTATGAAAACATGAGACCAATTCAAGGTTATAGGAAACCATGCAAAATATTAAGTATGGACAAATAAAATAACAAGTATGATTAAAAAAGCTAAAATAACTTATTATCAATCAATGCTTGAAAAGAAAGAGCAACACAAACTCCATTTGGTAAGTCTTCAATGAACTCAATGGAGAAACACACAAAGATCAGACAAAAAAAATTCACTCACTTCTGGTAAATGACACCATAGTCACTGATGACACTGACATTGCAAGTGTTTTCAATGAATTTTTCACCAAAATTACCACAAAATTAAAAGAAACAGTGATAGAAAACAGCTTTAATGAAGTGAAAAGGTTCTGCAGCAGTAAAATCTCTAATGAGGTATGTTTTTCTATTCCACCAGTATCAAAAATCTTTGTTAAAATATGTCTCAGTGAACTTGATACCAAGAAAGCTACAGGACTTGATCAGATTGGTCCACCACTGATTAAATCTTCTGCCTCTGCTATTTTAGATAGCATAACATTTATAATCAATTTAAATATTGCAACCTCATCTGTCCCCAAAATACGGAAAACTGCAAAAGAAACTCCTGTTCGTAAATCTGGTTCTAAAGATGATGCTGATAACTACCAACCGATCTCAATGCAACCAAACTTGTCAAAATTGATTGAAAAACATGTCCGGGACTCATTCATGTCATATTTAGCCAAACACTTGCTGTTACACCCTAATCAATCAGACTTTAGACAGAAACATTCCTGTGAGACTGCCTTGATCTCCCTAACTGATAAATGGCTTCAAGCACTTGACCAAGGTAGAATAATAGTATCTGTATTTGTAGATTTCAGGAAAGCTTTTGACATGGTGGATCATGAAATCCTTTTGAAGAAACTGAAAATCTACCAGTGTGATGAAAGAACAGTTAGATGGTTTAATTCTTACTTAAGTGAGAGAACACAACATGTTTATATAAATAATGTTCTATCTGAACCTGGAACAATTCTAGGTCCATTACTATTCATTTTATATATTAATGACCTTAGCTGCCACTTTTACTAAGAGACTCAATATCATCTACAGATCTCTATGCTGATGGCATAACATTGTCAGACATCCAAACACAAAGCATGAACTCAAAATTTCTTTACAGAATGCCCTAAACAAACTGGACAACTGGTACACATGCAATGGCATGGTGATAAATACTGGTAAAACTAAAATATTACTTATCTCAATATGGCAAAGAAGGACAAATCTTGATAGTGATGAACTATGTCTGACATGGAAGGATACAAATTTGCAAATGGTCTGTCATGATAGACTACTTGGTGTTCTGGTAGATAATAATCTATCATGGACTGAACATATCAAACATATCAGTAAAAAGTTAATTCAAGTTTATGGCTTCTCAGTAGGATAAGACATGAAACACACAGAAAACTATTTTATAACAGTTACATACAACCCTGTTTAGACTACTGTAATACAGTATGGGCTAATTCAAATGATAAAAACAGCAAAACTGGCATAACTTCAAAAATGAGCATTTGGGCTAATATCAATACCATATTTAGATAAAGTCATTCTTATTCTTATTATTATTATTATTATTATTATACCAATCACTGTACTAACCCTCATATCATTCCCCATACTTACCCTTATTATAACCATTCCCAATACCTACCCTTCTTATAATCATTCCCCATACCTACCCTTATTATAACCATTCCCCATACTTACCCTTATTATAACCATTCCCCATACTTACCCTTATTATAACCATTCCCCATACCTACCCTTCTTATAATCATTCCCCATACCTACCCTTATTATAACCATTCCCCATACCTACCCTTCTTATAACCATTCCCCATACCTACCCTTATTATAACCATTCCCCATACCTTCCCTTATTATAACCATTCCCCATACCTACCCTTATTATAACCATTCCCCATACCTACCCTTATTATAACCATTCCCCATGACTACCCTTCTTATAACCATTCCCCATACCTACCCTTATTATAACCATTCCCCATACCTACCCTTATTATAACCATTCCCCATACCTACCCTTATTATAACCATTCCCCATGCCTACCCTTCTTATAACCATTCCCCATACCTACCCTTATTATAACCATTCCCCATACCTTCCCTTATTATAACCATTCCCCATGCCAATCCCATTGAAATAAATTTATCAGATGTCCTTCTTAAAAGAAGGTGAATTAATTCTGAGCTTTGCATTTTAGAAATCTAAACTGAATTGAAAATAATTGGTGTAACAACCAGAATATAATGAAATAGCTTGTATGTTCCATTTGACTCATGAATATTTTAGTACAGCTTGTCTCATATTGAGAGTGGTTGTTGGTTTTATGAAATAGCTTGTATGTTCCATTTGACTCATGAATATTTTAGTACAGCTTGTCTCATATTGAGAGTGGTTGTTGGTTTTATTAAATAGCTTGTATGTTCCATTTGACTCATGAATATTTTAGTACAGCTTGTCTCATATTGAGAGTGGTTGTTGGTTTTATGAAATAGCTTGTATGTTCCATTTGACTCATGAATATTTTAGTATAGATATGTACAACTTGTCTCATATTGAGAGTGGTTGTTGGTTTTATTCATGGCTTTTGTGTGTCTAAATTTAATATTATTTGTTTTCTTATCTTCTTCAGGACAAAGCATGAGCAGAGTAGATATTCAAAGGTACGAAATTCATCCTGTTTAAGAGCACAATGTACTGTTGACCTGAATTCAAGTCTGAGTCATTGAAGCTCATAGATTACACATGAACAGATATATGTCCCTTTTTAAAAGATGTTATCTTTTTGGCATCATTAATAACATATCATAGTCTGTTAGTAAGTCAAATTCGAATTTTATTTGTATAATTTACTATGAAAATAGTAGCTCATATAGTAATATTGTTATCCATCAGTCTCTCCATTAATCACACCTTGAATATGATGTTTAGATCATTTTTCAGACTGTATGATTGGGCATCCATATTCCATTAAAATATTTGTAGCAAAAGATGCATTAAGATATAAGCTGTGTGTACTGCAACCATCAACAGGGTCTCGTGTATAGTTTTAATTGCAAGCTTTGTGTACTGCAACCTTAAGCACGGTCTTGTGTTTAGTTTTAATTGCAAGCTGTGTGTACTGCAACCATGTACAAGGTCTTACTTATAGTTTTAATTACAAGCTGTGTATACTGCAACCATGTACAGGGTCTTGTGTATAGTTTAATTACAAGCTGTGTGTACTGCAACCATGTACAGGGTCTTGGTTATAGTTTAATTACAAGCTGTGTGTACTGCAACCATGTACAGGGTCTTGTGTATAGTTTAATTACAAGCTGTGTGTACTGCAACCATGTACAAGGTATTGGTTATAGTTTAATTACAAGCTGTGTGTACTGCAACCATGTACAGGGTCTTGTGTATAGTTTAATTACAAGCTGTGTGTACTGCAACCATGTACAGGGTCTTGTGCATAGTTTTAATTGCAAGCTTTGTGTACTGCAACCTTGAGCACAGTCTTGTGTTTAGTTTTAATTGCAAGCTGTGTGTACTGCAACCATGTACAGGGTCTTACTTATAGTTTTAATTACAAGCTGTGTATACTGCAACCATGTACAGGGTCTTGTGTATAGTTTAATTACAAGCTGTGTGTACTGCAACCATGTACAAGGTATTGGTTATAGTTTAATTACAAGCTGTGTGTACTGCAACCATGTACAGGGTCTTGTGTATAGTTTAATTACAAGCTGTGTGTACTGCAACCATGTACAGGGTCTTGTGCATAGTTTTAATTGCAAGCTTTGTGTACCGCAACCTTGAGCACAGTCTTGTGTTTAGTTTTAATTGCAAGCTGTGTGTACTGCAACCATGTACAGGGTCTTACTTATAGTTTTAATTACAAGCTGTGTGTACTGCAACCATGTACAGGGTCTTGGTTATAGTTTAATTACAAGCTGTGTGTACTGCAACCATGTACAGGGTCTTGGTTATAGTTTAATTACAAGCTGTGTGTACTGCAACCATGTACAAGGTATTGGTTATAGTTTAATTATATATAATAGAGATAAAGTCTTTAAAAATACCATTATTGTAATATATACACCTTTAAGTGTGCTTTAAATTATCAGTGTATCTGGGTTAAATGTTTTGTTTAATCTTTGACATACTGATAATCTTTATACTTAATGCTGACTCAGTGTTTCATGTAAAAGTTGACATTGTAATATTCAAAGACCCATCTCTGATATAAAAGGAACATTTTCCCCACAATTTTTCCAAATATTACTCAACATACTTCCTGTGTTTGTGTTGTATTGTACCATTTATAGTGTAACAGCCAGGATTTTTGAAACTTTGCTCCAAAGTTTTGCTTCTTCCATGGTGGCTCTTCTAAACCAGCATCTGATTTCATTTTAGAATTATCATCCTCGATTTCATCCTTCACTTTCTCCATTCTGCTATTCACTTTGCAAATTTGCATCAGCATTGACTTCAAGTAGAAAATGATCAGTAATTTCCTGCCAAGCCATTGTTGACTATAATCTCCTCTTCCAGTAATGGACCCAAGTCTGTACATGTACAAATGTGAGGAAAGGGTATCAGTTGCAGAACTCCTCTAGTGCACAATTTTTCAGCTATAAATAATCGGGGATTTCCAAGCATCCTTTTTTATTAACCTATATCTCGATACTTTGGTATGAATATAGGTATTTTGATCAAATAAATATCCTGTTTAATTATATTTTAGATTCTTATTTATTAAATTTGTATCTGGTAGTCTGCACATAGTGATGGTGCCTTCTGGAGAGGACGATTATCATGTCATTTATAAATTATGTGGGAAACACTCCTACAAGTCATTTATTCTTCCAACAATGGATTATTGTTCTAATGTATGGGGGAACTGTGCTAAATCTGAGTTTGACATGATTGATAAACTTCAGAAATGAGCAGCACACATAATTTTAGATGCATCTATTGATCATCTCTCAAAAGCATTGTGTACAGAACTCAAATGGCTCACAACATATGACAGGATAGATTTTCACAAGACAGTTCTTTGATATAAATGTCTACATAGACCTCCACCAGAGTATCTTCAGGACTTATTCAGGACTTATTCAGGCCTTTTTCAACACAATACCAGTTGAGATCAATATCACATGGAAACCTACTAGCACCAAAACCAAGAACAGAGCAATTTAAAAGAGCTTCAAATACTCTGGTACAGTTCTGTGGAACAGTCTTCCACTTTATGCAAAATCTGCTGAAAATATCAGAGTATTTAAGAAGAGATATCATGAGCATGTATGTGTTTCTAATAGATAATGAAATTTAGTATTTTAATACTAAACATGTTAAAATGAACAGTAATTATTGCTTTCTTCTTATAATGTGCATTGTTATACTCTTCTTAAGAGGGCCTCAAGGGAGAATAATCCTTGACTAATGAGTCACCCTCTATAAATAAAGCATTATTATTATTATTATTATTATTATTTATATAACAATTTTCTCTGCAAATTTGTCTTCCCATATCAGACCCAATTTGATCCATACAGTCCTAAGATGAACACCTTTCATGATCATAGATTCAAAGATGCCACTTAAATACTTAGTACAACTAAAGTTATTCAAGGTAGAAAAATATAGTTAAACCACATTTCATTTAACATCAATTTCAAACATATTACAGAAAATTATCCTGACATAGGCGTCTTTCAGCCCAAGTTATCTTCCTTATAATTACTACACTTGATATTTAGAGCAACCTGTGCCAGGTGAGGGATGTTGGTCTTCCTTGGACCTATCATTTAACTTCTGGTACACCTTTTCTCAGAATTTTGATTTTGAATTATTAATTTTCGATCATCTCATGAATGAAATGTCTAAATACTGGGAAAGAAATGTAAATGTAATTGATAAATAAGGATGGGAAATAGTAAAAATGAAGCCTAAAATAGTCATTATTGTAAAGTCGTCACTACGTAAATATGACTCACGTTATTTAGATGTTTCAATTTTTAGTGATAATAACTCCAAGTTTTTTTCTTGACAAGCAGATTATTAAATATAATTTTACTTTATTGTTTCTGTTACAGGCAACAGCAAGAAGATGGTAAGATTTACCTGTTTTTAACATGGAATTAGTATTTAAATCACAGAATAGTGTTTTCAGATTTACATTGCGCTTGTAAACAATTTTATTCCCTCTGAGATGGGTGCATCTGATTATTTTGCAGTAAAAGCTAGTTTAACCTGATTTACCGATTTACGTGACTTACCTGATTTACCTGATTTACCTAGCATGTGTTTGTAATTCATCATGAACATATTTGTTAAAGCTTTTCTTCTTATAGTAAAATATTTAATATGGCTTTCATCTTTTAGCTATTAGATAAGCAATTTGGAAACTTAAACTGAGTACCTGATTTGAATGTAATAGGACTGGTGGACAACCCAGTGTATGAATCCTCAGGTTTACTACCTGGACCATCAGCTGGTAGTACAGGGGCTGAGTATGCTGTTATAGTCAAACCAAAGAAAACAGCAAGACAGCTAGATGACGACAGCAATCTTTATACCAAGGTGGACAAGAAAAACAGGAAAGAAATGAAAGGCAAATATATTTCTACTAGTTTAATTCAAGTTACATATATCCTTAAAGTTTTAAGACTTTTTTGGAATGGGTTCTATCCATCCATTACACACTTGTTTCTAGAGAATATCTCTAAAACCATCCCATGCTTTTGTTTTGGGGTAAAACTCCAACACTTTTGAAAATATTTCTATGAAATTTTGGTAAACAGAATACATAAGGCATTCTGATGTTTCATTTGAAAGTTACATGTCTTTAGATTCAATAATCCAAGGTCAACAATGTTATCTCATTGTTACTTGGTGTTTACAATAATTCCTTTGGTATAAAATCACTTTTGGCAGCTTGAAGTTTGCTAACAGGTGCCATTTACGAGCCATATTAAAGCTGTCATTTATCACACATAAGCTTTTTGACTTGTGCCTGTCTCGGATTTCAACAAGTTTGACATATTTTAATATTTTCAGCATCTTTGCAGTTGCTAGTAGTATATAGAAATGGGGGTTCTGGACAACCTTTTTTCAAGTTTATGTAGATGGCTCATGCAGAGAAAAAATGGGTGTCTTGGATACAGAAATGGGGGTTCTGGATCAGGGGTGGTCACTCCAATGTAGAAAAATAAGTGTTTTTGGACCACTCAAGGGTTTTATTGGCCAGTGGGTAGTCACTTCAGCACTGGTTTTGGATGACTATTGGTTGAATTAGAGATGTGACTGTAGTATAGTGAAGATGTCTCATATATGTTATCCTTGGAGCGTCAATCGAGTGGGTTCTAGTGATGAGGTTCACATCAAAGACTTCAGTTGGTAATGACGATCTAAGTCAACGCAACATAAGAATCATGGATAGTTCTATTATCTATATATATATAGTTCGCCTATCAAGTCAATGAGGACCACTTTAGTCATTCAGTGTTTTAGCGGGAACAAATGGTCTGTGGGTACATAGGTGGTTGATGAGGTTGATGTTCACCCTGAATGTTCTGTGACATTGTGGACATGGGATGGTAGCAATGCTGATTATGTGGCTACTGGCTCGGGATTTCATGGCCTGCCTCCATTGTTCTGTCATGGCTCTCCTGTTGTCTACGCAAGCTTTAGCACCTTAGTGATGGATGAGCGCCACACGACCTTGTCCCGGGCAGTCTTCTCCCATGTGTCATAGCTAATGCCAAAGTTCTTCAATGACGTTTTAAGGGTGTCCTTATATCATTTTCTCTGGCCTCTTTTGTTGAGTTAACCTTGATCAAGCTCGCCATCGCAACTGTGATTGCATCAAGATGGTGTAATACTGGGAAGTCTTGCATGGGCAAAGACCTCAGTATCTGGGACCCTGTCCTGCCACTTGATATTTAGGAGTCTTCTGAGGCATGTTTTGTGGAAGTGGTTCAACTTCTTCGCATGGTGCTGGTACACTATCCAAGTTTTGCAGGCGTATAAAAGCACAGGGAGTACTATCGTTCTGTGCACCTTCAACTTTGTCTGTAGACTAATGCCTCTTCTAGTCTAGACCATGGAGTGTAGTCTGCTGAAGGCTGTGCTGGCCTTTGCAATCTTGGCATTAACTTTATCATTGATTACGACGTTCTGGGACAGAGTGCTGCCAAGATAGGTGAATTTGTTCACTGCACTCAGTTTGTAGCCACTGACTGTGAGTTTGGGCTCCGCATACGGTTTTCCTGGGGCTGGCTGATACATTATTTCAGTTTTCCTTGTGTTGATCGTAAGGTCAAAATTTGTGCAAGTATCTGAGAACTTGTCGATGCTGTGTTGGATGTCAGCTTTAGGACTAGCGTTGAGTGCACAGTGATCAGCAAATATAAAGTCTCTGATGAAGTCTGTTCTGACCTTAGTTTTTGCTTGGAACCTCCTGAGGTTAAATGGATTGCCATCAATTAGGTATCTGATGCTGATTCTCATGTCACCATCTCTGAAGGCATCAGTGGGCATGGTTGAGAACATGAGACTGCAAAGTGTTGGCGCCAGTACACAGCCTTGCTTCACTCGGTTTGAGACAGGGAAGGGATCTGATCTGCCTGGGTTTCCTTGTTTGCAAACAATATTTGGATCATTTCATGAGACCAAAAACAAGGAAACTCTGGCAGACCTATAATCTCTGGTAACGGACATCTCACAAGGAAGGAAACTCTGGCAGACCTATAATCTCTGGTAACGGACATCTCACAGAGGATATCAGAATATTTGGATCATTTCACGTGAGCACAAACAAAGAAACCTGGGTGACCTATAATCTCCGGTAACGGGCATCCCACAGAGAGGATATCAGAATATTTTGATCATTTCATGAGACCACATGTCCACAAATTACCATCACATCTTCGGGACACAACGGATTACCTCATAAAAAGCAAAGCAAGCGAACCATTACCACCAGATATATTGCTTGCTTCCTTAGACATCCCATCTTTATAAACTAACATACCACACAACGAAGGGATTCATGCGTGTAGAGAAGCATGGGAAACAAGAACTATAGACAATCCACCCACTCACTTCCTAGTCAAACTCCTGGAGCTTGTCCTAAAACTCAATAACTTTGAATTTAATGAAGAACACTCCCTGCAAATCAATGGAACCACAATGAGTACAAAAATGGCTCCTTCGTATGCAAATATTTTTAAAGGGAAACTGGAGGGTCAACTCTTAGCATCGGTGGAACTTGCACCATACTATTGGATGTTCTTCATTGATGATATAGAAATGATGTGGCAACATGGAATAGAAAATCTGGATAATTTCATATCAAAGGCAAACAATTTCCATCCTTCAATAAAATTCAAGGCAGAAGACTCCAACTCAAACCATGTTTTCCTGGACACAACAACCAGACTGGTAGGAAATAAATTCAATATAGACATATACTCTAAACGAACAGACAAACACCAGTATCTCCTCCCAACCAGCTACCATCCAAAACACTGCATTAGGAACATTACATATAGCCAGGAACTGAGGATACGCAGAATTCGCTCCAATGGTGAAACATTCGAAAAAGGGTCTGAAGAGTTATCTAAACATTTGACTTACCGAGGCTATGACAAAGACCGGATTGCGGAAGCAACCCAAAAGATAAAGCAAAAAAAAATGCAATGACCTACTAAAATATAGAGAGAAGGAAAAGGCTGAGAGGATACCATTTATCCTGACCTACCATTCAGGCAACCCCAAAGTAGGTAAAATCATCGGGAAACACTGGCACATCGTGCAATCATGTGATGCACTAAAATTAATACTTCTGAACAAACCTGTAGTAGCCTACTGGAGACCAAAACACCTCAAAGACATCCTGGTTAGGGCGAAGATAATGCCAATCACTAACCAAGACCACACTAGTCATTCATAATAACAGATGTCGTTATGGCTCATCGATTTTTAGATTAATATAAAATATCTTTCAGCATCCGCAACAAGTCATAGTCATGTAAAGTCTGACAAAGACAATATTTTGTCTGTTTTATTTGTTTGTCTTGTCTGTTTTGTATTTGCCTTTGAAAAAGACTCATTAAGAGTCGAAAGCGCTTAGGTTAGCTAGATACTAGTTTTGCACTGTTTGTAGTCAGTTTATTACATTTATCTTAATCTATCCCTGACAAACGTGATCCCTTGTTGATCCAGTGCACTTGAAAGGACTGTTATTCGTCATATGATTTGTATTCTATATATATATAACATCGCCCTCTTATAAAGGGGAGTGGTTAATTGGGTTTTGGCTGCGTTATCCAGAGGATGACATCCCTCGATATTATAGCCTGGCGGGAGTGAAAGAAGAATGGAATTTCAACAGAGAACTGAGCGAGAATGCTGTTAAGAAATAAACAATACGAGCCCCCTTTGACAAGAAAATAACAAATTTAATAAGAACAAATTAAAATGGTAATTAAAATTCAAGTTAGATTATACAAGTAGAATTTAACAGGTGTGACCAATTTGGATTTATCACATCATCATAACGAGAGGTGAAAGAGCACAATATCCACAATTGACTGCACCACCTTCATTCACTTTGACCATATATCAACGTCTCCTAGTTCATCCTTCCAACTCTAGTTTTTGCCCCTTCACGGACTTCCTGGTTTTTTTTACTCTGACCTCGTCCTTCTTTCTTTCTTTTCCATACTCTTGTCTTCGGACTGTCTCGTCCTTCTCTCCGAAAGCTGTTCCTCATTGATGTATTTTCAGGACTTCCACGTTTTAGCACTAAACATGCCTTTCCTTTTACATGACAACCCAGTGGTCCCTTTCTTGTTTCACGAGGAAAGCACTAATCCTAGGCTTCCACGGAGTCGAGACAAAGCTTCATTTTCTAGGAAGTTTCCAGACTAAAGAATTTACACTAGGGTCGTCACTTTAAAGTCAGATTGCTCTAAAGTGTACGCCCTAATTTATTCTACCCAATCATAGGCAAGGGTCCCTAATCTTTCCCAAAGAAATAATTTCTTTCATCAGATTTAGACAGCTCAGAATCTGTGTACGACAATGCATGACAATTTTCCCTCTGAAAATATGATAAGTGGATATAGGTTCCTACCAGTTAGGGTCGGCAGCTCAAATGTTTACTTCTAAAGACTTTTTAAGATACCCCGGTCAATTTCACTGGTTCAGAAATATTGTTCCTTTGAAGTTTACACTGACATGATGGGAGATGATTGATGGAAGTTCAGAGTGACCCTTCACAAAGACTTTCCTGGCTTAACTGCGATAACCTTAATTGCTAAATGCATTCAACTTTAAATTTTCTGTACTTCAAAATTCGACACTTCACACACACACATACATATATAAGTATATATATTGCACATTAAAAACTTCAGTTGGTTATGCCAATCTCAGTACATGCAACATAAAAATCATGGATAATTCTATTACCATTGCTTACAATGCTTTCCTCAACCACAAAAACTACATGACCACATGTCGTCGGGATACTGTCGAGAACTACAAACCATTCAGATGTCATGCGATGGAACACTACAGTTCAAAATACAACATAACAAATATGCACAACCCTTCCATATTGACTTCGGCTCAGAGGCAATCCTTAAAATAGGGGAAGGAACCTTGCCAGATACCAACCATTCTTTCACCCAAGTGGAACATAAGCATGACCGATGCGCGATCGGATATAAAACGTTGTTCCGTCGATGTAAGTTTGTCTTCACTTTATCATCAGCATGAGACAAAGATTGCATCGTCTGTTTCTTTGACCAACTCGTTGCTGAATGGAAACGCATTAACGACCTCCGATAAATTCCAGCAATGATGATTCCACTCATGCCACAACAACTGCAGCAACACAGTGCAGCTCAGTGATGTCATATCTGCGAAGAATACTTTAAACTGCATGATAAAAAGGCAGAGATCATTGCCATATCTCCGGTCTATATCGAGAGCTGCTCATGCTGATTGCAATGTACACTTCAAAGACCCAGACTTCTTACCAGTGATCCCATATAATCTATACGGGTATGATGGACATTTTGTTGTCTCAGCGCTGAGTCATTCTCATGTCAAACAACTTTTCGCCAAGGTTGGAAACCAAATCAAATGCATCCCTAACAATTTTGAAAAGTACATGTCATTCTCGATTGGTCCTTTCCGTTTCATCAATAGTGATCAGTTCATGCCAGTGTCACTGGAAGAACTTGCTGAAAACTGTCCTAAGTTTACACACCTAGAAAAGGGATTTGGTGTCAAATTCAGACTTGAAGATGACAAGGTGAAAAAACTGGTACCCAATCTCGCGAACAAAACCAAATACAAGATGCATCATTGACTGCTCTAACAGGCTCTCCAACATGGATTCGTTATTGATAAAGTTTATGGCACACTAAATTTCATTTGTCGCCGTGGATGAAACCCTACATCAACTTAAACATGACACAATGAGCCAGTGCCACCACAGCATTCGACAAAGATTTCTTCAAACTCAATGACAGAAGTGTGTTTGGAAAAACTATAGAAAACATTAGGTATAAAAAAAAAACAATCAAAATAGTCAATAACCTACGACAATGAGATAAGCTCGTGGCCAACGATGCCTTTGTAAGCATGAAAATATTTGATGAAGATCTAATTGTGATCGAATGCAGAAAACCAATCTCAAACTGGACAACCCCATCTACGTCTCAAGCTGGACAACCCCATCTATGTCTCAAGCTGGACAACCCCATCTACGTCTCAAGCTGGACAACCCCATCTATGTCTCAAGCTGGACAACCCCATCTACGTCTCAAGCTGGACAACCCCATCTAAAACCCCATCTACATGGGTGCAGCAGTTCTTGATCACTTCCAAATGCTCATGCTTGAGTTTCATTACGACTTCATCAAACACAAATACGGAGACAAGGCAATGTTGACCATGATCGATACAGACTCACTCATGTATGAAGTTCACACCGATGACACCTACACAGACCTGTATCAACACCAAAAACTGTTCAATCTCAGCAATTATCAACAAGACCACACCTTCCACTGCAACGATAATAAAAAAGTGTTTGGAAAGTTTAAAGATGAAACTCCTGGCATGTACCCATCACTGATTTCTTAGGACTTTGGTCTAAAATGTGCTGCATCACACTCGATGATGGAACCATTAGTAAAAAAGCTAAAGGTGTCAAAACAAATGTCATCACCCACATCGCTACCAACCATCATTACATACAAGCACTACACTGACATCTCCAATACTACTCCGTGAGAACTTTCCGATCACGACCGCACAAAATATCTACAACGCTCAACAACAAAAAAGGACTATGCCCATATGATGATAAACAATACTGCACTGATGGTATTCACTAGCACATGGACACTACCAAGCCGTTATATAATGCATAAACACCGATGCAACCAATAGTCATCCAGAACCAGCGCTGAAGTGACTAACCACTTGACCAGAACCCCCTTGAGTGATAAAAAAACCAACATTTTTTCTATGCTTGAATGACCACCAATGGTCCAGAATTATAAGTTACTGCATTTGTATGGAAAAATATGAACGAGTTTTTTGGATGGAATAATAATATGTAATTTTTTTAAAATTATTTCCAGGAGTTATATATACAAATGATGATTTAACAAGAAAGCCCACAAATCCAGACAATGTGTATGAAAATCCAGTACTTGGGGGAGTACAAGATTCTGGAGAGAATGTGTATGAAAATCCAGCGGCAGAAAAACTGATTCAGCCACAGGTAGGTATACTGTATTGACCTTGAAGCCATCTTATATATCCATCATGTCATTCAGTTTTAATAAATACAGTCTACATCTGCAAACTTGGCCACTGAAAATTACATAGATACATATTAAGATGAGTTCTGATCCAATTCGGCCTTATCAATGCTTTTGAATACATTTGTTTTCAATGGACAGCGCTATGAATGATTTTGAATACATTTGTTGTCAATGGACAGTGCTATGAATGATTTTGAATACATTTGTTGTCAATTGACAGTCCTATGAATGATTTTGAATACATTTGATGTCAATGGACATTGTTATGAATGCTTTTGAATACATTTGTTGTCAATGGACAGCACTATGAATGATTGTGAATACATCTGATGTCAATGGACAGCACTATGAATGATTTTGAATACATTTGTTGTCAATGGACAGTGCTATGAATGAGTTTGAATACATTTGTTGTCAATGGACAGTGCTATGAATGATTTTGAATACATTTGTTGTCAATGGACAGTCCTATGAATGATTTTGAATACATTTGTTGTCAATGGACAGCCCTATAAATGACTGAGTACATTTGTTGTCAATGGACAGCACTATGAATGATTGTGAATACATCTGATGTCAATGGACAGCACTATGAATGATTTTGAATACATTTGTTGTCAATGGACAGTGCTATGAATGATTTTGAATACATTTGTTGTCAATGGACAGTGTTATGAATGATTTTGAATACATTTGTTGTCAATTGACAGTCCTATGAATGATTTTGAATACATTTGATGTCAATGGACATTGTTATGAATGCTTTTGAATACATTTGTTGTCAATGGACAGCACTATGAATGATTGTGAATACATCTGATGTCAATGGACAGCACTATGAATGATTTTGAATACATTTGTTGTCAATGGACAGTGCTATGAATGAGTTTGAATACATTTGTTGTCAATGGACAGTGCTATGAATGATTTTGAATACATTTGTTGTCAATGGACAGTCCTATGAATGATTTTGAATACATTTGTTGTCAATGGACAGCCCTATAAATGACTTTGAGTACATTTGTTGTCAATGGACAGCACTATGAATGATTGTGAATACATCTGATGTCAATGGACAGCACTATGAATGATTTTGAATACATTTGTTGTCAATGGACAGTGCTATGAATGATTTTGAATACATTTGTTGTCAATGGACAGTGTTATGAATGATTTTGAATACATTTGTTGTCAATGGACAGCCCTATAAATGACTTTGAATACATTTGTTGTCAATGGACAATGCTATGAATGATTTTGAATACATTTGTTATTAACGGACAGCCTTATTAATGGCTTTGAGTTTAATTGCTGTCAATAACAGCCCTTTTTGGATTTTGAGTTCATTTGTTGTTACTGGACAGCCCTGGTAATAATACTGAGTTTAATTGCTGTCAGTGATAGCCCTATTAATGATTTTGAGTTCATTTGTTGTCAATGGACAGCCATATTAATAATTTTGAGTACAAATTGTTCTCAATAGAGGACCCTGGTAATGATTTTGAATACTTTTGTGTCAATGGGCAGCCCTGGTAATGATTTTGTTTAATTGCTGTCAATAGACAGCCCTAGTAATGATTTTGAGTATATTTGCTGTCAGTAGACAGCAATACAAACAGCTGACACAGCTTTTTAGGACTGTATAGTGTCATATGCCTAAGGACTCGATGTAGATGATTCATATTCTCAGTATAATGGGATTTTTCATTGATAAAAGATTCTGAGCTCATTTGGAAATCCTCAAATAAACTCTTATATGGAGACACATATTCCAGAACTTTCCAGACGTATTGCAGCTGATTATATTCATGATACAAATAAGTTAAATTTATTCTGGTCTGAAGGTCAAGGTCAAGTTCATTCTGAACCCTTACCCCACAAACAAGATATTGGATATATTGCATACTATGTGTGGTAATCCTTTCAGGATATTTGTATTTTGTTTGATTGTGAAGTGATTCATTACTGTTACATCTAGACTAAGTTGTAACTCACCTGCAGTTTCATAAAGACATGTGATGTTTTATTTCATTACTGGTAATTCTACACTAAGTTGTAACTCAGTTCATAAAGACATGTGACGTCTGATAGGGCTCTGGCTCTGTCATACATTGTTTATGATGTGATGTGCATTAGGCATCCCTCAACATCGTAAAGGCATGGTGTGATGTGCATTAGGTATCCCTCAACACCATGAAGGCATGTTGTTATGTGCATTAGGTATCCCTTAACATCATGATGACATGGTGTAGTGTGCATTAGGCAGCCCTAAACATAATGACATACCTCAACATAATGATGGCATCGTGTGATGTGCATTAGGCATCTCTCAACATCATGATGATAAGATCTGGTTTGCATTAGGCATTTCAAAACATATGACATGAGGTGATGTACATTAGACATTCTTCAACATCATGATGGCATGGTGTGGTGTGCATTAGGCATCCCATAACATCATATTGACATGGTGTGATATGCATTATGCATTCCTCAACAATATGATGGCATGGTGTAATGTGCTTTAGGCATCCCACACCATCATGACAGCATAGTGGGATGAGTAGTAGGCATCCCTTAACGCCATGATGGCATGGTGTAATGTGCTTTAGGCATCCCACACCATCATGACAGCATAGTGGGATGAGTAGCAGGCATCCCTTAACGCCATGATGGCATGGTGTAATGTGCTTTAGGCATCCCACACCATCATGACAGCATAGTGGGATGAGTAGTAGGCATCCCTTAATGCCATGATGGCATGGTGTAATGTGCATGAGGCATCACACACCATCATGACAGCATAGTGGGATGTGCATTCAACATCCCTGAACATCATGACGGCATGGTGTGATGTAAATTATGCATCCCTCAACATCATGATGACATGGTGTGATGTACGTCATGAAGACATGGTGTGATGTGCATTAGGCATCCCATAACATGATGATGACATAATCAACATCATGATGACATGGTATGATGTACATTAGGGATCTCTCAATATCATGATGACATTGTATGATGTACATTAGGCATCTCTCAACATCATGATGACATGGTATGATGTGCATTGGGCATTTCTCAACATCATGATGACATGGCATGATGTGCATTAGACATCTCTCAACATCATGATGACATGGTGTGATGTGCATTAGGCATCTCTCAATATCATGATGACATGGTATGATGTACATTAGGCATCTCTCAACATCATGATGACATGGTATGATGTGCATTAGGCATCTCTCAACATCATGATGACATGGTATGATGTGCATTAGACATCTCTCAACATCAAGATGACATGGTGTGATGTGCATTAGGCATCTCTCAATATCATGATGACATGGTATGATGTACATTAGACATCTCTCAACATCATGATGACATGGTGTGATGTGCATTAGGCATCTCTCAATATCATGATGACATGGTATGATGTGCATTAGGCATCTCTTAATATCATGATGAGATTGTGTGATGTGCATTAGGCATCCCTCAATACCATGATGACATGGTGTGATGTACATTAGGCATCTCTCAATATCATGATGATATGGTATGATGTGCATTAGACATCTCTCAACATCATGATGACATGGTGTGATGTGCATTAGGCATCTCTCAATATCATGATGACATGGTATGATGTGCATTAGGCATCTCTTAATATCATGATGAGATTGTGTGATGTGCATTAGGCATCCCTCAATATCATGATGACATGGTGTGATGTACATTAGGTATCTCTCAATATCATGACAACATGGTATGATGTACATTAGGCATCTCTTAATATCATGATGACATTGTGTGATGTGCATTAGGCATCTCTCAATATCATGATGACATGGTGTGATGTGCATTAGACATCTCTTAATATCATGATGACATGGTGTGATGTGCATTAGACATCTCTTAATATCATGATGACATTGTGTGATGTGCATTAGGCATCCCTCAATACCATGATGACATGGTGTGATGTACATTAGGCATCTCTCAATATCATGATGACATTGAGCAGCAGAGGGGGCGAACAGACCGAAACTATTTTCACAATAAACCCCTCCAGGAAACTATTCCTCGATAGAGGGCTTATTTCGACGAAATAAACCCTTCTATTCAGAATACAGGACAAAAAAAAATGTCCTTGAAAATGCTTTGTATTTCCGCTGATATAACGCGAGTTACTTCAATAAATCCGACTCGTATCCGACATAATTTCCACGGTGAGGTATCATCGAAAAATCAGGTGTAGTTTGCGCCCCCTCTGCTGCTCAAATCCATGCGGGGGAATTAAATCATGGACAAATAAATAATGGCAAATATTGGCGAATCTCGCGCATCTAGACTAGCACGAGAACGACTCGAAGCAATTAAAAAATTTATTCCTGTCCGTGATAGTGTTAGAGAAAAATTACAAGCAAGACAAGAAGCAAAAATCGAATTTGCAGCTGGCGCGGAAGAATTATTTAAACCCGTTACAACAGCTACACAAAAAGCCGCAGCAGCCGCTGAAAAGGCAATATGGGGTGATATTAAAGAGGAGGAGAGAGAAAAGTTGGGTATTATCCCGTTGACTCAAAAAATAGCAAAAAGAACGAAGCAAACAAAAAAGATTTTACGAGATCTTCCGGCTGATATAGTTGCAGCTCAGCCTCCACCCGTCGTTGAAGTCGCTGCAGCTCAACCTCTCCCCGTCGCTAAAGCTGATAGACCTAAACCAGCAAGGGGAATTGCTGAACTAACTGAGAGATTTAATCCGGGTTTTATTAAATTCCTTAAAAATACACCAGAAGAAAATTTACCTGAATCGATATTAGAGGGTTTACACAACAAAGAAAAAGTTTTAAACAAAAAATATAAGTCCACGGATGATTTTAGATTTGTTAAGTGGATGTATCGTATATACTACGACAAGAAAATTGTTAAATCTAAAGATTCAAAATTTTCATTACTTTTAGGCGCAGTGAAGAAACTTGAAAAAAATAGACAACAAGAATCTAGTAGACAACAAGAATCTAGTAGACAACAAAGATTTAGTGAACAACAAGAATCTAGTAGACAACAAGAATCTCTTCCCCCCTATTTACCGCCAGGAGGGGGGCGTCCAGATGAAGGCAATGATGATGTTCCCAAAGATCTTATTAAATCCTTCGAAATTACAGGTAGTGGTCTTGGTGGTCACATTACTTGCCCTGATAATATCGTCAATGACGTATCACGGTTGGAAGTTCTCATCGGAGGAAGACGTGCCGGAAACAACTCTCCGGAAATTATAAATGAAGCCGCAGATATCTGTCAGAGACTATTTCAGCGTGGCATCATGGATATCGGCATCTACCGGGGACTCATTGATGAACTCGCGGATGGTTACTACAGCGACTAGTAAATTTAGTTAGAGAAACAATAATTAAATAAAATGATACTACACGATTCTTTTCGCAGACCAAGAAGTGTCAGAGTAGTAAACTCACGATTACCAGTATACGAGGTTGTTTACGGAGATGGAGTCGGTGATGTTGTTAGGGATTTAGTCACAAGAATCGCTCCGAAAGCTGGACCGTTAGTAAAACAATTCGCGATGAAAGCCGCTGATGTTGTCAAGGATAAAGCCATTGGCACTGTTGGTAGTCTTGCCGGAAAAGCATTTCAATCAATCAAGGATCGACTAGCACAGCTGATACAAAAAAAAACCCCAGTCAAGAAGTCCGCGCCAGTAAAACTACCATCCACTGAAGCTATGCCGGCAAATGTTAGTAGCGTAGTAAATAAGGCCGTAAATCAGAAATTAGCTGAGATCGCAACAGCGGGAATTACCTCCAAAGCGTTGCAAGATAGTGTAACTGCTAATTTGATAGCTGGTAGTGGTTTCCGGTGACGATAACATTTTAATTAGACCATCACAAATAATAATAATGTTTGCACGAAAATCCAATGACGCGTTTGATATGTCCAAACCAGTACTTAAAGATGATTCTGTACGTGATTTTCAATATTATTCTTATGAAGCACGTAATCCTAACCAACGGGGAAGAATTGAACTACAGGTCCAGGATACAAGTAGATACTTCTTGCCCGCTGAGGCCTTCATCGAAGTTGAAGGTAGGCTTTTAAAGAATGATAACACTAACTACGGAATCGGCGACCGAGTTGGATTTGTTAACAACGGCATCATGGCGTTATTTAAATCCGCTATTTATATGATAGATGGAAAAGAAATTGAAACAATTCATGATAACGTCGATGTTGCCACAACAATTCTCGGGTTGGCGAGATACTCGGATGATTACACTAGATCAGCCGGACCATCAATGATGTTTGCAAAGGATATAACCGACAGCCCCGAGAACAGGAATGTAACAATGAATGCTGGTGGTACCGAAGTTGCATCGATGAACGAAAATTTTAATTTGGGTTTTGCAACACGTAGATCGATGTTAAGTGGAGATGAAGAGTTCTCAGGTGTGATTCCATTGTCTCACATCTTTGGATTCTGCAGAGATGTCCACAAGGTCATATTTGGTGCCAAACACACAGTTGTACTTGTGCGAAAACCTGATGATAATGACGCTATCTGGCGAGATGCTGCTGTTGCCCCTGGTCAAATAGTACTAACTAAACTGTGGTTGTGGATGCCAGTGTTGTCTCCGTCAATCACCGAAGAAGAACGACTGTTGTCTTTTATGAATACGGATGGTAAATCACTGCTATCCTGGAAAACAACAACCACAGACGTTATTCAAAGTGATCACGGCGGGTTGTTTACATGGCATATATCATCGCAACAAGGAGTATCAGCACCACGACATATTTTCATTGCATTTCAATACCGTGCTAGAATAGATAATCAGGAAAGAAATCCAATGGTATTTGATACACTTGGAGTTTCTGAAGTTTCGTTGAGAATAAATGGGCATCAGGAGCCATCTGAGGATATATTAATAGATTTCGAACATCATCGTGTCGCACGCGCGTATCATCGTCTGATGTCATTTATGGGGCGCGACCTTAATGTAGACACTGGCCTGCAAATATCACAGCGAGACTTTATGAGTTTATATCCGATTTATTACTTTTCGCTGGAACATCTTGATCTGGTTAAACAATCTGTTGTCGACCTACATTTCCGAGCTCGTGTAGGTGCTCCTGCCGGTGGTTATAGAGCGATTGCTGTCATACTCTCCGATAAAGCAATGCTGCTTGAAGGTGTTGGCGGACGAATGAGGGTCATCGACGCTCCAATCGAGAATATGTAACGCAATTAAAATCAAACTTAGGATATAATGTCATACAGTCATGTTAATGTCACCTTGACTTCCGGTCAAACGAAGAAATTGCAATCAAAGAACGCAAGCACGTGCGGGACATCAATAACACTAAAACGAGATCAGATTACTGGTGGTCCAAACAAGCTGTCGTTGACTAATACTCAGATTAAACATTTTAATAAGGCACTAACAGCAAAAACCGGTGTCCGACTTGATTTCTCTGCTGCAGCTATCAAGGACATGACTAAAACCGGTGGAATATTTCCCCTCATCCCAATACTAGCTGCTGCAATTCCAGGATTACTTGGCGCAGCGGCAAAAGCTGCAGCGTTAGGTGCAGTTGGAACCGCAGCTGGAATGGCACTAAAGAAGGCAACGGGAAAGGGATACAAGAAAAAAAAGGGGAGATCCACTCGCGGATCAGGGCTAAGACTACCAGGAACTCCACCATCATGGTATCCAAAAAAATTCTAACGCCGTTGAGCAATTTTGATTTACTCGATGCTGTTAAAAAATTGCGTATAAAACATTTTAGAGGAGTATTTATGCGAGATCAATTACCGACGCGGCCGAATAATCCAGAAACTGGCATTATCAATCTCGACAACAAAGATGGTCCGGGAACTCACTGGGTTGCTTACGCGATCGATCCACGTGGAATTATCTATTTCGATTCGTACGGTTTAGCACCGCCAGTTGAGTTTCTCAAGTATGTCCGCAGAGTGCCTCGCACTCTCAACAGCAGATTTTATAATGTTCCAGTGTGGCAGTCGACGCTACCAACACAAACATTAATTGATCCGCCCATTTGTGGAAACGAGGTTTTAAATGTTCTTGATGCAATCTCAAGAAATCCAGCAACTCCTCCGCATCGAGTAGTGTATGAATATACCGCATCGAGAAATGCTTAGCATTTTCATGCTCGCATTTGAAAAACAGCAATAAGAATAATGGTGGATATTTACGGAAGACCTTTCACAAGAAAAGTCAAACCTGGCACAGATGTTGATCTCTCAAAATATGCGACCAAAGATGAAGTCGATAATCTTTTGAATATAGCTGGAGTTGACCCAGATGAAGTTGCTATTTTTCAAGACAGGCAGGGAAAACTAAGAACGAGCAACATTAAGTGGAATGATATAATTCGCAGAGTTCTTGGAGCTACCAAGGATAACTTCGCCGCATTTAGTGATGGCGGCCGGATCAAGGACTCGAACATATCAATCGCAAGCATCAAAGACAGTATTGATAAAGGTGTTGATAAATGTGTGAAAAAAGCCGGTGACACGATGACAGGCGAACTCAGCATGAATGGAAACAAAATAACCGTACTCAGAGATCCAGCCTCGAACGACGATGCAGCAAACAAACAATACGTCGACGCGCAGTACAAACTCGTTGTTGACCTAGTCAGCGACAAAGTAACAAAATCCGGCGACGTAATGACCGGCGGACTTGACATGAGCGGCAACAAAATAACCGCGTTAGCAAATCCCGAATCCGACCAGGATGCGTCAAACAAACAATACGTGGACATCGTCAACGGTAAACTAAATACGCTGCGTGCAGAGTATGATGTTCACGTGGGCGCGTTTACAAGACTTCGAAGAAACTTCTCAAAAACTGATGAGGCCGTGGATAAGTTCTTTGGGGATCCTCCAGTCGTCGACACGAAACTTTCTGAAATCATACCAAATCTTACTAATAACGGCAACGATATCAATAAGATTAATACCCGGTTAGGTGTAGTCAGAACGGAAAAAAGTTTTTCAGATCAAGTTCAGATAATAGAAAATAACATTAACACGATCAAACAAACACAGCAGAATATAGTATCGGGTATTCCTGAGATCGTTAACAAAACCAGTTTGATTAAAGTTCCCACTGGAGTTACTCCCGGGCATATCACCAACATCGTATTCACGGTATCATCGGGATTCGCAACATGGTCACGACAAAATAGCACTATCAAATATACAGCAACAACCACCGGTGTTTACAGGTTGTCTGTGTTTTCAGCCGCTAAATTTGAAATCTTCACAACATATCCTTGGAGACATTCCACCGATAAGTATTCCGGGGTTGTAACCGTAATACTAAACAGCGGAACCGAGGAAACATTTATGCTTGAAGCCGCCGACGATACTTTAACAGCAACATCTTACTGGTTTTGTTTGGAATTCGTCGCTGCAACGCCTCAATTGGTTACCGCGTAATTGAAAATCGGCAGCGATTTTTAAATAAATGTCAACGTTGAAATCCGAAGGATTTCCAGATGCTCAACAATATCGATATAATCAAGTCCGTGAGTGGCAATCTGAGTTAAAAACTGTCATCGAAGTAACCAGTCAAAAAGTAAAAAAATACCGCAGACGCATAACAGTGTTAGACGTTATGGTTTATTCAGTATCCGCCGTTGTTGCATCCGCGGGAGTAATACTATCAGCGGTCACTCCAGTGACTGCAGTAGTCGCTGCCACGATCTCTGTTTCCGCTGCTACAGCAACAGCAGGAGTTTTCGGCATCATAGCAAAAAAAATATCCTCGTGTGCTAACACAAAATTACACGATTACACGACAAAATTAAATACAGCCACGACCGCATACCAGAAATTATCATCGCTGATATCATCATCGTTAGACGCGCAATCCAGCGACGCTGCGTTGATATCAGATTCTGAATTCAAACTAATGTCAGATGTGTACAATGACTATTTGAAAACTAAACAAATAAATAATGTCACTGATGGCAACGCCACAGGAACTGCTTCAGCAAATAGTCACAAACACAACACCGGTAAGGACCACAATGATCTCAGTGTCCTCGACGACACCAGAATTCAGCATTAATTTTCCAACTCCAATTCGTGTGAGCGAAATCGCATTAGCAAAGCTCAGTGCGTATCACAGCTGGCCCAATATCAGGTCGGCATCATTTGGCGGTCAGCAGCCGAATAATTCGTTTGTGTTCGGGAGACCCAGCGCGGACCCACAACAACGTGAACTTGAATGGGATACAATTACGCTACCCACTGGGAGTTATCAGATCGAAGAAATCAACAATGAGATACAACGCCAAATAAAACGAATCACCGGCAAGGAAGCCAAAATATCTGTGACCGCGCACGAACCAACGCTGTCTGCGGTCATTGAAATCTCAACACCGGAATACGCCGTGGATATTTATAGCAGCTCTCTTCGAACAGTATTAGGATGGCCACGAGAACGACCCGAGGTTGAACCGGGTCCACCAAAACCTGAAAAATCGGATTTCGAGACCACGAAGGAAGAACTACACGACCTCGTGTACGGCGAGCATTTATTATTTCCAGATCAATTACGATCAGGCCAAGCCCGGTTTTCAACATCAGATAGACACCCCTTGGATATAATATATACAGCTTTCGAAGACGGGAGATTCCGTGAATACCTTCCAGAAGACATAGAAGCTCATTTTTTTAATCCGATCAAACAAGCACATAAACAACAGCTAGACCTGTTGCGAGTATATTTTCAAGATTATATCTCTGATATAACAAAACCACGCACGAACATTATCACCACCATAGAAAAACTAAACAAACTCGTATCCACGATGGAATTTATGAATCAAAAAGTAATTCAGAATCTACTGGATCACAAAGGCGATTATGGAACCCAAAAAAGATCGAATTTTGCAGCCCGATTTGGTATTCCCGTGAAGGATATTTCAGATTTTAAACTTCCTGGATATAACGTGCACACACTGAGAAAATCAGTCCAGGATCTCATCGCGGAATCTTTCGAAGATATTTCTGCCACGTACACGCGAACAAAACCACAACCTGTTATTTTAAGACACGACAACAGTACAGCATCCGATGGCAGACACATCTCACCCGGGATCGTAAATATCACAGATGTTATTGCGGTCAATCTTGTATGTGACGTCATCGACGGTAGCTACAGCGCATCAGATACTACGACGGCCCAACAGGGGTTTATCCTGTATACGTTTACACCAAAAGACCCCCCTGGTTTTCTGATTGTGCAAGAACCAATCAATGTGGTCTATCTGCGGTGTAATAATCCGTGGTTGTCAACGATAAATTTCAAACTCGTCGACCAACGGGGGGGGGGTTGTTGGACCTGCGTGGCGAGACTGTCTCCGTGAACTTACTGGTGAAGTCCTGAAACTCTTCGAGTTTCCACGCTCATGCAAAGCGTTTCTCCGGAAGTCCAAGGGACTTCTCATGCTAGCATGAGAAACTCTTCGAGTTTCCACGCTCACGCATTTAAAAAAAAACAGTTGTATATAATGTGTGAATACATTCACGCACGAGTTCATATTCATGATAAGCAAATTCTTCACGAGGCAATAAAAACCGCATTTGGAAACGCTAGCATGAGAAGTCCCTTGGACTTCCGTGGAAACTCAAAGAGTCAGCCCCCTAGGGTTTCCCTAGGGGAACAGTATTTCCCCGTTAAAATAATCGTTGACGTGTATGGTGACGAAGACTTCTTGTTAACGTCGTCACAATTAACACAGCTACAGCAAAATCATATGATCACAGCTTGGTGTCAACGAGAACAGATTATGAACTATTCTCATTGTTGTATTGATGTTGAAACGCTTAAGCAAATCCTGGAAGTCTAAGGACTTCTCATGTAAAACATTTCGAAAACTCTTTGAGTTTCACACTCTGAAAACGCCCTTGAGAAGTCCTTTGGACTTCCAGAGAAACTCGAAGAGTTTCCACGCTCGGGCAAAAAAAATAATACACTTTTTTTTTACCGTGGAAATGTGCTTTACACTTAAGCGGGGGGGCTAGCGTTTCTCAGGTTCTACTTTCACTTTGTGCTGTGAGTCACACGCGGCGGTTTATACTTCCTTGTCGGCCTCGTAGTCACAAATACTAGTATTTTCGTCAGAAATGCAAGGCATTTCCGTGTCTAGATTCTTTATATAACCTTTTAACCGTCTCACCCTGGTGCTAATTAATTTTCGAGTCTCATACTCGCTTGACAATACAAGACGAATCTTCTCAACTGCACGGCACAGTGGAATAAATTCAGATACCTGATTTTCAGTTATCCCGGCAAGTGATCTGTAAATGCGATCTTGCAAACCCTTAATGAACCTATAACACGCGGGGAGATTGTTCTTCCCCGATTGTGATAGCTCATTCAAGGATTCAAAATCTGACATAATTGTTTCAGTGTCTAGTAAAATATTAAAACCTCGCTGTTGTAATTCTTTAATTTCAACAAGTATGGTATTTATATTTTCGTGATTCATATTATTATATATTTTTATATTTTTAAATGCATGAAAAATGCTTTGCATGAGCGTGGAAACTCGAAGAGTTTCTCGTGCTAGCATCACCAAAAACAAAAATAAACAGATAGATGATGAGCGGTTATCACTTACTGGGTACTCTTCACCGGCCTACGGTTCTTTCATGAGTCCTTTGTTAGGATTTTTTTTTCTTGGTCTTATATTAGACCTTCGTGTTGTGATTTTTCCCTTAGGCACCTCATGTTACCGTTTATTTTTGGCCAACACTCTTTCTGAATGTTTCTATTGGTGGGCACCCAGGTGACGTAGAGCTTTATGCATCCATCTATCTGTTTATTTTTGGGGGTCTCACCCCATGAGGAACTTCTAGATCGTCAAATAACGGTCTAGAAGCTCGGGAGGGACGATACAACACAGAAGAACCTTTACCTCTGATTCGAGTATGACAGCAAGTAAAGGCACAATGAACATGTAATCTTATCCTAACTTATCCTAAGACCTTATCCTATGACGACACAAACATACACAGGAGGGTCATTTTCTACGATCAGCAGCAGAGCAAAACCATCCATTGAATCGACCATTGGATGGTGCACAAAAGACACCCGCCATTGGCGGATTTAATTTATGGTTTTGCTTGCGCTGCTGACTTTCGATCGACCCAAAGGTCTTAGGGAGCGATTTCGTATATAACCCAACTGTTACTTGCGAGTTGGAAATTCGCTCTAGCAGTGGGCGGGACTTGTTTAAAATATTTTAATTGTATGTTTTCTCGAGCGCGGTCATATAACAAGCACAGAAGAGCAAAACAGTCGGATATATTCAGTAAAACGAGGATATTGTTTGTAAAAAAATATATATTCTACGGTAAATAAATGATTACATGTTATGAACTCGATAAAATATTTTATCAAGGTGGCTTTCTCAGGGGAGCAAATCCTCTTACGACGACAACTCTGCAAAGCGTTACACACTCGTGGAGGAGTTATCGTCGTTTGTGTCAACGATAAGAGTTATATAACAGAATGAAATCTTCTGTTTGAGCTTCTTTGAAAATGCTGTTTTGTGGATCCCATCTGCGACATGCTGTACAACAGGTGAACAAATACCGAAATACCTACCGGCGGCGTTTATTGACTGGAATACAATTTCTTCACCGGTTGCGTTTATAGATTTAATAGCTCTTCTTGCAACTGTTTTACAACGCCCTGTGTTACCCAGTAGGCAGTTCTTGCTCTGAGTGACCACGCGAAGATTGTTTATAGAGTTATCAAGTATGTTACCGTTAATGTGATCAATGACAAAACCCTTAGGGATCACTCCAAAGAAACATTCGTAAATAAAACGATGACATAAATACCTCTTTGAGCACGTGGCAGTAAATCTTAAATAACCAGCATTATCAACTGTACCAACTTGTTTCCTCAGCCTGTAGTTTCTCACTATGCCATCTCGGTTTGCCTCATAATTTGGAATAGTTGGATGTGCAACAAATTCTTGTTCGGGAACAAATTCTTGTTCGGGGACGAATTCTTGATTCATTATACTATAAGCAAATCATTTGTCTAATTCATAATTTGTCTGAAAACTTATTTATGTAATCACGCTCCGAGAACGTGTTCGAGTCTGGATTTTTTTTATCATAATACCGTTTTAGTTCTCGATAGCGTTTTCCCCCACACGCTGAACATAATTGAGTTTTTCCTCGTACTCCAATGCCGCATCTGATACACGGTATCGGTCCTAGACTCCCACCGCGGACCTGTTGAGCATGTTGTCCACAGTATTCGCCTCTGCAACGTTTGCTACACGGCGCTGATAAATTTAGTTTAATCCACTTGCATTGGTGCATATAATATATTTGTCTATTTAAATACTTGTCTTAATTATAATAATGAGTTTTGAAAGACTATCCAGAATAAAACCTGGAAATCTCCAATTTCCCCGAGGTCGATTCGATCTTGACCGGTTAACCGGTGATGTACGACGACGAGAACTCGCAGCGGTAATTGGTGTTATCAAGAACGCCAAAGAAGAGTTTCGTCGTGATGGTGCCGCACATGTGTGGTCTTCGTATAAAATCATTTCTGAAAATGCCATCATTGATGGTACCATGAACGATACAATCGCGCGTAGTATAATTGAGTATCTCGACGATAGAAGATATTTCATACAGATAAAATTTATCGTTGGCGTCGACGACACGGAAACAGGTGAAACAACATGGATTATCAGAGACAAACTAGACCCTATTCTTGATGCCCGACGGGGAAAAACCGTCGTCGTAACCAAAGACTCAAACCCGGGAGTACTTGTTGGGATTGATACACCGTATTATGCCAGAGCGTATCCTGTGACCGCAGTCATTTATGGAATTTATCCGATGAAGAAACCACGCGTTGATAAACTCAAACCGATGAAGATGTCAGAGTCATTGATAAAATCCCCAGGGTTGAATTGTGTAGCCGAGCGAGTAATGGAACATTTTAAAAATGCCGCGCGAGGAAACGGCCTAACACCGCTAAGACAGACTAAAATAACAGCGTGGGCGGCAAAAGTAGTGGATGAAGGAGCGTCAATAAATGATGTTGCCGAGCTCGAACGATTACTAAAATTTCCTATAACGGTTTCATCGTTGACCGGTGAGGTATTGTACAAGAGTAAATATGATTCCCGTGGAGCACCAATAACTATTATCGATCATAACAGTCACGCCTGGACTGACTCGGTTAGGATATTTCCTCGAGACCGTGTTGTAAAGTATTATCCGGAATTGGAAAATGCTAGCATGGGAACCACTAGTGGTGAAACTCGAAGAGTTTCCATGTTTGATTTTATTTATCATATAAGTAAAACCGATCCAGTGTCGGTGTGGTTATTCCGAAGTGACCTCGAGGGTGAGTTTGATCAGTTTGTGAAACCCAACGGGGAGGTATACAGAACGGCGGCATTACATCACGAAATGAAAAAACTCGCAGAAAAATATCATGCGACGAACACTGATACGTTACTGACGCAGTGTTTTACTGTCCCGGGTGTTGTCACGCATATAGCCCGAGAACGAAATTCATGGAGACCAACCCCGAAGAGTTTTCTCGAGGATATTCAACAGAGCTGTATCGAATACGGACACGGTGGTTTGTGGAATACCCAGTATGATCACCGCGATATGATATCCGTGGATATGACGGCGTGTTATCCAGGAAGTTTTCTTGGGCGGGGAGAATGTAGTGAGTATTTTAAACGGTTTGGTCATATTACAAGCTCGATGACAAGAGTTGCCATAAACGGACCATTGCCTGATTTTGACCTGACCGGGGTTGCTTGTGTGTCGTCGTTTAAACTCGCTACGGGTTTACATCCTATGTGTTATGCTTGGTTTGGCAGACATTTCGTTGAGAAGCGATGGGCCCCAATAGTGTTATTGCGATACATGCTTGACAGTCGAATACTGCTGTCGCTGACGGTCAGTGAAGCGATTATATGTTATTGTCGTCAAACCGAAGTTTGGTTGCCAACTCCGCAAGTCACCGTAGAAATTGAAAATTTCCGAGAATATCCAGAATCGTTTATCGACACTATCATCGAAAGAACTCCCCGAACTGATGAAAGCACCGCAAAAGATCTAGGACGAAGAATAATAGGAAAATTTACTCAAGGTGGAGCGTATGATCATAAACTACATCATAGTCGATTAATCATGGACGAGGCCGAATTGGATCTTATTGTCGCTGATGCCGCCACGAATAATACGTTTTGTACCCGCGAAGATGTGTTTCTGTCAAACGGGGAAAAATTAGGAACTGTTGTTAGTTACACCGACGGAGAATCATCTCAGTACACACATTTGAGATCTTCGATGCTAGCTTATGTATCAATAAACCTATTGTCGATGATTAATAGGTTTCCCGTTGACGCAGTGAGAGTTGCAACGGATTCATTCTATATCGATAAAAAACACTTAGCGGCGTTAAATAAGGTTATACCGAATGATCCATCGTGGGGTTCATGGAGAATAAAAAATGAAATGTTGCATGGATATTGTGAATCGGCTGATGTTGAAATCGAGGATGAATATCGCGGCGCAGAAATATCTGGGAAATTTTCAATTTCTACGACAACTTCGCTGCCGCCGGTGCACGATCCTGTTGTGAGACATAGAACAGTTTATCTCAACGGGGCTGGTGGTTCCGGTAAGACAACTCGCGCGATAGAATTATTTAGAAACTCTGACATGATTGTGCTAACACCCACACATAGACTTGCCAGGGAGATGAGACAACGGGATGTTAACGCGTGTACGTATCACAGTTTTTTCAAATACAGCGGCGGCACGTGGACACCTACGCGAATGGGAACGAAATATATCCCTGGAATAATCATCTGGGATGAGATAGACACTGTGCCGTTGGATACATTAAAACAGGTTCTGGATTGGTTGCTAAAGAAAAATACCGCAGTGGTGATGTGCGGCGATCATGGTCAACCACCGCCATTTACAGGTGAATCTCCACACACGTGGCTGAAAACTTTTGTAGATTATTATGAGGAAATAACTAACGATGTTAGAGCACTCGATGAAACGCTGAAAGAGTTTAAGGCGTTGATCAGGCTACAAACCAATAAAGTCCAGTGTGAGATAATGCGTGAAATAATTCCAGAGACTTCGCTGAGCGACTTTTGGGAAACGTGGAAACCAGGTGATTTAATTGTGGCAAGTAGAAAGATAGTCAGGGACACACTTCAGCAGCGGTTATTTCAGTTACATCAGAAGAAATTTCCAATGCTGGTAGTGCCGTTGTGTTATAGACCAGCTGATACGCGATTGCAGAATACCGACGTTGATATTCCAGGGCGCCTGACTGCGGCGGGTCCGGAGAAACAGAATTTAGTATTAAATGATATTGTCACAGTTGATATTGATGCTGTTGAACAGGCACTGAAAATGAGCAAATCCCCGTGGACGCTAGGATACGCTATGACCATCCACAGTTCGCAGGGACTAACTATTTCAGATACAACAGTTTGGATTGTTGATGATCGCATCGAGTGGTCAAATTTAGTTTATTTAGCCGTGTCAAGAGTAAGAAGGATAGCTCAGTTACGAAGAATTGTATTAGATGATGTTATCAACGACAGCATCAACAGCTCAATCGCTGATGATACAATAAGAAAGAAATTAGCCGGTTACAAACAGAGCGACAAAAAAAATGGCAACGAGTTTGATCTCGACGAAACATTTATTATACAATTACAACAACAGCAGAATAATCACTGCGCGAGTTGTAATTGTTTATTGCTGTGGCAGTATTCGAAAAATAATCCAAGGCAATTTACCGTAGATAGAATAGATAGTAATCGCGGTCATACGCGTGAAAATGTGATGTTGACCTGTCTTGAGTGTAATCGACGCAGAGGTGCTGCTGCAGTTATTTAAGTGATCGAGGTGGTAATTGTGTATCCGTGGGAATCACCTGAAGTTGCTCGCGTTTAAATCCGCGTTGAGGAGCAGTCGAATCTAATCTGTAGATGGGAGGTCTGCCGGTTGATCTGGTTATGCTGGATATCTTATGTGTAGTAACACTCCATGTGGGATCGGTTGCTCTTTTTTTTCCTCCTTCTAGTTCGCCTGGTTCGTATAAATACCTAACGGTGACATTACCCGCTAGCGTCGTTGGCTGCGTTGAAACATGTCCGTGAATCACTTTAGTGATCGGGGGTATATATTTTTTTGTGATTGCATTTACAGGCCTCATGTTTGTTGTTCTGGTAATTTCATTATTCAGTGCGGCTATCACGTTTGGCAGTCTTGCAACCCATTCACGAGATCTCGTATCGTAAATGAATTCCCTCGCGTACTGGTATCCGAATAATCTCTCAGCGAGTGTTCTATTAAATCGCTCAACAATTGCCTGATCCCGATGAATTTCAGTATGCCCTCGTCGTATAACAACGTTATGCTGCTTTGTCAGTGATGATACCGCGCCCTGAAATTCCTTGCCAGGATCAACTTGTAATAATCGTGGCCAGTTTAGAGGTCCTCGTTGATAAATTCGTTTAAACGCAGAGGCGACTTCGGACGCTGTTTTAGTCGCTAACGGTTCTGCTTCTTTGTATCTACTAGCAACATCAACTACTGTTAGCGCGTATTTGTATATTTTTCTACGGACAGTATCATGAGGCAGGAATAGTATGTCAGCCTGATGAACTTCATTGGGCACACTAACATCAAAATGTGCAAAGTTGATTTGTCGAGGTGGTGGTAGGTAGATTTGCCATATTGCTTGTTTTGACAGCCATTTTTTGGCAACCTCGCGTGTTACTGATGCCGCGTTGGCGAGTTTATTAATTGCTGAGTTACCTCTCCAATATCCGATTGGGGAATAATAAATCGCTTGCATGGAAACACTAGCGTTGGAAGTCCTTGGACTTGTCTGCATCGTTATTAATTATCCAGCGCCTAATGCTAATTTAGATTTCATCGCTGATCTTATTAACCAATTAGCGAGTGACTCCTTAAATGATTTATTTTTTATGGCGCTTAGTGCATGAATTAATTTCACATCCGCGATATGCCTGTCTTGCAGATCTTTACTTCGATAAGCAACATCATGCATGTGACACGCTGCGTCGATAGCGTTTATCGGATACTCTCCCGGTTTTGGTTTAGATTGTTCATCAAGTCTGATATCTAGTCGTGTCCCTGGACCGCAGTAATTGTATCCTGGGAGATGTTTTTCTCCGGGATATTTTCCCCAAGGGGTACCTGGAAGTCGTCCGAGGGTTGCTGCGATGTCACCTCCGCTGACTTTGTCAGGCTTTTTTTTTGAAATCTAAATTTTTTTGTGCCACATCGCGCACACTTACCAGAAAGTGCTTGTCTGTTATTTTTTGTTGTAATGGTTGTTAGATCATTCGTAGGGGTTTGTGCCTTACACTTCACACAATATAGATCCATAATTATTATTCCTTATATACAAATGGAGATCACTGATTTTTCTGCGACGCGAAGGAAAGAACCAGTCAAGCATAATTCCGCGCTACCAAATTCTATCAGAATGATCATCATAGGACCGTCAGGATCAGGTAAAACACAGCTGTTGCTGAACATGATAATGAAGTGGATGAAATGGGACAAACTATACTTGATAGCTCCGTCTGTGGATGATCAACGTTGTTATGATGTTATAAAAGATTTTAATGAGAGTGCAAAAGCGCTGAGTGAAGACGGCGAGGATGTTGTTGAATTTATAACTGATATTGAAGAAGCTCCGTCCGTGGAAGACCTTAACGGGGAAATAAATAACCTAGTAGTGTATGATGATGTGATGCTGGACAAGCAAAAAAATCCTGCAAGAATATTTTCACGAGGTCGTCATAAAAACACTGATGTGATTTATGTTACTCAGCGTTATACACAAATTCCAAAAGTAATCAGGGATAACTGTAATCTTCTTGCGGTGTTTAATGGAGTTGATGTTCACACGCTGAGAAATATTCATCAAACCTGGTGTAGCGGCGATATGGATATTAATAAATTCAAAAATTTCTTTAGTCGCGCTCAAAGAACCCCGCATGGATTTGTGACAATAAATTTACACGACCCGCGGACACGATACCGCGTCGGCCTTGATACACTATTTGCGACATAAAAATGTTTTCTTGGAAACTCATTTCGTAGAGCAGCAGAGGGGGCGCAAACTACACCTGATTTTTCGATGATACCTCACCGTGGAAATTATGTCGGATACGAGTCGGATTTATTGAAGTAACTCGCGTTATATCAGCGGAAATACAAAGCATTTTCAAGGACATTTTTTTTTGTCCTGTATTCTGAATAGAAGGGTTTATTTCGTCGAAATAAGCCCTCTATCGAGGAATAGTTTCCTGGAGGGGTTTATTGTGAAAATAGTTTCGGTCTGTTCGCCCCCTCTGCTGCTCATTGTGTGATGTGCATTAGGCATCCCTCAATATCATGATGACATGGTGTGATGTGCATTAGGCATCTCTTAATATCATGATGACACTGTGTGATGTACATTAGGCATCTCACAATATCATGATGACATTGTGTGATGTACATTAGGCATCTCTCAATATCATGATGACATTGTGTGATGTGCATTAGGCATTCCTCAATATCATGATGACATGGTGCGATGTGCATTAGGCATCTCTTAATATCATGATGACATGGTGTGATGTGCATTAGGCATCCCTCAATATCATGATGACATGGTATGATGTGCATTTAGGCATCCCTCAAAATCATGATGACACTGTGTGATGTATATTAGGCACCTCCCAACATCATGTTAACATGGTGTGTTGCTGGTTAGGGCATCCCTCGACATCAAGAGTCACTTCACTTTTTCAATTTTCAAGCTTCTGGAGTCATTGATCTTTGCATGAATCCTTGTAATATCTTCTTCCAAAGTCTTAGTTTTAGAGGCCTCCCTAGCATCTGTTCAATTTCCATATAAACCATACAGAAAACTTGCTACAACATACACTTCCTGCCTAATTGCTATCACATTAGACTTTCCACTTTGTGCTATCACATTAGACTATAGCCTAACTTCTGTCATATTAGAGTGGTGCATCAGTCAGTAGAAAACATTTTGTTTGAGTAACTAACAAATACAGTAAGTAAATATTCATGGCTATCAGCTTTTGAGTCATACACATGAAGAATTGTAATGTTCGGGTTTGATTGTCAGAGGTTGCTAGTCGACCTTCATACATGAAGTCATTTCTGGAGTTTGATCTAGATTCAGGGCACATATCACCTTTGTCATCATTTTATCGGTGTGTCTACTCATTAATACACAGTAAATTATTAAGCAGCTAAGTTTAGTGACAGTTTATTGATATACCCAATAGTTACTATTAAACTGTGAGGAAATGAATCTTTGAATTTATTATCATTTATACTTTATATACTGCTAATCAGCTATCTTACCATTTCATCATATCCGTACTAGAGACGGAGATAAGAAATCCTGTTTTTCAAATGGTTTATATTATTGAAAAGTTAAATTTAATCATAAGCAACATTTGCTTCTTGGAAGCTTTTAATTCATTTTATCAGACTGGATTCGGACTATTTCAGGTGAACATTGAAGGCCTACTGTATTCTGACTTGGAGTTATATTCCCCTGCAAATAAGAAAAGTAAGCTGATAATTCGAGGTACAGAGAACGGCATGGAGTATGTCAAAATAGCATATGGCAAGAAAGGAGAACCACTTCCTGATAGTGATGATGAAACACAGATAGCATATGGCAAGAAAGGAGAACAACTTCCTGATAGTGATGATGAAACACAGATAGCTTATGGCAAGAAAGGAGAACCACTTCCTGATAGTGATGATGAAACACAGATAGCATATGGCAAGAAAAGAGAACAACTTCCTGATAGTGATGATGAAACACAGATAGCATATGGCAAGACAGGAGAACCATTTCCTGATAGTGATGGTGAAACAGAAAACTGCTGAAAAGAAGTAAACAAATGAAGGAATGGGAGCTGAAGAAAACTATTATTTCTTTCATAAAAACACTACAGATAGGGAACATATGCCATTTATTCTTCTTTTGTGTGACTCATCATTGGAATAATGTACTGCTGTATGATTGTTTAAACTGCAGTGAGCTAAAAGTGATAAAAATATAAAGGCTGTTTTTTGTATGTTGTAGAAAGCACTTTTAGTTTTTTTGTTAGTAACTTGTATGCTCCAAAAGGTATTGCTGTCTTTTATCAAAGTCATAGATTAAAGTTTTAGCTAGATCTTAACAAAATTAATTTAATTTCAGCTAGAGAAAACTGTAATTAAGGTATTTTATAAATTAGCAAACAGATAAATTGTTGATGATCTGGGACACTAGCTCACTTTCTTATGTGCAGATAATGTGTGATTTCCATTTGTTATGGCCAATGTACAAAGCTAAATTAATCATTATTGACATGGCAGAAAAACCAAACTATATATATATATTATGTAATATATCATACGCAATCCTACATTTGATAGAATTCCTTGATGTGCTTTGTAATATAATGTGTTTAATTTATTCTTCTTTATATGAATCACAGGAAATATAATGTTTAGTTATTTTTCATCATCAAAGACAGCAAATACAATTCTTAGCGAATTGTGTTCAGTTGACAAGTACAGCAAATACAATGATTAGTTAGTTTTTAATCATCAGACACAATGCAATGTTTAGTGATTTGTGTTCAGTTGTCAAGCACAGTAAATGCAATACTTAGCGATTTTTAGGAACTACAACTTTAATTATTATACTGTTTTCACTAATTATACTGACTGCAATGTAAAGTGACATTATTATTTCTGCAATAGCGGTAAGTTCATTTCATATCCCTGGAAGTGACAATAAAAATATACTGGTACCTTTTCAGTTTCATCTTGAAATGGTCTATAAGTTTCAAAAATATACTCATAGTTTTTAATTACTTCTTGGAATGGGATAAACTCCTTTGAATTAAAAATATGCTAATCATAATTAACATTAATGTAGCAGTCTGTGTGCCATAGATACAGTATATACACCTGATGACTTTAGGTCATTATTACCTTTAATGTAACAGGTAGTGTGCCATAGATAACATAAATACCCTTAACGTAACAGGTTATGTGCCCTAGATACAATATAGACACCTGATGACTTTAGGTCATCATTACCTTTAATGTAACAGGTATTATGCAACAGATAACATATACCCCCGATGACTGTAATGTCATCATTGCCTGTAACAAGATATGCATCAGGTGTATTATGTATAATTTATGGTACTCTTGCGACACTAGGTTAAAAAAAAATTGCGGTCAGATGTATTGCAATATTTAAAAATGTGAGAGATCTATTGAAATGAGAGATTTATTGAAATGTGAGATCTATTCAAATGAGAGTTCTATTCAAATGAGCAAAGGAGTCCATTAATAAAAGCTACTCTTAAAAGGATCATAGTTAGGCTGAACTACTCTAGAAATGTACATTAGCTTGAAAAAAGGCTGAACTACTCTAAAAATGTACATATGCTTGAGGAAAAATAAATCTTTTCATTCATAAAATTGTATTTATGAGATTTTTTGAACTAATATTTTATTAGTGTAAATGAAGCCTATTGTGAAATTCCTCAATACATTAAGTTTCTTGCCTCACCTCTGCACAGATGCTAAACAGAACCTATTTTTATATGCATGCTATGTCCTGACATTATCCATTTATACTTCGCCCTGTTCCCTGTTTTATTTCTTCACAATGACTCAAGTTCTCAACCATCAAATATTACCAAACTTTGCAGATGGCTTGCACTTGGAGTAAGGAAAAAGCTTTTCATTTTTGTGGGACAGTATATCAAAGGTCAGTGTCATTGACTAAATAAAGAAAGATGGTTTATGTACAGTAAAATAATTTACATGCATACTTGCACAAAATTTTATGAGTAGTTTCCACTTGCCTCAGAAAATAAACCTATCAAATTTGGGTTTGAAAGGTGAATGGTCAATGTAATTGTACTAAAAGAACATATTGTAGTGTGCCCAATAAATGTTATTATTTGCAGACCTAACAGTGTGGATGGTTGCACTGGAAGTAAGGTAGACATCTACTATTCTTCGGTTCAAAAAGTCAGAAATCAAGTTCATTGTGGCTGAAAAGTGGGTTCCTCAAAAAACTGTCAGTCTGTAACCATGGAAACTTTACACATTTTAGATGACTTACAATTGGGTAGAAAATATACCTTTGACATTGGGGTCAAGGTCAATGTCACTGAATGGAAGATTTTAAAAAACTTCATTTTGATTCCACATTCACTGACAGACTTTCACTGAAGGTATGGAAGATACCTATTGATTCGGGGGTCAAAAGGTGAAGTGTCAAGACCATTATGCTGAAAAATGTCTTTTGCAGTATAACTTTTATTGTAGACCCAGTTCCTTGACCCAACAATTTAAATGGCTTGCAGAGTTTATGGTCATGGTACATGGCTTGCAGAGTTTATGGTCATGGTACATGGCTTGCAGTGTTTATGGTCATGGTACATGGCTTGCAGAGTTTATGGTCATGGTACATGGCTTGCAGAGTTTATGGTCATGGTACATAGCTTGCAGAGTTTATGGTCATGGTACATGGCTTGCAGAGTTTATGGTCATGGTACATGGCTTGCAGAGTTTATGGTCATCTCGTAAGACAGCCATGTAGCCAATGCTCAACAAGTTTAGTTCTAGACCATGTACCTTAACAAAAATCAAGGTCATTGTGACCCATTAGTCTACATCTCCAGCGTAAATCATGCCATTCTACTGTCTACATTGAGGACTGGGTCTGCATTCAGTACAGTCTATCCATATGATATATTGATGAAATTGATTTAAATCTTAGGATAGAAGGTAAAAATTGGAACTTAATATTTTGTTTTACAATCTGCAGTGCAGAACAAAGCAAATGGTGAAATGGAGCATCACCACCATGATGTCATGCTATGCACTGTGCCACAATCTTCTGCAATTATTATATCTTTTTCTAACTAACCTCATTTCCAGTTTGCGTCTACTTTTGGTATAAACCAAACATTATACAATCGCTTTAAATAAAGAACATTGGATGCCATTTTCTTTATACCTTATGCTACATAGGAAGAAATGTGCGAACATAACCTTCATTATTTACTAATGTTGGATGGGGAAATTCCACCCATTGAATCAGAAGTCAGTGATTTATATTCTGCAAAGACTCATGTCTGATGCAATTGTCTGCCCCTTAGTTGGCGGTTTTGTATGAAGGACTATATTATTCTGTTATTTTTTCATCCCATTTAGACTCAGCTGTGTAGACTGTACCATGTCAAGTTACTGTTGTTAGGAGATAACCTATAGCAGATTAGTTACGGTATTTCTGAGTGTACACCAAAGAGTATATTTAAGACCTTAGGCCTTCATATCTAACAGAAGCATGCAGACATTAAAAATAAACTTTATTAATTACCCCAGAGATCAATGAGGCTAGGTACCTAAGAGATAATGTGCACAAGAAGAAAAGACATAAAAAACTATAGAAAGTGGAGGAATAAAGCTAAGCACCTGATAGATACGGCAAAAGAAAACTGCTAAAACTAGGTTATTAATGAACATAAGAGTACCAAGACATCGTGGAAGCATCTACTAGAACTGAACCCACCCAGGAACAGTTGTCTTCCCCCTAGACTTAGCAAAATGATGATATAGCAACATCTGTACAAGACATTGTGGAAATGTTCAACAATTTCTTCATAAGCATTTCCAGTAATAGTATTCAGAACCAGACTAACAGCCCAATTGAACTTGATGTTCTTCTATGATTTATAAGAGCTAAATTTCCTTATAACAATACTGCTACTTTATTAAAATTGCTCTTTATTCTATTATCAGAATACCAGATCACGCAAGTTTCAATGGTTTTATTGTAAATGTGGCAGAAAAATATGCAACTCATCTTTAAAGAAAAAAATGCAGGTGATATGTTTACAATTAAAGGAAGAAGAAGACTTAGTAAATACCATAGTGCATTTTGCGTAAAGGTCTCGAGTCCGTCGTGTAAATATTATTGTCTAAACAACCTTTGCACTCAAAAACAGAGATAAACACAAATACACACACAAAGATACACATAAGGAATTAACAATGTTTCAGGATTAATTTACTTTGTCATAGTTGGTATAACTCAGTTGTTGTTTGCATTTTACAAATGATATGTATACCTCGTGCAATGTTCTAACATATTTACTATCAAGCAAAGAAGCAAATTTGTTGTTGCTAGTTCTAGAACAGCAGCTAATCAATTTCATGGCTATTGTTCAGAGTTGAAAAATGTGCTAGTAACCTCGTGAACATTATAATTAACCAAATAATACTAATTCTAATGAACTAAAATCACAACAAAGAAGCCAATTAGTGGCTATCGCAGAATCTACCACTTATATAGTATTCTGTTCATTTTAGAAAAAACACAGGGTATGTTTAACTATAATAACTTTTGTATATATCAATAAAAATCTGCACTAGTAAAATATGCTCCATGAACTTTGATGATTGGGCATATTAATAAAGGACTGACTGCACCAGAATTCCTATCACATGGTTGAGGAAGAAAAATAGCTTATTGTACGCAATTCTTAGAGCTGATGTAAGCTCTGCATAGTAAGCCGAATTTAACTTTTTCGTTTCAGACGACATCTTGTTTATTATTACATGTAAATGTTAAAGCACATATAATAGATTTATGAATATTATTTTCTGTTATTTTTTCTAAAAGATCTCACAGTATAACAGACAGAGATGCCTATAACAAGACTATTGTAATACTTATAGTTAAAGGCACATCGAGTACAAACCACCACTGCACATCCATAAAACATATTTTCAGCATTTTAGGCCTCATTCAAATTTTGCAACATTCAAATATTTACGTAAGAATGTTGTCAAGCTAACACATGATACTGATAATGGCAAAACTAACTTTAATGATAAAACTCCAGCGAAATATCAAATTCCGTTTGATGACATGTATTCAGGAAGTAATAATAAAACTTACATCTGAAATGAGTTTAGTTGCTATGGCATTTCCAAAACTTTCCTCTCAATACTTCGAGTTAGGTATTTACCAGTAATCCTTGTATATGTTCTATTTAGAGTAGTTACATTAAAATCTGGTCATTATTATTCCGTTTATGTGACTGTAGATTGTTTGAAACACCTAAACTTTCCAATTCATTTTCAAGATATGTTGTGTCGATTTATTCACTATTTAATAAGAACGTTAATGTTAGCTAATTGAAGCAGCAATGGGTATTGAGTTATTTCAGGCAAACTAAATTTCTGATGGTGGTGTAGACTTTGGAATACAACAATAAATAATTCCTACTAAATGATGATTATGATGAATTAGCAGGCACACTATTTTAAAAAGAACAAGCTGAAATTATCTTAAATTAAGTAACAGAAAGAAGTTATAATATGAAAATGTAAGAGGAACATACAGTGTTTTGATCTAAATTCTTGACTGGCCTTGACCCTAGATGATGTAGATGGCAATGGCTCAGGAGCACTCATGTCTTATTTAAAATCGTTCTGGTCAACATCTGCTAATACTTCTCTTAGGGTAGGAGGTGAAGTAGAAAATCGTTGCTTTTAGATTCTGGTTTTCTTTGAATGGAATGATGATTTCATGACGGTTGATTAATCATCCTTAATTTTTCCCTAGGATACCGCCCCATTTTGGTAAGAGATCCAGAAAGTGTTATTTGACAGTACACATCCGGCAAGCCCTCATAATGCTTATGGGGACCCAGGTGGCCGAGAAGTCAAAGGCAGTCGCCTTTACTGATCATTGACTAGACAAGACAACTGTTTGAGTTTAATGTTGTAAGTGTAAACAATTGTTCTAAATTTTCCGGAAGTCACTTCACAAATCACTTCTCACCGCTATCCGTGGCTCGAATCTCTGCCCGGACAAAGTGCCCACTTGACAAAACTTGCCAGTTCAATCTGTGGGTCGATAGTTCTTCCTGTGGTTTTCCCATTTTCTTCCTCCACCAAACATACTGGACCCATGTATAGCCTATCACGTGCTGAAAATGGCATTAAATCTACAAACCTTCAGACTACTCTAATTTATATATACTTGTTATAACTGCAATCTGATTAAAATCAATCTCCACTAATATACATGAAGATCTGACAGAGATCGCTTCAGGGTCATGATCTGGTAACCTATGTTATTACTATAAGCGCTAATTATATCAAGGTGTATAGGGGGCTCTAGGTAGAGGTAGTACCTTTATTGTCTGGCAGCTTAATTCTCTGAGTGGACGGACATACTGGTCTTCATCCATCTCCCAAATCTCCAACGTCTGCCTCCAAGAAGGAATTATTCCTGGCATACCCCGGTACACCACTTCAGCTGGCAGACCAATCGACGTTGAGGGGGTGATGTTAACACTGCATCACTAGGCGTATCACCTTCTACAGGGCAGTCACCGGCTACGGCGGAAGGTCTCTACAGATCAACGACCAAGTGTTCGGGACCAGGGCGCACCATATGTATTAGTGGATTGCGGTTGTGGCCGACCAGCTATGGTTTGAAATAGCAGGGAAGGCAGATCTCTTCAGTCATGGTTGGCCATCTGCCTAGGAGAGGGAAACTCCGATATAAAACCTACGGTCTGCGGACCTCGTTGTCACCGTCCTTGCTTGCTGAGCCGTGGCAGATGAACCCCAGCTTTAAAGGGTGGGGCCAGTTTGCGCAGACTGCACTCCACCTAAAAGCTCTATGGCGCAGGCATGAAGGAACTCTGTCTACTGTTTACGTTTGACTCTATCAAGCCCTGCAGCGATGGGAAAGTGGCGAAACGGCAGGTGAAAGATGTCACTGGAAGCCGCAGTCCCAATCCTGCATGCAGTCGACTCAGGCCTTTGGTCGTCTGGTGTTGATTCGGAGACGACACCATCACCCGGCAGCAGCCTGAGTGACCAAGCAGCCTTTTCTAGGGACAGCACTACTTGCTCCGCATGGAGAGGGGCCTAGAAAAAGTGGCCTAACCAAAGCTCGTCTCCTTTCCCCCTACCCCCCAGTTGGCCTGACGCAGCCAACGGGCATCTTTCAACGCGGTCGAAACTTAACAGAAAAACCAAGGCATGCCCAACCTGATTCACATCGTGGCAAAAGACTAAAACTGGCTTATTGGAGAATCAGAACAATGCTAGATTCAACGGACAGCAACAGACCAGAATGACACTCTGCCTTAATCGCACACGAACTCTCTCGCCTTGTTGTTGACATTGCTGCACTTAGCGAAGTCCGCCTTTCAGAGGAGGGAAGTTTGAGAGAACTCGGTGCTTAATACACCCTGTACTGGTCAGGAAAACCAAAAACTGAAAAACAACTTTCAGGAATCGGTTTCATCGTCAAGGACTCAATCACCACCAAGTTAACAAACCTTCCCACTGGTCACAACGACCGCATCATGTCCACACATCTCCCGTTAGGGAACCAACAACATACCACGCTCTTCTGTGTATATGCTCCAACACTCCAAGTAGATCCTTCTGAAAATGATAAATTCTACGCTGACCTGCGCAGACTTATCAAGAGCGTCCCAGAAAGCGACAAAATGATCACCTCGGAGATTTCAATGCCAGAGTGGGCCGAGATTCAGAAGCCAGGAAAGCCGTTCTTGGGAAAGATGGCGTGGGTGACTGAGTTGACATTGGGCACCTTCATCTTGAAGTTTCCGCAAAATTACAACTAACCATCACAAACACCGTATTCAGCAGAAAGACAGCCTAAAAACTACCTGGATGAATCCTAGATCAAAACACTGTCAGCTAATCGATTACATCATAGTACGCCAGAGGGACTTAAAATATATCCTTCATACCAGACTGATGCCCAGTGCAGAGTGCTACACAGACAATCGTCTTGTACGATGAAAGCTCGACTTCCACTTCAAGCCCCGGCCCAGACAACAAAGAGGTACCCCGAAAAGGAAGCTCCAGATCAAAAACATGTTGTCTGAAGACGTCAAGGTAGATTTTCAAGAAAGCCTGCAGTCTAGACTTGAAGAACTTAATTTTCCGCCAGATCTACGTCCGGAAGATATGTGGAATCACATCAAGGCTGCCATTCGGCAAACCTCAGAAGAAATCCTTGGATTCACCACTAAGAAAAACAAAGACTGGTTTGATGAAAACAACCAAGAAATCCAAGAACTGCTTGCCAAGAAGAGATCAGCGTACCAAGCCCATCTCGCACAACCATCCTATCAACAGAAGAAAGCAGCCTTCCGCCTTATCTGCAGTTGCCTCCAGAGCAGTCTGCGAGACATACAAAATGAATGGTGGACAAAGCTTGCAGAAAGAACCCAGCTGTACGCTAACATTGGTGACTACAAGGGGTTCTATGAAGCGCTGAAATCAATGTAGTGTCCTTTCTTCCAAATACAGAGCCCCCTACAGAGCGCAGATGTCCAAGAGCTATTCACTGACAGGGAATCTATCCTGAACTGCTGGTCAGAGCACTTCCACACCCTATTTAGCACTAGCCGTATAGTCCAGAAGGCAGCTATTGATTGCACCCCACAACAGCCACCTAAGATGGAACTTGATGAGGCACCCACACTGCAAGAGACTGATAAAGCCATGTAACAGCGGAAGACAGGAATGGCTGCAGGAAAAGATGGTATCCAACCAAGAGATACGGAAGAGAGGGGGCCTAGCATTGCACACCAAACTCCACGAGTTCTTCGTTGCTGGGAGCAAGGGAAACTTCCACAAGACCTCCGCGATGCAGTCATCATCACCTTGTGCAAGAACAATGGGGAAAAGTCTGACTGCTCAAACTACCGTGGGGTAACTCTGTTCTCCATTGCAGGCAAAATCCTTGCTAGAGTGCTGCTAAGCAGACTGTTGCCCACATTGCAGAAGATCATGCTCCACAGAGTCAATATGGCTTCAGAGCCAATAGGAGCACAACTGACATGGTGTTCGTCCTGAGACAGATCCAGGAAAAATGCCGAGAACAAACAAAGGACTGTAAATCATATTTGTGGAACTGACGAAGGCATTTGATACGGTGAGCAAAACTGGACTGTGGAAAATCCTTGAAGAGCTCGGTTGTCCTCCTAAATTTCTTACCATGGTCATCCAACTACATGAAGACCAGCTTGGTCAGGTCAGAAATAACAACGACCTGTTACAGACCTTCCCCATTGCAAATGGCGTGAAATAGGGCTGCGTTTTAGCCCCCACACTATTCTCAATCTTCTTCAGCATGATTCTCCAAATAGCAACAGAAGACCTTGATGACGAAGATAGCATCTATATCCGATTTAGGACTGATGGCAACCTCTTCAACTTAAAGCGACTTCATGCCCACACCAAGACCTTGGAAAAACTGATTAGAGAACTTCTCATTGCAGACGACGACGCCCTTGCTGCCCACACGGAAGCTGCAATACAGCGCGTAACATCCTGCTATGCAGAAGCTTGCCAGCTCTTTGGTCTTGAGGTCAACCTAAAGAAAACCGAGGTACTTCACCAGCCTGCTCCCAAGGAAGAGTACCGACCACCAAGCATCTTCATTGACCAGACAGAGCTGAACGTAGTCCACCAGCGATAAAGAAATAGACAACAGACTGGCCAAGGCAAACCGTGCCTTCGGCAGACTCTATAAACGAGTCTGGCACAACGCCAGTCTCAAGAGAGATACAAAGATCAGCGTCTACAGAGCTGTCGTACTGACCACCCTCCTATATGGCGCCAAATCCTGGGTCACCTACAGCCGCCACCTCCGCCTCCTTGAACGCTTTCATCAACGCTGCCTCCGCACCAACCACAACATCCACTGGAGTGACTTCATCCCCAACACTGAAGTCCTCAAACAAGCAGGGATCACCAGCGTGGAGGCCACGCTCATGAAGATACAGCTTCGCTGGGCAGAGCACGTGTCCAGGATGGAGGATCATCGTCTGCCAAAGATCGCACTGTATGGTGAGTTGTCAACTGGCTACCGTGATAGAGGGGCACCTCGAAAGAGTTATAAAGACAACTTGAAAAAGACCCTCACCACCTGTGGCATCCATCACCGGAAATGGGCATCACAAGCTGCTGACCGTGAAAGCTAGCGCGTACAGTTCACCAGGCCGTTGCCACTTTTAAACAAAACAGACGGACCATCTTGGAGAAAAAACGATGGCGAAGAAAAAACCGGAAACCATCATCAGCACCCAACACAACCCAGACATTCCCTTGCAGCCTCTGTGGACGGACGTGCCTGTCACGTATATGGTTCGTCAGCCACCAGCGCGCATGCAGTAGATATGAATATACCCCTTCCTAATCTTCGCAAGCGAAGTCAGCCCAACAACAACAAAAATTATATCATCTAATCAGATGAAGTCTTATATCTTCGCGTTTGGAGACTGAGCAGTGTATATGAAGAGCATGATTTTGAAAGCTACATTTCCACTGGCTAATTCAAAGGCCACCAGAACATGACACCTAGGCGTGCGTCGTCTGGTCTTCACGTATGACAGCGGAGATATGATTTTAATCAGATATATTATAACTGTCAAAACCGGAAAGTGAAAACAGAAAAAAGAGTAAATTTAAGAAGAAGAAATAAATGACAAAAGAAGAATCCATTCCAACAGAGAAATTCAAAGCAAAACACGCAGATGACATAGCAGAATTACGCATGTCGGTGAAAAAGTTTAAGAAATAAAGACACTGATAGTAGAAAATAAATTGACTTTTGTAATTTGTTTTGAAATTTCAGTTCAATTTTCTTCAAACAAAACATATACCTGATAAAATGCGTCTTGTTTTATTAGGAATAAGATCTTAACACACACACACACACACACATCGTTTTCAACATCAGCTGCTCACGCTTAGTATACTACCTATTAAGGTCCCCTTTCTCTCTGTTTCATAAACACACACACACACACACACACACACACACATACCCAGAGGCGTAGCTATGATATTTTGCGCCCGGGGACGAACTATAAAATTGGCGCCCCAGCCCCCTCCCCGTTTAATCACATTTTTGAATATTACCCTTGTTTACTTATTATAATGTAACGCTGTAAGCCTCATTTTGGCGCCCCTGTACCTTGGCGCCCGGGGACATATGTACCCCCCTGCCCACCCCCCCCCCCCAGCTACGCCTCTGCACATACCCATTGACATACAATTACAGTCTCAGTGTGAGATTCCTACAGAATGATAATGGTGTCTTACTTATTCTGCTCTGCGTTGACTTTAAAAGGTAAGCTAAAACAAAGTGTTGTCACAAATACACTGACATTACATAAAATGGGTAGGTCATGTTAGCTGCGATTATTAACATTGAGAACCAAAAGTGTCACCGCACGCCTTTGCCATCTGAATGTATTTGCCATGCAGCCATGAAAGAATTTTAGACTTAAGATCTGGCACATGTTCAAACCATTACAGCTCTCATTTGACAGTGAGCATAACAGTGATTGTTTTAAACAATCGATCGATGAAAAAATGTGTCAACAAACGTTTCTAACTTAGGATTACACTCTGTTCAGAACAAAAACCAAACATGACCCAATCTCATTTTCTATTCGCACTATAATGCGGTAAAAATGGTATCCTTCTGTTATTTATGTTACACATATTTGATTTAATTTATATTCGATTTAAGTTGTATTTGATTTGATTTGATTGTTTGTGGGTTTTGGAATCTTTTTATTTTCTTTACATGTCAATATAATGTAATTTTGTTTACAAGGAATTCATACTTTCCAGAAAATTCAGTTTAACCTAAGTTTTAACTTAGATACCTAAAAATAGAAACACTTGTTTCTATTTTTGACTTAATTCCTGACCTTGACTGAGGGTCAAGTAAACAACTTTTACAAGGAGTAAAATGCCTGGTTCTTATCAAGGACATACAAGAGCTATGTAATTTAATATATATCACTTCCCACCCATTCACATTATCCTGACACCAGGCCAACAGTCCTAACACTAACCTCTAAATGCTGAGCGCCAAGCGAGGCCGTTGCTGCAGTAATTTTTATAAGTCTTAATATGACTCGGCCGGGGTTCAAACCCGCGACCTTCCGCATCTGAGTCGGACGCTCTTGCCACTTAGCCCACCGGAGCAATCATCGACATTACAGAATGAAGGTAGTGCTTTTTACTTTATAAAAAGGATTTTTGGGTTATAGGAATATAATTAAATTAGTTGTGTTGATAATGGATTTAAATTTGTATTAATGCTTTTTTTATCTTTAAGCGTGTGGTGTACGGTATTTTAATTGAATTTTCTTTTTTCAAGTTCTTTTGTGTAATACCTTATTTTTGAATTGGGTGGAAATTGTGTTTAAAATAGGAAGGTAGGGGCTAGAATGGAACACTAACAGTAAGATTTCATCAGCATAACTTGGTAAGCTCATTAAAATGGTTTTTGTGGGGAAGTCACTGGACAGTATCAGTTCGAAAAAGGAACTGCAAAATTCAATTGATTATTTATCCCAGAGTAGTTACCCCCACCAGAAGAAAACAATATCAATGTATGTTATCAATACAAATCCTGGACAGAGTCCGGCATTGAAATTAGAAATGGTTTAGTGGATAATCATGGTAATGTAATACGTTTGGAAAACGAAAAAGTAGATGTAAGTGTTTCTCGAAATGCTTCTTAGTATACAGAATTCTAAAATCATGGCAATATGCTGTCAAGAGCCATTTAGTATACACTAAATTTTGATGAACATCCACCCTCCACCCTAAAAAAAGAATCACTAAATTTGTTTACGAAGACTTTTCAAAAAAGGTAAAAAGGCATCATACTGCTAAGCAAGAAACATTGATGCAAATGTCAAATAAAAGTATGAGAAATGAGAAACGGTCTGATTTTAGTCTGGTGAAAATTTGTACTAAGGATACCAATCGGATATATTTTATTTTTAAAATTAATTCATAGAATAAGTGTTAAGCATATTTGTTTTGAAATGAATGAGCATATTAGACGACAACAAATGTACTTTCTGCGTGAGTCAGAACGAAAGTATTGAACATTTCTTATGTGACTGCAATATTACTTGAAAGTTTTGGTGCCGTTGTATTCAACATTTGCACCTTGTTGGCCAATTTTTTTTTAATATTTATCTAATAAAATAGATATTTTTAGGAATTGAACAATTTGACACTTTGTATCGTTCCTTGCTTATCTCGGCTAAATAATATATTTACGCTTTCGTATTCGAGATGCAGAATTTTTCCAATTAAGTTTTTAAGCAAACAGTTGAAATGCATAAAAAACATGGAAGAATACATTGCTAAATTGTATAAAAAAAGATTACTAATTGTCCCAAATTGGACCTAAGTATGAATAATTTTTCTCCTTTCAATTGGATATCTTTATTTGGGTTTATTCTGATGGAAAACAGGAGCAAATACTGTAGTATCCCAGTCTAATACTGTAATATCACAGTCTACGACAAAAAGCTCTAATATTACAGTCTATAACAAAATACTATAACATCACACAGTATATGACAAAATATTGCAATCTCAGAGTCTGTAACAAAATACTGTAATACCGGTATCACATCGTCGATCACAAAATAATGTAATATCACATATTCGATAACAAGATACTGTAATATCACACACTCTATACCAAAATACCATAATATAACATAGTCAGTAATAAAATACTATAGTATCACATACTCAATAACAAAATACTGTAATATCACAGTGTATAAAAAATAATATAATATCACATAGTCGATAGCAAAATACCGTAATATCACATAGTCTTTAACTAAATACTGTAATTTCACATAGCCGACAGAAAAATACTGTAATATCATAGTCGATAACAAAATGCTGTAATATCACATAGTCTATAACAAAATACTGTAATATCACAAAGTCGATAACAAAATACTTTAATATCATACAGTTTACAACAAAATAATGTAATATCACACAAGTTTGTATCACTTAGACATTGCATACTCGTGTTTGTATATTTAATATGTGTATCAGCAGGGCCGGCGCCAGACTATCTGGCAACCTAGGCAAGGTTAGATTCTGGCGCCCCCCTCCCCCCGGAAAATATAAATTTCAAAATTTATAAACAATAAATTTAAAATAAAAAAATCAACATTTGAGCACAGACCAAGGGTAATTTTTAAAAAAATTTACCCCTCTGTGCTCAAATGTCCGGAGACCCCCCCAAAAAGCACTACTTGATACTATTTTATTTGAAAAATTAAGACAAGAATAAACAAACATAAAGACGGACATTTAAATACCCAACACAGGCCATTTCTTTCCTTGTTTATATCATTAAAATAAGGAGTTACCCTCCTCAGTTTGGTTTCCGCGGCAAACTGAAGGTTTCGTATACGCGTGATTCCACGGAAAAACTCGTGGCCTATAAAAACACGCGAACTTAATTACGTCCTGAAAGTTTCGTATACGCGCGATTTTCACTCACTCATTTTGCTTCTTCCGGTCAGCCTGGTGTTTCGGTCAGACTGAATCTACCCGATTATTTGTCCCTGTATGAAATAAACCAGGATAAAAAACGATCCTCAATAAAACTGAAATTTATTTATTTATTTTTCAAAACTGTTCTTGATTTGGAGAAATGCGCCCCCTGAAATCAGCGCCCTAGGCGGCTGCCTAGTTTGCCTATATGGTAGCGCTGGCCCTGTATATCAGAAGAGAGTGCGATATTAAATGCATGTGTGTGTGTGTTTTGTTTATTTTTTATATTGCTTTTTTTTACTTCCCTTTTCTTTTTATGTACATCATATTTATTTATACCTGGATTATGTGATAATTCGAAATGTTTGATTCTAAGGTGACTTTTTGGAGGGTGTTTCTCAATCCAGTAGTCAACCTATTACCGACTTAATAATAATAATAATAATAATAACAATATTAAAATGTTTATGACAGCAGATATCGATTTTACCATGCTTTCAGTCTCACAAATTATCATTGGCCTTCATTAAAAATAAACGTTGAAAACGGCACATTATAAAGCTTATTGAAAACACCTTTTGAGCCAGCTACAAGATGGGAGAAGGGTCTCGGGGGGTGGGGTGGGGTACGTCCTAGTCCTGCCCAACGGTACAACAACAAGCGGTTTTCCTTTTTCGTCAAGATGTCGTTTCCGCTGCCAACGGTCATTTGTCTGAAAGGTTTGCACTTGTGCTGTCCTTCCAAGAAACATCAAATAAATGACCAATCAACAGCTAGTATATTACATGAAAAACTCCCCCTGTTAGGGGTGGGCCAAAAGCCCTACTTTAAATCTACTCAAATAAAAATAAAAAAATCCTTTTTGGTTCATTCTAAGCACAGTCTTATTCATATAAATTATAAATATAAAAGAAAAGAACATCTAACATTTCTATTGTTTTCGTGGATTGGAAATAAGTAACACCTCAGTTTCATGTTACTTCACCCACGTATTTGCACTTTTGATTTGTAAATTTATTTATATCACTTATAAATTAGTACCTTGAGATGAGATGACAAGACAAGACGGGACATAAGATTTATTTATAGTCGGCATGATTCAAAACAACATTTCAGTTTAAGTTCTATTGAGCTTTGTACCAACATGACATAAAAGAAATAAAGACATTAAATCAACATGATTCCCAGGACAATATCAATTAAAAGTGAATTTAGGCAAAAAAAAATAAAATAAAAAAATAACACGTTAAGGTGATCTGAATAATGCTAACAAGGCTTCGTTATTTAAAAAATAGATTAAAATCGGAATTTAAATTAAATTTAAGTCAAAAACACCAATTTAAGACTAACATCATTATGAGACAAAGAAATGAGCTAACAGTAGGACACTCGATGGCACACAAGACAAGGACAGTAAAACAAATGGTAACACACATAATAGCTGTCGTCATCATAGGTTGGGGGTGGGGGTATTATTTGCCGATATAATATTTACAGTTTTTACCATTCCAAGACAAACTACTGATCTAACTGAATTAAAATTTGATTGGTCTCTAAAATGATTAATTAGGTAGTCGATTCCACTGAGTCTAAATCTAAAATAGATTTGGTCATATTTTTAGGTTTTAATTCTTGGGATGTTTTTTTGTTCTATTTGAATATCCACGATTTTGTTTATTGATTTGTGATGACACGGGGCTTGGGGTAGGTTAAAATGGCCATTATTTTCACAAGAAATTTGAGGGGTTGGTGTTGTGGTGTCGGTATAGGGTGCTTAATTTACGCGTAAGGCAAAATACCAGATTAATGCACCGTTTCAGATTGCATCAAGTCGCGTGTAAGTTCCAAAATTAAAAAAAATATGACGTACTTCATATGAGAGGTTACGACTTCTAGATTTAATGGAGGATGATCATGAAGTAAAAGGGACATAATATGAGTTGATGCCTTTATCGCAGTACCAGCTCTTTCACGGTTTTTAAGCAATGTTTTGTGACAAGCAGTATTCTCCTTGTTTACATTTAAACGTTATTAGGCAGGCTCTAGTAACAGTCAATGCTTATTGTGCTGTTGTTATTTTATTTACTTTTTCAAAATGGGTATACTGTTTTTAGAATATAATTACACATACTTTTGAATGGTGATAATTAATTTTATTTAGATCACCACACATCCACGTTCCTTTTAGGAAGACATACAGCAAAAATCAATGTTAAAGAACGTAGACATTTTTGAACGAGGTCAAATATTGAATGTCGCGCGTTGTGATCTCACAAGGAAAGCTGTGCGTGTTGAAAAACATTCGTACTACCCTGTCATTTATTATGACTGACCCACCATACTCATTCTTTTCCCAATTTAATATCTGGCCACGACTTTAAAACTCCATAGCGATCAATAATTTTCGTCAGCGATTTGTTGTTGTTGACTTTTAATGTGCAACATGCTGGACTCCATAGCTATCGTCGCTGTGGCGTTATTGGGCATCGGGTGGGGGTGGGTCGTGTCCTTCTGTAGTCGGCAGATAGACAATACGCTTACTTAATATTTGACGACTAATTGCAATGTTGTTGAAAAAAGTATCTATCTCTCCTTCTGTAAATATGATTTAATTTGACTTCTCACTTTGGTTCAGGGCCGGACTACCCATTATGCACACAATATTTCATGCTAAATGAGTAAATGGGTATACATGACCCGTGTGACTTCTACTATACACTGATCCATGAAGTGGAAAAAACTAGTTTGCATCAGCATTGGTAAATGACTACCGCCTGCTGACATCATCACACTCCATGTTAGTGCAGTGGGAAAGTGCAGAAAGTTCTTGTCCAAATTTTACAAGTTCCTGTGTTATTAAAAACCGATATTTAGTGGCAATGTCGCAGAGTGATTCTTGTCTTGAACACGGTACCGTGGCACTTTAATGCGACGGAACACTGGAAGGCGCTACACTGAATTCTAAATCAAGTACATCCACAATTATACATTCCGAACTGGGTGGAAACCACACAGGACTGTAACTAAAACGATAATCCATGTTTGCACGAAAGGACGAAATTGTTTCGCCCGGAAAACTAAAACGACGAGGACATTCTTTTTATTGTTAACATCTCATTTAAAAACATTCAGATGTGTATAGTTTCTTTCTTTGTAAAGGGCCACTACATGTACAGGTACATTCAGACGGGTGTAGTACGTTTTCGTTGATGGGACGTTTTTCGTACCCAGTATGCTATTTTATTTTCTATTCAAATTAGTTTCATTTAATGTAAATGAACTGTGAACATTTGTTATTATTTGTTTTTATTGTTAAAATGAAAAAGTCAACACTTTAAAATGTTTAAAGTACAATAAAAATATAAAATGAATGAGTTTAAAATGGATTTTAAAGTAACATTATGTATACATAAGTATTAAATCACATTAAGTCATAAGAATAAGTTTATAAATAGTTTAAGACATAAAAATAAAATAAAACAACTTAATCGACAGGCTGTTATGCAGTATTGAAGACATTTACAAAGTGATCAGATTGAAATTATAAAATATCATAGAGACAAAGAATAAAGGAAATTGACATTGAACAAAATAATGTAGCGTCAATAGGAAAAATAATTGAGTGATAAATATAGTAGTATATCTTCTGTTTAAAATGTTACCAACAATTGTGTGAAATTAAGTTATATGAACAGTTTTTGAAATTGGCAGATAAAAACCCCAGTTGTGAAATTACCAAGTTATAAAACAAACAGTTTATGAAATGACTGACATTCCATTTTAACCATCTCTGCTATTTCTGCAAAACAATGTAAGAATAAGATTCCTTATTTCAGATTGCACCATTCATGACTCTGAACTAAGGTATCAATATATTTCAAGCATAAAAGATCGTACATGTTTTGTGTACAAATATGGAGACACATGTACACTTACAAAGTGTCTGTCATTGTTAAGGAAAAAATTCTATAGGATATTAAAGAGTAATTTGTTCCATCTATGATCTGAGAATTAAAACATATCACAAGTTTGAAATATATTTCAAGATACTATTCTCAGCATGAAATATTCTTATCATTTAAAATACATACTTGCTCATTACTTATTGAAAACTACCATAAATACATTATTATTTACAGACATTCTAGAGTCACTGTTCCATCTTGGAAGTCTTAATAGTTAAAAATAAGACTATTTTAATAAACAGTAAAAATTAAACTCTATTTTTATACTTCTTTTAAATTTGTTAACAGCAATGCACAATAAATTGTAAAGCAATAAGATTTAAGCAGTCTAATTTTAATAAAATAATTTGTTTGAGTACACATAAATCTGTAATGTCTCATCATATCTTTATCGTCTGATCCATTGGATTCTAAAATATGTACAACTGTTTACATGTCCAAAAGCATGACCATTAGGAAGTACAGAGGGAGGAGATGGTAATTTGAAAGAACACCGAGTGATAAACCAGTTTGTTTATTATGCATTATAACAATCATTTAATTGTTTCTTTTTGCTTTGCTTGATTGATTACATCAAAGGAATTGGATTCCCACTTTACATAGTATTACTTGTTGCCACACCATTTAATATCAATCATGTTGATGGGTATCTTTATTGTTGAGCAGCTTTTTTAAGTGTCCAGTGATTGACCGTATCAAATGTTTTCCTAGCATCTGAAAAACAGACTTTCTCATTAAGTATTTACCAGAGTTGGACAAAGTTATTGCTGTAAAACCCATTAATCAGTCATATGCATAGGACAAGTAGTTATGACTTACAAATTGCTGTACATTAAGGAAAATCTATTTTGTTTTATAATAATGCTGATCTTTTAGTATAAATCAGTTTTTAGTAGGCTGTTTGGTCAGAGCAGTTGATGTTGTATTTCATATGTTTCAGTTCACAAAGGAAGACCAGGAAGTAGGTCAGCATTGATTGGCATTAAAGTAGCATGATGGACAGACTAGGGTATGAAATATTCTCATATCACTCATATGAGAAAATGTGTAAGATCCATTGGACTTGATGACAAGTTGTGAATGAAGACCAGGAAGTAGGTCAGCATTGATTGGCATTAAAGTAGCATGATGGACAGACTAGGGTATGAAATATTCTCATATCACTCATATGAGAAAATGTGTAAGATCCATTGGACTTGACGACAAGTTGTGAATGAAGACCAGGAAGTAGGTCAGCATTGATTGGCATTAAAGTAGCATGATGGACAGACTAGGGTATGAAATATTCTCATGTCACTCATATGAGAAAATGTGTAAGATCCATTAGACTGACGACAAGTTGTGAATGAAGGTGCCTTAGGTCTCACTAGATGGTTTGATTTTTCTCCCCCGATTCATTTTTAAGATGGAGGGCATGTGCTTTGTGTTTATAAATTCCAACAGAAACTAAATCTGGTCTATAAGACATTAAGAAATTTTGTCAAGCATTTCAAATCCCATTCACTCTGCTAAAAATCATGTCCTCATTATCTCTGTAGCATGAATCTGACTTATTAAGGCATTATAACAGCACACTAGGAATAAAACATTGTAGAAGGGAGCTAACTCAACAATGTCATAGTTAATTTGTCACTTCTCACCCATTATATAATAACCTTCTTAAACCGTTGAAGTTTAATCAAGGTGTTTTAATTGAATTATTTTACTTTGTTATTAAGTTTCATTATATCTACAGTACATAGTTTACATACTTCCATAATAAAATGAGGATTGATTTAATTGTATGCCTTTATGTTCCTATCTACACAGACTGCAATATTTAAAACAATAAATATCATTCTGTTTAGAGAAATTAAATGTATAATGGCCTTTCAATACACCACTGATCTAATATTTGGTGCAAATCAGTAATTTTATGGCATTTTAAGTAAGAAAACTGTCAAATTAGGCAGGTGTACAACTTCAGCAGGTACAGAGTGATTTAATTAAGAGGGAAACAAATAAAACATGCAGTGCATCATCTACTGTTTTTCTTGCATCATCCTGATATGTATATTTCAGAAATTGAACATGTTTCCCATACTTGTCACAACAAAATATGCACAGTCCAATTCATTTATGAATAATACTGCATGTTGTTGGGATGTGACACATGCCTAGTTGAAAAGCCACAAGCAAAATTTGATTTTTAATGTGAAAATAATGCTAACATTATCATCAGTCTAATAGTGTCAGGCTTCTTTTCTGTTGAAGTTCTCCTTGTCTTTTTCTTATAGACCTGAAGGTCCTGGATAGCACAACAGCAGAAGTGGTACTTGTAGATGTAAGAATATCGTCTATTATATTTCCTCAGAAGTCATCTGCAGCACCAGTTGCTATGGAGATTTTACAGGCTGAGATGTATACACATCAACTTTATTTGAGTCTTAGACATTAAGGTATGATGAATGTCCTGTTTTAAATTGTATTTATGAATCCAGTGAATGATTGCTGATCAGTGTATGTATGCCGCACAACATGCACACAGCTTAAACACTTAAGTATGCACATTTTATACATTTACTGCAAAAAACTAAACTCCTTTTGAGATTTCTCAAAGACTCTTAACATTTTTTTTTACTATATAATTAATTATTTTAATACATAATTAATAGCACTGGGCACTAACATTGCAGGCATTTATAAACTATGAAACTTGATGAAGCGGATATGTGAGTAATGTAAATTTAGGTTCAAGTGGGAAGGGTCAAAGACGAAGTGTGACGGTGTCTCATAGCTGTTGCTCGATATGAAAACATCTGGACCATTGGGGGAATGCAATAAATTAAGCAAATGAACATTTTGAAATTGTTAACAAATTTGGATGGCATTTTATTCAGAATTACCCACCATTTTCAAACAGAGTCTTTATTTCATTAATCACACTTGCATGTAAGTTCTTAAAGCCTCACTGGATAGTTTGTATTTGACACCCTTCTAAATTTGAATGTAGAGTGTATGAACCTAAAAAGCATAAGCCTTGTTAGCATGGAAAGTTAATCTGGATTACATTTACTTGGAGTTAGGCATGAAAATGAATTGGTTTGTTGCTGACTGTCTTTGACAGTTAGACTTGTATAGGAGATCAAATGCATATCTTGGGCTTCAAATAAAAGGCCATCATGGTTTAGATGTTTGGTTAGGGTTTTAATTATACATAGGGCCAATATATTTTGTTTGAACTGCATTGTTGCAGGAAATATTTAAAACAGTTCCTGACTGTCAGAAATTACAACTTTGAAAGAAGTGTTTGTGGGTTGTGTTTATTCAGTGTAAAAGCTATCAAATTTAAATGTGACTGTGTTTAAAATATTGAAGGCAGTGAATGACAAATCTCAAATATGTGCATTAGTTAGATGGTTATGAAATGGAAAACTGAAAACCCACACAAAATTTTCATAGGCCACATTTTTCAATGGATAAAAATTGACATTTAATGTGCCATTACAAAACATGAAGATATATACAATCGTAAGGTGATAAAATGTTTACAAAAACAAAGAAACAAACTAAGTACATAAATAAGTTTAGATAATTATATTGTTTTTGTAATAAGAATGTTGTTAACATTCATCACTCATTATAATTTAAACTTGACAAATACATAATCAGTTGAAACTGCATTTGCCCAGTTGCTACAAGAAAGTATATATGGTTGAAATGTTGGGATGCCATTTTCAGTTTTTGTTAAATAAATGAAAGAAGCAAGTAGTATTGTTTAAATTTCAAAACAAATGAAAATAAAATATTGGATAAAATGGCATAAATAGGTATTTACACCACAATGCTGTGCTGCAGTTTATACATGCACCTATACTGTAGTTGGTAACCCAAAAGGCAGTTTATACCCTGCTTCTGATTTGAAAATGAAATGCCTGAAGGATATATGAAAAATGCACAAAACTTGACAATTTCAGTAATTAATTTATAATTTCAAACCTGATTGTCACCAGTGGTCCTAACATTGTCATCCTTGCATTTCAAGACAAACATTTCACTGCTAATAATGTGATCATGTTTACATGGGCAAATCTGTTTTGATGAATTTGCACAATAAGTTTACAATTCAGCAAACTGCTTGCTCTGCATGTTTTCAAATTTAAGGCATAATATTTCCATCACATTTCCATTTTTTTGGGCAGTGGAGGAATATTAAAATTAAAAATTTAAATACTGGATACAGTCAGTACAGTGTAACCTTTTATGTATGTGTAGTCTAAAATCTGCACCTCATCACTGTAAATGGAATTTTCATGGGAACCACATTCATTTGTCTGCGTCAAATCATTTTTCTGGATTGAACTGATTACAACTCTATGGTCTTCAGCTAAGTAACAGAAAAGAGCAAAAACCAAGAAGTTTAGTAAAATTAAACAAATAATTTATTTCCCTGGAATAAAAAGTGAATATTTAAAACGAACTTATAGTATTGTGAATTAAATCCCAAATAGTACTTAAAGTTCTATCACAAGTTCCAATGTATAGAGTATTTCGATTGAATTCTAATATTGAATGGGCTGATGTGACATTAGTCTTGGATGGGCTGATGTGACAACAGTTTTGATACATCACAATGATATAGTCAAGAATGACTTTTAATCAATTCATAATAATTCCAAAATAGTGATTTAGTCCAAAAGATCACTTTGTAATTCCAGTTAATAATTTAAATAAATGATCCTCTCAAATTATAACTGAACATGACTAAAATACTGATTCCACTATAGATTATAAGATAAGAATGAATACTTTTGATGTAAGCAACATTATTGTAAAAATCTAAGATACAATAAGATGATCAGGATGACGGTCAGATGTTCATTTCCAGAACATTCTAAGTTGTTAACAAGGTCAAGTCTTTTACTAAAATTTAGTAAAGAGCATGACAAATATCAGATGGACTCAGAATTTCCAAGGTGAAAACTAATGTCCTGAACTCAGATCCATAAACATGTTTAACAAAGATGACTTTGTCAGATATGCCCAAATTTCTATCCCCAATTATGGACAAAGGCCACTCATGCCTTAGAACCTGCTTAGTATATCTTAGTATCTTATATGGCTTGATTTGGTTTAATAGCTTTCTTGCTCAACTTGTCATAAATACAGAAGATCCTATAGGTTGGTTTGTCATCCTTCATCTGCCCATACATTAGTACAAGTTTGTTACCAACACTCCTCCTAAACTACCAGGAGGATTGCTATAAAAATTTGCACGCACATTTATTCCATGGTCTGGTTGGTCCTAAATGAAAATGGTGCCAGTTGGAAATATTGAAATTCCTCTAACATTACTGGTCATGAATGGAAAGAATTCTTATGTCTTATTTGGTCCTAAATGGAAATAAATTTGATATCCACTATAGCCATCATGGTAGCCATTCGGCCAGTAGTGGGAATTTCAGGCACAGCTGGTTCTGCTGTAGCTTTGATATATATTGGTTCACACATGCATTATTTAAAAAGCTCTTCACACTCAAGCTTCATTTGGTATTAAACATATCAAATATCAACATGACTGCATATTCAGTGTGAAAGCAGTCGATGCTCAAAAACAGCATAAATGAGTGTTTATGCTGGAAATGTACTGCAGTATTGCAGCATAAGTACAGTATTTTACCAACATAAGTACATTATTTTACTAGCATAAGTACTTTATTTTACCAGCATAAGTAACAGTATTTGACCAGCATAAGTACAGTATTTGACCATCATAAGTACAGTATCTTACCAGCATAAGTACAGTGTCTTACTAGCATAAGTACCTTTTTTTGCTAGCATAAGTACAGTATTTTACTAGCATAAGTAAAGTATCTTACTATCATAAGTACAGTATTTGACCAGCAAAAGTACAGTATTTGACCAGCATAAGTACAGAATTTGACCAGCATAAGTACAGTATTTTACCAGCATAGGTACATTATTTTACCACCATAACTTCATTATTTTATCAGCATAACTACATTATCTGACCAGCATAAGTACATTATTTGACCAACATAAGTACAGTATTTGACCAGCATAAGTACATTATTTGACCAACATAAGTACAGTATTTGACCAGCATAAGTACATTATTTGACCAACATAAGTACATTATCCTACCAGCATAAGTACAGTATCTTACCAGCATTAGTACAGTATTTTACTGGCATAAGTACAGTATTTTACTAGCATGAGTATAGTATTTGACCAACATAAGTACAGTATTTGACCAGCATAAGTACTTTATTTTACCAGCATAAGTACAGTATTTGACCAGCATAAGTACAGTATTTGACCAGCATAAATACAGTATTTGACCAGCATAAGTACTTTATTTTACCAGCATAAGTACAGTATTTAACCAGTATAAGTACAATATTTGACCAGCATAAGTACCTTATTTTACCAGCATAAGTACAGTATTTGACCAGCATAGGTAGAGTATTTGACCGACATAATTACAGTATTTTACCAGCATAAATACATTATTTTACCAGTATAAATACATTATTTTACCAGCATAAGTACTTTATTTTACCAGCATAAGTACAGTATCTTACCAGCATTAGTAGAGTATTTGACCATCATAAGTACAGTATTTGACCAGCATAAGTACAGTATTTTACCAGCATAAGTACAATGTTTTACCTGCATAAGTACAGTATTTGACCAGCATAAGTACAGTATTTGACTGACATAAGTACAGTATTTGACCAGCATAAGTACATTTTTTACCAACATAGTGCATTATTTTACCAGCATAACTACATTATTTTACCAGCATAAGTACATTATTTTACCAGCATAACTACATTATTTTACCAGCATAAGTACATTATTTTACCAGCATAAGTACATTATTTTACCAGCATAACTACATTATTTTACCAGCATAAGTACATTATTTGACCAGCATAAGTACAGTATTTGACTGACATAAGTACAGTATTTGACCAGCATAAGTACATTTTTTACCAACATAGTGCATTATTTTACCAGCATAAGTACATTATTTGACCAGCATAAGTACAGTATTTGACCAGCACAAGTACAATGTTTTACCAGCATAAGTACAGTATTTTACCAGGAGAGGTACAAGACATATTGCATCTACACTACATGGTACAGTTCTCCAAGGGATCAGTTAAAACGTTAATTCAGGTTTATTACTTTGAGTAACATAATCAAGTTATTTTATAACCTTTACATACAATAATATTTAGATAGTTTATGTGATAAAAACATAGCAGGCTGGCATCTCTATATAAAGCATCAAGGCTAATATCATAACAATCAGAAGAGGAAAGGTCAACCTAGAAATTAAAAACACTGTCTGTTGGAGACCAAATTAATTGAGGAAAGCCAAGCCATCTATGTACAGTTCAAATGACAATTCCACAACAGTCAGCCTGATAACACTCCATCTGAGATCAATATGTACCAATCAGTATAAAGTTCCCAAAACAAATAAGTAATTATTCAGAGGCAGTTTCCAACACTAAGGAACTTTGAATGGGATTAATTCAAAATAATACCCATCTGTATGGTACTAATGGCACACTGTATAAGTTTTGACTGTATGAAATACTACCCATCTGTATGGTACTAATGGCACACTGTATGAGCTTTGACGGTATGAAATACTACTCATCTGTGTGGTACTGATGGCATACTGTATGAGTTTCGACTGTTTGGGGGAGAGAAGTCAGCAAGGACACACACATATCACCCTCTTTAACTCAAATAATAATAACAAATAATATTAATAATATTAATAACAATAATAGTGTTATGATTATATATATATATATATATATATATATATATATATATATATATATATATATATATATATATATATATATAATTGTTATTAGAATTATTATTATACATATTATAAATACCTCTTAATTTTAAGTATGATTTATAGTCTTCTGTAGAGTGCACATAACAGTTTTGGAATTAGATTTCATTACCTCCATATGGAATTAGATGGGAAACATACGTGTATATGAAGTTTGCTTGTGTAAATGGAGTTAGAGCTAGAGGGGGAAACACTTGTATATATGTAGTTAGAGGGGAAATGTGTATATGGAGTTAGAGCTAGTGGGGAAACACTTGTGTATATTTTGTTAGAGGGGACAAACTTGTGTAATGGAGTTGGAGGGGAAACACATGTGCATATGGAGTTAGAGGGGAAACACCTGTGTATATGGAGTTAGAGGGGAAACCCTTCCATATAGGAAGTTAGAGCTAGAGTGGAAATATTTGTGTATATGGAGATAGAGGGGAAACATTTGTATATAGGGAGTTGGATTGGAAACACGCAAGTATCGGGGGTTAAGAGCTAGAGGGAAAATACTCATGTATACGGAGTTAGAGGGAAACACTTGTATTTATATGGAGCTCAAGCGGAAACACTTGTATATATGGAGCTCAAGCGGAAACACTTGTATATATGGAGCTCAAGCGGAAACACTTGTATATATGGAGCTCAAGCGGAAACATTTGCATAGAGGGAGTTAGAGCTACAGTGGAAACATTTGTGTATATGGAGATAGAGGGGAAACATTTGTATATAGGGAGTTAGAGCTAGAATGGAATCACTTGTGTATCTGGAGTTAGAGGGGAAACATTTCTCTATATATTTATACTGGATAGAGGTGTGTTGTGATAACAAACAAAAACCTGTGGATAATGCTACCTGTCTGCATACTTCCATTTTGTATTCAAATGCAGTACAGTATTTTACATGTACACTGGACTTCATTTAAAAATAAGTTATTTTCTTCATATCTATTTCCAGTTTCAATTGAGCTTCATCTCAAAGGTCATGAAGATGGAATCTACTTTGCTTTTGATTGTTGTGCAAGTAGTGACAGGTAATGATATTTTCTATACACTTTATGTGCAACTTGAATGAATTTATCACAAAATATAGCAGTAACATTGGGGCTTTCTAGGATACATTTTTAGCAGTTCCAAAGATGCTGTCAAATATTTGCTTTGAGGATGGTTGCGGTAGAGGAGAGTTATGGTAGATGTGTGGGAACAAGGGTGCTGATATTTAAGTTTTAAGTCAAGACTCATATGTTTAAGAAATCAGTACATAATTTAGAATAGTTTTATTATTTTTATGTAGGCTTTTGTCCACTCTAAGTAAATAGAAAACAAAATAATCTTCTGATAACTTCTAAGTAAAAGAGGTGAAGAATCATATAAAATAATACTTACCCTATCAAGTTACTTTAACACATTAATCCCTTAGCGACGACTTAACAGGGAAGGAAGTAGTAGCTTACTGCCGAGCTCTGTAATGTCATGGTCATGCATGATACACTAAAATGGGTGATATTATACAAAGGTAGACAGATGTAGCTCTACAATGATACCAAATAATCTGGAATATCTAGTTGCACTACAAAAGACATATAAAAAAAACTAATTTTTTGCACCCAACTTTTTATTTACCCAAAATTCGCCTGTGGTCAAAATCCGATTTTGTGTCTGGATTTTAGACTTTTTGGTCTCATAGCTAAGGCAAACCAGTATGTACTGCAGAAAGACAGATAAGCCTTTGCAAAAAGTAGGATAAGATGGGCATTTGGAATAAAGAGTGTTCTCCATACAAAAATAATGGCTCTGATTAGCCCCCCCAAAAAAGAAAAAAAAGAACTCCAATTTTTACCCTTCTGCTCATTCTTGAGTCAAATAGCCAATGAAAAATGATGTTTTTAACACAGCTAGGCATTATGTTATTGAAAGATGACCGGGGATTTGGTGTTTTCGGGTCTATTCAGAAATAGCTTTCAAAATGTGTTTCCTTCTCGATTTTCAGGCGAAAATGACAAAAAGCTCCAGGGGTTGATGTGTTAAAAAAATGTAAGAAAATATTGAAAACTGGTAAAAAAATATTTCACTATTCCTTAGGTTACTGACACATATTGCAAATAACATGTTTAAAACTACATTACTGACCTGATGAGAAAATTTGAATTTCAATCATTAAAACATTAACAAACCATGTCATCAATATTGTTGTTGTTGTTGTTCTAGGGTTTAACGCCATTTTTCAGCACAAGATAGGCTATACATGGCGGCCAGTATAACTGGTGGAGGAAGAACCCTGTTATGTTTATATGGGCTTTTGTCCACTCTAAGTAAATAGAAAACAAAATAATCTTCTAATAACTTCTAAGTACAAGAGGTGAAGAATCAATATAAATGATGCTAACCCTATCAAGTTACTTTAATCTTCAGTGGTCATGAATAATCATTAGTTATTTGTCTTGTTATTCTTTCAGTTCAAAATTCATCAAAGTGAGTCATTTTGAGCGTAGGTTTTCTGTCTGTACAAACGAAAAACTATTAAACAAGACTGTTGACAGTTATGTAATTGAAGAATGTGGTACATATAGATGCAAATAAAGGTACTGATATATGTACTGTGGTGAAATTGCGGTGAACAAAACTTTCAGAACAATAAGCATTACTAAATGAATCTGACATATCTCTCCCAACATTTTGGACTTGCCCATGCACAAGTACCTTGCAACCTTTAGCTTGTCTGGGCTAGTTTTGAGCTTTATCCCAAAATTTGGGCAATCAGATTTGTAAAGCCCTGATATGGGGTAATGTTCAACAAATAATATACATAATGATAAACAGAAAGTAAATGTAGATGTGCACAAAATGTATATTTATTTTGTATTTGAAGCTCTGGAAAATATGCACAAGAAAACATAATATATCCTCTAGAAAGCAAGAGAAACCAAGAAAGTTTATAATACTCACATCTTACATTCAGATAGCATTAGCACTTAATGACCATGAATTTGAAAGAACCACAAAGTTTATACTAGATTTGACTGAAACTAAATATAAAATCTTGTTTTGACTTTTTTGTCACCATCTTGACCAGCATTTATGTATAACAAGAGTGACAGCAAAAACTTACTTTTTAGGGATGTTAAAGTACTGTTAATTCAACTTGATGATAGAAGCGATAAATGACTAGAATTACTTATTCGAATATACCAAGTAAATAATAATTTGTTTCAGATACATGATTTGACAAACTTAGAACATGCAAAATTAAAAGCAAACAACATAGCCAAGTCAATATTCCCACCCACCCAAGAAGTATACAAACACTGAGCATTTCAAATGTTTTGCCATAGGATCTATAATGAACATAATGCAAGTAGGTAAAATCAATGATGACGTTGAATGTTGGACATTTACATACCAAATCTTAGCAGGAAAGAAATCCAAGATGTATCTTTGACTATGTATTGAATATTAACTTTTCACATAGTTAAATTCAACCAGAAAGAGGAAATTCATAGTCTAGATTTGCCAGAATGGAAAAAGAACAAAACAGCTTTTATCAATGTAAAAAATTAAAAGCAAAAAGTGTAGGCAATGACCTTTATTTGAGCTAAGCTGGTTACAGTTTTCTGAAGGGCACTCAGAAGGATGGCCTTTTGTCTGTCATTCATCTGTTCAAACAAGATAGTTATTTCCACTGCTAAACTTATGACTGATTGCCAGAAAATGTTAGTCAGACATAGGCATCCCATAGTATAGAGGGATCTTAACAAAAATGTTAGACATAGGCATCCCATAGTATAGAGGGATCTTAACAAAAATGTTAGTCAGTCATAGGCATCCCATAGTATAGATGGACCTTAATGAAAATGTTAGTCAGACATAGGCATCCCATAGTATAGAGGGACCTTAATGAAAATGTTAGTCAGACATAGGCATCCCATAGTATAGATGGACCTTAATGAAAATGTTAGTCAGACATAGACATCCCATAGTATAGAGGGACCTTAATGAAAATGTTAGTCAGACATAGGCATCCCATAGTATAGAGGGACCTTAATGAAAATGTTAGTCAGACATAGGCATCCCATAGTATAGAGGGACCTTAATGAAAATGTTAGTCAGACATAGGCATCCCATAGTATAGAGGGACCTTAATGAAAATGTTAGTCAGACATAGGCATCCCATAGTATAGAGGGACCTTAATGAAAATGTTAGTCAGACATAGGCATCCCATAGTATAGAGGGACCTTAATGAAAATGTTAGTCAGACATAGGCATCCCATAGTATAGAGGGACCTTAATGAAAATATTAGTCAGACATAGGCATCCCATAGTATAGAGGGACCTTAATGAAAATGTTAGTCAGACATAGGCATCCCATAGTACAGAGGGACCTTAATGAAAATGTTAGTCAGACATAGACATCCCATAGTATAGAGTGACCTTAATAAAAATATTAGTCAGACATAGGCATCACATGGTATAGAGGGACCTTAATAAAAATATTAGTCAGACATAGGCATCACATATATAGAGGGACCTTAATAAAAATATTAGTCAGACATAGACATCCCATAGTATAAAGGGACCTTAATAAAAATGCCATTATTCTTATGTTCTTGCCATGGTGATCATCATGAAAAACTTATTATGGCTACTGCACCCATCATGGCAACATCGGGTTTTCATGAAAAGAGTTCTGGTTGGTCCTAAATGAAACTAGTTCTGATCTGAGGCCCAATGAGGTTACCATTCAGCAGTTGTGTCAATCTTGATTCACTACTTATCCTTAATGGAGACAAAACAGTAAATTGAAAATCTTTTTATTGCAATTCTTCTTGAATGGATGGTTTTATCAGCATACGGTTTTCTTTATGCAGACAGTAGTTGGTCCTAAATCAAATTAGTGTCAACCTGAAATTTAATATTAATATGGGGTTTTCACCTGGAGACGTCTTATATCTTGTTTGCTTGGTCTTCAGTAAAAGATTTGTTGAGCTGTGGTCTAATATGACCACCATATTTTCTGTTAAATCTTTGTACTCACCATAGATAGAAAGTCATATCAACATTGGATTTTCAACAGAAAGCTAATTTTGATGTTTAGTTGGTTGGAAATTAAAATGGTGCTGATCAAATTTCAAATATGGCTGGCATGAAAGCTATCATGACATTGTAACTATTGCTTCTCAATTTGAATAAAAGGTCCTGCTGACATGGGGGTTTCACAAGTAGACTTATTGTCTTGTTGGTCATGAATTAAAATGATGTCAATCTAAGATCAAGATTTCAAAATCTTTTTATTACTTTTCCTCTCAAATCGATGGTTATATCAGCAATAGTTTTTTAACCATTGCTGTGACTTTTAGTTGGTTTTAAGTGGAAATGGTAAATCTCATTACTCCAGAATGGTTGGTCATATAAATATGGGGGTTTTCACTAGAAAGTTTCCAATAATGACCATAGTTTGAGCTAAATGAAAATAGTTTCACTGTTACATCCAGTGTGACCACCACAGTAACTAATTTCAAAATGTTATAGTTGAAGAATATCAAAAATGGTTTCAACACTCAGCAGTTAAAAAGAAGAAATGGTCTTGAATTTTCTTTGAAATTCTTTTAAAAGTAGAGCATCAGTCCCCTTCAAGGGACTCTAGTTTATTACAGCCATCATGTGACCTACTATTTCCAAAACTAATGACATATTTGGAAGTCTATAGCTTATGTTTACCATGAAAGTACATTTGGAAAGGCATTCGTATTTGTGTTTTCAAAAACACTGAATTAAAATTGTTAGTTTCTTTATCAGATTGCTGTCAATGAACATTCTGGGAATTGGAATGAAGATGCATGTAAGCTGTAAAAATATACTGTCAATATTATCAGTATTCATATTTAAAAATAACAAATCCTTTATAATATAAGTGTCACATAATATTCTTTTGGTATAAATATCTTCTCAGTTATTGATGCATTGCAATATATTTGTAGTTACAGGTATACTTCTCATCAGCCCATCTTTGCCAGAAGTTAACACAAGAGCCACACTATCATGCTATTCGGTTGAAACAAGCAGGAGTTGGTACCATAAGGGACTTTACAAGGCAACTTGCAACTACCAGAGATGTCTTCCGAATGCAGACCCTCAGAATGGTTATACATTCACTGCTGATAACGACAAAGCAGAAGTGACAATATCATCCCTGAATAGAACAAGAGATGAAGGTTTATGGACATGTTCAGCAGGGGTGAGCCAAAACATCACCCTTGAGGTTTATTGTAAGTAATTCTGTTGTATGCAGTTTTCTGAAGAAACTTGCAAATTTGTAGTTGTCATATCTCACTGATGCTGAGTATTTTTATAGAGCACGTACATTGTTATCTTCATGTGTTTTAAAGACAAGGCAATGATAATTTAAAATGGCTTCCTCATTCATGCTTATGGATTGAATTTGTAATCCAGCTCCTCTTGCTCTTTTCAAGGGAATCCTTATTTCAGTGTGGATAACAGTATAATAATTTGGATATAACTCTGGGGTTGGGGGTTGGGACAGTATTTCATCCAGATTGTTTCAGGACAATTTTTCTTTCAACGGTTTATACTACTTTAGATACTAACACACTGATATGATATATCCTGTTTTAAGTAACATTGTCATGATTGTTTTAATTACACCATTCAATAAAATAATTAAATATGTGCATACATTGTTCTTTCCCAGATTTGTGTTATGGACTTTAATCCATCCTTTTAACTAAATTATCAATGACTTGATATTGGCTGACAAAATGTGGCATGGATACAGCTGTTTACACTTTAAAAATTATATCTGGATTAGTTGCTCAGCTCCCCAAGATCAAAAGACATCTTTTGTGAGAAGCCTGAAATGAATAGAATATCAGAAGAAGTATGTGGTTGTTTGCTGTGACCCATGAACTGAAACTTCACCTGCCTTTACAGACATGTTTTGAATATTGAATGACCCCTCACACTATTGAAACGGGGTGTAACTTATATCTATTGTCAAAGACAATATTTTTTAAATTGAGAGATATGTTTAATTCACAGGCAAATGGATGAAGATATTGAACTATAGCTGTCACACTGGCACAAAGGGCGACTTCCATTTTTGTTCTAATAACACAGTTACTTTTCCCAACCATCCAGCATATGACTCGTTTTAACTGTATACCCTATCGATAAAAGTTGCTCACTTTTGAATTTGAAATAGACACCTTTGAGTTTCACTGTTAGAGTGACTGGAGTATGGAGTACAAGCAAGAAAAGAAATGTATACACATCAAATCACATTGATATTCCTTTACTTAAACAATATCTTCTGCATGAAGCAACAATTAAGTCTGCATAGAATGAGTGGTCATGGTAGATACGCACCAGGAACTGATTAAGACAGGGAGAAACCATTGTTTGGTTAGTAAAGACATGGCCACTGATTACAGAAGGCAACTGACCATTACAGGCTGAAGGTGAGTGACCATGACACACATACAGAAGTTGAGTGACTATTACATACTTACAGAGGGTGAGTGACCATACATACACACAGAAGGCAAGTGACCATTACATATGGGACATGTATATAGAAAATTTGCCAGAGAGGATATTATGTTAGCTATTATGAACAGGTGACTGCTGAGTAAAGGTGAGCATTAAAACAGGTTTGACTGTAGTGCAGTGGCCATTACAATTAAATGTATACTGGCATTTCATGTAAGTGCTTTTAAATATATTGGATTTGTTAGTTTTTATTTAGCCCCTCCACTCCCCTTCCAGCTCCATCCCATCTCCTAACTGAAGGTCACCGTAGCAGTCACTTTGGCATCCATTTAAGGTTTTTTGATAATGTATGTCTATCCACACCCTAGATTAGGATTTATGTCGTTCCAAGCCAATAAAAATGTAAGTTCTATACAAAGGTGTGTCTTTGATTGACAGAATGGGAACTTCTGGTGGTACAGACTATAACTGTATTAAACAAGTAATCTGCCTGTAATGCCGCAGGATTTGCGTGTGAATTTAGTTTTTGTTAAAGAATAATGATTATAACAGAATTCAGTATTGTAATGCTTAATTCATTTTAAAAAAAATAGTAATTACTACTACTACTTGTTGAATGAAGTGCATGAGATCGTGACATGTAGGTCTAAATAATAAATTATAGTAGACATAGGTATGTATGATACATAAAACATGTTAAATAAATATACTGTAATTACTTTTAACTTGTTATATGATGTGCATTACTATTCTTTTGGTTTTACACAGGGACAATAACCATTGACTGAATAAGTTAACAGATAAATTGTAAATAAAGTGTTATTGTCTATAGTAGTCATAGACAATAAGTTACCAGATAAAGTGTAAATAAAGTCTTATTGTCTATACTAGTCATAGACAATAAGTTACCAGATAAAGTGTAAATAAAGTCTTATTGTCTATACTAGTCAGAGACAATAAGTTACCAAATAAAGTGTAAATAAAGTGTTATTGTCTATACTAGTCATAGACAATAAGTTGCCAGATAAAGTGTAAGTAAAGTGTTATTGTCTATAGTAGTCATAGACAATAAGTTACCAGATAAAGTGTAAATAAAGTCTTATTGTCTATAGTAGTCATAGACAATAAGTTACCAGATAAAGTGTAAATAAAGTCTTATTGTCTATACTAGTCATAGACAATAAGTTATCAGATAAAGTGTAAATAAAGTCTTATTGTCTATATGAGTCATAGACAATAAGTTACCAAATAAAGTGTAAATAAAGTGTTATTGTCTATACTAGTCATAGACAATAAGTTACCAGATAAAGTGTAAGTAAAGTGTTATTGTCTATACTAGTCATAGACAATAAGAGCTTATGTTATTGGCCTGTCCTCCATCATCCATCTTTTGTCTGTCATCTCTTTGTTGGCACACATTTGTTAACACTACTCATCCTTAACTACTTGGATGACTGCCATACGATTTGTCTGGTCCTAAATGAAAATGGTATTGCTGGGAGATCCAGCATGGCCACCATGACAGCCGTCTTGAAAATCTCAGCATTGTTAGTCCTCTTAACATGAGATTTTTGATAAAAGACCTCTTTAGATATCTTGTTGTTCCCAAATAAAAATGATGCATACCTGGCATCCATTATATTTACCACAGCAACCATCTTAAAAATCTGATCACTACTTTTCCTGAAATGAAGTGAACCATTTGATTGGAACTCAAATACAATCAAACATTTGAACCTGAATACCTTTTGCATATGTTCAGTTATAAAATTAATATTTATTTTAGTTTAATTATGTTAAGTGCAAGTAAAGTCAATATTATCACTTCTTTTATTTATATTTTTTTAAATCCATTTTCTTCGAATATAATGACAGCTATGAGAGATCATGTCCTTAATTAGAATAAATCCATTTTGTGAAACATTTAGGGTGTTTGAAAATGTTTTATGCAAAAACACCAACCAAACTGGAGACTATCCAGTTTGGAGAGGCACATGGGGACACATTATAAAATGGGCAGTTCATCGTGCAATAAGTGATGGTCAAGGTTTTATCACAGAGTTGACTTGAGGCCAGTGAAGAAGCAATGGTCTGTAATCTCTTCTACACTTTGTTCCTTGGTTTTTGCATCCAGTTTCAGGGTTCATTCCTCCACTTGACTCCTCATACCTCCTGCACTGGATTTGGGTGCTTTCAGATGGGAACCCATATCTCCAATATGTTTCTTGAAGTTCTTAAACTCAATCATTGCATGCTATCTTCCTTGCTGAACATTTTGCGGACATCTTTCTTTCTGTACACTTTACAGAGACTATTGGATGATGTCACCAATACATCAGGACTATTGGATGATGTCACCAATACATCAGGACTATTGGATGATGTCACCAATACATCAAGACACATGCTATTGATTTAAATATTACTTTCTGTGGATTTTCCTCATATCCATATGGATTTTGCCTTGGGTTTATCAAAGGTCTTGCTGAATGATACCTAGATGCAGAGACATTATTTAGTGACCTTATTCCTTCAGTAGCCTCTAACAATATGTAGGATCAGCAACATTAGTCCCTGGACAGTCCTTGGCCATGTGGGGCCACCAAAAGGACTGTCAAATTCAATTAAGAACTTCCTTTTATCACTCTTCATCAAGATAGGGTTGCTGACAAGATCAGAACAGGAAACCCTAACCCTAACCCTAACCCAGATACCTCCCTTTGTGTTGAAGGGTGATTTGTTTTCAGCAATATTCACCAACACGGTTGGGTAATTTTTTGACTATCATAATTGGGTGGACTATATTTTACATTTTTGACTACCACAATTAGGACCCATGTCTGCTTGCATTCTAACCCTAACCCTAACACAAAAACCTAACCTAACCCTCTTACAAGGCAATTCATCATCACCTCATCATTATTATTTGCACCAAAGTGATGGCATTTATACATTTGGCCCAATTATCTTTTCCCAAAAGGTTGAGAAGCCATCCTCCAGTCAGTATTAGAACACTTTACTAAATACCATGCATGGTAATGAGGTTGGCATGTTTCCACCCTGGAGGACTATTTCTGGTTTGAGTTTGATCAAACGTGGAACATGTGTTTTTATCTTTCTTACGCACTAGTGACATGATCTTGCATCTGAACTGCAGAGATTTTTACACTTCTCAATTTACCTGATAAAATTTTGATCAGTATTGGAAGATGGGCATATTATTTCATGATCGCAAACATACTTGATAATGAGTGAAATCCACACATACTGCTATTAATAAGGTTGAAACCATAATTCAGATCCAACTTGATCAAGCTTTTAATACACAATCAAGGTCTTGGATGATCTTGATAATAAGTTAATGAGATGATCTTGTATCTCATGGACTGAGATTGTCAACACTACACATGATATTTGCTTAAAGTCATTTACAGAAAAATCAGTTATTACATGGATCCAGTAATAATCTATTTATGCAGTTGAATCCACCTCCTTTCAGAATGTAATTTAGTAATGTCAATAGAGATATATTGTTTTCAAGAGAGAGAGAGAGAGAGAGAGAGAGAGAGGGAGGGAGAGAGATAATAAAAGGTCTCAACTAACTGAGCCTCGCTCTTTAAATAAAGATATTATTAATCAAGTAATCATATATTTTACTGACTTAGATTATTACCAATCTGGAGACTGAATTAGATTCCATTTTATTCAGACTTGATAACTGAACTTATATCATCACAGCCAGCATTTAATGTACTGGTAATTGATCTGACTCACTTAACTTGTCACTTCTCTGGAGACCATTTTTTTTTCATTTGATTTTGATAAACTTGGTGAATTAGACTGTGAAATAGAGCTATGTGTAATAATAATTTTTACCTTTGGAAACAATTTGTTACAGTCAGTAGGGAAATATATATAATCTTTGTGAGATTATAAAGGTTTTGAGATAGTTTACATAAATTATGGGGGACCCTGAGTGGCTGAGTGGTCTAAAGTGCTCTCCGTTATGGATCACTGTTATCTCACCTCTGTCTGCATGGGTTCAAGTCTTGGATTCGGCCAATGTGGGTATGTAAGAAAGCTTGCCAGTAGCTTCTCGTGGGTCAGTGGTTCTTTTGGGGTTTTTCCCAGGTTCTTTCTCCCCCATTAATACTGACCACCATGTATAGCCTATCATGTGCTGAAAAATGGCGTTAAACCCTATAACAACATCAATAACCAGAAACCATGTATAGCCTATCATGTGCTGAAAAATGGTGTTAAACCCTACAACAACAACAACATTACATAAATTATGTTCTTTCAGTGCTCCAGAAACTTGCATCATAAGCTAGGTGAACAACATCAGGGCCAGTTGTTTAATTCCTTCTGTCGAACACAATTGTCACACATGACATTGTCATGGTGAAATGTGGGATGTATATTTGAATGTTCTGTTTTGAAAATAAATGACTTTTGAATTGAATTTAGGAAAATAAGTATTGCAACTATATATATATATATATATATATATATAGTTATATATAGTTATGTTGGTTTGTCAGCACTAGAACGTGGATGACAATTGTGTTCTCCCAGTTTTGTGGTACTAAGTTGGTCTTAGTATCCATTTTTGGTGTCTGGGTTGAATCTTGTTTCTGTGGAATATATCAGGCCATAGCATTTATGTATCAGTAACATTAAACTTCTGCTAACCAGTTGTTTGTTTTTTTCTATTCAATACAGCATTTCCAAGTGGCTTATCCTTTACTCAAGGAGGAGCAACAGAAGTAGACCTTAGTGAATCTCAAACTATCCTGCAATGCCTTACAGATGGATGCACATATCCTGCCCCGACTATCAAGTGGTACTTCCAGGTAACTGATGCTTCAAAGTTCATTATTGCTTTCACCAGAATTTCAGATGAGCACAGTGATTGTCTCCAAATTTGACATGCTTCTTTATCCAGTCTTCCACAATAAGGGCAGCACATGTCCAAAAGTTACTTTTTTATACCTTCTGCATTTCAATAATTTGCTATTCTTAACTAATTAAAAAGATTTTTGTATAAAGCTTGACATATTTGGACCATTTTTTAAAGGGGACATTCAGGTGTCAGGATCCTTGAGCTACTTGGGATACCGCAGTTTGCAATTGACTTTGCCATATTGAAAAAATTTTGAAACAGGAGAGGGGGATATTTCACATGACCCCCCCATAAAACTAGCACCATTCATGAGCCTATAGAAGATGACTGGGAATTTAAAATTTGAATCAAAGAAACAAGCATATCTATTTTCTTTAAGCATTTAATACAATTACAAACAAAAAAATAGAATTTGGTAGAATTAAGATATCAGATTTCAACATGTATATTCTGTCCTTTACCAAGACAGGTAGTACCTATTCTCAGAATGACACCATCTGTGGTCTTGACATGTGTAAAACGTGTAAAACACATGCAGGCAACCATCCAAACTGAGACTGAAGCAGACAAATGCAAATGACAAGTCAGAAAGTATGACAAATAGGAAACCCAACACAGTCTCAAGGTAGGACTGTAAAGCTCTGACTCAGAAAGTAGGACTGATTTTATATATATATATATAAAGATAATAAGGTCCACCAGGGGCAGTTTTTATGACTGTAAAATGCATTTTGCAAAATAATAAATACCAGCACATATTAACACTCTTATGTCATGATCCTACTTTGCACATATGACACCTGATGGTCATGCTAAATTTATATTTTTTCCATTTTAAAATAGAATTCCACTTTTCTCCCGATGAGAAAATTCACTTTTACAGGATATTCTTTTTTTAATCATCCCCTATCAGGTTGTTAAGAATGTTCATCCTGTCCCATTCTGCAATAATGCTTGTAAAGTGTTTGCTGTGTATATTCTTTAACACACGGTCATTGTAAAGAGTATTATGATTGATCAAAAATTCCTCCTCATCCATTACTTCTTACTCAATTTTATGCTTAATACAACCTGACTTGCTACCCTGTTGTATGGTTAATACAACCTGACTTGCTACCCTGTTGTATGGTTAATACAACCTGACTTGCTACCCTGTTGTATGGTTAATACAACCTGACTTGTTACCCTATTGTATGCTTAATATAACCTGACTTGGTACCTGTTTTATCATAAATATGATGCCACTTGTTATCTTGTTATATTATTCATCTGATGTCACTTGTTATCCTGTTATATTATTCATCTGATGTCACTTGTTATTCTGTTATATTATTCATCTGATGTCACTTGTTAGCTTAGAGCTATTAACTCTGAAAGATATTAGGCTTAAAATGACATGATTGAAAAATCTCTGTAATTTAAATATTAGAATAAAAGGTTATCATATGATAATCATGTGAAAGAGAACAATATAGACAATGAAACATATATAGATTCTTTGGAAATTTTTCACAATTTATAACCTGCCTTAATTGACAGCAAAGGTTTCTATTGGGGAACACTAATAGCATCTTAATAATTATACTATGCTAATGATATTCATATTTCTATTCATGTATGGTATAAAATGTGCAAGCTTGTTGCATTTTTAAATTTCCATTCTGACATTGTTTTATGGACAGGTGATACCTTTCTTTGTAATGACCTCTACCTGGCAACAGAGATTCAGCCAAAGATAGTACAAACAAGTCATGCCAACCCATACATTTATTTTTGTTTTGGATTGCTGTGTAAAAGATATCATTTTTTTCTTCTGTTCCAAAACTTAAACATACCAGATTGTAAGTATATTATAGAATGGGGGGTGGCATATAATTATGTGTACATCCATAAAATAATTGATAAATGTTGTATACAGATTTGTAGGCTATTACATTTTCTACTAGTGGTTCCATTTTATTCCTTTATGATACTAAACTGTATTCTGATTCTTGCTATTTACAGGATTTTGCAACACACACTCTCTACAAAGATACAGGGACACAGGTAACAGGTGGAAACTGTACTTCACCAGAGGAGTTATACACCAGCAGTCTTGTTCTACCACTTTATACCATTTGGCAGGGTAACATAGACAAGAATGTCACACTCTCCTGTGGTATAGAATATTCAGATGTTTCCAGAAATGTATATTCTCAACAGTCAAGGCAAATAAGATATGCAGGTAAAATGACTCCTGCATTGATTTTTTTTAAACCCTGTCCTGTTTCAGAGTAATAATTTTTACTGTCAATTTGTCCATGGAGGCACATTGGCTCAGTGATTTGTATGTTGGATCAAAAGGGTGTGGGTTTGGATCCTGCCATCAGACCAAACTGGGTCATGGATCAGCTTTTGTCGTTGTTAGGCAAGGCACTTTACTCAGATTGCACTAAATAATCTACTTATGTTTCTCTGCCATAAAGCACTAAACCAAACCATTTGTCCATGTACATGTCCATCCATCTGTCCAAAAGTCACTTCTTTTGAATGCTAACACTTTTTTCAATCAGCATAAGCATGGAAGCTGTGTTTGAAAATTAGCTGCAGCTTCTTTAGTTTGTATAGCATCAGACTTAATCAATAACTGGTTTGTGAGACTGAGAAAAAACTAAAACTGAAAAATGTAAACTATTTAAAATTCTGGAACAATATAAAGAAAGTAGGACTTGCAAAAGACAAGATAAAACAATAAAATGGGCACAGCATCCGTAGAATTATACAGGTTATAGAGTAACAACTTCTCATGATTTTATCAGGTTTTGGTATAAAAATATGCAAGATACAAAATTATTGAATTAACTCGAAATAGAGTGGTGCATGACTCTTTAATAAGAATTACTTGTATCTTTGGTGTTTTAGTTTCTGCTTTACCAGAAACTATAGGGGCCTCGAGTGGCCGAGTGGTCTAAAGTGCTCTTTGTTACAGATTTCTGCCATCTCACCTCTGTCTGCATGGGTTTCAGTCTTGGATTCAGCCAATGTGGGTATGTAAGAAAGCTTGCCAGTAGCTTCTCGTGGGTCGGTGATTCTTTCTGGGGTTTTCCCGGGTTCTTCCTCCACCATTAATACTGGCCGCCATGTATAGCCTATCGTGTGCTGAAAAATGGCGTTAAACCCTATAACAACATCAATAACCAGAAACTATTTGCAAAATACAAGATATTTTACGATGGAGTTTTATATACAGTTGAAGCTATATATTTTATATTATATTATATTATATTATAAATATATATATATATATATATATATATATATATAGAGAGAGAGAGAGAGAGAGAGAGAGAGATTTCTCTAGAGAAAAAAATAGAAAAAACAAAAATACTTTGTAAAATATAGTTCTTCTCATAAATATGTCTGTTTGAAACAATTAAATTCCAAATGTTGAAAAGTTTTATTTATAGCAACATTTTCTTATAAGACATTTTGTCATTTTTTTTGTACTGTAGTGGTGACCCAGAAATACATTGTGATGGTGCATTTGAACTACCAGTCGTAAATCTCTTTCATTTAATATAAACTTACACACTCACCCCATAATGTAATATTTTTGTTAAGAATAAAATATGAGAAACAGAACGACACAAAATTAGTACAAAGACAAAACTAACCATATTACACAGAATGAAAGGATGTTTATTCACACTGTAAATACATGTTGCAGTGCATGGTGTATAATAAGTAAGAATTACATATCACACAGCAAATAATCTTTCAAATTGCACTGGATCAAGTTGGTCAGGAAAAATTGTATATGAAATACAAACTAACAAACAAGTCAGTAAAATTAGTGTGAACCAGTCTGGACACAAAACTGTTGTGAACCAGTCCAGGCAATTTCAGAATCTGCTGATTCCTTTTCAAAGACTAGACAAAAGTAAATCATAATTACTAATTCTACTTAATGCTTGCATGTGGATATTAACAAAATCAAAACAAGAAAAAAATAAAATATGACCTGAGTTTTTGTGGCATTCCTTGTTACAGTGAATATTATATTTATGCTTGGAAGATGGAAAATAAAAGGACATATTAAGCAAGTTGGTCAGCAGTGAAAAGGCAACATGGAGGACTAGCCAATAATATTCATCATTTTTTATTAAAATTCACTACTGAAATTTCAAACACTAAAACATGAATTGCCACAATTATTTCAATCCAACTGGCAAACATCAGTACCTAACCCATCCTAAACACTTCCATCGGTCAAGAAGTTAGAATATTAGAAGTGCAGAGAGCAAGGGAGTATTAAAAGGGAACTAATTCATTATGTTCCACCAGAAAACACTCTAGTAGATTGTATATACACTGGTTAACCATTGAATCAGGTGAACTACTTAAAACGGTCTCTCCAAACAAGTTTTAGCATTTATATAGACTTTAAAGATTTAAGACAAATTTTGCAAAGTTAGGATCTGTAATAAGTAGTTTATGCAATGTATTAGCAGATTCACTACATAAAAAAAAAAAACCTACCCCAGAGAAGACAAAAATGACTTAAAAAAAAGATAACACCCCACTTCCTGCAATACTTGGTGTGATTGCTAGCTCAGACAGACATGTTATTGTTAGAAACCAATATCTTACCAGATGAGACGACAAAATAGATAAATCTAGCCATCAGGTTATAACCTCTAGTACATGCATCATTAATCATAGTGTCTCCATTCAATGGGAGCAAGATGGCTTATGCAGACACACACAGATTATTAATTTTAGATACTCATTAGTTTAAAACATGTTAAGCACAAATACCGAAATCCTTTTTGGTATATCTATATATATATATATATATATATATATATATATATATATATATATATATATATAGCTTCCTTTTCTTATTACCTGTATTTGCTGGACAAAATAACCATCAGTTCAAAGGCTTTGACCAGTGCATACTTGGACTAATTGGACATCTGTCATAAAATTATTCAGATATCATTATATCATATTATTGTTGATCCATTAAACTGTCAAATAAACACATGAATAAAGTAAAATTCAAAGGCAGCTGTGTCTAGTTTAGAGAGTACTCCTTTGTTAGACAGTCAGTAAAGGTTTCTCTCACTAAGCTTGATTTGAAAGTTAGGTCTTTTTTACAGTTTCATTTGTCAAACAGTGAAAAGAAATGGTGATCAAGCATGAATGCTCAACTGCCAGAAGTTTATACCAATCACAGTCAAGTTGGTCAAATGGGATTAAAGAAGGGCTTTAGCTAATTTAGATTTCAAAGATCAATTCCCACTAAGATATTTGTTTCTTATTCTGAATGTGAGAGCTTGTCCTGCTGTATATGACAATAGGAAATTACCTCCTGGTATCTCTCTTGGCATCCGTCCGTCTACGAGAGACGATGGCATAGCTCCAAAGTACGCTTTTGCTTATCCTTCTTTTTAGCTCTCTTTTCAGCTTGCTTTATTCTTCTCTTTTCCTCTGCGTTTTGAACTCCCTGCCTGACAGCTAGACGCCAGCTGGAACGGTTGTTTGCACAACTGGTATACAAATTCATATATTTAATATCTTTGTATCTAATGCAAGAGGTCCCCATCTCGAACCTACTTTCAGTGTCAAGCATGGCGTATCAGCAAGGATGTTCAAAACAAAACTGTGATGCAGGCAAAATGTTCATACTCTCAATGAACTTATGAAACTAAATCTTGTTGTGTTGATATTAAAGATTTTAATCTGATACTGGTTGTAGGAAGTGGAATGCAATGGATCTGTTACAAAATTGACATTTACCACCACGGAATAAATGCATTGCAACCAAACAAAAATAAACTTTTGGAATTACTTAATTTGTGGTTCCCTACAGAAATCTCCAGGGATATACGATCCATAACAGGAACAGTTTGAAATGATCCATATTGCCAAAACAGTTTAATAAATATAATATATAGATCCCAACTGGTGCATGATATCCAAGCAAACCTAACAACTTCATTACCATCTACTGCATTACAACTGGACAAGTGCTTGTGTTTATTACTTGACAAACATGCCCCAACAACAAAGTGCAGATTATCAATTCAGAAGTGTTCTCAATGGTATAGTATTGTTAGGGTCCAACTGCTAAAAGAGACCGCCGTAAAACTGAGAGGCTTTGGCTTTCCACCAGACTCACTATTCATAAGCAGATATATGAAGCTGATTAAAAGAATGTCACAAATGTAGTCCATGCAGTGAAATCAGCCTACTAAACTACTCAAGTCACATAAAGATCCATCTGCACAGAGCTCTTCAAGATTATAAACAAGCTAATGTCAAGGAATAAACATCAATTCCAATGATCTTCTCTCCATTCAACCTTCCAGACCTGTTTGCAAAGTTCAGTCCATTAGAGATAAGCATGACAACACAATTTCAGTTGACTCATTGTCACCATACACTTGTGATACAGAAATATCCGTGGCAACTTTTAAAAGCATTTGACCTGTCTCTACTTATTTGGTACATACGGTTGTGATGAAGAGTGCCCCAAAGTCATGTGAACTCGATCTGATTCTGACATCACTGCTGCTTGCCACTGCTTTGATTTTAATATTGTCTTCACTAACTGATGTTATCAACACATCTGTCTCATCCAGGAAATTCTTATCGTTTTTCAAAACTCATTATAGAGCTTCTGCTGAAGAAACCGACACTTGCTCCTAAAGTATTAAAGAGTTATTGCCCTGTTTCTAACATAACATTCATTTATACAATTCTTAGAAAAATTTGTTCTCTCCCCGCTTGAAACTCGTCTAATTCAAATCTATTTAGCAATACATTATGCGTATTGCCCCCGCCATGAAACTGTCCTTCTGAGAGTAGTTAATGACCTCACAGCTTTGGATAGTGAAAAAATTACAGTCCTCACCCTCCTTGAATTGTCTGTGGCATTTCACTTAATAAACCATAATGTATTACTTTACTGTCTCTAGCATGTATTTGGTATTCATGTTACAGCCTCACATTGCCTTGTTCAAGTCCTACTTAGCCAACAGGACACAAATTGCAGCTGTAAAAGGGAAACATTCCAGCCTAGTTGATCCAAAAATTGATGTTCCACAAAGCTCTGTTTTCAGCCCCATTCTCTTCATTCTCTACACTCAGCTGCTTTCAGTTGTCATGGACTGACATCAGGTGTCTCATCAGCTGTCTGCTGATGACACTCAAATATACAAATCTAGCAGACCAACTGAAGTTGAGGCCACCATCCAGTGTGTAGAGAGGTGCATTTCTGATGTGAAGTCATGGATTACATGTAACAAGTTGCAAATGAATGATGATAAAACTCAAGCCATCCTGATTACCACAGAAAGACTTTCTCATTCACATCCTTTACATCAAAACAAAAAGTATCAGCAATTCTAACATTAAGTTTGAACAGTCAGTACAAAACCTAGGTGTCACTCTCAAGACTACACTTTCATTACTCCAACATGTAATGAACATACACAAGGTTGCATATCTGGAGCCGAGATGCATCAAACTTTATTCACAATTGTCTTTCAATAGATGCCACAAAAACACTTGTGTACTCCTTAATACTTTCAAGACTGGACTATTTTAGATCAATTCTGTCTGACTCCTCTGAGTATCTACTGCAGAAACCTTTAAAAGGTACAAAACATGGCATCCCACATAGTTCCTTAATCTACGAAGGAGAACACCTCCCCCAACTCTGCAACCTTTACTGGCTACCAAACACATGATACATTTCATGGACTGGCTCCAGTTCGTTATACCTGTCTAACATCCCCCATGTGTACAACTCATTTAGAATCTTAAACTCCTCTACCAGCACTAGTATTTTCATTGTTTCCAATGTGGAAACAAAGTTATATTGACCATGTTCTTTTGTGTGCCAAGGCCCAACTACGTGAAATAAATTGCCCATAGATTTTATACACAAGGACACTGTGATCTCGTTTAGATGTGTGCTTAAAATTCACCTATTTTGACCGCAAGAACAAACTTAAAGACTTAATAATGTATACTTCCTTAATTATTGTCAGCATGTTTTTATTTTGTAATTGTTTGTTTTTGTAATCTCTTTGTTTTATATTTTGTATGTGCTATCTAAAATTATAAAGTGCTCTGAGATTCTAAAGATTATGTAATAGCTTCACATTATTGTTATTATTATTATTATTATTATTATTATTAGTAGTAGTAGTAGTAGTAGTAGTAATGTTAATGTTATTGTTATTATTTACTTTAACAATAAGCGAGTGTGAATTATTTAAAGAATCTTTTCAGTTAGGGTTACTGAGGCAGTTGTACAACAGAACAACCAGAACATAACAGACATATTGAATGTAACAGCTGGAGTACCAGTAACCATGACCTGTTTAACAGGGACAAGTAGGCCACCTGCAGTCATTGTCTGGTATCTAGGATCTCAGTCAAAGGACAGTGGAGCCATTTGGAACTTTACTCCTACTGATGCTGACCACAATGGGACATTCTACTGCCAGGTGTACAACACTGACCAAAATAAAAAAATTGATTCCAATAAAGCCAGGCTGTATGTCGGAGGTAAATGTAACAAACCATCTAGCTATTTTTGTTGTTCCTCAGATCCATTTGCAGGTTTAATAGCTCAATACAGAAGTGCTTCATACCTATTTACTCTTCAACCCAGCAGTTGTCAAAGTTAGTCATGGGAGGGCAGAAGCTGTGTTGTGAATAGTTGGTTGAGTATCAGATATATAATGCAAGGGTCTTGGGTTTCATTACCTGTCTTGGCCAGTCAGGGTTAGGGTTAGGGTTAGGGTTAAACCTAACCCATAATGCAAGGGTCTTGGGTTCAGTACCTGTCTTGGCCAGCCAGGGTTAGCTACAATGGTGCGTATATGGGAAACAAACTTGGCACACATTTCCTTAGCATGATATAGCCAGTGTTTTAAAACTGTCATACAAACACAAAGAATGCCATACAAACTAAATCATCTGTTTTTCATATCGAGCCCACACATTTGTTTTTGCATATCATTCATCTTTTTCCACAGAGAAAAACTGCATATAACTTGTGTTCCTATATGTGAGCAATCTTTATGGATTTACAAGCTGTTTACTTTTTTCTTCCCAAGACTCAAGACTGACTCAAGATTGAAGCTGTACTGAAATTCTTCCCAACTTAATTGACTTAATCTGGAATGTACACTTGCAGTAAAGATAAGTGATTTGTAAAATTGAACTTAAGATTCATGATTGTCAAGCTTTCCATGCAATTTTGTATACATATGCAGCTACAATTGTCTGCTGCAGTTGTACTTATTACTAAAATCCAAATAAATTTATCTTCGAAGTGAATTTATGTTATGATCCTGGACCCATTTTCCTTCCATCAACATGTGCTAGCTACCATTCTGGATTTCATGTTTTTGATTTATCAAACTTAAATTATGTATATCATCTACATATTAGAGAATTTCAAAAATATGATCTTATCTATGCATATTAACGAGTTTGTTATGGATCTGATTGGTTGAACTGAATAGCTAAGCTACATCTAATTGGCTAAGCTTGTTACCTCTCTGGAGTCCATTTCTGATTTAGTTTTGATCAAAGTTTAGAATATACATTAAAGTTACCCTATGCTAAAAGATTTTAATGCATGTATTTTGACTTTCTTTGTGTAACCAGAAGCAATTTTTGAAGTGATAATTGTCAAGTATTCCATGCATGTTTGTATACAGATGCATTTGCAAATTTCTGCTACCATTTCTTTATAAGTGAAACTGAAATGTATTCTGTTTCCAAGTCAGCCTATGATATGGCCCTGCACCAGTCGTATGCTTAGTACCATTCTGGAGGTCATGTTCTTGATGCACATGAGACATACACTATACTTGGCCATACTTGGAATACATGACCTCAAGGTAGATTAGTTCTTAGCTAATTGTGTTGCCCTCTTTAAATAAGGTCATTATTGGTATTATTATTATTATTACTATAGGTTTACATCATCAAGATGTCTGAGGAGCTTGATCATGCTCTAGCTCAATGCATATTAATGAGTTGATCTTTATATCTGATTGGCTGAGCTGATTAGCAAAGTGTTATGTATACTTGACTTATTTTATATTTTATTTAATTTAATTGTTTGTTTATTAGTTTTAAATTTTAAAAAGATTCCATTACATGCTATTGTAATGTAACTTTATTTACTGGATTTGAGATTTCCATGAAATTCAGTTCAGTTTGACCTGACTGTTTTTTGTAAACACTAATAATAGGAACTTTGTATCTAATGCTGACCTAGTTCATAACCTTGATTCAGAAATCAGTGAGAGTTGAAGTAAACAATTTTGGAAAAAAACTTTTCTTAATTCTTTCTTAGAATAAGATTCATAAAGTGAAATCAAGGCCATTCTTGGAGTACGTGACAAAAAATGTATCAGTTAGGTTTTTCCGGAGGATTGACCCACATCCGGGCATCTGTTTTGTGCTGTAGCTAGATTTATTATTGATGTATTGAGAAAGAATAGTCATACTTTGCCTCAACACTAGAGAAGTCCATGTGTTTTCTGTTGTGACCAGTTTCTTTTGGGCTAATTATTTTGTTTTCTTCAAATTATTTGGATTCCGAGAGATTATTTTTCCCTGGAAATATTTGTGCTCTAAATTGATTCTTATCAAAATTTACAAAGAATTAAAACACTGGAATATTATTTTCTTTGATTCAACAAAAAACATCAGTATGATGCTGACCACAGCATATGTCATCTCCTTCCATTTTGGATTTCATTGGAATTCAAACTCAGTTTTATTAGGACATTTTATTACTAGGACTTCTATTTTTTAATTCTTGGATTATTCTCGGATTATTTTTGGATTTGATTCATAAAACCATAAGTTCTTTTTCACATTTTTACCTTGTGTTCCTAGGGAAATTAATTATTTGTTAAATTTTGCAAAGCTTGTTGTCTTCACCCTTTTCTTGTTGCATTTTATGAGAGCCTAAATGTAACAAAAACTACATCTGATTTGCTAAACTTATTACCTCTCTGGAAGCCTTGTTTTTTTTCACTTTTGACCAAACTTTGAATGTATCATGATGTACAGTTGCCAGGAGTTTAAAGTTTTCCATGCATGTATTGTTGTTGTTGTTGTTGTAGGGTTTAATGCCATTTTTCAGCACACGATAGGCTATTCATGGCGGCCAGTATTAATGGTGGAGGAAGAACCCGGGAAAATCCTGGAAAGAACCACTGACCCACGAGAAGCTACTGGCAAAGTTTCTCACATACCCACATTGACCGAATCCATGACTGGAACTACTCGGCCACTCGGGGCCCCTTGCATGTATTGTGAATCTTGTGAATTATCAGTAATGATGAAAGTACTCAAAACAACTAATTGTTACTTAAATCTAGTTAACCAGAAATAGTGTGTGTAAAATGAGCATGTCTGGTCAGTATAGGTTATGTTAAAGGTATTATCAGTTATAATTACATCAGGGTTATAATTACATCATAGTTATAATTATGTCATAGTTATAATTACATCATAGTTATAATTGTGTCATATAGTTGTAATTACATCATAGTTATAATGACATTATAAGATGCATGAAATCTAATCAAACTCCATGCAGCTCTCAGTCTGTAATGCATAGCATTATCTCTATGCCACATCAGTACATACAGCCATATAAGCTGTTACTGAAATCGCTGGTAGGACATTGTGCTTATTTACAAAAGGTACAGACACTATAATAAATGCAGATTGCATCTTGTTGTACATCTTAAAAAAATGCACTTTATAGAAAATTAATACAGTATAGTTTAATAAATACACATCACAAGAGCATATTGCAGTTTGATGCTAGATCCCAAATATAGAGAAAATAAAGTGATGTTGAATTGGTAGATCCTGTGTACATTTTTATCTTCCATGTTATTAATGAAGAGAGAATGTAGTCACATCATTATGTAAATTACTTTTCATTTCATTCATCTTATCTTTTATGTAGAGATACTATTCTTGTCACTGTCTAAATCATTATGCATGATAAGAGGAAAATGAAATTAATTGAAATCTCCACACTAGTAGTCACCATAGGTATAAATCCATGTAGCAATGGTAATACTAAATATTTTTAACTAGGTATATAAATGCTGTATTAAAGTAAAAATTACAATGCCATACTTTATTTGGGGATCTAAATTTAGAATACCATATTTTAACTGGGGATCTGTATTTACAAGGTACTACATTAACTGGGGACCTGTATTTACAATGCCATACTTTATCTGGGATCTGTATTTTCATTGCCATACTTTAACTGGGGATCTGTATTTGCAATGCCATACTTTTTATGCACATCTGTATTTACAATGCCATACTTTATCAGGGCATCTGTATTTACAATGCCATACTTTATCAGGGGATATCTATTTACAATGCCATACTTTGTCAGGGGATCTGTATTTACTATGCCATATTTTATCTGGGGATATGTATTTACAATGACATACTTTATCTGGGGATCTGTATTTACAATACCATACTTTATCAGGGCATCTGTATTTACAATGCCTTACTTTAACAGGGGATATCTACTTACAATGCCATACTTTACTTGGGGATCTGTATTAACAATGCCATACTTTATCTGGGGATCTACATTTACAATGCCATACTTTATCAGGGGATATGTATTTACAATGCCATTTTTAACTGGAGATCTGTATTTACAATGCCATACTTTATCTGGGGATCAGTATTTACAATGCCATACTTTATCTGAGAATCTGTATTTACAATGCCATACTTTATTTGCATAATTCACAAGCAGTTATGTTTTTATGATATTAGATAAATATTGCACACATTTTTAGTGCCCAGTGATTCAGTACAGCTGAGGAATGGCACAGCATTAACTTTGTATGAGGGACAATTGGCTTTACTAGTTTGTGAGACTGGTGCATGCCGACCAAGTGCTGCCATCTATTGGATGAAGAATGGCATTGACATTATGGATTCCCCTACTGGTGTTACTGTAATTAATGTAGGCAATGATCTGTTTACTAGTATGGGAACTCTGACCTACACAGGACAAAGAGGGGACAATGGGAAAAGTTTGACCTGTCGAGCATACAATGGATTGGATAGTGGCCTGATGTCAGGGAGCTTGACTGTCACCATTTACTGTAAGTTCTACAGTTTTGCCTCTTCCGTCACCAAATAATCTAATTTTAAAAAAGTGTATTGATAATTGAAGGCTTTGGATTTTAATTCCTTGTGAGTTACACTGAGATGTTTTCGTATATAATGTACTGTGTAACATTCAAAAAGGTGTAATGTTTTCAAGGGCCAACTGTTGAATCCACATTTAAAAAATGTGTACTGTTTTAAAGGCCTATTGAAGACTTCAAATATCAGAAATGTGTAGTGTTTGTAAAGGCATTCTGAAGACTCTGAATATAAAAAATATATAGTATTTGTAAAGGTCTACTGAAAACTTCAAATATCAAAAGATGTAATATTTGTCAAGGCCTAATGAAAACTCCAGATATAAAAAGTGTATAATGTTTATAAAGGCCTACTGAAGACTTCAAATATAAATAATGTGTTTGTCTGTAAAGGCCTACTGAAGACTCCAAATATCAAAAATGTGTAAGGTTTGTAAAGGCCTACTGAAGACTCCAGATATAAAAAATGTGTAATGTTAATAAAGGCCTTCTGAAGACCAAACATATCACAAATGTGTAATGTTGTAAAGGCCTACTGAATACTTCAAATATAAAAAATTTATAATATTTCAAGGCCTACTGAACACTCCAAATATCAAGTTATAAAGGCCAGAGATGAGATTTTGTGTGAAAACCAGTTTTATTCTAAATAAACAAGATTGATTAGCAATGGACACTTAGAACTTATTGAGAACAGCAACTGATAAAGGACCTTTTTAGGCAAATAAGTTAACAGTATGAGAAATGGCTTTTGATTTCATAAACTACACTGCGACATAAGCATTAAATGTGGATTATGTTAATATTAACACATGATTAAATAATAATAATACTAATAATAATAATAATAATGATTAAATACTGCTACTACTATTATTACTAATATTATTATTTTTATTAAAAACTGGTTACCACAATGCTTTCAGAATACTGTTTAAAATACATTCTATGGTTCAACATTTCAGTATTCTAACACAGTGTATTCACTGCTGCATCATCATCATCAGCTGTGATCAGCTATTACTGGCTGATTCCCCATTATACCTGAGCACCATACTGATGCTGACCAGTCACTACCAGTTAGTGGTAGGCAGCCAGTTCTTGTCCTCAAGCTTCATCCATATAGAGCTGGACACTCTTTCAGCATTTTATTCCTAGTGTTAGAACCACAATTTTGTAGTTTTTCCATTAATTCCTAGGACACTGAACATCTTCCTGGCTGATTGAGCATGAAACCTTTTAATTCCCACCTCTCCTGGGAACATAAATGAACTCTATCCCCTGCTCTTGCATGTCTCCATCAGCTCACCATTCTTGGTCGACTTTGATGAAGCTGGACACACACTTCCTCCCAAGGTACAGTCATCTCAGAGGCCACCAGATTCTTCCTAAGCTCTAACTCAATAAATTAGCAACATCTGTATGCAGAGATGTCTGGACAATTTCTAGAAACACCAATATATTCCCAAGATCCATATGCATGTTCCAACTCTATGATTCATTGATTCCCATCCACTGTGGTGAGGTGTTACTGGTATTGCTCTCTTTGACACAGTTGATAAATCTTGGCCAGATGATTGGTGCAGGTGTTTTCATCTTCCTTCTCACCCTCTCCAAGGTGTCTTTTAGCTTCTCAGAATACCCTTTTATCTGTACCAACCTTGTAAATGTGAAGTCTGGCATGCTGATAAGATGTGAGATAGGCTCCCTCTTAGCACAGAGAGGATATGCAGGATTCTCAATGGGGCCCCATCTGCTGAAGTTTGTTGGAGATGGCAAAAATCATACACTGATCTCAGTATAAACTGGATCCAGATAGCTCAGAGCAGGTTTTTCACACTAAGTCCTTGTACTGGAGTCTACTTTCTGCTGATTGAACTGTATTGGAAACTGTAACTTTCTACCAGTCCTGACTTAATATGTACAGCTGCAATCTTCTTGTTCTGCATGTATTTTAGCATACTTAGTACCTTGCTTTGGCTGCCTAATTTGTTCTTCCACCACTGACCTCAATGGCAGAACATTACAGACATAAAATAGAGCCCAATTACTGATTATGATGGTGGGTTCCAAACCATTTGCTCAGGTACTTGATGGTTCTTTTGTCTTTAAGATCTCCACAGTTTTTATTGCTATCTTGTATATCATCAACGGCCAGACTAGTCTAGACAGTAGTCTGTTCAATACATCCATGCCTTTGAATTTCCTGGAAACTCCTGATTTGTCAATTGTCTGCATCCCTTCTTGTGCCTGGTTCAAAGCATTTGTTCTTGATAGGGTCATAATCTTTGTGCAAGCCCACACACTGTCTGTTGTCCAGTACTGAAAACGTCCATGTTCACAAATACAGAGTAGTATAATTGAGATGGTACAGTATGTGATGATCCCTCCTTCCAATGCAATCCATTAAATTGTGAACTTCTTTGATGTAAAGTATAGCTGGATGTTGCTGTATTACCTACAGATTAACTGCTTTACACTTTCTGGTATATGGTAATGGTCAAGAGATAATTCAGTACTCTCGTTGGGCATTTAACCATAGGCTTTGGCAAGATCCAACCATAAAATTGCAAATCATCATCTTGAATTCTGGCTTCTCTGATCTGTTGATTTATGGCACTTACATGTTCAGTACAACTAGTAAATCCTGGGACTCCTCCTTCCATGTATTGATAAACTTGTTGCTTATCACATGCTTGACATTCTCTTGCCAAGACTGAGAATATCCTTCCTTTTACATTCAGTAATGTTATCATTAGGAATCCTTGATTGGTACCAAGCAGCCATCAGCATCCCGCAAATAAATAGGGATCCTCCCTTTCTTCCATATCACCTGCATCAGTCCCCATGGATGCCTAAGTAACTTTGGCACATCTTATATACCCTGTAGAGGATACCCCTTGGTCTTGGGGCCAGCACTAGACCTAGCTTTCCTTCTGATTTTGCACATTTTTTTTTCAGGAGGTAGGCCTCCCCATTCATAGGGCACACGATGGTGACCCTGCAAGTATGCTCTTTGGGAAATCTCCCATATCATCTTCTATGTGAGTGTCATAATGTGTTTGTTTTAAGAACATTTCTATTTACACTTTGCTACACTCAAGGTAGCCTGACCATTTTTCTCTCACGAGAGATGAAGCAAATCAATAGGGATTCATGATAAAAGCTGCCTTCATGCATGATTTCATTCTTCTCCGTTTTTTAACTTGTTCTGCTTTTTAATTTTAAGTTGCTTTTCTCGAGGACCTCCTACAACTGTTGCAGTACCACCTTCTCTTACTGTGTAGAGTCCTTGAACTTTCCTCTCATCACCAAAAGCTTTTGCCACATCTTGTTTAGCTCTTGTTGTCTTATATTGGGTCTAGGTGTTATTGGTTGTAACAAGGGATTAGATCCTCCTGTTTAAATTGGCCCATAGTGTAGTATTGAGGATGTTCTCCTAGTCATCTTCAGACTCTTTTCAGGCCTTTTTGTTGTCCATCTTTAACAGTTCCACTTTATCCCTTCTTCCTAACTCAGCTCATCTAAGTGTTTTATGGTGTTGATCATGGTTTTCAGTGTCAAAGTGTTGTGTTGTTGCTCAGGCTAACTAACTTCTTAGGTGGTTATGAAGAATTCAGTTGTCTTTCTACAGTTCTAACAAAAATTGTCCCATTAGTCTTTCTCTCCTCCACTCCACCTGCAGTACTTGCCATGCAACAATCTGCTACAGAGAGAAAATAAAAACTGTGGTGTAATGCCTGGCTGATATCTTTCTCTGTATCACCAGAGCTTGACTCTGCGCATTGCAACTGATATCTCACAGGCCTGCACAACCACTTTGATTGATAGATCTTTGAACTAGTTTTGCATTCTGGCAGTTTCCCACAATGGCATCCAGCCTCCACTATCACACCTGTCAATCTGCAATGAAACTGGTGTTTTTTTATCACTAAAACCATGGTCTCCAGCCTTTCGTCCCCTCAGAGACCTCTAGGGGTGTTCATCATTGTATTGTATTGTAGCTATGTAGAGTGTGCGTGAAGGGATGTCAGCCTGGCATGCCCTGAGCTAGTCTTTCCCAGCTGTGATCTGTCTCCATTATAACATATGTTTGTGGGCATAACTGTTGAAATCAGTTTTATCCCAGAAATATATGTATATATTTGTATAAATGTCATTATAGAAGGCCTCTTGGAAGATTGGTCAGTTGGCTAAATGAGCTTCTTTGATTAACCCTTTACCACATGCAAGTGCCTTTGGACACCTCTACTCCATTTGCATGGAAGCGCCTTTAGACGTCTCTACTCCATTCGCATGGAAGTGCCTTTTGACGCCTGCTGTAAACATTGGCCATTTTTAGCGGGTTTTTGTAGTGCCACCTTCGAGGAAAACCCCCTATTAGATATCTCATTCATTGTTGTAAATGACCATTATGTCAGATTATGTGGTGGCTATTTATGCTCTTGTCAGAATCCGCTATTTAAAGTAACTGGGTTGTATTCTCCACTCACCATAATGGAGATTGTAGATTTCATTCAGTACTTTTCATGATTAGAATCATAACTATGAAAGCTTCAGTAAGTTAGGTAAAGGCTCTGATATTGATGTAGTTAGCAATTAGTTTTGATAAATTATTAAATTCAGATGACTTAGTGATGTAGACACAGACAAAGGACTTGTAAATTTCAGGTATGAGAAATGGCAGTACTGTTGGTCATGCAGCTTCACTGACTTGATGGTGAACATGTTCTCTCAAGAATTTAAAGCACATAAAAAATGCTTTACGTGAAAAGTAATTACACAGCTATAATGATCGGACTTTACTGTTACATTTTATCATGCATAATAGATGTGTACCAAAAGTGTAAAATGGTTAAAATTGCTGTTAAACATAACATATACTACACTGTTTAACAATTAACAGGCAGGCCTATGTGTATGGAGTTGACTAGGTAATAGGTGTTCTATTTATAGCACACTGCACTGGGTAACTTTGCTTCATGTGTATTTGAGGCCTCTATGAGGTAAAGGGTTAAATAAAGTCAATATTATATTTTTTATTACAATTATTATTATTGTTATTATTATTATTATTATTACTTCTATATTACTTCGAAGTGTAAGTGTGATAAGAGAATATGTTCTGCTTCTGTGGAGTAATATATTTTCTTGAAATTTATCACTGAACAATATTTAAAGTTTTATTTACAGCCTTGAAGAGGGTGGTGTGATTGATAGCAATCCATTTATGAATCTCATTGGTTGTTGCTGTTTTTGTAGGGTTTAACGCCATTTTTCAGCACAAGATAGGCTATACATGGCGGCCAGTATAATTGGTAGAGGAAGAACCCTGGAAAATTCAGAGAAGAACCACCAACCCAAGAGAAGCTACTGGCAGGTTTTCTCACGTACCAACGTTAGCTCAGCCTGAGACTTGAACTCACGCAGACAGAGGTGAGATGGCAGTGATATGTAACGATGAGTGCTTTAGGCCACTTGGTCACTCAGGGCCCCTGAATGAATCTCATTGGCATAACTAGTCTGGCAGTTTTTATTGAAAACTTCCATATTTTGCCGTGTTTTTGAACCTGCACATATCAACAAATCATTTTATTCCTAAAATTTGTATTAGAGTTATTGTTTTTGCCATATCAATTAATTATGTGTATGCCAGTCTTGTTAATGTGTCTAGTGATGCAGTTTGAGCTGATCTGCCATTATACTTATGAATCGTAAAGCGCTCAATAATCTTTCTTATAATCAGTCAATAGATTTTAGAAATATTAAGCGCCCTGCTGACCCAGATTATGTAGCTCATCTCAAAGGTAGATACCAGCCATGTGAGTAATCAAAAGAATGACGAAGTCAGAAGTGTATGGACAATGTAGCTTAGGATGGCAGTAGAAAAGATCGATGGATGTTGTACAGCGGTATCTGAAGAAACTCAAATTCACTGCAAAAAACACTGGTGACCCATGTGGCTGACCCCTCTTTAGAGAGCGATTAACAGCCAGGAGGAGAGAGAGAGAGAGTGTCATGAGAGAGATTTAATGGGTCTTATTGATCTATTGATGTGGATCTTAGTGTGCATCATGGTCATGTTTCTTATATTATGATTGCTGGGCTGCCATGATTTAAGACAGAAACTAACCTTTTTCAACTTAGAGGTTGATGCAGTGTATGGTACAATCCTGTGACTGTGGCTGGTGTTGTAGTTTTCAGTGGAGTCTTTGATACTTGGTACATGGTATGATTGTCAACTATTTACTTATTGGCAAGTTTTTATGCTGTACAAGTATAGAAAGTAGTATGCTACATGATTTATTCACTTGTTTTATTTTCAGATACTGCTAAGATTACAGAATTTGTTCCCAAAGGTAACATTTCTGAGATACAGGAGAACAGAACTTTAGAATTATACTGCCATGTAGACAGCAATCCAAACTCAGTAATCTCACTTTCCTTTGGTGATGTTTTGATATCAATGATTCGAGATGCACATGAACTGATCCACAATGCTACTGCAGGATGCCTTAATGCTGGGAAATATATTTGCAGTGCCACCAACTCAATCATGAATGGAGTCACTGTATCTGCAGAAGTTAATTTAAAAATCCATTGTAAGTGAAGAAATCAAGCTTATTTATATCTGCTTGCTTTGTTTTCTAAGTTTGCTCGGGTTGCATATCAAGACCACTGCTGTAAGTCACTTTGTCTTGAATTGTTTACTAATGAAATTGAAATCTTGATGTAAACAGGTTATGTGCTTATACATGGTAAGATGAGCGGTAGGACAGCAGTGCTTGCATAAACAATATACTCTTTAGATTACAGTAAACAATCCATGAGGGCGATGTACAGACTTATGATGATGGCATTACATCAGCATGTAGAGATGTACAGACTTTATGATGATGGCATTACATCAGCATGCAGAGATGTACAGACTTTATGATGATGGCATTACATCAGCATGCCAAGATGTACAGACTTTATGATGATGGCATTACATCAACATGCCAAGATGTACAGACTTTATGATGATGGCATTACATCAACATGCCAAGATGTACAGACTTTATGATGATGGCATTACATCAACATGCCAAAATGTACAGACTTTATGATGATGGCATTACATCAGCATGCAGAGATGTACAGACTTTATGATGATGGCATTACATCAGCATGCCAAGATGTATAGACTTTATGATGATGGCATTACATCAGCATGCCAAGATGTACAGACTTTTTGATGATGGCATTACATCAGCATGCCAAGATGTACAGACTTTTTGATGATGGCATTACATCAGCATGCCAAGATGTCAAGACTTTATGATGATGGCATTACATCAACATGCCAAGATGTACAGACTTTATGATGATGGCATTACATCAGCATGCCAAGATGTCAAGACTTTATGATGATGGCATTACATCAACATGCCAAAATGTACAGACTTTATGATGATGGCATTACATCAGCATGCAGAGATGTACAGACTTTATGATGATGGCATTACATCAGCATGCCAAGATGTACAGACTTTATGATGATGGCATTACATCAGCATGCCAAGATGTACAGACTTTATGATGATAGCATTACATCAGCATGCCAAGATGTACAGACTTTGTGATGATAGCATTACATCAGCATGCCAAGATGTCAAGACTTTATGATGATGGCATTACATCAACATGCCAAAATGTACAGACTTTATGATGATGGCATTACATCAGCATGCAGAGATGTACAGACTTTATGATGATGGCATTACATCAGCATGCCAAGATGTCAAGACTTTATGATGATGGCATTGCATCAGCATGCCAAGATGTACAGACTTCATGATGATAGCATTACATCAGCATGCCAAGATGTACAGACTTTGTGATGATAGCATTACATCAGCATGCCAAGATGTACAGACTTTATAATGATGGCATTACGTCAGCATGCCAAGATGTCAAGACTTTATGATGATGGCATTACATCAACATGCCAAGATGTACAGACTTTATGATGATGGCATTACATCAGCATGCCAAGATGTCAAGACTTTATGATGATGGCATTACATCAACATGCCAAAATGTACAGACTTTATGATGATGGCATTACATCAGCATGCAGAGATGTACAGACTTTATGATGATGGCATTACATCAGCATGCCAAGATGTACAGACTTTATGATGATGGCATTACATCAGCATGCCAAGATGTACAGACTTTGTGATGATAGCATTACATCAGCATGCCAAGATGTACAGACTTTATAATGATGGCATTACGTCAGCATGCCAAGATGTACAGACTTTATGATGATGGCATTACATCAGCATGCCAAGATGTACAGACTTTATGATGATGGCATTACATCAGCATGCCAAGATGTACAGACTTTATGATGATGGCATTACATCAGCATGCCAAGATGTACAGACTTTATGATTGTAGAAGTATCATTATCCTAACACCAGGCTGACCAGTCCTAACACTAACCTCTTAATGCTGAGTGCCAGGCGAGTTAGCTGTTAGTACCATTTTTTTTATACTTTGGTATGATATCAGTATGAGGTTTTCACTAAAATACTTCTTGTGATATTTAGTTGGCCTGAATGAAAATTTTGCTAGTATGGCCACCACAGCAGACATCTTGTTATTGTTATCCCTCCTGAATGGATGATCACATGAACAAGGCGTTTTCACTATGAGATGTTTTATGATGTCTGCAAAATAGGCCTACAAAATGTCAGTCTGATGTCGCAGCAGATAGGTTGAAAATCTTGTTATCTCTACTTCTTCTAAACTAAAATTCATATTGTCATGAGGTTTTCAGCAGAAACTTCTTATGATGTCTAATTGGTTGAAGTTTAAAATGATACTCAAATCCATCCAGTATGGGAACTATGGGAGCCATCTTGAACACGGTGTTATCACTACTCCAGCTGAATGGTGTAATATATATCTGTATTGTGTGTTTAACTTTTGTTCATGATTGTCGATTGTAATGTTTATTTGAAAACAACATATTATATGGTTAACTTTTATCCATGATTGTAGATTATTATTTTAAGATAATGATCATGTATACTTGGATCTGAGTTCAGAACACTGGTTTTTCCCTTGGAAAAATGCCTGGTCTGCCTGATGGTTTTCATGATATTTGCTAAAATTTAAATAAACAGACCTGACCATGCTACAGATCTGATGGGAAAATGACTCAAGGTAGATTAGTTTTTAGCTAATTGTGTTACCCTCTTTAAATAAGGTCATTATTATTATTATTATTATTATTATTACTCACATCCTCTTCCTCTTATTTTGTCTTTATATAAAGGTTGTGATCTACATAATTTTTTATTCTTAACATCAGTCTTAATGGAATCAAGTTTTAGTTGTGTTTGGTTATAGTTTGAAAGGAGCTGTTTATATAAATTATTCATTGGAATCACAAAGTACTGATTAACATTTGGACTAATACAACATTTTGGGATTATTATGAATTCATTCAAGAACATTCTAGGTTACGTCATTGTAAAACATTAAGACTGTTGGTACATCAAACTGTTCATTGCTATTGTTACATCAGCACATTCAGGACTTTGGAATTCATTCAGAGCACTCTACATTCTATACTTTTGGACTTCTGATAGAACGTTTAGGATTATTTGGGATTTCATTCACCATACTGAAAGTTTCTCTTAAACTTTCATTTTATAACTTAGAGAATTAAATTATTTCTTGAATTTTATGAAACGTTTTGGTTTTGCTACTTTCTGTTATGTATTTTAAGAACATAGAGTCATAACAATGGATATTCATATTTGACTTAATTTTTTTTAATAATGTCTAGTTGGTTGTAAATGAAAATGGTGCTGATCTGACATCAAGTATGGTCACCACAGCAGTGATTTTGACAATCTTCTTGTTGTTACACCAGAAGAACAGAAAGTCACATCAGCATGGGGTTTTCAAGAGAAGAGTTAGAGTGTCTAATAGTACAAAATATGCTGCTTGGATATCTAATATGACCATTACCTTCTGGGAAATTGTATCAATACCCTCCCTAGGTCGAAATCTAAATAAGCATTGCATTTTGACCAGACAACTTCTATGGTGCCTAATTGTTCCAAAATAAAACGATGCCAATTTGATATCCAGTATGGCCACCATGGCAGCTATCTTGAATATATTTTTATTGCTACTCCTGGTGAATGGAAAGTGCAGTCAGCATGGGGTTTTCAGCAGAAGACTAATTGTTATATCTAGTTAGCCACAAATCAGATTTGCGCCACCCTGGTATCAAATTTGGTTGCCACAGTGAAGATATTGAAAATCTTGTCCCTAATTCTCCTGAATAAGGAAGGTCATTTCATCATGGGATTGTCACCAAAATTCTTCTTACGTATCAACATGGGGTTACCACCATTAAACATGTTATCCTTGGGTCTGAATTAAATTAATACAGATCTTTCATCCCATATGCCATCATGGCAGCCATCTTGAAAATATTGATATTTCTGCTCCTGCAGATGAATGGTCATAGTAGCATAGGATTTTCATCAGAATCCTTCTATAGTGTCAAGTTTGTCATGAATTAAATGGTGTATCTAGTAAGTCTGCCAGTAGGTAATATGAAAATCGTGTTGCTTAAGAATATCAGAAATGGTTTTTGTACTCAGCAGTTAAAAGAAATATTAATGGCCTAGAAACTCCTTTCTTACAGTTAAATGTCAATCACTTTGAGGTACTATTGTACAGTTAAATGTCAATCACTTTGAGGTACTATTGTACAGTTAAATGTCAATCAAAATGTCAATCACTTTGAGGTACTATTGTACAGTTTGTAATTGATTCTTAGAGCACATTGGTTTGGAATCAGTTAAAATGGTAAATATATGCTTATATTTAGCTGTTGTGGTCATAGACCATAATAATTTATATGATGGCTTGTTGTCCATCATCCACATGTCTGTTATCATAAATTAGTTTATGCTACTCCTCCCAATCTTAATGTAGGTTTGTTATGTAACTTCATACATGGATTCATTGCTGGGTCTAATTAGTCCTAAATCAAACTGGTGTGCTCAGACATACAACATCATTAGCACTATGGTTTGATATCACTGCTCCCCATGAACACATAAGAACGTCAACATCAGGTTTTGAATTGAAGGCTCTCTGTGATGTTTTTCTGGTCCTGAATGAAAATTGTATTGATATGACAACTAGATTCAACACCCACGGCACCCATCTTGAAGATCTTGTTAGGTTATTTCTCCTAAATGGAAAGTCATATTGACAGTGGATGTTAACTTGAAGAATTTTTGTGATGCATAATTGTTTTTAAGTGAAACTGGCCCTGATCTGACATCCATATTGTCGCCAATGTGGCCATTTAAAAAATCTTGTTATCACTACTCCTGGGCAGATAGTTATATCGACATAGGGTCTTCACTGAAAAGTCTTTCCTGATGTCTGGTTGGTCCTAAAAAAAATGGTGAATACCTGATTATCTGATTTCCAGTATGGCTGCCATGTCATCCTTCTTGAAAATTTTGTTATTGCTGTTCCTAAACTGAAAGTTATATCAAAAGTTTATTCTTGTTAAAAGACTTATTATGGTGTCTACTTGGTTGAAAATGAAAGTGATGCCATACACCCCATATAACCACCATGGTGTTTCTGAATGGTTGGTGATAATGAAATAGGATTTTCACCAAAAGACTTCTGATGTTGTCTGCTTGGTTCTAATTGACGATGATGCCAAACACCACATATAACCATTATGGGTTTATCTGAATGGCAGGTCAGAATGAAATGGGTCTTACCAAAAGATTTAGGTCATTGGAGAAATATGTGAGTCCACTAGAGTCATTTAGAGTGACATTTTATTTTCAAAGTTGAAACATATGGTATAAAGTGAGAAAAATGACAGCTTCATTGCTAAGAGTTCTTGGAAGTAGCTTGTTATCATATCCATTTGATCCTAAAAGGAAATTTTGACTACGTGATATCTCCTGAATAAATGGTCATATGGATATAGAGTTTTCAACTAAAAACTTCTAATGATGTCTAGTTGGTCTTAAATGAAAATGATATGATGCTCTACTGGCTGAAAAGAATTTACAGGAATCAAGAAAAGACCACTTCTTTTAAACTGCTAGTTGTTGAAACCATGATCTCTAATATTCTGAAGCAATAACAGTTTAGTTATAGTTTTGTCTAACCCTAACCCTAAATGTTTATATCTAACATGCCAAGTTTCTCTAGCTTTTGTACCCAATACAAATTATAACAAAAGAACATTCAACCTACTGTGAGATCCTACATGTATTTTCCAGTAGAAATCTGCTGGGATAACACAAATCCAGCCATTTTTCTGGTGTTGTATCACCACAAAAACAAACTGCAGTTTCGATGGAAATGAAGACATTAATTTATTTATTCCCAGAAGAATCAAGGTGGGATCCAATTTCGGAAAATTTGTCTATCGGATATGCCAGTCTGAGAGAAGCAGATGATAGGGGAAATGTTATATTTACAAGAAATCCAAGTTATAATATTTTACAAGTAAATGTTCCCTCATTTTATGGTCTAATTCACAATTTTGCACAATTTGCAAAATGACTGCATTTGGATCCAATAAGACCACCATGGTGGCCAACTTTAAATTCTTGTTGTTGTTGTTATGGGGTTTAAGACCATTTTTCAGCACACGATGGGCTATACATGGCGGCCAGTATTAATGGTGGAGGAAGAACCCGGGAAAATCTTGGAAAGAACCACCGACCCACGAGAAGCTACTGGCAAGCTTTCTCACATACCCACATTGGCCGAATCCAAGACTCGAACCCACGCAGACAGAGGTGAGATGGCAGTGATCCATAACGGAGAGCGCTTTAGACCACTCTGCCATTCGGGGCCCCCAATTGAACTAATCCCACAGTAGGCTGAATGTTCTTTTGTTATAATTTGTATTGGGTACAAAAGCTAGAGAAACTTGGCATGTTAGAATTTCTCCTGGAAGAATTATGATCAGTGGAGAATTTAGAGGAGATTTCAGCTATATTCCTTTCCCCAATGGAAGTACATGTACCTTACTTTTCAGACTTGACCTTGCTCATTTTAGGCAAAACAAAGCCAAATATATTTCATGAAACACTGTCAGAAAATAATTGGATCTGCCTTTGGTAATACCTAGTTGTCATTCTTTTTCTATGTAGGTGGTCCAAGGCTTGATCATCGAAAGAACATTTCCACTGTGTACTATAGAGTGCTGAATGACAATGTGACATTGGAAGTCAATGTAATAGCCTACCCAGAGCCAACAGACATTATGTGGTACCATAGAGGAGATAAGACAGACAAGTGGCAGCAGGTTCCAAATCAATCCATTTTCTCTAGTGGACTACATTCTAGTATCACAGTCCATCTTGGCAGTTCGGCAGATTTTGGAGAGTACCTTGTGAATATGACTAACAGCTTTGGAATCTATGATCTAATCTTCCAGGTCATACCAGAGAGTAAGTTGACCATTTATTTAGCAATAACTCTAAAACTTTTATATCAAAATTTTAATAGTCTTCTGCCTTACAGTTAGTCAGTGGGCGATGAAGTGATTTTTGTATCCCATGCTTCTAGTCTTTGCCACAGTTTGAATTCCCACAATGTATAGCAGTGTAGTCAGTTTAGTTCCAAGGTGTACAGAAATAAATCTGGCAAAATATATATATGGACCTAGTACTGACTCTTGTGAACACCAGGGTAATGAACTGCAGATGGAGATTTAGGGCTGACTGTAGATCCATGCTGCCTTTTGTGTTGAAGACAAGAAGTTAATCATTTTGTGACATTGTAATCGTGAGATAAAGATAATGTGATCAACATTATAAAGTCAAGGTAAAGTACATGTAATATTTTCTTCGTTCATTTCATCTAACCAAGTGTTGATGAATTTTGTGAGGTTTGTTTCACAGGAATGGGAATTCTCAAACAGGCTGCTAATCCAAGTTTGTGATTGGATATTGTGAACAGCCAGCTTTGGTATCATTGATCTAGGTATGATCTAATCCATTTTAAGGAAGGATCATCAAATTAATCTCTAGGAGTTAAAATTTTGCAGCATGGTGTTTTGATAAATAGACCAAAGACTTTCTTGAAGACAAAATCAAAATATTCCAGTATGCTATTAATTTCTTGTAGTCACTTTGGTTGATGAGTGCTGTCTGGTCTGGCATGTGCAATATTTCCTAAAGTCTGGTTGTATTTCACAAAATGGAGAGTAAGTTTCACAAAGTCCATGGACTTGCTTAGCTTTAACCAATTATGCTGGTCTGGCTTTTCCTTGATCATGAGCTGGTACTACCCCTAATAGGAATCTAATATTGGCATCTGCATTTGTGTTGCCATTGACATTTGCATTGGTATCAGCATTAGCATAGGTATCCAAACATGTAACAACATATAAATATACACAGCCTCATGGCATTTTTACCATTCTTTCTACCTTTGTTCTAGGTAAATGTTTGGAGTGGATTTCATAGTGTATACACCCATACGAGGAAGCGTAGGGGGCTAACCTTGTACAGATTTGTAGTTTATTTTTGTATTGACCTCTAGTAGTACCACATGTTTACAACACAAGACAGTCACAGTGTGACCGACATTTCACATTCTGCTACCTTAAGTTAAGTTTTGTGAGTATATCATGATTCCATATTTTTTGTGTACGAGTTGTACAACCTATCTGGAATCAAGAAACTTATCAGTGAGTGGAAGCATCTTGCTGTGGATTATTCCCTACATGCAGAAGTAGGTCACTAATCTCATTATCGCCAGTATTTTATGGATCATTATTCATTTCTCTGGCACTCAAGACATTTTTATACACATTTTTTTGGGTACCACAACCTTACAAAACAAGAAGCTTTTGCAACACTCAGAATGGTCAGAAGTGAAAATGGTACCCCTCAGATATTCAATATGGCCAACAGGGCAACCATCTTGAAAATGACTTTGTTGCTACTCACTCTGAATAGATTATCATATCCAAACAAGACTGTCTTCAAATGACTTAAATATTATGAAAACTATAAAAGAAGATGTGGCTAATTTGAGTAACATGTATTATGGTGGCCATCTTGACAATCTCGTTATCACTACTCAGTGGATGATTATATTGATTCTGAGAGTCTGCTAAAAGATTATGCCTGTAGTTGGTTATACATGAAAAGTAATATGATCTGACCTCCAACATGACTGCCATGGCAGACATATTGAAATTGTCTTACAACTTGTAGCAGATATTTATTTAGATGTGAGTTAATTACTAGAAGACCTCAAACATGGCAGTCATTGTAGCTTGTCAGAAGTGTTTAGTCACTTTTTCTCTTAAATTAATTATGATATTGATCTGTGATTTTCACTAAATAATCATCAAGATATGTTGATACCCCATAAAAAAAAGTTGGTGCAAATTTTGATACCAATGTGGTCACCATAACAGCCATTTTGCATAATCTATTATTTTAACTGCTCCTTTAATAGCTGATTCTATTTGCACAGAGAAAGCAAAGAAAAATATATTATGTACTTCAGGTAATAAAATGAAAATTGTTAAGACCTGACAATATCACAAATGTCTTTCAAAATCTCATCGCTTCTCATAAATAAATAATTCAGTTTTGCATCTGGCACAATTTTTTTCTGCATGCTACATAAATACTATCAGATCTTGAATAATGGAACTTGGTGATGGAATGCATCTTGTTAAATACTACACCTATCATGCAAAATGAGGTTTCTGACCTGTATTTCATGCTTGGGTGACTTTGATGAAATATGTGTTTAAAGTTTATTATTGGACATCATCTATGTTTGAATGATGAAACATGATAATTGAATGCATCTCTATAATAGCATACACGTACAACCATAGAATGTCACTGTGACCTTCAGTTTATGATTTACTGACATATTTTAAGTATCTCTATCTAGTTCATAACTAACTAGACTCTTCCCTGCTGTATATGTTGTATCTCAAACAACATCCTGACCAATGCAGTGCAAATTAAAAATAAATATGTTTCAATGTTAAATCTTCCAAATTAATGATCATACAGTGTTTATTGTGATGTGTTGCCTAAGACATGCTTTTTGCACTTGTACATGTGAATGAGTATATAGCAGTCAGTGGACTGTATTTATAAATGTGAATGAGTATAGCGTTTAGAGGACAATATTTATATACGTAAATGAGCATAGCATTTAAAGGACTTATATACATGTGAATGAGTAAAGCAGTCAGTGGACTGTATTTATACATGTGAATGAGTATAGAAGTCAGTTGACTGTATTTATAAATGTGAATGAGTATAGCGTTTAGAGGACAATATTTATATACATGAATGAGCATAGCATTCAAAGGACTATATACATGTGAATGAGTAAAGCAGTCAGTGGACTGTATTTATACATGTGAATGAGTATAGAAGTCAGTTGACTGTATTTATAAATGTGAATGAGTATAGCATTTATCAGTCTGTATCTATACATGTGAATGAGTATAGCAGTTAGCAGACTGTATTTATACATATGAATGAGTGTAGCATTTAGAGGACTATATACATGTGAATGAGTATAGCAGTTAGCAGACTGTATTTATACATATGAATGAGTATGGCAGTTAGTGGACTGTATTTATACATATGAATGAGTATAGCAGTTAGCAGACTGTATTTATACATGTGAATGAGTATAGCAGTTAGCAGACTGTATTTATACATGTGAATGAGTATGGCAGTTAGTGGACTGTATTTATACATATGAATGAGTATGGCAGTTAGTGGACTGTATACATGTGAATGAGTATAGCAGTTAGTGGACTGTATTTATACATATGAATGAGTATAGCATTTAGAGGACTATATACATGTGAATAAGTATAACAGTCAGTGGACTGTATTTATACATATGAATGAGTATGGCAGTTAGAGGAATGTATTTTTGCATATGAATGAGTATACCATTTATCAGTCTGTATTTATGCATGTGAATGAGTATAGCATTCAGTGGACTGTATTTATACATGTGAATGAGTATAGCAGTCAATGGACTGTATTTATACATGTGAATTGAGTATAGCAGTTAGCGGACTATATTTATACATGTGAGTATAGCAGTTAGTGGACTGTATACTTGTGAATGAGTATAGCAGTCAGTGGACTGTATTTATACATGTGAATGAGTATAGCAGTCAGTGGACTGTATTTATACATGTGAATGAGTATAGCAGTCAGTGGACTGTATTTATACATGTGAATGAGTATAGCAGTTAGTGGACTGTATTTATACCTGTGAATTAGTATTGCTGTTAGCAGACTGTATTTATAAATGTGAATGAGTATAGCATTTAAAAGACTATATACATGTGAATGAGTATAGCATTTAGAAGACTATATACATGTGAATGAGTATAGCATTTAGAAGACTATATACATGTGAATGAGTATAGCATTTAAAAGACTATATACATGTGAATGAGTATAGCATTTAAAAGACTATATACATGTGAATGAGTATAGCATTTAGAAGACTATATACATGTGAATGAGTATAGCATTTAGAAGACTATATACATGTGAATGAGTATAGCATTTAGAAGACTATATACATGTGAATGAGTGTAGCATTTAGAGGACTATATACATGTGAATGAGTATAGCATTTAGAAGACTATATACATGTGAATGAGTATAGCATTTAAAAGACTATATACATGTGAATGAGTATAGCATTTAAAAGACTATATACATGTGAATGAGTATAGCATTTAGAAGACTATATACATGTGAATGAGTATAGCATTTAGAAGACTATATACATGTGAATGAGTATAGCATTTAGAAGACTATATACATGTGAATGAGTATAGCATTTAGAAGACTATATACATGTGAATGAGTGTAGCATTTAGAGGACTATATACATGTGAATGAGTATAGCATTTAGAAGACTATATACATGTGAATGAGTATAGCAGTTAGTGGACTGTATTTATACCTGTGAATTAGTATTGCTGTTAGCAGACTGTATTTATACATGTGAATGAGTATGGCAGTTAGACAAATCTGTAGAAGTGAATGAGTACGGCAATGGAACATCCAACGGTATTAATATAAGTGAATGAGTATAGCAGTTAGACAAATCTGTAGAAGTGAACGAGTATTGCATTAGGACAGCCAACTGTTTATACAAATGAATAAGCTGAGCAGATAGACAGTGGACTATATTTGCACAAATGAGTGAGAAAAGAAATTGAACAGCAAACTATATTTGCCCAGATAAATGAGTATAGCAATTGGACAGCAAATTATATTTGCACAGATGAATGAGTATAGCAATTGGACAGCAAACTATATTTGCACAGATGAATGAGTATAGCAATTGGACAGCAAACTGTATTTGCACAGATGAATGAGTACAGCAATTGGACAGCAAACTATATTTGCACAGATGAATGAGTATAGCAATTGAAAGCAAACTATATTTGCACAGATGAATGAGTATAGCAATTGAACAGCAAACTATATTTGCCCAGATAAATGAGTATAGCAGTTGGACAAGCAGACTATATTTGCACAAATGAATGAGTGTAGCAATTGGACAGCAAACTATATTTGCACAGATGAATGAGTACAGCAATTGGACAGCAAACTATATTTGCACAGATGAATGAGTATAGCAATTGGACAGCAAACTATATTTGCACAGATGAATGAGCATAGCATTTAGGCTGTGGAATGTATTTCTTCTACAAGTGGAGTGTAGCATTCAGCAGAGTACTCTACTTGTAAAAGTGAATGAGTATACCAATTATGGTGTAGTGTGTATTTCTACAAGTGAATGATTGTAGCAGTTAGACATCACCAAGCAGATAAAGACAGATGATAGTGTAAATCATTCAGAAGGAAGTGACAGATGATAAGGCAAATCACCCAGAAGGAAGTGACATGATAATGCAGATCACTCAGAATACAGTAACAGATGATACTGCAAATCACCCAGAAGGCAGTGACATATGATAATTTAAATCACCCAGAAGGCAGTGACAGATGATAATGTAAATCACCAAGAAGGCAATGATAGATAATAATGCAAATCACTCAGAAGGCAGTGATAGATGATATTGCAAATCACCCAGAAGGCAGTGGCAGATGATAATGCAAATCACACAGAAGGCAGTGACAGATGACAATGTAAATCACCAAGAAGGCAGTGATAGACAATAATGCAAATCACTCAGAAGACAGTGACAGATGATAATGCAAATCACCCAGAATGCAGTGACAGATGATAATGCAGATAACCCAGAAGGCAGTGACAGATGATATGGAAATCTTCCAGAAGGAAGTGACAGGTGATAATGCAAATCACCCAGAAGGCAGTAACAGATGATAATGCAAATCATCCAGAAGGCAGTGACAGATGATAATGCAAAACACCAGGAAGGCAGTGACAAATGATAATGCAAATCACCCAGAATGCAGTGACAGACCATAATGTAAATCACTCAGAAGGCAGTGACAGAAAATAATGCAAATCACCCAGAATGCACTGACAAATAATAATGCAAATCACTCAGAAGGCAGTGACAGATGATAATGCAAATCACCCAGAAGGCAGTGACAGATGATAATGCGAAACACCAGGAAGGCAGTGATGGACAATAATGCAGATCACCCAGAAGGCAGTGACAGATGATAATGCAAATCACTCAGAAGGCAGTGACAGATGATAATACAAAACACCAGGAAGGCAGTGACAGATGATAATGCAAATCACCCAGAATGCAGTGACAGACCATAATGTAAATCACTCAGAAGGCAGTTACAGATGATAATGCAAATCACCCATAAGGCAGTGACAGATATGCAAATCACCCAGAAGGAAGTGACAGATGATAATGCAAATCACCCATAAGGCAGTGATAGACAATAGTGCAAATCACTCAGAAGGCAGTCACAGATGATAATGCAAATCACCGATAAAGCAGTGACAGATGATTTGCAAATCTTCCAGAAGGAAGTGACAGGTGATAATGCAAATCATACAGAAGGCTGTAACAAATGATAATTTAAATCACCCAGAAGGCAGTGACAGATGATAATGCAAAACACCAGGAAGGCAGTGACAGACAATAATGCAGATCACCCAGAAGGCAGTGACAGATGATAATGCAAATCACTCAGAAGGCAGCGACAGATGATAATGCAAAACACCAGGAAGGCAGTGACAAATGATAATGCAGATCATCCAGAAAGCAGTGACAGATGCTAATGCAAATCACCCAGAATGCAGTGACAGATAATAATGCAAATCACCTACAATGCAATGACAAATAATAATGCAAATCACTCAGAAGGCAGTGACAGATAATAATGCAAATCACCCAGAATGCAGTGACAGATGATAATGCAAAACACCAGGAAGGCAGTGCCAAATGATAATGCAGATCACCCAGAAGGCAGTGACAGATGATAATGCAAATCACCCAGAATGCAGTGACAGACCATAATGCAAATCACTCAGAAGGCAGCGACAGATGATAATGCAAAACACCAGGAAGTCAGTTACAGATGATAATGCAGATCACCCAGAAAGCAGTGACAGATGATAATGCAAATCACCAAGAATGCAGTGACAGATAATAATGCAAACCACCCATAATGCATTGACAAATAATAATGTAAATCACTCAGAATGCAGTGACAAATGATAATGCAAATTACCAAGAAGGCAGTGACAGACCATAATACTACTTACCAAGAAGGCAGTGACAGACCATAATGCAAATCACTCAGAAGGCAGTCACAGATGATAATGGAAATCACTCGGAATACAATGACAGATGATAATGCAAATCACTCAGAAGGCAGTGACAGATGATAATGCAAATCGCCAAGAAGGCATTGACAGATAATAATACAAATCACTCAGAAGGCAGTCACAGATGATAAAGCAAGTCACTCAGACTGCAGTGACATACAATAATGCAAATCACCATGATGGCTGTGACAGATAATAATGCAAACCACCCATAATGCAGTGACAAATGATAATGCAAATCACCAAGAAGGCAGTGATAGACCATAATTGAAATTACCAAGAAGGCAGTGACAGACCATAATGTAAATCACTCAGAAGGCAGTCACAGATGATAATGCAAATTACTCGGAATACAGTGACAGATGATAATGCAAATCACTCAGAAGGCAGTGACAGATGATAATGTAAATCACTCAGAAGTCAGTGACAGCTGATAATACAAATCACTCAGAAGACAGTGACAGATGATAATGCAAATCACCCAGAATGCTGAGGCAGATGGTACAAATGAATGAATATAGCAGTTAGTGGACTATATTTGTGCAAGTGAATGAGCAGTTAGACATTAGATTCTATGCTGCATACCTTACATGTGATATCTTAGGTGAAGTTACACATCAGCTTAATTAATGATGCAATAACTGTAGATGTGTTACCCTGGCCTTTGATTTTCACCCATTGAAATCTGGATTCTATGGATAGACACTAGACAATACTATGAACAATGATATAAAAATTTAATATAAAAATGTAAAATAATAGTACGTGGATTTTTCAACTCATTATAGTAATTGTAAATGAATGTATATGTTTATGCTTTCATGTCCTGTCACATGATGTGTGTGTGTGTGTGTTTGTGTCATGTAAACCTTTGGAATATGTATTATGTTCTAGTCAACTTGAGAAATAGCAATAATTATAATATAAAGCATTCATACCATTGCCTATTCTGTGAGTGGACTTAAGGCCATCATGGATTATGAATCATGTGATTCTAGTTGATCTGTAAGTGTCACTGTAGATTAGCAAAGTGCATTTTGTGTAAAAGAAATTTTGCTGTGAAGTACATGATACATACCTTCATTTGCATCATACCTGTCAACTCTTATACTGGAAGAAAAAACTCCCCATATTGGGGTCATTCCACACCTACCTCCTAATTTCTAATTATCTCCCAATTTTTGCATGGAACTCCCGATTATTAATTATGTCTGTAGATTTTCATTTCTCCTTCAAGAAGTTCTACCTCAACAGATATATGCTATCCACAGAAGCCATGTTCCATTTTATCACCTAACCGCTCCGGTGGCCTAGTGGTTAGGGCATCTGTCTCAGAAGCGGGAGATCATGGGTTCAATCCCCGGCTGAGTCATACCAGAGACTTACAAAAATGGTACTAACAGCTGCCTCACTAGGCACTCAGCATTAAGAGGTTTGTGTTAGGGCTGGTTGGCCTGGTGTCAGGATAATGTGACTGGGTGAGACACGATGCTACATGTCTGCGGCATGACATCACTTTAAACTGCCACACTGCAGACATCATAGCGATATGATTGAAAAATTGTTAAAGCTACATTTAAAAAAATCCTAATTCTAACCATTTTATCACCTATAAATTTTGTCGTGTCAAAATATTCATTATCACACTACAAAGAATTTTTTTCTTCAGTAAAAAGAATGTTAAGTTTAACCATTATTCATGCCAATGTATGATTTTTTTAAAGTACTAAAATATATAAAATAATAAAATAAACCATAACAAAAAATAAGGCACAATACTTAAATTGTCAGCAATTAGTTTCAATCCCAAAAATGATCAATGTGAATGCTGTAGCATCTCCATTCCCACCAAAGAAACTTACATGAGTGAACACCTGGCATTACTGTACTGTATATACAAACGTTAATTACTATTATTAAATTAAAAGAAAGAATAAAAAACATAGTGCGCAGCTTATCTCCCCTTAGAAAACTAATTTAGGATAAATTTCTTATTTAGTAAACAACATTAAAAGCCTTTCGAGTTGAGAATAAAGAAATAAGGTGTGATATAAAATGTGGCAAAAATAGTTGCCATATGTATGGTAGCTTGAGACAACATGTTCACAGCAAAATAGGGCTTCATGTACTTGCCAATTAATTGCTCAAGCCTGTGCTTACCTAGCACACTGCAGAACATGATTTATTTGAATTGTGTTTGAGAGCCAGTCCTTTTCACAAGATAATTACAATGATGAGGATTAATCTTTAATTAGTCATGCTGACTTTCTTGCTTGATCAAAGCTGACCAGAATATGAAGAGGGCACTTCCTGGAGGAAAATAAGTGCATCACAGGGAGAAACGTGTGTGGTTTGGGAGAAAAAAATCATTATACACATAAACAGATGCAACATCACCAATTAAACAAGAGGAATCTCTTCTACAGATGTTAGATGGGCAGAGCCAAAAATCAGTTAAAGCAGACATACTGTAAACACTGACCATCATGTATCTCACTAAACATCATATCCAGGTACAGAAGGAACTGTTCTAAAGACAACCTCCAATTACCCACAGCAAGAAGCTAAATTAAATACAAATACTAAATACAGCAGTCACCAAGCTCTCAGTCAGTCTAGTCATGGAAATCAAGAAGTCCAAGCAATGCATCTGAATCCCCCACTTGTCAAAATCGGCAACATAATTAAAGACAGATCTCTTCTCATATGATCATCAATAATCAAAGGAGTAAGAACAAGATGGTTATATAAAACTGATGTAAAAACCCATAGAGGTGCAACTAATAATACTATTACAGAAAAAATATTGGAAATGGATATGTCACCATATCATATTGTAATTCTTCTCATTGGTGGCAATAATTACAGTAATGGCCAATCTTTGAAGGGCATTGAGGATGATTATGAAAGCTTGCTGTATGCCATCAGGTCCAAAAACACAGAATGTTAAATAATCATCTCAGGTCTACCGCCAAGAAGGAATGTACTTATGACTTCACTAAATGATACCCTGTACGTTGTGTGAAAATTTCCAAATACTCTTTGTTCCGCAATACAGGACCTTCTTCAAAGACAATCAAGTGAACCAACAATTATACCAGTGAGACCAAATCTACTTGTCCAGCAGAGGTACTGCCATGCTCATTAAGAATATAGACCAGTACATAAGGCTTGTAAAAGGGGCATGAGTCAGACAACTCTTGTATTGTGGAGAGCACGGTCATGTAACACAGTGGTGTCTGCATGGAAAACATTCATTGCCATGTTTGTAGCAAACTAGGACATAAGCAAAAGTTGTGCACATACCATTAGGTAGAAAGCAATGATGTACAAGCCTTTGCAACACATATCAAGCAAAAAATTAATTAGAATGTGTGTATACTTTTCAATGTAATAATTATAATTCCATAAACAGATTTCAGGCAATATCTGATTTGTGTACAAAGTGCAACTTGTTAACATGTAAACAACTGTGTGATACTGTTCAAGTTACTTCTCCCTCTGAGACCCCTCAAGTGTCTAGTATGTCAATGTCTTCTTGTATGTATGTAAATCAGTCTCATATTGAACATTCTCATATATCCACTGCATGTGGTCATGGTACAACAGATGGATCTTGTATGTTATCTTCTTCATGTGTTTATGTAAATAATCAGGGCAATGTAAAGAAATCTGTCAAGTCTAAAAACAATACATGGCATACTACCTTGTCTAAAAATGAATCCTCTGATCAAACTTTTCATGTCTATGGCCAGCTCAAAAGAGGTCTGCAATTAATCAACCTAAATATTCAACACATCCTCCCTAAACTGAATGAGATAAAGTTAATATTACAGCAAACTAGATCAGTCAGTATTCTAGGTCTATGTGAAACCTTTCTTTCTGATCATAGTGATGATTTGGCTCTCCAAATACAGTGGTTCAACTTTGAAAGAAAAGATAGAGAATCCGTTGGAGGTGGGGGTATTCTTCTCTATGTAGACAGTTCCATTAGTTATAACAGACGTGTTGATCTGGAGACTTGTAATTGGGGTAGAGAGTATCTGGATCGAAGTAACCCTTGCCAATACTCTTATGTTCAGTTTACAGGCCACCTAGTTCCACAGCTGATTGGATTGATAGATTTGAGGTTCATATTCAAAAAGCATTACTAAAGGAAGATTTAGAAACTTAGTAAACATATTAGGTAATTTTAACATTGATTACATGAAAACTCCACCATTAACATGGATAATTAACTTTGAAACTTACAACCTTACTCAATTAATTGACACCCCAGCTAGAGTAACAGATAAAAGTGCTGCTATCGTTGGTCATATCTATACTAATAAATGAAATTAAGGTGCCAGTGCATGTACTGAGTGACCACAGTTTTAGTCTGTCCTGTTTGTATTACTAGACATGTTCTGAAATCATCTAAAAATGGCCAGGACATTGAAATACAATACAGGGACTTTAAACAGTTTGATGAGGAAATGTTCTTAAATGATTTAGTTTGCAAACCCTTCCAATCAGTCTGCAATATAGCTGATGTCAACACTGCCTTAGACAAATGGTATCGGATGTTCCATGCTGCCTAAGACAAGCATGCCCCAATTAAAATAAATAGGGTTAAACACCAAATAACACCCAAGTGGATTACCCCTAATATCAATGAGGCTAGGCACCTAAGAGATAATTTCCACAAGAAAAAAGACATGAAAAGCTATAGAAAGTGGAGGAATAAAACTAAGCACCTGATAGATAAGGCAAAAGAGAACTACTATAAACAAGCTATTGATGAAAGTAAGAGTACCAAAACATTGTGGAAGCATCTAAAAGAGCTGAACCAACACAAGAACAGTTGTCTAAGACTTAAGCAAAATGAGGATATAGCAACATCTGTACAAGGCATTGTGGAAATGTTCAACAATTTCTTCATAAGCATCTCCAGTAAGAGTATTCAGAACCAGACTAATATCCCAATTGAACTTGATGCTCTTCTATTATTTATAAAAGCTAAATTCCTGATATTTATTTTTCAATAGCTAATGTTAGTGAAGCTGATGTTTTCAATATGCTAATTAAGGTGAATATTAATAAATCCTTGGGATTGGATGGTATTGGTCCACAACTTCTTAAAATTGCTGCACCAGTAATAACAAAGTCATTAACGCATATCATAAACTTAAGTACAATGATTGATAATTTTCCAAAAACAATGAAATGTGCAAAGGTTACACCTATATTTAAGAAAGGAGAAAAGGAGGATCCATGGAATTATAGACCAATATCAATTCTACCTGTATTGTCAAAAAAATATGAAAAGCATGTAGCCATTCAGGTCTATACATTTTTTGAAACATATTCTCTATTTCGTAAAGAACAATGAGGATTTAGAAAGTACCACTTGTGCCAAACAGAACTTACCAGATTAATTGATCTTTGGCAGAAGGAAATGGATAATGGACATATGCATGGGATTGTTTTCCTTGACTTAAAGAAACCTTTGATTTTTTGATTATGAAATTTTGCTGCTAAAGTTGAACTGTTACAGGTTTGACAATCCATCTTTAAACTAGATCATACCTAAGCCAAAGGTATCAACAGTAAGCATTGGCAATATTAGTTCTCAAACTTGCACTGTTCAATCAGGAGTCCCTCAAGGCTCAGTTTTAGGCCCATTTCTCTTCCTTATCTATATCAATGATCTACCATTAAATAATGAATCCACAAATACAGATTTGTTTGCAGATGATGCAACCTTTTATACATCTAGTTCTTCTGATGAAGTTATCCAAACAAGATTAAACTCAGATCTTATTAGAGTCCCAAACTGGTCACAACAAAATAGGATGATAATTAATAAATGTAAAACAAAATGCTTGATTTTAGGGACATCACAAAAGCTACACAAGTCAGGGAACCCAGAACTATCTCTTGCAAACAAATCATCCGTTAGAAAATGTCAGACAACAAAAGCTTGTAAGTGTTTCCGTCGATAATAGTTTATTATGGGATGACCATATTGATAAGCTTTGTAAACCCTCTAATCCAAAATTGGCCTACTCAGCAGAATCAAGAAATATTTACCAATGGAAACTCACAATCTATACTACAAGTCATTTATTCTTCCAACAATGGATTATTGTTCAAATATGTAGGGAAACTGCAAATCTGAGCTTGACAGGACTTATAAACTTCAGAAACGAGCAGCACATGTAATTTTAGATGCATCTGTTGATCATCCCTCAAAAGCATTGTTTATAGAACTCAAATAGTTCACAATACATACAGGACAGATTTTCACAAGGCAGTTCTTTTATATAAATGTCTATATGGAACTGCACCAGAGTATCTTCAGGACTTATTCAGGCCTTTTTCAACAGACCAGTTGAGATCAATATCACATGGAAACCTTCTAGCACTAAAACCAAGAATAGAGCAAATCAAAAAGAACTTCCAATATTCTGTGGAACAAGCTTCCACTACTTGTAAAATCTGCTGAAAGTATTAGATTATTTAAGAAGAGATAACATGAGCATGTATGTGTTTCTAATAGATAATTTTAATACTAAACATGTTAAATAAACAGTAATTATTGCTATCTTCATATAATGTGCATTGCTAAACTCTCCTTAAGTGGGCCTTAAGGGAGAATAGTCCTTGTCTAATGAGTCACCCTCTATAAATAAAGCATTGTCATTATTATTATTATTATTATTTCACATGTATTGGACCCAGAAGATTGGTCAATACTGAGTGAAAATGAGGCTTTAAAAATGCCGTGAAAAACCTCCCAAAATTGTTGGTCCCAATCTCCCCATATTTTATTCAATCACCCTAGTTGGTTTTTAAAAAGTTGACAGGTATGTTGCATGCATGTTCAGATTTCAGTACTTATAGTACTTTGATATTGTCTCTACTTCAGATATTATTGTTTGTGTGCTTATAGATGCACTGCATAAAATGAAGTCATTGGGTTAGGGCACATCATCATCCACAGCAGGGTGAAACATTTTCAAACATTTTACAGACTGGAAAGGTAATACACAATCAAAAGAAAACAGATTGCAGTAGACAGGACACAACACTTGATTTAGGTTGCAACTAGAGTTTTGTATGGATGTACAGTGAGAAATTATTATGATCATTTGAGTGCTCTGAATTGGTGTGAGAACCAGAGTTGTATGACCATAATTGGTGAGAACCAGATTTGTAGGAAGGAAGCTGAGCTCAAGACTGTCAGAACATACTCTTGCTCAGAGTTAGACTATTTCTGATGTCTGATTGGCTGATGTCTGATTGGTTGATGTCTGATTGGTTAATGTCTGATTGGTTGATATTTGATTGGATGATGTCTGATTGGCTGATGTCTTATTGGTTGATGTCTGATTGGCTAATGTCCAGTGGACACTAAACTTTGAGTTTAATCTCTCATTTTTAGATTACAGATTTATTCAGAACAACATGTTTGGTTGTAATGTATGATACAATACACTGAGTACGACAGACATTATTATTTGCAGAGAGAGAGAGGAGAGGAAGAGAGAGCAGAATGTAAATACAGACTAATACACATTGAATTTAAAGCTGATCACGATAATTGTACATACAAGAAGACTATATGTTTCTTTTATCAATGAAAACTTCTATATCAGCATATAATGCTGCAGAATTTGTGGAAATACAACTGATAGTATTATTGAAACAATCCACAAAATTTAAAATTGGGCTGCAAGAATTACCTTAAATTTACCATTTGATACACCATCCATAAATCTATTCTTGAAATTGAAATTTGAATACAGATCAGCCTACCAAAATGTCCATATTAATGTTCAAAGTAAAGAATGAAATTTGTTCACACTATTTCAGTGGCAAGCATGATTTTAAATAAAAAGATGGTCACTAGGACCTAAATTGAGATCAGTTACAAATTGTCGTTGCAAAAATGCCATTTCCACAAAAAAAAAATAACTTACAAAATTTAATTTACTTACTCCAGTGCTAATTATTATGGAATGAACTCCCCAAAGCAATTAGATCAGAAACAAATCTAAACATGTTCAAAACAAAATTGTATTACAGTTATCTTGAAAGATGGTAGTCATTATAAATATTTATATGGACTTTTATTCTGTTAATGCATTCATATACACTTTGTACTTTTATACTTGATGTATTTAAGAATGAACTAGTATTTTTAAATTTGTTTAAATTTGTTTGTTGTTTTTTTCTTCTCTTGTATTTAAAATATTTTCATCCTGTCAGGGTCTCAGGAAACACTAGTAAATAAAACACTGAGTTATACTCGTGAAATAAAATATTTATTATTATTAATATTATTATTATTATTATTATTATTATTATTATTCATGGACAATCAAATTTGAATCTGCCCCCCCCATTTACATAAATATGTATGCTTTTACTCTTTGATCATGTTAATATGTGAATGCATTCACTTTAACAGGTTTGCCTGGTATTCCTACTGAGTTTTCAGTTGCTGAAAGAAGACATGACTCTGTAACACTGGAATGGATAGCAGGTTTTTGGGGTGGCCACACCCAATATTTTGTTATTCAGTACAGAATATATCCCAATGGGACCTGGATGGATATAGATCCGATCCAAGAAGATACAAAAGCACAAAAGCAGTCTTTCACTGTAAATGGTCTAAAGCAGAAAACCACATATGAGTTCCAGTTGTATGCCCAAAATTATATAGGACAAAGTCAGACTACGCAGGTCATCAGCACTACAGTCTCAGGTATATGTTTGGTCAGATTATCAGGTATAATAGGCAGCACACAAAAATAAATACTTTTACAAAACTGAACAAATTTTAGAACTATTTTATGCAAGGAATCTGTTTGTCAATTAATAATCTTGTTTTAATTGATAAGATGAGTTACCAGTCTTGTTTTAATTGATGAGATTTGATTCCTGTACCTTTAATGGACTTTTAGAGTTTTTGCAGGGTGGATGTCTTGTAAGATGCAGAATTGTCTATTTTAGAGCAGAGGCTGGAACAATGTATCAATAAATCATTGAATAAAAGCAGTTAACTTTGTGTCGAGATATGTATGGATATAAAATCCAAATCATTAATACACAGGTGATATGTCAACTTAGATATAAAGAGTGCAGAATTGACTCTTTGGTAAAGTTCATTTCAGTGATACACTAGTTACATTGACATTGGAATTTTCTTCTTATAAAACCTAGCTGGTCCTTAATGAAAATCGTGATCTGGATTACCATGTCCACCAGAATGACGATCTAGAAAATGGTGTTATCCTTAGTTATGAATATGTACATTTAGTGACATAGGGTTTAAAGCAAGGTGGTTACAACTTAGCTAGTAGCCTAAGTGGTTTGAGTGCAGCTGCAGGAGGTTGCGGGTTTGAACCCTGTCCAAGTCATACCAAAGACTTATAAAAACGGTACTTACAGCTGCCTCACTAGGCACTCAGCTTTAAGAGGTTAGTGTTAGCACTGGTCAGTCTGGTGTCCAGATAATGTAGTTGGGCAGACATCATAGTAATATGACTGAATAATCGTTTAAGCTACATTCAGAATCCAAATCACATAGACTCTTTACATTGACATTTCATTTATCCCTGTACATTAAATACTGACCTCATTCTTTTATTTACAAGAAAAGATGTTTCTTATAATATTCTGTTGGAAGAACAAATTAATGATTAACCTTCTACCTATACTGTATCATAGTTCACTGAATCAAGGCCTCTAACTGTTGAAAAGATAATTATTATAGATTACAAGGTTGTGCATGAATGGTGGCTAGATAACAATGTTAGTATGACAAAAATGTAATTTGAGCACATGCTTGCACATGCATAAATATATGTATATAGCTAAACAGTCAAAGTTACAGATAATAAAACAACATTCCTACTTGTCCATCACATTACTATCCTATGACAGAGGTAGTTCAGTCAAATCAGACTGAGCAAGCTGCTTCCACTACCAAGTGATTGTCAATTTAGATTGGTCAAACACTTCTGATTATCTAAACATACTGTAGTTATTATAACAGATGCCCTGGGGATGGTGCAGATTCCATACTGTACATTACTGTTTGACTGAAAACATCCATAAATGTTTTAATTCTTTGGACATACTGTAATGGATATACTGTATATGGATCTATAAGCATCATTAAAGTAGGAATTTCTTCTTTTTTTGTGTGGAAAAAGTGTGGCTAGTTATTTAAGGTGGTGGGGAAGGTCTGTTAGAATAAATATGTTATTTATATATTAGGTTTCTAACTAGACAGATTCACTGAGTTTTTCAGAGTTCATCTCCAAACCATATTTATGGCTTTGTCAAATGATTTCCACCCATTTTGGTAAGCAAGGGTGTACTGAATTTGGTTGAGGATATTTCTTTCCAAGAAGAAAACATAGACCATTAAGAGCTATGCAACCAGTATTGATGCTATGATTGGTGTTATGTACCAGATTGCGAATGAGTATGCCTAAGCCATAGGTTAGTCTCTGATTTATGCCAAACCAGTGGTTCACACTCTCCTTCAGTTTGATGTAGAGCATGAGGAGAAATTTTGTTTAGCCGATGATGATACAACATTTCAACTGCGCTAGGCAACAACATAGTTGTTCTGAGCATGACACCATTCAGCCTGCAGGTAGACATCATCATTCTTGATGAGAAACACAGCATGGGTACATTTGAAACGGTAATGCATGCTTCCATTATGCCTACTGACCCAAACTTTCAACTCTTGATGGAAAAACAGCACCCTGGTACAAGTCATTCCTGTATTTGTGAATCTTATTGAGAGTTGAGTACTGTCTGCCATGGAAAACCACATTGATGTGGACTGTTGAAGGCAGAATGCAGGAGTTATTGATACGTACCCTAAAAGACAATTGGCTGGTAAGCTGGCATGTTCTATCACCCTTGAGATTAAAGCTAGTGCTTGCACATGATGAGATTTCATGTTAGGGCTGCCTTTAGTATCTGTGATGCAAAAACTTCCAGTCCATTCTCCTTCCCTCCCCCTACCATTTAATATCATCCCCAATGAATCGACAGCTGCTGATATACTTGACCACCTGGCATGCCAAGCCAGTGTTGGAGCCATCATTGTTGTTGACTTCAAGACCATATACTTAAGGGCTGACAGCTCACATTGGTCATTGGTGTGACAGCAATTAATGCAACTGTTGCTCTCGCTAGGATTCAAAACATTCAGAATGCAGGTGATTTTACCAACAGCTACAAGAATAATGCTATTGCTGTTCCAGGCACCAGAGTTTACCTCATGAACATCCATGGAATTATCATAGTGGAATGTAGACAATCTTGTCATTCCTTTTAAATGAAATTTTGCATGCACATAATGAAAGCAATAATCAGTCAGTCAGTCCGAGTAAAGTCTTGCCACTTAAGTTTGCCACTTAAGTGACACCATCCAGTGTGAGGTCCACATTATCAACATACAAGCATCAGGACTCTTTCCCTTTGACCATCCTTGGCTTTCACAATTAGAACCAGTGCATTGGTAGTTAAAATTATAGGCATATGCCCAACTACATACAGACAAAGAATGTGCATCATTGGTGCCATCTGCCAATCATGCAATGAATGAAGTGAAGGGGTAATAAACACAAATCAGATGTACTGCGCCCAACAGTTGGCTTAACAATGATGTGGTTATATTGGATTTTACTAAAAGGAATCACATTACTTTACATCATTGTTATAGAAACTAGACAATGTGGCCTGTGCTTCTTAAATTTTCTGACCCTGTCCTGTAATATGAATTTTGATATGCTTTTTTTTCCACAGTAAAAATCGATCTATAGCTCACTGGACAAAGTCTTCACCATGAATAAATATAATTTAAGTTACTGTTGTTCATATTTACAGTACTAAATGCATCTGAAAGTTCTGGAATACCAGTCGCTGGGGTTGCCGGAGGCTTAAGTGCCGGACTTGTCATCATTTTAGTTGTGTTAATAGGCATATTCCTTTGGAGAAGAAATAAACGTAGAAAGCAAAATGAACTTGGTAAGAATGATTATTGTCAACAGCAACTAGAAAAAGTAAAATAAATACCATTTAAAATGCATGTGTAAAGAAGTGGCAAAAATATATAGAGGCAAGATATATAATTTATTCTCGTTAACATGTTAAATTAGTTTATGATAGCTCAGTCATACATTCAGTGGTTTCTCATTATATGTTGACGTTATACCACACCTGTATTGTTATATTTAGTGACAATTCATTTACATCATCATATTTTAGCTGTGTAATATGAACTGTCATTGTAAAATATGTATTAACAGAGTCTGTTATAATCTAACAGGTCTTTCATAAGTTTTAGAAAATATAATATGTATGGTCTCAAATTCAGGCAAAAGGGAAGTTAGTTTTTTATGTAAATTTGTATGTCTTTCGTTCTGTCCATCTCCTGTCTATCTTGTATCTTTCAATTGCAACTTCATATTACAGTATATATTTGAAACCATTAAATGTCCTTTAATAGCAACACTTTTCCTTTTTAACATTTTAATGAGTTGTAATTTGACACAGTGAAAAATACATCTGTTTGCAATGAATATAACTTTTCATAAGGAACATTTGACTAAACAACTAATATATATTGATGCTAACATACATGTAATATAACTATTGTACATAATATCCATATATGCACACAATATACCTATATGCAAGCAGTATATCTATATACATGTCATTACACCTATATGCATATCATACACCTATATGCATGTAATATATCTATATACATGTTATATACCTATAATCATATATCTGTATGTACATATCTATTTGCACACAATATACATATATGCATGTAATATACCTATATACATATACTATACCTGTAATCATGTAATATACCTATAAGTCCATAATTACCTATATTCACATAATATACACATGTACATAATATACCTATATTTAAATAATATAACTAACATAACTTGAACAATTATGTTTTGCAGATTGTCATTGGATTTCAAAATCTTGTTAAAGTCACTGTTTATATTAGGCTTCATTGCAACTGCATTGAATTTAAATATAGGATATGACAACTATTTTTGTTTCATTAAACCTGTTCAAATGTATTTACATATATGCATCATCTGTCTTTATGTCAATACAACTTTAAACAATCTCCAAAATCTGGATTGAATTTGAAAGGATATGACAGCTAGTTTTGTTTGTGTGTAGTGAATGTATTATTGTTTCAATTACAGACAGTAATGTAACAAGGGAGATGGAAGACAGGTAAGCATAGTGTTCATCTCACTTTGTAATATTTTATTGCACAAACACAAAAATGCCAAATAATGAATGAACGGGCCAAAGGTCTTAATGTTTAGATTATATATATTGAATATATAAAGTTTTTGGGTAAAATGTTATGAATATATCTTAAATACATAATTTTCTCTAATTGAACCCAAAAGCTCTAAAAATTGGTTATGAAAATGACTAAGTTTAAGTGAGATGTAAATTGAATGAAGTTAACTCAATTTTATTGTGAGCACTAACTGTTAAAGATACACTTCGTTTGGAATCTTTAAAAAGCATGTTGTTACAGACCTTGAGTCACTTTTGACTCTAATTCCTTTGATTCATTCATTCATTACACATTCTCATATCTAACTGTATTATATAAAGGAGACATAATCGATATATTTCTTACATTTATATCATTTATAAATATTTAGATCATGTTAGAAATGTGTTGAATCTGTATGTGGAAAGACAAGCTGATTGTCTTTCCATGTACAAATTCAACACATTTCGAACACAATCTAAGAGATGGTGACAAACCAAAATGAAAATAATAAGATGACAGTCATTACAACTCTGTGTTCTTAAATAAGTAACAAGAAAGAATGAAAACCAGTAGGTTTTGGAAAATTGAAAATATTATTTTATTTCCCTGCAGTGGAAACTGAAAGTTACAGTTTGGTGAATGAAATCCTAAAGTCCTAAAAATTCTGTCAATTCCATAAGTATTGACTTAGCCAAATGAGTTCCAAAAGAATTCCAAATGATGGTCTATAATGTAATGATGTGTCTACAGTACACAAAATCATTATCATATAATTCCAAAATGTCTTAAAATAAATTCAGTGATTGCATAACAGAGATGAATATCCGAATAGTCTTTAAATGAATTCACAACATTTCCTTGACAGCTATTATTCCAATTAATCTGACTATTTTGAGCACTGTAATTCCAATGAATGAATAAATTAAATAACTGAATAGCTTCCAACACTGTTGGTACTACTTTGATTGCCTAATTTTACATAATCTTTCTAATATATAGATTACTAAAATGCAATAGATAGATCATAGCAAATAAATTCTAGAATAATCCAATCTCATAAAGTAAATCAGCTGTTTTACACTGAATAAACATAAATTATATCAGACTGGCCTGGTAGGAACTCATGTCCTTGTCAAATCATGTGATGTTTACTTGTACTAATAGTATGAATCAACCTTGGAACTTTAGAAAGGAATCTGCACAATCGATAAATGACTCATCTTTAAAATGCAAACTACAGTAAAAGGATCTGAGGGTATTAGCATTAAAATGTCATTGATTAAATAACTCTTACAAAAACTATTAGTATTATTGAAAATAATACAGTATATACATTTTTAAAAAGTCTTATTTCAAAATTGTGGATATCACACTTTATTGGTTTGAACTACAATCATTAAATGGCCGCCTTCCTGGTATTGACCTACAAAAGCAGGAGCAAGAGCACCATCTGTTTGTGAATATAATGTGATGTAGCTGTCCATTATATCCCAGATAATTGATTGTCTCTTTATTAACAATAATAATACCTTTAAGAACTACAAAAGGGTAGTAATTCTGGCTAACTGAATGAATAATGAAGTAAATGAATATATTGTTGAATTGACAAATATGGGTTTTAAACAGATATTGAATTTATTTTATTTTTAAACTCAATTTTGTATTTAATGAAAACCGCTACATCCAAATCAATGGAACTACCACTTGTATAAAAGGTATCTAACTCAGTTCTTTGCAGTTATGTAATTGATGTTGGAATAACAAATCATATCAGGGCAAACTGAATTCCATGTAAAAGGTATAATGCAAGTCAGTTCCTTGCATTTATTGAATCGATGTTGGAATAATAAATCATATCAGGGCAAATTGAATTCCAATTTATTGAAAAGTTTTCTGGTTATATCATGAGGAATATCAGAATCAGAGTAACTTTAGAAATTGTTACATAATATGTTCAGCCATAACTTGTACAAAATAGTTTCCTGAATACATTTTTAATTTCACAGTGATGTCATTATTAGAATATGATATTAAATTGCTATGCACAGTAAAAGATCACATGCACTAAGTATGCTTTACAGGCTTAGCTTGTTTTGGTAAATGAATGGTATCTTATATTGCACAGGATTTTGCATTCCGATAAATCAGGCAAATGAATGGTATGTTATATTGCACAGGATTTTACATTCCAATAAATCAGGCAAATGAATGGTATGTTATATTGCACAGGATTTTACATTCCGATAAATCAGGCAAATGAATGGTATCTTATATTGCACAGGATTTTACATTCCGATAAATCAGGCAAATGAATGGTATCTTATATTGCACAGGATTTTGCATCGACTCACTGCCTATGTATAGTTTATATGTATAAGCATTTTCAAAGGAATGAAACAAAAATTACATTCAGATAAATGTTTTTATTTTTATTTTGTACTCCAAGGAATTACCAATTGCACTCCATGACCTGTTATCATAAAAAGTCACAAGTGTAAGAAAATAATTATTGTGCATGTATCATAAATTTTCAATCAAACTACCATTACAAAAAATGTAACTCTGTGAGAAAGGTTATACCATTTCAGTATGCCCTAATTCAGCTCACACTGAGTACATATTTGTGTTAATGGATAATGAATTTCATTATTAAAAGAAAATGTTTTGTATTCACTTTACTTAGATCATAACTATATATTAATATCACAATCCATAAAGGGGTATATTTATTTGTCCTTTTTTACCTTGAATTCCATGTATCATGAAGCAATACATGTGATTCTGAAGTAAATACACAATTCATGATTGCTTAAGCATTCGCGATACATGCTCCAAAAACTGCTATTTTGAAGATAAACTTAAGTCAAAGCTAGACATGTGTTTTACTTTTACTCTTACAAACACATTTTATTTAAGTGAAAATTTCTTTTCCATATCAAGCACGAGAAGAAATCAGATAAAAGCCAATTTTGTCAAACAAGATATGGAAAGTGGAAAAGAATACGAGGGACTGCACTTCACAGAAGCTGAAGCAAGTCAATATCTACAACTTAATGGTAAATTAATGTCTGTGTTAATTATTGCCATAAATTGTAGAAGTCTGAACTGTCAACTCAAGTCATGTTTCAAGTGATTTCTTGATAAGAGGGCTCTCAAAATAACATCAAGTTTGCACTTTACTTTTTAACAATTCCACTGTCTGTTTTTAGTTTTAAGTTAAATTCATTTTATTAAAATTTTCGTGAAGCAGTTGGGATTGGGAATCAAGTTGTCCAACTTAGGTTTAGCCCTTCCCCTACATAAAAGAGTGAAAGAGAGAGAGGATCATTAGAACAGTGCATAAATATGCATTATAATATAATGATATTGCAAATGATACATATAATAATATGTACATAGGTATTGTAGACAGTCATTTAAAGTCATCTAGAGAAAAGCAGAAAAATCATCCAGTTTCTTCTTACATTTTCAGGGAGTTAAAAGGCATCAAAATTTACTTAAAAACAGGGCACATCTGCCATTTTCAAGGAGAAAACACTAAAGATAAGATGAAAATAATGACCAATGACTGTTCCTTAATGCTTTGCACACACAAAAACACATGCACACGTTACATATAAATATATATATATATATATATATATATATATATACAAATTTTGAAATATATAGCTTTCAACAGTTCCTGCTACATGTTGCATGGTGAATTATTCCCTAATTTACATAAGTGTATTTTTATATAAAAAAATTAAACTTAAACAGAAATAAAATATCTCAACAAAAACTATAAAACTTAATTGATTTGCCATTCTGACAAAATTTGGCACTCATTATCATCATAATGTAGGTGTTCATACAGAAATCACAAGCCAGAAAAGATAGGACTCTAATAATTGGCTCCTCAATACTGAAAACTATAATACCAAGGAGACTTCTTTATAACAGTTGTACAGACTCTTAAGAGGTGCGAAAATGGACAACATCATGGAGAGTAATGACAACTGACCTAACCAAATACAACCAGATTATTATTTTAGTAGGTGGAAATGATGCCAGTGATGGAATTAGGTCACTAAATCAAATCAGAACAGATTTTGAAAGTTTATTCTATGCTGCCAGGTATTGCAGCCCAGATACGTGTAAAATAATGATATCAGGACTACCTCACCGTGTGGAAACAAGGATGAAAGGAATCAATGATCTGATAATTGACTTATGTGAAGACTTCAGCCTACAGTAAATTTCACAATGCACTTCTTTCTTTCTTCTGAACCAGGATGTCAACCTAGGTCTCTGCCACAGAGACAAAATTCATTTAAGTAGAAAAGGAACCTCTCAACTACTGAGAAATATTTACATGTATGCCCCCATTTTCAGGCACTATAATGAAGAGTACTGTCTATAGATATATATTCTACAAGATGTACTGTCTCTAGATATATATTCTACAAGATGGCTGCTATTGCTTAACCGACTTAAAGCAGCTGTTCTGTTTTTAGTGCTGTTTTCATGATAGTTGTGCTTGTTGCCTGTTTTCATCTTCGTTATTGTGTTCATTATGTATTGGCTGTTAAATTCGTATGTGTTTCTTCATCTCCTTGTTTTGGGAATGAGAATAATTAGACTTTTTCTCAGCTGTCTTGCTCCACTGTTTTTGAACAAACTGCCATCACGTGAAATTAAACCAGTCAACCCGTTAATGCTACGATGGACCATCATTAATTGCTTTAAATGATCACTCCTTGGCTGTCCACACTGCATTGTGCTCTAGACTAAAAGATCTGGGACTACATTCATCATTACCTAAATGCAAACAGAAGTGAAATAAGAAATGTTGTTTCAAAGCTGGCCGGCGTAGAACAGGAAGAATTCCAGTTATCTCCCTTATTTCGGCACAACCATTAAAAGAATTTTCAACTGTTAATTTAGATAACCTAATTCAAATCCCAATTAATTCATCAACCTTTGTGTCAACTATCCAAGAAATACTTCTGCGCATTGCATTATTCAATGCCCAGTCAGTAGGACCACTGGAAAAGCACACAGAAATAGTTAATTTTATCAACGACCAAAATGTTGACATATTTTTCTTGACAGAAACATGGCTAAAAACATCAGGCAATGAGCCCAAGTGTGCGGATCTAACACCTACTGGTTACTCCATCAAGTCGTTCCCCCATAATTCTCGCGGAGGTGGAATTGCTGTCATCACAAAGAACTCCATGATAAAATGTCTTAACTACACCACAACATTCAATTTCGACTACACATTGTTTGAACTAATCCAAACCACACTCACACTGGAGCAAAGGTCAGTCCATTTTTTCTGCCTCTACTGCCCTCCTCTTAGTAGAAAAAACAAGCTGGATGACTCTCTCTTTTTGGAGCAGTTTCCGAATCTCCTGGACTATGGAAATTCGATAGGTGGCAACCTGATTATTCTTGGAGATTTCAGCTTTCACTTTGACTGTCCCGGAAACTCAAATACATCAAAACTCGTAGATTCCATTAATGTTTTCAACCTCAAACTGTCAGTTAACCAACCCACCCATAAACATGGTCACATTTTAGACTGGATTCTTCATAGACCTGATGATAACATTCTACGGTCCTCCCTGGTATCCCATGACCTTGCATCAGATCACCTCTGCATTATATGCCATCTGGACTTATCAGTCCCTAACCCTCCACCTTTATCTGCTACTAAGAGAAACCTCCGTATGATAAATAGAACCAAACTAATGCATGACATCCAAGCTAACCTAACTACTTGCTTACCTCCTACCGCAAAACAACTCGATAACTGTCTGCGTTCATTACTTGACATACATGCTCCAGCTACCAAGTGCAGAGTATCAATTAAAAAGTGTTCTCCATGGTATACCATTGTTAGGGATGAGCTTCGCACTACTAAAAGAGACCGCCGTAAAGCTGAGAGGCTCCAGGCTTTCCACCAGACTCACTATTCATAAGCAAATATATGAAGTCGCTCAGAAGAATGTCACAAATATAGTCCATGCAGTGAAATCAGCCCACTACACTACCAAGATCAATTTAAAGTTCGAGCTGCAAAGAGCTCTTCGAGATTACTAACAAGCTAATGTCAAGGAACAAATCAACACCACTTCCAACTACCTTCTCTCCAGTCGACCTTCCAGACATGTTTGCAAATTTCTTCCATGACAAAGTACAAACCATTAGAGATAAGCTTGACACCACAATTTCAATTGACTCGTCGTCAGCATACAGTTGAGATACAGAATTTGAGCGGCAACCATTGGCAGCATTTGAACCTGTCTCTAATGATTTCGTACGTACAATCGTGATGAAGAGTGCACCAAAGTCATGTGAACTTGGTCCAATTGCAACATCACTGCTGCTTGAATGCTTAGATCCAGTATTACCTTCACTAACTGATGTTATTAATACCTCTCTCTCATCCTGGGAATTCCCATCATTTTTCAAAACTGCCATTGTAAAGCCTCTGATGAAGAAACCAACACTAGACCATAACGATTTAAAGAATTACCGCCCAGTTTCTAATCTCCCATTCATATAAAAAATCTTAGAAAAGGTTGTTCTATCCCAGCTTGTATCTCATCTAAATTCAAACAGTCTTTTTAGCAAAGTACAATCTGCATATCGCCCTTGCCACAATACTGAAATTACTCTTCTAAAACTAGTTAATGGCATTCTCTCTGCGTTGGATAGCGGAAAGATTATAGTCCTCACCCTCCTTGATTTGTCTGCAGCTTTTGACTCAATAGACCATGACATATTACTTCACCGTCTCCAGCATGCATTTGGCATTCATGTTACAGCCTTACTGTGGTTCAAGTCCTACTTCATCAACAGGACACAAATTGCATCTGCAAATGTAATACTCTCCAGCCCAGTTGATCTTTGTTGTGGTGTTCCACAGGGGTCTGTTCTTGGACCTGTTCTCTTCATTCTGTACACTCATCACATCACATCACATCATTCTGTACACTCAATCGCTCTCAAGTGTCATAGATCATCATCCATCATCTCACCAACTGTACGCTGATGACACCCAAATATACAAATCTAGCCACCCAACTGAAGTTGATGCTACCATCCAAGGTGTAGAGACGTGCATTTCTGATGTGAAATCATGGATGACTTGTAACAAGTTGCAGATGAATGATGATAAAACTGAGGCCATTCTGATAACAACACAAAGACTTTCTCATTCACATCCCTTACCTCAAACAATAAATATCAGCAATGCCAACATTAAATTCACACAATCAGTACGAAACCTAGGTGTTACTCTGGACAGTGCTCTTACATTGCACCAACATGTCATGAACATATGCAAGACTGCATATCTTGAACTGAGACGCATCAGCTCAATTCGCAAATATCTTTCAGTTGATGCCACTAAAACACGTGTGTTCATTAGCACTTTCAAGACTGGACTATGTAACTCAATTCTGTCTGGTTCAACTCAATATCTACTCCAGAAACTTCAAAAAGTTCAAAACACAACTGCTCAGATCATACTTAGAGTACCACGATCAGAGCACACCTCCCCGCTGCTCTGTACCCTACACTGGCTATTCATTCGATCCAGAATCAAACACAAAATTAGTTCTCTGTGCTACATTTCACTGTCAGACACTAGTCCGACATACCTATCTGACCTCACCCACGTGTACACACCAGCAAGATACTTACGCTCCTCTTCTGACAATCGTATACTCATTATTCCCACTATGAAAACAAAGTCATATGGACAGCATTATTTTGAATACCAGGGCCCAGCAACATGGAATGAATTGCCCACTGAACTTAGACACAAAGACACATTGATCACATTCAAGAGGGCTCTCAGAACTCACTTATTTCGACTGCAAGAACAAACTTAAAGACCTAATAATGTTTCCTACCTGAAGTATTCTCAGCATGTTTTTTATTTTTTAATTTTTAATGTTTTTCTAATTTCATTTTGTTTGTTTTAGTAATAATATTATTATGTTTTCTTTCTTATAGGTGTTGTTTAATGTTGTAAAGCGCTTAGAGCTTCTAAAGATTAGGTGCTATACAAAGTCCTCATTATTATTATTACTTTGGAGAAACTGGGCATGTGACACAGGTATGCTATCATGGCAAACAGACTGAGTGCTTCAGATGCCATAAATATGGACACAAAGACTCTGTCAGTCAATGTATTATACATATTAGAAAGCTGGCAAAGAGGAGAATGCCAATGCTTCATTTATAACAAATCTAAATGTACCTAGTGAGACTTTTGACTCTTAACTATTCAGTGGACACTATGGTAAATGCAAAAGTTAATAGAATTTCACGGTCTGTATGTGACTTTGTAGATGCTAATATATGTGAACCTTTAAATATGGAAATAGGATGTCAGAATGACAATAGTAGTATGGAGACAGTCTCAGTGAGAACCCCATTGCATGATTACATACATATAATTGATAGGAAACTAAATTCAAAAGGTTTTAACATAGGTCACTTAAATGTACAAGGTATAGTGGGGAAAAAAGACCAGATTAAGTTAATGTTGTCTTCCAAGGAAAATAATATACATGTTTTAGGACTCACAGAAACCAAATTAAATGCTAACCACAATGATAATCTATTTCACTCTCAAGTCTTCAATAAACCATTAAACAAGGACAGAGAGACAGCAACTTGACCTGGAGTCACATGAAATTGAGAGTATCTGGGTGGAAATTTCTCAAAATAATGCAATTCTTTCTTAGTTGGTTTCATTTATAGGCCACCTTCCTCCAAAGCATTTTGGAATGATAACTTTTTGAAAGAAATGGAAAATATTCTTGCATGGGAGAAAGAAACATATATACTCTACAATATAAAAAAGGACTTTCTCAATACTCAAATATGGAACAACTGGATGGAATTTATTGAATCATTAGGCCTAGTCCAGCTGGTAAATGAGCCCACAAGGGTAACAGAAATATCAAGCACTCTTATTGATGACATTTATAGGAACCTACCAGACAATGTGGCTTGTGTTAATGTACCGAATGTTGGTCTTAGTGACCATTATCCTACTTTTTTTACAAGAAAGGTTAAATGCAAGAGAAATAAGAAAAATACACATCAAACGATCACTTACAGATCATTTAAAATTTTTAATGAAGACCAATTTCTCGATGACCTATATAAAGTTCCTTGGAATATAATCCAAAATTTCGATGACATAGATGAAGCTCTGAGGGTGTGGACTGACTTATTTATAATCTCTAAGCATGTACCACTAAAAGTACATTGAATGCAGAATGAAATCCAGGCTAATTGGCATACTACTGAAATCCTAGATGCTATGAAAACACGAGACCAATTCAAGGCTATGGGAAACCGTGCACAATATAACGTATGGATAAAAAATATAATAAGTATGATTAAGAAAGCTAAAAAAAATTTATTATCAATCATTGCTTGAAAACAAAAAGAGTAACACAAACTCCATTTGGAAAGTCTTCAATGAACTCACTGAAAGAACACACAAAGACCAGACCAAACAAAATCACTCACTTCTGGTAAATGACACCATAGTCACTAATGACATTGAGATTACGAATGTTTTCAATGGTTTATTCACCAACATTATCACAAAGTTAAAAGAACCAGTGATGGAAAACAACTTTAATGAGCTGAACAAGTTCTGCAGCAGCAGAATCTCTAAGGAGATATGTTTCTCTATCCCACCAGTATAAAAAAACTTTGTTAAAAAATGTCTCAGTGAACTTGATACCAAGAAAGATACTGAACCTGATCAGATTGGTCCACAACTCATTAAATCTTCTGCCTTTGCTAAATGTAGATAGCATAACACTCATAACCAATTTAAGTATTGCAACCTCATCTGCAACCCAAAATATGGAAAACTGCAAAAGTAACTCCTGTTCACAAATCTGGTGCTGATAACTACTGGCCAATTTCAGTACTACCAAACTTGCCAAATTTGATTGAAAAACGTGTCCGTGGCTCATTCATGTCATATTTAACCAAACACTTGCTGTTTTTACATCCTAATTATTGGGCTTTAGACAGAAACATTCATGTGAGACTGCCTTGATCTCTCTGATAAATGGCTTCTAGCACTTGATCAAGGTAGAATAATCAGATCAGTATTAATTTTGTAGATTTCAGGAAAGCTTGTAGACATGGTGGATCATGAAATCCTTTTGAAGAAACTGAAAATTTACCAATGTGATGAAAACACAATTAGATGATTTACTTCATACTTAAGTGAGAGAACAGAACCTGTTTGTATAAATAATGTTCTGTCTGAACCTGGAATAATTAGATATGGAGTACTGCAAGGCTCAATTCTAGGTCCATTATTATTCATTTTATTTATTAATGACCTACCACTTTTACTAAGGGACTCAATTTCATTTACAGATCTCTATGCAGATGACACAACATTGTCAGACATCCAAAACACTAAGCATGAACTCAAAATTTCTTTACAGGATGCCCTAAACAAACTGGAAAACAGGTGCACATGCAATGGCATGGTAGTAAATACTGGTAAAACTAAAATATTACTTATCTCAACATGACAAAAAAGAAAAATCTTGATAGTGTTGAACTATGTCTGACATGGAAGGTTAAAAATTTGCAAATGGCCTGTCATGATAGACTACTTGGTGTTTTGGTAGGTAATAATCTATCATGGACTGAACATATCAAACATATCAGTAAAAAAGTCAATTCAAGTTTATGGCTTCTCAGTAAGATAAGACATTTTCTCCCTGAAAGGCACATAAAACTATTTTATAAGTTACATACAACCCTATTTAGACTATAATGCAGTATGGGGTAATTCAAATGATGAAAACGTAGCAAAAGCTGGCACATCTTCAGAAAAGAGCATTTGGTCTAATATCAATTCAGAAAGAAAGCAAGGAAAATTTAGCTGGTAAGTTTAAAAATATTAACTATTAAAGACTGAATTCATTTTTTGAGAAAAGCCAAATTAATGTACAAGATACCCAATAAGAGTGCTCCTGAATATTTACAATCACTATTCTAGTATAGGTTTCCTGGTAATACTCCCCACCTGTGATCCATGTCTACTAAACAGTATAAAATTTCCAAACCATATAAGGAATTATTAAAAAAAAAGTATCCAATACTCTAGAATTTTGCTCTGAAATAGTATTCCAGTTGACATTAGAAATGCCCACTCTATTTCCTTCTTCCAAACCCAATATATCCAGTGGCTTCAGAGATGCAGCTAAAATAAAAAAATTCCTTTGTATTAGGGCCTCAAGGTAGATTAGTTCTTAGCTAATTGTGTTACCCTCTTTAAATAAAGTCATTATTATTATTTTATTATTAGAAAGAACAACTATCAGGAGAAATACATACCTTTAATAGAAGTATATTATATGTACTCACTTTAGGTAAATTGGTGTATTCCGTAGAGCCAGCATTAATAGCAATAAGCATGTACTCACTCATGGTAAATTGGAGTATTTACTAGGGTTAGCATTAATAGCTGTAAGACTGTACTCACTCATGGTAAATTGGAGTATTTACTAGGGTTAGCATTAATAGCTGTAAGACTGTACTCACTCATGGTAAATTGGAGTATTTACTAGGGTTAGCATTAATAGCTGTAAGACTGTACTCTGAGTAAATTTTGCAGCTTGTGTTTTTAATAAGATCTTTAAGCCTAGTGATTTGTAATAAGATCTTTAAGCCTAGTGATTTGTAATAAGATCTTTAAGCCTAGTGATTTGTAATAAGATCTTTAAGCCTAGTGATTTGTAATAAGATCTTTAAGCCTAGTGATTTGTAATAAGAAGCTAAAGTATGTGTATAATAAAATTTGTCTGTTTAACATTGATATTGTTTTGTTGGAATGAGCATGACAGGGCATTCAGTGCAAACACAAATTAATACTGTTTTGTTACATCTCATTTCCATTATTTGTTTGTTTGTTATATCAATATACCCAATATTCGGAGTGTTATACAATATCATGTTTCAATTATTTCAAATTATTTTTTTTGCTTCCCTATTTTCCCCAGGTATCACATTAGAAGAAAACAGAAATGCCTATTTAAGGTAAAGGCACATGATATGAATATTAATTAAAATGTAATATATTTATACTTATATAATCTTCATCTACTATGTGTATTATTGACAAAAAATATAACTTGAGTATTCGAAAAAGAAATCAATAAAACAGTTTAGTTTTATTTTGTGTAATATCGTCTTAAAACCTATATATATAGGTCAAAAGAGGGATCATTGACAATGAAACAGTATGGAAACCTATTCATGAAGTAAATGTATGTACAGACAGTTAACATTTAGTATTAAAAAAATTTCAAGCACTTTTTTTAACCATTCACATTTACCAATGTAGGATATGACATCTACTAATATTTCATTTTCTCACACAAGGTCTCCAGAAAATAATTCCTATGAAAAATTGTACCCTTATGCAAATAATGACATCCAGATGTATAGCTCACTGAAGATCCCTGAAACATCCAAAGGTAACTTTATCAGAAATTTTCTTGAATTATACTGATCCAGAAATAAAAAAGAATAGTTCCTATTCAAATAATTATTCAGTCTTAAGAGACTGCTTGTTGTAGACCTAAAGTACACAGCAATATTTGACTCACAGTTGACATACTTTCTCCATTAATTTACAGGAAACATATTTATTTCTATGCTGTTAATCTGTCCAGTTGTCAATGATACATTGTTTTCTGTTTCCCTTTCGTTAAGATATTCAGTGGAGATGCATTTCATTTTGAGTAGGTCTAACAACTTCTACAGCAGTGTCTAATTTTAGGCCATTCTATTTCACTGGCCTATATAGTAATCATGAATGTCAAATTCATATTGAGGTTGTTACTGAAGAGACAGTAAGGTTTATATCAGTGTTTGATATAAATTATGACTTTAATTAACATAGAGACTAGTTTAATATTAGCCTCTTTCCTCTTGTAAACTAAAAAATAACTAAATGAATTTGCATGTCTATTTATAACATTTTGATGCGGCTTATCACCATTTTTATTGTTTAATGATAATTATTTCAGCATATATGTAATTTATTACTTTGTTCCCTTTAAAGTCTGATCTTAATTATCATAAATTAATTGCTCAGATACATATGTTGACTTGAATATCTAAGGTTATATGCATTTTCTCTTATTTACAGATTCTGATAAAAATTATGAAAATACGTGGATAAAAAAGCCTGAAACAATTGCTGAGCACCAATAAAATTCAGGAGAGATTCATAGAAGACATTATTTGAAGTGTATGGCCTAATCAGTGTTGTTTGAACATCTATTTTTATAAAAAGAAAATATTATGATGGGTGTTACAAGTATACCAATGATAATGAAAATAGCACACAATACTACTGCATTATTTGACATTTTTTGCATTTTGTAGATTTTACACATTTCTCTTACATTATCATGAAAAGTCACTGAGGGACCATACTTTTATCTACCTAATTGTTGTGTAGCTTGTATGACTTTAGTAGCATTCAAAGTAACTTAACTTAGTTGACTAATTTTTATATAAATATAATTCTCATTATTGTGTATACACCATTTGAGAGGTATCAATTATTTAAATTAATTATTAGAATTATGAAGTGCTCATTGACTTTGCACTAATATATTACTTTAGAATTATTGTAAATTCATTGAAAGATGTTCAAGGCAGTGCCATTGTGATACATCAAGACTGTTGGCACTTCTGCACATTCAAGGCTAATGGTATATCAGTACATTTAAGGCTAGTGGTATATCAGTACATTCAAGACCTGAAATTCATTTAGAACACTGATTTATATTGGACATTACTGTCAGTGTTCCTCAAATATTTTCATTATTTAACTTAGAGACTTCAATTTATTTCTTAAGTTTTACAAAGCTTGTTTGCTTTGTGTTTTGTGTTAGTTAATTTAAGACCCTAAAGTCATAAGAAAGAATCTTTCCTTCTATCTGGGCAAAGTGAGAGAGATACTGTATACAGAAATGTACTAACATACAGAAAGCACAAGGCAAGTAAAAGGAATTAGTATCCAAGACAAATTTTAAATATAATCTCAATTCTCTTGAATTCATTAGGTCATTTAGGTTATTTTCTCACATATTTCAAGTTCTCTTGTTTAAAATATACTTGTAAGTGCACTATGCAGTTGTGTTTTATATCAAAATATTCTATCAGCCTAAGATAATTATATTTTTAACCATGATTTTCTGGAAAAAGAGTTATTGAACTTGAATTCAGTCTGTAATTGATTACAATCCATTTATATTTGTTTTGTCATTATTCTCAAAAGCCAGTACAGCTAAAGCCCTCAGTTAACACATTAACCCCTGGAGGTTTTTTTCATTTTCGCCTGAAAATTGAGTAGGAAACATATTTTGAAAGCTATTTCTGAATAGATCCAAAAACACCAAATCCCCGGTCATCTTTCAATAACATACTGCCTTGTTGTGTTAGAAACATCATTTTTCATTGGCTATTTGACTTGCGCATGAGCAGAAGGGTAACAGTTGGAGTTTTTTTTTTTTTTTTGCTAAACGGAGCCATTATTTTTGTATTGAGACCACTCTTTATTCCAAATGCCTGTCTTATCCTTCTTTTCGCAAAGGCTCATCTGTCTGTTTGCAGTTCATACCAGTTTGCCTTAGATCTGAGGTTAAAAAGTCTAAAATCCAGACACAAAATTGGATTCTGACCACAGGTGAATTTTGGGTAGAATAAAGTCAGGTCCAAAAAAATGAGTTGTTTTTTTTTCTGTATTTTGTAGTGCAACTAGATATTCCAGATTATTTGGTATCATTGTAGGGCTACTTCTGTCTACCTTTCTATAATACCACCCACTTTAGTGTGTCTTGTATGACCATGACGCTACAGAGCTCGGCAGTAGGCTACTACCTCCTGCACTGTTAAGTCATCGCTAGGGGTTAATGTGTTAATACTTTTAATCTAAAGACAAATCTGACAGTGCTAATTATCAATCCACATAAATAATGCAACTAAATGCAATGTCAGGTCAAAAATGCATCGTATTATGTATAAGGTACTATGTTGATAAATACACTTAAGCGCAATACTGTACTGTGAGCAGTGATCTTTGACTTAACAAGATCAATTAGGTCTTCAACTTTTTCACAAATGTATCGATATTTTGGTGATTAACTCTCAACAAGTTTCATTTAGAACCAGTTATATATTGCAGTTAATGTTTTTTGATGAATAAACCGTGGAAAGTATTAATATTGCTATATTGCAGTTAGTGTTTTGGTGAATAAACCGTGGAAAGTATTAATATTGCTATATTGCAGTTAGTGTTTTGGTGAATAAACCGTGGAAAGTAGTAATATTGCTATATTGCTTAAGTGAACATGTTAAAATCTCAATCTCTATATGACTGGGTGGGTGTGACCTTATACAGAATTTCTGGCTGGCTTTGAAGACTCATATTGAAATCATCGTCATATTAATGTAATATGATGCAAAAAGGAGTACTGTATGTACTGAGACATGATGAAATAATATTTATTTTTCCTGTCCCAGAGCTTATAGTGAAATATTTTTTCACCTAGGTCATAAGTCCCAAGACTCAACAAACAAAATAAATTTGTGTTGATTTTACACCCTCCCCCCTCCAGTGCACATTGTAGTCAAGTAAAGAAAACACTTATTTGAAAATAAAACAAAAGAAACTACCATTGAATTGTTTTCATTTATTTCTTTTATTTTTTTCATTGTAAGCAATTTGTTAAAAAAAAACAATATATCCGTGAATTCCAAGATTTTACTTGAGCTGGGATCAGCCCAGAATACACTGTAATGCCTAGCACTAATTGGGAATCATAGTTTTGTACAGTCAGATTCTAGCTTATGAGTAGCCCCCACAGAGAGAGCCAAATATTTTTTAATATTTTTAATTAAGTATTGATGTTATTTTAGTTATGATTTTGATGTTGAAGAATATTGGTAATAATGAACAGTGGCTTGATTGACAGAAAGTGAGAGATAGAAGGAATGCATATACTCTTGTATCCTTTATTTTCTTACATTGCGTGTATTAAATCTGTCCTGTTACAATTCGGTATTTTTAATTGTGCATAAAATAAATCTTGCCGACTTTGAAAACTACCCTTTTAAGATATCATGTAGGCATAGTCCTTAAAGGTCAATGTGCATATGGCTGATATCAGTGCTAACAGCATATTGAAAATTTAAAACTCGGCGCACTAAATATGGAGTGGCATTTACCAGGCTATAATTCATAACCAAAGACCCATGCAAATGTTTGAATTGTAGAGTTTGGTACCTTTATTTGTTATCATGATATTTAAGCATTTATTATGGTAATTGGTTTAGATGTATAAAAGTCAGTCAGTGCCTTTATAAATTAATGTGGTTATGTGATTTTCATATATAGTACTTTCCATTAGTGTAGGCGATTTGCTTCTGTTTTCATTAATATATGTTTAAGAATGTGTTATGAATAGATGGTTCTAAACCAAGTAACAGAAAAAGTGAAAACAATTAGTGTATTAAAATTAACAAATAATGAATTTCTGTACTGAATATGTAAGAGCAACACACAGTATGGTAAATTAAATCTGAAACAATCCTATCTGTGCTATCACAAGCCCAAAAGTAAATAGTGTTTGAATGAATTGCAATATTGTATGTATCATGTGCCAGTAGTCTTGAAAAGAGCACCTTGTAAGTCCAAATGAATAATTTAAATAAAATCCTTGTCTTAAATGATATCGAAACACAACATTAAATGATTCCACAGGTTGAACTTAATACAGGAATGAATAATTGTTTACCTAGTCCTAAAATACTAAGGGCTGTTCCGGTAAAAAATAATTGGGACGGCACTTCAAAAAAACTTCTGTAGGAGGTTGTGTTTCAAACTGTTTTGATTTGGATAGTGGAAGTTTGGTTGGGAAAATCACATCTGTTGTGGGATGTGTTAACAAAATGACAAATCGCTGGTGGGGTTGTCAGAAAAAAATAATATATATTTAAAATTGCATCTAACCCCCTCCTAGTAGTCTAAAAATGATGCCAGTACACATGAGTGCACGTAATTTGTATGAATTTGCATACTTTTAAAGCAGTGATACACGTTCCACAAATTACATCAATGTCATGGATATAAAACGTACTTTGCGCAGTATGCAGTTTTTAATAAACTTTTAACTTTAAAAGTGCATTTCACGATGTAATTCGCGCTGCCAGTAGTGACATACAGATAGCTGGATACTTCAGTTTGACATGAATGGCTGTTAAACTAAATTTGATTCATTCATTGGGTCCTGAAACAAGCATTTTATGGTAGTTTTAACCTTATTTTCATCATGCAGTATTTCAAATGCGTGTTTCAAATAACGGCTACACAGGAAACCAAAATGGCTGAATCACAACAGGGTTTGTCTTCAGACAACATTTTCAGTCGGCAAATACTGGCTGGTGATAGCTATGATGACAATGAATTTCATGTATATCAGTCTGTTGGACACTGGGAAAATGTCACTGGAAATATCAGTGTGTGATTTTGAGCCCAAAATTGATGTTGAGTGCAAGTCCGATGTACGTGTTGGATGGACAATATGCCGGTTATATTTGCAAGAACAAACTTAAAGACCTAATGATGTTTTCTACCTTAAATATTTTCAGCATGTTTTAATGTTTTCTAATTTCATGGTGTTTGTTTTTTGTAATCATATAATTATGTTTTTTTTATGTTATAGGTGTTGTCTAATGCTGTAAGGCACTTAGAGCTTCTAAAGATTAGGTGCTATGCTAAGTCCTCTTTATTATTATTATTATGTTTATTCAAGATACCCATGTCAGAACAAGCAGACTATGGGAATGTTGGACTTAAAACCCTAATACAGCATTATGGAAGAGAAAAATCTGGCATAAGAGGCAGCAAAGTACTGATTCGAGATTGTGTTTCTTTGGCAGAGTTCATGTTAGTGAAAACTCAGAGGTGTCGGAAATGCTTAATCATGTGTATTTGGATGCCAATTTTTTTATTGGGGACACAGAAAATCACTTAGGCAAGAGTCCTACGTATGCATGTAATAAGTGGGTGGAAAATTCAAAGACTTGCCAGTCCTGCTTCAGTTACCTGCATAGTGGGAAAATGTGTTGATCAGTCAGCTTTGTTGATATTTACAATGACAGAATTTAGTAGCTGAAAACCTACCCACAATGTACATGTCACCATCATAAGAGTACATCAAAAGAACATGCTGCAATAGCTGGGCAAAAAAGATCAAAGGCTTTGACTGGCAGCTGGGAGGGAAAAATCTACTGATATTTACAGTGATTGAATTCAGAGGCAGAAAGACCCAGAGATGTACATGTGGTCATTTATAACAGTACATCAAATAAACAACTTTAGCTTTCGTTATTGTGTTCATTTCTGAGTGTAACGGAATAAGCAGTGCACTTGACCTCAGAATCATGACATGTTGAGACTTAGACTTGAATGAGTATTTTGGGGTCAACGGCAAACTGACGAAGATTGTAACGAGATTCTGGAGAGTGCTAAAGTTGCTAGAGCTGATTGTTTGGATTGGACAGTAGCCAAGTGTAAGAAAGTGTGTAATGCCTAGCTAAGTGCATTGAATAAGACCTTCCTTGGATTGACAACATTCAGACTCACTTTGATATACAAACAATAGCTATGTCAGTGTTATAAAAAATGAGAAATTAAACTCTATGGCAACCAATAGTTCTCATAATTTGTATAGTTTTCTGGGAGGGAATTGCAACTTTTGCTTGTGGGACTCCTGTTTTTACCAAAATGGGAGTCCTGGGCTCTTAGGTTTAAAATCCTAGCAAGACCTCTGGAAAACATTTTTTTTTGGACAGAGGAGGAGGATCATATTAAATTCAGAAACAATTAACAGATTTATGCTCATAGGGATCATCTGAAAATCCCCATACAACATAATTATGTGTGTTTAGATCTGTAGTTGGCAGAACCACTATGGCAACAAAAGAATAAAGAGACAAACTATTATATCATGCAGATGTATGACCAAATAAAGTACATGCTCTCTGTGTGCAAAAATTAAATGACATTAAACATAAGAGACTGACTGATCTCAGTAAACTCAAAGCAAGATGGATAAAATTTGTCATGTTTGTGTTCGGTTCTTCCAATTTATATTTTGATCATGTTGATATTTTCTGCAGATCTTTTGGCACTTAGTTCAAAGCCATCATTTGGTATTTGTATTATGTATTTAATTACTATTATCTAGTACACAACATTTTGAAGCAGTGTCATTAACCAATTATGAAATTGATGAAAAAATACTTGATGTCATTCTGATATATGGGTTCTTTCCTACACTACTAATCTGTTCATCCTGATTATATTTTTTTTACCTCTTCTTTAGTTTTACTGGTACCAGTACTTTTAATACAATTATAACTTCTATTTTCTTGCAATCTAAATATTTGTAATCATGTATTATTGTCAAAAGGTAAAATGTGCTTAGTGTTGTAAAATCTAAAACTACTAATTAGCAAGGGACTAAAGTAAAAAGTGGGTCAACTTGATGTGTGCAGAAATTATTACCATATTAGTGTTAGAAACAACAGAATAGTTGTATTTTGCGAACTTGCAGAACCAGCACTCGTATTGTCACCACATATTCCAATTAAATAATAATGTCATTATTTCTGCATATTCCTATCAGTATTTGCCCAGTGGTATTAATTTTCTGATCTGAAGTTGTTCATTTCTTGTACAATTTTCACACATCAAGAATTCTCACAGTATCATTAAAAAACAAAGTAATCTGCACCAAATTGAGTTGTTTGAGAAGAAATTCATGTTTTAACCAAAAAATCATTGAAGCTATGAGTTCTGGAATTAAAGTCTCACATTAAATGACATTATTCGAAGTAGCCATGATAGTAATTTAGGATGCAATTGTACTAATTTCACCTTTGATATATTCAAATCTTGAATGGGATGGAGGACAAAAAAATTGGCTCCAAAATAAACACATCAAATTTAGAACCTGTTCATTGACTATGAATCAAGTATATAATTCGAGTCCAACTGAATTGTTTGAAATTTTTTAATTCTTTTGACAACATCGTCATTAGCTGCAGATATGGAGTAAGCCTATGTTCTTTCTGCCATCCCAACCAAGAACCCACCACAACCTCATGACCATGCCCAATGACCTCACAGTAATAATCGCTATACAGCTAGAGATGACATCTCTTTGAGTATTTTGATTTCATTAGAGCCTTAACAGAGTGGAACAGTAAGAAAGAGTGACATACATTTAAGTGTTAGGGAGATATTTAACAATTATGGCTATTCTTCCTGCCACCACTTCCTCATTGGAGATCAGACACACAAAAAACTTAGTGTAAATCTGGAAATCCTGGCACATCCCTGCAGGAGATAACGTGACTATTTTATTTGATTTTATTGGTCTCTGGTTATCCCATGGTATTTCTGTTACTTGAACATTATCTTACAGTGTGTCCAGTCAGCATGGCCGAAAAAGGCTTACAATCATTGAGAGTTGATCAAGGACTCACCTTACTACAAATATGAAAGAACGAGAACCATGCTATAAATCAGTGAAGATAAAATAGAGTATATATGGGTTTGACTGTCCCTGATTGGTTGATAATAAAGGTAAGATTTTAGTAAAAAGAATCTTTTGAGAGCTTGTCCTACTTGTAACTGAAAAAAGTGAGGAACTTTTTTTATTAACATAATTTCCATCCCTTTACGGACCTGAGTTTGGAAGACTCGTTACTGAAATCAGTAGCTGACTCTTTTGTATGGAAAGCACACATTTCAATTTTGTGTAGGCACTGAAAATGGTGCAGCTGTTATGGTTTTCTTTTCACAAAAGCTGCCATCATAGATGTGTCTATATTGATACAAATTTGATCATGAGCACTCAAAATTTTAAGTTTTTGAATTTTAATATCATGTTGTTTGCACAGGTTTACAGTGGGAACTGAATTAGTACAGCAAGTCCTGAATTCTTAAGTTTTGTGCAGAAACATGGAATCGAGGCAGAATACATCCAGAAATGTAGAGGTTTTCAATCTTTGATTTAGTCTCCCTGTCACATTTCACATTGATATGCATATTCACAGACACATAGTATAGTAGTAGGAAAAGTAAGTGACAAATTTAGATACATATCATAAACAAGACAAACAGTATGTGGGGGGACAAGATCACAAGAACATACTGGAAAGGAGAAGTATAATAAAAACAACGAGTAGAAGTATGACTCTTTTTTTTATGCATGCAACATTATTTTCTCAGCTTCGTTAAGAAATTACTTCAAAGGGAAGACAATAAAGGGTGTACAGTTAACTAAACCAATGTGAATTTATCTACTTAAAAGATGCATCAAATCGATTTTAACCTTCTGGTTGTATCTGTTATGGTCGGTTTCTGTCCATTCTGGTGATTATGTCCACTGAATCAGTATGGTTGGAGAAAAAAATTGGGAAATTTTATAGATTATTATTACCAGTATACACTGTACGTCTGCCTGAGATATGTGAATAATTTTATTTCTTGGTTTGTTGATTCTGGTTGTTGCTCACTTCAAATGCATCACTGAAAAAAAAAACATTGATGCAATCTCATAATTTGTTACAAATATTTATTACAGATGCATATCTCCAGATATTGGTGAATATAGCTTGAATAAGTTATAACAGTTCTAGTTGGAACAATGGACATTGTTAGAGAAACTTTAAGTGAGCTAAAATGTAAACTTTTTGGTAGCATGTGATTGCTTGAGACTTATCCATCTCATATGCTCACCATTGACCTTCCACAAGTAACTGACAACATTGTCATTTACGCATTGGAGGCAAGTAATCACATGACATTAACATCTTGTACCACTCAGCCATGGAAGCCCCTCAGATCTGTATCACAAGACAAGCATCTTATACCGCTCTGCCATGTAAGCCCCTCAGGCCATAGGTATGTCTTGTATGAGAGTTTGATCTAAAGTTCCACCAATCCATATATCAATAGCATCAACAGACACTTTGAATAATTGACTGAAATTTGGAGAATAAATAACTAAGGTGCGCTTTACAATTGCCTTTAATTTATCAATAGACTCCTCACACTTGTCAGCCCAATAATATACATCTGTACACAAAATTGCTGTTTAGTATCAAGGAATGGGAATTCACGGATAACCGTAACCTTAACTTCTGTAGCTTTAACTTGACTTTGTCATTTCCACATTAAAGATATTAATGAAAATCTGAAGAAGTACAACAACAGAATATTGAGGGTAACGGAGGAAATGAAAAAGAAATATAGGAAAAAGTTGGAAGATAAAATGGACAGGAAGAGTTATGCAAACTAATCTATGGTGAGGAATTAGAGGATACCTTTTATGAATGCAGTGACATATCCATGACATAAATATAAATTTAGTACTTATATTTAAGAACAAAATCTTTAAACAAACTTGTAAAAAAGATCCACAACGACAACCTTAAAGCGAGAGAGAAATGTAGAGCTGAGCAGGAACACTTCCAGAAATGTGACATAAGCTCACCTAAGTTAGTATACAAAAACATACAGACGCCAGCGCAGGAGTTGCTAAAAAAAGGTCTTTGTTGGCACAAGGAGGTAAACACACCCAACAGATTTATGTCTTAAGGGAGAGACCCAAAGATCCAGTAGGGAAAGAGAAAAGAACCTCCACTAAATGCAGGCTCATAAAACAATTGCAATAACGCCTATATGTACTCATACAGTTAACAGGTGGTATCTCTAAAGTTCTAACAAGCTATATATGCTGGGACGCATTAAGATTTGCCCACTAACAAGGGGGGTGGGATTGGAAGTTTCAAGATGAAAATTAACTGCTAAATGAATAATATCACTCACCTTAAAACTAAAACGATTTGCGTTTGTAAGAAGAAAAAAAAGTTAAATTTGGGCTGGGCGTATCATCACTCTGTACCAGTATTCTGCATAATGAGATAATGAAGGCATGGAAACAAAACCTGTGACGAGACACCCATGAAATTCCTCATCAAACTCCTTGAGCTACTTTTTAAGCTCAACAACTTGGAGTTTAATGACATGAATTACTTCCTAAAGAACGGAACAGCCATGTGGACTATGATCAACCCCCTCATATGCAAATATATTTTTGACCCGATTAGACAGCCAACTTCTCGACTTCGTAAGCAATAACCATTCAGGTGGGTACGTTTAATTTATCACGTGGAGATGAAATGGAACCACAGGATGGAAAAGCTAGATGAGTTCATCATGCAGATCAGTACTTTCTTTCATTCAGCCAACTGGACTGCCGACATTTCAGACACAGATTATACATTTTTCGATAAGAAAATAAAATTGTCAAGAACACTATTCACAGTGACATTTATTCCAAACCAACTGACAAACATCAGTACCTTCTTCCATCCAGCTACCACCAAGGCACTGCACCAGAAACCTTCCAAACAGTCAATCACTTAGGATCAAGATAAGTTGCTTAGATGCGATAATTTACGAGGTGCAGAAAACTGAACTAACATTATGAAAAAGCAGGGCAACATCAAATATATGATAATATCATCAATACAAGCCAAACAACGTAAATCAAATGTCATTTGTGCTTAGCAGATTTAACTGTTTTACAATCTGCCTATCAAATTTATTTAATGTAGAGCTCGAAGAAATATTCAGGAATTTATTTGAGCACATTTTTTATGTTTATGTTTATAATACTAATATCGCTCGATCGAAATGAGGTCTTTATTTTCCTTCTCTGCGGAATTATACAATACTTTATTTTTGTGAGACAAATTAATAACATACGAAACATAAAATACATAAATGGAGAACAATTTAATTGTATCTTCTTGTTTACAATGTGATCTGTTTTGTCATTAGACATGACTGATTCTTCAAACTTTTTGAATGTATTTTGTCTTGTGCATGGCTAAATGTTGTGGATATATACGTTGTGTTGACTTTAAAGGTGATGGTCTTTCTCAGATGATAGGGCCGTAAGATTCATTTATGCATATTTTCTTACTGTTTACCTTGTTGTGGACAGTACATATAGTACTTGCAGCTTTATTGCTACAGATATATACATATGGAATTTGTTTGAATAAACGCATTTCTGTGTTTAACTGGTCAGACATTAATGACCTATTTTCTGTGAAGCATTCATTGCATGGATCTCGAAGAAATATTGAATACACATACTTGGGACAAGAAACTCAACTCTGTTATTGACTTGGTGAATAGGTTCATGCAAGTTACTTTGTACTATGGTAAAAAACGCACGCTATGTTTTTAAATGATTATTGTGTGTGTGTTAGGGGATCTTAAACGTTTTAGTCCTTTTGAATTTTGAAAATATTTGGTCCATCTAAGTCAAAATAATTTTTGTGATGGATTTATAATTTGGCTTGTTTTCGAATTCAATGTAGTGTATGTTCTTTTATCTGTATGATATTAACAAATAATAGCTTAAACTATACATGTTGGACGTATAGCTGCCCTGGAATATTTAACAGTGTATCATCTTGACCAGGTTTGATAAAAAAGTAATGAAATAGTTTAATGACTATTTACATAACTTGTTTCTTTCATATTGCCACATTCACAATCTTGCTGATCATGCTAAGCATTAAACTAGTGGCATAAGAAAGAGAATTATTAAACATTTTATTTCCTTGTCGTAAACAGCGTTTATATGTAAATATTGCCCGCAGACAAAGTAATTGTATTCTGCAATCACATATATGGTAACAAAATGAAATTGCCTTCTAATGTTAATGAATTTAGTTTATGGACATGATATAGTGAAATAATCAGTATACGAGATTATGATATAACCGTTGTACGGTATCTTGCACTTTTGGCATCTGATGTTTGTAATACCATCAAACATTTTGCAAAATGGTTTAAAACTGGATACACAAAAAATAATTGGACACTTGGTGCAAGTTTAATGTATGACAAATATGACTTTCTTGGAAGCAAGCAAAGTTTTGTAACAATGTCCCTATTTGTATGTATTTAATTTTTACCTATAGTCCAAGGCAGGCTTTCTTGATTGGAGGCAAGCTGATGGAAACCCAATGATTTTTCCAGAGGAATTCAGCCTACCTTTGGGGCCCGTTAAGGGTTGTCTAGGGTTGAGAACCCCATGCATTTGCCTCGATATCGGGTTAGTTTGGTGCATTTTCTCTGATGCAGATAGCAACTTCAAACCCTCTGAGTGGTTACAAGCCTATCCACAAGGTGTCACCCTGCTCTGCTGGTATAGTTTATAGTACACCGTGCTTGGTGCTCTTTGAAATGGCATCAAAATTTTCCGCATCTCACCTCCCTCTGTCCATCCGCACTAGCCATGACTTGGTCGGACTGCACAAGAATGATCTGCCAACCAGCGACATAGGAAGGGCTCTTACGTCAAATGTCGATTAGGCTGGTAATCCACCCAACTTGTCTTGAAATACGGACCAATTTTTCCACCATGCGCGCGAGGCATGGGGTTCTATGAGATCTGACGGCGAAAAAAAAATGAAAGCAAATTCGCCTGTTGGAGGTGCGAACCGCGCAGAAGAAAAACATTGGGTCGCAGCTGTGTAGTACTATTTAACAGAATTATTTTCTTGCCTGACGGATCAGAAATTTTGCAACATGTCTCTGAGGTGAACAGCCTCTAGTTGATTTAACTATGTAGATAAGGGAAGTATGTAAATTTGATCCTCAACTTCGAGAATAAAATGTTCGTGCACAGGAGAAAGAAACATATATACTCGGCAATATAAATAAGGACCTTCTCAATACTCGAATAAGGAACAATTGAATGGAATTTATTGAATTATTAGGCCTACTCCAGCTGATATATGGGCCCACAAGGGTAACAGAAAAATCAAGCACTTTTATTGATCTCATTTATACCAAATACCAACCTACCAGACAATGTGGCTTGTGTTAATGTACCAAATGTTGGTCTTGGTGACCACTATCCCTCCTTTTTTGACAAGAAAGGTTAAATGAAAGTGAAATAAGAAAAATACACACAAAATGATCACTTACAGATCGTTCCAAATCTTTAATTAAGAACAATTTCTCAATGACCTGTATAAAGTTCCATAGAATATAATCCAAAATTTGGATGACATAGATGAAACCCTGGACTGACTTATTCATGAATGTAGTCTCTCAGCATGTACCACTGAAAGTACATTGAGTAAAGAATGAAATCTAGGCTAATTGGCTTACTATTGAAATCCTAGATGAGTAGTGAAAGGGGTCACTTTACGTACAATGGGAATTAACATTACAGACCCCCCCGGTCAGATTACGTACAATGGAAATTTAACATGGCGAAAAATCGTGGGTCAGATTACGTACAATGGGAATTAACATGGGAATAAATCGTGGGTCAGATTACGTACAAGGGGAATTTAACATGGGAATAAATCGTGGGTCACTTTACGTAGAAGGGGAATTTAACATGGGAATAATTCGTGGGTCACTTTACGTACAAGGGGAATTTAACATGGGGGAATAGAGTTTGGGCTTGTCTAGGGACAAGGGGAATTGAATATGGGATTTTTTTTTTTTTTTAAAATTTAAAAAAAAAAGGGGTAGGCAATTGAAAAGTCATTCTCTTTTCGAGAAATATGCGTGGCCCTGAAAAGGGCCTTTGGGTTTATGTTAATGCATCCATTAACATAAAGGGCACCGCATTGGTCTTCTTCTTGTTCTTAGGCTGTGTCTCACTGTTGGCCCGTAAATCAGCACTCTTTTGAGGCATCCTTGTCTTTCTACGTAGATCCTACGTATCCACAGACTGGTGTTTGTCCTGTGGACAACGGTCCACTTGGATCGGACATACATGAGCATGTCCATTCTAAACATCATGGAAGACACAAGGGTGGATGATTCGACTGTGGTCCACATCTTGAAGCGACGAGAACAGGTGAATCAATGCAGTGAACTGCGCTTATTTATAGGTAGAGGAAGGATTGAAACGGATTGAGTTCATTCACCAATCCGAACACGTGTTACAAAATTCAGTCAGCTCGCATCCAATCCGAAGAGAGCAGTCTGTGACGTCACGTGGTCTATATAGATTTGCTAGCGCTTGTATACAGTCAATCTATGCGACAGTGATTCAACATGACGGAAACTCAGAAAACGATCCATTGGGGTGCACCAACAGGGGAGACTGCCCAAGGGAACCCGGACTTACTTTCAGAAGAGGTACATTGGGATTTTGTGGATTTTCTTACCTCGCAAGAATTTCTTCCGGAACCTTCGTTACCTTCTTCATTACCGCAAGTGGAGAATTTTAGACAGAGACAGAAAGAAGAATTGGAGAAATTTATGCAACGACAAAAGGAAGCGGAACAAGCTTTTCTCTTACAGCAACAGCAGCAAGAAGAAGAGGTAAGAAAAAAACAACAGCAACAACGGCAAGAAGAAGTAGCAGCAAAGAAACAAGAGGGTGAAAATCAAACGGTCACGGTACTGTTGGACATTTTAGCGGAGTTAAGAAGTCTGAAATAAATGTATCAGACTTCTTTATTACGACCGAAGAGAATACGACCTTCCCGAGCTAAACACGTTAACCCTGTGACTAAGCCTACCGTACCACCCTTAGTGATTTCAACCCAATCATCATCATCAACATTACGCAGTCCAGAAGTAGGCCTCGGCCGTGGCAAAGGCTTAAGGCAGTTAAAGTTGATTGCTTAAACTCATCCCTACACCATAAAGAAAGAAAGGCCCTTTTCAGGGCCACCCACATTTTCTCGAAAAGGGATAGCCTTTCAATTTGCCAATAACTCAAATAAAAAAACCAACCCATTTTACCCCCTATAGTACGTGTCTGTGTATGAGTGCGTGAGTGTAGCTTCTTATTTTATAATCAGAACTCAAAGACACTTACCTTATATCATTAATTTATTCTTTTATCCATTGTTACAATCCAATTCACAATTCACAACACAGAACTTTAAAAAAAGTTCATTGACTTCTTCTTTTTTCCTTGTTTAGTCTCTCTGTTTTTTGAATTTCTTCACCGTTACACTCTTTTCCTCTTCTTCCTCCTCACTTTCTTCCCTTCTTCTTTTCTTCTCCTGTTTCTTTTTCTTCACCTGTCTGCTTTCTTCCTCTGAAAAATCCCTCTCTTCTTCTGAAGAATTCCTCTTTTCTTCTGACTCCTCTTGTTTCTTTTTTGGGCAATCTGGAGACCAATGTCCTTTTTCTTTACAATGATAACAGGTATCTTGACTTTTGTCTTTTTTAACCCCTGTTTTTGTTCTTTTTTGACGGTCTGGACACTCTGAAGACCAATGCCCTTTCTTCTGACAGATATAGCAAGTATCTTGACTTTTATCTCGAAAGGAAGGAAAGTAGTCCGTGGGCTGGTCTGAAGAGAATTTTCTAATGACCCCTCGCAAAGCTCTGACGAAACGTTCGATTTGGTTAGTCTCTTCCATCGTTGTGCTCGGCTTGAGAGTGAAATGAATAGTGAAAAGGACAAGACAAACACCCTTTTATATACGCTGGTCTGCCATGACTATAAATTAGTCTATGGTGTTTAAACTTGAGTCATTTGACGTTTTACACTCAAGATGAAACGATCCTATTCATTCGAGAAGAAAGAAGAAGAAGAAACTAAGAGGCAGAAACGTGATCTTTCGCCTCGTACCAGAGCTGAAGTCTTGGCACAAATTCATGCCAGTGATTTTGAAGAGGACATGAGTGAACCAGAATCCAAACCACCTAAACCAAGTTCACCACCCTTAGTCAACCCTGAAAAATACTATTCCATTCGAGAGACGGAAAAGCGCTCCTCTAGAAAATTTAAAACCACGGCTTACAAATACACAGTGAAGTTTAAAGATTTCAAGGCTGAAGTGCCGTTAGAGAAAGCAGAAGTGTTCATCACTGGGGTGTAGGATTCTTTGCTCACCACACTCAAGCGACAATGTCAACCCAAAGAAGACGATCGCTTGAGACTTTCCATACAACACGACGGTTTGAAATCCCCTGTTTGGATCGAGTTTAGCACCCCTGCAGAACTGACCGCTTCCAAAGTCATGGACAAGATTCAACACGTACAACAATCTAATGACCAGTTTGACATCACCGATGGTAAAGCCACACTGGACATGACCCACGTCTCTCCTCCTCAAGGGACTGGACGCAAAAAGATGTTATTGGTGGACGACCTTCGCAACACCAAAAAGAGTCTCGTCCGAATTAACAACCCTCATGACCAGATGTGTTTAGCCCGTGCCATCGTGGTGGGACGAACCTATGCCAATAAGAACGACACGGTAGAATGGAAAAGAACCTGGAACACTATTCAACGTTCCGATCGAGCCAAACAACGAAACGAAGCAGAACTCCTGTTGCAACAAGCCGGCCTGTCCAAAGACACACCCTGTGGCATTCCTGAGATGCAAAAATTGCAAGATGTCCTGTTGTTTCGAGGCCAAGACTTTAAGGACGGAAAATACATTCATGTTTATTATCACGATGACCATTTCGATACCATTACCACCATCACCGGATTCCTGGGATATGTTTATTATTGTGAGAAATGTGATTATGGTTATAACAATCGAGAGCAACACAAGCTTTGTGGAATGAAATGCCCAGGATGTTTGGCCTCTCCACCCTGTCTGAGCGAAGAACCAGTGCCTTGTTCAACTTGTCTGCGCACGTTTGTCAGCCCTATCTGTTACCAACAACATTTGAAGACGCAAGGTTCACAGAAGAAATGTGCTTGTCAACTGCTGAGAATGTGCCCTACCTGTGGACAAGGCCTACGTACCAATAATGCCAAGGTACACGTATGTGAAGGAAAGAAAAAGTGTCACATTTGTCACCACATCGTGGACTTGGAACACCAATGCTACGTGCAAAAATACCAACCCCCACCAGAGAAAGAGGAGGGTCACAAGAAGAAAGGCAATTTCATCTTTTTCGATTTCGAATGCATGCAAGAGACCGGCATTCACATTCCTAATTTCTGCGTGGCTCATCGAGCGTGCGAGAAGTGCATTCAAGAACCTATCTTCAGTCATTGCCCTCCTGCAGCAAGATTCCTGGAGGGCGTGAAAAAATCTTTCGGGGACCGAACACGTTAGCCGATTTTGCCCAATGAGTCTTAGACCCCATCGACAAGACGTGGAGCCAAGAGGACATCGAACGTTACGGAGATTGTCATCGTCATGCCACGGTGATGGCTCACAATTTCTCCGGATACGATGGACAGTTTCTTTTGAGATACTATACGGAACAAGGCACCGAGCGTCCTAAAGTGACTTTGAACGGAGCCAAAATCATTTTCATGCAAGTGGGACAAGTACAGTTTAAAGATTCGATGAGCTATTTGGCCATGCCTTTGAGCCGAATGCCTAAAACGTTTGGAATGACAGAAATGGTTAAAGGGTACTTTCCACACTTTTTCAATACGGAAGCCAATCAACACGCCGTTCTACCCCATTTACCTGAGGCTCACTATTACGACCCCGACAACATGCGTACCGAACAACGAGAAGCTTTCTACGCTTGGTACCAGGCTCACGCCTAAGACCCTTTCGACTTTCAGGAAGAAATGTTAAAGTATTGTCGTTCCGACGTGGACATTTTACGGCGTTGCTGTGGAAAATTTCGAGAACTGTTCATGGAACACGGAGGGGTCGATCCTTTGAAAGAAGCTTGCACCATTGCCAAAGCGTGTTCCTTATTGTATCGACAACGATTCATGCCTGAAAACACCGTGGCTGTCATCAGTCCTCAAACGACCCACTTTGTTAAACTTCAATACTCGGTCAAAGCCCTACGTTGGTTACATTACTTGTGCGACAAGGAAAACAAGTGGATTCAGCATGTCCGCAACGGAGGGGGTGAAAAGACCATCGGAACGTATTCGGTAGATGGCTGGGACTTAGAAAACCCAAAGATCGTGTACGAGTTTAACGGTTGCTTATTTCACGGATGTCCCGTCTGTTACCCTGATCGTAGCACTAAAAATCAGTTTTTACAACGAACCATGGAAGACTTGTACCAGGACACATGTCAGCGGCGCCTAAAGTTGGAACAGGAAGGATACCAAGTGGTGGAAATGTGGGAACACGAGTACGATCACCGTATGAAAACCGATCCTGAGTTTAAACGCCTCGTGGAAAGTTACCAGTTTATGGACCCCCTGAACCCGAGGGATAGTTTGTACGGAGGAAGGACCAATGCCACCTGTTTGCTGTACCAAGCTGACGAAGAGAAAGGAGAAGAAATCAAATACTTGGACGTGTGTTCGCTGTATCCCTACGTGTGCAGATATTATCGCTTTCCTGTAGGGCACCCACAATTGCTGACGGAACACATCGACCTGAAAAACATTCGACAATACGAAGGTTTGATCAAGTGTAAACTTTTGCCTCCCACGAACCTATACCATCCCGTGTTACCTCACCATTGTCAAGGCAACATAAACATCATTTGATCGATCGGCCACCTCAACGGATCGTGTGGTGTTACAAAGAGTGGCAATCGGCGTACAGCCTCTTGCGAGAAAGTCAAGGCGATTCCATCGTGTTTGTGGAAGGCATTCCTAAAGAAGACGACGGCATCGTCTCTGACTCTCGTCAAACCCATTTGGTCATTTTCGACGACATGTTAGGAGAAGACGAAGAAGAAATTAAACTGTGGTTCACGCGCAAAGGGCATCACCGTAATGCCAGTGTCGTTTACATCACCCAAAATTTGTTTCAACAAAGTAAAGCCCATCGCACCATCAGTCTCAATGCGCATTACGTGGTCTTGTTTAAAAGCCCTCGAGATAAATCGCAAGTGCAAGTCTTAGCCAAACAGTTAGGAACGCCTTGGCTGACTCAGGCGTACGACGATGCCACTCAAACACCACACGCCTATTTACTCGTCGATTTCAAACCTACGACCCCCGACGATTTGCGATTTCGTACCCACTTGTTTCACCACTGGTGCCAAGACGGAGGGCCTGTCCTGTACACGTCTCCGTCCTCGACTTAATTTCACTCCACATAAAAAAATCTATAAAAACCTCAGACCTTTTTTCGTCTGTCTCACACAACGTCAACATGACGTCCCTTCAGTCGCATCTTCCCGTCAAATTGATTCGTGCCTTGTATGGCATCAGTCGAGAAAAAAATCCACAAATACGAGCTCGTGTCTTAGAAACTAGTCTCAAAGAAGTCTTACGATGGTTCACGGTGACGGCACGTCAAATACTCCAAGGAATCATTCAGATTCCTCATCAAACCAAACGCTTTTTCGATCGAAACAAAGTCGCTTTGGTCCAACTGGCCGATCCCCGCATCGACACTCAAACCAAAAAACAAATCATTTTGAAACCTGGAGGGAGCGGTACTCTAGGAGGGGTCATCATTCGCTCTCTCTTAAGATGGGATCCTAATGCCCCCAAAGTTATACCCAAGAAAAAAGTCCAACGAAGCCCCAAGAAGAAAAAGAAAAAGACCAGGTCCCCAAGGAGAACTTCTCCAGTGGCGGGACCCTCCTCTTACCAGACACCACCCCGGAAAAAGAAAAGAAGCCCCCAGAAAAAGAAACAGAGAAAAAGTCCCCAGAAAAAGAAAATCAGTGTTTTTTGGTACTCCTGAAGACTCAAAGATGTCACCCTCCAGAAAACCCCAAGGAAAGAAAAGGAAAGGACTACCACCACGTTTAGTCAAACATGGGGACATGTTATCTATCCTGTCCAAAGGTTCTCCACCTCTACGAAAAAAACTCATTCAATCGGCCTCTAAAGAGGTCATCAATACCGTGTGTGAATGTTGTTTGAACGTCTTGAAAGGCACGATCCCGTTGTCCAAACACCAGAAACAATGCTTAAGCAAACATCGTCACGTTCTTTGCCAAATGGTTCAAAAGAAAATTCCGATTCGTCAAAAGAAGAAGATGTTGGTCCAACGTGGAGGCATTTTGCCTCTCTTGTTAGGCCCCATACTGAAAGGAGTCTTGGGAACCATGTTGGGAGGACTGGTGGGAGCAAGATAAAAAGGACCTGAGAAGTCCTAAGATCTCAGAATCGACCCCTGACAACCCCATGGAAGGACGAAAACTAGCTTTAGTGCCTTACAAACGATGGATGGAATACCATCGGTGGCAAGAACAACGCACCCCGCATTTACCTCCCAATTCCAATTTGAGCGAGATGTCCCAGTTACAACACGAATTGCAGTCCTTGATGGATCGCCAAGATTTTTCCGAAACAGAAAAATCGCAAAAGTACGGTCAACTCTTGCAACGACTGCAACTCTTTCACCAGAAAGCTTTAGACGAAACAGCTCTACCCACTTTGAAAGATTTTAAGACCTTGATGAAAAGTCCAGCACCATCATCACTACCACCACCACTACCACCACTACTACTACTATCCCCAGGGGTCACCAGAGATGCTACCCCACGAAGACCTGAGGAAGAAGAGATGCGAGAAGTGTTTCAAACACCGTCAGCAGCTCCCATTTCGAGTAAGATTGCAGCATCCTTGTTGACCCCGTCCCCCACACCCCAACGAGAAGAAATGAAAGCTTGGGTTAAAAAGATGATGTCCACTCCTCCTTCGACAGAAGTGAAAAAGAAAGAAGGGAAACCAGAAGTGAAAAAAGAAAAGAAGACCAAAGCCATTCCATTGCCACCTCCACCACCACTACCTTCGACTTATACTCCTGTAGCCCATCGGACACGTAAATCCGTTTCTAAACCACCCTTTCGACCCACCCAAACTAGCATCACCGAAGAGTGGGTGACTTATTAACACACAAAAAATGGAAAAATTGTTAGCCAGCATTTACTACGATCACTCCCATCCTGCAGGTTACGCAGGAGTTCAAAAATTGTATCGTGCTGCCAAAACGCGACTGAAAAGTCTCCGTTTACCCCAAGTGCAACGATGGTTACAAGAACAAGCTACCTACACTTTACACAGACCCATTCGACGCAAGTTTGCCAGAAGTCGCACCCGAGTGGAAGGCATCGATCATCAATGGCAAGCCGATTTAGCCGATGTCTCTCATTTGGCCAGCTATAATCGTGGCTACAAATATTTGTTTTGTGTCATCGACGTCTTTTCCAAATTTGCCTGGATCGTGCCCTTGACTTCCAAATCGAGCAGCGAGTTAGTGCGAGCCCTGCAACGGGTGTTGAAACAAAGCGGTCGTCACCCTCTTCGATGGCAAACGGACAAAGGCACCGAATTTCTGAACCAAGCTTTCCAAAAAGAATTAAAGAAACGTGACATTCATTTTTTTACCACCGAGAATCCCGAAACCAAAGCCAGCATCGTGGAACGTTTTCAACGCACTTTGAAAGAACGCATGTGGAAATATTTTACGCATCACCACACTCTGAAGTACATCGACATCTTACCGCACCTGGTGCAAGCGTACAACCAATCTTACCATCGAAGCATCGGACGTGCCCCGCAAGAAGTGACTCCCGACAACGAAGTGTTGGTGTTTGAGCGCCTGTTTGGTACGTCCCCGACGAGGGCTGTCCCCGAGAAAAGTGGAGAGTTGGCCGTAGGAGATTGGGTGCGCATTGACAAAACCAAACGCACTTTCGACAAAGGTTACTTACCTAACTGGACGACCGAATTGTTTCGCGTCACTGGACGAGTGCATGGCCGTCATCCTGCCGTCTATAAATTGGAAGACATGAACGGAGAACTGCTCAAAGGAACGTTTTATTTGCCCGAGTTACAACGTGTGACCAAAAAAGAAGACTACGTGTACGACATCGAAAGCATTCTCGAACGCAGAACCCGTAAAGTGGGCAAACGACGTGTCAAAGAAGTCAAAGTACGTTGGAAAGGATATCCACCCAGTTTTGATTCTTGGATCGACGCTTCGCAAGTCATCGACTATAAAAAGAAGTGACCATCATGCCTTTTCACACAGACGCAGCTACGTCGACCACTCCTTCTTCAACTAGTTCTTCTGTGCAAGATTTACAAAAACAACCCTTGTGGGTGTGGTGTGGAGAACGTGTGCCTAAAACACAAATCGTCTTTTTCTGCCAAATCTTCGTGGTGTATTGTGTCATCGGGGCAGCCATTGTCAATTTGAGTTTGCAACAAGGAGACAAACAATTGTGGACCATTTTATTGAGCAGTTGCATCGGTTACCTGCTTCCCAATCCCTCCCTGAAATTCTCCTCGAACCGGAACCTTGTGTCCAGTGCCAGTGTCAGTCACCACTCCAACAACAACCACAACCAGAACCCCATTTTGGACGGAGACACGCCTTTGACGTCCAGTAACCCCTCGGACAGCCACAGAACTCTAGAATTATGAGTCACCAAAACCAATTTTACTTAACCTTACCCAGTGACAGTTCCATGGAGGTGTTTCCCAACAACACGTTGTGCTGTTACACGGCCAAATTACCTCAGGGCATCCCCTTAGATCACGAAGCCCATTGGGAAGTGGCTTTAGTAGAAATCATTCACCCGACCCAAGTCCTCAATGTCCTTCCCAATCAAAATTTTTTTGATGTGGAAGTTCATGACGAGCAAATGCAACAGTGGATGGATAGCAATGTCAAATATGACAAGAAAACCCGTACACAAAATCAAAAGTACACCACCTATCACTTGTTCATTCCCCCAGGCTATTATTTTAGTGGTCAACATTTGGTCAGCACCATAGCCACCAGGTTTAATGGCGTGTTTCTGAAAGCTTTGGAGCATGTCAACAAAAGTGTCACCATGGAGTACCACAAAGCAGCTCGTCGCTTCTCGATGAAATTTGAACGGAGTAAAATCCTGTCCATTTTATTTTGTCCTGAATTGTTTGACATGTTGGGCGGAGACATGAACATGAGAATGACCATGATGAAGAAAAGCGAATTACCCATCGTTTATGACAACGATTCTTTTAGCAAGTTATTTCGTACCCCAGTAGAACTGAATCAAGGACTGAATTTGATGTTCGTGTATTCCGATGTGGTGGAGTACAACGTGGTGGGACACACCTCCGTTCCGTTACTGCGTGTCATTCCTTTCAAAGTGGATTCTGCCACGAACGCTGACGAAGAAGGTGGAAACTCTTACCACGTTCACCGCGAATTTGTCCATCCTCACTATTTGCCTGTCAGTAAGTCGTATTTGGACACGGTCAACATTGCTATAAAAGGAGATCTGGGACAAAATATTCCATTCACCAAAGGAAAAGTCACGGTGAAACTCCATTTTCGAAAACGGTTTTCTCACGACTCTTAAGTCATGTATCCAGTGTACCGAGGGGTTGCTCGACAACGAGGACACGGTTTAGGAGATATGTTAAAATCGGCCTTTCGTTCGGTGGCCCCTGTGTTGAAACCGATGGTGACACGCGGATTGCACGCCTTGAAAGATGCGGCACTGACACAAGGCAAAGAATTTCTCCAAAATGTCATCATCGACAAACAAAACCCTAAAGAAGCCTTCATGAGGGCAGGCAAAAATGTCTTGCTGCAAACGGGCAAAGACATTTTGGGCCGACGAGAAACACCTATAAATGCCCTGCACGCTACCGAGTCAAGCATTCAGCAAGGACAAGGCAGAAAGAGACGACGAAGAAAACACCCTTTCACCAGACTTCAAGCGAGAAAGATCAAGAAAAGAACCGTTCGAGACTTAGACGTTTTCGATTATTGAGAAAGAGAAAAAAATGATGCACCGAGAGTCTTGCGCTTGTTCCAAGACGGAACTGGATCTGTTTGCCATGCCCCCCACCATGATGACGATGCAAGAATCCCAGTGGGTGGAATTTAACCCCGTCTCCTCATTGACAGCCTCAGCTCCCATCGAGTTTGAAACCAAAGGACAACACAAAGGACATCGATCTGAATAGCAGTTACTTGTACTTGAAAGTCAAAGTTGTCGATGAGGACAATTCGACCCTAGATGGCGATGAGGTAATAGCTCCCGTCAACATTTCATGGATTCCTTGTTTAGCGGAGTGGACTTGTACTTGAACAACAAACTGGTCAGCGGCAGCATGGATACTTACCCTTATCGAGCGTACCTGGAAAATCTCTTGACGTACGGAATAGACGCCAAGAACACTCATCTCATTGCCTGTGTGCTATGGGAAGCTGACGAAGCAGATCAGTTTGAAACATTCGAAATTAATGCAAGCAAAACACCAAACAATGACGGATTTGTAGAACGAAGAGACAAAATAAAAGACGGACAGAGTTTAGAACTAATGGATCGTTTGCATTTGGACATGTGGTTGCAAGAGAAATATTTGCTGAACGGGGTGAATGTTCGCCTGAGACTGAATCGTAGCAGTGCCACTTTCCATTTGATAGGTACTACTGCTTGCAAAACTGTCATCGAGGAAGCCAGGCTCTACGTACGATGCGTGGAAGTGTTACCTAAAGTGGGTAACGACATCAGCAGAACGACTGCTAAGTATCCGATCCGACGCGTGGAAGTGAAAACCTTCACCATTCCCAAGGGACAGCGATCCATGATCGAAGATCATCTGTTCCAAGGACAGCTACCCAAACGTTTGATCGTTGGTATCGTCGAGAATGAAGCCTTCAGCGGAGCTTTGGGTAAAAATCCTTTCTACTTTCGACACTTTGGCGTGTCCAAGATCGAAGTCAGTCGCGATGGCAAGACCTTGTGTACCCGACCCTTTGAGCCTGACTTTGAGAAGAAGAATTACTTGAGATCGTACTTGTCCCTGTACGAAGCCACCGGACAGTTAGGAACCAACACCAGTCACGGCTTTACGTACGACGATTATGCAAAAGGCTATGCTTTGTGGGCTTTCGATTTCACTCCAGACCAAGGCAGCGACGAGGGACATTTTCACCATATAAAATCCGGCCAGATTCGTGTGGAAATTCAGTTTGCAAACCGAGACCCTGATGTAACGGTGAACGTCATCCTGTATGCAGAATTCGATAATACCATAGAAATCAACAGTTTGAGAGAAGTCATTCTAGATTACTAGAAACCATGGAAGACTGTTATCCCTCTTTACAAAGTGGAGAAACTTTGGAGATGGAATGTGAGGAGATCGTGGAAGAAGAATCTCAAGACAAAGACGAAGAAGTGATCATGATGAAGTCAAGATGGCCAGAACAAGAAGCCCATTTAGTCTCCTGTTTTGCCAAACACTTGGTCGACAAAATGACGGAATTGATCAAGAAAAATTGCTATGGATGTCAAAACGATCATCCCAGTCAAATTCAACACGATAAATGCCTGATGTTGAGTCAAGAAGAAAATTTGGACGAGTACCTGGACGAAGCTTGGAGTCTCATCTCGGACAAAGACGTGTTGCACCAGTGGTATAAAGACTTGTGTGAACATTCTTGTCCACCATTAACCACTCAAGAGATCGATCGTGTCGAAGCTCTCCTGAATCAGAGTGAGGAGACGAAACGAAGAAACGGTTATTTGTCAGACATTTTCAAGCAAAAAGTCAGGATCGAATTGACGACTTATTATTACCTGTGAAGAAGAAGAAAAAAAAACCACACAAAACATGGATACCTGGGAACTTTATTACCTTTTAAACCACAATTCGTATACGGCTTCTTGGAATCCTGTCGTCTGTGCTAAAGATGAACTCCCTCATCGCAAACCTCAAGACCATCAAGCTTACGTGATCAACACGGACGATAGTCATCTCCCAGGAACCCACTGGGTAGCCGTTTACTTTCCTCAAGAAGGATGTGTGGAATATTTCGATTCGTACGGATTGCCCCCTTTGGAAGACAATATCATCGACTTTATGAGAAGAAATGCTCAAACCACCCGATTCAATAATGTGAAATTACAAGGCACAGATTCCTTGGTGTGTGGACAGTACTGTGTGTATTTTCTGCATCATCGCAGCCTGGGCTATTCCTTAGAACATTTAGTGACTCATTTTGATCCTCGTTCTTCTTCAAGAAACGATGTGACAGTAGATCGATGGTTTTGTGACCATTATGCTTATCTTTTGTCTCAAGCTAGGAAACGTAGTGTCCATCAATGGCCTAATGATTTCCAACAGTGGAAATCACAATTTCATTCACAACGTTGTCAGCCCTGTTTAAAGTAGACTGTAAATTGAGAAAAAATGTTTGTCATTTTTTAAAGAAAAAATGTTTGATGTTATAATATTGGATTATTGTTAAAAAATGTTAGAGTTGTTATTGGTTAGTGTTAAGTGATTTTTGAAATAAAAATGTTGTGTTTTGAAAAAAAATGCCTTTGTCTTTTGTTTGGCTATAAGAATGTTTGATTGATGCTCTTTAATTTCTTACTATCCCTCTCATGACACTCATTGAACGTTGCGACTCGAAAACCGTGTGGGGGATGTTTTCCTTCACGTCCGCGCTTTGACTTTAAGAACCGGGGTTGTTTCCAGTCTAACCATCCATTGTTGACTCGTCCTCCTACGAAGATGTGCTCCAAACTAGCTAAGCTCAACGAAGCCTACGTGAATTTGCATAGGGTCAGACACAGTCTGATACCGAAGCCAGAAGAAATAGAGAATGTGAGAATGTTAAAAGTCACTGAAGACCTGATAGAAGAGCTCTTCAGAGAAGAAGTGAACAGGGAGAAAGAAGAATGGACAGAGAAGTACAGACTTCAGAGACAGCAGCAACAGCAGCAACAACAACAGCAGCAGCAGCAACCTGAACCTGACAGAGGCTTTGTCGATTGTCGTATCGACACCAAAGAGTTCTTCTTCTCTTTTCGAAGAAGCGGACCTATTGCCAGAAAGTCTATCCTCAGAGGACATCGCATTCTTAGAAACTAAAAAAGATTGCCATAGCAAACAAAAAAACAAAAAAACAGCCCTTTTCAGGGCTACCCAATACTCTAGAAAGGAAATAACCATCAATTTGCCAATGCGTGTAGGTAGAGTAGTGTAAATATAAACACTAACTCTTTTTTAAAAAATGTGAGGGTATGTGTTTGTGTATAAGATTGTGTGTTTGTAAGTGCTAACGTAAGTTGGTATGGATAGTAGATTAAAATGATGTCTTTTTTGGTGTTTGAGGTGTATATTTGGGGTTAGATTGGATTGCTTTGCGTATGTGGATAGTCTATTGAAGTGATTAATGAAAAAAAATTTATAATAGGAATGGGTAGCATAAAAAAGTGAGTGAGTGTTTCTTTTAGGTCCGCGCGTTGTTGTTTTTGGTCATGATCTAGGTAAGATCAATTTTATGTTTTTCAGGGGGATGTTTTCCTTCACGTCCGCGCTTTCACTATAAATTGAAACTCGTTCGGCAGTCTAGCTACCCTTGTTGATTGATCAACAGTAAAAAGTGAGCAGCAGACTGACTAAATTGATGGAACTTCAGATGCATCTGGAGTATGCCAGATACCTACTGAACGAGCTAACTGCGGAGGCCCTTGTGGAAGATGTGAGAATAGAACAGGAGGAGGAGGAGAGAAAAATTAAAGAAGAGAATGAAAGAAAGAGAGAGATCAGGTGTCACCCTATGATGAACCCTGTGTGCAAGGTGACACCTGAGGCAAGGACATCTCGCCAGCCTGTAGCTGAACCACAATCACAACGAAGACAAAGACAAAGAAGACAGAGGAAAGAAGAAGTGTTCACTATTCCGCAAACGGAGGAGTGGGATAGTGAAGCCACTCACCCCCCGTCTGCTCTTCAAACGAGTCATCTGATTTGGACTAATGATTGGAGTAGACGTTGTGTCTGTGGTGCCAGACCCGGAAGGTGCCACCATTAACCAGGGGCCTCTGAAGTTAAAAACAAACAGCCCTTTTCAGGACTACCCAATACCCTAGAAAAGAAATAACCATCAATTTGCCAATGTGTGTAGGTAGAGTAGTGTGAATATAAACCCTAACTCTTTTTTTAGTGTGAGTGTATGTGTGTTTGTGTTAGTGATTGTAACTGCTCACGTAAGTTTGTGTGAATAGTAGATTATGGGTTTCTTTATTGTTTCTTAGCGTATGTGAAGAGTATAGTTTGGGTTTTATTATAAGAAATGAGAAAGTAGGGGGATGTTTTCCTTCACGTCCGCGCCTTGTTTGGTCATGATCTAGGTAAGATCATTTTTTATGTCTTGGGGGATGTTTTCCTTCAGGTCCGCGCTTTTCGTATAAGAACCCACGGTATGCGTCGTTCAAACCATTCTACAAAGAAGATGCCTTCGAACCAACTTGACAAGATGCAAAAATTACAAGACGTTTTAGACAATTTAGGAATGATGGAGCAGATGTTAGTAAGACTCAATGAAGACCACTATTCCTATAGTCCCCATCGTGTAAAGATGGAAATTAATAACTTGAGAAAAGTAAAGGACATAATAAGTGGTGTCATGAAAGAGATAAAGGAGGAGAAGGAGGATGAAGAGGAAAGGATAAGAATAAGAAAATGATGGAATGAAAAAATTGAAAAAGAAGAAGAAAATGAGAAGAGGAAGAAAGAAGAGGAGGAAGAGAAGAAAGAAGAGGAGGAGGAGAAAAAAAAGAAGAGAAAGAGTGTAGGAGAGAAAATAAGAAGTTGGTGGAGAAAAAGAAGAAATTAGAAGCAGAAGAAGAAAAACCAAAGGCCCTTTTCAGGGCCAGCCATATTTCTCGAAAAGAGAATGACTTTTCAATTGCCTACCCCTTTTTTTAAAAATTAAAAAAAAAAATCCCATATTCAATTCCCCTTGTCCCTAGACAAGCCCAAACTCTATTCCCCCATGTTAAATTCCCCTTGTACGTAAAGTGACCCACGATTTATTCCCATGTTAAATTCCCCTTGTACGTAAAGTGACCCACGATTTATTCCCATGTTAAATTCCCCTTGTACGTAATCTGACCCACGATTTATTCCCATGTTAATTCCCATTGTACGTAATCTGACCCACGATTTTTCGCCATGTTAAATTTCCAGGGGGTGTCCGTAATGCTAATTCCCATTGTACGTAAAGTGACCCCTTTCACTACTTAGATGGTATGAAAACACGAGACCAATTCAATGCTATGGGGAACCATGCACAATATAAATTATGGAGAAAAATTATAACAATTATGATTAAAAAGCTCAAATGAACTTATTATCAATGATTGCTTGAGAACAAAATAGAGCAACACAAACTCCATTTGGAAAATCTTCAATGAAATCACTGGAGAAACACGCAAAGATCAGACAAATAAATTTCACAGAATCTTGGTCTTAGTGACCACTATCCTAGTGTTTTGACAAAATAGGTTAAATACAAGTGAAATAAGAAAAATGCACACAAAACTATCACTTACAGATCGTTCAAAAATTTTAATGACATAGATGAAGCTCTGAGGGTGTGGACTGACTTATTTAGTCTCTAAGCATGTACCACTAAAAGTACATCGAGTGAAGAATGAAATCCAGCCTAATTGGCTTTTTTCTGAAGTTCTAGATGTCATGAAAACACGAGAGAGACCAACTCAAGGCTACATACACAATGGATAAATAAAATAACAAGTATGATTAAAAAAGCTAAAGAACGCTTATTATCAAGCATTGCGAGAAAATAAAAAGAACAACACAAACTCCATTTGGAAAGTCTTCAGTGAACTCACTGGAAGAACATACAAAGAGCAGACAAAAATAAATCACTAATGACACTGAGATTACAAATGTTTTCAATGATTTATTCACCAACATTACCACAAAGTTAAAAGAACCAGTGATAGAAAACAACTTATTGAACCGAAAAACTTGTACAGCAGCAACATCTCTAAGGATGTATGTTTCTCTGTCCCACCAGTATCAAAAACCTATGTTAAAAATGTCTCGGTGAACTTGATACCAAGAAAGCTACAGGACTTGATCAGATTGGTACACGATGCACCGAATCTTCTGCCTCTGCTATTTTAGGTAGCATAATATTCATAACCAGTTTAAGTTTTGAAACCTCATCTGCAACCCAAAATATGGAAAACTGCAAAAGTAACTCCAATTCACAAATCTGGTTCTAAGCATGATGCTGACAACTACCGACAAATCTCGATACTACCAAACTTGTCAAAATGGATTGAAAAACATGTCCATGACTCATTCATGCCATATTTAACCAAACACTAGCTGTTACACCCTAATCAATCAGGATTTAGACAGAAACATTCATGTGAAACTGCCTTGATCTCCCTAACTGATAAATGGCTTCAAGCACTTGACCAAGGTATAATAATAAGATATGTATTTGTAGATTTCAGGTAAGCTTGTGACATGGTGGATCATGAAATCCTTTTGAAGAAACAAAAAAATCTACCAATGTGATGAAAGCAGTTAGATCGTTTACTTCGTAGCGAAGTGAGAGAACACAACATTTGCAGCAGAGTGGGCGAATCCCACAACTTTTAGAAGCCTCCAAACGTCGAAATAAGTCCTTTATAAAACGCGTTGACGCTGTAAACGTAATTGTCGTAATTGTCGCGGTGTTTTTGTTGCCGTCGTCGTCAGAAGGGGCGCCCCCTACAACTTCAGTGACTTCGTCGCCGACGCCGAAATAAAACCGCAATGGCGCACTATGTAAACACAATTGTCGCCGTTGTTGCTGCGCGCTGTTGTCGTCGCCCCCTCTGCTGCTCTGTAGCTGAAAATTGTATCTAACCCAACTCGATACCGTGTTCGAGGACCATGTAAGTTTATCGTTACAAATCCATGTGGTTTTGCCTGAGCACGACTAAAGAAATGTTTAAACTTATTTACATCCATATCGCCGCTGCACCAAGTCTGATGTATATTTCATAACGTGTGTGTGTCAACGTCGCTGAATAGCGCAAGAATGTTACAGTTGTCCCTGATCACTTTTGGGATTTATGTATATCGCTGGGTTACATAAATCACATCAGTGTTTTATGTCTGCCGCGTGAAAATATCCTGGCGGGGTTTGATTGCTTGTCCAACATCACATCATCGTACACGACTAAATTATTGATGCTCCGGTCAATGTCATCAATACTTGGCGCTTCATCGATGTCAGTAATAAATTCAACAACATCATCACCGTCGTTTATCGATTTTGCACTCTCATTAAAATCTTTTAACACGCTGTAACATCGCTGATCGTCCACAGGTGGAGCCACTAAATACAACTTATCCCACTTCATCCACTTCATTATTAAATTAAGTAACAACTGCGTCTTACCGCTCCCAGATGGGCCTATAATTATCATTCGAATTGAATTTGGTAGCACCGAGTTATGTTTGATTGGCTCTCGTCGTTTTGTAGCAGAAAAGTCAGTGATCTCCATTAGATATATTATAAAATAATATGGATTTATATTGTGTGAAATGTAAAACACGTACCCCAACTGCAAACGTAACAACCACTACAACAAAAAATAATCGACAAGCACTTACAGGCAAGTGTGAACGTTGCGGCACAACGAAGTTTAAATTTATTTCGTCAGGTGGAGCGCCGGCGTCGAGTAAAAAAAAAAGGAGGTGATATCGCAGCCCAGTTAAGAAAATTACCAGGAGCTCCGTGGGCTAAATACCCAGGAGAAAAACATCTTCCAGGATATAATTACTGTGGTCCTGGAACCCGACTTGATATCAGACTTAATACCTTAGATCAGCCCAATCCACGTGAGTATCCGATAAATGCTATCGATAGCGCATGCCATGTTCATGTAGCTTACCGAAGTAAGGATTGCAACAGCGCCATCTCGCGGATGTGAAATTAATTCACGCGTTAAATGACATCACTGATAAATCTTTCAAGGAAAAATTAGCTAGCTGGTTAATAAAATCCGCGATGAAATCTAAACTTGTATTTGGAAGTGGAACTTCCCGCTGGTAATTAATTATAATGGAGTCAATTTATTATTTCCCAAGAGGATACTGGAGAGGTAGCGCAGCAATCGGCAAGCTTGCCAGTGCAGCAAACGTCACACGTGATACTGCTAAGAATTGGTTATCCAAGCAGGCAATATGGCAAATTTACCAACCACCGCCTAAACAAATTCACTTTGCACATTTTGATGTTACTGTGCCAAATGAAGTTCATCAGGCTGATATATTATTTCTGCCATATGATAGCGTTCGTCGTCGAACATACAAGTACGCATTAACTGTAGTTGATGTTGCAAGTAGATACAAAGATGCGGAACCGTTAGCGACTAAAACAGCATCTGAGGTTGCTTCTGCGTTTGAACGAATTTATCAACGAGGACCTGGACCACAAGGTGGTCTACGATGGCCAAATCTATTATTAATTTGATCCTGGTAAAGAATTTCAAGGTGCAGTATCGTCGTTGATGAAGCAACATAATGTCACCATCAGACGAGGGCATACTGCAATTCATCGTGATCAGGCAATTGTTGAGCGATTTAATCGAACACTTGCTGAGCGGTTATTGGATATCAGTACGCGAAAGAATTTATTCAAGATAAAAGATCGCGAGAATGGGTTGCAAGATTACCAAGCATGATAGCTGTGCTAAATAATGAAATTACTCGAACAAGCAACATGAAACCTGCCATCGCGATCACAAAAAAAACATATACCTGTGCAACGACGTGGTATTTCAGCGCAGCCAGTGCTGGGTGATGTCACTGTGAGATATTTATATGAACCAGGTGAACTTGAGGGTGGTAAAAAAAGAGCGACTGATCCTATCTGGAGCATTACCGCGCACAAGATATCCACCGTAACTAGATCCACTGGTAGACCAGCAATCTACAGGCTGGATTCGACTGCTCCTCAACGTGGATTCACACGTGAGCAATTACAAGTAATTCCCGAGGACACACAATTACCACCCAGATCACTTAACTAGCACCAGCACCCCGACGTCGATTACATTCAAGACAGGTCAGCATCATATTATCGCGTGTATGACCACGACTATTATCTTTTCTGTCTACGGTAAATTGTCTTGAATTTTTATTCGAATACTGCCATAACATTATACAATTACAGCTCGCACAGTGATTATTCTGCTATTGTTTCAGCGCGTTAATAAATTAACATCAAGGTCGAAATCGCGATTATTTTTTTTGTCACTCTGTTTGTAACCGGCTAATTATTTTCTTATTATGTCGCTGTTGTTCTCATCGCTATCAGCGTTTGACTCTTCCAAGACAATTCTTCGCAGTTGAGATATTCTTCTGACTCTGGACACCGCCAAGTAGACCAAGTTTGGCCATTCGATTCGATCATCAACGATCCAGACAGTTGTATCATTGATAGTCAATCCTTGAGATGAATGTATCATCGCTGCGTATCCTAGCGTCCACGGGGATTTACTCATGCGCAGTGCGTCTTTGACAGAACTAATATCAACTAACACAATATCATTCAATACTAAATTCTGTTTCCTTGACTGTCCAGGAATATCAACATCTATATTCTGTAACCGCGTATCAGCTGGTCTATAACATAACGGCGTTAGCAACATTGGAAACTTTTCTTGTAGTAATTGAAATAGCTGCTGCTGAAGTATGTCTCTGACTATCTTTCTACTTGCCACTATCAAATCGTCTGGTTTCCATGTTTTCCAAAAGTCGCTCATTGAAGTTTCAGGAATCATCTCGCGCATGATTTCACATTGAATTTTATTCGGTTGTAATCAGATTAATGTTTTAAATTACTTCAACGTTGCATCAAGTGCTCTATGATCATCAAACACTTCTTCATAATAATCAACAAAATCTTTTAACCAATCATGTGGAGATGGACCAACAAAAGGTGGTGGCTGACCGTGATCGCCGCACATTATCACAGCTGTACTTTTTGTTAGCATCCAATCCAGGAACAATTTTAATATATCTAACGGTACCGTACATATCTCATCCCAAATTATTTTCCCGGGAATATATTTTGTTCCCATTCGATCTGGAGTCCATACACCACCGCTGTATTTGAAAAAGCCGTAATAAGTACAAGAATTAACTCCTCGTTGTTTCATCTCCCTGGCGAGTCTGTGTGTAGGTGTTAGCACAATCATATCTGAATTTCGAAATAATTCAATCGCTCGAGTTGTCTTACCAGACCCACCCGGTCCGTTCAAATAAACAGTTTTGTGTCTAGTGATTGGATCATACACAGATGGTGCAGAAGACATTTCTGATAATTCTGATTTACAATAATCATCCTTAATTTCAACATCAGCGGATTCACAATATCCATGTAACATCTCCGCTTTTATTCTCCACAAACTCCATGATTCATCGTTGCTTGTAAAACGAGCCATTGATTCTGAGTATCTGCTACTGATATAAAATGAATCCGATGCAACTCTAACTGCCGTGTCAGGAAATCGATTTATCATTGATAGCAAATTTATAGAAACATAAGCCAGCATCGAAGATCTTAAATGTGTCTATTGAGGTGACTCTCCGCTAATATAACTTACAATTGTGCCCAACTTTTTCCCGTCGGACAAGCGCTCGTCCTCCCGATTACAAAATATATTTCTCGCAGTGGGATCAGCAATTATAAAATTTAATTCAGCATCATCGATAATCAATCGTGAGTGATGTAGTTTATGATGATATGCGCCACCTTGAGTAAATTGACCGATTATTCTTCGTCCGAGATCCTTTGCTGTTTTTTCACTATTGCTGAGTTTAATCTTAAGAACTTTAGGAGCTTCTTTAATAGTGACATCCATGGGAGTATTTGGACTCTCTCGTACATATTCTTCAATGACTTCATCTACACTGATACACTCCGGTGTTGGCAACCAAACTGAAGTCTGCGGTCGATATGATATGATTGCTTCACTGACCGTCAACGATACCAGTATTCGGCTGTCAAGCCTATATCGCAATAGCACTACTGGCGCCCAACGCTTTTCGCTAAAGTGTCTGCCAAACCAAACATAGCAGCACGGATGAAGTTCTTTAGCAAATTCACATCCCGAGAAAGCTTCCCGGTTAGCACTCAATCATATCCACGGAAATCATCTCGCGGTGGTCATACCGGGTATTCCACAGCCCGCCATGCCCATACTCGACACAACTCAATTGTATATCCGAGAGAAACTCACTTCGGGTTGGTCTCCACGAATTTCTTTCTCTGACGGTGTGAGCGGCAACACTCGGAACTGTAAAATAATTAGTTAATAACCGCTCAGTGTTTTCTTCGATCACATATTTCTCTGCGAGTTTTTTCATTTGTTGTTGCAGAGATTCCGTCCGGTATAAGTCGCCGTTAGGTTTTACAAATTGATCATACTCGCCATCTTCGGAACTTTTAAACAACCACATAGACACAGGATCATTTTTACTTACTTGATAAATAAAATCAAATATATTCCCCTGATAATATTTCACAACACGATCCCGCGGAAATATCGTAACTGCGTTAGTCCAAGCGTGAGCGTTATGATCAGTGATATTTATTGGAGCCCCGTATCGATTATATTTCGATTTGTATAATACTTCCCCTGTTATCGTTGTTACGGTTATGGGAAATCTTAATGCTTTTTCTAGCTCGGCAACATCGTTTATTGACGCTCCTGTGTGTTTGACCCGCTCGGCCCATGCTGCTATCTTGGACTGTCTTAACACAGTCAGACCGTTTCCGCGCGTCGCATTTTTAAAATGTTCCATTAATCGCTCAGCTACACAATTCAGCGCCAACGACGAAGTCGTCCTCACTGGGGTGAGTTTATCAATTTTTGTTTTTTTTTATCGGATAGATTCCATAAATGACCGCGGTCACAGGATACGCTCTCGCGTAATATGTTTTATTATTCCCAGTCAGCATTCCTGGTTTGGAATCTTTACTTAACAGAATGTTTTCTCCGCTAGCAAGAACAGGATCACGTTTATCACGGATAATCCACGTATCGGAATCTGCTTGCACAATAAATTTTATTCTGAAAAAATATTTCCGACTGCCTTCATGAATATCAAGGTAATCGATAATTGTTTTCGCTCGTGCATCATTCATTGTAGCATCGATGACTTCGTCAACGACATTGACTCTGTCAACGACACCTTCGGTGTTGCGTATAATTTTAAATGACGACCACACGTGAGATGCACCGTCGTCGCAGAATTCTTTTATGGCATTCCTGATAATATCAAACAGATCAGTCAGGGCTCGTGTCCGCGAGTCAGGGGTTAGTCTGTCAAGATCGAATCTCCCGGTGCCAATGGTAGATAATCTTTCAAACTCCTCCATATTATATTTAAGACAAACATTTAAATAAGAAATATTATATTTAGAATGAACTGGTGCAAGATGCTTCAAGTTGGGTCCGTAATTCCTTGTAACAAATCCTGCAGAAAAGAATTCTGCGGAAACCATTCCCAAAGCGTCTGAAGGGGGAGTTTAGGGCCAATACCATGCCTGCGATGTGGTGTTGGGGTCAGGAGTAAAACACAGTTATGTGCAAGTTGCGAAGGAAAACGATACCGTGAACTCGAGCGATATTACAACAAAAAAAAAATAAATAACGACGTTTCGCTGAAATGTGAGCGCGATTCTTTAACTAAGTTTTCAGACAAATTATAAATTAGACAAACACATTATTATATAAATGAGCCAAGAATTTGTCCCACATCCTATCATTGATAACTATGAAGCGAATCGTGATGGAATAGTCAGACATTGCAGGTTGAAAAACAAGTTGGTGTTGTTAATAATTCTGGTTATCTTAAATTCAAAACTGAGAATAAAAGCTATTATAATCACAGGTTCGTGTTCGAGTGTTTCTTGGTGAAGATCGAAGACGGTCTTATAATTGATCACATCAACGGTGTGACAACCGACGATAGTTTATCCAATCTGAGGGTTGTCACACAAGGTGATTGCGTAACACTCCTTGAGATTGTGCAATACCCAGAGCGGTATAACAATTGCGTCACAGTCTATAACACTTCCGCGTTTACAAGTGCAGGTATTTTTCAAATTCTGTGTTAAAATCCGGTTCAGAATTTAAATTCGGCTTAGAATTTGTTAACTGTAACGATATACACTACAGACGGTTGAACAGTTCTCCGTGTTACCTATGCGATCTTCAATTACTTCCCCTTTGACTTCGTCAAGGTCACTTCGTCAAGGTGACTTTATCAAAAACTGTCAACACGGGCGGGCATACAATAAATAATATTTTTTTTCACAGATAAAATCTTTATTTTATTACATTCGTTTTGTTTTATGGTTCATCTGTATTTTTTTCTGCGATTATATTTAAGAAAACAAGCACGAAAAACCGAGTGAGTTACTTTTGAACTTCCACGTATCAGTCGGTTTATATACTATAGCGTCCGAATTATGTACGGAGTTTCGAAACCCAACAAAGTTGCACAACTTTCCGCGTTATCGCACTAACGGGGTGACCTTTTGCACTCCGCGGGATTGATTTTGGGGGAGGGCGTGCAACTTTGTTGGGCGTAGAATATAACCCCGTATCTGTCTGTAGCTGTCCATACTATATCCTACTGTAAATAGTGTAGATACTATATGTTGTGCTGTCCATACTATATCCTACTGTAAATAGTGTAAATACTATATGTTGTGCTGTCCATACTATATCCTACTATAAATAGTGTAAATACTATATGTTGTGCTGTCCTTAGTTACTACTGTAAATAGTGTAAATACTATATGTTGTGCTGTCCTTAGTTACTGTAAGCTTGATAAGCTAGAGACCCAAGGAGATGTGGGTCAATTTTTTCTTTTAAATATATAATATTATATATATGAATTACGAAAATATCAATGATGTGATTGTTGCTATTAAAAAATTAGAACAGCGCGGATTTAACATATCACTAAATCCTGAAACAATTATGTCTGATTCTGAATCACTACATGAAGCTAAATGCGCAGGGCGTTATATTCTTCCTGCTCAGTATCGATTTATAAAAAGAATTCAAAACAATTTGTACAAATCGCTGGCTACAGTAGAAGAAGCACAAATACATGAATTTGTTTCATTATCTCATGTAATTGAAAAGATTAGGTTGAAATTAGCTCAAGAGTATGAAATGAGTATGAAATGAAAAAGATAATAAATACTCGGGTAAGGAAGTTAAAGGATTGTATGTCCCTTGATGAAATCAAGGGCGAAATCAAGGACGAAATCAAGGACGAAGTCAAGGAAGTAAATACCTCAGCTTGATGAAATCAAGCATCAAGGAAGTAAATATCTCACTTTGATTTACTTAGAAGTCAAGTACTTGGAAGTGAAATTGAAAGTAAAAATAATACATCACTTTTTTTTACTTGCATCAGTCCGAGTTAGATAGTATTTTCCTTAGTCGGTGGGGTTTAATGCAGGAGTGTGCATAATTGAGAATTTGATCTCTGTCGCATACAATTGAAATAATATGCTCGCATCTGAGACTATCTAGCTGTTGTTGTGTTAGTAAGAAGTCTTCGTCTCCGTATTCGTCAATAATGAATTTAACGTTAATTTCTTCTTGTGCAAATGCAGCCCTAACTGCTTGCTCGAGCGCTTGTTTGTCATACACGAAAACATTTATGTGGTGGTACATATAGATTTATGAATCTATGATCTAAATACGCGTACATATTCGAGGATTTGATGTTTGATGTATACCACAATGTGCGATCACACTATGATCTTTTTTTAATACTTGTAGTTGCGTATCAGTCAGTATAAAATCGTCATTACCGTATACATCAACAATTATTTTTTCCGGGGTAACTTTTCTGACAGCTACATCAAGAAGTTCTTTATTATGTATGAAACATTTCACGCGATGATACATTATATAATACTCGCTTGATTAATTGTGAAATCGTAAACGATTTTCGGTCAAATATATATTTTTTTGCTTTTTACTAAATTCGCATGATAGTAAAGTACCTTTCCATTAGCAAATCGGACAGTGTGCACAAAATAAAATTAATTTTTCACTGAAAATCGTTTTACGATTTCACTAGCAGACTAATATGTAGTGTTTCATTCCGTAAATCAAGAACATTCCCACGCTGGTCTGTCAGCGCGAAATTTATTCTGGTCAGCCATGGATTATGACATCGTAGATTGACCGGATTGATCGGCTCTTGCACAATCAGAAATCCAGGTGGTATATCTTTCGGAGTAAATGAATAAAGAATAAAATCCTTGCTGGGCTCGATTTGATACTGTCGTGTCCGTGATGTAACTGCCATCAATGACATCACACACAAGATTGTCCGCGACCACTTCGGTTATATTTACGATGCCCGGGGATACATGCCGGCCATCGCCCGAAATACTATTGTTATATCTGAGGATAGTTGACGCGGGTAGTGTTTGCCTGTGTTGTGCAAGTATGTCGTCGAAGGACTCATTGATGAGGTCGGTGACGGATTTTCTTAGTTCAGGCACGTTATATCCGGGAAATTTAAAATTCGGTAGAGTGGCTTCTGTCAGTGAATAGGCGTCTAAAAAGTTTTGTTTATGCTGTTTGTTGTCAGTGTAATTGATTGTTGCCTGAATTATAAACCAGTGTGCGTATTCCATGTCAGATACAAGCTGATTTAATATTTCAATTTGCGAGACGATTTCGCTGTGTGGCGATTGTTCTTGGAAGAGCTTTTGTAATCGCGCTAGTTGTGTTTTATGTTCTTGATTAATTTGCTTAAAATATTCAATAATCTCTGCTAAGTCAAAAGCCAACCCTGAGAGATAGCGAAAATCCCTTCTTGAATATAAATCTTTTAGGTTAAAAGTCCCTGAAAGGATACTGCGAATATCATCATTCGTTACCGGATATAGAATAGTAAAAAGCCACCGAACAAAATCTTTATCGTGAAAATAAAAATCAGTGAGTCATGGTAAGCTTGTGGTTTCTTCGTAGTATCTTGTTAGTATCCCAAAGATATCGTATGGTGTTCTAAGTCCGTGATATGATCGTTTATCAGTGACATAGTCAGACTTTTTAGGCGTTGGTGGTATTGGTGGCGTCGGTGGAGCGACTTCAGGCCATCCTAATACTGTTCTGATCGAACTATTATATATATCCATGGCGTAGTCTGGGGTGGTTATTTCGATGGCAGAAGACATCGTTGGCTCATGAACAGTTATTGCTATTTTGGATTCCTTTGTTGTAATATTTTTTATTCGACGTTGTAATTCCTCATTGATTTCTTCGATTTGATAAGACCCGGTTGGTAACCCAATGACGTTCCAGTCTGGTGTGTCATCGGGTTTATTTTTATATGCAAACACAAGCGAAGTATTTGCTGGTAATCCACCAAACGATTTTGATCTGATATTGGGCCAACTGTAATATACTCGTAATTGTGCTAACGCGATCTCGCCTAATTGAATCGCAGTTGGAAAATTAATACTGAATTCTGGCTTAGTTGAGGCTACTGTTAACAGAGATGTTCGCGCTGGGCTTGTATTTGCGACTTTATCAAGCAGAGCTTGATGAAGTAATTCCGTCGATGTCGTTGACATTGTCATTTATCTGCTGTCGTTTCAAATCGAAGTACTTTGTACTTTGGTTGTAGTCTTCATACATCTTTGCCATTTCGGCGAATTCGGAATCTGATATTGTTGTATCATCGAGACTGGATGATATCAGCGACGACAATTTCGAGTAGCTGCTCGTGGCCGCGTTGTTTAACGTTTCATACTCGTGCAATTTTGTTAGCGCACACGAGTATATTTTTTTCGCGATAATATTAGCAACTCCTGCAATTGTCGCTGATGTTGAAACTGTACTTGTGACTACAGCGGTAGCTGTGATTGCAGTTGTCACTGGTGTCAGCGCTGATAATAATACTCCCGTAGATGCAACTAACGCTGACACTGAATATACTATTGTGTCTAACACGATCACACGCCGTTTGTATTTTTTTACCTTTGATGTGCATTCGTTGATGGTATTTGTTAACTCTGACTGCCATTCGCGTACTTGATCATATCTGTATTGTTGCGCTGTTGACTCCGTTAAGGCCATTTTATTATTTTACGCAGTAACCAATTGAGGCGTTTCAGCTACAAATTCCAAACACCACCAGTAAGATGTTGTGGTTAATTTCTTGTCGGCGGATTCCAGTATAAATGTTTCTTCGGTTCCGCTATTTGATATGATAGTCACAACCCCGGAATACTTGTCGGTGGAATGTCTCCAGGGATATGTTGTGAAGATTTCAAATTTAGCGGCACAGACAGTCTATACACTCCAGTGGCTGTTGCTGTATATTTGATAGTATTATTTTGTCGGGACCATGTTGCAAATCCAGATGATACAGTGAATACTATGTTGGTAATATGCCCAGGAGTAACTCCAGATGGGATTTTAATCAAACCGGTTTTGTTAACGATCTCAGGAATCTCCGCTACGATATCCCGCTGTGTTTGTTTAATCGTGTCAATGCTGGTCTTGATATCAAAAAGTTTTATGCGGTTTCATTAATTTTTTGAAAGTTTCTTCGAAGTCTTGTGAACGCGTTTACATGAACATCATACTCGGCCTGCAACGTGGATAATTTACCGTCAATGGCGCTAGCGCCTGTGTCAACATATTGTTTGTTTGCGGCTCTTTCGGGGATGTTCGATCCGCTAAAACGGTTATTTTATTGTTGCCGAGATTGAGTTCACCTGTCATTGTATCACCGGTATTTCTTAAACGAGTAACGAGTATGTCTCCGACGGTTGTAAATAGCGCGTCAACATATTGTTGGTTTGCGGCATCTTCCGACGATGTTGGATCTCTTAAAACGGTTATTTTGTTGCCGATCATGCTGGGTTCACCTGTCATTGTATCGCCGGTCTTTTTTACTGCAACTTTCTGCATATCATCTCGCAGCGCCGCGATTGATATCAGCGAATCTCTGATTTTTCCGCTATCAGTGAACACAGGGATGTTACCCGGAGTAGCTTCAATAACCCTACGAATTATTTCATGCCATTTGATATCGCTGATTTTTAGTTTTCCGTGCCGGTCCTGAAAAATAACAACCTCATCTGGGTCTATCCCGGTCAGACTTAAAAGATTATCGATTTCATCTTTGGTCGCATATTTTGATAAATCCACGTCGGTGCGCTTCACTTTTCTGTTGAGAATAGATCTTCCGTAGATATCAGCCATTATTTGATAGGAAACTGTTTAAATCGACCCATGGTATACTCGTGCACGACTTTGTGAGGTGGTTTGGTTGACGCTGATATCGCATCGAGGACATTCAATACTTGCTGGCCACATATCGGAGGATCGGTCAGTGTTTGTGTTGGCAGCGTTGAGTACCAAACTGACGCGGAGACGTCTTTTGTATATCGGAGAAATTCAACTGGCGGTGCTAACCCATGCGAATCAAAATAGATAATTCCACGTGGATCGATAGCAACCCAATGAGTTCCTGGACCATCGCTGTTATCAAGATTAATAATTCCGGTTTCTGGATTATTCGGTTGTCGTGGTAGCTGATCTCGCATAAAGACGCTTCTGAAATTTGTTATATTTAATTGTTTAACAGCATCGAGCAAATCATAATTGGACATCGGTGTAAAAACACTTAGAACCGTTTTGGGTACCATGATGGTGGAGTTCCTGGAAGTCTTAATCAACGTCCCTTTTTTGTGTATCCTTTCCCTGTCGCCTTTTTCAGTGCCATTCCAGCAGCTGTTCCAACAGCTCCCAACGCGGCGGCTTTGGCAACAGCTGGGGCAGCAGCAGCTATCAACGCTGGTATTGCCGAGAGAAGAGGAAATATACCGCCGGTTTTAACCATATTTTTGACAGCTGCAGGAGAGAAATCAAGTTGAGTTCCAGTCGCTGCTTTCTTTGCTTTATTAAAATAAGTAAGTTGTGTTTTAGTTAATGACAGTTTGTTTGGACCGCCATTAGCGATTTGATCGTGTTTTAGTGTTATTTTTGTCCCACATGTGCTCGCGTTCTTCGATTGTAATTTCTTGGCCTGGCCAGGAGTCAGAGTGACATTAACGTGGCTGTATGACATTTCTTATAACTTCACGATTTGATCTAATTGTCTACATGTTTTCCACTGGTGCATCAACGATTCTCATTCGATCACTAATACCTTCAAGCAACATTGCCTTGTCGGAGAATATGACCGCGATTGCTCTATAGTCACCGTGAACAACTGGCGGACCAGCCACGGTAACTGGTGACTCGCCGACACGAGCTCGAAAGTGAATATCAACAACAGACTGCTTGGACAAGTCAAGATGCTCCAGTGAAAAGTAATAAATCGGATACATGCTTGTAAAATCAAGTTGTGATATTTGTGTGCCAGTATCTATATTTAGGTTACGCGCCAGGAATGTCAACCAGCGATGATATGCGCGCGCCACATGGTTATCTGCGTAGCTCAGTGATATATCTTCCGATGGTTCTTGCTGGCCGTTTATTCTCAGCGAAACCTCAGTGACGCTAAGTTTGTCAAATATCATATGAGACTTTAGCTGATTGTTTGTCCGGGAAACATCCTGCAGTGCAATAAAGATATGTCGTGGCGCAGAAACCCCCTGTTGTGATGCTATATGCCAAGTAAATACATCCCTGACCCGACTTGTGACGGCGTCTGTGGTTGTTGTAAGCCATGACATCAGTGATTTACCACCTTGATTCATAAAAATGAGCAGTCGGGGTTCTTCTGTCACTGATGGAGTTAGCACTGGCATCCACAGCGAAAGTTTTGTTAGTGTTACCATAACAGCATCAGCAGCACCAGCTCCTCGCCAGATCGCATCATTGTCGTGGCCTTTTCTGTGAAGCATAACTGTGTGCTTAGCTCCAAAAATGACCTTTCGGTAATCTCTGCAAAATCCAAAGATGTGATTGAGTGGAATCGCGCATGAGAAATTTCTGGTATCTCCTGACAGCGTTGCTCGGCGTGTTGCAAATCCCAAATTGTAAGTCAAGCTGATATTTTTTATAACTTCAAACTCACCAGCTGGTCTAGCTTCGCGGTCGGGGTTGGCGGCTTCTGCCTGATTAGCAACCGAAGTATCCCTTGGCGTAAGTAACTTAATATACTGAATATGATTGGCGTTATCGGTGACATCCTTGGCAAACATCATTGATGGACCAGATGACCTTGTAAAGTCGTCAGAATATCTCGCCAAACCAATTATTGTTGTGGCAACATCGAGGTCGTTCTGAATTATTTCGATATTTTTCCCATCAATCATATACGCGGCGCTATCAAACAACGCCATAATCCCGTTGTTGACAAAACCAACTCTGTCATTGGCGTCGTAGTTAGTACCATCCGCCTTTGTAAGTGTGCCTTCTACTTCAATAAACGCATCAGATGGCAAGAAATATCTACTTGTATCGTGAACTTGAAGTTCAATACGCCCTCGTTGATTTGGATCTCGCGCATCGTAGGAATAAAATTGATGATCTCGCACCGATTTGTCTCGCTCGACCGGCTCATCTATATTGAATGCTAGATCGGATATCAGTTTGAACATTTTATACTACTGCGTGTGATTTCAAATGGACGATCCCGCTATCAAATTTGCTGTAATATTTCGCTGCACGTCGGATTCCAGTGCCGCTAATGTTTGATTTGCGGCTTGATTTATTATTTTACTAACATCCGCGGGCATGGTTTCTGTGGCTGGTAATTTCACCGGTGAACCTCTTTGAGGTTTGCGTCTCATTAGTCGCGCTATTCTCTCTTTGATTGCCGAGAGCGCCTTGCCAGCAGCGCCAACAATTGCACCAGGAGCTTTTTCACTAACAACATTAATGGCTTTCATAGATAGTTGTTTTGCAAGAGGGCCCAACTTTGGTGCCAATCCTGCAAATAATCTCTGAGCTGTATCGCCAAGTCCGTCTCCGTAAGTTGCTCTATAGATTGGTAATCGCGAGTTTACTGCGTGGATCTGTGCGGTTGTGTGTCTGTTATATATGACCATGTTATGCTATTGCTATGTGTCTAATCGCGGTGATCTTAGTCACTATCAACGAGCTCATCGACGAGTTCTTGATATATGTGAACAAAAATGATACCACCTTGAAATAATCTCCGGCAAATATTAGCGGCTTCATTAATTATTTCCGGCGAGTTGTTTCCGGCACGTCTCCGTCCGATAAGAACCTCTAGCCGAGACACATCATTGAAGATATTATCAGGGCAAGGAATTTCAAAACCACTGCAGTGGGTGGTGGCTGTTGACTTCGTAAGGTAGAAGTAAGAACAGGTTGAAATTTTCTCCAACTTTCCTCCTCCTGCTGAAACTGTTTAAACGATGGCCGACGAGGAGGAGATGGCTGTCGAGCAGATATTTCAGACTGATCATCATCAGAAGATGGCTGTTGCGGAGGCAACATACCATAAGATGAAAGATGAGATATTCGAGAAGCGTCAGACTGTAGCGAAGGAGGAGATGGTGGTGGAGGAGATGGATTAGTCCACGTGTGGCACTGTTATTGTATCTGATGTTTTTTTAGGTCTTCCTCGTTTTTTATTCTCTGTCTGTTGCAACGGCGCAGGAAGTGAAAAGTCTTCTTCTAGTGGCTGCGGAGAAGGCTGACTTTTTTTGCTGGTTGTTTTTGCTCTTGTGCTAATTTTTTTCTTGTTGTCTTTGCTCTTGTGCTAATTTTTTTTCTTGTTTTCTTTGCTCTCGTATTATTTTTTGCCGTTCTTGTTTTTCCGCCAGTTGCTGCTGACGTATTATTTTTTGCTGCTCTTGTTGTGCTTTATAATATTCTCTCAACCCATTAACAAAAAATGGATAATCAATATCTTCTTTATCTATGGTGTAGTCGTTTGTAGCTATTTTATACAACCAGTCACCCCAAGTATCTTTCTTTGCACTTTTAACATACTCGGGTTTTAAAAATTGATCTCTGCTGTCGGCAGCAAACCTACCAAAATTATACTTTCTACTGTGAACAGCTGCTGGTTCCTCAATTTTTTTTTATGCCCTCGGGGGTAAATCTCGATTTGAGATAAATTATTTTTCGTCTAGCAGGTTGCAGCGCGGATTCTTCTCGCAATACTTAAATAAGACTTTTTCCCTCTTCTGGCCCCCCAATAGCAGTTAAAATCTTTTCAGTGATGGCAGTAACAAGCTTAAATAATTCCTTTGCTTCAGTTGCGTATTCAACTTGTGCTTGTTGTTGTAATTGCACATCCTTTTTAAACTTTTCCTTCACCGGTATATATTTTTTAAGTGCTTCTGCTCGCTCCCTAGACAACCTGGCTGTGTAAGACTCTGAGTGTACCATTATTTGGTATAAGTAAGTCACTGAAGTTGTAGGGGGCGCCCCTTCTGACGACGACGACAACAAAAAACGCCGCGACAATTACGACAATTACGTTTACAGCGTCAACGCGTTTTATAAAGGGCTTATTTCGGCGTTTGGAGGCTTCTAAAAGTTGTGTGATTCGCCCCCTCTGCTGCTACATTTTATTTATTAACGACGCACCACTTTTACTACGGGACTCAATATCATGTACAGATCTCTATGCAGATAACACAGCATTATCGGACATCCAAAACACAAAGCCTGAACTCGATATATCTTTACAGAATGCACTAAAGAGACTGGACTGGTGCACATGCAATGGCATGGTGGTAAATACTGGTAAAACTAAACTATTACTTATCTCAACAAAAATCACGGACATTGAGATTCAAACTGTCAAGGCATTGCAAAGGCCATAACTCAGTATTAACCCAATGCAATTTATACCAGTGTTCTTAATGTCGAAGTAAAGTGCAGAAATTCAATCGACCGCATATAAATGACAGAAGTAAAGGTGACTCTAATGAAAGAAAATCATCGCAACTTGCATATCGTGCAACTTGCGATGAAAACCAGACAGTCGCTAAAAGGAATAAATATGAGAATATAAACAAATAGTAATGTATAGAATGTAGCCTATGTATTCGAACGTTTTCTAGGATAAAGTGACAATGCAGTGCTCACCTTTTTGAATAGGTTAGTCAGAAATATAGAGGAATGCAAAGTAGTATTTAATTACCATAACATGTACATTGAAAACACAGTGTAAAATAGTGCTTGAAAACCAGAGCAATATGATAAGAGATGAGGTGTAATTTATTCCAATGAAAGCAGTAATTCATGGCAATGTCTTAGCAGAATGGGACATAAACTTTGCCATGTGAGAAAGTAAACCACAAAGGCGATACCATAATTTGTTAGATTTCATAGCAAGGGAAACATGTTTGGCAGCTGAAAATGGTAGGAAGGTTCATACGCGCGTTGGTATTAAATTTGGTCACACAAAAAAGTCACTAAAATTTCTAAAACAAAATTTGGTGATTTAATAAAAACATACATTTATATGGGCAAGACATATGTTATGATTATCCCAAAGCAGCTCAACGTTCTGAAATTTCCAAGGAAAATATAGATGAGAAGATGATGTATAGCGTGTCTCAAGGCTATCTTTTATTTTATGCTCGGCCAGATTGATTACTTTATGCAGACTCAGTAAGTAATATTCATTCGCATTAACCATCTGAAATTTCCTTTCAGGTAGACTGTCTGGCAAATCATACACTTGTGATTGCAGCTCCTATACAGAGTGGCTTACATTCAGCTTTACAATTATGTACTTTCCATATGGAATGATTTTGAAAGAGATAAAGTTTACCAGATTTAACTCCCTGGTAATCCAGGCAATTAAAATAATCTTCTATATATTCGTTATTATATAAATAACACTAAATTCCCTTTAATTTTGGTGCATGATTGATTTATATAATTTTGAGTATACAGCTTGGCCTAACTCAACCTATTTCATAATAATCTATGGAAAGTTATGATACAATCATATCATAACAGCTGGTGGAGAATCGGGGTCTTTTCCAGTTTTTTCCATAGACTGTTATGATATAGGTTGTATCATAACCTTCTTCTCATCTCTTGCTATAAGAAGGGATTACTCATAAATTACGAGAGAGAGAAAAGAAGTAATTCAGGCTCTCTAACAAGGGTGTCACCAAAAACCGTGAATATACGATTACATCATGGGGAATGAGGTACAGAATCGCTGTAAGGGAAAGACAGAGCTGTTCTGACAAGAGCAACGAATTTGTATTGATATATATATATATATATATATATATATATATATATATATATATATATATATATATAATGCTAAATTCTAAAGATACATTTATAAAGCCTTTATATTTAAAATACAAGAAATACATATAACCTTACACTTTCCCATCGTGCTTACCAACTTCATTGTATATATTGATTGGTAACTTTTAGAATGCATTATAGATAGTTAAATTTCAATTAACTTCATGATATCCAACGAGTTTAAAATTCAATACTTGCGAATAATGCAACGATCATTTTGAAGAAATGTAACGTGTTAAAATAGGATATTAATTTGGAATAGGTTACTAAACATCTTTTACTTGCAAATTAAATCTAAACGTGGAGTTGGTAGCGAATTCATCTTTTCCAATAATACATACCACAAATACAATTAAACATTCCATTATATTATAATATAAAATATAAGAACTCACAAAAATGTTGGAAAATATGAACTTTACCGTTAAAGTCTCAAATATTAGAAAGTACACATTCTTTAAAGAAGTTTGCGAACGCAGACGATTCTTACATGTAAGGAAAAGACAGAGCTGTTCTGACTCGAGCAACGAATTAATTCTTCGTAAGCCTGATTCGCTATTTATACAGTTTTTCGTTCGCTCAGTCTTAATGAGAACCTGCCCCTTTGAACTTTTCCATGGCGATCGTGTGAACCTTCTGCGTAACGCATCCATTATTGATATAATAATTTGTATGTTCAGCAGCTTCCCCCCAAATCTAAATTGATGGCACTTAGATACGAGCGAAATTTATTTTGTGCTGACAATTGTTGACATTTAGTTACGAGCAAAATGTACTGTATGGGTTTCTGCACCTGCTTATAAAGTGCGATCTTTATAAAATAGCATACAGTTATATTACACAAATATATAAATTTTATCTCCATATATTTTAGTGGAAAATTATTTTCAATATAAATTAATGTAAATTACTTTTAATACAATTTAGAATAAATTTCAATCGTAATACTTTTACTTAAAAGTTTTGTCCTAATACCTACACTAATCAACGTTAAATTAAGAGTACTTTGGACAAGGTCAGGATCTTTATCCGGCGTACAGAGTAGCATCCATTTTGATCAGTTATTAGCATCATTTCCATAGTTATCACATGAACAGAAAGGCCACAATTGCCACATGAACAGAAAGTCCACTTTGCCACCTGAACAGAAAGTCCACAATTGCCACATAAACAGAAAGGCCACAGTTGCCACATGAACAGAAAGGCCACAATTGCCATATGAACAGAAAGGCCACAATTGCCACCTGAACAGAAAGTCCACTTTGCCACCTGAACAGAAAGTCCACAATTGCCACATAAACAGAAAGGCCACAGTTGCCACATGAACAGAAAGGCCACAATTGCCACATGAACAGAAAGTCCAGACGAGGTACATACATCATTCAGTTGTTCTTGTTGCAAATGCAAACAACTACATATGATAACTTTCCGCAGAAACATTTATAAGTATCTACTGAATCACGAAACAGGGCAGTCCTACGAACAGACTTTCCTAAGAAATTGATATCGAGTATTGCCAATTGTTCACCAACGTGGCATGGTTTTAATTGTTTGAGTGAGACTTCTTTTTGTGAAGTCACGAAATATATATCAAAATAGTGGATTGCAATATATTACACCTTAAAAATTAATATTCTTTTTTTAATTTTGAAAAATCACACAACTGCACCATCCGAGCACCTAAAGCATTTTAGAAAGTCATCCACGAAGTTTGATGGAACTGAGTTGGATAATAAAAACAGTGGGTAAAATTGTATACGAAACTTAATGAAGCTGAGATTTGTTTTATATAAATCTCGTCGATAAGCTGTGTAGGGACTTAACAATGTAAAATTTATCATCCAATCAGCAGTTTAAGAACTAACAGAAGAGCTAGCCATTATTTTTAACAATCTATAAAACATAGCTGGAATTATTTTAACAAGCTTAAGGAGATTACGATTCTGTTAAAACTGTCGCCAAATGAATAGTTTTGTTTTTACTTCGATAGATGAATTTAGGGTATAAGAATTTGTTAATTTTAAATTCAATTTACGAGTATCTTGGTGACATGAGGATTAAATGAAGGCCATACTGTAACTATGTTCACCTTTGTCCCTGCTTCATTACTCTCAATGCTGTCTAATTCTGACATATTCACGGCTACTATATAATGTATAACACGTATTAAAGACTATGTTCAAGATGAATGATGTTTTGCTTAAGGATGTACTCTATCTATTACTCTCAGCATGGGGAAAATTGGTAAACAATATGTGTATCTCTCTGCACACGAATGCATTTGTATTTATATTGTTCCATTTTATAAATATATGCGCTATATTAAACAATAAAGAAATGATAAAATACGAAACAGATCAATATTCTCTTCTGTAAGTCAATGTTAAAAACAGCACCAGTGTGTACTAAGGTAAGAGGGCTCAGTGTTTTTGCAGTTGCTACTGCTGTTTTTGTCTAGGAAAAATAAATAATGTAAAAGTGTGTACAGTATACACTATAAAATTCATTACTAACCTCTTTAGTGTCTTTGTCATTGTTTTTCCGTTGAAAAACAACAATGCACCTCATTGTTTCATTAATTTTATCATACAGTCAATGAATTTTTGTACAATTCTGATAGGAAAAGTTTGCGTTTGACGCCATATATGTAATAGATAATTGTTTTATTAAATATATCATAAATATAGAAATAATTAAATAAATTAATATACATTAATAACCATACATACATACATACATACATACACACACACACATGTACGTACGTACGTACGTACGTACATACATACATACATACATACATACGTACCTGAATGCGTGCGTTTGTCACGCATACGTATGTTAATCCATCCAACCGTCTCTCTATCAATCCATTTATCCATCCATCCATACATACATACATGCTATCATACATACTATCCTAAACACCTACATACGCCAATGGATCTGTAAAGCAAACATGTGATCTCAGGATCATCTTCCCGTCCGACAACGAGTGGCTATCTTTTATCAGCCTAATCAAAATAGTGATAATAAGTTGTAATAAGAGTATATGTGGGCTCAACACATTTCGATTGGTTAATACTAGAGGTAAAAGTGATCTCGTTGAAGGACTGACCAATGAATGTTTGAGCTAAATGAACAATCAACATCATTCTCTCTGGCTCTATAACCATTGCAATTGTAACTTCACAAGCTGGTTACAAATCAGGAATATAGGTCTTAATAGGATCAACCTTGTGATCCAAGCAAGGTATATCAGTTACAGTTGGAATAACTACGATCTTACCTACAGCTAAGTCAGTGACTAGCAATAAATGAATACGAGTGGCAAAAAATGTTACCGCTCTGACAGTTACGTGTTCTCGGTCTTTCTTGTTAGTTTTTAATTCGTAGTAATTAGAAATAATGTGCTTTATTTTCTTGCGAGAACAGATAAGGATTTCTGACCAGTCTAATCAGAAATTTGATTCATATGGGTTGTGCCAGATTAAGACTTACAAGTAATGTTAAGAGACTTATATTTTTATTTTTACAAAACACCTGCTGAGAGAAAAAAAAAACCTTTTCACAAAATAATCGTGAGCCAAGGGATAATCGTCAGATGTACGTGCATCATCTTTTATATTTTCTACTCTACGTTCATCAAGATATTTATTCCCATCACTATGGATGCAAGTCTTGCATTGTTCAGCTAATATAAGTTGTCTAAGGTTTTGTGAATGTTTATCAAGCTTCGTGGCAGAGTACAGCCTATCAAACATCTGTTTTCTTTCCGAGTAAATTCGACAAAGGTTTGGTCAGTCGCTTTTCTTCAATCTCTAAACCTTTGCTGATATGCTTCGGGTACCAAATCATATCTCTTCAAGATACATTCCTTAACCACGTACTATTTAGAACTTAGTTCCACTGACAGTGAAACAAAGGCGTCACAAGCTTTGACAATAACTACACGCTGTAAAAAGAAAGTCCGGTTATCTGTTCGCTATTATACATTTTCAGCTATTTTTTCAAAATGCGGAAAATATTGATGTATATTGTTTTGTATAGTGAATAAACATCAAAATTTCCTCTCAGATTATATTTATCTGCAACATTACACACATCTGCAAACTGATGTTAAAACAAGAATATAGTTATCAAGAATGTACTAATTTTCCAGCTTTACTATATATATATACACTCATCTAGCCCCCAGATGAAATTTGTCCTATCCGTTACGAAACATTTGACAATACCTCAAGTCGTAAACGAGATCACCTGAACAACCCCATCCAATAGTAAATAACTTAATTTTTCTAAACGCCCAACTGATCCACTAGGCAATGAGAAATTACTCTAAAATTGTTAACAGATTCAAGATATAGGATGACTTTTGATGGGAAACGTTTATGCCAAATTATACTGAGAATATAATAAACACCAATAAAGAAAATATTAGCTACGTATTATTTTGATTATAGATGATCGCTAAAAGTTTCAGTCGTATAAAAGATTGCACACAGTATTGATACAGCCATGTACTATGCTACAGAAATTATAGATATTCATAACCATCCATTCACTGGTTGAATCGTTTTTCCGTCAGAGCCCATTACGGTTACGGTTACATTTATTTAAACTTGTACGTCATCTCAAATGAAAATCGTACCAAATTTTTATTTAATATACGTGCCTTTATAAATGAAAGTTAGGAAAATTAAATATAGGTGGTCTGTCTCTCCTAAAGAAATAAACAAATAATGGAGGCCAGCAATACATAAACATAGAATAACAAGGTAAAGCGAATCATTTTGCTCAACGTCTACATACATAACAATACCTATTCATATTAGTGTTAAACACTTATTGTTTCTCAACAAAACATCATCTACGTGAGTACATTTAAAACTTAGGCTTTCTGAACAATGTCACCGGTAATTTAATTGCTATACTGCCTTATTCTCTAAAATGTTATTCTCTAATATGTTAATAAAAGGAAGGAAATTATCATCCCTATCGGTCATAATTGATATTCTTTTAAGTCTATAAACACCTGTAGCAACTTATTTCAACCATCTTTAAATAGTCAACATGATTACTGGCATTCAGATGTAGGACTTGCAGAAGAAACTCCAAGATCATTATTAAAAGCGATATCTACCTTTTTCCGGACATGGACAATACCCCTTTGAAAATAGAACAAAACGTTGCAATTTGTAAAGAGCAAGGCTATCAAGATCATATTGTTTCTGGCATACAAAATGACAAGCATTACACCCTCTTTTATTCTAATGTGTCTTCCTCTGTTTATGAACGATGATGTGCTGAGGTACTGTTTTGACCTGCTATGATGAGTCTCTCGCGACTGCAATACAATATTCAAAAGTAGTTGAAAATGCAAAATGTTTTTCCAGTATAGAATTTCTCTTTGCGAAAAAAAGTAGCAAAATATGCATGATACATATCAGCTATTTAAATGATGGCAGTGCCTTTGACTTATTGCTAATACTTCTCGCTAAAAGGTGTTTAAGACGAGAGCAGATGTCATACCTAACATGGTGGATGCATTGTTTGTTGTCAGCCAGTATTTTAACAGATTTTTCTAGAAAATTTATCTGCTTACTCCTCCACTAATCCTTCTATACGTATATATTTAACCATCCACAGGCACCAAGCCGTACATTCATTAATTTCTTTGACTATTTATCCGTTCTATAAAATATTCATAAATCTTTATTTTAGTTTATTTGAGCTGTAGTCTATAGACAACTAGAATAGATATAATTCAAACCATACAGCTACATGATGAAGCTGTGAGCTGAAATGGTATTCAAAACTTTTACATGTACACCCTACTGTCATTTCATCTGCAAAAGCTCGTTCAATTATTCTTGAAAAATTGTGTGTAATTTTGTGTTTTGCGCCACTAATTGACTAATTTTACGTTAAGAAAGCGAAAAAGCGGAAATATGGTCTAATTAAATTAAATGTTAACATTTGTTAAAACGAATAAGTTCAAGTATTACTGAATTGACACGGTAAAAATATTACTCCTTCATCGTCGTGCTGCTTCATCGTCGTGCGACGCAAAAAGTTCATAACTCACGATTAATCTAAAAATAATTCATTTTAACGAACTCAATATTTAGATTTCCAGGAACTCCAACCTTCCATTCGATACCTTCAGAAGTAGTAAAGTGGGTCACTTTAGCGTCAAGGGGAATTAGCATTAAAAAACACCCTGGGTCACTTTGGCGTCAATGGGAAATTTAACATTACGAAAACCCCTGGGTCACTTTGGCGTCAAGGGAAATTTAACATGGGAATAGAATTTGGGTCTGTTGAGCGACAAGGGAAATTAAATGGGGAATAAATCGTGGGTCTGTTGAGCGGCAAGGGAAATTTAACATGGGAGAAAAAAAGCAATTCTAGGGACAAGGGGAATTGAACATGGGATTTTTGTTTTTAAATAAAAAAAATAAAATAAGGGGTAGGCAATTAAAAGTCGATCTCTTTTCGAGAAATGTGGGTGGCTTTGAAAAGGGTCTTTGGTTTTTTTCTTCTTCTAATTTCTTCTATTTCTCCACCAGCTTCTTATTTTCTGTCCTACACTTTTTCTCTTCTTTTCTTTCTTTTCTTCCTCCTTTTTCTTCTTTTTCTCTTCGTTATGCTTCTCCTCCTCTTCTTTCTTCCTCTTCTCATTTTCTTCTTCTTTTTCAATTTTTTCGTTCTATTCTCTCATCCTTATCCTTTCCTCTTCATCCTCCTTCTCCTTCTTTATTTCTTTCATCAGAGCACTGATCATGTCCTTTACTTTTCTTAAATTGTTGATCTCCATCTTCACTCGATGGGGACTATAAGAATAGTGATCCTCGTTTAGCCTCACTAACATTTGCTCCATCATACCCAAATTGTCCAGGACGTCTTGCAATGTTTTCATTTTATCAAGTTGGTTTGAAGCCATCATCTTTTTTATACTCTGTAGAATGGTTTGAACGACGAACACTGTGGGTTCTTATAGTCAAAGAGCGGACGTGATGGAAAACATCCCCCTAAAACAAAATTTATATTGCCTAGATCATAACCAAACAACGCGCGGACGTGAAGGAAAACATCCCCTACTTTTCTCATTTCATATGATCTACTATCCACACACGCAAAGCATTAAAATGAAACCCTAATCTACTATTCACACGAACCAACTTAGGCTCTTACATAACCCAATAATCTACTATCCACACAAACGTACGTGAGCGCTTACAAACACACACACACACACACACACACACACACACACACACACACACACACACACACACAAAACACACTCACACAAATAAAAAGAGTCAGTGTTTATATTCACACTACTCTACACACACACACTGGCAAATCGATTACTATTTCTTTTCTAGCGTATTGGTTAGCCCTGAAAAAGGCTGTTTGTTTTTGAACTCCAGTGACACCTGGTTAATGATGGCACCTTCCAGGCCTGGCAACACACACACATCTTCTTCCCCAGTCTCTTTTCACTCTTTTTGGGGGGAGAGCAGAGGCGGGATAAGTGGCTTCAGAACCCCAATCTTCTGTCTCTGGGATTCTGAAATTTCCTCTCTCCTTTTCTTCCTCTTCTTTGTTTCTTCTCTCCTCCTCTTTCATCCTTCCCTCTTCTACGATGGCCTCTGCAGCCAGCTCATTCACTATACGCCTGGCATATTCCAGGTGTACATGAAGTTCAAGCAGTTTAGCTAGTCTGGTGTTCATTCTGGTGGTGTTGATCAATCAACAAGGGTAGCTAGACTGCCGAACGATTTTTAATTTATACTGAAAGCGCGGACGTGATGGAAAACATCCCCTAAATCAAAATTGATCTTACCTAGATCATAACCAAACAAACGCGCGGACCTAAAAGAAACACTCACTCACTTTTTATACTACCCATCTCTATTCTAAAATATTTTATTAAACAAATAATATACTATCCACATACGCAAAGCAGTCCAATCAACCCCCAAATCTACTCTCCCCACACGTCAAAGAGCAAAAAACATGATCTTAATCTACTATCCACACCAACGTACGTGAGCACTTACAAACACACAATCATATACACAAACACATACACTCACACTATAAAAAAAGAGTCAGTGTTTATATTTACACTACTCTACCTACACACATTGACAAATGGATTGCTATTTCTTTTCTAGAGTATTGGGTAGCCCTGAAAAGGGCTGTTTTTTGTTTGCTATGGCAATCTTTTAGTTTCTAAGAATGCGATGTCCTCTGACGATAGACTTTCTGACGATAGGTCTGCTTCTTCGGAAAGAGAAGAACTCTTTGGTGTCGATACGACAATCGACAAAGCGTCTGTCAGGTTCAGGTTGCTGCTGCTGCTGTTGCTAGATGTTGTTAGATTGCAGGCTACCCCGGCTTTAAAGTCAAAGCGCGGACGTGAAGGAAAACATCCCTCCACGGTTTTCGAGCCGGAACGTTCAATGAGTGCCATGAGAGGGATAGTAAGAAGTCAAAGAGCATGAATCAAAATTCTTATAGCCAAACAAACCACAAAGACATTTTTTTCTTCAAAACAACATTTTTTTATTCAAAATCACTTAACACTAACCAACAACTCTAACATTTTTTAACAATAACCCAACAATACAACATCAAACAATTTTTTTGTAATGACAAAGATTTTTTTTTTCAACTCACACATTATTTTGGACAAGGCTGACAACGTTGTGAATGAAATTGTGATTTCCACTGTTGGAAGTCATTAGGTCATTGATGGACACTACGTTTCCTAGCTTGAGACAAAAGATAAGCATAATGGTCACAAAACCATCGATTTACTTTCACATCATTTATAGAAGAAGAACGAGGATCAAAATGAGTCACTAAATGTTCTAAGGAATAGCCCAGGCTGCGATGACGCAGAAAATACACACAATATTGTCCACACACCAAGGAATCTGTGCCTTGTAATTTCACATTATTGAATCGGGTGGTCTGAGCATTTCTTCTCATAAAGTCAATGATATCGTCTTCCAGAGGAGGTAATCCATACGAATCGAAATATTCTACACATCCTTCTTGAGGAAAGTAGACGGCTACCCAGTGGGTTCCTGGGAGATGACTGTCGTCCGTGTTGATCACATAAGCTAGATGGTCTTGAGGTTTGCGATGAGGGAGTTCATCTTTAGCACAGACGACAGGATTCCATGAAGCCGTGTACGAACCGTGGTTCAAAATATAATAAAGTTCCCAGGTATCCATTCATTTGTGTGGGTTTTTTCTTTTTCTTCACAGGTAATGATAAGTGATCAATTCGATCCTGACCTTTTGCTTGAAAATGTCTGACAAGTAAAAGGCGTTTAGATCCGACTTCTTACTCTGGTCAAAGAGAGATTCGATGCGACGGCACTCCAGAGACGTTAATGGAGGAGAAGAATGTTTATCCAAACCTTTATACCACTCGTTCAACACGAATTCTATCTCGATGTGACCCCAAGCTTTGTCCAGATATTCGTCCAATTTTTCTTCTTGACTCAACATCAGACATTTGTCGTGTTGAATTTGAATGGGATGATCGTTGTGACATCCATAGCACTCTTCCTTGATCAATTCTTTCATTATATCTGCCAGGACTGTAGCAAAACAGGAGACTAAATGGGCTTCTTGTTCTGGCCATCTTGACTTCATCATGATGACTTCTTCGTCTTTGTCTTGAGATTCTTCTTCCCCGGTCTCCTCACATTCCATCTTCAAACTTTCTCCACTAGGCAAAGAGGGATAACAGTCTTCCATGGCTTCTAATAGTCTAGAATGACTTCTCTCAAACTGTTCATTTCTATGGTATTGTCAAATTCTGCATACAGGAGGACGTTCACTGTGTGATCTGGAGGTGGATTTGCAAACTGAAGTTCCACACGAATCTGACCCGATTTTATAGGGTGGAAATGTCCCTCGTCGCTGCCTTGGTCTGGAGTGAAATCAAAACTCCACAAAGCATAGCCTCCTGCATAATCGTCATACGAAATACCGTGACTGGTGTTGGTTCCTAACTGTCCCGTGGCTTCGTACAGGGACAAGTACGATCTCAAATAATTCTTCGCGACACCAAAGTTGGGCTCAAAGGGTCGGGTACACAAGGTCTTGCCGTCGCGACTGACTTCGATCTTGGACACATTGTAATGTTGAAACTCAAAAGAATTTTGATCGTGGGTTCCGTTGAAGACTGAATTCCTGACGATACCAACAATCAAACGCTTGGGTAACTGTCCTTGGAACAGATGATCTTCGATCATAGATCGCTGTCCAGCGGGAATGGTGAACGTTTTCACTTCTACGCGTCGTATCGGATACTTGGCGGTCGTTCTGCTCAACGTCTGACTGACGTCGTTTCCCACTTTAGGCAACACTTCCACACGACGCACGTAAAGTCGGGCTTCTTGAATGATAGTTTTGTATTCATTGGCATGGGCCATCAGATGGAAAGAGGCACTGCTACGATTCAGTCTCAGACGGATATCCACCCCGTTCAGCAAATAGTTTTCTTGTAACCACATGTCCAAATGCAAACGATCCATCAGTTCTAAACTTCGCCCTTGCAGAATTTTCTTACGACGGTCGTTAAACCTCACATTGTGAGGATTGTCATCTTATGTCAGGACTGTGTCGTTAAACGTGCCTACACCTGCCGTGGGAACCACCTCCATGGAACTGTCACTGGGTAAGGTTAAGTAAAATTGGTTTTGGTGACTCATAATTCCAGAGTTCTGTGGCTGTCCGAGGGGTTACTGGACGTCAGAGGCGTGTCTCCGTCCAAAATAGGGTGGTTGTTGTTGTTATTAGAGTGGTGGCTGACACTGGCACTGGACACAAGGTTCCCGTGGTTCCCGTTGGAAGAGAATTTCAGGGAGGGATTGGGAAGCAGGTAACCGATGCAACTGCTCAATAAAATGGTCCACAATTGTTTGTCTCCTTGTTGCAAACTTAAATTGGCGATGGCTGCCACGATGACACAATACACCACAAAGATTTGACAGAAAAAGACGATTTGTGTTTTAGGCACACGTTCTCCACACCACACCCACAAGGGTTGTTTTTGCAAATCTTGCAGAGAAGAACTGGGTGAAGGAGTGGTAGCAGTAGTTGCTGCGTCTGTGTGAAAGGGCATGATCGATGACTTGCGAAGCGTCGATCCAAGAATCAAAACTGGGTGGATATCCTTTCCAACGTACTTTGACTTCTTTGACAGGTCGTTTACCCACTTTACGGGTTCTGCGTTCGAGAATGCTTTCGATGTCGTACACGTCGTCTTCTTTCTTGGTGACACGTTGTAACTCGGGTAAGTAAAACGTTCCTTTGAGCACTTCTCCGTTCATGTCTTCCAATTTATAGACGGCAGGATGACGGCCATGCACTCGTCCAGTGACACGAAACAATTCGGTCGTCCAGTTAGGTAAGTAACCTTTGTCGAAAGTGCGTTTGGTTTTGCCAATGCGCACCCAATCTCCTACGGCCAACACTCCACTTTTCTTGGGGACAGCCCTCGTCGGGGACGTACCAAACAGGCGCTCAAACACCAGCACTTCGTTCTCGGGAGTCACCTCTTGCGGGGCACGTCCGATGCTTCGATGGTAAGATTGGTTGTACGCTTGCACCAGGTGTAGTAAGATGTCGATGTACTTCAGAGTGTGGTGATGCGTAAAATATTTCCACATGCGTTCTTTCAAAGTGCGTTGAAAACGTTCCACGATGCTGCCCTTGGTTTCAGGATTCTCGGTGGTAAAAAAATGAATGTCACGTTTCTTTAATTCTTTTTGGAAAGCTTGGTTCAGAAATTCGGTACCTTTGTCCGTTTGCCATCGAAGAGGGTGACGACCGCTTTGTTTCAAGACCCGTTGCAGGGCTCGCACTAACTCGCTGCTCGATTTGGAAGTCAAGGGTACGACCCAGGCAAATTTGGAAAAGACGTCGATGACACAAAACAAATATTTGTAGCCGTGATTGTAGCTGGCCAAATGAGAGACATCGGCTAAATCGGCTTGCCATTGATGATCGATGCCTTCCATTCGGGTTCGACTTCTGGAAAACTTGCGTCGAATGGGTTTGTGTAAAGAGTAGGTAGCTTGTTCTTGTAACCATCGTTGCACTTGAGGTAAACGGAGACTTTTCAGTTGCGTTTTGGCAGCACGATACAATTTTTGAACTCCTGCGCAAGGCTCACAATCGCATTCCACTTCAGAAGCCCCACACTTGAATTGTGCCCTTCTGAACTTGTTGTGTGTTTATCTGAAAGTATTCATCTTGTTCACTTGGTCTTGGTAGTCACAATGAACTATCGATCTTGCCTAGGGTTCCTTTTTTATATACATACCAATACCGGCGTGTCCATACGGAAAGGTGAAATAATTGGGAAGTCGCACTCGCTTCTGGTACACGATTTGATAGACTTTTTCCAAGGGTAGACTGACGATGTTGTGAGTGGGTAAACGTACAATCTTGTTGGGTTGATAGGTGGTCACTTTAAAGTGTTCATCCTCTCCAGATTGCAAGGCTTCTTTTAATACCCCTAAGTTGACCACACGACTGGTACGATAATTCAGAATCAATCCTTTACTTTACACTTCGTGTGCACTTCTCCTTGTGGGTCCCGGTATTCGTAGCCGTAATTTTTTGGACCGCCACTGACGAAACTTAGAATCTTGTCGTCGGGATGCTCGTCTGTTCAGGCTCCTAAACGGTCTCCTTCGATGTCAGGGTGCTGTTGACTCGGGTGATGGCTGTAAATGCAACTGTCCGTGTCAAAGTACAGGACGCGTTCCCCTAACAGTTCTAAAGCTTCGTACAATTTTAAGCGAGCATGAGCTGTCACGTAAGCCGCAATGATGACATTTCCAAAAGGGTCGTCTTGTACAAAGCCCAGATCTTTTTCGTAATTGACCAAGATCAAATCCTCGCGAACGACGTCCACGTGTTTCATGAATTTGGTTTTGTCGTGAATCATGTGAAAGTAGCGGGAAGGTACTGTCAAATACTCCGTCTTGGGTAAACACGGACATTGTTCCATTTTACCCCACAAGCAATTTAACATCACTTTGGCAAACGATCGCCTGCCTTCGTTTTTCTCGATGTGATCTAAAGTAATGCCTTCTTGTGCCCAGTATTTCTCTTTGAATGTCTTTTGGTCTTCGGGAGTGTGACACCAGGAAGGATAGCCACTGGCTTCTTGTTTTAGTTTCAAAAAGGCATCCACGTAGTCGGCGAAAATGCCTTTCTGAGTGGGGTCACCCTTGTGATATTGTTGTGTCTTGGGAAAGTGACAAATTTCGTACACTTCTAACAGTTGGTATCCCATGTCCAGAGTTTTGAACAATTCTACGCTGACCCAGGTTCCCGTCAAGGCCCGTTCTTCCTGGGTGTGCTGACAAGGTTGATCTTGGTTGCAGGTTTCGGCACAAGTACGGCACAAAGGAAACATCAGTTTGCCTTGGCAATGGTGAGGTAAGACGGGATGGTACAAGTCCTTGGGAGGCAAAACTTTGCACTTGATCAAGCCTTCGTATTGTCGAATGTTTTTCAGGTCGATGTGTTCCGTCAACAGTTGCGGGTGCCCTACAGGAAAGCGACAATATTTGCACACGTAGGGATACAGCGAACACACGTCCAAGTATTTGATCTCTTCTCCTTTCTCTTCGTCGGCTTGGTACAGCAAACAGGTGGCATTGGTCCTTCCTCCGTACAAAATATCCCTCGGATTCAGGGGGTCCATGAACTGGTAACTTTCCACGAGGCGTTTAAACTCGGGATCGGTTTTCAAACGGTGATCGTATTCGTGTTCCCACATTTCCACCACTTGGTATCCTTCCTGTTCTAACTTCAAGCATCGCTGACAAGTGGCCTGGTACAAGTCTTCCATGGTTCGTTGCAAAAACTGATTTTTAGTGCCACGGTCAGGATAACAGACGGGACATCCGTGAAAGAAGCAACCGTCAAACTCGTACACGATCTTTGGGTTTTCTAAGTCCCAGTCATCGACCGAATGCGTTCCGATGATCTTTTCGCCACCTCCGTTGCGGGCATGCTGAATCCACTTGTCTTCATTGTCGCAGAAGTAATGTAACCAGCGTAGAGCTTTGACCGAGTATTGACGTTTGACATACTGGGTCATTTGAGGGCTGATGACAGCCACGGTGTTTTCAGGCATGAATCGTTGTCGATACCCTAAGGAACACGCTTTGGCAATGGTGCAAGCTTCTTTCAAAGGATCGACCCCTCCGTGTTCCATGAACAGTTCTCTAAATTTTCCACAGCAACGTCGTAAAATGGCCACGTCGGAACGACAATACTTTAACATTTCTTCCTGAAAGTCGAAAGGGTCTTAGGCGTGAGCCTGGTACCAAGCGTAGAAAGCTTCTCGTTGTTCGGTACGCATGTTGTCAGGGTCGTAATAGTGAGCCTCAGGTAAATGGGGTAGAACGGATTGTTGATTGGCTTCCGTATTGAAAAAGTGTGGAAAGTACCCTTTAGCCATTTCTGTCATTCCAAACGTTTAAGGTATTCGGCTCAAAGGCATGGCCAAGTAACTCATCGAATCTTTAAACTGTACTTGTCCCACTTGCATGAAAATGATTTTGGCTCCGTTCAAAGTGACTTTAGGACGTTCGGTGCCTTATTCCGTATAGTATCTCAAAAGAAACTGTCCATCGTATCCGGAGAAATTGTGAGCCATCACCGTGGCATGACGATGACAATCTCCGTAACGTTCGATGTCCTCTTGGCTCGACGTCTTGTCGATGGGGTCTAAGACCCATTGGGCAAAATCGGCTAGCGTGTTCGGTCCCCGAAAGATTTTTTCACGTCCTCTAGGAATCTTGTTGCAGTGAGGGCAATGACTGAAGATAGGTTCCTGAATGCACTTCTCGCACGCTCGATGAGCCACGCAGAAATGAGGAACGTGAATGCCAGTCTCTTGCATGCATTCGAAATCGAAAAAGATGAAATTGCCTTTCTTCTTGAGACCGTCATCTTTCTCTGGTGGGGGTTGGTATTTTTGCACGTAACATTGGTGTTCCAAGTCCACGATGTGGTGACAAATGTGACATTTTTTTCTTTCCTGAGCATATGTGTGCCTTGGCATTATTGGTACATATGCCTTGTCCACACGTAGGGCACAGTCTCAGCAGTTGACAAGCACATTTCTGCTGTGAACCTTGCGTCTTCAAATGTTGTTGGTGACAGGTAGGGCTGACAAACGTGCGCAGACAAGTTGAACAATGCACTGGTCCTTCGCTCAGACAGGGTGGAGAGGCCAAACATCCTGGGCATTTCATTCCACAATGCTTGTGTTGCTCTCGATTGTTATAACCATGGTCACATTTCTCACACTAATAAACATATCCCAGGAATCCGGTGATACTGGTAATGGTATCGAAATGGTCATCGTGATAATAGATATGAATGTATTTTCCGTCCTTAAAGTCTTTCCCTCGAAACAACAGAGGTCCGCGCACTTCTTGAGGGTGCACTTTGAAGGTGTATCGTGGAGCTAGGGCATCTTGCAATTTTTGCATCTCAGGAATGCCACAGGATTTGTCTTTGGACAGTCCGGCTTGTTGTAACAGGAGTTCTGCTTCACTTCGTTGTTTGGCTCGGTCGGATTGTTGAATAGTTTTCCAGGCTCTTTTCCATTCTGCCGTGTCTTTCTTGTTAGCATCGGTTCGTCCCACCACGATGGCCCTGGCTATGCACATCTGGTCTTGAGGGTTGTGAATTCGGACGAGACTCTTTTTGGTGCTGCGAAGGTCGTTCACCAATAAGACTTTTTTGCGGCCAGTCCCTTGAGGAGGAGAGACGTGGATCAAGGACAGTGTGGCTTTTCCATCGGTGATGTCAAACTGGGCATTGGATTGTTGTACGTGTTGAATCTTGTCCATGACTTTGGAAGCAGTCAATTCTGCAGGGGTGCTAAACTCGATCCAAACAGGGGATTTCAAACCGTCGTGTTGTATGGAAAGTCTCAAGCGATCGTCTTCTTTGGGTTGACATTGTCGCTTGAGTGTGGTGAGCAAAGAATCCCACATCCCGGTGATGAACCCTTCTGCTTTCTCTAACGGTACTTCGGACTTGAAATCTTTAAACTTCACTGTGTATTTGTAAGCCGTGGTTCTAAATTTTCTAGAGGACCGCTTTTCTGTCTCTCGAATGGAATAGTACTTTTCAGGGTTAACTAAGGGTGGTGAACTTTGTTTAGAGGGTTTGGATTCTGGTTCACTCATGTCCTCTTCAAAATCACTGGTATGAATTTGTGACAAGACTTCAGCTCTGGTACGAGGCGATAGATCACGTTTCTGCCTCTTACTTTCTTCTTCTTTCTTCTCAAATGAATTGGATCGTTTCATCTTGATAGCAAAACGTCAAATGACTAAAGTTTAAACACCATGGACTAATTTATAGTCCTAGCATACCAGCGTATATAAAAGGGTGTGTGTCTTGTCCTTTCACTATCCATTTCACTCTCAAACCGAGCACAACGATGGAAGAGACTATACAGATCGAACGTTTCATCAGAGCTTTGCGAGGGGTCATCCGAAAATTTTCTTCAGACCAGCCGACGGACTACTCTCCTTCCTTTTCGAGATAAAAGTGAAGATACTTGCTATATCTGTCAAAAGAAAGGGCATTGGTCTTCAGAGTGTCCAGACCGTAAAAAAAGAAAAACAGGGGTTAAAAGAGACAAAAGTCAAGATACCTGTTATTATTGTCAAGAAAAAGGACATTGGTCTCCAGATTGCCCAAAAAAGAAACAAGAGGAGTCAGAAAAAGAGAGGGATTATTCAGAGGAAGAAGAGGAGGAAGATAGCAGACAGGTGAAGAAAAAGAAACAGGAGAAGAAAAGACGAAGGGAAGAAAGTGAGGAGGAAGAGGAGGAAAAGACTGTGACGGTGAAGAAATTTAAAAAACAGAGAAACTAAACAGTGAGACAGGAGAAGTGAATGTACTTTTTAAAGTGCTCTGTTGTGAATTGTGAATTGGATTGTAACTATTGATAAAAGAATAAATTAGGTATAAAAAGGTAAGTGTCTTTGAGTTTTGATTTTAAATAAGAAGCTACACTCACGCACTCATATACACGTACTATAGGGGTAAAAGGTTTTTTTTTTTTTTTTTTTTTTTTTTTTTGAGTTATTGGCAATTGAAAGTCTATCTCTTTTCGAGAGAAGTGGGTGGCCCTGAAAAGGGCCTTTGGTTTTTGGTGTAGGGATGAGTTTAAGCAATCAACTTTAACTGCCTTAAGCCTTTGCCACGGCCGAGGCCTACTTCTGATGATGATGATTGGGTTGAAATCACTAAGGGTGGTACGGTAGGCTTAGTCACAGGGTTGGCGTGTTTAGCTCGGGAAGGTCGTATTCTCTTCGGTCGTGATAAAGAAGTCTGATACATTTGTTTCAGACTTCTTAACTCTGCTAAAATGTCTAGCTGTACCGTGACCGTTTGATTTTCACCCTCTTGTTTCTTTGCTGCTGCTTCTTGTTGTTGTTTTGTTTTCTTACCTCTTCTTACTGTTGTTGCTGTAAAAGAAAAGCTTTTTCCGCTTCCTTTTGTCGTTGTATAAATTTCTCCAATTCTTCTTTCTGTCTCTGTCTAAAATTCTCCACGTGTGGTAATGAAGGTGACGAAAGTTCCGGAACAAATTCTTGCGAGGTAAGAAAATCCACAAAATCCAAATGTACCTCTTCTGAAAGTAAGTCTGGGTTCCCTTGTGTAGTCTCCACTGCTGGTGCACCCCAATGGATCGTTTTCTGAGTTTTCGTCATGTTGAATCACTGTCTCGCGTCGATTGACTGCACACAGGCGGTAGCGAATCTATATAGACCACGTGACGTCACAGACTGTTCTCTTCGGATTGGATGCGAGCTGACTGAATTTTGTAACGCGTGTTTGGATTGGTAATGAACTCAATCCGTTTCAATCCTTCCTCTACCTATAAATAAGCGCAGTTCACTGCATTGATTTACCTGTTCTCGTCGCCTCAGCGTGTGGACTGACGTTGAATCTTCCACCCTTGTGTCAACAATGATGTTCAGGACGGACATACCGATGTATGTCCGATCCGAATGGACAGTTGTCCATAGGACCGCCAGCAACCTATGGATACGTAGGATTTACGTGGAGAGGCAAGGATGCCTCAAAAGAGTCCTGGTTACGGTCCTACAGTGAGACGAAGCCTAAGGACAAGAAGAAGTCACAGATGCCCTTCATGTTAAGGGCATATATAAACCCAAAGGCCCTTTTCAGGGCCACCCACATTTCTCGAAAAGAGCTCGACTTTTAATTGCCTATCCCTTTTTTAATTTTTATTATTTTTAAAAAAAAAAAATTAACAAAATCCCATGTTCAATTCCCCTTGTCCCTAGAATTGCTTTTTTTCTCCCATGTTAAATTTCCCATGTCGCTCAACAGACCCACGATTTATTCCCCATGTTAATTTCCCTTGTCGCTCAACAGACCCAAACTCTATTCCCAAAGTGACCCAGGGGTTTTCGTAATGTTAAATTTCCCATTGACGCCAAAGTGACCCAGGGTGTTTTTTAATGCTAATTCCCCTTGACGCTAAAGTGACCCACTTTACTACTTTCAAATGACCTATCTATATTGTTGTATATTCGTTTATCAAATTATGTTTCGCATGAAAACAACAGCTTATTTAATGCTTTCTATTGTAAACGCAAATTTAGAAACAAATCCAAGAAGAATCCAATAAGTATATAACTCGGGTAATGCAATCTTGACTCATTTTGGACATTTTTGTAAAATCTCATGCACTAATATGTCCTGCCACCAAGTACTTGTACATTCCTTCTGACACGGTGACATTTTGTCCACATAAATTAGATTGTTGACTCGGATCATAATAATCAATACATATTTAAGTTGTGTATGTGTTACCAGGTTAAGGAATATTTTTCAAGTGATTCAATGCGATATGTCCTAGCAGACATGTATGCGATAATCTGTGCAAATTATATCTACAAACTGGGCCTGGAACAAAAAAATTACGTAATTCAAATATTGGATGATCAATATCATTGAGAGAGAGAGAGAGAGAGAGAGAGAGAGGATAACATGGTTATACAAGAGTCTATGTAAACAATTATTAAAATGTACATATCTGTTGAGTTTCATTGTTTCAATGTTTCCATGTGTACTTTGTATGGTTCCTATATCTTTAATGATGTAAGAACTTGTTGCCAAACACAATTTGTTCACGTAAATAAACAATACCTTTAACATATTATGCCAAATCTGATTTCTAGATCAATATTTAATTTTATTCACATAGTTCAGTATTAAAGATTAAATCAAATTGGGACTCTTGGCATTTATTTTATAAAAAAAAAATATTGAAACGCACATAACTTAATTAGCATAAAGTGTAGTTACAATAGAAAAGCTTGGTTTAATGGATTTAGCACTATCATACTCGCTGGTTCTCAACATACAGAGAGTACACAAATGGGGAGAGCTTTCATTATGTGAGCATATTCGTCTCATTTCTGTCGTTATGTATGTAACCGTATTCAGTTAGTTCAGTAATCGGAGCTACAATAAAGAAGCCTCAATTAAAGACTGAACATTAAACAATATTTCAAAACCGGGATGGTGGATACCCTAGCAAAACGTTGTACACCCGTCTCATTTTGAAACCACTGCTGACAGGAGGGCAAGTTTTTAATTCTTTTTACGGCAAAAGAATGGTTATTCTAGTTTGGTTATTTACAGTTCTACTGATCTGTACATATCACTTCAAAATTACTTTTGTTTGAAATGATTATGCGGATATAATCCTTCAATATTTGATAATAAATGATACGGGATGTTTGTTTAGCATGCATGTTATGCTCTTTTCGAAAGTGAAAGATAAATCCTAATAACAAGACTATTTTATTGTACAATATTATACTTTGAATCTGCAGCGTTTTTGTGATGTTCTTGTACATAACAGATGATGGGGAACAACACAACGCTCAGAGATTTTGGAATCGCGTGCACCGTTAGAATAGACTCACCACTTCATGACCAGGGATGTTGATAAGGCAACAAATATTGAATTCCAGTATGCCATATGTTTTAATGTGCAAATATATTACAACAAAAGCATATGATGATAACTTTCTACTGGTCAAGATGGCTTTATAAGATACAAATTCAGTATTATGAAACATACTAATTACCAGAACCACTATCTTGCATCATACAGAGTTATTCGAACTCACCATACCCTGAAATGAAATTCCTTCCACGTGCTGGTACATCTCCTGCCGCATCGCCTTACTGAATTCTCCTATATCCATTAACAGCAAAACTGACTTGGCATTTATTATATCAATCTTTCAACAGCTTGGTCATTCGACTAAAGATCAAAGATATAAGATGACATTTAATTACCTTTTAACCAACCATAGCACAATCTGCATCTCATTCTGTTCGCAAAAGATGCAGTAACGGAGGTTCATACATGTGTTCTTTTGAGAGCGAAATAATAATTAAAAATTTCATATACACTTTTATTATAAAATAGTTTATTTGCGAATCAGATATGTTGGTGAAGAACGGTATACATCGATCCCAATTATTTTAAACGGACGCCCTTTAATAAAAATACAAAGCAAACATTTCTGTATTGTTCGCTTTTCATCTATCTACAAGTATTTAACGAGTTAAGTTAACTGAGTACTCTTTTCCATCATAAATGTTACAAAATACTTTTGTCACTGCACATAAAGCCACGAAATAAAATGTATTCCGAGTCAAAATTATTGCAACAAATTGAAACGAAAACATTACCAAGTGTCTGTCAAAGGCTAGTAAATTTCATAAGTACGTATACTAGATGAAAATAAAATTGCGATTGCTTTTTTCTCAGTTTCTAAATTGATCTAACCAAAATGATTCAGAAATGTTATATTTTGTTAAATTAATTTCTGTCTCTGTTTTCTGGCAAGAGCAAGAGGAGACAACTTCCAATAGCTTATACACACACATACACAACGTACGTATATATATATATATATATATATATATATATATATATATATATATATATATATTCGTAATCAGCCATTCAAACGTTAGCAAAAAATAAAAGAAAATGTGTCCGAACGACACAAATACCTTCGTCTGCATAGAGAGAAAACATAGCAATACAAATTTCTACTTCCAAAAACAGTCATAATTATTTAAAAAAGATTTCAACCCTGACATCTAAGCAAGTTTTTTCATTTTTTATATTCTGGGTCTTGGAAAGGGGTTGTATTTAATTTCACATACGATGATACGAGGCCAACTTCTTAGTTCATTGGAATCCTGGTTGATCTGGTCCAACTTGTCTAAACCGGAAGTCGTGTTTCTACCGGCGAAGTAAGCATTTTTAATAAACATATATATCCTTTTTGTGCATAAAATGACGCATTTAGTTCTACACTTAACACTGTCACTACATGCAGAACTCATCCTACTACCACCCTCACCCCCTCTGAACTTACAGTTGTCATTCTTTGAAATAACTGAGCTGTGTGTGTGTATGTTTTTGATTGTGCATGTGGCGTTTTTGTGTCCATTCACTTACCAAGCACAATAAGACAATTGTGCATGTGCATTTACCCTTTGGTCCGGGATCACACACGCCTAAATGCCTAGACATATTGGATGCGATGAAACCATTAAGATCAGGAACACGATTTGCTAATACAAGAATCAAGTGATAAGGTTAACATTTACAATCTTTGAAAAGATAGCTAATATGTTGCTGTAGTGTAGAAAAAGAAATACAGAATATGAAATTTATGAAGAGATATCGTTCATTGAATTTACAATGTATTTTCAGTATTTAAAGACGATTGGAGGCAGTACACATCAATCAGTAATCATATGTTAGGCGCATCTTTTAATTACAAAGACAACCTTAGTTTAACTAGAATCAAGGCATCAAACTTTCCGCCAACATGTTGAATGAAGACTGCTAACATCACATGCAACATAATGATGATGCTGACGATAAATAGCAATACTTTATGACAACAATTACAGTTATTCAAACCGGGCATACACATATTCTAATAGTCTTATATTACTTGTGCATTAATTTGCTGATATGCAAATATTTCAACAGAAATAGAGCACACATTTACATCATAAAAAATTATCTCCAATCAAGCAGCAGAGAGGGTGAACAGACCACTTAGGGGAATGGTCACCCTTGTGTTTAGACAAAAAAAAAAATAGTGACCATTCATAGAGGTCAATACCACGTCTACGATTATTGTTTGTCCCAAATAGAATTGTAGACAGGGCCCTCTCTGCTGCTATGTTATTCTGAATAATCCTGGGAATCTTCATCTGAATCCTGGGAATTTGTTCTATGCTTCAAGTAATATTCAAGTTCTGATGGTGGTTTTTCTAATTTGGATTTATGTTTTTTCTTTTTCTGTAATATATCATCAAACTTCTGTATCGATCTCCACCGCAATTTTGGCAAATCAATTTTGGCAAATCTGATACAATCCTCTAACGCCGTTGCTACATCCAACACAACTTTGTGGACCAGCATGAGGGTTTTTCTTTATAAGATAATTATGTTTTTTGCAATATTCTCCACGACATTTTTTATCACATTTGTTAGTGGTTCCTTGACGCAGCCACGCACAGTTGTTCATTATATTAATGATATATGTTTAATTAAATTTAATTTTATCATCACCCTCTTCTGTTGATATCAATTAAAAAATTGTTATATTAAAAATAATGGTACATCCAGAATCTCATACTGCAAGAATAGCACTAGAACGATTAGAAGCAATTAAAAAATGTCTTCCTGTCAGAGATTCATTTAGAAAAAATCTACAAGTGCAGCAAGAAGCACAAGTTGAGTACGAAGAAGAAACTAAAAAACTGTTTAAACCCGTCACTGCAGCTACTGAACAAGTTACAGCTGTCATCAAAGAAGATCTTCTTCCGGTATCAAAACAAACAGCAGAACAAACCGAAAAAATAGCAAGAAGAACTAAACAGACAAAGAAGATTTTACGAGATCTTCCACCTGGCATAGCCAGGGAAATAGCTGCGGCTCAACCTCCAACTGTTGGGGAGGAAATACTTGAAAGTATTGGAAAACTTCGTACTGAAGTCGCCGACGTACAAAATGAACATACACCTGAACCCGAACTAGTAGAAAAAACGTAGAATTGATTGCAAAATTTAGGAAAGGGGTTGTTGAAGAAATTAGAAATACTAAAGAAGAACAATTACCCGATGTAATATTAAATATACTATTTAATAAATCTAGTATTTTTAAACCCCTTCATGAAAAAGTAAATGATGATAATCTCATTGAATATATATATCGCGTATATTACAACAAAAAACAAGCTAGAGGTCCAGAATATAAAATTATTAAAGAAGAAATAAAAAGACTTTATAGAGAGAGACTGAAACAAGAAGAACAACTCTCCCAGTATCAACTTCCTCCACCTTTACAACGTAAAAAAATTTCTGCGCCGGCAATGACATATTCACCGGTAGATTCACCACATGAATTTCGAAGAAGTGACTCACCTGACATATCCCCGGTCATCACTGAAGTACTTTATCCGGTGATGCAACCACCAGTATTTAAAACACCTCAAGATGAACCTAAAACAGGATCTGGTTTATGTCCTGATAATATCATTAATGATGTGTCACGGTTAGAAGTTCTCATAGGAGGAAAACGAGCTGGAAATAATTCACCAGAAATAATTAATGAAGCAGCTGATATTTGTCGGCGATTATTTAAGGTGGTATCATGGATATCGGAATTTACCGAGAACTTATCGATGAACTTGTTGATGACTAGTTGTTAAATAAATGGTAAATTAAAAAAAGATGATCATACATAATAATCATCGTAAACCCGTACTGGTCAGAGCGATGAACTCACGATTACCAATCTATAAAGCTACTTACGGAGATGGACTTGGTGATGCTATTCAGGGATTATTCACAAGGATGGCTCCAAAAGTAGCACCTGTTGCAAAACAATTATCGATGAAAGCTATTGATATTGTTCGTGATAAAGTTCCTGGAGCAATTGTCAATGTTGCTGGTAAGGCGTTCTCGGCGATCAAAGAAAGACTAGCACGATTATTGCGACGAAAACAACAACCACCAGTGAAACTGGCAAGTACTAAAATTATGCCTGCAGACGTAAGTAAAATAATAAATCAGGCTGCAAATAAAAAACTAGCGGAATTATCTGAAGAGGCAGAAAGAAATATAACATCAAATTTGATAGCAGATCAAGGACTTGGTGAACCAAGGAATAATATTTCAAGTTTGATATCAGGAAGTGGAACTTCCCGAAGTGGAACTTCCTGAACGCGATAATCAACACGTTAAACGAAAATAATTATAATAAAATGTTCAAGCGCGTATCCGATGAAGCATTTGATATGGAGGCACCTGTCCTTAAAGATGAATCGGTACGTGATTATCAGTTTTACTCCTATGAAGCACGAATACCAGATCAACGTGGAAGAATTGAACTACAAGTTCATGACACAAGTAGATACTTTTTACCCGCTGAGGCGTTTATTGAGGTAGAAGGTACAATTGTAAAAACGGATGATACTAATTACGCAAATGCAGTAAATGTTGATTTTGTCATTATTTGATCGATGGAACAAATATTGAATCAATTCAAAATAATGTCGACGTTGCTACAACAATATTAGGATTAGCAAGATATTCTGATGATTATACAAGATCAGCAGGTCCTACAATGATGTTTGTGAAAAATAATTCTAGTACCCCTGAAAGCGATCAATATATAATAGGAACACCAAAGAAAACTAGTGATGCTGCTCAAGATGCTGATATGGGTCGGGTGATAATGAATATTACTGAAAATTTCAACTTAGGATTTACAGTACGCAAAAATATGTTGTATCCTGACAATAGAAAATTCTCATGTGCAATTCCACTATCGCATATTTTTGGATTTTGTAGAAATGTTAGAAAGGTCATTTTTGGAGCTAGACACACGGTTGTTCTTGTGCGAAAAGGCTATGATAACGATGCTCTGTGGAGACCTGCTGGTGATGATGGTAAAGTAATATTATCGAAACTTTCACTGTGGATGCCGGTAATGACTCCAACGATCGCAGAAGAACAAAAATTAATTTCTTTCATGGACACTGGTGGTAAATCCTTATTGTCATGGTTAACAACAAACACAGATAGTATGCAAACTAACGTTAACGGTCAGTTTACATGGCATATAGCATCACAACAGGGTGTTTCTGCACCGCGACAAATTTTTATTGCGTTTCAGGCCATCAATCGATTAGGTAATCAAGAACGTACTCATATGATATTTGACAAACTAGGTATCACAGATATTTCTTTACGAATAAACGGACAACAAGAACCAACAGAGAATATACAACTAGATTATGAACAAAATTGCTTATCGCGTGTATATCATCGTTTAATGTCATTTATGGGACGTGATCAAAATGTTGATACTGGGTTGCAGATATCACAATATGATTTTTACAAACTGTATCCGATTTATTATTTTTCATTGGAACATTTTGATTTATCCAAGCAATCTGTCGTTGATATACATCTTAAAGCAAAATTAAATACAGGTGTGTTAATTATAGATCAATCGTGGTCATACTCAGCGATAAAGCCATGTTACTTGAAGGTGGTAGTGGTCGAATGAGAGTCGTTGATGCACCAGTGGAAAATCTTTAATTATTCAGAAAAATATATTTTATATAAAAATGTCGTATGGTCATCTTAATGTTACTGTGACTCCCTGTCAGGTCAAAAAGCTTCAATCAAAAACCACCAGCAAATGCAGAACTAAAATATCACTAAAACGAGATCAGATTGGTGGTGGTCCAAACAAATTATCGTTGACAAATAATCAGATTAAACATTTCAATAAAGCCCTACAATCAAAAACTGGAGTTCAGTTCCATCTTTCTCCGAGTGCCATCAAGGACATGGTAAAAACAGGTGGTATATTTCCACTTCTCGCGGCTATTCCAGCGTTAATAGCTGCTGCTGCTCCAGGCGTAGCAAAAGCAGCCGCGTTAGGTGCTGTTGGAACAGCTGCTGAAATGGCTCTAAAGAAAGCAGTAGGAAAGGGGTACAAAAAAGGGACGCGGCCTAAGATTGCCGGGATCTCGCTGGGGAAAAGGTCTAAGGCTTCCACGTTAGATGTTCCAGCATCAAATTTTGATTTACTTGATGCTGCTAAAAAATTAAAAATAAAAGCCTTTAGAGGTGTTTTTATGCGAGATCAATTACCAAAACAACCAAACAAACTCGAAACAGGTATTATTAATCTCGACTCGATTTCAGGACCTGGTACTCATTGGGTATCATACGCGGTTGATCCACGTGGAATCGTTTATTTTGATTCGTACGGGTTAGCTCCACCTGTTGAATTTATCAAGTATGTCGCACATCTCCACGCGCAAGTATGGTATTCAACGCTACCCACACAAACAATGACAGATCCGCCAATATGTGACCGTGAGGTAATTAATGTACTTAACGCTATATCAAAATCATCCAAACCATCACATAAAGTCGTGCATGATTATACAAGCAACCGATTCGTTGCGCGTAAGGCGTTTTAAACAGATCTTAGATCTTAAAATATAATGGTTGATATTTACGGAAGATTTTCTTCTACCAGTAAGAAAAAATCCGGCGATGTTGATCTGTCGAAGTATGCGACTAAAGATGAACTTGCTGATATTATGAACTTGGCTGGAGTTAATCCAGATGAGGTTGTTATTTTTCAAGATCGTTATGGTAAACTAAAAACGAGCAATATCAGATGGAATGATATAGTTCGACGAGTACTCGGTGCAGCTATAGATAATATTCCTGTGTTTACTGACGGTGGTAGAATAAGAGATTCAAGTGTATCATTTACAACAATTAGAGATGAAATTGCAAGAAGCGTTCTAATCGCGTGAAAAATACCGGTGACACAATGACAGGTGAACTTAGCATGAACGGAAATAAAATAGTAGTTTTAAGAGATCCAACATCCGACGAAGATGCAGTAACAAAAAAATACGTCGACACCGTAGATGGTAAATTATCCACGCTGCGGGCCGAGTATGACGTTCACGTGGTCGCTTTTGCAAGATTTCGCAGAAACCATCAAAGAACCGCAGAAGAATTCTTCGGCACTCCGTTTGTCGTTGACATAAAACTCATTGATATCAAAAGTAACCTAGACACGATCAAACAAACACAGCAAAACGTCGTAGCGGGGATTCCTGAAATCGTTAATAAAACCAATTTGATTAAAATTCCAGCCGGAATAACTCCCGGGCATATCACAAACATCGTATACACTGTATCATCGGGATTTGCAACATGGTCGCAGAAAAATAAAACCATCAAATATACCACAACAGTCACTGGCGTGTACAGGTTGTCTGTGTTCAGTGCTGCAAAATTTGAAATATTTACAACGTTTCCATGGCGTCATTCAACAGATAGGTTTTCCGGGGTTGTATCTGTTATATTAAATAGCGGAACCGAAGAAATATTTATCCTGGAAGCAGATGATAAGAAATTAACCGCAACATCTTACTGGTGGTGTTTGGAATTTGTAGCTGAAACACCTCAATTGGCTACTGCATAAAAATATATGGACGGTGCACAATACAGATACAATCAAGCGCGTGAATGGCAGGCGGCGCTAAAAGATCAAGTCGAACAATATACAGTAAAAGTAAATAAATATCGACGACGATTAGTTATCGTTGATGTGATTGTTTATTCAGTATCCGCTGTTGTTGCTGGAGCAGGTGTTATATTATCAGCGGTGACAATGATGGCACCAGTAGCCGTAACTATTTGTATTTCAGCAGCAAGAACTATTGCAGGTGTGCTTAATATCATCGCAAAAAAAAATATGTAGTTGCACGAACGAAATATTATCCGATTACATAATAAAATTACACACAGCGACGGTAGCATACTCGAAATTATCCTCGTTGTTATCAGCGAGTCTCCGTGATGGAATTATATCTGATTTCGAGTTTTCAATGATATATATATATATATCGACTGCAACCGTCTGTCCTGATATTTTTGAAGATGTTAATAATTTGTGGCTCAAAGTCCAACGCACAGCAACATAGTAGACCTAACATTTCTATCTTGACAGTGATACTAATTATTGCACGTTTTGCAGCTTTCCGCTTGATTAGCAGCAGAGAGGGTGAACAGACCACTTAGGGGAATGGTCACCCTTGTGTTTAGACAAAAAAAAAATAGTGACCATTCGTAGAGGTCAATACCACGTCTACGATTATTGTTTGTCCCAAACAGAATTGTAGACAGGGCCCTCTCTGCTGCTATGTTATTCTGAATAATCCTGGGAATCTTCATCTGAATCCTGGGAATTTGTTCTATGTTTCAAGTAATATTCAAGTTCTGATGGTGGTTTTTCTATTTTTGGATTTATGTTTTTTCTTTTTCTGTAATATATCATCAAACTTCTGTATCGATCTCCACCGCAATTTTGGCAAATCTGATATAATCCTCTAACGCCGTTGCTACATCCAACACAACTTCGTGGACCAGCATGAGGGTTTTTCTTTATAAGATAATTATGTTTTTTGCAATGTTCTCCACGACATTTTTTATCACATTTGTTAGTGGTTCCTTGACACAGTCACGCACAGTTGTTCATTATATTAATGATATCTGTTTAATTAAATTTAATTTTATCATCACCCCTGCTATCCAAATATTTTATCAAGACCTACACGATATCTAGGATCATGCTCGTGAGAAGAAATTTCTGAATTTAATTATATCCATGTCACCGCTGCACCAGGTTTGATGAATACTTCTAAGTGTGTGTGTGTGTGTCTACGCAATTGAACACAACTAAAATATTACAATTGTCCCTGATCACTTTTGGTATTTGTGTATATCGTTGAGTAACATAGATCACATCTGTATTTTTATGTCTGCCGCGAGAAAATATTCTGGCTGGATTTGATTGTTTATCTAGCATCACATCATCATACACAACTAAATTATTAATAAATCCGTCTAAAACATCAACGGACGGTGCTTCATCAATATCTGTTATAAACTCTATAACATCATTATCTTCGTCCAGTAATCTTGCATTTTCGTTAAAATCTTTAAAAACTTCATAACATCGTTGATCATCAGCGGATGGTGGTACCAAATACAAGTTATCCCATTTCAACCATCTCATTATCAGATTAAGTAATAACTGTATCTTACCCGATCCAGATGGTCCTATGATAATCATTCTGATGGAATTCGTTTGCGCAGGTTGGTGCTTAACTGGCTCTCGCTGCCGAGTTGCTGAGAAATCAATTATATCCATATATATTATAACATGAATTTATATTGTTTACGCTGTAAAGTTAAAACTCCAACTACTGATTTAGCTAGTTATAACAAAAAATAAAAAAAATAGCGTATGGTGGAAAATGTTCTGTGTGCGGTAGATGGAAATTTTCATTTTTATCAAATAAACGCGGTGGTGTTATTGCTAATTTGATGTGAAAGATTCCAGGTACTCCATGGGCTAAATACTCAGGAGAAAAACATCTACCAGGATATAATTATTGCGGTCCTGGTACTCGACTTGATATCAGACTTGACAATCAAGATCAACCAAAACCAGGCGAGGAACCAGTAAACGCTGTTGATAAAGCTTGTCATGTTCATGATGTTGCGTATAAGAGTAAAAATCTAAAAGACAGGCATATTGCAGATGTGAAATTAATTTATGCATTAAATTCTATAAAAAATAAAAATATTAGAGAATCATTAGCTAATTGGCTAGTAAGATCCGCGATGAAAGGTAAATTAGCGTTTGGGTCTGGTAATATATAATGGAATTAATTTATTATTCACCAAGAGGATACTGGAGAGGCAAAGCAGCAATTGGTAAACTTGCTGATGCAGCAGCGGTTAAACATTCTACTGCTAAAGCGTGGTTATCCAAACAGGCAATATGGCAAATTTATCTACCACCTCCGAAACGAATTCAGTACGCGTATTTCGATGTTAGTGTTCCTAATGAAGTTCATGAAACTGATATTCTGTTTTTACCACATGATACTGTACGCAGAAAAACGTACAAGTACGCGTTAGCTGTAGTTGATGTTGCAAATAGATATAAAGAGGCAGAGCCGCTATCAACGAAAACAGCATCTGAAGTAGCCGATGCGTTTGAACGAATTTATCAACGAGGACCCGGACCACAGGGTGGTCTGCGATGGCCACAGCTACTACAGGTTGATCCTGGTAAGGAATTTCTTGGTCCAGTATCATCGTTGATGAAACAACATAATACCAAAATACGACGAGGTCATACTGCAATTCACCGTGATCAGGCAATTGTTGAGCGATTTAATCGAACACTTGCTGAGCGGTTATTTGGATATCAATACGCTAAGGAATTTATTCAAGATAAAAGATCTCGCGAATGGGTTGCAAGATTACCAAGCGTGATAGCTGCATTAAATAATGAGATTACACGAACAACCAACATGAAACCCATTAATGCAATTACAAAAAAAAATATACCAACACAACGAAAAGATATTGAAAAACAAAAAATATTGGGTGATGTTACAGTTAGATATTTATATGAACCGGGTGAACTTGAAGGTGGTAAAGCGAGAGTGACTGATCCTATTTGGAGTGTTACCACACACAAAATATCCACCGTGACAAGATCCTCAGGTAGACCTGCAATCAATAGATTAGATTCGGCTGCTCCTCAACGTGGATTTGTACGTGAACAACTACAAATAATCCCCTAGGATACACAACTACCACCGCGATCATTTAACTAGCACTAGTGCCAGCACCCCGACGTCGATTACACTCGAGACAGGTCAACATGGTATTTTCTCGTGTATGACCGCGACTATTATCTTTTCTGTCTACGGTAAATTGTCTTGAATCATAACTCGAATACCTCCACAGCATTATACAATTGCAACTTGCGCAATTATTATTCTGCTGTTGTTTTAACTCAGTAATAAATTCAACATCAAGATCAAAGTCACGTTTATTTTTTTTATCAGATTGTTTGTATCCGATTAATTTTTTTCTTATTATATCATCATCAATGACGTTAAATTTATTAACGATTTCAGGAATTATAATTCTACGTAATGAAGATATTTTTCTGACCCTTGATACCGCTAAATAAACTATATTTGACCACTCGATACGATCGTTTACAATCCAGACTCGTGTATCAGAAATAGTTAATCCCTGAGACGAGTGAATCGTCATAGCATATCCCAACCCCATGGAGATTTGTCAGCGCGTAATGCATCTTCGACCACACTGATATCAACAGCGACAATATCATTTAATACGACATTTTGATTCTCAGTCTGTCCTGGAATATCAACATTGATATTCTGTTTTCGTGTATCTGATGGTCTATAACATAACGGAACAGGCAATTCTGAATATTTTTTTATATGCAGCTGAAATAACTGCTGTTGTAAATCGTCTCTGATTATTTTTCTGCTTGCTACTATCAAATCGTTGTGTCTCCATAAATTTAAAAAATCACTCATTGAGGTCTCTGAGATTACTCCGCGTATTATTTCACACTGAATTTTGTTTGATTGTAATCTGATTAATTTTTTAAATTCTTTTAAATTTTCATCGAGAGCTCTATGATCATCATCTATTTCTTCGTAATAATCAACGAAATTTTTTAACCAATCATGTGGAGATGGTCCAACAAAAGGCGGCGGTTGACCATGATCGCCACACATTATTATAGCGGTATTTTTCGTCAGCAACCAATCAAAAAACATTTTTAATATATCCAATGACACCGTACATATCTCGTCCCAAATAATTATTTTAGGTATATATTTTTCTCCCATTCGCTCAGGAGTCCATGTATCCCCGCGCCACCGAAATAAACTATGATACGTGCACGAATGTACTTGCCGTTGTTTGATCTCCCGTGCAAGTCTATGTGTGGGTGTCAGCACGATCATATCTGAATTTCTAAAAACATTAATCGCTCGAGTCGTTTTGCCGCATCCACCAGGTCCATTGAGATATACTGTCTTATATCTAGTTATTGGATCACTCAACGATGGCGCTTTCGATATTTCTGATATTTTATTACCCTTACGATAAAAATCTCTCATTGGAACATCTGCTGATTCTGTATAATTGTGTAATATTTCCTTTTTTATTCTCCATGAACTCCATCGTTCATCATTACTTGTAAATTTCATAACAGACTCTAAATATTTACTCGAAATATAAAACGAATCTGTTGCGACTCTGACTGCGGTCTCAGGAAATGTATTAATCATCGATAATAAATTTATAGAAACATAAGCCAACATGGAAGATCTTAGATGAGTATTCTGTGGGGAGATATCATTTATGTAACTAACGATCGTACCCAATTTTGTTCCGTCGGATAAATAAACAGTTTCTCGATTTGCAAATATATCTTTCGCTGTTGTATCAGCGATTATAAAATCGTACTCGGCATCATCTAGAATTAATCGTGCGTGATGTCTTTTATGATCATATGCACCACCTTGAGTAAATTTACCTATAATTTTTCTACCAAGATCTTTTGCGGTTTTGAGTTTAATCTCGAGAATTTTAGGAGCTTCTTTGATAATATCATCTTCGGAAAGGCCAGGACATTTTTCCTTAAACTCGCTAATAACTTCATCAATACTGATAGAATCTAACATGGGCAACCAAACTTCGCTCTGCGCGTGATATGATATAATTGCCTCACTGACAACCAAAGATGACAGTACCGCACAATCTAGCACATATCGTAATAAAACTATAGGCGCCCATAGTTTTTCATAAAAATGTCTGCCAAACCAAACATAACAAATCTTGTGAAGATTTTCGTTAAGCTCGAATGATTCAACACAAGCGAATCAAGTCAGATCAAAATCAGGTAATGGTCCATTAATTGCCACTCGCGTCATCTCGTTTGTAGGGTGACCAAATCTTTTAAAGTGCACAGAACAACCTCCGTATCCTAGAAAGCTTCCTGGATAACATGCAACCATATCAACCGAAATGACATCATTGTAATTATATTTGGTATTCCACAATCCACCGTGTCCGTATTCGACGCAACTTGCGCGTACATCTTCAAGTAAATCAAATCGTGTTGGTTTCCATGAATTTCTTTCTCTAGCGAAATGAGCCGCAACAGTTGGAACAGTAAAGCAATTAGTTAGTAATTTGTCAGTATTTTCCGCGTCCTTGCACTCTAAAAACTTCTCCGCGAGATTTTTCATCTCGTCATGGAGAGATTCTATTCGATATATTTCACCGTTTGGTCTAACAAACTGATCAAATCCACCGTCCTCATTACTTTTAAATAACCATACCGATACAGGATCGTTTTTACTTATTTCGTTGATAAAATCAAGCATACTCATATCTGGGGGGTAAAATCTAATAGTTCGATCACGTGGAAATATTGTTACTGCGCTGGTCCATGAGTGCGCGTTATGATCAATAATATTTATTGAAGCTCCTTTCGATTTATATTTTGATTCGTACAGTATTTCTCCCGTTATTGTCGCTGCGGTTATTGGAAATTTTAATATTTGTCCTAACTCAGCAACATCTTTTATTGTAGCACCGGTATCCTTAACTGAATCAGCCCACGAGTTTATTTTTTCACGACTTAAATCAGTTAATCCGTTTCCACGCATCGCGTTTGTAAAGTGTTCTATTACTCGTTCGGCTACACATTTAACCTTGAAAATTTCATGGGTGTCAGTTTATCAACGTTGTTTTTTTTTATTTATCTCATAGATTCCATAAATAACCGCTGTTACAGGATACGCTCGCTCATAATACGATTTGTCAATACCCGTCAACAGACCCGGTCTGAAATTTTTACTTAATATGGCAATTTTATTATTACCAAGGACAGGATCATATTTGTCACGGATAATCCAGCTACCTGTTTCTGTTAGTACAATGAATTTTACTCTAAAGAAATATTTTTGATTACCCTCGTATTCAGCGATGTAGTTAATGATAGTTGCCGCTCGCTTGTCATTCATTGTAGCGTCCATGACAGCGTCGACAATGACTTTGTCAGTGTTGCGAATAATCTTGAACGTTGACTATGTATGAGATGCACCATCCGTGTAAAATTCTTTCTTGGCGTCGTGAATTTTATTGATCAAACTTTCATTTTTCGGATCAACCAGATCTCGTACTGGTAAATCAGAAGATAATCTGTCGAGGTTGAATTTATATTTAGAAGGCCTAGTTTGGGATAATCTCTCAAACTCATTCATATAATTAAAACAAATATTTAAATAAAGAATAGTATATATATACAATGTCTCAATGCAGATGGCTCATGATCGGTTCAGTAAATCGATGCAACAAATCCTGTAGAGGTGAATTTTGCTGGATGCACTTACAAGGCATACGGCGAGGAAGTCTAGGACCAATGCCGTGTCTGCGATGTGGTATTGGAGTGCGAGGAAAAACAGGATTATATGGAAGGTTCGGTGGAAAACGATTCAGAGAACTTAAAAGATATTATGACAAAAAAAAAATAATAATGGTGAAAACGCTATGAAATCCGTGGAGGATTATATATCAAGATTTCAGACAAACAATGATTTAAACAAATAATATTATTGCATATATGGAGCAAAATATATTTGTCCCACATCCTGTCATAACAAACTATGAATCAGATCGTAATGGAGTCATTAGACACTGCAGGTTAAAAAACCGGTTGGTCATATTAATAATCATGGTTATCTAGCATTCACATTCACATACGAGGTGGGAAAGAAGGGTTATCTGTGTCATAGATTTGTGTATGAGTGTCATAATGGGATGATCAAAGATGATCTTGTTATTGATCATGTTGACGGGGATCCTCAAAATAATAGTTTATCCAATTTAAAAGCTATCTCACAGAGTGAGAATAATACACGTGGTAATACTGGAAGATGTAAGACAGTTGCTAGAAGGGTGATCAAGGCTACAAATACAGAGACCAGAGAAGAAATAATATTTAAATCAATGAACGCGGCTGCAATATATTTTGATATTAACTCGCGTGTGGTAAAATACGTCGCAGAAAATATAACCAGATCTACTTTCTCAAACAAATATAAGCAGAAAATCACCTTTCAGTATTGTTAACTATCATCACCACCTCGAATTGGATTTATTTTTGGGGGGTCAGAAATTATCATTATTATACTACTTATTTTTTGACTCATGAAAGGGAGGTAATTTAATGATCCTCGATATATGGTCATAATCATATACAACATCCAAGGTCTGTGATGCCTGGTGGAGCATACCCGTTTATGATTTCTAACTTACAAAAATATACAGTTCGTGTATTTTTCTGTTCTATTCGTGAAATATTTAGAACAGCGCACTACACATAGACAGCATATACATTACATCTAAACTACAGAAAACCGACATGTATATTCCAGCTTACTGAGTGCACAGTCTAGTCTGTATCGATCGTGGCGGGTTAATTTTAGATCTACAGTACAGCACAGGGATCATGCATGTATTTGCTCGATTACAGAAATACGTGTATATAGTGTTTGGAATTAAAAATCAGTTGCATTTTCCTTGTTCAGTGCAGAAATATAATGCGAGATTGTGTACGTATATGTGATTATGTATTTATGTACGTATGTGTGGTTATTTATTTATCGAGTAATATTAACAACTAAATACTCCCTTGACCATGTTCCTGGATACAGATTTACGAGTGTGAAATCTCGTAATATATATTTCTCCATTGAACAGTTATAGAAAGGATGAAAAAATCTAGCAGTTATGTTATAGGAATGATAAAAAAATCTAGCAGTTATGTTATAGGAAGGATGAAAAAATCTAGCAGTTAGATGATCTGGACCGGATGTTCTAGCATAGATGGCGTGGTATAGTAAATAGGAAATTCCTTAATTCAGCTTTGTTTGGTGAGAATATATTGTATAAACGTATTTCTTGAATTCAGAATTGTATTTTGACAAAAATATTTGAAATTAGTTCCTTTTCAATGATTATTAGTTATATATTAACTTCCGAAACATATGTTTGTAATAAGTTTCGATAGCTCAATCGGTATCGCATTGGACTGTGACGCTCGCGGTCCAGGATCGAATCCCCATGGCTGACAACATGTCGGTGGTTTGCGCATAATTGCGATTTTTATAATAATTGGGGGCTCCGCCAAAACCCCCCGCTCAGCAAAACTCAACCACATATCAACTGGTGGTTGATGCATATTTTCGTATCACCCACGGGCTTGATTACTGTGGGTGGGGTTTTGCTGAGCGTATATGTTTGTACTGTCCTTCATTCATTATATGTTTGTGCCGTCCTTCATTCATTGTACATGCCCATTTCATTGTATATATTCATTCATTGTATATATACATTTCCTTAATTAAGTTCTATGTTTGTGCTGTTCTATGTTTGTACTGTCCTGAGCTCGCTAATACACTCGAATAGGGGCTCGTCATTCATTGTATATATTCATTCATTGTATGAGCTAGCTAAGACACTCGAATAGGAGCTCGTCATTCATAATCTGAGCTCGCTAAGACAGTCTTCATTGTATATATATGTTGTGCTGTTCCTTGAAACATCCCGATGAACTTATATTTTAAATGAATTATTTGAATGAATATATACAATGAATAATTAATATATCTGATGAAAAAATAATATCTGATTTTGAAACGTTAGAAGAAGTTAAAAATGAAAATAAGTATGTTCTATCATCTCAATATAAGTTCATAAAGCGGATTCAGGCAGCTATGTTTCAGTCACTGGCTATATATATGGAATGTTTTAACACTTTTCTAACATAGCCACGATGGAGTGTAGTATTTATGGAACATTTTCAAATATGCCTAAATTAGACAGTGTGAAGAATCCACATTTCAATATCCATAATATAAATGAACACTATTCAAGAATTCTAATTTCAAGGTAATTAACATTAACAGCAAAACAATTTACTTATCCTGCAAGAAAATATGAGAATTTCCACTTAAATACGTTTTCTTTTAATTCTTGTCAGTAAACATCCTTACCTCACTACCTGAATGCAATAAAAGAGCACATTTCATAATAAATACAATAATAATAATAATAATAATAATAATAATAATAATAATAATAATAATAATAATAACAATAATAATAATGACTTTGTATAGCGCTCAGTCTTTAGAAGCTCTAAGCGCTTTTCAACATTAGACAACACCTATAAGATAAAAAACAAACATATAATAATATTATTACAAAAACATCTACTCGGGTTTCGTTTTACGTGTACAACGATACCGGAGGGTGATATATGTATAGCCTACAAATATTTCGAAATGCTTTCGAAGGGAAGAACAGAGTACCAGCTGCAAAGCTAACCATAGAAGTAGATCATAGCAAATGTGAAGCTGAACCACAGCAGCCATAGAGCTGAGTAAACAGTGTTGCTGGTCCATTAGCGTTGCCGACCGAGCTTGGTGGGCGCCGATTGATTGATTGACCAACCTGGAAATCTGACTGCTTGGCTAATCGGGTAATATTGTACAAGCCAGTGGTGAGTGCTTAGATCTGTCGCGATGCGATCCAATCGATCGGCACGTGTATTTCCCCCTTGTAAAGGGTATCGACGGCAAATGGTACTGTCAGAGGACAAGAAGTTAGTCCTTTACGAGACATATGGTGCACTAGTGTAGTCGTGAAACGGAGCCTTGTCCGCGATGACCAATTGCTTGGGTTTAAATCGCCATGTATGCTACCAGTCCAAGCAATCGCCCACGTTCCTGTCGCAAGGATATATATTGAAACACCTTTCTTGACCGGAACCGTGGAAGCATTGTGCATAGTCGATCTATGAACTTATGGTTGGCAGTGTACAGGGATATAGACTCCCAACCATGTCCGACTTCCGATTCCCGATCATCCAAGTAGTCAAACCAGAGCTCAGGTAAAAGGGGATATAACAAACCTCTACGTAAATTAAAAGTACTGAAAGCCATTACTGATATGTCCAGCGAAGAGTTTCTGAATGAGCAAGAACGTGACGCTTCTTTACGTGTAATCGCGGAGAAAGCATTATCGAAAATGTTTAATGTACCGGAAATACCTTACACTTGATAGGAAGTTCTTGCAACAAGTGGTTCCACATAAATTCAGGTCGCAGATACTCAAGGTCGCGCACCTGTTGAGTATGGAGGGTCATTTAGGTATGAAGAAATGAATACATAGGGTATTAAGAGAATTTTATTGGCCTGGTGTCAATAGCGACGTAGTGTGGTTTGTTGCCGTGCCTGACCAGCAATTTTCTAACTGCGATCGTGGTAATATGTACGCGCGCGTGCGGAGTGCAATTCTGAATGAAACAATCTCTGTGCGTGGCTTGTCATGGGAAAGCAACACAATGAGGATAGTAATGTGAGAATGAATATTGCTGGATGTATGCTGATCGTGTTTGTACGAGGCGTGGAGCTATTCCATGTTAACAATATAGGGTTGTTGTGTGTGCAAGAAATACATTATTTATACCGCTGGTGTGTAACTCTGGTATACTCATAGGACAGGCCCCAAAAATTTGGATAGTTTCTATCCAAGGTAATATGACACCCCAGCTGAATGGCTCTCTGCTATTAACATCCCATGCCCATGCCTGTGTGAGCCTGATGAGTTCTTCCAGCCTGGTGTAAACTATTGTATGCACCCGGTTATTAGTTCACAGAACCTCCAAACATGCAATTAAAGCAATGAGTGTCGTTTTATATGCATTTCATCACTCTAAAGGCTTATTACTTCATGCTTTTTTTCTTCCAGCCACATAGAAACATTCTACATGGTTTTATGAATAGTCCATATAAATGTTGTTACATCGCACATTGTTTTTTGTCGGTCTCAGAATAGTGCACTTGCTTTTTTAATTTCAATGAATGTGCATTTTAAAAACAAAAAATATCACATAATACTTTTAGAAATTCTGAGATGGTAAACACATGAACTTATAAAAAAAATCATTTGCTATGCCCCATTTTTACATATGACTCTTCTACTTAACACTTTTGTACAAAATATGTTCAACATCTATTACAGGCTGCACTGTAAATGTATAAAGTCCAATGAACGAACTTGATATTATTTTCCATATTATGATATGTAAATTAAAAGTATTGTCAAAGTTTACATAAACATTTCGTACATCCAAACCAGAACACATCAGAGGTAACATCTATGGTAAAATATCAACTATGCGTCTGTCCATGCTTATTACAAGATCCTAGAATTATTTGAGCATAGTATTTATGGGGTATACTGTCCACATTGTGTGTTATTTCCATTTCAAATGAATTCCTTTTTAAGGTACGAGTCGTTATCCTATCTGAATTGCATTGGACTTTAATGGCCATTCAGTATTTTCATCATTCCTTTCTAAGTCCTGTAGTACGTTATTGGTTGTGTTTTAAAACGTCTGGTTGCTGATCACTAGGAAAACTTCATCTTTCTGGAAAAGAACCCAAATTCATCTAAGTACACTGCTGTATGGTAAACAATGAAACTTAGATTCAAAAATAGATCTTGATCAAATGCGATTTATGGGTTCATCAAAACTGTATATATAGATGCACAACGGTAAGGTATGTAAATCAGTTTAATACGGATAATTAACACATAGATGCATGCAAAGTTTTTGTCCCAAGAAGAATGTATCTACTGAGGAAAATAAGTACTGATGTTGACAAAATGTAAATTGATCTACAATTGGCCATTTGATATGTAACGTTTGACCAACACAGTCCAGTACAAATTTTCCCCATATTTAGCTGCTAAGTTAACAATTTTTGTTTCAAAGATGTTGTCAGGAAAAATGAGAAGCAGAAATCTATGAGAAGTAGCTATACATTTAAAATTGTCTAAAATAAATTTTTTTATGAATAGCTATCTGATAAACCTTACTGAAGTATTTTTGATCAAATAGAATAATTTAAACCTTGTATAACGGTAATGTACATGTATGCATGTGTGGTGTGCTTAATTACAATTCAAATTCAACTGCACAGCTTGTTCATAGAGAACCCAAAAAGAAAGAGATAAACAAAAGAAATTTGTTGAGTTAAAAATGTTTGTATGCTTACCTTGGAGTTGACATCAGAGGCTGTCGTTTTCTCTGATTCTGTTTGCATGGTGTATCACGCAAGGCACGTTTCTTTGATGTTCGTACTCTAGTTTGTTTCCTGGAGTGGCTCCTCTGGTATTGATAATAATTGTTCTTTGTCAGATACATGAACATCATCTCCAAAACTGTAATAAACTTCACCGTCTGGACACATGGAAATACAACAGTATCGAAGAAGATCTGGCAAAGCGGCCTCGTGACACCATATAGTCAATAAATAATATATCTGAACTTGAATAAGGCTTCCTAAATTCCTCAGGGCACTTTCCGGGGGCATCTATGTTTGTGGATGTCGGAATTCTTTCCCAGGCATTTTGATTGTCATTTGCCTTACTTCTTCAAAGGACAATGCAGCTGCATTGTACATCTTTGGACAGTACAAATCCTTTGAAAAGGAAATGTATGCATCAATATTTAGCATTATGGATGAAACTGACTCATCTGTCTCATGGATTTCCATGTGAAAGAGTTTGAAAAGCTCAAGACCTTGATTGTCAATGGCTTTCATTAAAATCTTTTTGTGTGAAATTCCGTAATGTCGTGTTAAAAAGTCATTTCCTCCCATGCACAAAATGATGGCAATCAGAGCCGCCGAATACTTCTTATTGAAGTATCTTTCAATACTTTCTGTGATTTTGGAGATGTTGTACAGCTCAGGCTTTTGTTTCTGTAGCCAAACATAAACAGGACGTGTAAAGGTTCCAGTTTGGTTTCTTTTCCAGTGGAGACTGATACCAAATAGGTGAATTAGGACTGTGTCGATATCAGCTAATGATACAAAGTTGACAACATAATCTCCATCAGACAACACAGCATCAAGCTCCTTCATCCAATCAAGTTGAGCCATTTCTGCTTCTCCCTTTCTCTGCCTGATGTTAGACAGCTTCTCCGTACCAACGATTCCTGATTCGGAAGTAAATTGAACTCGCAGTGGTGTTTTGAAAGGACAACATGTGCAGGGGACCTCTTGGCAATGACATGCTGTCAGCAGAGCTTCACTGTCTATATCCAGTATAATATTTTGTTTAAGAAGAAGAAGCTGATCAATGTGATTGCCTAAATAGGAACTTACAAGTTTCTTTCCAGTCACTGTTCCCACGACAGAAGGCTTGTGAAATTTATCTTCACTGATCACCTCTTTTTCTTCCTTCAGATGTAAGATAGATATTTTTTCTTTAGAATCCCGCATTTTTCTTGTATGTGCTTTTAGTGTGTCTGGTGTGAAGGAATATTTTTCCTCAAGAATAACAATGTGACGTAAATTTGGAAGGTGTCCTATCAGCTTATGAAGAATTGCCTTTGATACGTACTCTAAATACTGGTCTCCAGTCGAAGCTGATGTCTTGAACTTCACACCGGCAAATTCTACAACTGAAACTTTCATTTGTTCCTTTATGGTCGGTGGAACAGCTTTGAAATCTGCTAGGATGAACTCATCTAAGTCTGGCAAATCTTCCGTTTGCTCACTTGTAGCTCTAGTATCATATATTTTCTTTATCAACTCGAGAAGAGCTCTTTTCACACCAGCTGATTTATTAGTGGATGATTTTGTCCCATCTGGCTTAAAGATTGACTGACAAGTATTCATGGAAGAGCTTAGACAGTCCACAATCGTTGTCATCTTCTTTACTGTCCTTTTCTTTTCTCCTCGCTTTTTCTTTCATGCTCTTACATGGTGTATTTTTTGGTACGCCCTTAGTCCTCTTTATATTTGACCCTTTTGATCTTTTTATTCTGTTAATGAGATGTTTGGGTCCGTTTATCAATTCAGTGTTAGGACAATCACTAAGTGTCATACCCAATAGACACTCTCTTGCTGCATATCTGTGAATCATGAATGTTCCTATCTCTTCTGTGGTTGAATCTAACATCTCTTGCTGAACCTCTTGATTCTCCTTGTGATATACATTTCTTAGAATGGGAACAAAACTTGATGACATTCCCTTTCTTCGATGTATCAGACCAACTGTTCTTACAATATGGCCCAAGTCATTATCACTGGCTTTTCTTGCCATGTACCTTTCTGAAATTTTGGATGCTATCTCTTCGTCTTTTGTCTCATCTTGCTTAATCTTCGAAGCATCCTCTCCTGAGATGACATACTGGATTACTTTATGGACCTGTCTCTGCTCGTCTACTGTGGACATTCTTATCATTACATTGCTTAGTGTGGCCCTTGGTCGAATACATTTCTTTGCATCTCTGTGGTCAATCTCTCGAGCAAAGTCTAATCGAAACGTGACAATACTACCATTGTGAGAGGTGCTGAATAGAGCATGTTTCATTTGTCTGTGAAAGTGACTTGATTTGTAATGTTCTATCAAACGCCGTGTGCAAAATCCAACATAACTGGAAGCTTCATTTAAGAATGAGAACGGAAGTGAAGACTTCACACCGACCAGTAGTAAGTTGTATCCATCTTTTCCTCTTAGTATTTCAGCAACGGCGATGGCTATAATTTTGTCACAATGCCTCATCATATCAATATTCTCGTTGGATGTTTTCTTAATGAAGTCTTTCAACATTTGTCCCCATCTCAATTCAAGCTGGCTGACAGATAACTCCTGATCACACAATTTTTTTTTCCAGCTCCTCTGCATGTGAAAGTTGTAGCGAGTTGGTAAACGTGATCATAACTGAGATATGCAAAGCTGCTGACAATCGCCAAACATTTCGCGTGGCTGTCTCGATGTTCTCGATACTTACCAATTTACTGCAGTCTTTTTCAATATCATCATCTCTCATATATTTCAGTATATGAATTTCATAAGCTGATATTAAATTCATGATTTTAGACTTTCTCAAGTGCAGTACTGGAAATTCTGGAAGAAATGTTGCATACTTTTTGTTCCCATCTGTAAGCTTAAAAAGATTTCTGGCAATCTTGTAGTCAGGTGCAAACAGAACCTTATCATTTGCTTCACTCATTTCAGCCTTCTCCAAAAAATTATCGAGAACCACTTTCAATGTGGTTATGTCGTCATCTCTACCACTGGAGGGTGGAGGATGGCGGCATAATAGTGGCAGTGATGGTGTGTTGTTTAGATCCTGATACTCTAGCATGTTACTATCAGTACTGCAGACAAGTTTCATCTTTGTTTGTCATGAATGGTATCTGTATTTCTTCAAGGAGAACATCTTGGAGAATATCTTTATTAGCACCAACTTTTATCCTAATATTTGAATATTCTTCCTCCTCTTCCTCTTCTTTTCCTCTTTTTTTCAATCATTTTATCTTTCTACATTGGATGTACATCCTCCTCATCTATATCACTGACATCAATATATGGTAACAAATCACAAGATACAAATGGATCATCCTGGATGTTTTTCATATCCTCGATTGTATCCCCATTACTGTCAACTGATGTAATGGAGGTAATGGTTCCATTAATGCTCTCTATATCTTCACTGGAGATGTTTAGTGGGAAGTTTTCATTTCTATCATTATTACTAATTTTATCCATTTTCTCCAAATCATGAATGGCCAAGAATGAAAAGCTGTCATCTAGATCCATGTTTTCTTCCTGAAATTCTGAATTTTCCATCGAAGCCGCTTTACCTAGAATGTTTGTGAAGGGCCGTAATGATGTAAGTCTTGTCCATATGTATTTCAGGCGCCATTTGGCTTGGTGCTGAAAACGTTCAAAAGCACACTCTTCATCAGAGGTCATCTTTAGTAGAACCCATTCTAGATCTTCTTTCTTCAGCGGTGGTGCTTCTTTGCATGCACACTCTTCTTTTTCCTCACACAGTGGAAGATGCCATCGTTTGAATCCTTTGGAATGCTTTTGATTGTAATGGGCAAGGTGCATAGTTGATTTATTCTCCTTTCACCAGGTTGTGGGTAAGTTTTCATGGTGAGCTGGACCAGATTGTCCATGAAAAATATAAGATGGCAGTCTCAGAGACAAACCAAATGTTCAGAAGATGAGACATCACTTGCTTTTATATAACAAAGTGGACATGGTTTCAGATACGTTTTAAAGTGACAAAGGTCTGGATCTGCAGCTTTCTTAAGACGTCTATCTCCATTTCGCAGACTTTGACTCATATTGGTAGCTGATGTGATGGAAAAAACAGATGTGATGTTATAGTAGTTGATGAACAACTCATCTGTAACACTATCTTGTATGAGACCACTGTAATTTCTGTTAAGTATGTTCAGTGATGAATCGAAATGGCAATATAAAGAGGATAGTTTTGATATGTAGAAATCATCTGATCATCGACGCCTGACGCTGTCTTTGTTCGGTAGTGTTTGTTCTAATAAACACTGGAATGGTAAAGGAACGTGCAAGCGCCATTCTCTCATTATTTGAAAGTGGTTCATATGTAAGGGATCAGCAAGCCAATGTTTCTCCTCTTTAAAACATTGAAAGAAGAAGGAGTCGAGAATTATATATTCCTCTGGGAGATCTTGGTCATCCAGACAAGATGAAAGTGACACATAATGGGGTTGGAGTTCTCCAGATTTTAGATGACTTCTTGCAAGAAAACGCTCACCAGGCGGAAGGCAGCTTTTGGGAAAGAAGAGTATGACAGGCAAATAAACATTGTGCCTTTTCTTCAGAGAGACACGAACTATCAGAGTCATATCATCATACATTTCAGCATTATGTTGCAATTCCTGCAATTCGATACCAATGTGTACTCCTGCTTTATGTACACACACATTTGTGCACTGAAAACAAATGATATTGTGAAACTGAGGAGCAGGTATGTCTCTAAGAGCATTTTCTGTGTCGGTTTCTATTTTCTCAGGTCGATGGATACTTTTAAGATGGATAGTAATTCCATTTATTGCATCAGCAGCAAACTTTCGAGCCACATTCCGTTGACATACCTTCCAGCACAACTGAGTGAGTTCTTGTCCTTTTTCTGCCAACTCTTTACATAATCTAAAGAATTCCCATTTACTTTCCTGCTCATCTTCATAGTCTGTCGCTTCTTTCTTACAAAAAGAACTATAATGCCATTCAAACAATTGAATTCGCTGTCGGCAAACTGTGTTTTATAATCAATAATTAAAGATGGAGTCTTCGGCCCTTCAAGTTGTAGCTTATTAATTGTTTCTTCATATAGACACAAACTTAAAATTTCAACAGACGCTAGTTGTTGATAAAGGTTTCATGTTGATTTATTCCATTTGTTTGAAGATATAGACTGTGTTTGTTTTTCTAAGAGTTCGTCACATACCATTTTGCAAACCTGGCAGTCATCATAGTGATGGGACATATAAGAAAGACGACAAAGAAACCAAATTCTTTTCTTCTCTCTGGATTATCCCAGTATCATGTCTCTGTAATTCTTGTACAGTATTTTCTTTCTTCACAATTGTTTTCTTGTCATGAATCGAATGGTTAGATTTAAGGAACTTTAGATCATCTATGGCTATGAAAGTTCCATCTTTGATTTTATTGAAAGGTAGAGACTCGAGTGATGATATACAGATGGAAACCTGTTGAACAATGAAATTATTTAACTATCTGATGTCAACAATTCTGTCAAACTAGATAATAAAATATAAAGTTAGAATTTTGGTACTAGATTTTATGTATTGGAAGATAAAAGATTATAAGTATGACCGATCAGTGATATGGGAAATGGATAGAAATATAAACTACAAATACATATGACCATTATATCAAATGCTTCAATTTGTTGCCAGAATGCTATTTACACAAGCCTGGTGTCAGTTATGATCCAATGTATGAATAAATGCTTTATAAACTTCCATGATCATTTATAAACATATATGCTAATTACCATAGTCTCTATCTATGCTACTTATAATATACATTGGGCAAAAATGTACTACTAATGAGGATACACTTCCAATATACCGACATAGGCAATGTTATGCCTTAATTACTTCTTGCTGCAATTAGACAAATAAATGACCAACATGGGAATTAAAGCGACATGAACTCCGGTTTTCTTGATTTGTAGGTTTTGGAGAGTGAACAATTATTGAACTTATCTTATTATTATTGAACTGTCAATGAACTTAAACTGGATTGATACATTAAGTCTATAAACATCTGCAAATGACTGTGGTATACGGCTATTATATTTCTAAAATTCCATATATATTTGGTACAAAATATAGACCTATCATCTATTATGCCCAATGCAATAAATATAGAAATCCCATATTTAAAGCTAGCTTTCAAACAGAGGGAACTGAAACAGGGGCATTATAACTGGACAGTTAGCTGGGAGTCAAAAAACAATTATATTTGACATGAGTGAAAGTCACACTTGCTGATAACAAGGTGATGACAGATAAAGCAAACAGTGGAAGGCAAGCAACAGAATATAGAAATATTCAGACCTGGGACCTGTCATAGGAGTAGGTATGGAAATTCAAGCATGAATCGTCCAAACTTCCTATAGGATCGTTCAGATTTCGAACACGTAACATTATAACCCTGCTCCTCGCACACACCTGCGACAAAACACCTTATTATATATATATATATATATATATATATATATATATATATATATATATATATATATATATATATATATATATATATATATATATATATATATATATATATATATATATATATATATATATATATATATATATATATATATATATATATATATATATATATATATATACACACACACAAAGCATACTGACTTTTGCATACATATCATTATCATTTGTTCTGCTAATGATCAGATACTAGAAATGATTTCAAGTAAAATGAACAAGTGATGATTTTTTAATGTCTGAGAGGCATCCTGTCAGCCATAAAAAAGAAAGAAAATATAGGGTACAACTAATATATCACATATACAGATATATACTACATATTAATATAAAATGCATTTATCGGTCTAAAATTTTTGCTTATTTTAAGTCCCTGATTCTAGATTTTAGTTTGCATTTATAAATATTATTACACAGATGATGTTTGTCCATAGAAGCAGATTCTATTTTAAGATAATGAGGTACAAACATGCTGTTTAATTGGGTCTGAATCCTTGGTTATGATCCTAGATGCATTTTGGAAATTAAATCTGTTTACAGATTGGAGTAATTTCTGAGTGAGGGTTTTAATTAATGCGATATAGATCTGCTGATGAGGCGTTGTGAAGTAGATGAAATGGATTAAGTAACGCTATATTGCTTCATAGAGTCCTGGATATTTATATAAGGAGAAGGAAGTAAACAGATGTATTTACTATATATGATATGTATGTAGGGAGAGATTTAAGCAATCGGTTGCATTCCGAATTTTGGAGTCATTCATATTTACCGTATTCCTGTTGTAAGTCTGTAGACGTATTTTATGTTGTACTTAAATAGTATTCGAGAAAAAAATCATTTATTTGTACTGTTGAGTGGAAATAGAAAGAGTTAAAGTTTGGACTATAATATTATTCTGGAAATTACACATTATTCGAAGAAATTCTGGACAACGGCACCTTAACAAAATCATGGCTCTTGGACGACCAGTACATTGCCAGGTTTAAAATTTATAGGGAACATTTTATTCCAGTATACCTTCATAAGAACTAGTTTGGATTTACTTCATAATATTGTAAGTTTCTCTTGCATTTTTATTTATGACTTGGATTAGTTAATTGTTGTTTTACAAAACAAGTCAGTTTTGTTTCTATTACTTAGTGTGGAACCATTGAGCTGTAAGAACTATTGTGTTTAGATTTAAATTTTAGACGAATCAGTTATTAAAATTAGAATTAGTGCAGTCTCCACACCTCAAAAATCAGACCAATGCGTAAAGGGTTGAAACTAAGGAGATGATATCTCAAAAGCATATTATCCACCACACCACGTCTATCATCCAAAACCCAATGCACACAGAAACAGAGCCTAAAAACCCGTTTTTTTCATTCTCCACACACTAACTATCAAACTAAACTGGAAGGTTTCAAGAAAATTGCATGTAATCCAGCAAACATACATCCGTCACACCATCAATACTATATAAAAATCGGAACACACTATCCAAAACGTTTTGTCTAATGTCCCATAACAACTATCAAAAGAAAACGAGTATAATTGGAAAGAAGGAGCTGAAGTCTGACAAAAAACTTTCCAATACACCACCGACACCATCTAACAACCCATGCACACTATCCAATGCCTCGTCTATGTTATCCAGCAATCCACACACACACACACACACACACACACACACACACACACGCCATCAAAAAAGCCTTGTGTAGTCTCCACACAGAGCATACTGACTTAAACTGGATTGATACATTGGGAAAGTTTTGAAGCAAACTACATAAAATCACCTCTACCTTCTAATACCAACCCCCACACAGACACGCACACACACCATCCAAAACACTGTGTGTATTCGCCACACACCAACTATCAGACTAAATAGGAAAGGTTAAAACCAAGAAGATAAAATCAATAGAACATGTTATCCGTTACATAACCTATACCATCCAACACCCCATACACACTATACAACGCGCATTGTTTAACTTGGATTTTTTGTGCTAGTAAAGATTTAAAATATTAAATAAAAGCTCACAAACATACTACCAAACACCACCTACACCATCCAACACCCTATACACACTATCCAAAGCGTCGTGTGTTAGCTTGGACTTTAAAAGAAGGATACGCAATCGACAAAAAGAATAAACAAGATGGCCGCTATTGCTTAACCAGCTTGAAGCAGCTGTTCCGTTTTTTAGTGACTTTTTCATGATATTTGTGCTTGTTGCCTGTTTTCATCTTCGTTATTGTGTTCATTATGTGTTGGCTGTTAAATTCGTATGTGTTTCTTCATCTCCTTGTTTTGTAAACGTGAACAATTAGAATTTTCTCAGCTGTCTTGCTCCACTGTTTTTGAAGAAACGGCCATCACGTGATACTCGCCAGTCAATCCGTTTATCCTACGAGGGACCCTCATTAATTGCTTTAAATGATTACTCATTGGCTCTCCACTCTACAGTGTGCTCTAGACTAAACGAACTGGGACTAAATTCATCATTACCTAAATGTAAACAGAAGCGAAAAAAGAAACGTTGTTTCAAAGCTGGCCGGCGTAGAACGGGAAGAAGAATCCCAGTTACCTCCCTTATTTCGGCTCAACAATTTAAATAAAGTTCGACCGTTAATTTAGATAACCTAATTCAAATCCGTTTTAATTCGTCAACCTTTGTGTCAACTATCCAAGAAACACCTCTACGCGAAGCATTATTCAATGCCCAGTCAATAGGACCACCGGAAAAGCGCACAGAAACAGTTAATTTTATCAACGACCCAAATGTTGACATATTTTTCCTGACAGAAGCATGGCTTAAAACATCAGGTGTTGAACCCAAGTGTGCGGATCTAACACCCACTGGTTACTCCATCAAGTCGTTCCCCCGTAATTCTCGCGGAGGTGGAACTCCATGAAAAAACGTCTTAATTAAGCCACAACATTCAATTTCGACCACACATCCAAACCACACTCACACTGGAGCAAAGGTCAGTCCATTGTTTCTGCCTATACCGAGCTCCTCCTAGTAGAAAAAACAAGCTGGCTGACTCTCTCTTTTTGGAGCAGTTTTCGAATCTCCTGGACAATGGAAATTTGATAGGTGGCAACCTGATTATTCTTGGAGATTTCAACTTTCACTTTGACTGTCCCGGAATCTCAAATACATCAAAACTGATAGATTCCATTAATGTTTTCAACCTCAAACAGTCAATTAATCAACCCACCCATAAAAATGGTCACATTTTAGACTGGATTCTTCATAGACCTGATGATAACATTATACGGTTTTCCCTGGTATCCCATGTCCTTGCATCAGATCACCTCTGCATTATATGCCATCTAGACGTATCAGTCCCTAACCCTCCACCTTTATATGCTACTAAGAGAAACCTCCGTATGATAAATAGAACCAAACTAATGCACGACATCCAAGCTAACTTAACAACTTGCTTACCTCCTACCGCAGAACAACTCGATAACTGCCTGCGTTCATGGCTTGACAAACATGCACCAGCTACCAAGTGCAGAGTATCAATTCAAAAGTATTGGTTTAGCAGTGTTAAGGACCAGCTTCGCACTGCTAAAAGAGACCGCCGTAAAGCTGAGAGGCTCTGGCTTTCCACCAGACTCACTATTCATAATCAAATCTATGAAGTCGCTAAGAAGAATGTCACAAATATAGTCCATTCAGCGAAATCAGCCCACTACACTACTAAGATCATGGAAAGTTCCAGCTGCAAAGAGCTCTTTGAGATTACTAACAAGCTAATGTCAAGGAACAAATCAACACCACTTCCAACTACCTTCTCTCCAGGCGTCCTTCCTGACATGTTTGCAAATTTCTTGCGTGACAAAGTACAAACCATTAGGGATAAGCTTGACACCACAATTTCAATCGACTCGTCATCACCATACATTTGGGATACAGTATTTGAGCGGCAACCATTAGCTGCATTTGAACCTGTCTCTATGGATTTTGTACGTACAATCCTGATGAAGAGTGCACCAAAGTCTTGTGAACTTGATCCAATTCCAACATCACTGCTGTTTGAGTGCTTAGATCCAGTATTGCCTTCACTAACTGATGTTATTAATACCTCTCTCTCATCAGGGGAATTCCCATTATTTTTCAAAACTGCCATTGTAAAGCATCTGCTGAAGAAACCAACACTAGACCATAACGATTTAAAGAACTACCGCCCGTTTCTAATCTCCCATTCATATAAAAAACTTAGAAAAGGTTGTTCTATCCCAGCTTGTATCTCATCTAAATTCAAACAGTCTTTTTAGCAATGTACAATCTGCATATCACCCTTGCCACAGTACTGAAACTACTCTTCTAAAAGTAGTTAATGACATTCTCTCTGCGTTGGATAGCGGAAAGATTACAGTCCTCACCCTCCTTGATTTGTCTGCAGTATTTGACACAATAGACCATGATATATTACTTCACCGTCTCCAGCATTTATTTGGCATTCATGATACAGCCTTACTGTGGTTCAAGTCCTACTTGGTCAACAGGACACAAATTGTATCTGCAAATGGAATACACTCCAGCCCAGTTGATCTATGTTGTGGCGTTCCATAGAGTCTGTTCTTGGACCTGTTGTCATCATTCTGTACACTCAGCCGCTCTCAAGTGTCATAGATCATCATCCAGTGTCTCACCGCTGATGACACCCAAATATACAAATCTAGCCACCCAACTGAAGTTGATGCTACCATCCAAGGTGTAGAGAGGTGCATTTCTGATGTGAAATCATGGATGACTTGTAAGAAGCTGCAGATGAATGATGATAAAACTGAGGCCATTCTGATAACAACACAAAGACTTTCTCATTCACATCCTTTACCTCAAACAATAAATATCAGCAACGCCAACATTAAATTCACACAATCAATACGAAACCTAGGTGTTACTCTGGACAGTACTCTCACATTGCACCAACATGTCATGAACATATGCAAGTCTGCATATCTTGAGCTGAGACGCATCAGCTCAATTCGCAAATATCTTTCAGTTGATGCCACTAAAACACATGTGTGTTCATTAGTACTTTCAAGACTGGACTATTCTAACTCAATTCTGTCTGGTTCATCTCAATATCTACTCCAGAAGCTTCAAAATGTTCAAAATACAGCTGCTCGGATCATACTTAGAGTACCACGATCAGAGCACACCTCCCCGCTGCTCTGTGCCATATACTGACCATTCATTCGATCCAGAATCAAACACAAAATTAGTTCTGTATGTTACATTTTACTGTCGGACTCTAGTCCAACATACCTATCTGACCTCTCCCATGTGTACACACCAGGAAGATACTTACGCTCCTCTTCTGACAATCGTATACTCATTATTCCCATTATGAAAGCAAAGTCATATGGACAGCGTTAATTTGCATACCAGGGCCCAGCAACGTGGAATGAATTGCCCACTCAACTTAGACACAAAGACACAGTGATTACATTCAAGAGGGCTCTCAAAACTCACTTATTTCGACTGCAAGAACAAACTTAAAGACCTAATAATGTTTCCTACCTGAAATATTCTCAACATGTTTGTTATTTTGTAATGTATTGCTAATGTCATAGTGTTTTTTTTTGTAATAATATTATTAATGTTTTTTATCTTATAGGTGTTATCTAATGTTGTAAAGCGCTTAGAGCTTCCAAAGATTAGGCGCTATACAAAGTCCTCATTATTATTATTATTTCCATCCATCACACCACCTACAATATCACATACCCCATACACACTATCCAAAATTCCAAAACCTGAAGAAGGAGATGAAATCTCACAAACATACTATCCATCAGACCATATACAACATCCAATACTCCATATAAACTACCAAAATTCCTTTGACCCAGTCATGAGTGAATGTGTACGTGCGTGATTACGTGTCACAGTATAACAAATCTAAACAAAGATACTTATGTTTTGTTTAGTATATTCCTTTTATGAATCACAATGAACATTTTCTTCTTTCACTGTCTGTTTTTCTTTTTAACTTTTGCCAGTTGTATGGGTATTCTGGGGCCCAATATCCTTTCTCCTGACAGATATAGAAAGTATCTTGACATTTATCTCCAGAGAAGGAATATTACCTAGTCTTCACTGAATCAAACGTTTGAATGTCTATCTCTAATTTGTTTACTGCAGCTACTGTTGTGCTAGATCCCTAACCAGACTAGTAAGCTGTCTTGACTCCTCCGTCTCGATAGTTTGAGAGTTGAATGAATACTCTGAAAATTTCGATCGACGGCTTACCGCTTCCTCTGAAATTTAAAGACTTTGTGTAAAACTTAGTCAAATTAAATTTTGCAATCAAAATGAAACGGTCACTCGATGTCAAGGGGAAGGCAGAAGCCAAGCGCCGATGGTATCACCCAACATTCTCCAAAAAGCCCTAGTGACCCTTAAGAAGAAACGATTATCTGATATCTTGCACCATCTTCATCCACTGCAGAGACGGATCGAGAGGGTGAGAGAGAATAACGTTTCTAAAATTTAAATCCTGTAATGCCAATCAAGATGAGCCAACAAAGAAACTCGTTCGCTCTCTACTTAAAGATTGTTTTGCCACGTACATTTAGTCTGTTTACTTTAAACAGTTCAAGTCCCACTGGTTCTCATATCCATGATGTACTATTAATAAATTTCCATGACAAATATGATGCTAAGCGAATTATTACCCATACATATGATATGGCGTACATAGAAAAATGTCAAAAGTCAGATAGATATGTTTCCTGTGACGCATATAAAGTAGGGGCTGTGTGCAAGTATGAAAACTAAAGTCACTTAGCTTTCTATTGTCTGGTAGACATTTCGACTTTGGCAATATAATATATCTCCACTACTATATCTCTATGTCTTGCGGGCAATGAATTGAGATGTTAGAGCCTGGACCCGAGAACAAATGATAATGATAATCCTGGCTATGTGCTTTATTTATAGCTTTACTCATGACCATAGCCCATACAAGTAAGCCTCTTTTTAAGCCTACGGCAACCTTTATGGCCGTGCAGAAATCATGCTACCACTCGCACATACTAAAGCACATCTCATCTGCTGGTGAAGCAAAGCTTTGCATCGGTCGTAATGTTTTGTTTTCAGCCCTGATGTGCATAAATAGTGCACATCCCACACCTGATAATCTTTCTTACTGATGCTCTGGTAACCCCCAGCCTCGCATTAGCTCTAGTGGCGGTGGGCACAACTGATGGTCTTGTCCTTAAGGGAGGAGCAGACGCCACCAACAAGCGCGATGGCCTTTACCTGCCAGGGCGGCAGTAAAATCTCTTAAATTCTGAACTGTTGAATATTGCCCGGTCGTTAAAACTTCTATGTGGTGCCCAAGAGTATGATGGGCAGCGGGCATGGAACGTACTGGAAAACGACATCCCTTATTTCCCAGTTTGACATGAATGGCCATGCGCCATCTCCTGAACTTTGCCTCTAACCTGCTTAACAAGAGACCAAGTTGACTATTTGCATACTTCTATCAATCGCAGTGCTGAAAGGGCTTGTGTACAATCAACCACGGTTGGCCAGTTTCTCGATTACACGCTTACAATGCGATGACAACTGTTCCTAAAACAAATGCGGAAAAGAAACCGTAAGCAACAAAATGTAATATTTGTCATTACTAATGTGCAGCCTGCGACGGTATGTTCAGTCTAAAAATGAGAGAAAGTATTTGCCCGAGTTATAAAAGCTTACGAGCTCAAATAAAACACACACACACACACACACACACGCACACACACACACACACACACACAGAGTTTCATATTTAGATGCAATTTTTGGAAACAACAATATCAACGATATATGAAGAAAAGTTAGATTCCAATTGTTTTTAGTGTAAAAGCAATGTCATATAATAATAAGGAAAGTCCCCGAAAGTGTGGCTGGTTGAAATATAAAATCTGTGTAGTATACCATCACTTGTAATTGAAGGGACAAGACTCAATCACCATCTTATGCAAAGTAAGATAAGACTATAAACTAATTAATTTGGACGTCTCATACTTAAAGTTGTTTCAAACAAGTTTACTATATACAGGCATTTACTTCAGGAATTTCAGGTGTGATTAATTTTTCGAATGTCACGGAGGAGATGTGTACTTTATTTTGTGTACTTTATATAACGTAGAAAGGAATAAACTCGAGGCATGCTATATAAGTAGAGAATGCTCCATTTCAAAAACTTCCTTGCACTATTGTATAGATGTAACATCTAGGATTCTCGGAACATCTTTAAATCTTTCATTAATTTTTTATACAAATGAGAATTATTGCATTCAAACATTTTTGTCAGCTAGGTTTATATTTTTAGAAAGGACTCAAACTCGTCTCTGGATGGTAATGCCATACTTCCTTGACTATTTGGATTTAAAAAAATAATAATGAATCTCCTATCCTTTAAAATTATGCTTTGGTGAGAAAAAATATTTATAAATATAATCTTTACAAAAGAGCTATATCAGGATTTGAAAAGAATTTGCATTAAACTTACAATATCACTTAGAATGCTCAAATTTAGCACACTGGTATTAGATTTATGTACTATTTGTTTTGCAGAACTGTACATCCGTGGTAGAAATAGTGTGGTATTAGAAAGGATTCTAGTCATTTTTATTTGCTAAGACAATATTTATTACCTCCATCGCCCCTTTTCATTTGAAAAGCGATACTCAAGATGATACAAAGATCGCAGCAGTTTTTATACACAGATATGATGTAAAGAATTTTTTCATTTTCTGTTACCCTATCTTTCAATGAAGATCAACATAAATAAAGGGTACTAAATCCGATGGCAAAATTATATAATGTTCCATATTTTAGCTTCCGTAACACAAGAAAACTAATAACACGGCCACTGGTATGGCCGGCATGAATGCAACCACTAGAGTGCCGTGAAACAAACACTGGCACGACTAATTTGTATGTTAGTTCTTTGGTGCTATGAAACAGCCACTGGCACTAATCACATGTATAGAATTACTTATGTGACATTGGTATTTCAAAATATACTGCTACTAGAGTTCTCTCAACTTTTCGTTTTTAACGGTTACAGTGTGTATTGCGTTATCACTGCCTTCCTTTATCGCCACATTCTATCAGATTTACCACCCTTATCACCAGGATTATGTTATGCTCTATTCCATTAGATTGCGTTATTGAACGAAACGCCACTGATAGCGAAACCTTTTTATGTATATTTGATTTTGGTTGCATCTGATTTAATATATATTTTTTCATTTTCATTGTTTGTCAGTTTAATGTTTTTGATATTGTAGTATAAATTTATTCCCTAGAGATGATACTTTTTTTCAGGAAATAGTTTGACATTGACTACTAATTTGTAAACACCAGGTGTTGATTTAAATTCTAACCTTGTTTCAGAATTTGTAATTACCTTCGTAAACAAGTTTTATTTTATTATAAAAAGGTTGGTTGTTTTCAAGGTCATGATGGGACCTTGTCTTTAAGATATAAACATTTTTTTATTTTTTATTTCTTAGAGTAAAAATGATTGGTTTTCCTCAGGGTGGCACTGGGTGGAAGTGATATTTGACAGCTGTTTTCCTTCCGTAAACTTCTGGAAGATGATCACGAGATCCTTGTTTATGTTTTAGAAAGCCCATATAATCCATGTTTATGTTTTAGAAAGCCCATATAATCCATGTTTTGAAGAATTAATTTCAGTAGAAGCTGGGCTGTTAAAGTGTTAGTGGTATGTTGTGCTGTTTGGAGATATTTCAAATTACTTAGTTTGGATTTATGTCAATTTGCTTGGATTCAAAGAGATTAATTCTGTTAATTTTCTGGGAAATACGTGTGCTCATTTAATATTGTGGTAAACGTTACAATGCCGACCATATCATCTTAGCCATGTCGAATAGTCATTTTACAAAAGAAAGTTGGCATGTGCCGTATTTCTCAGATTCTAAGCTGTCAAAATCTGAGGGAAGATTTAATTATCTTGGGGAAAAATTAGGAACGGCTGAGTACGATTGGTCAGTTAACTTATGGTGTATACCATAGAAGAAATGTTGAATTTAAAGTAACGACTTTGGGCGAATTTCCTCAGTCCGAGAATTTTCATGCTAGAGGAGTAAGACTCGTTGACTACGGGAAAAACTAAATAAGTAGTTCTTCCTCGTTAATACAAGTAAGGGGAAAAGGTGGCTGTCTTGTAGGCAAAGTCAGGCTTTTAATGCCAGTACGCACATTTGATGGAAAATAACAACATTAAGGTACGCAATTTTAATTTTTCATGCAATTTTCTATTTTCTTTGTTTCGTTTGATATGCCTAGTAGCCATAATATGCACCATTTATTCGATTTCATAAAAATCTGTTGATATGCTAGAGTTCTTTACGCAATTTATTTCTTTAGTTTTATAGTTGCTAATTCAATGATAGAATTGACTTATTGTATGCGATCCAAATTTTTAGATGTGTATGATTTTATGGATTCATATTAATTAATTTCCTTTGTCTGTTAAGATGATGCTGATTATCGTGAGCTAACCATTATTGCGTATTTATATCTGATCTGTTAATGCTTAAATAATCATCTGTGTTAGGGATTGCCGTGGCCTAGAAGTTAATCAGTTGTATGCAATAGTAATTTATAGCATGTATCTTATTGAGTGTAAATGACAAGGTTGGATGTTTAAGGAGTCTTGTGACAGCGTATACAGAGAGATCCGTGAATGTTTGTTTATATGCATCGCTCACATGTTAATTTATGGTCAGTTGCTGTGAAGCGAGAGTGAAATCATGTCGAATTAGGTCAGACTTAGATGTACGTTACATGGCTCGTTTGCAACTAGAGATAAGGATTTTACCTTACTCAAAATGCAGTCTACATTTGTAAGGACCATTAACCGTTAAGGTCACCGTATGTTATAATTTATGCAGTGTTTAGATAGCTACTTTATGCTTTCTCAGTAACGATAGTGAGAGAATTCCATATACGTATAAAGGTGATACAAATAGAGGCTGAGTGGTAATCTTGTCATTCAGGGAAAGAGCTCTATAGAACAGTCCGAAAGACGGAAGTCTGGATAAGAGATCGAGCGGATATGATTGAAGGATCAAGAAAGATCAAAAATATACACGTGAGGGTGGAAATACGTGTGAAACACTGAGATGAAGACGGGAAGCAAAGAAAGGTGATGCAAGTCAAGCGTGGACATTGTGTTCATTTCACCACTCTTGTTTTCATGATGAAATGAATCAATAATGGAACACAGCTATTGGAATTCTGTAAATTTGCTTGAATTGAATCTGACACTATTAGTTTATGTTATTGATCAAATTTTTATTCTCTTGTATTATTTCTTCCCAATAGTTATGCGCAGTTCTCGGTTGAGAAGCGTCCAAAAACCGAAATAAGCGTCTAACTAAAAAATATTTCGAGCTGAATATTTGCTTAAAAAAATGATTATCTAAACAAATTAATTCTCCGGTTAGTTAGACCATTTTATTTTCGAAATTTGTTTTCCTGATCTGAAATTAAAATTTCTATTACGAAAACGAACAAACTTGAGGTCGTCACCCTCTCTGCTGCTATTAATTTATTCACATATTTCATCAAGACCTACACGATATCTTGTTCTGGGATCATGTAGTGCTATTGTTATAAATCCCTGCGGAGTAGCTTGCGCTCGTGAAAAGAAGTTTTTAAATTTAATTATATCCATGTCACCGCTGCACCAAGTTTGATGAATATTTCTCATCGTGTGTGTATCAACTCCATTAAACACAACTAAAATATTACAGTTATCTCTGATCACTTTTGGTATTTGTGTGTATCGTTGAGTAACATAAATGTCATCAGTGTTTTTATGTCTACCTCGAGAAAATATTCTAGGTGGGTTTGTTTTTTTATCCAGCATCACATCGTCGTATACAACCAAAATATTAATAAATCCGTCTATGGAATCTACTGATGGTGCCTCATCAATATCAGTTATAAACGTGATAACATCGTCATCCAGTAATCGCGCGTTTTCATTAAAATCCTTGAGCACATCATAACATAGTTGATCATCAACTAACGGGGCTACCAAATACAATTTATCCCATTTTGACCATCTCATTATAAGATTAAGTAACAACCGTGTCTTTCCCCTTCCAGATGGTCTTACTATTATCATTCTGATGGAATTAGGTAACGCAGGATGATGCTTGACAGGTTCTCGTTTTCTTGTCGCTGAGAAATCAATTATATCCATGCTGTATAAAATATCAATGGATTTATATTGTGTGAAGTGCAGGACGTGTACCCGACGGATACACTAACAACTATTACCACAAAAAATGATAGATCAGCGGTTACGGGTAAGTGTACGCGGTGTGGTACAAAGAAATTCAAATTTATCTCCACGCAGTCAGGTGAAAAACCAAAACCAAACCCTAAGTCAAAACCAAAGCCAAAGTCAAAGCCAAAGTCAAGTAAAAAAAAGCAACACGGGGGTGATATTACAGCAAAATTAGCAAAATTACACGGAACTCCTTGGGCCAAATATCCAGAAGAAAAACATCTACCAGGATATAATTATTGCGGTCCTGGTACTCGACTCGATATCAGGCTTGATAATCAGGATCAACCAAAAACCAGGCGAGTAACCAATAAACGCTATTGATAAAGCATGTCATGCTCATGATGTTGCGTATAAAAGCAATGATCTACAACATAGGCATATTGCAGATGTGAAATTAATTCATGCGCTAAATTCTACAAAAAATAAAAATATCAAAGAAAAATTAGTTAAATAGTTAGTAAGATCTGCGATGAAAGGTAAATTAGCGCTAGGGGCTGGTAATATATAAAATGGAATCGATTTATTGTTCCCCAATTGGATACTGGAAAGGTAAAGCAGCAATTAGTAAACTTGCTGATGCACCCGCGGTTAAACATTCTACTGCTAAAGCGTGGTTATCCAAACAGGCAATATGGCAAATTTACCTACCGCCACCGAAACAAATTCAGTACGCGTATTTCGATGTTAGTGTTCCTAATGAAGTTCATCAAGCTGATATTCTGCTTTCACCACATGATACTGTACGTAGAAAAACGTACAAATACGCGCTAACCGTTGTTGATGTTGCAAGTAGATATAAAGATGCAGAACCGCTATCAACGAAAACAGCATCTGAAGTAGCCGATGCGTTTAAACGAATTTATCAACTAGGTGGTCTGCGATGGCCACAGCTGCTACAGGTTGATCCTAGCAAGAAAGTTCTTGGCCCAGTATCATCGCTGATGAAACAACATAATACCAAAATACGACGAGGACACACTGCGATTCATCGTGATCAGGCAATTGTTGAACGATTTAATCGAACATTCGCTGAGCGGTTATTTGGATATCAATACGCAAAGGAATTTATTCAGGATACGAGATCTCGTGAATGGGTTGCAAGATTACCAAGTGTGATAGCAGCGTTAAATAACGAGATCACTCGAACGACCAACATGAAACCTATTAATGCAATTACAAAAAAATATACCTACTCAACGACGTGATCTTTCAGCACAGCCAATATTAGGTAATGTCACTGTCAGGTATTTATACGAGCCCGGTGAACTTGAAGGTGGTAAAAAAAGCGACTGATCTTATTTGGAGTTTTACCACACATAAGATATCCACCCTGACTAGATCCTCAGGTAGACCCGCAATCTACAGGCTGGGTTCAGCTGTTCCTGAACGTGGATTTGTACGTGAACAATTGCAAGTAATTCCCGAGGATACACAAATACCACCGCGATCACTTAACTAGCGCCAAGGGTGTCAGCACCTCTACGTCGGTTACATTCAAGACAGGTCAACATATTATTTTCTCGTGTATGACCGCGACTTTTATCTTTTCTATCTACGGTAAATTGTCTTGGATCATTTTTCAGATACCGCCATAACATTATACAATTACAACTTGCACAATGATTATTATGTTCTTGTTTCAACGTGCTGATTAATTCAACGTCGAGATCAAAATCGCGTTTGTTCTTTTTGTCACTTTGTTTATAACCAGCTAATTGTTTTCTTATTACATCACTGTCAAAATCATCACTAATCAATGACGAGTCCATGACGATTCGTCTCAGTTGAGATATTTTTCTAACTCGAGACACTGCAAGATAAATTAAGTTCGACCATTCATTGTGATCATCGACGATCCAAACAACTGTATCAGTAATAGTTAATCCCTGAGATGAATGAATCGTCATTGCGTATCCAAGCGTCCACGGGGATTTATCAGCACGTAGAGCATCTTCAGCAACATCATCATCAACTGTGACGATATCATTCAGCACAAGATTCTGTTTCCTTGACTCGGTCTGTCCTGGTATATCAACATCAATATTCTGCCGCCGTGTATCTGCTGGTCGATAACATAACGGAACTGGCAATGTTAGATATTTTTCTTTATGCAACTGAAACAATTCCCGTTGAAGTGTATCCAGAAATATCTTTCTACTTGCAACTATTAAATCGGATGGCCGCCACTTTTGTAGAAAGTCGTTCATGGGTATTTCTGACATTATTCCACGCATTACTTCACACTTAATTTTATTCGGTTGTAGTCTGATTAATTTTTTAAACTGTTTTAATTCTGCATCAAGTGCTCTATGATCATCATTCATTTCTTCATAATAATCAACAAAGTGCTTTAGCCATCCATGTGGAGATGGTCCAACAAACGGTGGTGGTTGACCATAATCGCCGTACATTATTACAGCAGTATTTCTTGTTAACAACCAATCTAGAAACGTTTTTAACGTTTTTAAGGCACCGTGCATATTTCATCCCAAATGATGATTGTTGGAATGTATTTCTCGCCCATCCTTAAAGATGTCCATGTATCACCCTTCCATCAGATGAAGCTGTGATAAGTACATGATTGTACTCCTCGTTGTTTCATTTCTCGCGCCAGTCTGTGTGTAGGTGTCAGCACGATCATATCTGAATTCTGAGATGGTTCGATCGCTCGAGTGATTTTACCAGAACCACCCGGTCCGTTTATGTATATCGTTTTATATCTAGCTATTGGACTATATACCGATGGTAACAACGAAGTTGTCGATGATATATTTGATCGTTGATTTTTATAATAATCATCTTTGATCGTAACATCTGCTGATTCTGAATAATCAAGTATATTTTCTTTCTTTCTTCTACATGAACCCCACGGTGCATCATCCTCCGTAAAATCATCCAACAACGTTGCATATTTCTTATCGATGGAGAACGAATCCGTTGCAACCCTAACTGCGGTATCAGTAAATTTATTTATCATAGATAGCAAGTTTATGCTCACGTAGGCGAACATCGATAATCTTAAATCCGTGTACTGAGGCGATTCTCCATCCATATAGCTTACCATCGTACCTAATCGTGTTTCATTTGATAAATAAACATCTTCGCGGTTTATAAATATATTTCTCGCTGCTGCATCAGCAACTATAATATCGTATTCGGTATCATCCAGTATTAATCGTGCATGACGTTGTTTATGATCATATGCTCCACCCTGAGTAAATTTTCCTATTATTTTTCTTCCAACATCCTTTGCTGTTTTATCGCTATTATTGAGTTTAATCTCGAGGATTCTAGGAGCTTCTTTGATGATATCATCCTTGAAAGCATCAGGACTTTTTTTCTAAATTCTTCAATGACCTCATCTAGACTGATATTTTCCCTCTTTGGTAACCAAACCTCGGTTTGTTTCTTATATGATATAATTGCCTCACTAACCACCAACGATACCAATATCGCACAATCGCGCATATATCGTAATAAAACTATTGGTGCGCAGCGTTTTTCTGAGAAATGTCTACCAAACCAAACATAACATATCGTATGAAGATCCACAGCAAACTCGAATGATTCAATACAAGCAAATCCAGTTAGGTCAAAATCCGGCAATGGTCCATTTATCGATACTCGCGGCATTTCATGTGTTGGATGACCGAACCTTGCAAAATAATTAGAACAATCTCCGTATCCGAGAAAAGTTCCTGGATAACACGCAACCATATCAACATATATCATATCGTCGTAATCATATTTGGTATTCCACAATCCGCCGTGGCCATACTCGATGCAACTTGATTGTATATCCGAAAGAAATTCATTTCGGGTTGGTTTCCACGAATTTTTCTCTCACCGTTAGGTCGCAAAATTGATCATATTTTTCATCATCTGAACTCTTAAATAACCACACTGACACAGGATCGTTTGTACTTTTTTTGTTAATAAAATCAAACATGTTATCATCATAAAATTTAACAGTTCGATTTCGTGGAAACACTGTTACTGCGCTAGTCCACGCGTGTGCGTTATGATGAATAATTTCGATCGAAGCTCCTTTTGATTTATATTTTGATTCATAGAAAACCTCTCCTGTTATCGTCGCTACGGTTATTGGGAATTTTATTTTTTTTTCCTAACTCATTGACATCTTTGATAGACTCACCGGTGCCTTTAACTGTTTCGCCCCACCTTTTATTATTTTACGTCTTTTATCTGTTAAACCGTTTCCACGGGCCGCGTTTGTAAAATGTTCTATTACTCGTTCAGCTACACAGTTTATTTTTGAAAATTTCATCGGCGCCAGTTTATCAACGCTAGGTTTTTTATTTATCACATATATTCCATAAATAACTGCTGTTACAGGATACGCTCGCTCATAATACGGTTTGTCAATGCCGGTCAATAGACCTGGTTTGGAATTTCTACTTAGTATGACAGTTTTTTTATTACCGTGGACAGGATTATATTTGTCACGGATAATCCAGTTATCTGTTTCTGCAATTATGGCAAATTTTATTCTGAAAAGATAACTTCTATCATCGAGCTGTTTAATAATAGCTGCTGCTCTTTTGCCATTCATCGTAGCATCGATGATACCATCTGCGTGAAATTCTTTCTTGGCGTCGTGAATTTTATTGATCAAACCTTTATTTTTCCGATCAACCAAATCTCGTATCGGCACACCAGGAGATATCCTGTCGTGGTTGAATTTACTTGTTTTCCAAGGCTTTATTCGGGATAATCTCTCAAACTCATCCATATTATATTTCAGACAAGTATTTAAATAAAAAATATTATATATACAATGTCTCAAAGTGCAAATGGTTGATGGTCGGATCATTAACTCGTTGTAATAAACCCTGCAGGAAGGAATTCTGCGGACAACACTTGCAAAACGTTCACCGTGGAAGCTTAGGACCAATACCATGTCTGCGATGTGGTGCTGGAGTAGGAGCAAAAACACACTTGTGTGCGTGATATGGTGGTAAACGATACAGAGAGCTTAAAAGGTATTATGACAAAAACAAATAACAACCCTGACAGAGTCAATGACAACGCTATAAAATTCGTAGAGGATTATCTAAGTTTTCAAATAAATTATGATTTAAACAAATGATATTATTGTATAATGGAGCAAAGTTAATTTGTCCCACATCCTATAATAACAAACTACGAATCAAATATTGATGGTGTGATCAGAAACTGTCAGAGGAAAGTACCAGTTGGTTTTGTAACTAATACTGGTTATCTAGTGTTTGGTGCTGGGAAGAAAAATTATCTCTGTCATCGATTTGTGTATGAATGTCACAATGGGTTGATCAAAGACGCTCTTGTGATCGATCATATTAACGGAAATCCTCAAAATAATAATTTATCAAATCTGAGGGTTGTCACGCAAAGTCAGAATTGTAGACTTGGAAACACCGGTTGTAATGATAAGAATGCCAAAGCAGTCTTATCTATAAATACAGAAACCGGTGAAGAAATTATATTTCAATCGATGTATGCAGCTGGCAAATATTTTGATATTCAAAGGTTTTCAGTATATTCTGTCGCAAAAAATATAACCAAATCCACTCTTTCCAAGAAATATAAACAAAGAATCATGTTTCAATATTGTTAATGAGATAAACTATCATCACTACCTTAAATTATATTTATTAACCATTTTTTAAGTATTTATCCTTTTTTGTCAGAAAGCCTCACTTTTATACTACTTATTTTTTGACTTATGCGAAAGGAAGATTATTCTCTAAATATATATTTATCCTTAGATTTCTGATTTTTATGGTCATAATTAGTCAATCCGAGTACCGCCTAAATGTCCGCTGTGTAAAAGAGGGCCTTTTAGCAAAGCACATACAATACTACAATGTACCCAAACTAAAATTAACAGAGAAAATGTCATAGCGGAGATTAGGAAATATGAGGCATATAAACCACAAAATATTCTATTTTTAGATGGGAATTTCAATAAAAACACACTTTATAAAATAACAGAATACATAGTTAACACCATGAAAGCGTGTGGCCAAATTATAGTCATAGACAAACACTAGGAATCCTTCATGAGGAAAGTACGCATAAGGAGGTTATGGGGCTATGTCACATGGCGCTACGCGAAGTGAACAGGCCCATAAAAGAGTCTGGAAAAGGAACCTTCATGAAATGGACATAACTATAACAATAGTATATCTCTATCTATGTAACCCGCCTGGACCACTTTCAATACATATAGGCCCCTACTTCCTTCCCCTTATATTATTAACAATCACACAGCTCTTGTCTGTGCAAACCCCGAAAGGGTGTACTATTTATAAATATTTCGGAATTTTGGACTCAAATTAATTAAAGATAGACCTGCCCGAGATGGGAGACATACAATAATTACAGAAAGTGTGAACCCCACCTCGGACACAGTCTCATCAAATATTTATATGCGGGAGTGATCATCCTTAATGCACTCATATAAACCCATATGGTTTAAAATTAACACATTAAATAACGCTCGCCGCCGAAATTCAAAATTGTATGAATACTCCCGATGTATATATAAACACGGGAGCAGATAAGACAACTGGATTTACTATAAATTTGGCACAGTATGCTGTCCCAACATGAAAACAAAATAGCATCATAACATATAACACACACACACATAGCACACACGGGACATAGGCGACCCTAGCAAGGTTAACTAAATTACTAGGGAAGGAATTCGGAGAGGATAATTGAAATCGTTCTCGGATGAACAACCCTATAGACACACTAGGGACCTCTAAAAATACCCCATTCCAAATTTCTAAATAACATAAAACATCTTTCAAATTAACTTAAAACAACAAGCAACATATCCTGGGTGATTACAATACACATAAAAACCATTGAAAGCTTTGGCTAGGATAGGGGGCATCTGTCTGGTGCCAAAAAAAAAAAAAAAAAATTAGTCAATTAACCATCTACGTCGTAATTAATATCAAGAATTATACTAAAGAAAGATATTTATGGTTTTTAGCTTACAAAATAGAAGAATAAACGTATTTTACATCGTATAATATAGAGGAGTTATTTTTAGATCTGTTACGAGAAATCGAGGCAGAACACTCAGTTAGTGCAGATATTACAATCTGTTTAGAAACCGCTGTTATAATGCATAAATATTTAAACCGATCTGTAGGTAAAAACGTTTGATAATGCAGTTGTAGGAGATGTATATATATTTTATCAAGGCGGAACACGCTGTTAGTGCAAGATATTTACAATCTGTTACGAGAAATCTAGGCAGAACACGCTGATAGTGCAGATATTTACAATATATTCAGAAACCGCTGTTTTAATATAGAAATATTTAGAATCTATTCAGAAACCGCTGTTTTAATGTAGAAATATGTATAACTTTACAATCTATTCAGAAACCGTAGCTATATAATAATTTCTGAAACGTATATTGTTAGATGTTTCGATAGCTCAGTTGATAACGTATCGGATCGTAATGCTCGAGGTCTGTCGATCGAATTCCCATGGCTGACAACTGTCGGTGGCTGCGCATATTTGCAATTTTATAATTAATTGGGGGGCTCCGCCTGAAGCCTCGAAACTCAACAGAAAAAAAGACACCCACCTACCACATCACTGGTGGTAGATACATGTTTTGTATCACCCACGGGCTTATTATTGGGGGGATGGTGTCAAAATGTGTTGAACGTAGAGAATGGCCCCCCCCCGTATATGTTGTGCCGTCATTCATTGTATATGTTTCATCTCATTCATTCATTGTATATATTATAAACACTATGTGTTGTATTGTCATTCATTGTAAATATTATAAGTACTACGTGTTGTATTGTCATTCGTTCATTGTATATTCATTCATTGTATGTATTTCATGTCATTCATTCATATTATATGTTGTGCTGTCCTTTAATTAATATTTATGTTTGTACTGTCCTTGTAAATACTACATGTTGTGCTGTCTTCAACGTACCCTCTTGAGCCTCTAGACCGTTGTTTGACGGGTTAGGGGCTGTCATAGGGGATAGTGTTTCGTGTGCCCGTTGAACTTGGTAGAATGCGGTGGCAAGCTACGAGTTCTGCGTTGTACTGTCCTTGTAAATATGTAAATACTATATGTTGTGCTGTCCTTGAAACATCCTCCTGAACTCGCTAGAACACTCGACTAGGGGTTCATAGGTGATATATTTTTTCTTTTAAATATATATATATATACTAAATAATGAACTATGAAAATATCAATGATGTAATTGTTGCTATTAAAAAATTACAAAAAAAACAGTATTAATATATCTGATGAACTGAATCCTGAAAGATTATTTCTGATTTCGAAATTATACAAGAACGTAAAAATGATGGCGGTTTTACACTATCGTCTGAATACAAGTTCATAAAACGAATTCAGGCGGCAATGTTCTGGTCACTATCTGCAGTAAAAGATGATCAGGTCAAGGACTTCGTTCCTCTCTCTGCCGCAGTAGAAAAAGTTAGATCGGAGTTATCCCACAAATACGAGGCAAAGAAAATGATTAGTACTTGTATAAGACAATTAAGAAAAATTATGTCAGCGAGTAACTTCGTTACTGGTGAAACGACCGAACATGTGTAATATTTTATTTATTCTGAAATATTTTATATTTATTCTGAAATATTTTTATTTATTCTGAAATATTTTATTTTATCAGAAATATTTTATTTTTCATAAAATCTGATCGATTTGTATCATTTTGAGTACCAGCCACCATATCAGGATTAACCAACTGATTGATTTGCATGATTTTGAGTACCCATTTACTAGTCGAAATTAACAAACTGATTGATATGCATGATTTTGAGTACTAAACTACCATATCAATTTTTGAATAAATAAAATATTTCAGAATAAAATATTTCAAATTATAATAATTATTTCAGAATAAAATATTTCAGATTATAATAATTATTTCAGATTATTTGCAAAACTGATTGATTTACACAATTTTGAGTACCCATTTACTAGTCAAAATTAACAAACCGATTGATTTGCATGATTTTGAGTACCAATCAACATATCAATTTAAGATATTTCTGATAAAACAAAACATTTCTGATAAAATAAAAAAATATTTCAGAATAATAGGATATTTTTTGTAGTATATTTTGCAAAACTGATTGATTTTGTTAATTTTGAGTACCAATCACCATATCGAAACAAAAAATCTGATTGATTTTGTTAATTTTGAGTATCAATCACCATATTAATTTCAGAATAAAAAATATTTCACAATAAAATATTTCAGAATAATAAGATATTTTTTGTAGTATTTTTGCAAAACTGATCGATTTGCATGATTTTGATTACCTAATACCCATCAGAATTAACGAACTGATCGATTTACACGATTTTGAGTACCCAAATACCCATCAGAATAAACAAACTGATCCATTTGCATGATTTTGAGTATTAACTACCATATCAATTTCAGAATAAATAAAATATTTCTGATAAAATAAAATATTTCTGATAAAAAATTATTTCAGAATAAATAAAATATTTCTGATAAAATACAATATTTCAGAATAAATACAATATTTCTGAAAAATCTACGATAAAAGTCTTACGACAGAAGTTTTAAGATTTCACATACAGATTCACAATTAGTTGTTTCCCACGCAGGTCAATTAAGTGTCCTATGTGGTCAGTTAGTTTAAAATTTATTCGTGTTAACATATTATTATGACACCGCAGAAAAACAGGATAAGTTGGTTCATGCACGATCAAATCCCCAGGGGGAACTTGTGGTGTGAATGTGTATAAAATATATCCTAGTTGAGCCCGATTTGATTTTCCGAGATCTATTTGATAGCTACCATCGATCACATCACAGACTAGATTAACCGCGATTGTCGATGTTATATTAACGATTCCGGAGATGCATGTCTACCGCCGCCGTGTGGATCATTATTATATTTAAGAATAAACTCCGGTGGAGTTATTTTTTTCCATGCATCAAATATTTTAGGAAAGATTTTCGCGATAAGATCCTTGACTGATTTTGTCAAGTCGTCGGTGGCAAATCCTGGTAGTATAAATTTAATAAATCCGCTTCATTTATCTTATGATAATCAAGATAAGTTTGTTTGGTACTTTTACCCGTCTTAAGCGGAAGAATGCTTTCATTTATAACATCAATACAATATCGATTAACGTATTTAAGATCTAATATAATTTGATTCAGATGTTGTATTGTTTCAATAATTTTTCTTTTCAGATGGTTATTAGGATACTCCAGGATATAATTTTTAAACAATGGTGTTAATGTTATTGATGTATTTGTAAACTCGGCCTTAATTTCGTCGGATATAATTCTGACATATTTTTCACCAACAGTTGTGGTTTAAGCTGTCACATCAACAACAACAAAATGAGGAAATATTGGTGTAATAAGTTTTCCACCAGCAGCAGCAACAGAATCTCTCCATGCTGGATACTGACGAGAAAATCGATATCCTGGAACCGTTATAAGTTTGGCTTCCTCCGTGAGAAATTCAATTAATTTTGGTTCTTGTGGTCCATGATATTCTGGCGAAATTTCAGGCCAGCCTAGTACGGATCTTATCGTGGACTGATAAATATCAACGGTATAATCAGGTGAATGTATCTCAACCGCAGAAGATAGAGTCGGCTCATGAATTTTAATCGATATTTTTGATTCTTTTCCGGTTATTGATTTTATTCTAAGCGCAAATTCTTCATTGATTTGTTCGATCTCATAACTACCAGTTGGTATTCCAACAACAACCCAGTCAGGTGTTCCATCGGGTTTATTCTTATTAGCAAATACAAGCGAATTATTTTGCTGGATATTTGGCCAACTATAGTATACTCGTAATTGCGCTAGTGCAATTTCATTTGCGCGAATCGCAGTTGGAAAATCGATGCTAAATTCAGGATTAATCGAGCTTACCGAGATCATCGTGGTCTTGTGCGGGGTTGTGTTCGTCACGATCTGCTTGAGTAATTCCGTCATTTTTAATACTCGGACCTTTAACAGCACTGTTATATATTTTAATCATCTCTGAAAACTCAAAATCAGATATAATTCCATCACTGAGACTCGCTGATAACAACGAAGATAACTTCGAGTATGCGACCGTCGCCGTATATAATCTTATCATGTAATCGGATAATTTTTCATTCGTGCAAGTACATATTTTTTTGAAATGATATTGAACACACCAGCAATCGTTGTTGTAGCTGAAATACAAATAGTTACAGCTACTGGAGCCATCATTGTTATTGTTGATAATATCACACCGGTTCCAGCAACAACAGCGGATACTGAATAAACGATCACGTCGACGATAACTAGTCTTTGTCGATATTTCTTTACTTTTACCGTGTATTGTTCAACTCGATCTTTCAACGCTGCCTGTCATTCACGCGTTTGATTGTACCGATAATGTTGCGATGCATCGTCGATTGAGGTACTCATTATATTTTATGCAGTAACCAATTGAGGTGTTTCAGCTACAAATTCTAGACACCACCAGTAAGATGCTGCGGTTAATTTCTTATCAGCTGCTTCCAGAATAAAAATTTCTTCGCTTCCGCTATTTAATATAAAAGATACAACCCCCTGAAAACTTATCAGTTGAATGATGCCATGGATAGGTTGTAAATATTTCAAATTTTGCAGCACTGAACACAGACAACCTGTACACGCCAGTGACTGTTGCGGTATATTTGATAGTTTTATTTTGCTGCGACCATGTTGCGAATCTCGATGATACTGTGTCTACGATGTTGATAATATGTCCGGGAGTAACCCCGCCGAGAATTTTAATCAAACTGGTTTTATTAACGATCTCAGGAATCCCCGATACGATGTCTTGCTGTGTTTGGTTGATCCTGTCGATGTTCGTCTTGATATCAACGAGTTTTACGTCAACGACCAACGGATTACCAAAAAATTCCTCTGCGGTTTCATTAATTTTCCTAAAATTTCTGCGAAGTTTTGTGAACGCGTTTGTGTGAACGTCATACTCGGCCCGCAAAGTGGATAATTTACCATCTACGTTGTTGTAGTTGACGTCGACGTATTTTCTTGTTGCTACGTCTTCGTCGGATGTTGGATCTCTTAAAACTACTATCTTATTCCCGTTCATACCGAGTTCACCCGTCATTGTGTCACCGGTATTTTTCACGCGATTAGCAACACTTGCTGTAATTTGATCTCTGATTGTTGTAAACGACATAGTTGAATCCTTGATTCTGCCGCTGTCAGTAAACACAGGGATATTATCTGTGACCGCGCCAAGTACTCGTCGAATTGTATCATTCCATTTGATATTGCTGGTTTTTAGTTTACCATATCGATCCTGAAAAATAACAATCTCATCTGGGTCAACTGCAGCAAGATTCATGATATCAGCGAGGTCATCCTTAGTCGCGTAATTCGACAGATGAACGTGGCCGGACTTTTTCTTAACGCGTGAAGAACATCTTCTTCGGTAAATATCAACCATTATGTAAGATCTAAGATCTAAGATCTGTTTAAAACGAATCGGTTGCTTGTATAATCATGCACGACTTTATGTGGTGGTTTGGATGATTTTGATATAGCCTTAAGTACATTAATTACTTCACGGCCGCATATTGGCGGATCTGTCGTTGTTTGTGTGGGTAGCGTTGAATACCAAACTTGCTCGTGAAGTGTTGCAACATACTTGATAAACTCACGCGGTGGAGCTAAACCGTATGAATCAAAATAAACGATTCCACGTGGATCAACCGCGTATGATACCCAATGAGTACCGGGTCCTGAATTCGTGTCAAGATTAATAATACCTGTTTCGAATTCATTGTTTCGGTAATTGATTTCTCATAAAACACCTCTGAAGTTTTTTTATTTTTAGTCGCTTAGCAGCATCAAGAAAATCAAAATTTGATGCTGGAGCATCTAACGAAGTGATCCTGGAAGCCTTAGACCTCTTCCCCAACGAGATCCCGGCAATCTCAGGCCGCATCCCTTTTTTTGTACCCCTTTCCTGTTGCTTTCTTTAGAACCATTTCAGCAGCGGTTCCAACAGCACCTAATGCGGCTGCTTTTGCTACGGCTGGAGCAGCAGCAGCTATTAACCCTGCAATAGCCGCGAGAAGTGGAAAAATACCACCGGTTTTAATTGTGTCCTTAATCGCACCCGCAGATAGATTAAGTTTGACGCCTGTCTTTGATTGTTTTGCGCCTTTGAAATGTTTAAGTTGACGTTCTGAGAATGATAGTTCATTTTGTCCACCAGTGATCTGATCTCGCTTTAGTGATATTTTCATTCCGCAGTTTTTTGCTGAATTTGATTGAAGGTTTTTAATATGACCAGAAGTCAGACTGACACTAACGTGATGATATGGCATTTTATGATAAATACTTGCCACGCTCCAAATAATGATTACAGATTTTCCACTGGTGCATCAACGAATCTCATTCGACCACTACCGCCTTCAAGTAACATGGCTTTATCGCTGAGTATAACCGCGATTGCTCTGTAATTAACAACACCTGTATTTAACGTTGCTTTAAGATGTATATCAACGACAGATTGTTTTGATAGATCAAGATGCTCCAGTGAAAAATAATAAATCGGATACAAAGTACTGAAATCATATTGTGATATTTGCAACCCAGTATCTACATTTTGATCACGTCCCATGAATGACATCAATCGATGATATACACGTCCTATATGATTTTGTTCATAATTTAGTTGTATATTCTCTGTTGGTTCTTTTTGTCCGTTTATCCGTAAAGAAATATCGGTGACACCTAGTTTATCAAATATCATATAAGTACGTCATTAATCACTTAAACGATCGGTGTTCTGAAACGGAATAAAAATATGCCGTGGTGCAGAAACACCTTGTTGTGATGCTATATGCCATGTAAACTGACCTGCCAGTTTGCATACTATCCGTGCTTGTTGTTAACCATCACAACAAGGATTTACCACCAGTGTCCATGAAAGAAATCAATTTTTGTTCTTCTGCGATCGTTGGAGTCATTACCGGCATCCACAGTGAAAGTTTGGACAATACTACTTTACCAGCATCACCACCAGATCTCCACAGAGCATCGTTATCATCAACCTTTCTTAAAAGAACAACTGTGCGTCTAGCTCCAAAAATAACTTTTCTAACATTTCAACAAAATCCAAAAATATGCGATAGTGGAATTGTACATGAAAAATTTCTATCGTATCCTAGCAACATATTTTTACGCATTGTAAATCCTAAGTTGAAATTTTCATTAGAACCATGAACCACTGGCGTCACATCACCATCATCGGCAGCGGCAGTACGTTTTTTTGGTCGTATTATATTATACGGATTATTATCGGGGTGATGAGAATTATCTTTTACAAACATCATTGTGGGACCTGTGATCTTGTATAATCATCAGAATATCTTGCTAATCCTATTATTGTTGTAGCAACGTCGACATTATTTTGAATTGATTCAATATTTGTTCCATCGATCAAATAATGACAAAATCAACATTTACTGCATTTGCGTAATTAGTATCATCCGTTTTTACAATTGTACCTTCTACCTCAATAAAAGCCTCAGCGGGTAAAAAGTATCTACTTGTGTCATGAACTTGTAGTTCAATTCTTCCTTCACGTTGATCTGGTGTTCGTGCGTCATAAGAATAAAACTGATAATCGCGTACCGACTCATCTTTAAGGACAGGTTTTTCCATATCAGATGCTTCTTCGGATATGCGCTTGAACATTTTATTATAATTATTTCCGTTTAACACGTTGATTACCGCGTTCGGGAAATTCCACTTCGGGAAGTTCCACTTCCTGATATCAAACTTGATATATTATTCCTTGTTTCACCGAGTCCCTGATCTGCTAACGCTGCCAGTTTTTGATTTGCAGCTTGATTTATTATTTTACTTACGTCTGCGGGCATAATTTCAGTACTTGGTAATTTTACTGATTGTGATCTTCGTCGCATTAATCGTGCTAGTCTATCTTTGATCGCCGAGAACGCCTTACCACCAACATTTACAATTGCACCAGGAGATTTTTCACGAACAATATCAATAGCTTTCATCGATAATTGTTTTGCAACAGGTGCTACTTTTGGAGCTATCCTTGTAAATAATCCCCGTACAACATCACCAAGTCCATCTCCGTAAATTGCTCCATAGATTGGTAATCGTAGGTTTACCGCTCTGACCTGTACGGATTTACGATGATTATTGTGTACTATCATCTTAAGTTTTCTGTAAACTCCGATATCCATGATACCAGCTTGAAATAATCGTCGACAAATATCAGCTGCTTCATTGGTTATTTCTGGTGAGTTATTTCCGGCACGTTTTCCCCCTATGAGAACTTCTAACCGTGACACATTATTGAGGATATTATTGGGACAAACAAAATTATTTCCCACTGTATTCAGGGAAGAAAGACCACTTCCAGTAGCGTCAGAAGAATCATCGTCAGGATCTCTTTCTTTACCCAGTGAACGTAATTTCTCCCGTTGTTTAGTTTCTATATCTCTGAATATTTCTTCTCTTTGTTTCCATTCTTCTTCTACTTTTTGCTTCATTTCTATTGCCATCTGTTCCCTTTTCTCTCTACATGGTTTCAGCGTCATCTCTTTCTGCGGTGAAGAAGATTGTTGTTGTTCTATTTGTTGCAGAGGTGGAGGAAGTTGATATGAAGGTTCCTGCTGGGAGAATTGGTGTTGTTGTAGTTGTTTTATTTTCTCTCTATAAAGAATTTTTACTTCTTTATCAAGATTTTTGTATTCTAGATCTCTGGCTTGTTTTTTGTTTCTATATACGTGATATATTCATTTAATAAGATTATCATCTCTTACTTTTTCATGACGGGGTTTTAAAATATTAGATTTATTAAATACACTAATTACAAATTTTTCAGTAGTTTTTCACTTTTAGTATTTCTAATATCCTCGACAAACCCTTTCCTAAATCTTGCAATCAATTCTAAGTTTTCTTCTGTTGGTTTAGGTTCAGGTGCAAGTTCTTTTCTCACGTCGGCGACTTCAGTACGAAGTTTTCCAATATCTTCAAGTATTTCTTCATCGACGGGTGGAGGTGAGCTGCAGCTATATCAGTTGGAAGATCTCGTAAAATCTTTTTTGTTTGTTTGGTTCTTCTTGCTAATTTTTCAGTCTGCGCTGCAGTTTGTTCTAATACTGGAAAAATACCCGTTTTCCTCTTCTCATCTTCCTCCTCAATATCTCCCCATATAGTTTTTTCAACAGCCGCTGCGCTTGCAAGTTTTTTCTAAATGAGTATCTGACAGGAAGAAATGTTTTGATTGCTTCTAATCGTTCTCAAGCTATCCTTGCAGTATGAGATTCCGGATGTACCATTATTTTAATATAACATAATGATTTAATTATAGCAGCAGAGAGGGTGACGACCTCAAGTTTGTTCGTTTTCGTAATAGTAATTTTAATTTCACGAGTTTTCAGATTGGAAAAAAAAGATTTCGAAAATAAAATGGTCTAACTAACCGGAGAGTCCTCAATTTGTTTAGATAATCATTTTTTTTAAAGCAAATATTCAGCTCGAAATACCTTTTAGTTAGAAGCCTTATTTCGGTTTTTGGACGCTTCCAAAATTGATCTGTCCACCCTCTCTGCTGCTTTGCTAGCGAAAAAGAGAACAAAGTCAGTGCAACTTGAACATATAGACATGACAAGATCCCGCTATCGAGACAATAGAGCAGCCTCATGCATGTGACTGGTTTTGGGTCGATGCTTCCCTATTCCTATTCACGTCACTAAAAAGTACTTGCCAAATGAATATGCATAAAATGCTTAAATAGTGCAAATACAGTTCAACTAATCAACGGATCAAACATGTAACACGAGGCTCTAATATCACGCGTACATTATGTTTCTTGCGTCTGATTCGTGTGATTTATCAATAAGTTTTACCATGCAGCGGACGAATGTTTAATGCCACTTACTACAAAACATGGCTCAAACGACCAATGATCGGAACTAGTACTATATCAGTATACATTACCTAAAATCATCTCATTTCTTATCCATCATCCCGCTTCCCCTTACAATATATGTTAGCTCATTCCCCAGCAGCAGCTTTTTCCCCGTCCATCGTCTCGCATCCCTATATAATATATCTTAGTTCAAAAACCAGTTTAATCACATTGCTCATCCATTATTTTGATTATCCATTCAGTTTCTATTAATTTATACCCTAGTACCATATATGTTTCACCGATCACCTCCCTCTCCCATTCAGTATATACTATAATTCACTCTGTATCCATCATCCACCGCCTCTGTACAACATTGGCGAGTTTATATTCCAGTATCATCTCTTTCCTCGTCTATTATCTCGCATCACTGTAAATTATCTACTGCAATCTCCTTCTCAGCAAAGTATATCTTAGTGTATATGCAATACCACACCGTTCCTCAGACTTCAATTTGGACTCCTCGTAGAGTATTAGACTTAGTGTTCTGTGACATTTGCTACTGTAGATGCCGCTGACAACATCATCTTGTGTTACAGTCTTTTGGAATAATATTTTGGTACGTTTTTGTTAAGCTTCCGTAATTTGTTTCTGGCTTCTGATGTTTGCATTCCTCACATGACACGAACATTGGAATGTTTAAGGCATTTCAAGTATTTAGAAATCAAACAAATATATCGGTTTCAGAACAAATTATTTTCAGATTTCCTAGGAAAGCAAATAACCGTTAATGTATTTGTTATCATAACTGCGGAAAGAATTACAGACCTCATTTAACATGCTAAGTATCATAATATAAATGGCAATAAGAACTTTAAGCCCTTTTGTGTCTTTTCTTTCCTTTTTTTTCTTAAACTATCTCACTTAATCACCGTTCTAGTATTGACATAATGAATTATGTGATAAAACGTAGTTAATGCTGACTACGATCAGTCTGTTTACATAAGTTTCTGAATACTTCTTGAGTGACTCTACAGAAACAAAATTGCCTTCCATCGCAATTTAAAAAGAAAATGAAATAGAGAATGAAATAAATAACATTCTCTTAAAAAATCTGTTTTATTATTTTCCCGGATTTTTGCAAAATAGTGGAAGAAAAAACATCAGACACTGTAGAAAATGCAGCTCTAATTGTTCACGTACGGTGATAGTAGTGAAAGGGGTGAGATTAGCGTCAATGGGAATTAGCATTACAAACACCCCCTGGGCGAGATTAGCGTCAATGGAAATTTAACATTAACCACCCTGGGCGAGATTAGCGTCAATGGAAATTTAACATGGGCAAAAAACCCTGGGTAAGATTAGCGTCAATGGAATTTAACATTGGAGAAAGGGAAAAAAAGGAAATATCGAGATTAGCGTCAAAGGCATTCGAACAATGGAAAAAAACAATATCGATTCTAGGGACAAAGGCAATTGAACATGGGGAATAGAGTTTGGGTCTGTCTAGGGACAAGGGGAATTGAACATGGGAATAAAGTGTGGGTTTGTCTAGGGACAAAGGGGTATTGAACATGTTAGAAAAAAAAAACTACTTTAGGGACAAGGGGAATTGAACATGGGATTTTTTTTTTAAAAAAAATTTTATAAAGGGGTAGGCAATTGAAAAGTCATTCTCTTTTCGAGAAATATGGCTGGCCCTGAAAAGGGCCTTTGGGTTTATGTTAATATTAATATTAACATAGATGGCATCTGTCACATCTTCTTCTTCTTCTTAAACTCCTTCTAACTGCAGGTCCATACACAAGTACCCTCTTGAGGCATCCTTGTCTTTCTATGTAAACTCTTCTCATCCATAGACTAGTATCTGTCCTATCAACAACAGTCCACTTGGACCGGACATACATGAGCATGTCCGTCCTAAACATCATGGAAGACACAAGGGTGGATGATTCAACTGTGGTCCACATCGTGAGGCGACGAGAACAGGTGAATCAATGCAGTGAACTGCGCTTATTTATAGGTAGAGGAAGGATTGAAACGGATTGAGTTCATTCACGAATCCGAACACGCGTTACAAAATTCAGTCAGTCCGCATCCAATCCGAAGAGAGCAGTCTGTGACGTCATGTGGTCTATATAGATTCGCTAGCGCCTGTGTGCTGTGAATCTATGCGACAGTGATTCAACAGAAAAAAATATCCATTGGGGTGCACCAGCAGTGGAGACCACCCAAGGGAACCCGGACTTACTTTCAGAAGAGGTACATTGGGATTTTGTTGATTTTCTTACCTCGCAAGAATTTGTTCCGGAACCTTCGTCTCATTCTTCATTACCGCAAGTGGAGAATTTTAGACAGAGACAGAAAGAAGAATTGGAGAAATTTATGCAACGACAAAAGGAAGCGGAACAAGCTTTTCTCCTACAGCAACAGCAACAGCAACAAGAAAAGGTAAGAAAAAAACAACAAGAAGTAGCAGCAAAGAAACAAGAGGGTGAAAATCAAACGGCTACGGTACTGTTGGACATTTTAGCGGAATTAAGAAGTCTGAAACAAATGTATCAGACTTCTTTATCACGACCGAAGAGAATACGACCTTCCCGAGCTAAACACGCCAACCCTGTGACTAAGCCTATCGTACCACCCTTAGTGATTTCAACCCAATCATCATCATCAGAAGTAGGCCTCGGCCGTGGCAAAGGCTTAAGGCAGTTAAAGTTGGTTGCTTAAACTCACCCCTACACCAAAAAAAGGCACTTTTCAGGGCCACCCACTTCTCTCGAAAAGAGATAGCCTTTCAATTTGCCAATAACTCAAAAATCAACAAAAAAAAAAAAAACAAAACATTTTACCCTTATAGTACGTGTCTGTGTATGAGTGCGTGAGTGTAGCTTCTTATTTTAAAATCAAAACTCAAAGACACTTACCTTATATCATTAATTTATTGTTTTATCCATTGTTACAATCCAATTCACAATTCACAACAGAACACTTTATAAATTACATTCACTTCTTCTGTTTCTTTTTTTACTCTCTCTTTTTTAAATTTCTTCACCGTCACAGTCTTTTCCTCCTCTTCCTCCTCACTTTCTTCCCTTCTTCTTTTCTTCTCCTGTTTCTTTTTCTTCATCTGGCTGCTTTCTTCCTCTGAAGAATCTCTCTCTTCTTCTGAAGAATCCCTCTTTTCTTCCGACTCCTCTTGTTTCTTTTTTGGGCAGTCTGGAGACCAATGTCCTTTTTCTTGACAATAATAACAGGTATCTTGACTTTTGTCTTTTCTAGCCCCGGTTTTTGTTCTTTTTTGACGGTTTGGACACTCTTAAGACCAATGCCCTTTCTTCTGACAGATATAGCAAGTATCTTGACTTTTATCTCGAAAGGAAGGAGAGTAGTCCGTCGGCTGGTCTGAAGAGAATTTTCTAATGACCCCTCGCAAAGTTCTGATGAAACGTTCCATCTGGGTAGTCTCTTCCATCGTTGTGCTCGGTTTGAGAGTGAAATGAATAGTGAAAGGACAAGACACACACCCTTTTTATATACGCTGGTTTGTCATGACTATAAATTAGTCTATGGTGTTTAAACTTGAGTCATTTGACGTTTTGCACTCAAGATGAAACGATCCTATTCATTTGAGAAGAAAGAAGAAGAAGAAAGTAAGAGGCAGAAATGTGATCTATCGCCTCGTACCAGAGTTGAAGTCTTGGCACAAATTCATGCCAGTGATTTTGAAGAGGACATGAGTGAACCAGAATCCGAACCCTCTAAACAAAGTTCACCACCCTTAGTTAACCCTGAAAAGTACTATTCCATTCGAGAGACGGAAAAGCCCTCCTCTAGAAAATTTAGAACCACGGCTTACACCTACACAGTGAAGTTTAAAGATTTCAAGTCCGACGTATCATTGGAGAAAGCAGAAGAGTTTATCACCGAGATGTGGGATTCTTTGCTCACCTCACTCAAGCGACAATGTCAACCCAAAGAAGACGATCGCTTGACACTATCTATAGATCACGACAGCTTGAAATCCCCTGTTTGGATCGAGTTTAGCAGACCCGCGGAACTAAACCCTTCCAAAGTCATGGACAAGATTCAACACGTACAACAATCTAATGACCAGTTTGACATCACCGATGGTAAAGCCACACTGGACATGACCCACGTCTCTCCTCCTCAAGGGACCGGACAACGCAATAAGGTGTTATTGGTGAACGACCTTCGCAGCACCAAAAAGAGTCTCGTCCAAATTAACAGCCCTCAAGACCAGAAGTGCTTAGCCCGAGCCATCGTGGTGGGACGAACCTATACCAACAAGAACGACACGGCCGAATGGAAAAGAACCTGGAAAACTATTCAACAATCGGACCGAGCCAAACAACGAAACGAAGCAGAACTCCTGTTGAAACAAGCTGGCCTGTCCAAAGACACACCCTGTGGCATTCCTGAAATGCAAAAATTGCAAGATGTCCTAGCTCCACGCTACACCTTGAAAGTGCACCCTCAAGAAGTGCGTGGGCCTCTGTTGTTTCGAGGGAAAGACTTTAAGGACGGAAAATACATTCATGTCTATTATCACGATGACAATTTCGATACCATTACCACTATCACTGGATTCCTGGGATACAGTTATTACTGTGAGAAATGTGACTATGGCTATAACAATCGAGAGCAACACAAACATTGCGGATGGAAATGCCCAGGATGTTTGGCCTCTCCACCCTGTCTGAGCGAAGGACAAGAAAGAGTACATTGTCCTGCTTGTCTGCGCACGTTTGTCAGCCCTGCCTGTTACCAACAACATCTGAAGACGCAAGGTTCACAGCAGAAATGTGCTTGTCAACTGCTGAGACTGTGCCGTACGTGTCGACAAGGCCTACGTACCAATAATGCCAAGGCACACGTATGTTCAGGAAAGAAAAAATGTCACATTTGTCACCACATCGTGGACTTGAAACACCAATGCTACGTGCAAAAATACCAACCCCCACCAGAGAAAGAGGACGGTCAGAAGAAGAAGGGCAATTTCATCTTTTTCGATTTCGAATGCATGCAAGAGACTGGCATTCACATTCCTAATTTCTGCGTGGCTCATCGAGCGTGCGAGAAGTGCATTCAAGAACCTATCTTCAGTCATTGCCCTCACTGCAGCAAGATTCCCGGAGGGCGTGAAAAAATCTTTCGAGGACCGAACACGTTAGCCGATTTTGTCCAATGGGTCTTAGATCCCATCGACAAGATGTGGAGCCAAGAGGACATCGAACGTTACGGAGATTGTCATCGTCATGCCACAGTGATGGCTCACAATTTCTCCGGATACGATGGACAGTTTCTTCTCAGATACTATACGGAACATGGCACCGAACGTCCTAAAGTCACTTTGAACGGAACCAAAATCATTTTCATGCAAGTGGGACAAGTGCAGTTTAAAGATTCGATGAGCTATTTGGCCATGCCTTTGAGTCGAATGCCTAAAACGTTTGGAATGACAGAAATGGCTAAAGGGTACTTTCCACACTTTTTCAATACGGAAGCCAATCAACACGCCGTTCTACCCCATTTGCCTGAGGCTCACTATTACGACCCCGACAACATGCGTACCGAACAACGAGAAGCTTTCTACGCTTGGTACCAGACTCACGCCTCCGACCCTTTCGACTTTCAGGAAGAAATGCTAAAGTATTGTCGTTCCGACGTGGACATTTTACGACGTTGCTGTGGAAAATTTCGAGAACTGTTCATGGAACACGGAGGGGTCGATCCTTTGAAAGAAGCTTGCACCATTGCCAAAGCGTCTTCCTTAGTGTATCGACAACGATTCATGCCTGAAAACACCGTGGCTATCATCAGTCCTCAAACGACCCACTATGTCAAACGTCAATACTCGGTCAAAGCCCTACGTTGGTTACATTACTTGTGCGACAAGGAAGACAAATGGATTCAGCATGCCCGCAAGGGAGGAGGCGAAAAGACCATCGGAACGCATTCGATCGATGGCTGGGACTTAGAAAACCCCAAGATCGTGTACGAGTTTAACGGTTGCTTATTTCACGGATGTCCCGTCTGTTACCCTGATCGTAGCACTAAAAATCAGTTTTTACAACGAACCATGGAAGACTTGTACCAGGACACTTGTCAGCGACGCCTAAAGTTAGAACAGCAAGGATACCAAGTGGTGGAAATGTGGGAACACGAGTACGATCACCGTATGAAAACCGATCCCGAGTTTAAACGTGCCGTGGAAAGTTACAAGCTGATGGACCCCTAAACCCGAGGGATAGTTTGTACGGAGGAAGGACCAATGCCACCTGTTTGCTGTACCAAGCCGACGAAGAGAAAGGAGAAGAAATCAAATACTTGGACGTGTGTTCGTTGTATCCTTACGTGTGCAAATATTGTCCCTTTCCTGCAGGGCACCCACAATTGTTCACGGAACACATCGACCTGAAAAACATTCGACAATACGAAGGCTTGATCAAGTGTAAAGTTTTGACTCCCACGAACCTATACCATCCCGTCTTACCTCACCATTGTCAAGGCAAACTGATGTTTTCATTGTGCCGTACTTGTGCCGAAACGTGCAACCAAGACCAACCTTGTCAGCACACCCAGGAAGAACGGGCCTTGACGGGAACCTGGGTCAGCGTAGAATTGTTCAAAGCTCTGGACTTGGGATACCAACTGTTAGAAGTGTACGAAATTTGCCACTTTCCCAAGACACAACAATACCACACGGGTGACCCCAGTCAGAAAGGCATTTTCGCCGACTACGTGGATGCCTTTTTGAAACTGAAGCAAGAAGCCAGCGGCTATCCTTCCTGGTGTCACACTTCCAAAGACGAAAAGACATTCAAAGAGAAATACTATGAACAAGAAGGCATCTCTTTAGACCACATCGAGAAAAACGAAGGCAGGCGGTCGTTTGCCAAAGTGATGTTAAATTGCTTGTGGGATAAAATGGCACAACGACCTTGTTTACCCAAGACGGAATATTTGACAGAACCTTCCCGCTACTTTCAGATGATTCACGACAAAACCAAATACATGAAACACGTGGACGTCGTTCGCGAGAATTTGATCTTGGTCAATTACGAAGAAGATCTGGACTTTGTACAAGACGACACTTTTGGAAATGTCATCATTGCGGCATACGTGACAGCTCATGCTCGCTTAAAATTGTACGAAGCTTTAGAACTGTTAGGGGAACGTGTCGTGTACTTTGACACGGACAGTTGCATTTACATCCATCACCCGAGTCAACAGCACCCTGACATCGAAGGAGACCGTTTAGGAGCCTGGACAGACGAACATCCGGATGACAAGATTCTAAGTTTCGTCAGTGGCGGTCCCAAAAATTACGGCTACGAATACCGGGACCCACAAAAAGAATTGCACACGACGTGTAAAGTGAAAGGATTGACTCTGAATTATCGTACCAGTCGTGTGGTGAACTTTGGGTATTGAAAGAAGCCTTGCAGTCGGGAGAGGATGCAAACTTTAAAGTGACCACCTATCAACCGAACAAAATTGTACGTTTACCCACTCACCACATCGTCAGTCGACCCTTGGAAAAAGTCTATCAAATCGTGTACCAGAAGCGAGTGCGACTTCCCAATCATTTCACCTTACCGTATGGACACGTCGGTATTGGTCTGTATATAAAAAGGAACCCTAGGCAAGATCGATAGTTCATTGTGACTACCAAGACCAAGCGAACAAGATGAATACTTTCATAGAGACACAAAACTAGTTTAGACAGGCACAATTCAAGTGTGGGGCTTCTGAAGTGGAATGCGATTGTGAGCCTTGCGACTTTTCAACCTGTGTTAGTGACGGTGCCAGAAGAACCCGTCACCCAGGACGGTACTGTCGTGGACAGGCCTGAAAGACCCTTTCGGGAGGACACTTGTGTGACCTTACCCCCTACTATAGAACTGGTTAGAACATTACCCAAAACATGTTGTACAGACACTTGTGTTTATTCCACGTTAATGGTTATCATGTGCCTTTTATCCTTATACTTAAGCCTTTGACTTTTATGTATTTTTGTCTTTCGTATTCATGTTTGAAACATTCAATAAACGTGTTCTGAAAAAAAGTATATAAACTCTTGTCTTGTTTGTTTTCGTGTCACAAGTGACATTTCTCACACTATGGCTAGCTCTGCTGTCTCTGCTCCCTCTTCCTCCACTGTCAAAGTCATCGACGAACACTTAGATCGTGCCAGTTGGGAGGCTTTGTATCTTCGCGATCCCTTTAACATGCTCATTGCTGGACCTAGCGGTTCAGGCAAAACTGAATTCGTCTAACGTTCGATCGAACATAAACATCATTTGATCGATCGACCACCTCAGCGGATCGTGTGGTGTTACAAAGAGTGGCAATCGGCGTACAGCCTCTTGCGAGAAAGTCAAGGCGATTCCATCGTGTTTGTGGAAGGCATTCCTAAAGAAGACGACGGCATCGTCTCTGACTCCCGTCAAACCCATTTGGTCATTTTCGACGACATGTTAGGAGAAGACGAAGAAGAAATTAAACTGTGGTTCACGCGCAAAGGGCATCACCGTAATGCCAGTGTCGTTTACATCACCCAAAATTTGTTTCAACAAAGTAAAGCCCATCAGTCTCAATGCGCATTACGTGGTCTTGTTTAAAAGCCCTCGAGATAAATCGCAAGTGCAAGTCTTAGCCAAACAGTTAGGAACGCCTTGGCTGACTCAGGCGTACGACGATGCCACTCAAACTCCACACGCCTATTTACTCGTCGATTTGAAACCTACGGCCCCCGATGATTTGCAATTTCGTACCCACTTGTTTCACCACTGGTGCCAAGACGGAGGGCCTGTCCTGTACACGTCTCCGTCCTCGACTTCATTTCACTCCACATAAAAAAATCTATAAAAACCTCAGACCCTTTCTCGTCTGTCTCACTCACGGTGCGAACATGACGTCCCTTCAGTCAAATCTTCCCGTCAAATTGATTCGTGCCTTGTATGGCATCAGTCGAGAAAAAAATCCACAAATACGAGCTCGTGTCTTAGAAGCTAGTCTCAAAGAAGTCTTACGATGGTTCACGGTGACGGTACGTCAATTACTCCAAGGAATCATTCAGATTCCTCATCAAACCAAACGCTTTTTTGATCGAAACAAAGTCGCTTTGTTCCAACTGGCCGATCCCCGCATCGACACTCAAACCAAAAAACAAATCATTTTGAAACCTGGAGGGAGTGGTACTCTAGGAGGGGTCATCATTCGCTCACTCTTAAGATGGGATCCTAATGCCCCCAAAGTTATCCCCAAGAAAAAAGTCCAACGAAGCCCCAAGAAGAAAAAGAAAAAGACCAGGTCCCCAAGAAGAACTTCTCCAGTGGCGGGACCCTCCTCTTACCAGACACCACCCGGGAAAAGAAAAGAAGCCCCCAGAAAAAGAAAAGTCCACAGAAGAAAACTAGTCGCAAGAGAGGCAGTTCGGCCAGGACGCAACCTTACACTCGCAAACCACGACCTGCCACGGCGGTGACCGCATCTCCGACAGCCTCACGTTCATCCACTTCTCCGTTGATGACACCAAGAACTGAAGAGTACTTGGAGACGTTGATCACACCAAGAACTTCTCCGTTGATGACCCCAAAAAGAACTTCCCCAGTGGCAGGACCCTCCAATTTAGTGGCAGTGGCTGATGCTCACAAAGTACCTTCTCCTAAAATCAAAGTCCATGAAAGATCGGGTATGTTACAAAGTTTACTGGATTTGTCCAAGCAAGAACTGGCTCGATTTAGTCCGTTGCGTACCCCTTCACGACGTGTCATGCCTGTTCTCAAACTGATACGCCGTAAAGACAATCATTGGCGACGCGTTCCAGTATAAAAAAGACCTGTGACCAAGTCGGGGGTATCAGTGTTTTTTTGGTGCTCCTGAAGACTCAAAGATGTCACCCTCCAGAAAACCCCAAGGAAAGAAAAGAAAAGGACTACCACCACGTTTAGTCAAACATGGGGACATGTTATCTGTCCTGTCCAAAGCATCTCCACCTCTACGAAAAAAACTCATTCAATCGGCCTCCAAAGAGGTCATCGATTCCGTGTGCGAATGTTGTTTGAACGTTTTGAAAGGCACGATCCCTTTGTCCAAACACCAGAAACAATGCTTAAGCAAACATCGTCACGTTTTTCGCCAAATGGTTCAAAAGAAAATTCCCATTCGTCAAAAGAAGATGTTGGTCCAACGTGGAGGCATTTTGCCTCTCTTGTTAGGCCCCATACTGAAAGGAGTCCTGGGAACCATGTTGGGAGGACTGGTGGGAGCAAGATAAAAAGGCCCTTGGAAGTCCCAAGATCTCAGAATCGACCCCTGCCAACCCTATAGAAGGACGAAAACTAGCTTTAGTGCCTTACAAACGATGGATGGAATACCATCGGTGGCAAGAATAACGCACCCCGCATTTACCTCCCAATCCCCATTTGAGCGAGATGTCCCAGTTACAACACGAATTGCAGTCCTTAATGGATAGCCAAGATTTGTCCGAAACAGAAAAATCGCAAAAGTACGGTCAACTCTTGCAACGACTGCAACTCTTTCACCAGAAAGCTTTAGACGAAACAGCTCTACCCACTTTGAAAGATTTTAAGACCTTGATGAAAAGTCCAGCACCATCACCAGTACCAGTACCAGTCCCACCACTACCAGTGACCAAGACAGAAAAAGGAGAAGAAGAAGAAGAAGGGTTTCAAACTCCACCAGAAAAAGTATGCAAGTTAACAACACCACCTACCTCCAGAATTGGATGGATTAAAAAGATGATGGCCACCCCTTCTTCATCACAAGAGAAAAAGAAAGTGAAGACAGAAGTGAAGACAGAAGTGAAACAAAAACCGATATCCCCCGCTCAGACAGCCTCCTCTTCAACACCTATTGCCGGTCGCACACGCAAAGCATTTCAATCCAAGAAAGTACCCCAAGAGAAAAAGAGTAACATCCTCCAAGAGTGGGTGTCTTATTAACACACAAACACAAAAAAATGGAAAAAGTCTTAGCCAGCATTTACTACGATCCCTCTCATCCTGCAGGTTACGCAGGAGTTCAAAAATTGTATCGTGCTGCCAAAACGCAACTGAAAAGTCTCCGTTTACCTCAAGTGCAACGATGGTTACAAGAACAAGCTACCTACACTTTACACAAACCCATTCGACGCAAGTTTGCCAGAAGTCGCACCCGAGTGGAAGGCATCGATCATCAATGGCAAGCCGATTTAGCCGATGTCTCTCATTTGGCCAGCTACAATCGTGGCTACAAATATTTGTTTTGTGTCATCGACGTCTTTTCCAAATTTGCCTGGGTCGTGCCCTTGACTTCCAAATCAAGCAGCGAGTTAGTGCGAGCCCTGCAACGGGTGTTGAAACAAAGCGGTCGTCACCCTTTTCGATGGCAAACGGACAAAGGCACCGAATTTCTGAACCAAGCTTTCCAAAAAGAATTAACGAAACGTGACATTCCTTTCTTTTTGCCACTGAGAATCCCGAAACCAAAGCCAGCATCGTGGAACGTTTTCAACGCACTTTGAAAGAACGCATGTGGAAATATTTTACGCATCACCACACTCTGAAGTACATCGACATCTTACCGCACCTGGTGCAAGCGTACAACCAATCTTACCATCGAAGCATCGAACGTGCCCCGCAAGACGTGACTCCCGAGAACGAAGTGTTGGTGTTTGAGCGCCTGTTTGGTACATCCCCGACGAGGGCTGTCCCCAAGAAAAGTGGAATGTTGGCCGTAGGAGATTGGGTGCGCATTGGCAAAACCAAATGCACTTTCGACAAAGGTTACTTACCTAAGTGGACGACCGAATTGTTTCGCGTCACTGGACGAGTGCATTGTCGTCATCCTGCCGTCTATAAATTGGAAGACATGAATGGAGAAGTGCTCAAAGGAACGTTTTATTTGCCCGAGTTACAACGTGTGACCAAAAAAGAAGACGACGTGTACGACATCGAAGGCATTCTCGAACGCAGAACCCGTAAAGTGGGCAAACGACGTGTCAAAGAAGTCAAAGTACGTTGGAAAGGATATCCACCCAGTTTTGATTCTTAGATCGACTCTTCGCAAGTCATCGACTATAGAAAGAAGTGACCATCATGCTCTTTCACACAGACGCAGCTACGTCGACCACTCCTCCTTCACCTAGTTCTTCTGTGCAAGATTTACAAAAACAACCCTTGTGGGTGTGGTGTGGAGAACGTGTGCCTAAAACGCAAATCGTCTTTTTCTGCCAAATCTTCGTGGTGTATTGTGTCATCGGGGCAGCCATTGCCAATTTGAGTTTGCAACAAGGAGACAAACAACTGTGGACCATTTTATTGAGCAGTTGCATCGGTTGCCTACTTCCCAATCCCTCCCTGAAATTCTCCTCGAACGGGAACCACGGGAACCTTGTGTCCAGTGCCAGTGCCAGTCACCAATCCATCAACAATCACAACCAGAACCCCATTTTGGGCGGAGACACGCCTCTGACGTCCAGTAACCCCTCGGACAGCCACAGAACTCTGGAATTATGAGTCACGAAAGCCAATTTTACTTAACCTTATCCAGTGACAGTTCCATGGAGGTGTTTCCCCACAACACGTTGTGCTGTTACACGGCTAAATTACCTCAAGCCATCCAGTTAGATCACGAAGCCCATTGGGAAGTGGCTTTAGTAGAAATGATTCACCCGACCCAAGTCCTCAATGTCCTTCCCAATCAAAACTTTTTTGATGTGGAAGTTCATGACGAGCAAATGCAACAGTACTTGGATACCCATGGCAAATATGACAAGAAAACCCCTAGCACAAGAAATCAAAAGTACACCACCTATCACTTGTTCATTCCCCCCAGGCTATTATTTTAGTGGTCAACATTTGGTGAGCACCATTACCTCCAGGTTTAATGTCGTGTTTCTGAAAGCTTTGGAAAGTGTCAAAAAAAGTGTCACCATGGAATACCACAAAACAGCTCGTCGCTTCTTGATGAGATTTGACGGGAGTAAAATCCTGTCCATTTTATTTTGTTCTGAATTGTTTGACATGTTGGGCGGAGACATGGACATGAGAATGGCCATGATCAAGAAAAACGAATTACCCATCGTTTACGACAACGAGTCTTTTAGCAAGTTATTTCGTGCCCGGTAGAAATGAATCAAGGACTGAATTTAATGTTTGTGTACTCCGATGTGGTGGAGTACAACGTGGTGGGACACACCTCTGTACCGTTACTGCGTGTCATTCCTTTCAAAGTGGATTCTGCCACGAACGCTGACGAGGAAGGTGGAAACACTTACCACGTTCACCGCGAATTTGTCCATCCTCACTATTTGCCTGTCAGCAAGTCGTATTTGGACACGGTCAACATTGCTATAAAAGGAGATTTGGGACAAAATATTTCATTCACCAAAGGAAAAGTCACAGTGAAACTCCATTTTCGAAAACGTTTCTCTCACGACTCGTAAGTCATGTATCCAGTGTAGCGAGGACACGGTTTAGGAGATATGTTAAAATCGGCCTTTCGTTCGGTGGCCCCAGTGTTGAAACCGATGGTGACACGCGGATTGCACGCCTTGAAAGATGCGGCACTGACGCCAGGCAAATAATTTCTCCAAAATGTCATCATCGACAAACAAAACCCTAAAGAAGTCTTCATGAGGGCAGGCAAAAATGTCTTGCTGCAAACAGGCAAAGACATTTTAGGCCGACGAGACACACCTATAAATGCCCTGCACGCTACCGAGTCAGGCATTCAGCAAGGACAAGGCAGAAAGAGACGACGAAGAAAACACCCTTTCACCAGACTTCAAGCTAGAAAGGCCAAGAAAAGAAGAACCGTTCGAGACTTAGACGTTTTCGATTATTGAGAAAGAACAAAAAAACAGAAAAAAATGATGCACCGAGAGTCTTGCGCTTGTTCCAAGTCGGAACTGGATCTGTTTGCCATGCCCCCCACCATGATGACCATGCAAGAATCCCAGTGGGTGGAATTTCACCCCGTCTCCTCTTTGACAGCCTCAGCTCCCATCGAGTTTGAAATCAAAGGACAGCCCGAAGATTACATCGATCTGAATAGCAGTTACTTGTACCTGAAAGTCAAAGTTGTCGATGAGGATAATACGCCCCTAGACGGTGATGAGGTAATAGCTCCCGTCAACAATTTCATGCATTCCTTGTTCAGTGGAGTGGACTTGTACTTGAATAACAAACTAGTCAGTAGCAGCATGGATACTTACCCTTATCGTGCCTACCTGGAAAATCTCTTGACGTACGGAATAGACGCCAAGAACACTCATCTCAATGCCTGTGTGGTATGGGAAGCTGACGCTGCAGGCCAGTTTGAAGAATTCGAAATTGATACAAAGAAAGAACACAATGCGGGATTTGTAGAACGAAGAGACAGAATCATGGGAGCCAACAAAAGTTTAGAACTGATGGATCGTTTGCATTTGGACATATGGTTGCAAGAAAAGTATTTGCTGAACGGAGTGAATCTCCGCCTGCGACTGAATCGTAGTAGTGCCGTTTTCCATTTGATAGGTACTAGTGCTTGCAAAACTGTCATTGAGGAAGCCAGGCTCTACGTACGACGCGTGGAAGTGTTACCTAAAGTGGGTAACGACATCAGTCAGACGTTGAGCAGAACGACCTCCAAGTATCCCATACGACGCGTGGAAGTGAAAACCTTCACCATTCCTACGGGGCTGCGATCCATGATCGAAGATCATCTGTTCCAAGGACAGTTACCCAAACGTTTGATCCTTGGTATCGTCGAGAATGCAGCCTTCAACGGAGCTTTGGCTAAAAATCCTTTCCACTTTCAACACTTTGACGTGTCCAAGATCGAAGTCAGTCGCGATGGCAAGACCTTGTGTACCCGACCTTTCGAACCTAACTTTGACAAGAAGAATTACTTGAGGTCGTACTTGTCCCTGTACGAAGCCACTGGTCAGTTAGGAACCAACACCAGTCATGGCATTACGTACGAGGATTACGCAGGAGGCTACGCTTTGTGGGCTTTCGATTTCACTCCAGACCAAGGCAGCGACGAGGGACATTTCCACCCTATAAAATCTGGCCAGATTCGTGTGGAAATTTAGTTTACTACAAATCTAACAGAGACGGTGAACGTCATCCTGTATGCAGAATTCGATAATACCATAGAAATCAGCAGTTTGAGAGAAGTCATTCTAGATTACTAGAAGCCATGGAAGACTGTTCTCCCTCTTTACCTAGTGGAGAAACTTTGGAGATGGAATGTGAGGAGACCATGGAAAAAGAAGAAGTGATCATGATGAAGTCAAGATGGCCAGAACAAGAAGCCCATTTAGTCTGCTGTTTTGCCAAACACTTGGCTGAAAAAATAACGGAATTGATCAAGAAAAATTGCTATGGATGTCAAAACGATCATCCCAGTCAAATTCAACACGATAAATGCCTGATGTTGAGTCAAGAAGAAAAATTGGACGAGTATCTGGACGAGGCTTGGAGTCTCATCTCGGACGAAGTCGTGTTGCACCAGTGGTATAAAGACTTGCGTGAACATTCTTGTCCACCATTAACCACTCAAGAGATCCATCGTATCGAATCTCTCCTGAATCAGAGTGAGGAGACGAAACGAAGAAACGGTTACTTGTCAGACATTTTCAAGCAAAAAGTCAGGATCGAATTGACAACGTATTATTACCTGTGAAGAAGAAAAAAAGCACACAAATCAATGGATACTTGGGAACTTTATTACCTTTTGAACCACAGTTCGTATACGGCTTCTTGGAATCCTGTCGTCTGTGCTAAAGATGAACTCCCTCATCGCAAACCTAAAGACCATCAAGCTTACGTGATCAACACGGACGACAGTCATCTCCCAGGAACCCACTGGGTAGCCGTCTACTTTCCTCAAGAAGGATGTGTGGAATATTTCGATTCGTACGGATTGCCCCCTTTGGAAGACGATATCATGGACTGTATGAGAAGAAATGCTCAGACCACCCGATTCAATAATGTGAAATTACAAGGCACAGATTCCTTGGTGTGTGGACAGTACTGTGTGTATTTTCTGCATCATCGCAGCCTGGGCTATTCCTTAGAACATTTAGTAACTCATTTTGATCCTCGTTCTTCTTCAAGAAATGATGTGAAAGTAGATCGATGGTTTTGTGACCATTATGCTTATCTTTTGTCTCAAGCTAGGAAACGTAGTGTCCATCAATGGCCTAATGATTTCCAACAGTGGAAATCACAATTTCAGTCACAACGTTGTCAGCCCTGTTTAAAGTAGACTGTATTTGAAGAAAAAAATGTTTGATGTTATAATGTTGGATTATTGTTTAAAATATGTTAGAGTTGTTGTTGGTTATTGTTAAGTGATTTTTGAATTAAAAATGTTGTGTTTTGAAAAAAAATGCCTTTGTGGTTTGTTTAGCTATAAGAATGTTTGATTGATGCTCTTTCATTTCTTACTATCCCTCTCATGACACTCACTGAACGTTGCGACTCGAAAACCGTGTGGGGATGTTTTCCTTCACGTCCGCGCTTTGACTTTAAGAACCGGGTTGTTTCCAGTCTAACCATCCATTGTCGACTCATCCTCCTACGAAGATGTGCTCCAAACTAGCTAAGCTCAACGAAGCCTACGTGAATTTGCATAGGGTCAGACACAGTCTGATACCGAAGCCAGAAGAGATAGAGACTGTGAGAACGTTAAAAGTCACTGAAGACCTGATAGAAGAGCTCTTCAGAGAAGAAGTGAACAGGGAAAAAGAAGAATGGACAGAGAAGTACAGACTTCAGAGACATCAGCAACAGCAGCAACAGCAACAACAACAACAACAACAGCAGCAGGAACCTGAACCTGAGAGAGGCTTTGTCGATTGTCGTATCGACACCAAAGAGTTCTTCTTCTCTTTCCGAAGAAGCAGACCTATCGCCAGAAAGTCTATCCTCAGAGGACATCGCATTCTTAGAAACTAAAAGATTGCCATAGCAAACAAAAAACAAAACAAAAAAACAGCCCTTTTCAGGGCTACCCAATACTCTAGAAAAGAAATAACAATCCATTTGCCAATGTGTGTAGGTAGGGTAGTGTGAATATAAACACTAACTCTTTTTTCATAGTGTGAGGGTATGTGTTTGTGTATAAGAATGTGTATTTGTAAGTGCTCACGTACGTTGGTGTGGATAGTAGATTAAGATGATATTTGTTTTTTTGGCTGTTGGAGGTGTGGGGAGAGTAGATTTGGGGGTTTGATTTTATTGCTTTGCGTATGTGAATAGTATATTGGAGTGATTAATGAAAAATGTTTTTAGAATAGTGATGAGCAGTATAAAAAAGTGAATGAGTGTTTCTTTTAGGTCCGCGCGTTGTTTTTTTTTTTGGTCATGATCTAGGTAAGATCAATTTTATGTTTTTCAGGGGGATGTTTTCCTTCACGTCCGCAGTTTTAGTATAAATTGAAACTCGTTCGGCAGTCCAGCTACCCTTGTTGATTGATCAACACCAGAATGAACCAGTCTTGGGTTGATCAACACCAGAATGAACACGAGACTGGCGAAACTGTTGGAACTTCATGTGCATCTGGAATATGCCAGGCGCCTGTTGAACGAACTGGCCGCGGAGGCCATTGTGGAAGAAGGAAGGATGAGAGAGGAGGAGGAAAGAAGAAATAAAGAAGAGGAGGAGAGAAGATACAAAGAAGAGGAGGAAAGAAGATACAAAGAAGAGGAGAGAAGATACAAAGAAGAGGAGGAGAGAAGATACAAAGAAGAGGAGGAGGAAAAGGAGAAAAGAAGAAGAAATTTCAGAATCCCAGAAACCGAAAATTGGGATTCTGAAGCCACATATCTTGCCTCTGCTCTCTCCCCCAAAAAAGTAAAAAGCAAATGGGGAACAAGATGTGTATGTGGCGCCAGGCCTGGAAGGTGCCACCATTAACCTGGTGTCCATGAAGTTCAAAAAAAAACAACAGCCCTTTTCAGGGCTACCCAATACTCTAGAAAAGAAATAACCATCCATTTGCCAATGTGTGTGTGTGTGTGTGTGTGTGTGTGTGTGTGTGTAGGTAGAGTAGTGTGAATATAAACACTAACTCTTTTTTCATAGTGCGAGTGTATGTGTTTGTGTGTTTGTGTTTGTAACTGCTCACGTAAGTTTGTGTGAATGGTAGATTATGGGTTTCTTTATTGTTTCTTAGCGTATGTGGAGAGTATAGTTTGGGTTTTGTAACCGCTCACGTACGATTGTGTGGATAGTAGATTATGGATTTTGTTTATTGTTTCTTAGCGTATGTAGAGAGTATAGTTTGGGTTTTGTAACAGCTCACGTACGATTGTGTGGATAGTAGATTTGGGTTTGTTTTAATGATTTGCGTGTGTAAATAGTAGATTTGGGGTTAGTTTATTGTTGCTTCACTTATGTGGATAGTATACTACATGAAATGAGAAAAGTAGGGGATGTTTCCTTTCACGTCCGCACGATGTTAGGTCATGATCTAGGTAATATCAATTTTATGTTTTAGGGGGATGTTTTCCTTCACGTCCACGCTTTTCGTATAAGAACCCACAGTATTCGTCGTTCAAACCATTCTACAGAGAAGATGGCTTCGAACCACCTCGATAAATTGCAAACATTGCAAGACGTCCTTGACAATTTGGGCATGATAGAACAAATGCTAGTACGACTCAATGAAGACCACTATTCTTATAGTCCGCATAGAGTAAAAATGGAGATTAACAACTTAAGAAAAGCAAAGGACATGATAAGTGGTGTGATGAATTAAATAAAGGAGGAGAAGGAGGATGAAGTGGAAAGGATAAGAATAAGAAAATGGAATGAAAAAATTGAAAAAGAAGAAGAAAATGAGAAGAGGAAGAAAGAAGAGGAGGAGGAAGAGAAGAAAGAAGAGGAGGAGAAAAAAAAGAAGAAAAAGAGTGTAGGTGAGAAAATAAGAAGTTGGTGGAGAAAAAGAAGAAATTAGAAGCAGAAGAAGAAGAAGAAGAAGAAACCAAAGGCCCTTTTCAGGGCCAGCCATATTTCTCGAAAAGAGAATGACTTTTCAATTGCCTACCCCTTTATAAAATTTTTAAAAATAAAAAAAACAATCCCATGTTCAATTCCCCTTGTCCCTAAAGTAATCTTTTTTTTTCTAACATGTTCAATTCCCCTTTGTCCCTAGACAAACCCACACTTTATTCCCATGTTCAATTCCCCTTGTCCCTAGACAGACCCAAACTCTATTCCCCATGTTCAATTGCCTTTGTCCCTAGAATCGATATTTTTTTTTCCATTGTTCGAATGCCTTTGACGCTAATCTCAATATTTCCTTTTTTTTCCTTTCTCCAATGTTAAATTCCATTGACGCTAATCTTACCCAGGGTTTTTTGCCCATGTTAAATTTCCATTGACGCTAATCTCGCCCAGGGTGGTTAATGTTAAATTTCCATTGACGCTAATCTCGCCCAGGGGGTGTTTGTAATGCTAATTCCCATTGACGCTAATCTCACCCCTTTCACTACTGGTGATCCGTGGGTAGCTACTTTGCAACGGTGAACACCAAAGCTGTAGAAGTCGAAAACTTGTGTTAACTTTTATACTACACAACGCAACCCTGTTCCAATCTGATAATACTGTAAGAGTTCTTTTCGTAAGAAATACTTAGTCTGTGGACATTTATGCTTGGCTTAATCCTGCAATCAAATCTTCTATCGAGTTTGAAGTTGCTTAAACGGAGAATTTTCTATCCATTTTCCATCACCAGCCTTTGTTCTAATGTCGTGTTTTGGTATGAAATGACATGAAGAAGCATATTGAATTTAGAAGTATCTGATACAATGAGAAATAAGCTGTGAAATATATAATTTTTTTTTGCAGTATATGGTAATTATTCAATATAGTTTACTTACTCAAAATGATAATAAAAGATACATCTTCCTAATATATTTTGACACTTTGGATTTAACTTCTCAATATCATTTTGATCGGAAAATATTTTACATTTCAGTTTGAAAACCTTCACGATATATTTACAGCATCCCGTCGTCATCTTTCATATGTTTTCTCGCGACTAATATTAATGATTATACTGAATGAATTATCTAAGAGCATGGCCCATGTGCCACCTACAGCCCGCTGACATATCTTGTGTTTCGTTTGCTATATACACGAATCATTTTTAGTGCGATCCACTTATTTCCAACCAGGGTAAATTCTGGCACATGTGAACCTTCAATGCATGCATCGCTGTCTTGTATATATTGATATTTTTTCAAGTTCTACCTCCTCATGGTATTTTCTTGGACCTCGAAAACGTCTAGAAACCATTTGGCCAAAAAAGAAATGAAAAAGAAACAAACAACGCTTGCATTTAGATACCAAATGATATTCCACTAGGCTAACCGTAATAACCACTGTGTTCTCACGAGAGCATTGTCCAATCGACAAATGTTGGTATTCACTTATAACAGAGATGTTATGTTTAAAGTGTACTCTTCTGTGCACTATAATAAACACAAGGACAACAATTCTGCATGTTCTTCTGTGGACAAGACCCGAACAGGAATATAACATTTTCTAAGAGCACATATACATAATTATTCAGAAACTCAACCGATCAATATTTCTTTATGTTTTTCTGTGGACTATGTGCATATATACGCACGTTAATACATATAAAAAGATGTGTTCACATAATCTCTTGACTAAGACTAAACAGCTAAAAAGATACATCACATTGTTGCAAGTTTGTCTGTGAATTGTGCGCATCAAGCTGCATTATCCCCGTATTAATCTGTGAGTAATGCACGTGTATTCATCTGTGATTAAAATCAACATATCAGATTTTATTTATGTTCGTATGTGAACTAAAACTAATATTAATATTACATGTGTATATGTGTATTCAATTCTAAACAAAAGTTAATTCGGTTATTTCCTTTATTCATCTTCATTTGGCACTAACATTTAGTACAGTGATTAAATTTAGAAATGGTAATCAATGAACAAAAACTGGTCATCAAAAGTAAGCTGTCTATATAGTTTAGTCAGAGGAGACAAAAACGACACCTGCTTTGAGGCCATTCTCCTACGAAAGAAACTATCGGTAACAATCAAATGGTATTATTTTAAATATCATTTGCCCGCAAATAGTTGCAAAGCATTGATTACAAAGTAATAGGAAAATCAAATTAAAAACAGTGGTCAAATCTCTTAAAATGGAGAAAGGATTGCGCTATACGAAAGAGCAGTTCTTGTGTTGTCAAGCAGAAACATAATCCTTTTAAGTAACGCTAATTTGAGCCAGCCAATTGGACACTGATGATGTCCCTCAAAAAAAGATACACAGGCATATATTTGTTTCATTAATCAAAACGTTAACTACTGTCACCTGTTTAATATAAAATATACAAAATAAAGAACAGCACACATTAGAACCATCATTACCTGATTTACCAGGCCTAATTGCTGTATAAATGCACCAACACTCTTAGCTATGCAACATTTTAAATACGTAATTACAACTGGTTAGGTAGTCTTTAAATCAGTTTCCAATCTCCTTAGCTAAGTGATCACAACATCGAAATGGAACTTGTCGATTACGGCAATAGGACATTGTTCACCCAAGCCAGTACCCCTCCCGTCAGAACTATCAGGTAAATGTCATATATTGTAGAACTGGACACAATCCATATACTGCAATTACAATTTGTAAATGTTCCTGTCTGGACCGAACTAAGAGTTTAACTGATATAAGTGAATATCTGGACAAACTGATAGTCTATATATATTTATCAAAAACAAATAATAGTGAAAACAGTCTGCAAATGTTCTGTTGAGAAAAAATTATTTGCAGATTTGGCACACATTCTATCTGTGGATAAAAATGAAAGGCATTGATTATGTATTTTCAAATCCTGGTCTCTGGACAAAATTTAAACAGAACTAGCGTGCAGGATTCGCAATAAAAAAGATGCTGGCTGTAACCCTACCATCGGACAAGCTTGTGCCACTGTCTATCATTGGGTAAGGCACATCACTCCAGTTGTATCCCACTTGTGTTACTGTTCCGTAAAGCTCCAAATAAAGAAAGGTTTAAATGTTGGATAGCTGATACTAAGTTTACAAAGTTAGATATTTTGATCACATTTATCATAGTTAGTGCAAATATATTGACCACAGTTTGAAAACGTACATCTATTGTAACCAAGAACAATATGTACCTGTTACATGTATTATATATTTATCTTTGGACAGAACTAAATACAGTGAGTACATTATACAACTATTCATATATGAAGAAGCAAAACAAAGTAAATATATTACATATTCTATGACTATGTCTTTAACGTACATATTTTAAAAATACAGGACACCACAATTGATGCTATATATGTTGTTTATGTTTTGCTTTGGAATATTCTTTGTTCAAAAGTCAATGGACATTTCACTAAATACTGTAAAAGAGACCAAAATATTTAGAACGAACAAACATTGAAACCATTTAGAAAGAGGAAGTCATCTAAAGATGTACTATTTCAGTCTCCATTCTCTCATCAAATCTAAGTTGACCTTGCGATATATTAAGAGCTCCTAAGACATACTCAATTGGTGTGACAATACACCCATGATCATATTTTGTACACATTATTCCTATAACTATTCCTATCAATGTCAGCCGATTATTATCATCGATCATAAACACTCCTGCCCCTGAGTCCCCTAGGTCAGCAAACCGATAGGGCCCTGGCTCTGCAAACGGACCATAGGCATTAGTGCTGTAGATAAGATATTGCCCTTTCATTATATGTGCTTGCCTCCAGTTCGCATATTCAATTCCCCAGTCAAATATCTTCACCATTGTGCCTTCTAAAGCCATGAATCCTATCCTGAACCCTGTTGTTCTTCCATATTTGATGACCGATTTTCCCCATATATCGAATGAGTCTTGTGAACATCCAATTGAGCCCCCAGTATATAGAGGTTGTGTCCCTCCTTCAAGACAAAGAATATATTTTTAAAGTAAAAGGAGCAAATGCATGATTTCTTTTAGAATGAACGTCTGCTCAAGGCTGAAAGATATAAAATAAATGATTTAAAATGCAAATGATATTTACATGAATTAGGTTGTGTCTGTATTATTGTATAATTCATTTAAATATATCAATAAACTGATAACATTGCCTACGCCAAAGAAACGTGAAGACAAGATAAATTAAGTGAAGCGGTTAATCCCACCAGACGTCATCGATAATGTAATTAGCAAGATCATGTTCCAATCTCCAAGGGAATAATAATTATATTCAGCATTTGTTTTGTTTATCACTTAACTGTACATTAGACAAGTACACTTTATATTGGATTTTGTGATTGACATTTACTCTTTTGATTGGTGTCTAAATCTGTGATAAAAAGTAAACATTCTACTGAATAAAACTTGCAAGTTTTGATAAAAGCATTCTAAAACTTAGTCTTTCTCAAAATACTGATATTGTACTTGCTGATTTTGTCCCAGAAACACAGGATAAGGTTATTAGATATTTTGAATTATGGAGTGTTGAAAACATCTCTATTGTAAAGATAACATTTTGTCATATTGGTCTCTATGGTAGCCATACAGGACGGATGTTTGATTGACATCGGTTTTATGTAGGACAAACTAGGCAAACAATTATAAGATCCTTTGTGACAATTGCATGTCATTAACGGCATTCACTTGAACCATAACAAGATTTTCAGGTTGACCATAACCGCAGTCATATTAGTAGTAAATATTGCAACGTTTGGGATTACATGAAGTCCCAAACATGTTGGACGTCTAAGCGGAAACATTTTCAATTATAAACAGCTTTACATCACATTGGACACCGTTTTAGTCAAGACCAACTATATATAAACTGATCCTCAATGTAGTCTGGGAAGAGTTGCAATACTATACATGTATTTTTCAGTTGCAGGACGATGGATAGTGAACTGATTGTATTGGGAAATTGTCTTGCTGCCAACATTATTACAATTCTACAAGTATTAATAACATTAATAAATATTTCGACAAAGGTCCGAAAAAACAATATGCCAGGGTAATTCGTTTACTATCAGTTTAGAAGACTTGAAGAGTAAATGGACACTGTTACCTCTGATGTAGTCAACATTACAACTTTACCTATTCAGTTACAACATTTACAACCTCTTATGTTACGTGTTTACACTCGAATAAACGAAACACAAGAAAGAGTGAAAAAGCAGGTTTTTAAAATATAACAAATAATTTATTGCCCTGAATATATTCTGTAAAAAATGAAAATATATTAACTTCCGATTTCCAGAATGAAATCCAAAAATAATCCTAAAATAGTCCACGAATAAAGTTTTCGAAGTCCTTATGTTAAAATGTTCTAATGATTTCATGTTCGAGTCCCGACGAAGAATCCAAAATGGAAGGCGATGACGTATGATGTAACCTGCACTGTGTTGATGTCTACAGTTCCTTGTAGAAACACAATAATTAAATCCTCCGGTTTTGGAAATCCAAATAATTTTTTTAATGAAACGTCTTTGTTCAAGAATTCTGTATGAGTACAATAAACGAATTAATCTTTTAGAGTCCAAATAATGTGATGAACAATTAGCAAACAACGCAAAAACTAAAAAATTCAATGCTGGACAAAACAGAAGAAAACAATTTGACATCGAATGTTTAAAACCCGGACTCTCTCTCTCTCTCTCTCTCTCTCTCTCTCTCTCTCTAAGCATCACTATTAATAATAAGTATTTCGCAATTTCGGAAATGCCTAATTTCGACATAGAGGATCATATGATCATGTTTATAGGTAGAGGTCACATAGCTCTTGTTTGTCCTTGATAAGAATCAATCATTTTACTCCGAGAAAAGGTTGTATATTTGACTCTCAATCAAGGTCAGGAACTAAGTCAAAAGTAGAAACAAGAGTTTCTATTATTAGGTATCTAAGGACAAATTCAGATCAAACTGGATTTCCTTGAAAATATAAAATTACTAGTAAACAAAATTACATTGCATTGACATGTAAAGAAAACAAAAAGATTCCAAAACTCACAAACAATCAAATCAAATCAAACACAACTTAAATTAAATATAATTTAAATCAAATATACGTAACAACGATAGAAGCGAACTAAAATATAGATGCAGCTTTCTAATTATAACCAGGACAAAATCTGAAGGGCAAGATTTGTACCAGGAGAACAGATGTACGATATCATGAAGGAGACGAAATCTTTTGGCGGGAGTTTGACTGCAAATGTGTTTAATGATGTACTCATAATCAGTTTATACTCTGCCTAGAGCTAATGGCATGTACTGCATATGCATTAAAGCTGCGAGAACTTGTGCTGGACATATGCCATATTCTATTAATTCTAGACACCCATTTTCATCCATTGAACTTATGCTCATGCATAAGAAACATTGAGTTATTATACCACGTTAAAATTTTAGTAATGGCACCAATTTATGGACGTTTCTATTCCAATCATGTTATAGAAAAGAATAGTGTCATCTTTTCCTTCCAGATTACACTTTCATCATGTGCAACCTTGTCTGTTGTTTCGTTACTAACTAATGCGTAGATAATTCCAAAGTTATTAAGAGTACTGTCCTCACGCAAAACAGTAACTTTTGTCCCAATTCAAAAAGTTATTGCCTTTTGATAACATTTATTTATTGTACAATATCCATATCTTATCCCTTTTCACTGTTTTTGCCCCTTGTATAGGAAAACTCAAAATAGTATCAAGAGCCTAAATATTCAAAACATAAAAAAATCTGTTTCAGAATTATACTTACCTATTAAACGCAACTCGTTGTATGGTATACGTGGAAAACATGGAGGATCTCTAGGTCTGTTTTCATTCAGTCTAACTAAAGCAGCATCTACCCCAACAACTTTGTTGTGGCCATTCCTTCTATCAGTAAAGTTTGGATTAAATACCCGTCTTAGAACACTTCCACAAATTGTAGCTTGTTGCCGTCCACCGATATCTTCTTCTGATGGCTGCACTACATAAGTGCCTACATCTCCCACAGCATGTGCACACGTTAAAAAACCATGACTGTCGTTGCCCAAGTCAACAAAAGGTCCAAGTGTCCCAGACAAGTGTTGACCTCTCTCGCCAATACTAATTCCCATGCAAAGCCTTCCGTGCCATGCTGTATCTCTAATGGACTGTGCAAAAAACCCTTCCCGGATATCCACAGGAATATCTATGTTATTAAATTTTAGGACCGAGGGGAATTCGTTTTCTCCAATCGGCTTAATTCCTTTTGCGTGACAATAAAGAATAATCGTTGTTCTTGTTTGGACAAATCCTTGTCTTTCATGCAACGTGAAGGATCCTCCACATATAACCTGCAAATTGCTGTGTTGATTGAAAAGGTTATTGCCATGTTGTTCTATTGCATCTCGTATACGTAATGCATCCATTTTACTGCTCATTGTCCATTTCATATCATTTAGGTTTATAACGTCATTTAATGGTCCCGGTGTCTCAACGTTGCTGTAGAATATATCTATATTGAAAAAGATTTGTAATCTACTATTCAGGGTACCTTTGTAAAGGCATACTAATTCTATTTTGCCAGTGGACATTTGTGTACCTGCCCATATTTTACATTTTGCCCGTGTTTCAACAGAGGCCATTCTCCTTGCTAGAAGTTGTTCTAGATGACGCAGAAGCTTTGTTTTTAATTTGTTCTTACCGCGTTGTAAAATTCTATCTACAATAGAGATAGCGCGGGCATCAGACGGACCTGCTTTAAGAGCTTCTACAATCTCTTGAAAGTTTTCAGTCACAATTCCTATTGGCTGAAGAGTGCTGGACGGTTCTGGTATCTCCACTAAAAATGAAATACGTTATGAATTAATGTTTTCCATGATAATTGCAACACGTTTTGCACTTTTATTTATTTTGTATTTTTCTTGAACATTGGTAAGCGATAAACAAACATCTATATCATTATTTATTGTTTGTTTTCTTATCGCCGCACACATTGCTGACAGATTCATTAATTTGCAGTGGTTCTTTATTATGACCAACTGATATTGCTATTTTGATCTTGGAAATGGTACTTATTATGAAAGAAACATTGAAGTCGATGTTTGAGTATTGCTTATAAAAATGATCAAACTTCTAAGATTGTAACTTATTAATAGGTTCGAACATTAGGTCATTTCTGCTGTTATTGTTCTGTAGCAGAAACAAAATTTCAATGACTAGTTTGATTTGGCTAACCACACATGCGACTATTTTGCGGTTAAGGCTATTCTCACTTCTGCATCTCAACAAGTTTTATATTACACGCAACAGTCTGGTAATTCATATTTCCCCGATTGATATATATATATATATATATATATATATATATATATATATATATATATATATATATATATATATATATATATATATATATATATATATATATATATATATATATAACGCCTTTGGGACGTCACAGAAGGGATTTACCTACACACACGATCAGACGGTAGACTGTTCAACCTGGCACGACTGAATTCAAAGAGCAAAGTGCGTGAAGTAGCCATCAGAGACATGCTCTTCGCAGACGATGCTGCTCTAGCCACCCACACAGAAGCTGAGCTTCAGCGCCTGATGGCCCGCTTTGCTAAAGCATGTGATGAGTTTGGGTTAACCATAAGCCTAAAGAAAACAAACGTGATGGTTCAGGACGCGGACCCCCCCAAGCATCATCATCAACAACTACGAACTTGAGGTGGTGAGTCAGTTCATGTATCTTGGCTCTACCATCACCAACAACCTCTCGCTTGATGCTGAGCTCAACAAGCGGATCGGAAAGGCATCAACAACTCTCTCCAGGTTGTCGCAGAGAGTGTAGAACAACAGCATGCTGACCATGAACACTAAGATCACCGTGTACCGTGCATGCGTGCTAAGCACTCTCATGAATGCCAGTGAAACATGAACTCTGTACGCCTCACAAGAGAAAAGACTGAGCGCCTTTCACATGCGATGCCTCCGACGCATACTCGGGATCACCTGGAGCGATCGAGTAACAAACAACGAGGTGCTCGAGCGTGCCAAGATTCCCAGCATGATCACACTCCTCCGCCAACGCTGCATCAGATTGCTGGGCCATGTACGTCGGATGGTTGACGGACGGATCCCTAAAGACATTCTTTATTCGGAACTCGCCTCTGGCAAAAGGTCGATAGGACGGTCACATCTCCGCTTCAAGGATGTCTGTAAGCATGACATGAAAGCCCTTGATATTGATGTCAACACCTGGGACGCTCTAGACAGATCAGGCTGGCGACATGCTCTGATCACTGGCCTGAAAGCCGGAAAGGACAAGCAACGCTTGCTAGCTGATGAAAGACGATCGCAGAGGAAGAAGAAGCAGCTTCAACCAACACCTGACACAACCTTCAAGTGCAGCAAGTGCAGCAGGGACTGCCACACCCGCATTGGACTACTTAGCCAAGCAGACGCTGCACAACCACCAACCAGGACATCTCTCATGGGCGCAGTTCCATCGTCTCTCGAGACTAACGGATGCCAACAACAAAAACAACAATAACATATATATATATATATATATATATATATATATATATATATATATATATATATATATATATATATATATATATATATATATATATATATATATATATATATATATATATATATATATGTATATATATATATATATATATATATATATATATATATGTATATATATATATATGTATATATATATATATATATGTATATATATATATATATATATATATATATATATATATATATATATATATATATATATATATATATATATATATATATATATATATATATATATATATATATATATATATATATATATATATATATATATATATATTGATACCTGACACTCAACTAACATATTTTTAAAATTCATTGAAGAAAACTGATACAAATATTACTTACAAATTACTTAAAAAATTGAAAACGTAGATGCTTCCTATTTTTTATATACTTTTTGCTCAAGCATACAGGTTAAGTATAATTTCTTGCCTTGACGTTTGATATTCTAATTTTATTTAAATCTTATACACATGTACAATAATTAAATAATTCTATTTTTAGTATTGAACTGTAACATCTCAGAGAACAAATCCCACTAGTTTCTTTGTTTTGGATAATGTTCGACATATCGAAAATTGTGTAATACTTCTAAGATTACTTATAAGCTATATTAAACTGGTAAAATCAATTATATATATATACAGGAAAATAAAACTCATTGTCTCTTTTTTTTTCGTTCTACAGTTATATTTTAATAAACACATATACCTTAACGATTCATTATAAATATTTTTCAATGTTTCAATTTCCCATGGTAAGTATGTATCGTAAAACAGTATATAAAATTATCAATACAACATCTCGGAGCGATCCATGATAAAATATCATTTTCATTACGTTATTTTATTTGTAACGCTAATCTTTTATAAATTATGGGAAGGAATAACACAAACCCGATTAGTGTTCTAATTACTTAAAAAAATAATTAAATTATATTGTACCTGTAATTGTCCAATAATCTATCTAGACTCAGTGCTATTCAACACCGTCGCCGCCATGCTACATAAATCATTGCAATCAAGTTCCAATTCTTTCTAAAGAAACATTTCCATGTCTTTTACAGATGTATTCCTGAACAAAATAGCTTTTCTCAAGAACCAATCATGACCTTTACTAAATGGAAAACTGCCGCTATTAATCAAAAGCCATTTTCACCCTTAAACTCTCCCATGACATCAAATTAAACATGTGACCCTATGTCACAACGTAGCGAAAATCCGATGTTGGTACATGACTCTTAACAACGGTAAATAGCTCAAAAACAAGATTTTCAAATTTGATGGTAGTTCGATATTATTTGTATAAGTTTAAAAAGCCTCAGCGCTAAGAAGCCCTTTGTTACATTTCGTTTATATCTACTATTCGGTTTTGAAAAGATAATATTTTGTAAACGTTAGGATTCTATTGTGAAAATACAGTTTTTGTGGCATACTGTCATACTTGATACAGTTCTGAATGGTTCAAATACCAAAGTGTTTTCTGAACAATTTCATCTTAATTTGCTTAGCAGTATCTGAAAACTCTTTGTTTGTATTTTGTGTACTTTATTTATATTATTTAAGGAGAGGTCAAAGAGAAAAGATTACACAAATATGCGTAATTTAATTAACCTTATTTGTATTTGTTTACTGAATGCATAATAACAGCTTTTAATGAACAATCCAAAGAAGTAAACTTAGGAATTGATATCGGTGAGTGATGTTAACAAGAAATGTTACTTATACAGAGATTTGCTGTGATGCAGGCACATGTCATGCAATGCAACTGTTAGGCTAATCATCAGTTTATGTTTTCATAATAATGACTCATCTCTCTTTCTAAAACTGCCGAACAGATATGGCTTAGCTACTGAGTTGGCGTTAGTAAGATTCTCAAGAAACAAGGAAGCGTTTGGAGGCATTAACAAGATATTAACATCTGAATAAAAGATGGCATGTAACATGTACAACTAGTTATGGGTAACTGGTAAGATGAAATATTCAGGAAATGGTTTTTGTTATAGACTGGTTTATCAAAAAATGTCAATATTAGAAAATTAGTTTTCTGATGAGTAGGATATATTTATGTTCAATCAAGGATCATCTTTCTTGAGAAGCTGATGACAGTATCTCTGAAAAATGTTTTCAATGGAACCTTTCGATTTGTCTACAGTAGAATAATATTATTGCGAAGAAAAAAAAGCATATATATTTTTATATGGAGCTTTTTCTCAAAGTATTATGAATGTTTATTATAATAGGTAGGTTCGTCTTCCTCTTCTTCTTCTTCTGCCTCTTCTTCGTGTTCTTTTTATTCTTCTTCTTCTTCTTCTTCTTCTTATTATTATTATTATTATTATTATTATTATTATTATCATTTTATTATTATTATTATTATTATTATTATTATTATTATTATTATTATTATTTTTATATAACTTCACTGCACTTGTGTGATATAAGTTGTGTTGTTTTCGTAAATGCATTTTTGACTTGTAGACACGTACTTGATTTGCCTGGTGCAGTTAAAAATCAATGATTTAGATTTGGTGTTCACTTTTTAACTCAGCTATAATCTGTGTGCATGATGGTTATACCTCTCCTTTCTTCCAATTCTCCCCCGTAATGTTTTCCAGTTTCCGTTCTCCTGCGTCGGTATAGGCAGCAGCAGATGGTTATGATGATGATGATTACAATGGTAGCGCCAGCAGCAATCAATATAGCGTAGAGAGAAAACATTGCTGAAATAAATCGAATTTAATTCTTCTGAAGTGGATAGGTAACAAGCTGTACATTATAGTTAAATAAATTTACATTAACAATGAAAAAAATCAGTTGATTCATTGCCATTTTATTGTTGAAAGAGATCGAATTTCAGATGATTGTTTTGAGGACACAGTTACATGTATCTATAAGTTTAACAAATTTGACAACCTTGCAATCTTGGAAACTTCAGAGTAACATATTTCCATGTTAAGTGATGAAAAAAGAAATACAACATTTTAAAGTCTTAAATGTTGACTAAAAATCTTCTTCATTAAGACTTCCTGTTATAAGAATGGGCATGGATATCACTGCATTACCTGTATATTTATATCTTGCAGGTCGTCGTTATTTTGTCTCAGTGTCAGGCAGTGTACACAATGGTTTTAGATACAGTATTATATAAATAATATATAACGAGCAACTTTATCATTGAAAATAAAGCTCGAAATTCAAAAAGCTTCATTTAGTTGCTATTATTTTTGTGCACCTCTTGATAATTGACACAGAGTGATTGTGCTAGCTTCCATGTGAAACCAATTAAAGCACAAATCTATTCTTGACACTGCACTTTTTTAAAACTTGCCGATAAACTAAGCTGCCTCAAGAGGCAGCATGGCTAGATGGTACAGCAGTATTGCGTGAAAACGTTTATTTTAACTTATACAATGCTCTCCAATGGCATACTAGTTGGGTGCAAAACTTTGGATCTTTCTGAATTGGCTGGGTACTCTGCGATAGTGTTCGAGAAACTAACGTAAAGATTCATGCAACATAAAGTATATGTCTCCGAATTGTGACTGTACTCCTCATGCTGCATATATATATATATATATATATATATATATATATATATATATATATATATATATATATATATATATATATATATATATATATATATATATTACATAATTATTCAGGTACTGTATGTGGGTATGAGTCAAATTGCAAAAGTTCTAGTAAAATAGTACATTATCTTTAGTCCAAAAATTAATTTAATAATTCATCCATAAACATGATGCAGTAATAGAGAAATAAACTGTAAGCAGACTTTAACCACTAGACACAAAGGTGTAAAATAAGGTCAAGTGACCTCATCAAGATATTCTTCCTCATCAATTTTTGTGAAAACGTAAGTGTCTCTCTATAAAGCTATAAAGGTCAAATATATATCGTGCATATCTGATTGCAATGCTATTTTGACTAATCACAATGTATTTCTGTCAGATGTTGCCAGTTAGTACTGTAATTCTTATATTCTGGTATTTAATGAGATAATGTCAAACTAGGCTGTGACACTTACAACATTTACTCAACATAAAAGTTTTAAACCAAGATATGGATATTATGGAAACTATGGCGTTTACACACCTTTAACGTGCCAACTAGTTTCACTGCTATTTCACAAAAACCCATTGTTGATATGTATACAAGCCCAACTTTTCCAACATTGGCTCAAACGACAATTTTGATTTCTTTATAAGGAATCAAATTAAAATAGAGAAACATTCTCATAAAATTGTGACATATATGTTTTAAAGAATTTAGGTAATTTCAATTTTACATATAATCTTTAGAACAAGCCAAGAAATTTTATGCACGTTATTGAAAACTTTTTCACCTTATTAATTACCTGATACGAACGTTTTCTTGATATTATCATTAGACATGGCACAACAACGTCTCATAGCTTTATAAAAACACTCTGTATGGATTACACATGGAATTCCAGAGGTATTAACAAGATAACATTAAAACCATCGGAAATGAGTACAAATATGGGCTAAAGAGGAATTCTGTTACAAAACTGATATCTTAACAGGACTCAAGGCAAAATTATTCAGCACATGTCCATAGCAAACAAACTTATTCAGTCCACGATATTCGCTCATACTAAAATTTATTACCAGACAAAAAAGATATTATGCTTATTATCATGTGAAAAGGTTCAGATATTCCATAATCAGGTCCATTCATGATCATCTTTTTACATGCAATACTTGTTGCATTATAAAGCTTATCACACTACCTACATGATCCGAGAAACGGTAATTAATATGAAATTGTGACACTATGAATACAATTCTGGAAGTCTTTGGTTATGAATTTCAATTTATTTTCTATTTTGTAGGGAATTTCTACTAATTAAAACTTACCAAGTTTATATGTTTAACAATAATCTCCATAATGAGATGATGCTCGAGGCTGGATGGAATAATTTGCAGGAATCAAAGATAAGACATTTTCTTCTGTATATCTGCTTAGCATTGCAATGATCTATATACTAATTTAACTCATCTAAAGAAATTTGTGTTCGGCTATCAAGATTCGCCAAAGGAGTTTTAGTATTGTGAAATCATGAATAAAAGATCATTTAAAGTCTCTCAAATATGATCACAGTTGTTTGGAATAACATGTAATTATTATTCTTTGAAAAGAAGAAAGTCATTGAAATTATATCATTGTAGGCGTTCTACATGCATAGACAGACTGGCTTAATTTATACAATTACATTCAGACTCATTTGTGTTATGATTTTCACAACAAAGTACAATTTAAAACAAGAGTCAAGACCAGAATCTGTAATATATTTGGACCGACAGATTAAGTCCTATGTTTGCATCTATTTTTACTGATCTGACTGGATATTATTACCCACAACTTAGTATTGTGATCGATATTATTAATGATGAGAGTGTTTAGAAAATACAATATATCTCAACTTCGAAATACTAATTAGCAAAGTTATATTTCATAGGTTAGAACTATTTCCGGTGTACGCGTATGCGTTGATAAAACCACATGAGCTCAGGAAAACAAGGTGCTGCACCCGAAAATACGTTTATGTGGTTCCTCTCACCTTAGTGACAAGAACATTGTTTGAGAACCCCTACCACCCTCGTGGGCTAACGTAGACACGAAACAAGGCAGGATAAGATGCTGATTTGTGCCGTCTTCTTTGTTCCGATATGAACTAGAGTTGTTATGCAACTTAGCGGAAAGCCAGAAATGGCGAGAATGTGTCCTTTTTGGTTGGGCAATATATTGAAATAGATAAACAAAGACTATTATGGTTTCTCAAACCACCAGGTCTTCTGTTTAATGTTCTCCTATCTCTTGACTGGTTCTAATCAATTTTTATATAGTAATTACCAGGAATCCTTAATTTATTTAATAGACCTGTAAGTACCAAAAATGCAAAATAATTAGTCTCAATTATTACACTAAAGAGAATTAAAGCATATTGTAAATCGACACATACAAAAATCGGACTTGGTGTAAATCAGGCAACATTTAATTAAGCATGAATAACTCGAAGGGGGCTGACATTCTAGTTCCATTTGTTCTAACTGCTGGTCTTAAACAGTGATACAATTTTTAAATAAGCTACTGTACTGGGCATATTATATTTCTAATAGGCACCATTTTAATTTAAAACCAAGTGGACATATTTAAAAAAGCTTTTCATGTAAACCTTAAGCTAACATTTACCATCAGTTCAAGAGAATAATGATTTCAATATGTTCACCATAGCCACCTTGTTATCCATATCGTATGTACACTTTCTAACAATTTCATTTTCAACAAACTAGGTACCACACAAATCCTTCGTTGAAAAAACCATGTTGATAAAGCTATCCATTTGAAATGAGTGGAGATAATAATGCATATTGAGTGCCAGTTTGCATCATTTTCATTTAAGATCATCTAGATAATATGAGCATGAATAGTAGAGTTCAATTCAGAACCACAAAGACATTGTGATAAGTCTTCTGATGAAAATGTCAGATAGTAACGTTTTGAAGCTTACTTCCATGTTCACCATATGCATATAACAACGACACCATATATATACAAGAACTTTTCAAACGTCATGATAAGTTTTTTGGTAGAAAACACTAGTCGACATGACTAGCTATCAAGGAGAAAGATTACTAACAATATCTGCAGATTGTCATTGCAGCGGCATATAGTGGGAAAGATCGGCACTAGTTTTATTTAGAACCAACAGGACCTCTTCATGTTTAAGTTATCGTGAAACACTTGTAAATTATAAATGCTCGCCATACAGAATTTGAAATTATTGCAATCCCATTTATGTTTAAAGAGACTGTATTGGCTGTTTATGACTATGCAGAGTGAATGTTTTCTGTAACTATGACACATCCATGGTATTATCAGATGGACCAGTTACGGTTTTTTGATGTTATTTGCACTAGGTCTGTGTCTGGAACTCATTTTGTGTGTCCACCAAACTGTATAAAGATAACAAATCTGGACGCATTATATCGATCAGCATACGTATCATGCAAGCCAATACAGTGAAATCCAAATCGTCCGAACCTTCCAGCAATAATTCTCACATCTGCAAATGTATTTAATTTTTGAAACAAAAAATGATCCAGATGTTAACAAAATATATTGACGTTTCTTTTAAGCCCCAACTTGAATAAAAATACTACATAATTATTAATCGAATAATAAATTAACATCGATTATCATGCTGTTGTTTTCCATAAGAGACGCGGTATTAACTCTTATAATAAAAGCATAAAAACGTCAAATATTGAAAATTCAGTATCTTCCGATTTCTAAATACTCAGGATAAAACCTAATTACCATTAGAAAACAGCTAGCATAAAACATATATGTTATTGTAATATGAAAATTTCAATTAATGATATCGTCAATTCGAAAACGATTACTTTGCACAAATTTCTCATTAGTAGCCAATCATTTTCGCCCAGACTGGTATATTCTCAATGTTATCTTCGTCCATTTCATTACTGGATTTTATATTTATGTAATTCAAATTTTGTTTCTATTGAATGAACAACCTTTCCAGAACAGAAAAAGCTCTCGTAGATGTGAAGATGGACCATTCTTCTTATGTATACTGTGGACTTAAATTTCATCAATGATTATAAGTTGTAAACATACGTTTTATATAGGAAAGTGTTGTCTGTGATTGTAAGCTGCACTGGTAAGCAAAGTTTGTTCATAACACTTAAGTCCAATGCCAGTTTTAGTAACAATTAGACTAGATGTTTCTTCTATCTAATTTCTTCGGATTCCGGTACGTAGTAGGTCCAATTAAAATGTGTACAAATAAAGGAATGGATGTAATAATGTTTCAATCCCATTTTAGACAATTCACTGGAAACCTATAAAATTTACTGCTTTAGTATTGAAATCAATCATAGTACGAGATAGATTATTAATTCACATTATTCATTGGAATTACTAAATCGTTCACTAACCTTTGGGTTAAGATTTTACTTATGTGAACTACTTGTACTACATTGTGGATTGCATCATTGTGGTATATCAGGTCATTCAAGAATATTGGCATTCTTTCGAAACATTTTATATTCTTGAACTTGTGATATGACTTTTAAGATTACTTAAAACTGAAATCACTACAGAAAAATTTATTTTGGAATTCTCACTTTGGATTCCCGAGAAATAAATTATTTAGTTATTTTAATTAGAATGTCGGTTTATTTTAATTAGATTGCTGGTTTCATTTCCCTCCTGTAACATATTTTATGAACTATACATCTAAAAATCCGTCCAATAGCTCTGGCCCATGTGCATTAGTCCGAGTTTTTATTTTCGTAAACATTTCAAATTTGGTGAATTATTCTCTGTAGAAATTTGCGTTTGCAATAGGGATTACTACACGAGAAGAGCATTTTTAATATGTGTATCGTATTTCTTAAGTACCCGTAATCTTGTATTTTTTTGCAAGTTTCATTAAGAGTCGACGAAATTATATATTACGATTCACTGATGAATGTTAGTACGATTCATTGTTTTGCAAATGCAATTATTTGTCTTCGTACTGGACTTGCTGTAAGCAATTGTCTCCCTGTCTTGTCGGATTTAATTGGAACCTCCGATTCATTATCTGTAATAGGTTGGTTGAGATTAAAGTTAACATTACATTCATAATGCTTAGTGTCTAGTTTTAAATTCATATACAAGATAATACACCATCACTTTAATTTAATCTTGTGCTCTGTAAAAGTACAAATACTTTGATCCTGGCAGTTAAGGATAGCATCATTGCTGGTTTTCTTCTTATATCTGTAGTTTCCTGTACTCTCTTGGTATTGCTCGTGTCATAATATTAATTACCTCAAGTGCTGTCGATGTTTAAATTTCTTAATCTCTGAGCAAGTAAATCATTATTTCCTTTGCCTTGCGTTTACATAAATAACAACTATTATAATCTTTGAATGCTAACCTTCATTATCATAATTTTCCTTCTATTATTAAGCAACACCTAGGCTGCTCGGAGATGTCAGACAAAACTTCCCTCTACCATTCAGCCTAGCCAGCACACCCCTAACTTTTATTAGAGACAAGGGAGTAGCTGCCGTGTGACCAAGATCATTGGTGATGATTACTATTTCAGTATCCTGATAACTATTTTATCTACAATGACCTGTTAGTGTCTGTCAGACAAGATATGTGTCGCTGTTGGTTCGAAGTGAATTGGCTAGGAATTTTTACCAAAGTAGAAAAATCACAGCTAGGTCCATCACAGGGATTTTGCATACGTGTGGAATAATATCCTCATAAACAGTGCATTAATCTTTGCCCTGTGGGCCTGTGTTGACGTCATCATATCCATGTTGGAGGCCATGTGAGCTATGACCGCGTTACTGGCTCACCCTTATTGATATGCTGTAGGGGCCTTGAATTCAGCAGCAAACTTGGTTCATTATGCATTCTGTAATTGCGCCCTATCCAGCTACTCCTTCGGGCTAATTGAATACTGGACAGGCATCCATTTACTGTGAAGGTTTCTCTAGGAATAGAATTTTTACCATGAATGGAATTATGGGTAAATCTGCTCACAAGAGTTAATGTTTTCTACTGCACCAGAACTGAATAGCACATATGACATCCTTGCTTAGATAAACATTCTTCTGGAGGATATATTGTTTGTGATGAGACATGAGTGAAACTAAAGAATATGTGGGCTGCTATGTAGGCGACAGCTCTTGTGCTGCGACGAAATTCTCTCTTCTGGGTTAAAATTCTGTACAGGTCTAAGATCAGGTTGATAGGTTCCCTGAACCACAATAATTTTGTATTAATTAATCAGTTGATATCGTGAACATTTGGAGCACCTGCATAATCATCACAAAGGGTTGGAAGGCACAAGCGTTTACGACCCTGATTTTCTGGTACGAGACTTGCGGATCTTAAATTGAGACCTTGTCGCTTATTGTGCTGTGGAAAAGATGTTTATAAAGGGTCTTTCCAATTTTCTGAGCAGCAATCTGCTACATATTGGAGCAGAAATCATTATGTGAGGACTATATTGCCTCTCTTGGGCTGCAAGAAGGTTCCATGCAGGTACACGGTAATGTGTAGCTCTTTGTCGCCTAAGATACCAAGGATGTATAGGTGCATTAAACCATGACACAATGACCTACTATTCCATCTACTATCGACATACCTCCGTAGGGCTACGAGTACCAGCCTTTGTAACAATTGTTTATATGGACAGTAGATTAATGTCAAGACCATGAATCCTAAAGAACAAGTCTTCCTGCTCCATGTGAGCAGATCACCCTGAAATCGAATGCTATTTTGGCCTACATTATTCTGAGGTGAATTGTCACAACAATTTTGAGAGCTTATCAGCCCAATATTGAGATGGACATTTCACTTAGGACGATTAAAGCCTACGGGCTTTGAGCTATTGCTACGACATGGACCTGTTTAATGTATTCGTCTCTGGAAAAAGTGATGAAAGTCGCACTTGTTAAAATATAGTAAAAGTATATTTTACTTTTCACCCATAGTGGTAGCATCAAAAAAAGACCCAAAGAGATACCATCTCAAAAAAGTGGACACTTTTACTATAAGGGTGAGTATTTGTTGTTTTCATTTACCAGTACGTGAGGACACCAGCCTCCCATCGAACTATATGAAGAGTAACATTACCAATATCAAACTGTATTTGATGTGGAGTAAAACGAATTTTGATGATGTAATAGTTTACTGTTGACATTTACAGATTGCCCCTATCACCCCAATTTAATATCAAACAATTTGTGCCATTGTAAAACAGATAACTGCTACTACGCATAGGTCAATGACGCAGATGAGTTCCATATATTTCTAACGTGTTGAACACTTCTACAAATCACACCAGGGTGAGAGGTTTTGAAAAAGGAAGCGTTCCATGCACCCGCCACACATTATCATGTTTCTGAAGCACAGTCCTCTTTAACAAAACAAGAGATCGAGAGTAATTTGTTTCAATATTGGGTGAAATAGGTATTATGGGGGATGAAAATGCTTTCTCATGATACGTCAGTCCGTATCAGGTGTTAATATAAAATCAAACGAATTGCTGTTTACAAAACAAATGAAAACACAGTAAAGAAAGCTTCAGCTTCAGAGAGAAAGGATGAAAAAGTCCAAAGACTAAAGGATAGAGAATTTAGAGAACTACAGCTTCCATAAATACAATACCGAGAGAGAGAGAGAGAGAGAGGGAGGGAGGGAGGGAGGGAGAGAGAGAGAGAGAGATTGAGAGAGAGAGAGAGAGAACGAGAGGCGCAGGGAGTGATTGAGAGAGAGAGAGAGAGAGGGTGGAGCACATACAAACGCAGAGAGAGAGAGAGAGAGAGAGAGAGAGAGAGAAGAAAGATTAATTCAAATGCAAGGAGAATAATGAGAAATGGAAAAAATATTATACGAATTAGAACTGGCAGGCTCAGCACACTCCCACTCCCACACAATTTAAGGTTTTGATGTTACCATAAGTATTAGGTTAGTACCCCATTTTAAAGAGAAAGAAGCAAGACAACATTTCCTTCATTTTGGGAAAACCTCGGATAACTGGAATTGGTACCAAGACCACTGGACTTTGTTATTATAATCTGTACATATTATCAAAGCTCTTGATATGTACACTTCATTATCGGTATAACAAAATGCTGATAATACTGTGGTTATGAAATATATCTGGATGGATCATGAGATGGAACTAGCGACAAGTCGACAAAGGTTTAGGAATTGGAGGAATACAAACTACAAACATATTTCGAATTTGCTAGGGGAAGAGAACAACTATTTGATAGGTGGCGTTCAGCTAAGAAGGATGATTAAAATTATAATAACTTAAGGCAGCACATATTAATTGAATAGCTCAAGAGTTACTCCATAGTGACGTCAAAACACTTATCTTGGTGAGCAAAAGGTGCTAGGTTTGCAAGATAGTGCTCGTACAGCTAATGCCTGTTTCTTGACTTACAAACTTATATTCTTCAATACGTCTTTATCGCAGCAAGTGTTTTGGTAAATACAAATCATACGAGAAGTTCCTAACCTTAACCTGTCACAACGTTTAAGACTTCTTATACGACTGATCAGAAATCCTTATATCTTCCATCCTGCATGTATGTACGAAGAAAGGCCACAATATGTATAATTGCAACACATGGAAAAATAAGGACGAACATGAAAACAGAGTTATTTAAAATGCTTTTATTTCTAAGAGGTCAAAGTCAGGGCTTATGTTGAATACAATACATTTGTTATGACAAGCAAATCACAGTCTAATTCTGTTATGGAAAGTAATAATGTTTTTTTTCCAATCTGATCCCTTTTACAATATTAAGCGACACAAGTGAATCTCAGTCTTATATGTTCAGGTACTTTACCTTTGACTGAGAAGTCTTCTTCTGGTGAAAGTGTTTCTGTCAGGGAGAAGAATGCGTCTTTGATAATGTCCTTGTTCAATGGGTCAGTTTGTCATCACACTTAGTCTCAGCACTCTTGGCTATCGGAAAAGAGATTTTTTTTACCCATATATGGTATTCACCTATTACAAGGAAATAACCCTAGGACATAGGGTCGCGGTTGTTCCACTTGTAGCTATTAATGATGATATCCAAAACTTATTGAATATAAAATGCTTGATTAATAGCCTGCTTTAGCAGTTACAAAAGCTATGTCAAAAAAGCTCTTGAGAATGATGTCCTTATTCACTGAAACGGTATTAATGATTGTAATCCTTGAGTGCTCTTCAATCTCCCAACGTTATTCAGGTGATGAAAGACGATAACTGTTTGACGAACCGGAAGTTTATCATGAAAGCTCTTGTTATTTTCAATGGGAAATTATCAAACATCAAGTTTCAAAAGTACCGTCATTTTTTGGGAAACATTTTCACCTTATTAGAGAACGGAGATCACATGAGGTACCTGCAGGAGATGAATGGTCAGTGACCTATCAAAGTATTAGTTCAAAGTCACACACACACACACACACACACACACACACACACACACACACACACACACACACATATATATATGTGTGTGTGTGTGTGTGTGTGTGTGTGTGTGTGTGTTTAGGACATGAAACACCGTTGGCCAGTCATTTAGGAGTCAATAAGTCTTATCATAAAACCTTTAATAATTTATTGACCGAAACATAAACGTGATGTTTGAAAATACTATAGATCCCTTCACATGAGTAAAATGATAGGAAATGACAATCAGAAGACATCGAATGATCATTTGCAAACTATTCCTGCTTTTGACGAACGATTTAACAGAATAATGGTAGACTGTGTCAGTGTTTAACCAATGACCAGTTCAAACAACCAATACGTTTTGACCACAATGTGTTCACCCACAAGATTTTCGGAGACGACTCATTGAAGGTATGTTAAAACTTGGATGATACCAAATGCTTTGAAAAGGTTTTGGCACATTTTGGTTTTCCCAAAGTTGCCTATTCTGATTAAGTTTTAAATTTCATGTGTGGAAGTTTCCAGCAAGTTAGGCAGGAAGTTTACACAAAAGAGTTTACATCTTCTGCAGTCCACCCTTTGGAACAAATAATCAAACTTTGAAAAATATGATGCGGTCATATCGGTTTCATGCAGCAAATCTGAAGGTTTCATATAATCCATGTGTCACATTAAGACTAAATATCCATGCACAAAGCTTAGATAACTGACGTTCACAAATACAACAAATCTCAAAATTTATATTTACCCATTGATGAAAAGTATATCTACATATTTCACTATCTTTAGATATATTATATTTTATTTAATTTTCTTAATTTGTATTCATTGTCCTAAACTGCATAAAATATATCTTGTGATTTGGCTCTGTTGAAAAGATAAATTATGTGGGATCTATACATATATGTTTTCGAGGGCGTTGTTAATTTGTAAATATAATCGTAATAATAAGACGCAAGATATGGCATATTTTCTGAATTACTGACGGGGTATGGAAGTTTCAAGAAGAACTATGTGGATTCCAATTGGTTGTGAGAGATCATGTAAATATACGCAATTTATCTAAAATCGATAGTGTATGTTGTTAAATCGGGTCTATTGACAACGACAGTTGCAATATACGGTGTATATAAGAAAAAATTAAGCATTCAGTTTCATTCTGATAAATGGCGTCATTAACACATTTTGTTTTCCTCATGTAAGTCAGCAGAAGTATTATTTATCTACTTATACATTTTTCGAGAGGATAAACGTTGGTTTTGAACTGTTCAGTGGTGATAGAAAATTATCATTATTTGGACTCTAAAATTATTCTGGAACTGTTAGAAATTATTCGAAAGAATTCTGGACAACGCCATTTTGAGGACGTCATCGTTCTTGGAGTACCAGTTCATTTCCGGTATTGAAAGTTATAAGGGACTTTTCATTCGTTTATGACTTTCGTAGACCTTTATCAGGCCAAATTTGGATTCAACTCATTTTACTATAAATTTCTCTCACATTTTTCAGTTATTACTTAATTTGTTAAATTGTTTGCTAAGTTTTAGAAAAGTTGTCGGTTTTGCATTTTTGCTGTTACTTAAGTTTGCGCCAATAGTGTCGTAATAGAAAAGAGATTGCTCGTCCGGGATACGAATTTAAGTGAAATTGAATTTGTTTTGAAATTTAAACTCGTTTTAATTTGGAATTATCTTAGCCTCTGATTGTTATCTTTTTATATAGTGAAACCAGCAAATGTCAACAAAAATGTAGTATTGATTCCGATTCAACCCACGAAAGGTTAAAATCTTAGAGAAATTCAAATTCAAAAGAAACAAAAATGAAGGGGAACTGAAAGGAAAATGCAATTTCAAAAAGAAGAAAGAGAGGTACAATTTCAAAAATAAAACATAAATAGAATTTAAATTCCAAATGCGAAGAGAAGACATGCATTTGAAATTTCAAAGACGAAAAGACAAGACCAAGATGGAATTTCAAATTATTTAAAAGGATTAGAATTGGCAATCAAAAATTGATACCCTTGTTTGGATGGTTTCAGAAATAACAGGTTAGTTCCCCATTTGCAGGAAAATGAAGTAGATCAATATATTTGGTATTTTCAAACAAATAGCCTACAATTATGAAATGGCCAAGAGAGCACTAAATTTTGTTATTACTGAGTATACTTATTGGCAAAGCTTGTGATGCATATATTTACTATCAATTAAAGCCAGTACTAATTATTATTTTGTATAAGAATGTATCGTGAAGGAATATGAGTTGGTACATGAGTGTTATAGGCAGAGGTTTCGGAACTGGAGAAAAGCAAAAGACTAAACGTACGTCTGATTTGCGTGGGAAAAAGCGGGGCAATTGTACATGTTGTGCATGTCGAAAGAGACTTAGAACGATTATAACAAACTTAGACAACGCACACTAGTCTTAGAGCCGCTTTCATAATGGCATCCAACTTTACCCGGATAAACGAAGGATAGGAACGTTAGAAAACGTTGCTTGTTTTATTTGTCGCTTTCCTCTCAACAAGTGGTTCGTAGGAAACCAAACCAGTCTCAATCGAGTACTTACAAAGTTCAGTCTTCTACAACTAATCGGAATCCAACGTCTGATAAAACTGAACAGGAATTCATATTTCTTCCTACATGCACTTATTGTAGGAAAATGGGGCGCGTTATTTATGATTGCTTGAACTTATTAAATAAAAAATCAATTAAAACAAAACAGTTCCAAATGCTATTGTTTGTCATTGGTCAAGGTCATGGTCATGTATTCTAAAGAATACATTTGTGGGGTCGAACAAATTCCAATCTCAGTCTGATTTAATTATGGGGAATCATGAACCATTCCTATCGTAGGATTCTATATCACTTATTGGTGATTCGACCAATCCTATACCTATTAAACTATTCAGGGAGGCATGAGCTTTTCAGAGTGTTTTACTGTCAGGTACTTTGGTTTGTCTCAGAAGTCTTCTTTTTCTGAATGTGTTCTTGGTCAGGGAGTAGAGTGCAGTTTTATTCAAATTTCTCTCCATAATTTTAACTTAGAATTTGACATATTTCAGGGCCAGTGGCTGTTGGCGCTGTGAATGTTTTATACGTTGATGGTGTTCATTTAGTGTTAGGCAATAACTTTGCAGGAGATAAGGTTGTGATTAATCTACTTGCACCTGACAGGCCTTGTTTGTATCAAACGTTTGATCCTATATTGCATTTAGTACAGCTTTTTACTCTTGAGAATGAAGTTGGCCCCTAGTATTCATTTGGCTGACACACGTATTGGCCAGGCTATGGATGAGGTTACTTCTAATTATGTGAATGATGACTCAGATGTATTGATCATTGTGATCATCCTTTAACCCCTCATTATCTAATGTCTAATTAGGGTGACAAACGACAATCACTTGTCGTCGAACAGGAAAAATATTATGTGATCTCCTGTTATGTTCAGAGGGCTATTAACAAAGTTGATTCCATAAAGTTGCTTGAGTCATTTTAGATGTGAAATTCGAAGTATAGCCCATACAACGCATTTGATTTGGCATTTGGGAGTCTTCAAGACATAGCACAATTTGCATTCGCCGGATATTAAGCTTGATGTTTTCAAATATTGTAGATCTTATATTTCTAAAATGGCCATTTTTAGTTTATTTGAGCTTCTTTTTGAAATTCTGTATATGCACCACTGGAGTTGTTAAAAGAAAAACTTCTTCTAACAGAGGATTCCAACAATAATCTCTTTCATTATGTCTTTCATTGTCAAATGGCAACAAACAATCTTCTGTCTGCTCACTCAATACGGACACTGAGGCAGGACAAATCTACAAGGGTAAGAACTTTTCAGCCTGGTGATAAAATTCTATCTCTCCCTTGCCAATACTTCAAAATCCTCTTCAAGTTAGATAATAATAATAATAATAATAATAATAATAATAATAATAATAATAATAATAATAATAATAATAATAATAATGAGGAGTTGTATAGCGCCTAATCTTTAGAAGCTCTAAGCACTTTACAACAATAGACAACACCTATAACATAAAAAATATAGAATGATATGATTACAAAAACAAAAACCATAAATTAGAAAACATAAAAAAACATGCTGAAAATATATAAGGCAGGAAACATTATTATGCCTTTAAGTTTGTTCATGCAGTCGAAATAAGTGAGTTTTAATGGGATCACTATGTCTTTGTGTCCACGTTCAGTGGGCAATTCATTCCATGTTGCTGGGCCCTGGTATGCAAAATAGCGTTGTTCATATGACTTTGTTTTCATAGTGGAAATTATGAGTACACCATTGTCAGAAGAGGAGCGTAAGTATCTTGCTGGTGTGCACACATGGGTGAGATCGGATATGTATGTTGGACTGGAGTCCATCAATGAAACATAGCACAGAACAAACTTTGTGTTTGATTCTGGATCGAATGGATAGCCATTGTAGGCTACAGAGCAGTGGAGAGGTGTGCACTGATCGTTTTACTTTAAGTACGATCTGATCAGATGTGTTTTGAAGTTTTTGAAGTTTCTGAAGTAGATATTGAGATGAACCAGACATAATTTAGTTACGATATTCCAGTATTTAAGGTACTAATGAAGACACAATTGTTTTAGTGGCATCAACTGAAAGATATTTACTAATGAACCTTAAGAAGTTTTAAAAAGAGAATTAAATTATTTAATACACTTGTGAGGTGTAAACAGAAACAACTCTGCCATCAATACATATGTTTTTATGTGTTGTATCATTGTAAAACGAAAACAGGCATTTAGAGAAGAAAACGTAATTTTTAAAACCTAGTTTTGTTGGATTTCATCTAATTGTTTTCAGCCCTTCCACATTGTCTGATGGCTGGTGTGCAGAAACTACCCAAGGTGTTTTGGATTGTATGTGTGTGTATGGATTGTTGGGTGGTATAGGTTGTATGTATAGTCTTTGTGGAGTTACTACACATAGGGTTCTGGACTTGTTGTGTGTATGTGCATGGGGTATTGGATGGTTTAGATGGTACGACGGATTGTATGGTTTTGGATTACAGACAGTTTGTTTTCAACCCTTCCACGTTTGGTCTGATAGCTGGTGTGTGGAGAATTTGAATTGTGTGTGGATATTTATCTTTTTCTAAGTTTGTTTATTTAGTCAGTTCAAACATAAGCCATGCTGTCAATACCATCTTCATTTGCATTTGACCACGTAAGCAATTTTGATCCTGAAAACACTTTTGACACCCAAGCGTCCCAACATCGTTATGTCCGTATTATCATATAGCGTCCCCGCCTTTTAATATCCAGTATGAATTGATTTCGTCCCCCTTGACCCTATAATGCCCTCTGGTACTACAATTAAATGTAATGTAAAGAAATGCTAAAAATATAGCTACTAACCATGTCAGCATATCATAGGGCATTTGGTTAATGAGACATTTACAAAGGTATCTGTTTAACATTTAAGCGTATTAGTCTTCAGGTCTTGCCCACTGACGAAATAGCTATTGATTAATAAATTATCATTAAATTTGCCAAAGAATTAGGCAAAGAAATAACTTGGTTTTGTCTTAAAACTATTCAACTATTTCTCGTTGTACATGCCTACAACGTTATCTAGGGTGAATACGTGTTTTTCCAGGTAAGCGACTGTATTAACATGTACCTAGCAAGATTTTACTTGTGACGAGGTAACATTACTAACATGATATGCACGGGTATTCTACCCTGACTTGTGCTCACTCTCCTATGGATTTAAGTAAAATCGATTTCTAAAACCGACACTAGTCGTTTTGGATCACGTCAAGGAGTGTACGCTCTCCATCTTTCTCCAGCCATAGGGATGACTGTGTTTGTAGCTGATTGTGTCTGTCGCAGTGATTGTGACTGTCGTTGTGATTGTGTATGTCGCTGTGAAGTGTGATTGTCGATGTGACTGTGAATATGACTAGAACTGTCTGAAGCTCTCTGAAGGTGTCTAAAGTTGTTTAGAGCTGTCTGGAGTTTCCAGAATATTTAATGCTGCGTGCTGTCGATACGTATGTATATATGTACGTATGTCTGTGCCACGGATGTAGACGCAGCAAATTAAAAAAGGTGCTGTATGCTGTCTGTACGTGTGTATACGTGGTGGATTCATAAAGGGTGCGAGCGGCCAATAAGAGTGTGGGCCAACCCAACGAATCGTGCGACTGTACAGGGGGTCTAGAAGCATACGTTTGGATCAATTGTTGTTCCATTGCATTTTTATATCCATAAAATTATTTTAAATCTTCGTTGTGTTCATAAGATTATTTTGAATCTTAGTTGTGTTCATAAGATTATTTTGAATCTTAGTTGTGTTCATAAGAATATTTTGAATCTTAGTTGTATTCATAAGATTATTTTGAATCTTAGTTGTGTTCATAAGATTATTTTGAATCTTAATAGAATTCATATTCGAGATTATGTGAATCTCTCTTATAGTGTAAAATACTGTTTGAAGCGTATCTGCAGTTGATGAGGTTTCTTGGATCTGTACTTCATATTGATTTAATATTTTGGTTTATTTTTAACATGTGAATGTTGTGTAGAGTGATTTGAGTAAATCGTGTGTTTAGAGCGTGAGAGAAACGTTTTATTTTTACATCATATATTTTTCTTTATTAATTAATTCACAAATTTCCATCTTTCTCACATTGTTTTTGTCTTATTCATCTAGTCCAAAAACCCACTCGGTTTCTATACTGCAACAAAATTCTGAAGGAATTATTTTACATTCACAATCTACGCACAAACTACTATTCATTTTGTAAAGTTTCCATGCTATAATACATAATGTAATGACGAATGGAGTGATCCTTTTTGCTGACATACACAATCATTTAGCTATAATTCGTTAAGCAATATAATGGTCAACTAATAATATGCTTAAACGAATTTTGTTGGTCAAAGGTTCAAAAAATGTTATAAACAATACATTTAAGAGACTGACTATTAATTGAATGAACATATTTTCCAGAAATTTAAGATAAACCTAGTTGAGCATATTTACTGCTAAGTTTTAAACAACTTTCAAATTAGCTGCAATGATGGACATGCTTCATGTCAAATTAACAAACATTTCAATTAGGAACAAAGAAGACCGAAAGCTTTTTAGCAATATGTTCAAGACAGCAGCTACGCGGCCATATTGGATATAATAAATCTTATGACGAGAAATCGTTTCTAAATTACTTTCCGTTTAAGAGAAATAGCGATTACCATAATTTCAAGAATGATATCCTGGAGCCCAATGTTAATATAACTTTTCGATCAGTGTGAGTAACATATTAATATTATAAGATGGCTTTTCGTTTGGGCCATATTAGACATCAAATAGGCAACATTTTACTTTGAAGTCAAAGAAATTAACAAAACGATCTTCTGTAAAAGCCTTATATTACTATTTACATTCATTGAGAGGAAAAACAAGAACGAAACGTTTAAAACAGCTACACAAGTTATACATTCTTAGGTATTTAATAATGTATGATTTATGTAGCCTTTCGATCATTTAATACCTGCTTTGAAGCGAGTCAAGTGGCTTGGCTTGGCAAATAACATCGTTGTTTATTACATGTCATTGCATACAATTCCCGGAAGAAAAATCCATTACATATATATTTATACGTTTTGCAATCCTTATTCAGAGTGGTGTTTATTAAAAACGATAAATGTATTTTCAATGGTTGAATACTTGCCTGGTAACTACTATAATGGACACTTAATAAAGTGTTGGAAGGTTAAACCCCTCTCTCATTGTAATAGACTGGCTGGTAAAATAATATAACGAAGTACACAGTGAGTGCAATTGGTGCGTTGTTACCACCTCTCAAATGGACACAGTAGCGGGGTTAAAAAATCATACATCTTGCACGCAGGTTAGCATTGAGTAGTAGATTTGACAAGTACTTCCCTAACAGCCCAGAGCTATTTTTGCACACAGATTGGTTGACAGATGAGAGTATTGAAATGAGGGATAAACGTTGGATATTACAAAATGTGGGTGTCACACTGATTGTGATATCCAAACGATAAGAATTCTAAATTAAACATATTGAACATTTGCAGGAAATATTGTAAATTTACATCAGATATTAATATAATGAGAAGAACAAGACAAGCTATTCCTCATTTTTCTTTTGCTTTGATCAATGTAACAAGAATGATCAATACCCTGAATTACAAAACAACATGTATTGTTTTAAACTTATCTTTTATTCCCTCCACGTTACTATTATTACTCGAAGTCAAGAACTAACGTTTGTTCTCTATTAAACTATTTATTCTTTGATAATGGTCTTGACCTACAGAAACTGAAAGCCACTGTGCATAAATCAACTTTAATGTTTCAGTCAGCGCCCTTGACCTTGAACTACTGTGGAAAAATATATTGTATATCCTGGTGGCTTTATTTATGTTTGAAACCTGCTACAGATGATAAGATGTCTGTCGGGTGAAACTTCTTTAACATGATTTTTCGTTCAGGAGCGATAGCAATACTCACAAAATTGCTGCAGTGTCGGCCACTTAATACGATAGCTCGGCACTACCTTTATTTGGTGTCAACAAGACATGATAATAAATCTTTAAAATAGCCCATGTTGATATGAACATCTACGCAAAAGGAGCAGCATTAAGAAAAATTTAGATAGACACCACGTAGCGCATCGTGGATATCCCTGCGGTCACATTTGGGTATAACTAACTAGACATTAGAATATGTCTTTTAGTAAAGGCAAGATATTCAGTAAAAGTGGTGTGAACGATATTTCAATGTGGATGCTGTGGTGGCTATATTGACCTCAAATTTAGACCATTGTAATTTACGTCACATTGGTGGGCTTACTAAAGGTTCAAAATGGATAATTTATATTGTAAATGAACAAGTCGTCATCAGACGTCTTTTGGAGAATCCCAGTGTATATCAAACGTTCCGTCTATGTGAAAAAGCAGTTGAAGATGTGTCTAGGTTGCTTCCACGGTAGCCATTTACGAATTGAGACTAGCAACATTTTCAATTAGGAGCTACTAAAATTACCTGTTGTGGCAGCCCTGTTAAACGTCTGACTAGCATCAACATTTTATGTTAGAGCAAACTAGACCTGACGATGGCATGTTATGGTTGGTTCCATGTCAATCAGTCAAGTAATTTAGTAGGAGTATAGAGAAAGAAACAAATTGCAAGCGGATGGTTAGATATAATTAATTCCTTAATCTTACCTTGTCTATGAATAGTAGAAAAAACATTTTCTCAAACAGTCATTTGTTTAACATAGGCACCAGTAACATTTGTTACTTATGTGATTGTGTGTGATTTCGACCAGATAAGTTGAGGTAATCAGTCTTGTAAGCAACTGATTAGAAATAGTACAATCTGGTAAAGCTTGCATTAAGTCACAAGAGACCAATGGTTTGCCCCAAATGTATGTCGTCTCAGTAACTTTCACAAAAGGTACATCTGTTGTTTGTTGGATATGACTTGACAACACCGAAAGCACAATCGGACCACCTTAGCTATTCCTATGGTTGGATAGACCTTAGAATAGGCTCAGTAGTTGTAAATTAAACAACAATTAGATACATTCGTAACTTCTCGGCAATCTTCATTCCATAAATAACCGAGGTGGATCGAATGTCAGAAATGGCAGTTGTCAGCATACATTAAAATAAAACCATAAGATTGGATTCAAAATATTAAATTCCATAATATATTGATGTATTTTAGCTAAACAATATATTGCAAGAACGTTGAAGACCATGATATGATGGAAACTACTAATAAACAAATTGTTTAAAATGTTTTTAAAAAATGGAACTTCCTCTCCAGTACCAATTCAGGTGAAAGGTTCTCGGTGAAATTAACGTGCAATTGCCCAAATGAATTTAGAAAGGATAAATTAAAACAATTTCACCTTTTCAAGCGCTAGGTGCAATCATTTGCAATATTTCGGCCAGTGACTTCGCACTTTCAAATTTGCACACTTTAAAATTATTCCCAGTGGTCCTTACCCTAATCACAAATCATAATTCAAGCGTTTTACATAAGAAACATGTCATTTTTGGAAAGATGATTGGCAGCGATGATGAAAACTTACCTGGTTTTGAGGTCGTCGATGCTGCAAGAAAATATAACAATAATACAAATTCGGATATAGTATATATCTTCATCTACAAACATATTAGACGTCATACTGGCAACTTTGTTTTATGATAAATAATAGCTATAAAACGACTTTAAAGATCGCTGTTGTTGTGACCATTTTAAACCTCCTATCGGCAGCATTTTTTAATCTCCAGCTAGAAACCATTATATTTTGGTTATTCCCCCATGCTGATACAGTCAATCATTAAGAGAAGGAATGATGGCACCACTACCTGGTTTATGACCAGTACATCTAAACACATATAATTTAGAAATAAGCAGGTTGAACTTGAAAATATCCACACACAGTCATATGTTTCACTAAGTACCTTTTATTTTAGATATGCATGCCAAGGTGTGTGATTGCGATCAGATTAATTGAAACAGTCATCGTTGTAATTAACTGGCGTAGCATATCAATATCCTGCATATGTTCGAGTCGGTTAAACATATATCTCAGATGTATATATGCTCAGTAAGGTTCAGATTAGACACTGCTTGTTGGCCCCATTGGTCTTCGCGGAAAGAATGTAAAGGAAAGAAAGTGGTATATACTGCAGTATCTTCTCTCTAACGATCTGAAATGTTAGCTCAAATCCAAGTGAGCGATTTCAAACCAATCATGAGTGACCCTGAACAAACGCCACGTCACTTATCCCTCAATACCAATCAAGAGAGTCCATAATCACCCTATAAACAATTAGTTCCGTTGCAAAAATTATTACCAAATATGAATAACGAAACACACACTAAAATTACATTTTGCAATCAAAATGAACGATAACACTTTTTCCATGGAGAAAGTCGAAACCAAGCGAAAATGACGATTCGTGTCAACCAACACTCTCCAAAATGTGTTGGCAGAAGTTCGCGTTAGCTTTGAAGAAGACATGGTTGGATAATATCTAATACCATTTATATTCACTGCAGTGTGTTATCAAGAGGGTGAGAGAGAACAACTTGTGGTACAACTTATATTCTGATAGACTATCCAAGATGAGGTAAAAAGGAAACTCGTCCGATAGCTGCTGGTAATTGTTTCATAATCCAGCTCCCGAAATAGTGACCTGCAGAAAATTTTGAATTTGCATTTTTTTTCTGCTTATATAAACAGTTAAAGTTTCGCTGGTTGAATTTTCTTTGTATGTACTGTTGATGAATTTGCCCCAAGGGACATATTTTTAAACGGATGTTAACACGCGTATGTGACATAGAGCCCAATATTCCAAGGAATTGTAAACGAGATAGATTCTTAATGTGCTTCTGTAAATTGTCCATTTTCAAGAAAAACTTCCGACAATTTGAATATTTTCAAACTAATCAACTTTGTTATACCGTTTGTATACCAATTTTGAAAACATCTATGTCGTAAAGAGTGCAATTTGTATTTTTTTGCAAACAGTTTTGCTATTGGTTATCCACACATTCAAATATGGGTGTATCCTTCTTTCAATTGGTTTTCTTAATAATAAAATAAATTTACGGCAATAATACTTGAGGATCTAACTTGTAACAAAATATGTATTACTGTTGAAATAAGTATATTGTTTCTAGCATATAACTATCTTAATAGGTAAACAGGCTAGACTCCCAAGCTATGAGGGTTGAAATGCCGAGTTAAAAATAAGAAACATTGGACATAACGAAAACTCTCGTACACAGAAACTGATTTGCGAGAAATCTAATTTCCGTAAGTAGGTAATTTGTAACAATTATGGACTACTATTGTGTTAAACAGATGAGAACGAATCTTTGAGGACATTTTGTTGGTGTCTAGCATGAAATGTAAGTATGGAAAGGTCGATAAGTTAAAAAAAAAAATGTTTCTTTATATTATTTAATTTTAAGACACTAGCCAAATTTACTGGAGCTATCAAAATAACAAGTCTCACACCCCTATCTTTACGTATGTCTGTGATAATGAATTGCTATACTTAACATTTTCTAAATCGAAATGATTGCAACCAATACAAAGCTGTGTGGCTTAAGTTTAAAATCCTACATAAACTCGCCACCTTATTTGTGTCCTGAGTACAAAATTTATATTCGACTTTTACCTATTTCCAAAACACGAACACTTGCAACTTTACAAGTAATCTTCATATCATACAAACCCGCAGGTTCACTAGTTTGAAAAAGAAAATTGGTGTGGTCATTGTTTCTCACTAACTATTTAAGTGTATGGATATCACGATTTCTAAGTGCGATAAATATTGTCACTTACAAAACACGAACCAAACTTGTTACAGTTTCATTTTTAATATGATAAATAAATGGCATCTCACTCGACAAGGGATTGCAAATTCACTCTCAAATCTCTGTGCACTGCAATGGTAAAAACAGTGGAAAATAGCTATTATTTTACCACACTGTCTTTGAAGAAACGAATGTGTTACTTATTGCAAGTGACTTCATTGGCTAACGGATGCATTCTACCGACTTAGCTACGGTTCAAAGCCCGATTTGAGTTCAGTTGCTCTCTTCAGAATGAGAAGATCTGACCATTAAAAACTCACAAGAAAAATAACTGATAAGCAATCGTACAATTTGTGATCAACGGGAAATGTGTCAGTCTTATTCCAAATATATCACGGAATATTTTGATGTAATAGTGTGCGAGAACTTTACATCGACGTTTACGAGAAAAGGCCGTAGCAGACTATTTATGGTTCACTCTTGTGACATTTTACAAAAGATGTGGATTCCTTCTTATTGGAACGAGTTTTAAAATGGAATGTATGTATTTGAAATTGGTAGGGAATATATACAATGAGAATGTTAAGTCCCTTGATATTTTTAAAAGTAGGAAAGACGCATTCCCTGTCTCTTTCCTTTACTCTCTGTCTGTTGCATATATGCATGCACTTTAGTTCCTTATACAATGATATAGATTGAAATCATACTGGCATTCGATCTAAGTTACCTCAAAAGATGTGTCAGTTGTCCCAAGAAATGTTACATTAGTTTTGTAAGTCTGTCAAACGTACAAAGTGTATGAGTACATACAAAATCTTTAGTTGTGTTTGTGACTGTCAGATATCTTTGAATTTTGTCTGGGTAGCTTTTATTAATTTTCCCCAGCGACGTGTCATGATAAACATTTATACAAATGAATTTATCGTTTTCTGAGGACTTAAGTAACAGTACACTAAATACAGACCCTCTGCTTTACAGTGAAGGAATAATCTGAGGGAAAACCATCATATTTTGCACTATCATTGTGAAATCAGAACAAGCGTTCAGAGAAAGAAACGAAACAATTTTTTAAAACTATTTCTCCCATTTCATTTAATATTGCAATATAACATAACTTGGTGATGTGTTCTAGTCATTGGCCTAGGGACCTTTACGATGATGCTTGAATAATCTCCATCTGCATCCATCTAAACATGACATTTTCACATTTGGGACATATAACAAACGTCACTGCAGTCATTTGAAAAAATATATCTATGCTTTCTAAAAAGCTGATGAATGAAATAAACAATTGCCGATGAATATTTCTCATGCAGAATTTTCGTTTGTCTCCATAAAGGTACAAAATCTACTATCATTTTAAGTTCATATTTTCCTATAAATACCGGAAAAAAGAACAAACAAAAAGGATTTGCCACTTTTTTGCCTTTGCGATTACCCTCTCTATCGATCTAGGTTATGGTTCCTTCACGTTCGAATCAAAGGGATATTGTTAATTACGTACATGCTTCATGCATACAAAGCGGAGCATTTGTCAGTCTGATCATTCGTCGTTCCTTTGGCGCGATTTGTTAAGCTTGAATAACACTATTGAAAGATATGGTAAAGGGATTATGTGTTGTGTCTATGGATTGAATGACAGAATATTTTGTTGGATTTCATCTCCTTGTTGTCAGCCCTCCTGCATTGTCTGATGGTTGGTGTGTGGAAAGTAGCCAAGGTGTTTTGGTTTGTATGTGTGTGTATGGATTGTTGGGTGGTATAGGTTGTGTGTATAGTTTTTGTGGAGTTAGTACACAAGGTGTTCTGGATTTGTTGAGTGTATGTGCATGGGGTATTGGATGGTATAGGTGGTATGATGGATTGTATGGTTTTGGATTATAGATAGTTTGTTTTCAACCCTTCCACGTTTGATCTGATAGCTGGTGTGTGGAGAATGCCCAAGATAGTTTGAATTGTGCATGAATATTTATCTTTGTCTAAGTTTGTCTATTTAATCAGCTCAAGCATAAGCCCATTTGTCAATACCATTTTCATTTGCATCTGACGACATAAGCAATTTTGATCCTGAAAACACGTTGGACACCCAAGCGTCCCAACATCGTTATGTCCGTATTATCATATAGCGTCCCCGCCTTTTAATATCCAATATGAATTTATTTCGTCCCCCTTGACCCTATAATGCCCTCTGGTACTACAATTAAATGTAATGTAAAGAAATGCTAAAAATATAGCTACTAACCATGTCAGCATATCATAGGGCATTTGGTTAATGAGACATTTACAAAGGTATCTGTTTAACATTTAAGCGTATTAGTCTTCAGGTCTTGCCCACTGACGAAATAGCTATTGATTAATAAATTATCATTAAATTTGCCAAAGAATTAGGCAAAGAAATAACTTGGTTTTGTCTTAAAACTATTCAACTATTTCTCGTTGTACATGCCTACAACGTTATCTAGGGTGAATACGTGTTTTTCCAGGTAAGCGACTGTATTAACATGTACCTAGCAAGATTTTACTTGTGACGAGGTAACATTACTAACATGATATGCACGGGTATTCTACCCTGACTTGTGCTCACTCTCCTATGGATTTAAGTAAAATCGATTTCTAAAACCGACACTAGTCGTTTTGGATCACGTCAAGGAGTGTACGCTCTCCATCTTTCTCCAGCCATAGGGATGACTGTGTTTGTAGCTGATTGTGTCTGTCGCAGTGATTGTGACTGTCGTTGTGATTGTGTATGTCGCTGTGAAGTGTGATTGTCGATGTGACTGTGAATATGACTAGAACTGTCTGAAGCTCTCTGAAGGTGTCTAAAGTTGTTTAGAGCTGTCTGGAGTTTCCAGAATATTTAATGCTGCGTGCTGTCGATACGTATGTATATATGTACGTATGTCTGTGCCACGGATGTAGACGCAGCAAATTAAAAAAGGTGCTGTATGCTGTCTGTACGTGTGTATACGTGGTGGATTCATAAAGGGTGCGAGCGGCCAATAAGAGTGTGGGCCAACCCAACGAATCGTGCGACTGTACAGGGGGTCTAGAAGCATACGTTTGGATCAATTGTTGTTCCATTGCATTTTTATATCCATAAAATTATTTTAAATCTTCGTTGTGTTCATAAGATTATTTTGAATCTTAGTTGTGTTCATAAGATTATTTTGAATCTTAGTTGTGTTCATAAGAATATTTTGAATCTTAGTTGTATTCATAAGATTATTTTGAATCTTAGTTGTGTTCATAAGATTATTTTGAATCTTAATAGAATTCATATTCGAGATTATGTGAATCTCTCTTATAGTGTAAAATACTGTTTGAAGCGTATCTGCGGTTCATGAGGTTTCTTGGATCTATACTTCATATTGATTTAATATTTTGGTTTATTTTCAATGTGTGAATGTTGTGTAGAGTGATTTGAGTAAATCGTATGTTGAGAGCGTGAGAGAAACATTGTATTTTTACATCATATATTTTTCTTTATTAATTAATTCATAAATTTCCATCTTTCTCACATTGTTTTTGATTTATTCATTTATTCCAAAAACCCACTCGGTTTCTATTCTGCGACAAAATTCTGAAGGAATTATTTTACATTCACAGTCTACGCACAAACTACTATTCATTTTGTAAAGTTTCCATGCTCTAATATATAATGTAATGACGGATGGACTGATCCTTTTTGTGGACATACACAATCATTTAGCTATAGTTCGTTAAGCAATATAATGGTCAACTAATAATATGCTTAAATGAATTTTGTTGGTCAAAGGTTCAAAAAATGCTATAAACAATGCATTTAAGAGACTGACTATTAATTGAATGAACATATTTTCCAGGAAAATAAGATAAACCTAGTTGAGCATATTTACTGCTAAGTTTTAAACAACTTTCAAATTAGCTGCAATGATGGACATGCTTCATGTCAAATTAGCAAACATTTCAATTAGGAACAAAGAAGACCGAAAGCTTTTTAGCAATATGTTCAAGACAGCAGCTACGGCGGCCATAGTGGATATAATAAATCTTATGACGAGAAATCGTTTCTAAATTACTTTCCGTTTAAGAGAAATAGCGATTACCATAATTTCAAGAATGTCATCGTGGAGCCCAATGTTAATATAACTTTTCGATCAGTGTGAGTAACATATTAATATTATAAGATGGCTTTTCGTCTAGGCCATATTAGACATCAAATAGGCAACATTTTACTTTGAAGTCAAAGAAATTAACAAAACGACCTTCTGTAAAAGCCTTATATTACTATTTACATTCATTGAGAGGAAAAACAAGAACGAAACGTTTAAAACAGCTACACAAGTGATACATTCTTAGGTATTTAATAATGTATGATTTATGTAGCCTTTCGATCATTTAATATCTGCTTTGAATAAGGTGTCTGTTCTTTGTAACATGTTTTTGATTGCAAACTTACAACGCTTATTTATGTCTTCTATACCACGATGTTTAATACTTATATAATCTAATAGTCATTGGTTGGTCTTGACTTAATAAATATACATTTTACTGTATTAAATCATAAAACTATAATTATTTATACTAGCTGAATTCCATACATGGAGCAAAAATGCATTACAAAATGAATTCAGTTCATAACAATTAAGTATTCTCTTTCAGCGTATTTAGTGTTGTTAAATAATTAAATGTATTTTTTTAATATTTCAAAGCATTCGATTTTGCTCTTGCCGAAGCGACTCAAGTGGCTTGGCATGGTAAATCTCATCGTTGTTTATTACATGTCATTGCATACAATTCCCGGAAGAAAAATCCATTACATATATATTTATACGTCTTGCAATCCTTATTAAGAGTGGTGTTTATTAAAAAGGATAAATGTATTTTCAATGGTTGAATACTTGCCTGGTAACTACTATAATGGACACTTAATAAAGTGTTGGAAGGTTAAACCCCTCTCTCATTGTAATAGACTGGCTGGTAAAATAATATAACGAAGTACACAGTGAGTGCAATTGGTGCGTTGTTACCACCTCTCAAATGGACACAGTAGCGGGGTTAAACAATCATACATCTTGCACGCAGGTTAGCATTGAGTAGTAGATTTGACAAGTACTTCCCTAACAGCCCAGAGCTATTTTTGCATACAGATTGGTTGACAGATGAGAGTATTGAAATGAGGGATAAACATTGGATATTACAAAATGTGGGAGACACACTGATTGTGATATCCAAACGATAAGAATTCTAAATGAAACATATTGGACATTTGCAGGAAATATTGTAAATTTACATCAGATATTAATATAATGAGAAGAACAAGACATAAGCTATTCCTCATTTTTCTTTTGCTTTGATCAGTGTAACAAGAATGATCAATACCCTGAATTACAAAACAACATGTATTGTTTTAAACTTATCTTTTATTCCCTCCACGTTACTATTATTACTCGAAGTCAAGAACTAACGTTTGTTCTCTATTAAACTATTTATTCTTTGATAATGGTCTTGACCTACAGAAACTGAAAGCCACTGTGCATAAATCAACTTTAATGTTTCAGTCAGCGCCCTTGACCTTGAACTACTGTGGAAAAATATATTGTATATCCTGGTGGCTTTATTTATGTTTGAAACCTGCTACAGATGATAAGATGTCTGTCGGGTGAAACTTCTTTAACATGATTTTTCGTTCAGGAGCGATAGCAATACTCACAAAATTGCTGCAGTGTCGGCCACTTAATACGATAGCTCGGCACTACCTTTATTTGGTGTCAACAAGACATGATAATAAATCTTTAAACTAGCCCATGTTGATATGAACATCTACGCAAAAGGAGCAGCATTAAGAAAAATTTAGATAGACACCACGTAGCGCATCGTGGATATCCCTGCGGTCACATTTGGGTATAACTAACTAGACATTAGAATATGTCTTTTAGTAAAGGCAAGATATTCAGTAAAAGTGGTGTGAACGATATTTCAATGTGGATGCTGTGGTGGCTATATTGACCTCAAATTTAGACCATTGTAATTTACGTCACATTGGTGGGCTTACTAAAGGTTCAAAATGGATAATTTATATTGTAAATGAACAAGTCGTCATCAGACGTCTTTTGGAGAATCCCAGTGTATATCAAACGTTCCGTCTATGTGAAAAAGCAGTTGAAGATGTGTCTAGGTTGCTTCCACGGTAGCCATTTACGAATTGAGACTAGCAACATTTTCAATTAGGAGCTACTAAAATTACCTGTTGTGGCAGCCCTGTTAAACGTCTGACTAGCATCAACATTTTATGTTAGAGCAAACTAGACCTGACGATGGCATGTTATGGTTGGTTCCATGTCAATCAGTCAAGTAATTTAGTAGGAGTATAGAGAAAGAAACAAATTGCAAGCGGATGGTTAGATATAATTAATTCCTTAATCTTACCTTGTCTATGAATAGTAGAAAAAACATTTTCTCAAACAGTCATTTGTTTAACATAGGCACCAGTAACATTTGTTACTTATGTGATTGTGTGTGATTTCGACCAGATAAGTTGAGGTAATCAGTCTTGTAAGCAACTGATTAGAAATAGTACAATCTGGTAAAGCTTGCATTAAGTCACAAGAGACCAATGGTTTGCCCCAAATGTATGTCGTCTCAGTAACTTTCACAAAAGGTACATCTGTTGTTTGTTGGATATGACTTGACAACACCGAAAGCACAATCGGACCACCTTAGCTATTCCTATGGTTGGATAGACCTTAGAATAGGCTCAGTAGTTGTAAATTAAACAACAATTAGATACATTCGTAACTTCTCGGCAATCTTCATTCCATAAATAACCGAGGTGGATCGAATGTCAGAAATGGCAGTTGTCAGCATACATTAAAATAAAACCATAAGATTGGATTCAAAATATTAAATTCCATAATATATTGATGTATTTTAGCTAAACAATATATTGCAAGAACGTTGAAGACCATGATATGATGGAAACTACTAATAAACAAATTGTTTAAAATGTTTTTAAAAAATGGAACTTCCTCTCCAGTACCAATTCAGGTGAAAGGTTCTCGGTGAAATTAACGTGCAATTGCCCAAATGAATTTAGAAAGGATAAATTAAAACAATTTCACCTTTTCAAGCGCTAGGTGCAATCATTTGCAATATTTCGGCCAGTGACTTCGCACTTTCAAATTTGCACACTTTAAAATTATTCCCAGTGGTCCTTACCCTAATCACAAATCATAATTCAAGCGTTTTACATAAGAAACATGTCATTTTTGGAAAGATGATTGGCAGCGATGATGAAAACTTACCTGGTTTTGAGGTCGTCGATGCTGCAAGAAAATATAACAATAATACAAATTCGGATATAGTATATATCTTCATCTACAAACATATTAGACGTCATACTGGCAACTTTGTTTTATGATAAATAATAGCTATAAAACGACTTTAAAGATCGCTGTTGTTGTGACCATTTTAAACCTCCTATCGGCAGCATTTTTTAATCTCCAGCTAGAAACCATTATATTTTGGTTATTCCCCCATGCTGATACAGTCAATCATTAAGAGAAGGAATGATGGCACCACTACCTGGTTTATGACCAGTACATCTAAACACATATAATTTAGAAATAAGCAGGTTGAACTTGAAAATATCCACACACAGTCATATGTTTCACTAAGTACCTTTTATTTTAGATATGCATGCCAAGGTGTGTGATTGCGATCAGATTAATTGAAACAGTCATCGTTGTAATTAACTGGCGTAGCATATCAATATCCTGCATATGTTCGAGTCGGTTAAACATATATCTCAGATGTATATATGCTCAGTAAGGTTCAGATTAGACACTGCTTGTTGGCCCCATTGGTCTTCGCGGAAAGAATGTAAAGGAAAGAAAGTGGTATATACTGCAGTATCTTCTCTCTAACGATCTGAAATGTTAGCTCAAATCCAAGTGAGCGATTTCAAACCAATCATGAGTGACCCTGAACAAACGCCACGTCACTTATCCCTCAATACCAATCAAGAGAGTCCATAATCACCCTATAAACAATTAGTTCCGTTGCAAAAATTATTACCAAATATGAATAACGAAACACACACTAAAATTACATTTTGCAATCAAAATGAACGATAACACTTTTTCCATGGAGAAAGTCGAAACCAAGCGAAAATGACGATTCGTGTCAACCAACACTCTCCAAAATGTGTTGGCAGAAGTTCGCGTTAGCTTTGAAGAAGACATGGTTGGATAATATCTAATACCATTTATATTCACTGCAGTGTGTTATCAAGAGGGTGAGAGAGAACAACTTGTGGTACAACTTATATTCTGATAGACTATCCAAGATGAGGTAAAAAGGAAACTCGTCCGATAGCTGCTGGTAATTGTTTCATAATCCAGCTCCCGAAATAGTGACCTGCAGAAAATTTTGAATTTGCATTTTTTTTCTGCTTATATAAACAGTTAAAGTTTCGCTGGTTGAATTTTCTTTGTATGTACTGTTGATGAATTTGCCCCAAGGGACATATTTTTAAACGGATGTTAACACGCGTATGTGACATAGAGCCCAATATTCCAAGGAATTGTAAACGAGATAGATTCTTAATGTGCTTCTGTAAATTGTCCATTTTCAAGAAAAACTTCCGACAATTTGAATATTTTCAAACTAATCAACTTTGTTATACCGTTTGTATACCAATTTTGAAAACATCTATGTCGTAAAGAGTGCAATTTGTATTTTTTTGCAAACAGTTTTGCTATTGGTTATCCACACATTCAAATATGGGTGTATCCTTCTTTCAATTGGTTTTCTTAATAATAAAATAAATTTACGGCAATAATACTTGAGGATCTAACTTGTAACAAAATATGTATTACTGTTGAAATAAGTATATTGTTTCTAGCATATAACTATCTTAATAGGTAAACAGGCTAGACTCCCAAGCTATGAGGGTTGAAATGCCGAGTTAAAAATAAGAAACATTGGACATAACGAAAACTCTCGTACACAGAAACTGATTTGCGAGAAATCTAATTTCCGTAAGTAGGTAATTTGTAACAATTATGGACTACTATTGTGTTAAACAGATGAGAACGAATCTTTGAGGACATTTTGTTGGTGTCTAGCATGAAATGTAAGTATGGAAAGGTCGATAAGTTAAAAAAAAAAATGTTTCTTTATATTATTTAATTTTAAGACACTAGCCAAATTTACTGGAGCTATCAAAATAACAAGTCTCACACCCCTATCTTTACGTATGTCTGTGATAATGAATTGCTATACTTAACATTTTCTAAATCGAAATGATTGCAACCAATACAAAGCTGTGTGGCTTAAGTTTAAAATCCTACATAAACTCGCCACCTTATTTGTGTCCTGAGTACAAAATTTATATTCGACTTTTACCTATTTCCAAAACACGAACACTTGCAACTTTACAAGTAATCTTCATATCATACAAACCCGCAGGTTCACTAGTTTGAAAAAGAAAATTGGTGTGGTCATTGTTTCTCACTAACTATTTAAGTGTATGGATATCACGATTTCTAAGTGCGATAAATATTGTCACTTACAAAACACGAACCAAACTTGTTACAGTTTCATTTTTAATATGATAAATAAATGGCATCTCACTCGACAAGGGATTGCAAATTCACTCTCAAATCTCTGTGCACTGCAATGGTAAAAACAGTGGAAAATAGCTATTATTTTACCACACTGTCTTTGAAGAAACGAATGTGTTACTTATTGCAAGTGACTTCATTGGCTAACGGATGCATTCTACCGACTTAGCTACGGTTCAAAGCCCGATTTGAGTTCAGTTGCTCTCTTCAGAATGAGAAGATCTGACCATTAAAAACTCACAAGAAAAATAACTGATAAGCAATCGTACAATTTGTGATCAACGGGAAATGTGTCAGTCTTATTCCAAATATATCACGGAATATTTTGATGTAATAGTGTGCGAGAACTTTACATCGACGTTTACGAGAAAAGGCCGTAGCAGACTATTTATGGTTCACTCTTGTGACATTTTACAAAAGATGTGGATTCCTTCTTATTGGAACGAGTTTTAAAATGGAATGTATGTATTTGAAATTGGTAGGGAATATATACAATGAGAATGTTAAGTCCCTTGATATTTTTAAAAGTAGGAAAGACGCATTCCCTGTCTCTTTCCTTTACTCTCTGTCTGTTGCATATATGCATGCACTTTAGTTCCTTATACAATGATATAGATTGAAATCATACTGGCATTCGATCTAAGTTACCTCAAAAGATGTGTCAGTTGTCCCAAGAAATGTTACATTAGTTTTGTAAGTCTGTCAAACGTACAAAGTGTATGAGTACATACAAAATCTTTAGTTGTGTTTGTGACTGTCAGATATCTTTGAATTTTGTCTGGGTAGCTTTTATTAATTTTCCCCAGCGACGTGTCATGATAAACATTTATACAAATGAATTTATCGTTTTCTGAGGACTTAAGTAACAGTACACTAAATACAGACCCTCTGCTTTACAGTGAAGGAATAATCTGAGGGAAAACCATCATATTTTGCACTATCATTGTGAAATCAGAACAAGCGTTCAGAGAAAGAAACGAAACAATTTTTTAAAACTATTTCTCCCATTTCATTTAATATTGCAATATAACATAACTTGGTGATGTGTTCTAGTCATTGGCCTAGGGACCTTTACGATGATGCTTGAATAATCTCCATCTGCATCCATCTAAACATGACATTTTCACATTTGGGACATATAACAAACGTCACTGCAGTCATTTGAAAAAATATATCTATGCTTTCTAAAAAGCTGATGAATGAAATAAACAATTGCCGATGAATATTTCTCATGCAGAATTTTCGTTTGTCTCCATAAAGGTACAAAATCTACTATCATTTTAAGTTCATATTTTCCTATAAATACCGGAAAAAAGAACAAACAAAAAGGATTTGCCACTTTTTTGCCTTTGCGATTACCCTCTCTATCGATCTAGGTTATGGTTCCTTCACGTTCGAATCAAAGGGATATTGTTAATTACGTACATGCTTCATGCATACAAAGCGGAGCATTTGTCAGTCTGATCATTCGTCGTTCCTTTGGCGCGATTTGTTAAGCTTGAATAACACTATTGAAAGATATGGTAAAGGGATTATGTGTTGTGTCTATGGATTGAATGACAGAATATTTTGTTGGATTTCATCTCCTTGTTGTCAGCCCTCCTGCATTGTCTGATGGTTGGTGTGTGGAAAGTAGCCAAGGTGTTTTGGTTTGTATGTGTGTGTATGGATTGTTGGGTGGTATAGGTTGTGTGTATAGTTTTTGTGGAGTTAGTACACAAGGTGTTCTGGATTTGTTGAGTGTATGTGCATGGGGTATTGGATGGTATAGGTGGTATGATGGATTGTATGGTTTTGGATTATAGATAGTTTGTTTTCAACCCTTCCACGTTTGATCTGATAGCTGGTGTGTGGAGAATGCCCAAGATAGTTTGAATTGTGCATGAATATTTATCTTTGTCTAAGTTTGTCTATTTAATCAGCTCAAGCATAAGCCCATTTGTCAATACCATTTTCATTTGCATCTGACGACATAAGCAATTTTGATCCTGAAAACACGTTGGACACCCAAGCGTCCCAACATCGTTATGTCCGTATTATCATATAGCGTCCCCGCCTTTTAATATCCAATATGAATTTATTTCGTCCCCCTTGACCCTATAATGCCCTCTGGTACTACAATTAAATGTAATGTAAAGAAATGCTAAAAATATAGCTACTAACCATGTCAGCATATCATAGGGCATTTGGTTAATGAGACATTTACAAAGGTATCTGTTTAACATTTAAGCGTATTAGTCTTCAGGTCTTGCCCACTGACGAAATAGCTATTGATTAATAAATTATCATTAAATTTGCCAAAGAATTAGGCAAAGAAATAACTTGGTTTTGTCTTAAAACTATTCAACTATTTCTCGTTGTACATGCCTACAACGTTATCTAGGGTGAATACGTGTTTTTCCAGGTAAGCGACTGTATTAACATGTACCTAGCAAGATTTTACTTGTGACGAGGTAACATTACTAACATGATATGCACGGGTATTCTACCCTGACTTGTGCTCACTCTCCTATGGATTTAAGTAAAATCGATTTCTAAAACCGACACTAGTCGTTTTGGATCACGTCAAGGAGTGTACGCTCTCCATCTTTCTCCAGCCATAGGGATGACTGTGTTTGTAGCTGATTGTGTCTGTCGCAGTGATTGTGACTGTCGTTGTGATTGTGTATGTCGCTGTGAAGTGTGATTGTCGATGTGACTGTGAATATGACTAGAACTGTCTGAAGCTCTCTGAAGGTGTCTAAAGTTGTTTAGAGCTGTCTGGAGTTTCCAGAATATTTAATGCTGCGTGCTGTCGATACGTATGTATATATGTACGTATGTCTGTGCCACGGATGTAGACGCAGCAAATTAAAAAAGGTGCTGTATGCTGTCTGTACGTGTGTATACGTGGTGGATTCATAAAGGGTGCGAGCGGCCAATAAGAGTGTGGGCCAACCCAACGAATCGTGCGACTGTACAGGGGGTCTAGAAGCATACGTTTGGATCAATTGTTGTTCCATTGCATTTTTATATCCATAAAATTATTTTAAATCTTCGTTGTGTTCATAAGATTATTTTGAATCTTAGTTGTGTTCATAAGATTATTTTGAATCTTAGTTGTGTTCATAAGAATATTTTGAATCTTAGTTGTATTCATAAGATTATTTTGAATCTTAGTTGTGTTCATAAGATTATTTTGAATCTTAATAGAATTCATATTCGAGATTATGTGAATCTCTCTTATAGTGTAAAATACTGTTTGAAGCGTATCTGCGGTTCATGAGGTTTCTTGGATCTATACTTCATATTGATTTAATATTTTGGTTTATTTTCAATGTGTGAATGTTGTGTAGAGTGATTTGAGTAAATCGTATGTTGAGAGCGTGAGAGAAACATTGTATTTTTACATCATATATTTTTCTTTATTAATTAATTCATAAATTTCCATCTTTCTCACATTGTTTTTGATTTATTCATTTATTCCAAAAACCCACTCGGTTTCTATTCTGCGACAAAATTCTGAAGGAATTATTTTACATTCACAGTCTACGCACAAACTACTATTCATTTTGTAAAGTTTCCATGCTCTAATATATAATGTAATGACGGATGGACTGATCCTTTTTGTGGACATACACAATCATTTAGCTATAGTTCGTTAAGCAATATAATGGTCAACTAATAATATGCTTAAATGAATTTTGTTGGTCAAAGGTTCAAAAAATGCTATAAACAATGCATTTAAGAGACTGACTATTAATTGAATGAACATATTTTCCAGGAAAATAAGATAAACCTAGTTGAGCATATTTACTGCTAAGTTTTAAACAACTTTCAAATTAGCTGCAATGATGGACATGCTTCATGTCAAATTAGCAAACATTTCAATTAGGAACAAAGAAGACCGAAAGCTTTTTAGCAATATGTTCAAGACAGCAGCTACGGCGGCCATAGTGGATATAATAAATCTTATGACGAGAAATCGTTTCTAAATTACTTTCCGTTTAAGAGAAATAGCGATTACCATAATTTCAAGAATGTCATCGTGGAGCCCAATGTTAATATAACTTTTCGATCAGTGTGAGTAACATATTAATATTATAAGATGGCTTTTCGTCTAGGCCATATTAGACATCAAATAGGCAACATTTTACTTTGAAGTCAAAGAAATTAACAAAACGACCTTCTGTAAAAGCCTTATATTACTATTTACATTCATTGAGAGGAAAAACAAGAACGAAACGTTTAAAACAGCTACACAAGTGATACATTCTTAGGTATTTAATAATGTATGATTTATGTAGCCTTTCGATCATTTAATATCTGCTTTGAATAAGGTGTCTGTTCTTTGTAACATGTTTTTGATTGCAAACTTACAACGCTTATTTATGTCTTCTATACCACGATGTTTAATACTTATATAATCTAATAGTCATTGGTTGGTCTTGACTTAATAAATATACATTTTACTGTATTAAATCATAAAACTATAATTATTTATACTAGCTGAATTCCATACATGGAGCAAAAATGCATTACAAAATGAATTCAGTTCATAACAATTAAGTATTCTCTTTCAGCGTATTTAGTGTTGTTAAATAATTAAATGTATTTTTTTAATATTTCAAAGCATTCGATTTTGCTCTTGCCGAAGCGACTCAAGTGGCTTGGCATGGTAAATCTCATCGTTGTTTATTACATGTCATTGCATACAATTCCCGGAAGAAAAATCCATTACATATATATTTATACGTCTTGCAATCCTTATTAAGAGTGGTGTTTATTAAAAAGGATAAATGTATTTTCAATGGTTGAATACTTGCCTGGTAACTACTATAATGGACACTTAATAAAGTGTTGGAAGGTTAAACCCCTCTCTCATTGTAATAGACTGGCTGGTAAAATAATATAACGAAGTACACAGTGCGTGCAATTGGTGCGTTGTTACCACCTCTCAAATGGACACAGTAGCGGGGTTAAACAATCATACATCTTGCACGCAGGTTAGCATTGAGTAGTAGATTTGACAAGTACTTCCCTAACAGCCCAGAGCTATTTTTGCATACAGATTGGTTGACAGATGAGAGTATTGAAATGAGGGATAAACATTGGATATTACAAAATGTGGGAGACACACTGATTGTGATATCCAAACGATAAGAATTCTAAATGAAACATATTGGACATTTGCAGGAAATATTGTAAATTTACATCAGATATTAATATAATGAGAAGAACAAGACATAAGCTATTCCTCATTTTTCTTTTGCTTTGATCAGTGTAACAAGAATGATCAATACCCTGAATTACAAAACAACATGTATTGTTTTAAACTTATCTTTTATTCCCTCCACGTTACTATTATTACTCGAAGTCAAGAACTAACGTTTGTTCTCTATTAAACTATTTATTCTTTGATAATGGTCTTGACCTACAGAAACTGAAAGCCACTGTGCATAAATCAACTTTAATGTTTCAGTCAGCGCCCTTGACCTTGAACTACTGTGGAAAAATATATTGTATATCCTGGTGGCTTTATTTATGTTTGAAACCTGCTACAGATGATAAGATGTCTGTCGGGTGAAACTTCTTTAACATGATTTTTCGTTCAGGAGCGATAGCAATACTCACAAAATTGCTGCAGTGTCGGCCACTTAATACGATAGCTCGGCACTACCTTTATTTGGTGTCAACAAGACATGATAATAAATCTTTAAACTAGCCCATGTTGATATGAACATCTACGCAAAAGGAGCAGCATTAAGAAAAATTTAGATAGACACCACGTAGCGCATCGTGGATATCCCTGCGGTCACATTTGGGTATAACTAACTAGACATTAGAATATGTCTTTTAGTAAAGGCAAGATATTCAGTAAAAGTGGTGTGAACGATATTTCAATGTGGATGCTGTGGTGGCTATATTGACCTCAAATTTAGACCATTGTAATTTACGTCACATTGGTGGGCTTACTAAAGGTTCAAAATGGATAATTTATATTGTAAATGAACAAGTCGTCATCAGACGTCTTTTGGAGAATCCCAGTGTATATCAAACGTTCCGTCTATGTGAAAAAGCAGTTGAAGATGTGTCTAGGTTGCTTCCACGGTAGCCATTTACGAATTGAGACTAGCAACATTTTCAATTAGGAGCTACTAAAATTACCTGTTGTGGCAGCCCTGTTAAACGTCTGACTAGCATCAACATTTTATGTTAGAGCAAACTAGACCTGACGATGGCATGTTATGGTTGGTTCCATGTCAATCAGTCAAGTAATTTAGTAGGAGTATAGAGAAAGAAACAAATTGCAAGCGGATGGTTAGATATAATTAATTCCTTAATCTTACCTTGTCTATGAATAGTAGAAAAAACATTTTCTCAAACAGTCATTTGTTTAACATAGGCACCAGTAACATTTGTTACTTATGTGATTGTGTGTGATTTCGACCAGATAAGTTGAGGTAATCAGTCTTGTAAGCAACTGATTAGAAATAGTACAATCTGGTAAAGCTTGCATTAAGTCACAAGAGACCAATGGTTTGCCCCAAATGTATGTCGTCTCAGTAACTTTCACAAAAGGTACATCTGTTGTTTGTTGGATATGACTTGACAACACCGAAAGCACAATCGGACCACCTTAGCTATTCCTATGGTTGGATAGACCTTAGAATAGGCTCAGTAGTTGTAAATTAAACAACAATTAGATACATTCGTAACTTCTCGGCAATCTTCATTCCATAAATAACCGAGGTGGATCGAATGTCAGAAATGGCAGTTGTCAGCATACATTAAAATAAAACCATAAGATTGGATTCAAAATATTAAATTCCATAATATATTGATGTATTTTAGCTAAACAATATATTGCAAGAACGTTGAAGACCATGATATGATGGAAACTACTAATAAACAAATTGTTTAAAATGTTTTTAAAAAATGGAACTTCCTCTCCAGTACCAATTCAGGTGAAAGGTTCTCGGTGAAATTAACGTGCAATTGCCCAAATGAATTTAGAAAGGATAAATTAAAACAATTTCACCTTTTCAAGCGCTAGGTGCAATCATTTGCAATATTTCGGCCAGTGACTTCGCACTTTCAAATTTGCACACTTTAAAATTATTCCCAGTGGTCCTTACCCTAATCACAAATCATAATTCAAGCGTTTTACATAAGAAACATGTCATTTTTGGAAAGATGATTGGCAGCGATGATGAAAACTTACCTGGTTTTGAGGTCGTCGATGCTGCAAGAAAATATAACAATAATACAAATTCGGATATAGTATATATCTTCATCTACAAACATATTAGACGTCATACTGGCAACTTTGTTTTATGATAAATAATAGCTATAAAACGACTTTAAAGATCGCTGTTGTTGTGACCATTTTAAACCTCCTATCGGCAGCATTTTTTAATCTCCAGCTAGAAACCATTATATTTTGGTTATTCCCCCATGCTGATACAGTCAATCATTAAGAGAAGGAATGATGGCACCACTACCTGGTTTATGACCAGTACATCTAAACACATATAATTTAGAAATAAGCAGGTTGAACTTGAAAATATCCACACACAGTCATATGTTTCACTAAGTACCTTTTATTTTAGATATGCATGCCAAGGTGTGTGATTGCGATCAGATTAATTGAAACAGTCATCGTTGTAATTAACTGGCGTAGCATATCAATATCCTGCATATGTTCGAGTCGGTTAAACATATATCTCAGATGTATATATGCTCAGTAAGGTTCAGATTAGACACTGCTTGTTGGCCCCATTGGTCTTCGCGGAAAGAATGTAAAGGAAAGAAAGTGGTATATACTGCAGTATCTTCTCTCTAACGATCTGAAATGTTAGCTCAAATCCAAGTGAGCGATTTCAAACCAATCATGAGTGACCCTGAACAAACGCCACGTCACTTATCCCTCAATACCAATCAAGAGAGTCCATAATCACCCTATAAACAATTAGTTCCGTTGCAAAAATTATTACCAAATATGAATAACGAAACACACACTAAAATTACATTTTGCAATCAAAATGAACGATAACACTTTTTCCATGGAGAAAGTCGAAACCAAGCGAAAATGACGATTCGTGTCAACCAACACTCTCCAAAATGTGTTGGCAGAAGTTCGCGTTAGCTTTGAAGAAGACATGGTTGGATAATATCTAATACCATTTATATTCACTGCAGTGTGTTATCAAGAGGGTGAGAGAGAACAACTTGTGGTACAACTTATATTCTGATAGACTATCCAAGATGAGGTAAAAAGGAAACTCGTCCGATAGCTGCTGGTAATTGTTTCATAATCCAGCTCCCGAAATAGTGACCTGCAGAAAATTTTGAATTTGCATTTTTTTTCTGCTTATATAAACAGTTAAAGTTTCGCTGGTTGAATTTTCTTTGTATGTACTGTTGATGAATTTGCCCCAAGGGACATATTTTTAAACGGATGTTAACACGCGTATGTGACATAGAGCCCAATATTCCAAGGAATTGTAAACGAGATAGATTCTTAATGTGCTTCTGTAAATTGTCCATTTTCAAGAAAAACTTCCGACAATTTGAATATTTTCAAACTAATCAACTTTGTTATACCGTTTGTATACCAATTTTGAAAACATCTATGTCGTAAAGAGTGCAATTTGTATTTTTTTGCAAACAGTTTTGCTATTGGTTATCCACACATTCAAATATGGGTGTATCCTTCTTTCAATTGGTTTTCTTAATAATAAAATAAATTTACGGCAATAATACTTGAGGATCTAACTTGTAACAAAATATGTATTACTGTTGAAATAAGTATATTGTTTCTAGCATATAACTATCTTAATAGGTAAACAGGCTAGACTCCCAAGCTATGAGGGTTGAAATGCCGAGTTAAAAATAAGAAACATTGGACATAACGAAAACTCTCGTACACAGAAACTGATTTGCGAGAAATCTAATTTCCGTAAGTAGGTAATTTGTAACAATTATGGACTACTATTGTGTTAAACAGATGAGAACGAATCTTTGAGGACATTTTGTTGGTGTCTAGCATGAAATGTAAGTATGGAAAGGTCGATAAGTTAAAAAAAAAAATGTTTCTTTATATTATTTAATTTTAAGACACTAGCCAAATTTACTGGAGCTATCAAAATAACAAGTCTCACACCCCTATCTTTACGTATGTCTGTGATAATGAATTGCTATACTTAACATTTTCTAAATCGAAATGATTGCAACCAATACAAAGCTGTGTGGCTTAAGTTTAAAATCCTACATAAACTCGCCACCTTATTTGTGTCCTGAGTACAAAATTTATATTCGACTTTTACCTATTTCCAAAACACGAACACTTGCAACTTTACAAGTAATCTTCATATCATACAAACCCGCAGGTTCACTAGTTTGAAAAAGAAAATTGGTGTGGTCATTGTTTCTCACTAACTATTTAAGTGTATGGATATCACGATTTCTAAGTGCGATAAATATTGTCACTTACAAAACACGAACCAAACTTGTTACAGTTTCATTTTTAATATGATAAATAAATGGCATCTCACTCGACAAGGGATTGCAAATTCACTCTCAAATCTCTGTGCACTGCAATGGTAAAAACAGTGGAAAATAGCTATTATTTTACCACACTGTCTTTGAAGAAACGAATGTGTTACTTATTGCAAGTGACTTCATTGGCTAACGGATGCATTCTACCGACTTAGCTACGGTTCAAAGCCCGATTTGAGTTCAGTTGCTCTCTTCAGAATGAGAAGATCTGACCATTAAAAACTCACAAGAAAAATAACTGATAAGCAATCGTACACTTTGTGATCAACGGGAAATGTGTCAGTCTTATTCCAAATATATCACGGAATATTTTGATGTAATAGTGTGCGAGAACTTTACATCGACGTTTACGAGAAAAGGCCGTAGCAGACTATTTATGGTTCACTCTTGTGACATTTTACAAAAGATGTGGATTCCTTCTTATTGGAACGAGTTTTAAAATGGAATGTATGTATTTGAAATTGGTAGGGAATATATACAATGAGAATGTTAAGTCCCTTGATATTTTTAAAAGTAGGAAAGACGCATTCCCTGTCTCTTTCCTTTACTCTCTGTCTGTTGCATATATGCATGCACTTTAGTTCCTTATACAATGATATAGATTGAAATCATACTGGCATTCGATCTAAGTTACCTCAAAAGATGTGTCAGTTGTCCCAAGAAATGTTACATTAGTTTTGTAAGTCTGTCAAACGTACAAAGTGTATGAGTACATACAAAATCTTTAGTTGTGTTTGTGACTGTCAGATATCTTTGAATTTTGTCTGGGTAGCTTTTATTAATTTTCCCCAGCGACGTGTCATGATAAACATTTATACAAATGAATTTATCGTTTTCTGAGGACTTAAGTAACAGTACACTAAATACAGACCCTCTGCTTTACAGTGAAGGAATAATCTGAGGGAAAACCATCATATTTTGCACTATCATTGTGAAATCAGAACAAGCGTTCAGAGAAAGAAACGAAACAATTTTTTAAAACTATTTCTCCCATTTCATTTAATATTGCAATATAACATAACTTGGTGATGTGTTCTAGTCATTGGCCTAGGGACCTTTACGATAATGCTTGAATAATCTCCATCTGCATCCATCTAAACATGACATTTTCACATTTGGGACATATAACAAACGTCACTGCAGTCATTTGAAAAAATATATCTATGCTTTCTAAAAAGCTGATGAATGAAATAAACAATTGCCGATGAATATTTCTCATGCAGAATTTTCGTTTGTCTCCATAAAGGTACAAAATCTACTATCATTTTAAGTTCATATTTTCCTATAAATACCGGAAAAAAGAACAAACAAAAAGGATTTGCCACGTTTTTGCCTTTGCGATTACCCTCTCTATCGATCTAGGTTATGGTTCCTTCACGTTCGAATCAAAGGGATATTGTTAATTACGTACATGCTTCATGCATACAAAGCGGAGCATTTGTCAGTCTGATCATTCGTCGTTCCTTTGGCGCGATTTGTTAAGCTTGAATAACACTATTGAAAGATATGGTAAAGGGATTATGTGTTGTGTCTATGGATTGAATGACAGAATATTTTGTTGGATTTCATCTCCTTGTTGTCAGCCCTCCTGCATTGTCTGATGGTTGGTGTGTGGAAAGTAGCCAAGGTGTTTTGGTTTGTATGTGTGTGTATGGATTGTTGGGTGGTATAGGTTGTGTGTATAGTTTTTGTGGAGTTAGTACACAAGGTGTTCTGGATTTGTTGAGTGTATGTGCATGGGGTATTGGATGGTATAGGTGGTATGATGGATTGTATGGTTTTGGATTATAGATAGTTTGTTTTCAACCCTTCCACGTTTGATCTGATAGCTGGTGTGTGGAGAATGCCCAAGATAGTTTGAATTGTGCATGAATATTTATCTTTGTCTAAGTTTGTCTATTTAATCAGCTCAAGCATAAGCCCATTTGTCAATACCATTTTCATTTGCATCTGACGACATAAGCAATTTTGATCCTGAAAACACGTTGGACACCCAAGCGTCCCAACATCGTTATGTCCGTATTATCATATAGCGTCCCCGCCTTTTAATATCCAATATGAATTTATTTCGTCCCCCTTGACCCTATAATGCCCTCTGGTACTACAATTAAATGTAATGTAAAGAAATGCTAAAAATATAGCTACTAACCATGTCAGCATATCATAGGGCATTTGGTTAATGAGACATTTACAAAGGTATCTGTTTAACATTTAAGCGTATTAGTCTTCAGGTCTTGCCCACTGACGAAATAGCTATTGATTAATAAATTATCATTAAATTTGCCAAAGAATTAGGCAAAGAAATAACTTGGTTTTGTCTTAAAACTATTCAACTATTTCTCGTTGTACATGCCTACAACGTTATCTAGGGTGAATACGTGTTTTTCCAGGTAAGCGACTGTATTAACATGTACCTAGCAAGATTTTACTTGTGACGAGGTAACATTACTAACATGATATGCACGGGTATTCTACCCTGACTTGTGCTCACTCTCCTATGGATTTAAGTAAAATCGATTTCTAAAACCGACACTAGTCGTTTTGGATCACGTCAAGGAGTGTACGCTCTCCATCTTTCTCCAGCCATAGGGATGACTGTGTTTGTAGCTGATTGTGTCTGTCGCAGTGATTGTGACTGTCGTTGTGATTGTGTATGTCGCTGTGAAGTGTGATTGTCGATGTGACTGTGAATATGACTAGAGCTGTCTAAAGCTCTCTGAAGGTGTCTAAAGTTGTTTAGAGCTGTCTGGAGTTTCCAGAATATTTTATGCTGCGTGCTGTCGATACGTATGTATATATGTACGTATGTCTGTGCCACGGATGTAGACGCAGCAAATTAAAAAAGGTGCTGTATGCTGTCTGTACGTGTGTATACGTGGTGGATTCATAAAGGGAGCAGCAGAGGGGGCGAATCGGACATTTTGTCCAATCGTTATTTGGCTTAATTAATACTTTCTGCACTCAACGATCTAGTGTCGTCAGCGCCTGGTAAAAAAAAAACGACGACGTCGTTGGGGGATCGTCGCGTCGTCATTTGGTTTAATTAACACCTTCTGCGCGTCGATCCCCAGCGTCGTCAGCGTCCGGTAAGCACATCGACGACCGCGTCGATGTCATCGCCCCCCCTGCTGCTATGATCTTACAAACAGAGTGATCACTAACTCCTCCTCTTGCAGATCAATTAGGTTATTTGACTGATCGGTAAGTCTGAAATTAATTCTCGTTAAAAACCGATCATGGCATCGCATATAGACCGGATTAATCGGACTCTCAATGATCAAAAATCCCGGAGGGGCTGTTGGTGAAAACGAATAAAGGATATACCCCTGTTGAGCTTGATTTGATTGCTTGGTATCCACCTGATAACTCCCTTCGATAACATCACACACTAGATTGATCGCTATCACTGATGCGATATTTACGTTGTATGGAGCAATATGCCTACCACCATCTCCGTTATCGTGTCTGAGGATAGTTGATGGGGGGGTGTCCGCGGGTGGATTCTCAGGCCATCCTAGTATGGTTCTTATTGAACTGTTATAAATATCAACCATATACCCCGGTGTGCTTATTTCAATCGTCGACGATAACGTCGGTTCATGAACCGTAATAGCGATTTTTGATTCCTTTCCTGTGATCGATTTTATCCTGCGTTGAAATTCTTTATTGATTTGCTCTATTTGGTATGACCCAGTTGGTATTGTAACCTCCTCCCAGTTTGGGGTCCCATCGGGTTTATTTGTCCGTGCAAAAACCAGCGAGTTATTAGGTTGTTGTCCGTTAAATGCGTCCGCTCGGATATTAGGCCAACTGTGATATACTCGCAATTTTGCCAGCGCTATTTCCTTTACTGGAACCGGTGATGGGAAGTTCACACTGAATTCGGGTTTCGTTGATGTTATCGATATCATACTTGTTTGTACCGGAGTGGTGTTCTCCGCGATCCGCTGAAGTAATTGAGACCCTTCGGGGTTCAGCGACATTATTATTATTCGTTGTTTTTAGTGTCTAATTTTAACAACCAGGTGGTTTCGGCTTCCAGTTGAAAATCCTCGATTTTTGACATCGCGGAGCTATATAACTGGACCATCGTGGAGAATTCAACATCGGATACGAACAAATTATCAATCGATAACGAGATCAACCCGGATAATTTCGAGTATGCGTCGGATACTATTTGATGTTTTACTGTATACTCGTTGAGTTTTTTCTGAAAACACGATGATATCTTCCTAGTGATTGCGTTGGCAACTCCAGCAACTGTTGTCATTGCGGAGACAGCGATTGGAACAGCGATCGGGGCTATCGTGGTCACCGTGGATAAAATAACACCGGCGCCAGCTACTATGCCCGACACCGAGTACACGACCGCGTCGATGGCGGTTATTTTACGACGGTATTTTTTTATTTTTACACGGTATTGTTCGGAAAGCGTTTTCAAGTTCGCGGAAAATTCTTTTGCGGTATCGAATCGATATTGATGTGACGTCGGTGATACCTCTGATTCAACTTCCTTGGTGGTCATTTTTATTTTAAAAGAGCTAGTGTTTTTAATTACTTAGATTCGCTGCAAATTCCACATACCATGTAATGTTTGCCCGGGCTAGATTTCTATCAACGGCATAAATTGTAAACTGTTCAGTTGCGTTCTTGTCTATAATTGTTGATATTGTATTGTTAAACCCGGATGAACTCGACGATAATATATTAAACTGCATCATTGAAACCAGTGTCAATCGATAAATGCCCTTAACAGTTGCGGTGATATTTACTGTATTCTGTGTAGGAGTCCAATCGAATGATCCATGCCGAATTGTGTATACTGTGTTGATGATGTTCTCATGAGGGATTTTTATTTTTTCGAATTGCTCTGCTACTCTCGGTAGTCCGTCTTTAATCGCTTCAACATCAGTTTTAATCGTTCCTATTTCCTGTATATGCGTGTCCACATCTTTTTTGTTCGCTGCAACATTAGTTTTGATTGTTTCTATTTCCCGTGTATTCTCGGTTATACTTTTTTTGTTCGCTGCAACATCAAGTTTGATTGTTTCTATTTCATATGTATGCACGTCTATGCCTTTTTTGTTCGCTGCAACATCAGTTTTAATTAATCCTATTCCCCGCCAATATGCGTCTACATTTTTTTTGTTCGCTTCAATATCAGTTTTGATTGTTCCTATTTCCTGTGTATGCGTGTCCATATTATTTATGATAGTTGTAACATCAGTTTTGATTGTTTCTATTTTCCGTCCATGCGAGTCTACATTATTTATGATCGTTGCAACATTAGCGCCGATTATTTCTATTTCCCGTTCATGCGCGTCTACACTCCTTTTGTTCGTTGCAACATCAGTTTTGATTGTTTCTATTTCCTGTCCATACGCAGTGATATCATTTATAGTTATTGTGATTTCATCCGGTTTGGCATTTTTTTTACCAAGGAATTTATCAAAGTTGTCATCGATCCTGTTAACATTTTTTCGTAACGAGGTAAATTGGCCCGACAGCGTCGTAAACTCCAAAATAGTATTTTTTATTGTTGCAAGATTCGGTTCGGTTACCGTCGGGGTTCCAAAAAAACTAGCGGTAGTGAGTTGTATATCGGTGACAGATTTTTTCACCTCGGTGGCAGATTTTTTCACATGCGCGTCAAGTTCGATCACGGATTCATTCAACCTTATAGTACCGTCTCGGATTAATTCTATTATTCTCTCTATCTCCACTATATGTTTACCTGGTCTGAGTCGTCCGTCGCTGGTATACAGCGCGATAGCGTTCTCGGCGGCATCACGCTGTCGTATTAAAACGTCATTCAGCGACACATTACCGGATTTCAATTTACCCTGGCGGTCTTGAAATACAACTATTTCGCCCGGGTCAACACTTGTTAGATTCAACATATCAGCGATTTCATCCTCAATTAGTTTTTTTATGTCGGCGGCGGTCGTTTCCGCGGATTGTTTCAGCGCCGAAACCGGTCGCCCCCAGATATCAATCATTATTATTGTAAATGTTATTCTCTAAAATCCGTTGAGCTTCTACAACCCCACTAGTGTATTCGTTTACAACCACATGAGGTGGTTTCCGCGATGATGAAATCGCCGCGAGTACGTTCAATACCTCACGGCCACATATCGGTGGGTCACTTAATCGCTGTGTTGGCAGCGTGGAATAAAAAACCCGGGCTGAACACGTCCGGATATACCGCATAAACTCGTTCGGCGGGGCTAACCCGTATGAATCAAAATAGACGATCGCGCGCGGATCAATCGCGTACGCAACCCAATGAGTTCCCGCTCCGGAGGACCCATCGAGGTTAATTATGCCGGTTTCAATATTTCTTGGTGCCGCCGGTAATTGATCCCTCATAAAAACACCTCTGAAGTTTTTTATCGCTAGCGCGTTTGCGGCGTCTATTAAATCAAAATTAGACATTGGAGTCATAGACTCAGGAGTCATTGACTCCCGAGTTAATAAACGGTTCCCGGTAGTCTTAGACCCTTTCCCGAGTACCATGAATACGGGGTTCCCGGTAGTCTTAGACCCTTTCCGGCTACGGGTCGTTTTTTTTTGTAGCCTTTCCCGGTTGCCTTCTTCAATGCCATCCCCGCCGCGGTACCAACGGCTCCTAACGCCGCCGCCTTAGCCACTGCTGGTGCGGCCGCGGCAATCAACGCTGGAATCGCAGCTAACAGTGGAAATATCCCACCGGTCCTTTCCATGTTTTTAATTGCTGCGGCTGAAAAATCTATTTGAACACCCTTTTTATTCTTCATCGCATCATTGAAATGTTTTATTTGACGCGCCGTCAACGATATCTTATGATTACCACCTGCCATCTGTGACGGCTTCAGCGTTATTGTGGTTCCGCATTGTTTAGCCGACTTTGATCGTAATTTCTTGACTTGACCATCAGTCAACTCTACACTGACGACACTATACGACATTTATTGTAAACGCGTTTTGTGCTTTCAATTACATGTTTTCCACTGGCGCATCAACGATTCTCATTCGTCCACCAACGCCTTCTAGCAGCATTGATTTATCGCTGAGAATGACAGCAACCGCTCTATAATTAACACCACCCGGGGCTATACGAGCTCGGAAGTGTATATCAACGACGGATTGTCTCGTTAAATCAAGATGTTCCAGCGAAAAATAATAAATCGGATACAGGTTTTTAAAATCAAGTTGCGATATTTGCAAACCAGTGTCGACGTTTTGATCACGACCCATATATGACAGCAATCGATGATACACACGTGCGATATGGTTGTCGCCGTAATTAAGCTGTATGTCCTCGGATGGTTCCTGTTGTCCGTTTATTCTCAGCGAAACATCCCTGACTCCTAATTGATCAAATATCATATGGCTGCGTTCTTGACTGCCCAATCGTTCCCTATTCTGTAGCGCTATGAATATATGACGCGGGGCTGAAACACCCTGTTTTGATGCCAGGTGCCATGTAAACGTATCGGCGACGTTATCTTCTTTGGCATCAGTTGTTACCGCTAGCCAACTCAACAACGATTTCCCTCCCTGTTCCATAAATGCTAACAATCGTGCTTCCGTGGTAACTGATGGAGTCAGCACCGGCATCCACAATGCCATTTTAGTTAAAACAACCTTACCGGCAGCGACGCCAGCAGCATGCCATATTGCATTGTTATCATCGCCCCTTCGCGTCAGCGCGATTGTATGCTTAGCCCCATAGACAACTTTTCTGACATTTCTGCAGAATCCAAATATGTGATGGAGTGGAATCGCGCATGAAAACTGTCGGCGTGGTCCTTGCAACATTCCTACTCGTGCTGCGAATCCTAGATTGTAATCATTGTTGGTGCTTTTTATAATATTGAAATTAGCGCCTGGTCTTGCTCTGCGGTCTGGATTGGCTGCTTCAGCCTGTGGGTCAGTTGCGGTATCTCTTTCCGCCAGCACGTTAACGTACTGAAGATGGTCAGCGTTATTGGTGGTGTCCTTCGAAAACATCATAGATGGGCCCGCCGATCTTGTATAATCATCCGAGTATCTCGCCAACCCAATTATCGTTGTTGCAACATCAACCTCGCGTTCTATTGATTCAATTTCTCGCCCGTCAATAAGATATCTGGCGCTCTCAAATAACGCCATGATACCGTTGTTGACGAAGTCAACTCGAACACGATGGTCATCTGCGTATGGTGCATTATCGGCGGCATTTGTCACGAGTTCTCCCTCGATTTCGATAAACGCTTCACACGGCAAAAAATATTTACTGGTATCTTGGACTTGAAGTTCAATTCGCGATCGTAGGTCGGGTTGCGCTGCATAATAAGAATAAAATTGATAATCACGGACAGAATCATCCCTGCGCACTGGGGCGTCCATATCAAACGCGGGATCAGCGGTTCGCGCAAACATTCTATTATTTATCATGTTGATGTTTTCAATTGAAATCCATCAACGTCGTTTTCGTCGTAAATTCTTTGAATTTAAACCACTCCCCGCTATCGCGTTCATGAGCGCGTTGGTTGCCGCATCGGCGGATGACGAAGTCGCCAACGACTGAGTCGTCGCCAACGACTCTAGTTTTTCTTCCACGGCGTTATTTATTACTTTACTGACATTTGCAGGCATCACTGTCGTTGATGGCATTACCGGTGGTTTCTGTTTTCTTTTTGAAAATCTCTTGGATTTCACCAACGACATTAGTTTGTCCCGCGCGGCTGAAAGCGCCTTTCCGGCAACATCTCCAATAGCACTAATTCCTTTATCACGAATAACATCAATAGCCTTCATTCCTAATTGTTTGGCTAACGGCGCTACTTTTGGAGCCATTCTTGTAAATAACCCCGCAATGGTGCTACCGAGACCATCTCCATAGTACGCGCGGTAAACAGGCAATCGCGAGTTTACCACGTAGACGAGTACTGGTTTATCGTGGTTGTAGTGTATGATCATCCTTATTAAAAACACCAGTTTTCCAATTAATCATCCACGAGTTCGTCTATGAGCGTTCGATATGCATTAATGTCCATAATACCGCCTGCAAATAACCGCTTGCAAATATCAGCGGCTTCATTGATTATTTCCGGAGAGTTATTTCCGGCTCGTTTTCCTCCAATTAGTACCTCTAGCCGTGATATATCACTGAGAACACTACCAGGACAGGTAACGCCGTAGGATTCTTTACCAACAGGGTATCCTTTTCCTTTTTTTGGTGTTATACTCTTAATTTCCTTATGGAATGCGTCGTAATCGGGATCACCACGATGTGGTAATGCATCTTTATGTTTACTTGCTAAATACACTATTCTTGCCCAGTCCTTTAACGACTTTATATTTTTCTCGTAACCGCTATTGATATGCTTCTTATCTCGTGTTTTCTTAGCAAAATTGTTGGCAGCAAAATTAATTAATTCTTCCCTGCTGCTGAAGCCTCTAATTTGATCTATTGTGCTCTTCTTGAGTATAACACGGGGTATATTCTCCTCTTTTTCCTCCGGTATTTCTTCTTCCGGTATTTCTTCTTCTGGTATTTCTTCTTCTGGTTCTTTCGCAGTAGCACCTAATTCTTCTTCGTCGGCCATTGTAACATAGGGTTCTTGTGGTTCCGTTATAGCGAGTGGTGGTGGCCTCCGTGTTGTAGCAGCCGCTATTTTCGCAGGGAGTGTTTCTAAAGACTTTTTTGTTTGTTTTGTCTCTGCCGCTATCTTTTCAAGCGCATCGAGGACGGGCACAGTTGCCGCCGTAACATCTTTGGTCGCTTTAGTTACCGGGGCAAAGAGTTGTTCGCTTCCAACGGCAAAATCAGTTTGTAGTTGCTGCCGCGTTTGAAGTTGTTCTCGGACCCTGTCTCGTAACGGTATGAACTTTTTAAGCGCTGCTAGCCGCTCTCTGGCTAGCCGAGTAGTAAGTGATTCGCCTACCATTATTGCAATTGCGAAGCAATTTCTAATTTCTCGCCGGAGTTTTCGTCTATAATTCTTCTAATGTTTTTGATTTTACTAGAAATCTCCCTGCGTCGTTCATAAACACGTCCAAGTTTTTTTCGTATTATTTCAACGGCAGTAAATAGTCCAATGAATGCATTTGCGTCATTGTGGTACAAGTTTTCATTGATCGTATGTTGTAATCGTTTTATAAAAAAGTACTCGCGGGCCAGGGTAAAACGCCCCCGTTTCGATTGTTCGTTAATAATCTCATAATCGGATAATATTTTTTCACTGTCGAGACCATCAGATAATTCAATTCCTTGATTTTTTAATTTTGAAATCTCGGCTAATATATTATTGATGTCTTCGATATTCATTATTCTTATAAAACATCTTGTTTTTAAATAAAAAAAAATGAAACCCTGTGTATCAATCCCGAGGTGTTCATACTTTGTTTTCTTCCGGAATGGACAATTTATTGTCATGGCGACTTCGTCAGCGCCATAGGCGCCGGTGACTTCGTCACTCGCTGATATTTACATATGAAAATCGAATTCTATGCCCGGTCTTTTTTGAGATTGCTGTTTGATATACTCGTTCTGCTACTTTTCGTATTGAGGCGATACAAATGTCAAAGTATCTACTGGCTTCATTCATCGACTGAAATATTTTTTCCTCGTGAGTTGTTGTATCAAATGACTTTACGGGTTTTGCTTTCTTTGGGTATTTACCGGTTTGGCCTTTTTTGGTATTTTGACTCTGCGAGACAGCTTGCATGTTTGTAAGAGAATTATCAGTCTTATTACTATTAATATGATCAATCACAAGTCCATTCTCGATTAATCCGTGAAAACATTCATAGATGATTCTGTGACAGAGATATTTCTTCTTTCCGGCACCAAACATTAAATACCCGTGATTATTTACGATACCAACCGGCTTCTTCAGTTTGCGGTTTCTAACAATGCCGTCGCGAGACGCCTCGTAACTGACGAGCACAGGATGCGGCTGAAATTCTTGGTTCATTTGTATAATAATACTACTTGTCTAATTTATTATTTGGTTTAATTATGAATCTTTCAACGTAGTCTTGGGGGGTTTTAATGACGAAATCGGCGGTGGGGTCAATGACGGCGTTTTTAATTCGCTTGTCATAATAGCGTTTTAGTTCCCTGTATCGCTTTCCGCCACAATTAATACACAACTGCGATTTTCTTCTTACACCGACGTGGCAAACCAAGCACGGGAGGGGGCCAAGAGAACCATTACGAACGCTTTGTAAATGATATCCGCAGAATTCACCTCTGCATGATTTATTGCACGGGGTTGTCGACCCAATCATCAACCATTTGCAGCGATTCATTATACTATATTCTTTCATTTAAATACTTGTTTTAATTATATGGATGAGTTCGAGAGATTAGCAGTAATTAAGCCCTGGAAAAATATTAAATTCAATCTTGATAGAGTCCTCAAGGACACACCAAAAGCGTTAATAAACGATAGAACCCTGTTGAGCAAAATACGCGATTGCATCGATGAATTCAAGCGTGATGGTGCATCTCATAGTTGGTCAACATTTCGAATTGATGGCGTTGTTGATGCTACCATGAACGACAACCGCGCAGCAACGGTAATATCACAACTTGACGGTAAAAGGTATTTCTTCAGAGTAAAATTCATTGTCCGGGTGGAATCAGGTGATTGGATCATACGTGATAAATTTGAACCAGTTCTCAGCGACATGAAAACAGTCATTGTTAGCCGCGACTCCAAGCCGGGGTTGTTAACCGGAATTGACAGACCATACTATGAACGAGCGTATCCTGAAACAGCAGTTGTTTATGGAATATACCCGTTAAATAAGAAACCTGATATCGGAAAACTGAAACCAATGAAACAGTCAACGGGGATAAATTGTGTAGCAGAACGAGTAATAGAGCATTTTACAAATGCATGTCGAGGAAACAAATTGACTGATTTACGACGTAGCAAAATCAACCAGTGGGAACTAACCGTAAAAGAGCGTGGAGCGACCATCAGCGACATAGCGAGATTAGAAACGTCGTTGAGATTTCCAATAACCGTTACAACGATAACCGGTGAAGTATTATACGAATCGAAGTATAAATCGAAGGGAGCCCCAATCAAAATTATTGATCATAACGAACATGCATGGACGCCCGCGATCACAATATTTCCACGGGATAGAACAGTAAAGTATATACCCGAAGAATTCCTGGGAGAACAATTCTCCCGGGATGGTTTTCTCGCGGAGAGGAAACTATTTGATGCTATTGCCTACTTGTGTAAAAACGACCCTGTATCAATGTGGTTACTTCGCAGCGCTGAAAACGATGCGGATACCTTTGATCAGTTTGTAAGACCAAACGGTGAATTATATCGCACTCAAGCATTTCACAACAAGATGAAAAAAACCGCCATAGAATTTGAGGAACATGATGAACAACTGCTAACAAATTGTTTTACGATTCCATCGGTTGCGGCTCATGTTGCAGCAAGGAAAAATGCGTGGAGACCAGCGCGCAGGGAATTTCTGCCGGATGTACAATCCAGTTGTTTGGAATACTATCACGGTGGATTATGGAACACTGAATACAACCGCGACGCTATGATCTCGGTTGATATGGTTGCCTGTTATCCAGCGAGTTTTCTCGGGTATGGATCCGCCGCTGAGTATTTCAAACGATTTGGACACCCCAGACATGAAATGACTCGTGTTGCTATTAATGGACCACTGCCTGATTTTGATTTAACCGGATTCGCTCGCATAGTATCATTTGAATTCGCGGCAGGACTTCATCGCTGTTGCTATATTTGGATCGGTAGACACATGTCTGAAAAGAAGTGGCTGCCAATAGCGCTGCTACGGTATATGATTGATTGTAGCATGCTAGTTTCGTTGATTGTCAGTGATGCGATTATATCATACCGGGCACAGACTGAAGTCTGGTTACCAGAACCGGAGCGTCTAGATAGCATAATTGACGAGTCCAGAGCACACATTGATGCCGACGAGGAATATATCATCGAATGGTCCAGGAGGATATTTAACCAACGAAACCGCGAGGCAAAAGATCTCGGTAGAAGAATAATCGGTAAGTTCACACAAGGTGGAAAAAACTGCGACTACAAACGATATTGCTCACGGCTGATTATAGATGACGCAGAATATGATTTCGTAATCAAGGACGCAGTGGCAAAAAATAGATACGTGAACTGCAAAACAGCTTTCTTGTCCAATGGAACGAGGTTGGGTACAGTTGTTACCTACAGCGATGGAGACAGCCCGGCGTATCCACATTTGAGGGCGTCTATGCTGGGTTACGCCGCTATTAATTTATTCTCGATGATAAATAGATTCCCCGACACCGCGGTTAGAGTAGCCGTTGATTCGTTTTATGTTAACGTAGCGTATAAGGAAAACGTAGCCGGGTTTACTAGTCCGGACGAGAGTTGGGGTACATGGAGAATTAAAAATGAAATACGACGCGATTATTCCCCGTCAGCAGATGTCACCGTTGAAAACAATTACTTACGCGGTGATAAATTATCAGAATGGTCTAATGCACCACCGTGTTCTGATCCAATTTGTAGACACAAAACAGTTTATTTAAGCGGCTGTGGCGGGTCAGGAAAGACGACTCGGGCAATTGAATTATTTCGAACGCGGGCAAGTATAATCGTGCTTACACCGACCCATAGACTAGCGCGAGAGATAAAACAACGAAATGTTGACGCCGTTACTTATCATAGCTTTTTTCGATACAGCGGCGGTGAGTGGACTCCTGATCGAATGGGTGAAAAATTTATTCCTGGGGTTATCATTTGGGATGAGATATGTACTGTTTCGTTAGATGTTTTACAAATGTTTCTTGATTGGTTGGTGCTCGCGAATACAGCGGTGATCATGTGTGGCGACCATGGCCAACCACCACCATTTGTCGGCGAGGGTCCACATGATTGGTTAAGGGGTTTTGTGGACTATTATGAAGAAACCGATACTGATTACCGAGCACTTGATGAACAACTGCGCGAGGTTAAAAAATTAATCAGATTACAGCCGGATAGAATTCAGTGTGAAATAATCCGCGAGGTAATTCCGGAAACGCCGTTGAATGAATTCTGGGAAACATGGAGACCAAACGATTTGATTGTAGCGAGTAGAAAGATAGTCAGAGACACACTTCAGCGGAAGTTGTTTACGTTGCATAAGGAAATGTTTCCAACGCGCCCAGTGCCGTTATGTTATAGACCCGCGGATACACGGCGGCAGAACATTGAAGTTGAAATCCCGGGCCCGACAGCGTCAGGGATAAAAAAACAAATTCTTGTGCTGAATGATATTGTGCTCGTTGATATCAGCGTCGTCGAGGACGCGCTACGTGCTGATAAATCCCCGTGGACGCTAGGATACGCAACAACAATACATTCCTCGCAGGGACTAACCATCACGGATACAATTGTTTGGATAGTTGATAATCGCATCGAATGGTCAAATCTAGTCTATCTTGCAGTGTCCAGAGTACGGAGAATGAATCAGCTTCGAAGAATTGTTATTGACGGAGCCGGTGACGGAGTCACTGACGAAGCCGGCGACAAAGTCACCATCGATGCAAGCGTCATTGATAGAAAACTCTCGGGTTACCGCCAACAGGATAAAAAAAAACAGCGGCGTTTTGATATTGATGCCGAATTAATAATCTCGCTACGACAACAACAGAATAATCACTGCGCGAGTTGCAATTGTATAATGAGTTGGCGTTATTCGGATAAAGACACTCGCCAATTTACCGTGGACAGGATCGATAACAGTCTCGGTCATGTCAAAAACAATGTGAGGTTGACATGTCTTGAGTGCAATAGACGCAACGGCGCTAGTTAAGACCACGCGGGGGTAATTGAGTATCGTTAGGTATCACTTGTAGTTGCTCGCGTGTAAATCCGCGCTGAGGAGCAGTTGAATCCAGTCTATAGATCGGTGGTCTACCAGTTGATCGTGTTATCGTTGATATGTTATGTGTGGTAACACTCCAAATAGGATCAGTAGCTCTTTTTTTACCGCCTTCAAGCTCTCCTGGTTCATATAGATATCTAACAGTGACATCGCCAAGAATCGGCTTGGAAACGCTATTTATTTTTGATTTTCCGGGTGTATACTCGTATTTAATCGCGTCGCTGGGCTTCATGTTGATTGCTCGGGTAATCTCGTTATTTAACGCTGCAATTACACCTGGCAACCTTTTAACCCATTCACGAGATCGTTTTTCTTGGATGAATTCCTTCGCGTATTGATATCCAAATAACCGTTCAGCAAGAGTCCGATTGAATCGTTCAACAATTGCCTGATCACGATGTAGCGCAGTATGACCTCGTCGTATCGCGACGCTATGATGTTTCAGCGTTGATAAAACAGCGCCGCGAAATTCACTACCGGGATCAACTTGTAATAGATTTGGCCAGCGCAGAGGGCCTCTTCGATAAATTCTTTCAAACGCAGCGGCTACTTCAGTTGCCGACTTTGTTTTTAACGGCTCCGCTTGTTTGTATCGACTCGCAACATCAACTACGGTTAGCGCGTATTTGTAACCGTTGTCATGCGGCAGAAATAGTATATCAGCCTGATGAACTTCATTAGGTACGCTGACATCAAAGCGCGAGAAGTTGATTTGTTTAGGCGGTGGTAGATAGATTTGCCATATAGCCTGTTTGGATAACCAATTAGCCGCAGTGGTCTTTGTTACCTTTGCAGCGCTTGCAAGCTTACCAATTGCGGCCTTCCCCTTCCAGTATCCTCTCGGAGAATAATAGATGGATTCCATGTTGTTATTATAAACGCTAGCGTTTTCAATTACCAGCGCGAGAAGCTCCGCTTCCAATCATTAATTTACCTTTCATAGCCGATTTTACCAACCATGAGGCCAATTTTTCTTTGACGGATTTATCAGGAATAGCATTTAACGCGTGAATTAATTTTACATCCGCGATATGACGCTGTTGCAGATCGCTACTTTTGTAAGCAACATCATGAGCATGACACGCCTTATCGATAGCGTTTATTGGATACTCACCGGGTTTGGGCTGATTTTGATCATCGAGTCTAATATCTAATCGTGTTCCGGGGCCACAGTAGTTATATCCTGGGAGGTGTTTTTCTCCTGGATACTTTGCCCACGGTGTTCCGGGGAGTTTTGCCAATTTGGCTGCGATGTCACCTCCTCGCTTTTTTTTAAAACATCTCCGGGTCTAATAGAAATAAATCTAAATTTCTTTGTACCGCATTGTACACACTTACCAGTAAGCGCCGATCTGTTATTTCTTGTTGTAGCGGTTGTCATATCATTTGTGCCAGTACGTACTCTACACTTCACACAATATAGATCCATAATTTATGTATAGAAATATGAATATAATTGATTTTTCGGCGACTAAAACAAGAGAACCAGTTAAGCATGTTGCAGCGTTACCAAACTCGATCCGGATGATTATCATCGGACCATCTGGATCCGGCAAGACGCAATTGTTACTCAATTTAATAATGAGATGGATGAAGTGGGATAAGTTGTATTTGGTTGCTCCTAGCGTAGATGATCAACGATGCTACGAGGTGTTGAAAGATTTCAACGAGAATGCATCAGCGATCGCTAAAAAAAATGTCATCGAGTTTATTACAGATATCAATGATGCACCGGGTATTGATGATATTGATGGCGACGTTAACAATCTAGTCGTGTACGATGATGTTATGTTAGACAATCAAAAAAACCCAGCTAGGATATTTTCCAGAGGCAGGCATAAAAACACTGACGTGATATATGTCACTCAACGATACACTCAGATTCCAAAAGTAATTAGAGACAACTGTAATATTCTTGCTGTGTTCAACGGCGTTGATACACACACGCTACGAAATATTTGGCAGACATGGTGCGGCGGTGACATGGACTTTAATGTTTTTCGAAACTTTTTTAGTCATGCTCAGTCGACCCCACATGGATTCGTAACGATAAATTTACATGATCCTCGGACACGATATCGTATCGGACTTGACCAAATATTCGGCTAGTTGTAAATAATTTTCATTGTAAATAACCACTTAGCAGCAGAGGGGGCGATGACATCGACGCGGTCGTCGATGTGCTTACCGGACGCTGACGACGCTGGGGATCGACGCGCAGAAGGTGTTAATTAAACCAAATGACGACGCGACGATCCCCCAACGACGTCGTCGTTTTTTTTTTACCAGGCGCTGACGACACTAGATCGTTGAATGCAGAAAGTATTAATTAAGCCAAATAACGATTGGACAAAATGTCCGATTCGCCCCCTCTGCTGCTAAGGGTGCGAGCGGCCAATAAGAGTGTGGGCCAACCCAAGGAATCGTGCGACTGTACAGGGGGTCTAGAAGCATACGTTTGGATCAATTGTTGTTCCATTGCATTTTTATATCCATAAGATTATTTTAAATCTTCGTTGTGTTCATAAGATTATTTTGAATCTTAGTTGTGTTCATAAGATTATTTTGAATCTTAGTTGTGTTCATAAGAATATTTTGAATCTTAGTTGTATTCATAAGATTATTTTGAATCTTAGTTGTGTTCATAAGATTATTTTGAATCTTAATAGAATTCATATTCGAGATTATGTGAATCTCTCTTATAGTGTAAAATACTGTTTGAAGCGTATCTGCGGTTCATGAGGTTTCTTGGATCTATACTTCATATTGATTTAATATTTTGGTTTATTTTCAATGTGTGAATGTTGTGTAGAGTGATTTGAGTAAATCGTATGTTGAGAGCGTGAGAGAAACATTGTATTTTTACATCATATATTTTTCTTTATTAATTAATTCATAAATTTCCATCTTTCTCACATTGTTTTTGTTTTATTCATTTATTCCAAAAACCCACTCGGTTTCTATTCTGCGACAAAATTCTGAAGGAATTATTTTACATTCACAGTCTACGCACAAACTACTATTCATTTTGTAAAGTTTCCATGCTCTAATATATAATGTAATGACGGATGGACTGATCCTTTTTGTGGACATACACAATCATTTAGCTATAGTTCGTTAAGCAATATAATGGTCAACTAATAATATGCTTAAATGAATTTTGTTGGTCAAAGGTTCAAAAAATGCTATAAACAATGCATTTAAGAGACTGACTATTAATTGAATGAACATATTTTCCAGGAAAATAAGATAAACCTAGTTGAGCATATTTACTGCTAAGTTTTAAACAACTTTCAAATTAGCTGCAATGATGGACATGCTTCATGTCAAATTAGCAAACATTTCAATTAGGAACAAAGAAGACCGAAAGCTTTTTAGCAATATGTTCAAGACAGCAGCTACGGCGGCCATAGTGGACATAATAAATCTTATGACGAGAAATCGTTTCTAAATTACTTTCCGTTTAAGAGAAATAGCGATTACCATAATTTCAAGAATGTCATCGTGGAGCCCAATGTTAATATAACTTTTCGATCAGTGTGAGTAACATATTAATATTATAAGATGGCTTTTCGTCTGGGCCATATTAGACATCAAATAGGCAACATTTTACTTTGAAGTCAAAGAAATTAACAAAACGACCTTCTGTAAAAGCCTTATATTACTATTTACATTCATTGAGAGGAAAAACAAGAACGAAACGTTTAAAACAGCTACACAAGTGATACATTCTTAGGTATTTAATAATGTATGATTTATGTAGCCTTTCGATCATTTAATATCTGCTTTGAATAAGGTGTCTGTTCTTTGTAACATGTTTTTGATTGCAAACTTACAACGCTTATTTATGTCTTCTATACCACGATGTTTAATACTTATATAATCTAATAGTCATTGGTTGGTCTTGACTTAATAAATATACATTTTACTGTATTAAATCATAAAACTATAATTATTTATACTAGCTGAATTCCATACATGGAGCAAAAATGCATTACAAAATGAATTCAGTTCATAACAATTAAGTATTCTCTTTCAGCGTATTTAGTGTTGTTAAATAATTAAATGTATTTTTTTAATATTTCAAAGCATTCGATTTTGCTCTTGCCGAAGCGACTCAAGTGGCTTGGCATGGTAAATCTCATCGTTGTTTATTACATGTCATTGCATACAATTCCCGGAAGAAAAATCCATTACATATATATTTATACGTCTTGCAATCCTTATTAAGAGTGGTGTTTATTAAAAAGGATAAATGTATTTTCAATGGTTGAATACTTGCCTGGTAACTACTATAATGGACACTTAATAAAGTGTTGGAAGGTTAAACCCCTCTCTCATTGTAATAGACTGGCTGGTAAAATAATATAACGAAGTACACAGTGAGTGCAATTGGTGCGTTGTTACCACCTCTCAAATGGACACAGTAGCGGGGTTAAACAATCATACATCTTGCACGCAGGTTAGCATTGAGTAGTAGATTTGACAAGTACTTCCCTAACAGCCCAGAGCTATTTTTGCATACAGATTGGTTGACAGATGAGAGTATTGAAATGAGGGATAAACATTGGATATTACAAAATGTGGGAGACACACTGATTGTGATATCCAAACGATAAGAATTCTAAATGAAACATATTGGACATTTGCAGGAAATATTGTAAATTTACATCAGATATTAATATAATGAGAAGAACAAGACATAAGCTATTCCTCATTTTTCTTTTGCTTTGATCAGTGTAACAAGAATGATCAATACCCTGAATTACAAAACAACATGTATTGTTTTAAACTTATCTTTTATTCCCTCCACGTTACTATTATTACTCGAAGTCAAGAACTAACGTTTGTTCTCTATTAAACTATTTATTCTTTGATAATGGTCTTGACCTACAGAAACTGAAAGCCACTGTGCATAAATCAACTTTAATGTTTCAGTCAGCGCCCTTGACCTTGAACTACTGTGGAAAAATATATTGTATATCCTGGTGGCTTTATTTATGTTTGAAACCTGCTACAGATGATAAGATGTCTGTCGGGTGAAACTTCTTTAACATGATTTTTCGTTCAGGAGCGATAGCAATACTCACAAAATTGCTGCAGTGTCGGCCACTTAATACGATAGCTCGGCACTACCTTTATTTGGTGTCAACAAGACATGATAATAAATCTTTAAAATAGCCCATGTTGATATGAACATCTACGCAAAAGGAGCAGCATTAAGAAAAATTTAGATAGACACCACGTAGCGCATCGTGGATATCCCTGCGGTCACATTTGGGTATAACTAACTAGACATTAGAATATGTCTTTTAGTAAAGGCAAGATATTCAGTAAAAGTGGTGTGAACGATATTTCAATGTGGATGCTGTGGTGGCTATATTGACCTCAAATTTAGACCATTGTAATTTACGTCACATTGGTGGGCTTACTAAAGGTTCAAAATGGATAATTTATATTGTAAATGAACAAGTCGTCATGAGACGTCTTTTGGAGAATCCCAGTGTAAATCAAACGTTCCGTTGGAAATGTGTCTAGGTTGCTTCCACGGTAGCCATTTACGAATTGAGACTAGCAACATTTTCAATTAGGAACTACTAAAATTACCTGCTGTGGCAGCCCTGTTAAACGTCTGACTAGCATCAACATTTTATGTTAGAGCAAACTAGACCTGACGATGGCATTTTATGGTTGGTTCCATGTCAATCAGTCAAGTAATTTAGTAGGAGTATAGAGAAAGAAAGAAATTGCAAGCGGATGGTTAGATAGAATCCATTCCATAATCTTACCTTGTCTATGAATAGTAGAAAAAAAACATTTTCTCAAACAATCATTTGTTTAACATAGGCACTAGCAACATTTGTTACTTATGTGATTGTGTGTGATTTCGACCAGATAAGTTGAGGTAATCAGTCTTGTAAGCAACTGATTAGAAATAATACAATCTGGTAAAGCTTGCATTAAGTCACAAGAGACCAATGGTTTGCCCCAAATGTATGTCGTCTCAGTAACTTTCACAAAAGGTACATCTGTTGTTTGTTGGATATGACTTGACAACACCGAAAGCACAATCGGACCACCTTAACTATTCCTATGGTTGAATAGACCTTAGAATAGGCTCAGTAGTTGTAAATTAAACAACAATTAGATACATTCGTAACTTCTCGGCAATCTTCATTTCATAAATAACCGAGGTGGATCGAATGTCAGAAATGGCATCTATCAGCATACATTAAAACAATCCATAAGATTGAATTCGAAATGTTAAATTGCATAATATATTGATGTATTTTAGCTAAAAAATATATTGCAAGAACTTTGAAGACCTTGATATGATGGAAACTACTAATAAACAAATTGTTTAAAATGTTTTGAAGAAATGGAATTCCTGTCCAGAACCAATTCAGGTAAAAGGTTCTCGGTGAAATTAGCGTGCAATTGCCCTAATGAATTTACAAAGGTTAAATTAAAACAACTTCACCTTTTCAAGCGCTAGGTACAATCATTTGTAATATTTCGGCCAATGACTTTGCACTTTCAGATTTGTAACCTTTAAAATTATTCCCAGTGGTCCTTACCCTAATCACAAATCATAATTCAAGCGTTTTACATAAGAAACATGTCATTTTTGGAAAGATGATTAGCAGCAAAGATGAAAACTTACCTGGTTCTGAGCTCCTCGATGCTGCAAGAAAATATAACAATAATACAAAGTCGGATATACTATATATCTTCATCTACAAACATATTATACGTCATACTGGCAACTTTGTTTTATGATAAATAATAGCTATAAAACGACTTTAAAGATCGCTGTTGTTGTGACCATTTTAAACCTCCTATCGGCAGCATTTTTTAATCTCCAGCTAGAAACCATTATATTTTGGTTATTCCCCCATGTTGATTCAGTCAATCATTAAGAGGATGAACGATAACACCACTACCTGGTTTATGACCAGTAGAACTAAACAAAGATAATTTAGAAATAAGCTGGCTTAACTTGAAAATATCCACACACAGTCATATGTTTCACTAAGTACCTTTTATTTTAGATATGCATGCCAAGGTGTGTGATTGCGATCAGATTAATTGAAACAGTCATTGTTGTAATTAACTGGCGAATCATATTAATATCCTGCATAAGTTCGAGTCGGTTAAACATATATCTCAGATGTATATATGCTCAGTAAGGTTCAGATTAGACACTGCTTGTTGGCCCCATTGGTCTTCGCGGAAAGAATGTAAAGGAAAGAAAGTGGTATATACTGCAGTATCTTCTCTCTAACGACCTGAAATGTTAGCTCAAATCCAAGTGAGCGATTTCAAACCAATCATGAGTGACCCTGAACAAACGCCACGTCACTTATCCCTCAATACCAACCAAGAGAGTCCATAATAACCCTATAAACAATTAGTTCTGCTTCAAAAATTATTACCAAATTTGGATGACGAAAAACACACTAAAATTACATTTTGCAATCAAAATGAACGATAACACTTTTTCCATGGAGAAAGTCGAAACCAAGCGAAAATGGCGATTCGTGTCAATCAACACTCTCCAAAATGTGTTGGCAGAAGTTCGCGTTAGCTTTGAAGAAGACATGGTTGGATAATATCTAATACCATTTATATTCACTGCAGTGTGTTATCAAGAGGGTGAGAGAGAACAACTTGTGGTACAACTTATATTCTGATAGACTATCCAAGATGAGGTAAAAAGGAAACTCGTCCGATAGCTGCCGGTAATTGTTTCATAATCCAGCTCCCGAAATAGTGACCTGCAGAAAATTTTGAATTTGCATTTTCTTCTGTTTATATAAACAGTTAAAGTTTAGCTGGTTGAATTTTATTTGTATGTACTGTTGATGAATTTGCCCCAAGGGACATATTTATAAACGGATGTTAACACGCGTATGTGACATAGAGCCCAATATTCCAAGGAATTGTAAACGAGATAGATTCTTAATGTGCTCCTGTAAATTGTCCATTTTCAAGAAAAACTTCCGACAATTTGAATATTTTCAAACTAATCAACTTTGTTATACCGTTTGTATACCAATTTTGAAAACATCTATGTCGTAAAGAGTGCAATTTGTATTTTTTGCAAACAGTTTTGCTATTGGTTATCCACACATTCAAATATGGGTGTATCCTTCTTTCAGTTGGTTTTCTTAATAATAAAATAAATTTACGGCAATGATACTTGAGGATCTAACTTGTAACAAAATATGTATTACTGTTGAAATACGTCTATTGTTTCTAGCATATAACTATCTTAATAGGTAAACAGGCTAGACTCCCAAGCTATGAGGGTTGAAATGCCGAGTTAAAAATAAGAAACATTGGACATAACGAAAACTCTCGTACACAGAAACTGATTTGCGAGAAATCTAATTTCCATAAGTAGGTAATTTGTAACAATTATGGACTACTATTGTGTTAAACAGATGAGAACGAATCTTTGAGGACATTTTGTTGGTGTCTAGCATAAAATGTAAGTATGGAAAGGTCGATAAGTTTAAAAAAAATTGTTTCTTTACATTATTTAATTTTAAGACACTAGCCAAATTTACTGGAGCTACCAAATAACAAGTCTCACACCCCTATCTTTACGTACGTCTGTGATCATGAATTGCTATACTTAACATTTTCTAAATCGAAATGACTGTAATCAATATAAAGCTGTGTGTTTTAAGTTTAAAATCCTACATAAACTCTCCACCTTATTTGCGTCCTGCGTACAAAATTTATATTCAACTTTTGCCTATTTCCAAGATACGTACACTTGCAACTTTACAACTAATCTTCATATCATACAAACCCGCAGGTTCACTAGTTTGGAAAAGAAAACTGGTGTGGCCATTGTTTCTCACTAACTATTTAAGTGTATGGATATCACGATTTCTAAGTACGATAAATATTGTCATTTAGAAAAAACACGAACCAAACTTGTTACAGTTTCATTTTTAATATAACAAATAAATGGCATCGCACTCGACAAAGGATTGCAAATTCACTCTCAAATCTCTGTGCACTGCAATGATAAAAACAGTGGAGAATAGCTATTATTTTACCACACTGTCTTTGAAGAAACGAATGTGTTACTTATTGCAAGAGACTTCATTGGCTAACGGATGCATTCTACCGACTTAGCTACGGTTCAAAGCCCGATTTGAGTTCAGTTGCTCTCTTCAGAATGAGAAGATCTGACCATTAAAAACTCACAAGAAAAATAACTGATAAGCAATCGTACACTTTGTGATCAACGGGAAATGTGTCAGTCTTATTCCAAATATATCACGGAATATTTTGATGCAATAGTGTGCGAGAACTTTACATCGACGTTTACGAGAAAAGGCCGTAGCAGACTATTTATGGTTCACTCTTGTGACATTTTACAAAAGATGTGGATTCCTTCTTATTGGAACGAGTTTTAAAATGGAATGTATGTATTTGAAATTGGTAGGGAATATATACAATGAGAATGTTAAGTCCCTTGATATTTTTAAAAGTAGGAAAGACGCATTCCCTGTCTCTTTCCTTTACTCTCTGTCTGTTGCATATATGCATGCACTTTTGTTCCTTATACAATGATATAGATTGAAATCATACTGGCATTCGATCTAAGTTACCTCAAAAGATGTGTCAGTTGTCCCAAGAAATGTTACATTAGTTTTGTAAGTCTGTCAAACGTACAAAGTGTATGAGTACATACAAAATCTTTAGTTGTGTTTGTGACTGTCAGATATCTTTGCATTTTGTCTGGGTAGCTTTTATTAATTTTCCCCAGCGACGTGTCATGATAAAAATTTATACTAATCAATTTATCATTTTCTGAAGACGTAATTAACAGTACACTAAATACAGACCCACTGCTTTACAGTGAAGGAATAATCTGAGAGAAAACCATTATATTTCGCACTATCATTGTCAAATCAAAACAAGCGTTCAGAGAAAGAAACGAAACAATTTTTTAAAACTATTTCTCCCATTTCATTTAATACTGCAATATAACATAACTTTCTGATGTGTTCTAGTCATTGGCCTAGGGACCTTTACGATAATGTTGGAATAATTTCCATCTGCATCCATCTAAACATGACATTTTCACATTTGGGACATATAATAAACGTCACTGCAGTGATTTGAAAAATATATCTATGCTTTCTAAAAAGCTGATGAATGAAATAAACAATTGCCGATGAATATTTCTCATGCAGAATTTTCGTTTGTCTCCATAAAGGTACAAAATCTACTATCATTTTAAGTTCATATTTTCCTATAAATACCGGAAAAAAGAACAAACAAAAAGGATTTGCCACTTTTTTGCCTTTGCGATTACCCTCTCTATCGATCTAGGTTATGGTTCCTTCACGTTCGAATCAAAGGGATATTGTTAATTACGTACATGCTTCATGCATACAAAGCGGAGCATTTGTCAGTCTGATCATTCGTCGTTCCTTTGGCGCGATTTGTTAAGCTTGAATAACACTATTGAAAGATATGGTAAAGGGATTATGTGTTGTGTCTATGGATTGAATGACAGAATATTTTGTTGGATTTCATCTCCTTGTTGTCAGCCCTCCTGCATTGTCTGATGGTTGGTGTGTGGAAAGTAGCCAAGGTGTTTTGGATTGTATGTGTGTGTATGGATTGTTGGGTGGTATAGGTTGTGTGTATAGTTTTTGTGGAGTTAGTACACAAGGTGTTCTGGATTTGTTGAGTGTATGTGCATGGGGTATTGGATGGTATAGGTGGTATGATGGATTGTATGGTTTTGGATTATAGATAGTTTGTTTTCAACCCTTCCACGTTTGATCTGATAGCTGGTGTGTGGAGAATGCCCAAGATAGTTTGAATTGTGCATGAATATTTATCTTTGTCTAAGTTTGTCTATTTAATCAGCTCAAGCATAAGCCCATTTGTCAATACCATTTTCATTTGCATCTGACGACATAAGCAATTTTGATCCTGAAAACACGTTGGACACCCAAGCGTCCCAACATCGTTATGTCCGTATTATCATATAGCGTCCCCGCCTTTTAATATCCAATATGAATTGATTTCGTCCCCCTTGACCCTATAATGCCCTCTGGTACTAGAATTAAATGTAATATAAAAAATGCTAAAAATATGGTTACTAACCATGTCAGCATATTATAGGGCATTTGGGTCAAGAGACATTTACAAAGGTATCTGTTTAACATTTAAGCGTATTAGTCTTCAGGTCTTGCCCACTGACGAAATAGCTATTGATTAATAAATTATCATTAAATTTGTCACAGAATTAGGCAAAGAAATAACTTGGTTTTTTCTTAAAACTATTCAACTATTTCTCGTTTATTCATGCCTACAACGTTATCTAGGGTGAATACGTGTTTTTCCAGGTAAGCGACTGTATTAACATGTACCTAGCAAGAGATTACTTGTGACGAGGTAACATTACTAACATGATATGCACGGGTATTCTACCCTGACTTGTGCTCACTCTCCTATGGATTTAAGTAAGATCGATTTCTAAAACCGACACTGGTCGTTTTGGATCACGTCAAGGAGTGTACGCTCTCCATTGTTCTCCAGCCATAGGGATGACTGTGTTTGTAGCTGATTGTGTCTGTCGCAGTGATTGTGACTGTCGTTGTGATTGTGTATGTCGCTGTGAAGTGTGATTGTCGATGTGACTGTGAATATGACTAGAGCTGTCTAAAGCTCTCTGAAGGTGTCTAAAGTTGTTTAGAGCTGTCTGGAGTTTCCAGAATATTTAATGCTGCGTGCTGTCGATACGTATGTATATATGTACGTATGTCTGTGCCACGGACGTAGACGCAGCAAATTAAAGAGGGTGCTGTATGCTGTCTGTACGTGTGTATACGTGGTGGATTCATAAAGCGTGCGAGCGGCCGATAAGAGTGTGGGCCAACCCAAGGAATCGTGCGACTGTACAGGGGGTCTAGAAGCATACGTTTGGATCAATTGTTGTTCCATTGCATTTTTATATCCATAAGATTATTTTGAATCTTCGTTGTGTTCATAAGATTATTTTGAATCTTAGTTGTGTTCATAAGATTATTTTGAATCTTAGTTGTGTTCATAAGAATATTTTGAATCTTAGTTGTATTCATAAGATTATTTTGAATCTTAGTTGTGTTCATAAGATTATTTTGAATCTTAATATAATTCATATTCGAGATTATGTGAATCTCTCTTATAGTGTAAAATACTGTTTGAAGCGTATCTGCAGTTCATGAGTTTTCTTGGATCTGTACTTCATATTGATTTATTATTTTGGTTTATTTTCAATGTGTGAATGTTGTGTAGAGTGATTTGAGTAAATCGTAAGTTGAAAGCGTGAAAGAAACGTTTTATTTTTACATCATATATTTTTCTTTATTAATTAATTCATAAATTTCCATCTTTCTCACATTGTTTTTGTCTTATTCATTTAGTCCAAAATCCCACTCGATTTCTATTCTGCGACAAAATTCTGAAGGAATTATTTTACATTCACAATCTACGCACAAACTACTATTCATTTTGTAAAGTTTCCATGCTCTAATGTATAATGTAATGACGGATCAAATGGACTGATCCTTTTTGTTGACATACACAATCATTTAGCTATAGTTCGTTAAGCAATATAAAGGTCAACTAATAACATGCTTAAACGAATTTTGTTGGTCAAAGGTTCAAAAAATGTTATAAACAATGCATTTAAGAGACTGACTATTAATTGAATGAACATATTTTCCAGAAATTTAAGATAAACCTAGTTGAGCATATTTACTGCTAAGTTTTAAACAACTTTCAAATTAGCTGCAATGATGGACATGCTTCATGTCAAATTAGCAAACATTTCACTTAGGAACAAAGAAGACCGAAAGCTTTTTAGCAATATGTTCAAGACAGCAGCTACGGCGGCCATAGTGGATATAATAAATCTTATGACGAGAAATCGTTTCTAAATTACTTTCCGTTTAAGAAAAATAGCGATTACCATAATTTCAAGAATGTCATCGTGGAGCCCAATGTTAATATAACTTTTCGATCAGTGTGAGTAACATATTAATGTTATAAGATGGATTTTCGTTTGGGCCATATTAGACATCAAATAGGCAACATTTTACTTTGAAGTCAAAGAAATTAACAAAACGACCTTCTGTAAAAGCCTTATATTACTATTTACATTCATTGAGAGGAAAAACAAGAACGAAACGTTCAAAACAGCTACACAAGTGATACATTCTTAGGTATTTAATAATGTATGATTTATGTTCCCTTTCGATCATTTAATACCTGCTTTGAAGCGACTTAAGTGGCTTGGCTTGGTAAATCTCATCGTTGTTTATTACATGTTATTGCATACAATTCCAGGAAGAAAAGTTCATTACATATATATTTATACGTTTTGCAGTCCTTATTAAGAGTGGTGTTTATTAAAAAGGATAAATGTATTTTCAATGGTTGTTTACTTGCCTGGTATCTACTATAATGGACACTTAATAAAGTGTTGGAAGGTTAAACCCCTTTCTCATTGTATTAGACTAGCTGGTAAAATAATATAACGAAGTACACAGTGAGTGCAATTAATGCGTTGTTACCACCTCTCAAATGGACACAGTAGCGGGGTTAAAAGATCATACATCTTGTACGCAGGTTAGCATTGAGTAGTAGATTTGACAAGTACTTCCCTAACAGCCCAGAGCTATTTTTGCACACAGATTGGTTGACAGATGAGAGTTTTGAAATGAGGGATAAACATTGGATATTACAAAATGTGGGTGTCACACTGATTGTGATATCCAAACGATAAGAATTCTAAATGAAACATATTGGACATTTGCAGGAAATATTGTAAATTTATATCAGATATTAATATAATGAGAAGAACAAGACAAGCTATTCCTCATTTTTCTTTTGCTTTGATCAATGTAACAAGAATGATCAATACCCTGAATTACAAAACAACATGTATTGTTTTAAACTTATCTTTTATTCCCTCCACGTTACTATTATTACTCGAAGTCAAGAACTGACGTTTGTTCTCTATTAAACTAGTTATTCTTTGATAATGGTCTTGACCTACAGAAACTGAAAGCCACTGTGCGTAAATCAACTTTAATGTTTCAGTCAGCGCCCTTGACCTTGAACTACTGTGGAAAAATGTATTGGATATCCTGGTGGCTTTATTTATGTTTAAAACATGCTACAGATGATAAGATGTCTGTCGGGTGAAACTTCTTTAACATGATTTTTCGTTCAGGAGGAACAGCGATAGCAATTCTCACAAAATTGCTGCAGTGTCGGCCACTTAATACGATAGCTCGGACCTACCTTTATTTCGTGTCAACAAGACATGATAATAAATCTTTAAAATAGCCCATGTTGATATGAACATCTACACAAAAGGAGCAGTATTTAGAAAAATTTAGATACACACCATGTAGCGCATCGTGGATATCCCTGCGGTCACATTTGGGTATAACTAACTAGACATTAGAATATGTCTTTTAGTAAAGGCAAGATATTCAGTAAAAGTGGTGTGAACGATATTTCAATATGGATGTTTGTCTAAGTTTGTTTATTTAGTCAGCTCAAACATAAGCCCATTTGTCAATACCATCTTCATTTGCATTTGACCTCATAAGCAATTTTGATACTGAAAATAGCTTTGACACCCAAGCGTCCCAACATCGTTATTTCTGTATTATCATGTAGCGTCCCTGCCTGTTAATGTCCCATATGAATTTAGTTTGTTCCCCTTGACCCTATAATGCCCCATATTACTACTTATGACAATTAAATGTAATGTAAAAAAATGCTAAAACAAAAGCTACCAACCATGTCAACATATCTTAGGGCGTTTGTGTCAAGGGACATTTACAAACGTATCTGTTTAACATTTAAGTGCATTAGTCATCAGGTGTTGCCCACTGACGAAATAGTTATTGGTTAATAAATTATCATTAAATTCTGAAAGAATTATTTTGAACGCATTCAACATTCACAATCTGCGCACAAACTATTGTTCCTTTTGTGAAGTGTTCACGCTCTAATATCTACTGTCATGACGGATCAAATTGATTGATCATTTTTGTTGACATACGCAATTATTTAGCTATAGTTCCTTAAACAATATAATGGTCAACTTATAATATGCTTAAACGAATTTTATTGATGAAAGGTTCACAAAATGTTAAAAACAATGCATTGAAGAGACTGACGATTAATTGAATGAACATAAGTTCCGGGAATTCAAGATAAGACTTGTTGAGCATATTTACTGCTTAGTTTTAAGGAATTTTCAAATTAGCTGCAATGATGGACATGCTTCATGTCAAATTAGCAAACATTTCAATTAGGAACAAAGAAGACCGAAAGCATTTTAGCAATATGTTCAAGACAGCAGCTACGGCGGCCATACTGGATATAATAAATCTTATGATAAAAATCATTTCTAAATTACTTTCAATTTAAGAGAAATATCGATTTCAATAATTTCAAGAATCACCGAGTCCAATGTCAATATAATTTTCCCTTCAGTATGAGTAACACTATTCATTTTATAAGATGGCTTTTCGTTTGCGGCCATATTGGACATCAAATAGGCAAACATTTTAATTTAAAAGACCTATATTGCTATGAACATCCATTCTGAAGGAAAAGCCAGAAGAAAACGTTTAAAACAGCTACAAAAGTGGTACACTCTTAGGTATCTAACAATGTATGAGTTATGTATACTTTCGATCATTTAATAACTGTTTTGAATAAAGGTCTCTGTTCTTTCTAACGTGCTTTCTGAGTGCAAACACACAACGCGTATTTATGTCTTGTATTCCGCCATTTCATGCACAATTATAATCTAAGAGTCTTTGGTTGCTCTGGATTTAATATACATTTTACTGTACACAATCGTAAATCATAATTATTGATACTAGACAAATTCCATGCATGGAGCAAAAAGACATTATAAAATGAATTTCGTTCATGAAAATGTATTTATGGATTGTCGTGTAGTGTAAAAATGGACCTACAGCATAGTTAGTGGTGGTAAATAATGAAATGTATTTGTATAATATTCCAAAGCATTGTGTTTTGCTCTTGCCAAAGCGACTCCAGTTGCTTTTCTTAGTAAATCTCATCCATGTTTAGTATATGTTATTGCATATAATTCCAGGAAGAAAGTTCCATTACGTATATATTTATACGTTTTGCACTCCTTCTAAAATGTGGTGTTTGTTAAAAAGGATCAAGGTATGATAAATGGTTGTATACTTGCCTGGTAGCTACTATAATGGACATGAAATACAGTTTTGGAAGGTTAAATATAACGAAATGCACCGAGAGTGAAATTTGTGCATAGTTGCCACCTATTAATTGGACACAAAAGCGGCGGTTAAAAAGACCATACACCTTGTACGGAGGTTTGTATTAAGTAGTAAATTTGATAGGTTCTTCCCCAGCAGCCCAGAACTATTTTTGCACACATATTGATTGACAGATAAGGGCATTGAAATGAGGGATAAACACCGGATATATCAATATATGGGTGTGACACTGATTGTGATACCCAAACGATAAGAATTCTAACTGAAACAAATTGGAATTTTGCAGAAAATATTAAAAATTTATATTAATTTTCAAAATAATGAGGAGAACAAGACATCCTATATTCATATTTCTTTTACTTTGTTCAATGTAACAACAATGTCCTTTATTCTGAATTACAAATCAACCTATATTGTTTCCAACTTATATTTTATTTCCTAATATTATTATTGCTCTATGTACATAACGGAAGTTTGATCTCTATAAAACTATTTATTCTTTGATAATGATCTTGACTTACAGAAAGTGAAAGCCACTATGCATAAATCAACTTTAATTTTTCAGTCAGCGCCCATTACACTGGACTACAGTGGTAAATTTATTTTATGTCTTGGTGTCGCTATTTATATTTACAACCTACTAGATATGATAAAATGTTCGTCTGGTGAAACTTCTTTAACATGATTTTTCGTTCACAAGGAACAGCGATAACAATATTTACAAAAATTGATGCAGTGTCGGCCATTTAGAACGTTAGCTAGTACTAATTTTATTTGGTTTCAATAAGACATGATAAGAAGTCTTTTAAATAAAAGCTCGTGTCGATATGAACATCTAGTCAAATGGAGCAGAATTTAGAAAATTGAAGATAGCCACTATGTAGCAAAATGTGGATATCCCTGCGGTCACATTTGTTTATAACTAACTTGACATCAGAATATGTCTTTTAGTAAATGCAATATATTCAGGTAACGTGGAGATAACGATGTTTCAATATGGATGTTGTGGTGGCTATATTGACTTCGAATTCAGACCAATGTAATTAACGACGCTTTGGTGGGCTTTCGGAAGGTTCAAGATAGAAAATTTCTATTGCAAATGAACAAGTCGTCATAACACGTCTTTTGGAGAAACCCAGTGTCTGTCAAATGTTACGTCTAAGAGGAAATGCAGTTGAAATGTGTCACGTTCGCTGCTACGGTAGTCGTTTAAGGCTTTTTTTGAGACTAGCAACATTTTCAATTAGGAACGACTAAACGTACATGCTGTGACAGCCATATTGGACGTCTGAATAGCACCAACATATTAATTTAGAGCAAACTAGACCTGGCGATGCATTTCATAGTAAGTTCCATGTCAATCATTCAAGTATTTTAGGAGGAGTAGAGAGAAAAAAAAATTGCAAACAGACGGTTAAAAATATCCATAATATTGACTTCAAAATATGAAATTCCATAATATACTGCTGTACTTTATATCTACAGAATTTTGCTTGGTCGAACAACATGTCGCAAGAACTTTGAAGACCTTGATATGATTGAAACTACTAATAAAGCATTGTCTAAAATGTTTTTAAAAAAACAGAATTCCAGTCCAATATCAAAATCAGGTAAACGTTTCTCGGTGGAATTAATGTACTATCGCCGAAAAGAATGTACAAAAATAAAATTAAGACCATTTCACTTTTTCAAGTGCTGAGTGTATTCATTTGTAATGTTTTGGCCAATGACCTTGGTCTTTGACCATTTCACCCATTAAGATTAATACCCTTGTTCTGTACTCTAATTGCAAATCATAATTCAAGCTTTTCACATAACAAACATATCATTTTGGGAGAGATGATAAGCAACAAAGATAAAAACTTACCTGATGTTGTGGTAACTGCTGCAAGAAGAGTGAACAATAATGCAAAGTCTGATATAGTATATATCTTTATTTACAAACATATTGGATGTCATACTGGTAATATAGTTTCATGACAAATAATAGATATAAAAAGACTAAATGTCGCTTATGTTGCGACCATGTTAGACCTCTTATTGGTAGTATTTTGTTTAATCTCCAGCTAGAAACCATTGTATTTTGGTTAATCCCCGATGTTGATGAAATCATCCATTCAGGAAGAGGAGCGATAACACCACTTTAAAGATAACCACTGTGGAAAACAGATTGCATGTCTAACAGGCAATTTTATTTAAATCTGATTCGATAACATATAATCTTTAATAACGCGCTCAAAATGAATTTTTCTTCACGGTGAATAGCGATAACAATTTGTTTAAGGTGGCTGCAGTAACAGTTATACTGGGCGTCAGATCGGCAATAGTTTTATTTTGTGCCAGCTATACATGATCATAAATCTTTCACTGATGTACCCGTGTTCATATGACCACCCCATCAGTCGCAGCAGCAACTGTAACATTTAAGATGACCACTCTAGCCCATGTTGTGGATATCTGTTAGGCACCATTCAGTGTAATAAAATATACAATGTATGATTTCGTCTGTTAAAACCCCATGTCTAAGTGACCATCTATTCCAAAGAAGTAGCGACAACTCTACATCAAATACATTTTATGATAACGCATCTTAATAATGATCATCCATTTATAAGGAGTAGCGATAGTAAAAATTCGGAGCTGGATATGCGTGCTGAACTATATTCATTGCAGATTAAATAGAATGGTCAAAAGCCAATGTCGATTTGAGTTTCTGTACATCAGGTAATAGCGCTATTTTTAAGATAGCCTCTATGTTCGCTACATCTGATGTCCGATTAGCAACATTTTCATTTAGCACAAACCAGTCCTCATCAAACGTAATTTTTTGAAACCCTTTGCTGCTTAAAAGGAGGAAGAAGAATAATAATTTTAAGATACCCGCTGTTGTGAACATACGTTATGTCCACGTGAAAATTTTGTTATTAGGGATCAGCAAGGTGCCGTAAATCTTCTGAAACAGGAAAACAATGCCAATTTCAGTATTCATTTACAAGGAGTAGTGATAACAAGATGGGCAATATTTCATCAGTTATTAACACTGTATCGTTTGAAGCCTTTAAGTATAAATCACATGTTCATATGACAATCCATTAAGGAGGAGTAGCAACAAGAATACTATAAAGATGACTGTTGTGTATGCCCTATTGACAGTCCATTTACCACCTGGTTTATTTAGTGCATACTAGACATTGCACTGAATGTCTGAGTACATTTTCTTGGCAAACCTCACATTTTTACCGATACCAAACACTGATGAAAGGGCGATGAACAATGTCTTCACAAAACCCTACCTGGTTTTTGACCAGTACATCTAAACATAGATCATTTAGGAATAAGCTGGTTGTACTTGAAGATCTTCACAAAGAGTCATATCTTTAACTAAGTACATTTTGTTCTAAGATATTAATGCTAATGGTGTGTGTGATTGCGATGAGATTAATTGAAATTGTCATTGTTGTCATAACTGGCGAAATCTAATAACATCTCGCAAAAAGTGCATTAGGTTCACATCAGCTAAACATATATCTCGGATGTATATAAGCGCAGTAACTGTCAGACAAGACATACCTTGTTTGCCACATTTATATTCACAAAAATGAAATCATGATCAATACGACCACCGGTGATATTCCAGTGATTGGATTCATTTAAGTAGAGTTTTCAAATGGATTCAAAGTTTCATGCATTTGAAAACTTTCGGTCAATCCTTATTTCATAAAAAGCCGAGGTGGTCCGAATACCAGCTAATAACAAGTAATTGGTATATATGCAAGGAATAAGTATATGATTTAAATTGAAACAAGTAATTCATAATTTATTTGCATAGCTTATATTAACACGAAGCTTTATAGACTGAACTGTATATTGCAAGTTCTTTAAAGACTGATGGTGTGGACGATAATAATAAACGAAATTATATAACGCTTTTAATAAGGTTTTAATTATGATTCTGCAGAAATATCTACAACATTTTCAATATAAATATCAAAATTAGTCTTCTTCTGAAAACCAAATATTCATATGAAGTTCCATTGAGTAGGAGCAGGAAGAAAACAAATTTCATCACGGCTGTCGTGGTGGCCATGCATTAGATGTCGTCTCGTGAAAACCTATGTTGATATAACATTCATTTCATATATTATTGCAATGTTGAACAAAGTAGACCTTGGATACATTTGTGTAATGTTGCGTGACGATCCTTTAGGAAGCATCGACAATATAAAGCAGGTAAAGAGCAACAGACTACAGCTATCCAATAAATTGTTCTTGTATTATTCCAGGAGTGTTTAAAGCATGGTCACGGCGTAGATATAGGATCGCATTTCAATCACACGTGCTTAAGCTAAACGTTTATCACAACATTCCTGGGATAAATCCAACAAATACACATCAGCTCTTAGAAACACGTTTCCAATGCATGTTGTTCCTAGCTAGAGACTTGAATATTCGAATTATTTTCGCCTAGGTTTACGTGTCGCGTGAGATTTCATTAATAAAATCTGACATTGTGTAGAGGTGCATCATTTCTTCAGATATTCATTCCGAGTCAACTAGAGATTCTCCAGATATAACAGAAGATTCTTCAATCTGACCACATGCATGCATTTTGAAACACAATGCAGAAGTTAGTCATGGTTAAAAAGATTATAATGTATTATTCAATGTCTGTGCTACATTTGTATGTGTGCTTTTTAAATAAATACAATGGGACAACAAATAGGTTTCGAAGGTTGCTCTACTACTTGCACATACATTTTGTGAAGATAATATAAACAAATTACGTCTAGTTTAGTTTCCCTTTTATCTCAAAATGGATATAAGAGATGGGACAACAGATTGTACACGTTTTGCACGAGTAGTATATCTGGTTAATTTTCTTTTAGCATCCTATACCGATGTTGTTTTTTTTTTGCTTAGAATGAGAGAAGAGACAATTTAACTGATTGATAATTATATGGGTGTCACAATATTAAGGTGTAAACCTGATTGTGATGTTAAAAATATAGAAATTCTAAAAGGTATTGGAACTTTCGCAGGAAATGTTGCAGAGGTATAATTTTAGAATATTGAAAAGAACACGATCTGCAATTTTCTTTATGTTTACTTTACTTTATTCAATGTAGCAACAACGTTCGGGACTCTTTAATGCAAGTCTCTGCATTATTGTAAAATATTCTTTTCTCTCTTTGACATAATTGTTCTTATTTTGCTCTTATGTTTATGTTTCACGTTTCCAATCACAATTTTGACATTTGGATTAATAAATCAACGTGTCCTTTATAGCCAAAGTGAAAGAGACCGACATAGATTATGTCAGGTTTTTGTTGCAAAACTAATCTGATTTGTATGCATAATTCATTTATGAAACTTCTGTCATTGAGATTACCCTTGAGATTTAGAATCAGGATATAATACCATTTTTCTTACCCCCACAACAAATCAATGTCCAACATTGTCACAATAAAAATTTATATTCTGTGGTGAGATGATCAGCAACAAAAACAATGTAAACTTACTTGTTGTTCTAGTGTCATGGGTGAAAGCTAAAAGAAAAGAAAACAATAATGAAAGTCTTCATTTAAGAACATATTGTACACAGATTGTTATGTACAACAAACAAGATGACTTAAAATGTCACATGGTAACCCCAACAACAAATCAATGTTCAACATTGTCACAATAAAAACTGATATGCTGTGGCGAGATGATCAGCAACAAAACAATGTAACCTTACCTGTTATATTAGTGTTAGGTGTGAAAGCTGAAACAAAAGAAAACAATAATGTAACGTCGTCATTCAAGAACATATTGTACACAGATTGTTGTTTATGACAAACAAGATGACTTAAAATGTCACATTATAAAAACCCTATGTTAGTATGACCTCGGAGTCAAAAGTAGTATTGGCTATAAAACGTGTTAGGAGATTACTGATGTGTTCATGTTGGACATCTGATCGACAACATTTTCATTTTGCTTCAGCTAGGACTCATATTCTTTTTTAAAAATCCCTATATTGATACAACACCTCATTCAGAAGAATGATATTAACGCAATATCAAGGTGGCTACTATCGCAAAGATATTATATGCAATAGTTGGACCATTTTTATTCTAAAACAATTTAGACATCATGTTAAAACCCTGTTCAAAACTACTTTTCGTTCGGGAAGTGCATTGTTTTCAATCCGACCCAGGTATGCAGGTATGCAGCCAATGTCCTCTTTATCACAAAACCGTCCTTGTTAAAACAGGAAATTGAAAATATTTTGATGAAATATTTGGTGGTAAAGAATAATTTGAATTCGACTGTTTTGAATGTAGTTAATAAACCAGTGTATGCTATGAAGTGAAAATACTATAATTTAAGAAAATCACAAAAATGAAACAATACTAAGAAAACTTCAAATTGAAATAGAAACAAAAGAGAAATAAAAAGAAAGAGAGAGAATAAGAGAACCATATACAGTTGCAAATGCCAAACAAAAAAGAAATATAATGCAAAATGAAACTTCTAATTCAGAAGAAAAAAAATGAAAGAGATGGGAAAGAGCTGAAAATTCAAATCCATATGCAAACGGAATAAAGAGAGAAGCAAATGAAAGTATAAAATCAAAACTAACAATGGGAGGCCGATATGCAACTGAAATTAAAAGTAAAAAAACTAGCAAGCATAAAGTACACTCCACACGAACGTTAAGGTTTCGAGGTTACCAAAATATGAGATTAGTAAAACTTTTCATAAAAATCATGTTTCATTAAGATTCCTCATACGTCTTGTCAAAATATTGAATCATTAAAGTTGTATCAGATTAAGATAATTGTACGAGACTGTGACAGTCAAGGAATAATCAGCTGTACGAGGAGCATATTCTTTTCTAATCAAGATAGAAATTAACGTCACTGTTGACGCAATTCTGAAACTCTTTGATTAGTATTAGTTATCTCAGGTTACCGTAGTCTTGATTAACCTTCCTGGTTGAGCACCAGCTAAGTTTCTTCTTCTTTTGCAAAGTCAACATGAATCTGTCTAGTTTCTTTGTGTCAGTTCCTAAACCTTTGTCTATATGCCTCATACACCTATTCATATTCTCTTCAAGATGCATTCCGTAACCATATGGTAATCATCAATTTGTTTTACTGACAGTGATGTTAAGATCTCACGATAGTTTCCAAAATGTACACAAAGTGAGGAAAATATGTATCTACTTCTTTTTCTTTAACGATTGGTACTAACCGAACTTTCTGATCACAACAACAACTGAGCTTATGTGCAGGGGGAGTGTTATCCATTTGTCAGCTCTAATTATAACCAAAATAAAATTCAGTCTTCCTATTTAGTGTCTGTTTCCCTCTGTTATCTGCTAATGTATGTACCTTGAGACACCTAAAATAAAATATCCTTCATCTTTACCAAAATAACAACTTATATTCAGGTACGTAAAAATAGAAATACGTTTTTCTACTGAGGGAAGCACAACAGTGAAAGACAAACACTTACATGTTGTTGTATCATTAGCTGCAAATGCTGCAAAAATAAAATATATTGACTGTCTAAGATGATTTATACCTTCATTTACGAACATATTTGACATCATATTTGCACAATTTACTACCTCGATATCACGGGAAGTCTTTGTATGTCAATATGACTACTCTATTAATGATTGTTATTGTTTAAAACTTTTTAACATCATGATAGTTGATGTGGTGGCAACAATGCACTTTAGATCCACACCATTTTAGTTTGCTACCAGCGGAACATCTTTAAACGCTATTTCTGAGAACGCGATGTTGATATGATCATCCGGTAAGCATTTCATAATGGATATCCGAATGGATCTATTTCTATTTAGACTAACTAGGCATTGTATAATGAACATCCGTTAACGACAAGAAGATATGATGATTTCCAACTTGTATGCTGTGATAGTCTTTATAAAGGTCCAAGAAGAATTATTTCTATCGGAAATTAACTAGACATTACAAGAATTCTTTTGGGAAAATCAAGTTTCGATGTGTCACGAAGAAGAGTGATAATAAGATTTTCAAGTGCAAGTGCCGTCAAATCGGCAAAAGTTTCACTCTGGGGCTATTATTTATGGTACGAAGCCTCTTAGCGAAAACCCTCTCATGATATGATCACTCAATTAGGGACAAATATGTAAGGAAAAAACATAAAAACAGCGGCTGTGGCGGACAAATTACACCATTCGATAAAATTGTATGGTAGGTTCCCTGTCAATCCTTTAAGTAGTTTAAATAGAAGCGATAACAAGCATGTGATAACAAACGGATGAACAGTAGGTCATCCTGTAACTTTATATGGTGCATGAGACGTAGAGGCAACTATATAAACATAGGTTTTTATGAAGTGGCTGAAGTGGCTGGCAGTGGTTGAAAATATACGAAAATAGTCACTAACGTAACTTCAGTCAGTGACTTTTGTCCCTGCCAAAACTGCCTCTTTTGTATTTGATTGCGACCAGATTACTTGGAGCAGTCATTGTCGTAACAAACGGTTGCATCTAAATGTCTCGCATTATTTACATTCAGACCGCCTAGGTTAGCATATGCCTCGGAAGTATGTCTGCGCAGAGATTTTCAGAACGATGTACATTTTGTCCGCCAGATATATCTTCACAAAAAGGAAAGTGCAATCTATTCAAACAACCTAATTTATAACATTCTTATCACTGGATTGACTTTAGGATTGATACAAAGTTGCCAATGAAAACACAGGTTCCAAAAATATATTGCACGCACTTTGAAGACTCTAATATGCTGAAAACTAATAACCAAATAATTTTCCAAAATGCATAAAAACATTAGGTTTCCCTCCCAATAACTAATAAATCTACGGTCTCGTGAAGTAATGATGCTCTCCCATCCAAAGGATTGTAATGAATTCAAATTAAAACCATCTATCGTATTTAGGTGGTGAGTGTTGAAAACTTCTCTAATATTTCTGAGCGATAATATTTAATAATTAATCCATTCGGCACCTGTACTGGTTTTAAAATCAGCATCATGTTGAATGATGATAAACTAGAGGCCAATTATAAGACTTTACGGTGGAAATATATGTCAATATAACCATAAATTCTAAAAAAGTAGCAATCAGATGTTCAATTGTTTTATAAAAATGATATGTCTTTTGAAACACCATATTGATATGAAGTTCCATTTGGGGGTAGTGGATAATACGATGTAACAATAACTGGCATGATGGTCATACTGGATACCAGATCGACACTTTGTGCATTCGGTACCAAATGAATACCATCACAAATCTTGTGTAAACCCAGTGCTGAAATAATTTTTATCATGGATGATTGGCAGCATGAAATTTACAATGTTTGCTTCAGCGGTTATATTTGGATATAGGACAAGGAGTAGTGTTAAAGCTTTGAAAGCATACGGTGTCTTAGTGCGAGAATAAGTATAAGTTTATAACGTTTTTGTTCAGTAGCAGTAGTAATTACACTATCTCCTAGATGGCTGCCGTCGACGTCATTTTGTATGTAATATTGGCTGCATTGGTATTTAGTGACAAGTTGACATCACATACCAAAACTCTTTCTAAAGAAAATCTCATGTCGATTAGTGATAACAATATTTTCAACCTGACTGACTGACTTAGCAGGCATGATGAATGTCAAATTGGCATCATTTTCACATTAAATATAAAACTGGTATGTTTTCATTAACGACCAGCTAAACATCACCAAATATCTTTTGCTGAAGGGAAACGCCTATGTATGTACTAGCATGGATCCAGGACGACTGGATATGACTATTGTTTAAAAGCGGCAGCTGTGGCGACCACATTGGATTAATGAGCTATACCATTTCCATTCAGGACAATGTAGACGTTTTCTTATACATTGCGTGAAATGTTGCATGCAATCCTCCAAGAAGTTTTGGAGAAGCTGTAATACCAAAGTGGAGCTAACAAATAACATAGATCAAGTCATCCCATAACCTCCTCTGGTCTATGCCACTATAGTTAATAAATCGTCATTAGCCTTATTATCGTTATAATACTATGTAGATTTGCGATATATAAAGAGTAATACATTTCGTGTTTAGGTAAGAGAAGTCAGTCTACAGCACATTCACTGCAACTGCTAAGAATATATGCATCGTCCTACTGGCGGCCATGTGGAGAATCCACATGACAATCATGAAAGTCGCAACATTCTCTGTCAATATTTAATCAATTACGCATCATTGAAGGTATCCTGGTGAAAGCACGATGTCACTATAACCAGACATTTAGAACAGGGATTGATAATAAGCTGTTCCAGGTAGCCACTGTGTCTAATATGGAAGTCAAATTATCACCATGTTCATTTATAACTAAACGCATTGCTTAATAATCGTCTGATAGATGTACTAGAAGAAGTAATAATAACAATATGTTAAGATTACAAGTGTGGGTGCCATATCCATATTGGAAGTCAGAAAGGCACCATTTTCATTTAAAGCCAAAAAGACATCATAACAATTGTTTCAATAGAAAATATATATTTATGTAACCATCCATTCAGAAGAATAGCAATAACAAGATTGGTATGCTGGCCACTGTGTGGGGCATATTAAACATTGACTTAGCATTAATTTAATTTACGAGTAGAAATACATGATTTGAAGATTTCGTGTGAAACATCAATACGACTTTCCGTTTGCAAGAAATAGAAATATAAAGATTTTCAAGATCGCTGCTTTGGTGGTCGTACTGAACTTAAGATCTACGTAATGTTCATGTGCAAGACAAACAAGATATCATAGGAAGTATTTTAATGAATATCTCCTTATTTTCGAGCATTTATTTTCCTCGAAGGTGTTTACTTTGGAACTTTGATGTAGTCAGTTTCTGCTTTCTGCAAACAACATTATATTAACCAATGTAATGCTTTATCTTCAGCTTTTATCCTCTCAACCACACTCGTTTATACAAATGCTAGAAAAGTGATATTAATTTTTCTAATTCTGTATGATGTAATAAGTCGTTGTGTCAATGACAGGGCGTCAGATTTCGAATATATAAACGCATTTTCCTTTTCTAAATGACACATACCTTCTGAAATGGTAACTATTCATTTATATCTTGAAAGGCTCACAACGTAATATTAAATAAATTGATCGAAGAAAAATTTTAAGATAGAAGTAATTATCATTACTTTATTGTAAAGTCGAATTCCTACATCATCATCCAATAGTTAGAAGAAGAGATCAAGTTGTCGCAGTTGTTGTTTGGTGCTTAACGCCCTGTCTCTGCCCCCGATAGGCTACGCCTTGTGCCCAGTTTACCTCGTGGAGGATGAACCAGAGGAAATACCACTCATAAACGGGAAACAACTGATAAGCTTCCCCACATACTCACATTCTCAAAGGCCGATATTTGGACAGGTGAGACGTCAGTGATAGGTTAAGGCAAGCTCTTTAGACCACTCTGCCAACCAGGCGGAGAGAGACAACGTATTGTAAAAGATTTGGATGTACAAGAGCATATCTTGTCTAAAACTGTAATGAATATTGATCTAGTTGTCTAGAAATACTTATTTGCATATTGCTGACATAACTAAACTAATGGAAAAACAAAAGGTATTACGGTATTGTTGTGTCAAACAGAACGTGATACAAACTATGTAGGATTTCTACGCAAAATGTATTTGAACTTAAGAGACAATGTTTCCTTTTTCGTATAGCTTCGTACAATGTAACAACAGCGGGAAGTACTCTGTATTACAACGCCATATGTATTATTGTAACACAATCTGTTTTTTTTATTTGACTGAATTCTGTTGTGTTCCATTTTCTATAGTTCCAACAAATTATACCTCACACTTAATAGTCATCTGTGGCATTAGATGAAATTTGTTCGCTGAAACCGTTTTTCCCTTTCAGTCAGAGCAATTTTTAATTTAGGATCGCGGATATTAGCAGCTGCATGCATATTTTCTTAGGCTTATTTGTAGATAGATGTCACTACATAATATTTATCAAGACAAAAAACAAAACAAAAAATTCAAGTGATGAAATGATAATTGGTGTTACTATATAAAAATTAGCACATTTATTGCTTCAGATAAATGTAGTCATATACACTAAATTCACTGATGATATTTGGTCTTGGTCTTACCTGCTGCTCTGTGCAACGTCCCCATCATAATCATAAGTCTCACTATATTCTTCATTTCCAGAACCATTTTCATTTGTGCCTGGAAAGAAGGTGGATGTTATCCCTGATTAGACATATACACATTCCATATCAATTTGTTAGTACCCCATATCCACATTTTGCAAAGAAAATGGAAATAAGTTTCACAAGAATGATAAGTTAAAAGCAAATTGCAAAACAGAATAATTTATTTGCTGTTAATTACGTCATTTTATTTTTAACGCACCCTAAACCAAAACCAATTCTAATATTTTTTTCTCTATTATTTTAATTAAATAACCGTTTACTTTTTTAAAACCCATGTATTTTAGAAACATTTTTCCATATTGAATTTTGTTCTTGAAAAATTCAAAAACATAAACGTTTCAAACTATTATTGGATTCAACAGGATTCAACAGGTAAATATAAAGTGCGCACATTTTCAATGACCACATACAGAAGGTGTGATATGTCACAAGATTTAATTAATGCCCGATTAATTTATTCCTAGAGTGCATCAGTGTCTACATAAGGTAAATGAAGTGATCACAATTAGCACTTGGCCGGTTCATTTTAAAATAGGAAAATCATTTGCATCTGAATTGTTCGGATAAAGTTTATTTGTACGAATGGTCCAGGACGTAGGGCTATTAGAATTGATCACATCTAAATAAATCACTATCAGTAAGTATCTTTGCTTTTGTCCATCTCTCGTTTTTGTTTGATTTTCGATTCCGGTTTAATAGTACACGCTACATTATAGCTCATTAGATCTTGAGATGTGTGTTTCCTTTATTCACAAAGCATGCCACCTGTCCCATTTAGGAATGTGTTAGCTTCTCCTCTAGCTCTTTGCTTGTTACCTCTGCAATATTCTTTTTCATGTATCAGCAGGTTATAATACGACAATGTAATTTACAAAATACAGCTCTCTAATCCAGCTCATTTGTCATAAATGATGAAAACCTTTCCAGACGAAAGAAAAGGTTCGGTTTGGAATAATGTCGACTTTAAAAAAACTGATTGAAACATTTAGAAATTGACAAAACTCAGTAAAATTGAATACTGGTTTACACTTCATTGATCGTTCATTTCTCCAAACTCCAGCTTTAGAGGACTTTCTAAATAGACCATAGCTTACTTTTAAGTGAGGAACTTGCAGTCACTGTCAGCCCTGTATCATGATGGGAGTCCAGCTTATGTTTTACAAATTTGAAGCAGTGTATAGGCTTCCATCAGACACTTGGTTATAGGGGTGAAACGATACACCAGTGTTAAATATCGATAATATTCAAAATGCACAGTGTACCCACCAGTCACTCTGCTATGAAAGGCATGCATGCTTTGAAAACATGTTATTACATTTTCATGTCTCGCGTTAGCTTGGAAGACATTACGATGTTATTGTCAAAACAGAAGAAATAATTTTCTAGTGCAAAGAAAATCTCATCTAGAACAATTCAGGGTACGGGGATGAGGAAAAGTACCAAGAAAAGCTATCACACTATACTTCCTACTTATCCAAAAGACTGCTGTGTACCACAGTTGTGGTTTTGCTTGCGAAGAAGAAACCTATTGGCAAAACCCAGCCAGTCCTGTTCTATAATTTCTTTTTCAATGTACACAGGGTGATAAACTTGAGCGGCTTGAAATCTTTTCATTCGCTACGTCTGTGCTATTTTCTATTTAATTCCATCGGCACCTTTAGTCACTAGTTAAATATCCCTGTGTAAAGAGACATTTCAAACATGTTCCCCGTGTGCAATGTAAGAAGAAGATTTTACCAGGATTTTTCCTTACGGGCGTCCTCTTCCTTTGTCACCAAATAGGGGATGGGGGCATTGTAGAAAAGAAGTAGGGGAGGAGGCAACAGGCATAGTTCAATACATATCAAAATCTGTACTAGATGTCACCTTTTGTTGTGTAAGCATTATTATGTTAATTATTTCTGAGTATATTCTGTTCCTGGTCTGTGCACGAATATTGTTCTATCTTCATTCTGAAGAGGTATAAACATAACTAGCTTTATCAGCATGAATAGGATGGGAAACTGATCTGTATGACTTTTGTGTAGAATTGTCCAGCGCTCACAGATATGATCTTTTGGATACATCTGCTCTAAGCAAGGATTCTTGAATCAGTAGTTTACTGGCTACTGTGCCCGAGCTTCTATCCGTTCCATGATGATGTATTGGAATTGTAAGTACCACAATGCCATGTTATGCTTGTGCATACAAATGTATTAAAAGAAACCAATCCTTATTTCATAATTTCACTTTTTCGTTCGCATTTATTCAGTTTATCTTCACCTTGATATGGATATATGGTTTATAGCATGTGATCTGCAGGGCTAAATTAATTGACAAAATAAATGAAAATTGCATTCTGATGTTATATTGTCTGTATTTTAATTAGACTCTGTATTCTGCATTTTCTACAGTTAATTTCGAAAATACTCCCCGAATGTGATATTAATGGGCATGTCGTCTAGTTTTGCCCTTCCAACATGTACATCTGACTTTAATTAACACAATTTTCGGGCTCAAAACCACTGGTTGGTACGTTCATTAACAATTTTGCAGCTCCAATAATCCGATATACGTCATAACTTTAACAGTTATGATCATCACCATCTTCAGCCAGTATTTGTCGAATGAAATACTAATTGAGAGATGAATCAGAATTGGACATGTTGGGCTTTCTAGGTAGCCTGTATTTTAAACACGTATCCTTGATGGAAGGTACAAACCATGCCATACTGCTTATTCCAGGGCACTATGTGCCAATTAAATCAATTTAACAACCATTTGTCATTCTTTAGTAGCCCATATTTGTAAACAGTTGCCTACCTGAAAAGCAGATGTCGCGAAAAGAACGGTTCTATCAAAAATGTATATAGTGCCGAGCACATTTTCATACGTGGAACTTTCAACTAATTTGCGGGAGCTCTCCTGTATCACTGGATTCTAAGTGCGCAGGTTTGTATAAACAAATGTGCACGATGCATGCAATCGCACACCCTGGCAGCATCATTGTTTAAGTAATGTACACATCAAATAATGACTTATGCGCGAAGTTTCTTTGCTGCTTTGTCAATACTTCCTGTTTGTCACGCAGAAAATACACTAAATTGATTTTTGATTGTTTTTTATTGTTTAACCTGCACCGGAACAACCCATAACAACAAATGAGAGTTCAGTGGAGTATATTTAACCGGTTGTGTACTGTAGCTTTCAAATCGACTAAAGCAGACAATATACCATTAAACGTGAACACTTCAAGTAAATATGGTTATTAAAATATTAGTAACATACTTCATTATACATATGGAACACATTTGGAATGCATCATTTATACTGAACATGCGACTGCTACTGGGTTCAGGTAATTGGCATGGAATGCGGGGGGGGGGGGCAGATTACGAAACATGTCAATCTGTGTAAATTTGTAGACAGGGATTATTTTAAATAGTCTTTTTCAGTTTTTACCAACAAAAATGAGTGCCTGTAATTGCAAATGATGCTTTAGTTATTCGTATTATTTATATAAATGCATGACGGTTGCACAGTTGAATAAAAGTAATGATTTGCAAGTTCAAACACTTCTTGCATTGGAATAAATACAGCATGTTGATCAGTTATTATACATAAATTCTGGAAGCGGCACACATCAGTACATATACAATTAGTATTTGATAGGTATGGATAATGCAGTAGTTATCATGGTGGTGTTCAAGACAGTGATTTCCGAAATGGAAAACCGACGACGACTTCATTCACAGATGCAACAACGAAGAGTTAGTGACACAAAGCATATAATTTAGTAACTGTGTGATAGTGTCTCCCTGAAGAGTATCTACAATCATACGGAATATACAAAAACGGCATTTTCTGCACCGCTTTGCTGTCGATGTTGCTGTTGTTTTATTATTGCATTTCCAAAGGTTGTAGTTTATTGCATTCATCAATTGTTTTCCCAAAAAATGTTAGCCCATTTTATCACTCAAAATTGTTCATGGTAGCGTTAAAACTACATTCGCTGCCTAGATATTAGCCGTACCCCATACACTCGTATATGACGAGTGATGTAAACGAAGTACATCAAAGGGTATAGAAGGCGTCTACTATCTCAAAGATATAGAAGGCATTGATCATGTCAGCAAGGATGTTAACGAAGAGAATTTAAGTCACACAAGCACTGTCACAAATAGGCATTTGTAAGAGTGCTTGCATACACTTTACACCTGTATAATATCACACAAGAGAGTAAATGTGATTAGGGAATTCGGTGCTCGTGTCTGTTTTGCTTGGTAGAGGGTATAGACCGTTTTGTTTAATGACAGGTAATGAAGCTTTCACTAACTCTGAACATGTTTAGAAGTTAGTTATTCTTTCTGCATTGTTTGTTTTCAATTTTTCAGTTTCAATTTTCACTCTCAAATTTAGATAAAATTGTTCATTTTTATTTTAAAATTTTGGGTTCAAATTTCATTTTCAATAAATATACCTCCTAACGTTTCTTTTCAATTTTCATTTTCTATTTCCCGGTTTCAGTTTCTATTTCCAATTTGCTATTCACACTTATTTTTCAAGTTCGTTTTGAACTTTCATAATTAGTATCATTTTAAGTTAGAATTTCATTTCATATTTTTATTTTCAATTTTCATTTTCTAATTTAGTTTTTAAAATGTCGTTGTTTATGTTGTTCACATTCAGTTTTCATTTTCAATTTACAATTTGTTTCCAGTTTAATTGCAAATTTATTTTTTAAATTTAAAATTTCATTATCCATTTTTTCAGTTTTTATCTTTAATTTATTCTAGTGTTTGTCACATGATGAATGCTGGTCCCACCTCCTCAACTTAGTCCAAGTTTGAATGCTTTCTTTGCAAGTGTATTCTATGTTTCCTGTAAATAACGTTTCAATTAGTGGGGGAAAACAAAGACAAATGTAATAGCATTCTTGCTGATCTCTTTGAGGCCTACCTCATTAAATATGATAGGTTCTTCAAGACGTGTAATTGAATCTTGAGCATCAACAATCTCCACTGGTCAGTGTTCGATAGCCGTCGCTCTCTTTGTGAACTGTTAAATGACTTCCGCTTTCGCCACTTTCTTCGCGATTTCACGTGCATGTTTCATCAAATATACAAATATTTGTTGGACGCCCGATGCGAGCTCTTCCTGTCAGTTTTTTCGACTGTAACATATCTTTTCTTTGACACGTTTTAGTGCGCTTATGTACTCGCGGATAAGTTCCAGTTATTAGCGCAAGATTGTTGGTCGGTTTCGTTTTTAAGTTGTGTTTTTAGAAGCTTCAGTGAGTCGCATTCAAGTCTAAACCGACTATTTCCCCCATTGCAGAGCCGTATGCCCTAGTCAAATAAAGAATACTCTGCAGGTTTTGGGTTACTTCCGGGAACATATTTCCAAACTCATCCTAAGAGTAGTCGGTGGCACACCAAGTCCAATGAATGTTTGCATCATTGCCTCACTAAGATTATCAGCATGATTGTTACGGCTATGTGGAGATAAACTAAGTAGCATAAAGAAACAAATCCAGCAAGGTTTGCAAGTAATTTAATTTTCTCAATTAGAAAAAGAAAATTTAAGAGGAGCTTATATTTTTATGAACCGAATTCAAAATATATTCCTAAACTGTTCTTCATAAATCCAAAAGAATCGAGTGTTCCGAATAATATCCAGGTCAACAGGTGAGTCAACGTACAAAATGTCTTGGTATATTAATATGGCATAGTCCTAACGTCTTTTAAAGAGTTCACTACAGTTCCAGAATAATATTTTAGTCCAGAATAAATGAGCACTTTTTAATTCCAAGGAAATATCCAAACAATTGTTTGCTATCAAATTATATCCAAATACAGTATTTAAAACATCTGCACACTAATGTTAAAACATGAATATATGAAATAGAAATGCCTTAGTTGCCTAATTATGTCTCTGCATATACACGCATATAGCCCGAAAAAGCATTTTTTCTACTCGCAATGTGACATCTCACAATAACCAACTGACAGACCCAATGAATGAGAAATAATTTTATTCTTCTAAGGACCGAAGTGGAAACAATTCCAAACTCGTAAACAAGTTTATCATCAACATGTTTGTCAATGATCACAAACACTTATTTATAGATCCTGAGCAATCTACAGGCACGCGCCAACAGCAAAATACAATACATAGATATATATAAGAATGATTCAGAAGTCTTGGTTCCGGAAAACAATTGGTGGAAGACTTTTTTCCATTAAATGAATGAGTACATCATATAATGGCCGATCGTCTGCCAACGGTACAATCACACAAAACAAAACATTTTTCAATTCATTTCTAGTTGTCTCCAGGAGTATTTTCGTTGTTTACCTCAGCATGTAGATTTATAATCATATGTGGGTCGAACTGTAACATTCGGTTGTCTTTCCATATAAGCATCCCAAGCCGTAAATACAACTGCACGTTTCGTAGGTAGACTACATAGTTGATTTTAGTCCGAAGATTCGGGACAAGCTTAATAAATTTTGCAACATGCATTTGGATTCATCCACTCTTAAACGGCATTAACCTCCCGCTGTGCACCATGCACACCTATTCCATCGGATAATATTTATAAGTGCTATTACATTTATAAGGGTATTCCGAGTTAACTTAATAAAGTGCGGGTGTCACTTGTATGACCATACACACATACCTGTTGGTTTATTATCCACAGCTGTTTGACAAACCCACTAAAACATGCCAGCATGCGTAATTTCTCATTCACCGAGACTGTTTATGTCAATTATATATATATATATATATATATATATATATATATATATATATATATGTGTGTGTGTGTGTGTGTGTGTGTGTGTGTGTGTGTGTGTGTGTGTGTGTGTGTGTGTGTGTGTTTATATGATGTAACGGTTTCGTATTACAAGGTGATGTCCGTCGAAAATTGGGTTGTTAGCGCACCTATCGGTGACTTGCCATGGAAAATCCCGTCGCGCATACCATGTTCTACAAACATATGCTATTCAAAGACATTCGCTAGCAGAAGATCAAATGGTTAAGTTGCAGGTCACTACACACGATTCCAAATCTCGGAATTTTTGAACACTCAGGTGCGCGAAGATTCGACGATTGATGGCAAACATTTACTCGATCTTTGCTGTTTTTAAATCAGCTGCCTGATTTGAGTAGCTATCGCCTCTATTCCGTATCTGCACACGAAGTCGTCTCTGGAGTTCATTTATCTCAGTAACGTCTCAAACTCCACTATGCGATTCACTTTATCCCTTAGATCATCTGAGTAGAGTTTACTGATGGTAATGAAACTACTTTATACCACTACGACAAGTTCTGAATACACACGTATTCAATAATGCACATGTATTGAAAATATTTAGCCAGTAATTGCAACACCGGTTACTTGTGATACAGCCACGACATAAAAATCCAACTGGTGTACTAATGATGGTTGCCGTGGTCACAACTCCAACAACGCCAAGGCCATGGAGATCTCAGCGGCTATTCCCCAAATAGCATATACGATAGCATACACGTGTCAATCTTGATTCAAAATAATTGACTGGGAATGCAACCTTGTTGGATTTGTCAATGAACTTTAATTCATTTTTGTAGACACAGTCATTGAGTTATTTTAGGCTTAGTGGTGTAGTATGCAATAGGTCTTTTTCGCGTGTTAATGCTATAGCATCAACTCGCCTCTCAAGGTAAAATCTGGGCTATTCTATTTGGTTCACAGTTATTAATGCGATATGTGGATTCCAATCGTTATGACCATGTCAGGTTATTGTCTGTACCATGTCAGGTTATTGTTTGCATTCTCTTATAACTCAGTAATATGAGATACATTTTAAATTTGTTGAGTGTCAAATTAATACAAGAAACATTCATATCAATTTTAAGTAAAGTGTATATCTTCAAGGTTAGCCGAATAGTTTTGTATTGTTTTGGAACATTACATAGGAATTCAATATAACAATAATTGTGGGCTGCTAAAGCAGCTTTTTATACGTTATAAACTTGTTTTTGTGAAGAGACAATACCTGAACTGTTATGCAGAAAATGTCAATAAATTGGACATCAGGCTCAATTGACATTTATGGTGTGTATTGTAAATCTGAAATATTTTATATGTTGTATAACACAGAGAATACTGCTATTGAAGTTAGAGATGAGAGAGACATAACAGGTGCCACATAAAAGAAAAATAATAGAATCACAGCTAAGAACATCACATAGAACTATTGAATCAATCAAAATAAATCAAGTCACGTGTACACTGTATGTCAAGGTCCTCGTTTGCAAAACATATTTATACTCTTTCATTAAACTAGTGCACTCAAGAAATGCTGGTGGGTAATATGCAATATTATTAATTAGCTTTTTAATGAGTAATGATTTTGTCGGCATTTAAATTTACAACCATTGTGAAGTAGAGATGACAACATTTTCAAGATGACCACAATGCTAGTCAAATTAAGTTTAAATCATTTCTTTTAGGACCAGCTAGACAACAAAATAACCTTTCTGATGAAAACCCCATGTCAAAATGACATTCCATTTAAGAGGAGTGACGATATCTTAGGTGTTAAGTAGGCCACTGAATTGTAAACCAGGTAATTCCCATTTCAATTTAGATCTACACTGTGACCGTATGGGACACCAAATTGACACCATGTATATTTAGGACCGATTAAACATAATAAATATAATTTTGGTACGAGCACAGTGTCGACACGAACAGCCGCCTATAATTATTAGCTGTAATAACATTTATACGACAATAACGGTTATAGTACTATTAGCCATCACAAATCATACGAAGTCTTGTAATGAAACCCCCATGTTGAAATGATATCGTTACACTTCTTAAATGGCATGAATATGAACTGAAATAACATTCATATCTCCAGGTTATCGGTATAAAAGGCTTCCATTTTTAATTTTAGTGTGTAATTTGAGAAAAGCTTATTGAATATTCTTTTACACTTTGGGAAATGAAATACATCCTTCCTCTTCTTGAGACCTACAAACCCCTGACAATTGAATGCTGCATTACTTACTAATAAATAGGCTTTAAGTAGGCTATGTGCTATTCTTCTTTTTCCGTGTGTGCATATCCCATGAAAACAATTGGTGCAACTCATTTTGCGAACAAATCATGCCTCTGATAAAACTAATAATAATAATAATAATAATAACATATTGTATCCGATGAAGGATAATGTTATTACGGATAATAGTGCTTTATTATGCACACCCAAAACATGCCACATAAAATATAAAATATAGGAGAATTATAGTTTTCATATTGTCGTAAAAAAAAAGAAAGAAAAGAAACAAACAACCACCTAAAAACAAAATCATACAAGCATAAAGATAATGTCAAATGTACACTTTAGGCCAAGGGTGTCTTACAAAACAATTAATACGCATTGGTACACTTCTATAAAACTATCAGTAAAAAGAAAATGATGTTATGTAATATGCAACTGTAGAGTTTGGTTTTTAAAAGTGTAATGACTTTAATATATTTGATTCATATAGTCAATGATTCTCATGGAAATATCAATTTGAACAAATTTCAAAATTTCATTATTTCTTACTTAAAGATATATTTACATTTTAATAATACTATACCACTACCTATATTTACAATATGAGATTATCTGCTTCAGACAGGTCTTCTAGTCTTGCAAGTAGGATATGTATACTGTAACACACACAGCGATATATATATATATTGGCACTGTTAACTATCTGATTAGAACTATCAGAAATACACTATCAATATCTCTGTTCCAACAAATGCATATATTATTAACTATACTAAAGCAGGACATTAAGCTGTTATATAAAAGGTTGGAAACTGTGAAACAACGGTACAAACCTCATTTTGTACTACAAAGCAAATGTTGCTATTATTTTTCTTCTCCAGACAAAACAGCTAAAATTGATCATGTATGCATGCTAAGGGTAGTTGTTGATGCTGACGACGGTGGGAAAGCTGCTTTTCGATCGTAAGATTCTACTGTTAGTTATTTCCATTGCATCAAAAAATAAAATAAAATAATACAATGTACTAGTTCGATATCAAACCTGAAAGCTTCAATATGCATTTCACTAAAGAAAAGTTCCAAATAAATTGTGTGCGAACGTTGTATAACACACTTCGTTCAAGATTATTCCAAAACTTTTGCCATTTCGATTGCCAAGAAAGTTATGTTTTTATGCAAATCTAAAATTGAAAAACCACGATATATTTTACGTGGCTAAAGGAAAACATACGCATTTCAAAATAAAAGAATGGAAGAAAGTGCTGTGTATATAAAAATTCATTAGGCATGTATCTTCTGATCCACTCTTGGCTACTCTTCACAAAAAGTATTGATGTATGAGCACAAAAAAGAATATGATTTAGTAGCACTAGTTTAATATAGGAACTGACAAACCTGGTACCTTTCTTCTTGACCGGTGCAATCCTCGTCTGGTTTGCGAACGGGCTTACAACAAAACTTAACCACAAAGATTTAGACCTTGGCCGCGCCTCTGTCAATTACAACCAATATTACCATTGGTGCACTATCCTTATCTATAGGCTAGATTCGAGTATTCTTATTGCGTGAAAGTCATTCAATATCATGTATGTTACGCCTCTCTTTGAATGCCACTACAAAATAACACCTCACAGTTTAACTGTGTGTCTGGCAATTGACAAGCTTTTACGTTCAAATGTGTAATTATTAAAAAGATAGCCGTTAATTATACCAACGGAAAATAGCATCCTTCCACTATAAACAAGGAGTACATGGGTTTATGACCTTTCAATGAAATTCCATAACTGATTCAACAATAGATCGATTATATCGTTCAGTTGATATACATTGCTCAGTCATGACCGTTAGAAAATTGTTACCAAACTTGTCCAAGGATTTGCTCTTTTGTTTTTGAGGCAGACGTGAGGGATGCTGTAAGAAAGTATTTTGTTTTCGGGAAAGAAAGTAGCTTGTTGTTCCTTCCAATAAAGAAAAATCCAAATATCTTATGCAATTTATAACGTTTAGTTTTAATTTCATGTAAGAAAAAGAATCCTATTTGCTCTTTTTAGTAGCATTTTAGTATTATTAGCTGTTATTTGTAATATAATTATAACACTATTCAATATTATTTTATTATTATTATTATTATTATTATTATTATTGTTATTATTATTATTGTTATTATTATTGACAGAAAAGTAAAGTATGTTTTTATATAAGTGCTCAATATATCCTAATTGTTTTGATGAAGACAAAACGTCTACTGATTTACATAAATCTCAGATATAATAGTCTTTATACCCCAATATTTTGTACGCATGATTCTTTATGAATGCTAGATCTAAGGAACAACTGTTACATTTTGATATGGTCATGATAAGGAAATAATTCTTTTGATTATTTTTCTTTAGAGTATACCTGAAGTCAGATTGAATAATACCTTTGAAAGTAATATCTCTAATACACAATGTCTGTAATGCCTGATTCCTAAAAGTCGCTGGTTAGAGTAATATCTCTTTATGTTTAAAACACAGAATTACCTTTGCGAATATGTATAAAAACTCTCTTTAAAGAGATACTAAAAAGTGCACCTTTAGATGATGATGCTCTTTGTAGACTTTAAATTTGACATCTCTCTACCATCAAAGTGAGGGCGTGTCAAAATGCAAGCAAAATCATTTACTGACATTAGCTAAAGAGGAGGACCCAATGACCCGTCATTTTCAATTTCATTGTTTCATATTCAAAATAAAGAGTGTAGTTTCCCCTTGGCTGTTTATTAAAACATGTTACAATTGTTTTTAACAATTATATTAGCTTTTTGGGTTTGCAAATGGCAGGAGAGTGTGAAATTATCTTTCAAGAACAGTCAATAGCTATTTACAATAATATACAAATTTCGGCTTAAAGTTGCTTTAATTAGTTCCGATGCAAGAAAACTGTCACCTTATAACACTATGAAGGATCAATCTCGGTTCATGTATCTGTCCTTCAGTTGAATGTGGTACATGCATCATTTTCCCTAACAGTCAAGTGTTTAAACGTTGCTCAGATTGTCTTAATTGTTGATATGAGTCAGATATATTTAAGTCGAATAATGAAATCCCTCTTTAGTAATGTTGTTATAAATAGTCACAACGATTGTAACAATCTTAGCTTATACCGTACAAACTCCTTACATGAATCTGGGGGTAGTGGTGGTCTTCTTGTATAAACTAAATGTAGTTATATTCTAGAGGAATTAAACTTTAGATAACCGGTTAAAGGGCTGAGTGATATTTTTAAAATGGGCCTTGTACGGTAGATAACAACTTACAAGATTACGTCGTTTTGTTAAAATGGGCCAAATATGGCAGAAGAGAATTTACAAAGTTAACTTCAGTCTGACGTCAGTCATGTTTAAATCTTGATTTATGGCCGAGCGTCGCTACGATCCTGGTAATACGAATAACATCAATCCAATATGTTTGCAAACGAGGGTGTATTAAAAATATTCACTAATGATGATCTTAGTAACGACACGACTCCACAAGTGTTTGCTTTTTGTTTTGTCGATTATGTAAGCCAGAATGTATTTCATCGGGTATTTTTATTCTACTTTGTATTAGCTTTTAAATCTGAACATTGCATGCAGATGAACAAAGTTTACAGAAATATATATTTTTCTGAGGCTAAAACCTCGTCGTCAGTACGTAGCTATTCTTTGGAATAATGTTTAGCAGCTATGCGGCATACTGATGTTACATACCTCTCTTGAAGACCACCACGTCGGATGATTTTGTCTGATCAGACGGTGGGAATCAACAAAGAAAGTAAAGACAGAAAGCGTCCAACACTGAAATAAATATGAATTGTGCCTTTGCTAATAAATCACATTCTTTGGTATTACATTAAAACAGTGACGTGAATAATTGTGACGTAGCTGCATAACTGTTTTCATAAAATGCTGTCTCCGAATTTTAATAATATTCAGATCATGGAAACTCAGTGATTAACCTGTATGTAAGATGTATATATTTTCCTTAAATTTTTTTCCAGCATTGTGAACGTCCATGCAATACAAATAAACATTTGAAACATGTGACCATAACAAATGAAATTGCTATTTTCAAAGCGAATGTCCGAACTTGTAACAATTAATATTTCCAGGAGATTAAAATAATTTATATAAAAGGGACCTCATAAGACAACGGACTCTTGGGGACCTGGTTTCTAAATCCATCTCAATCTGGAATTACGATTCACATTTTACTATTACTACTCTAGAGGAAAAATACAGTAATGGTATGTCTCCTTCATATGACTCTGAGTTATGAATGAAAATGTATTCATTTCACATAGAGTGCTAAGTTTGATGCCTTAAAAATCAACATGACCATTCAAGCAGTTTCCTCATTTTGTTCATAATCTGCCTTCAAAAACTGACAGGAAAGATTTATCATCGATGTTGATTTATGTTCACCACAAATGTACTCGTAACACCATAATTAGTCCTTTATTGTTTTATTTCTTGTGCAAAACGTAAACGTCAACGCAGCGTAAATGTTAGTATTAAACATCATTTTGGCGAACTTAGGATAATTTGGTGTGTGGGGGCGGGGGTAGGGGGAGGAAGCGTCAAAGTCTTGAATAGCCTATGGCACAAAAACAATTGTGTCGGCCCTGATGGCACAAAAATAGTTACGAATGCTTGTGGAGCCACTTAACGCAGTCTGATGCATCTACCCACAAAAGGGTGCTATTGCATGCATTTTCCAAACTTTTGCTTTGCTTTTTTATTTTGTCAGTTTGATTCAAAGTGTTACTAAGGTGCTCCCGTGACAAATGAACATAATAACATAAGCAAACGAAGGCTTTTGAATGGATGTTAATTCTTTCACATTAATGTATATGTGAATAAAGACTATGTACTACTGTAGCCACTGGTATGAAATGACATTAGTATATGGCACTGTAGTCTCATTGAAATAAATCAGATTCTAGTTCAGGTTTTAAAGCAGTGGTTAAAGCAAATACACTTCTCGTGTAATGGGATCGGCCGGGAGGGTGGTTATACCAACGTATTACTGATTGAAAGTTTATAACATTTTCTCTCTCTCTCTCTCTCTCTCTCTCTCTCTCTCTCTCTCGTTAAAGAATATAATGATCATTCCTCTGTCTGTGTACTTATATAGTGCACACATTTTCATCCCAAATTCATACAGAGTAAACGTTTAATAATAATATGTGAAGCTGTATATGTAGGAGTCTTTTTCCTGAACAAGTAAGAAAGATGGATCCAAAATAATCGATTGACAAAGTAAATTCTGAGTCCTTAAAACTTATGGAATTATTTCATTAACGCAAATATTGTGAACAGGCTGTAAGTTTCACACCTTTCCAAAACATGAAAGGAATTATCAGGGTGAAAACGAATACATTTTCAAAGAACAAAGTACGGCTGACTGGGCTTAGATGGAAATAACAGTTAAAAAGAATTATTGCAGGTTGAAATTGATTGCATTAAACTGAACGACTGACCAATTCATTTTCATGGAAGGGAAAGGAGGCTCGAATATTTTATTCTCAACGCTTCTAGTAGACATACAGCTTTTAGAAAACTATCTCTCTGATTTGTAGGGAAAGAGCACATTATATCCAATTATAACAGTTTGAAATACTATTAACTATGCTGAGGCAATATAACGATAACATTTCTGGCTTGAAAATAAATGCAAGGCATCCCCTCCCCTTTGTCTAAATAATTGGTTGATCTCTTAGCACAGAGTTGATTGTTCTTCCTACATACAACACTTGTAAAAACTGCAAATTAGAAAATTTTTATTTGTAAAATTTGACTTAAATTGACTCAATAATTTTAACAAATATTAAATGTCTTTTTGTCGTTGGGTGATGTCAAATATGCTTGGTATTTTACAGGCTAAACGAAAGTACTTTAAATAAACTATATCGCAGTGAACATTTTTCATAATTTGATAACATTAAAGGTGGAGATTTTAGAGAAGGTTGTACATTTATATTTCTCACCTAGCTGTGATTGGGACCAAGATACAAAACATATTTGTGTGTGGATTTTGACATTACAAATATTTATAACTGTTAACAGTGTATTGGGTAAGGGGATTGGGAGGGATGTGAAAAACATATGTTCTGCCTGGTTGCAGTGGAATATTTATGTGTTGTTATGGAAACTGTCAAAAATAGAGCTTAACTAAATATACCCTTGAATGTTTAACCAAATATAGTTATTTCATTATATGTCATATGATTGTTACTGGTACTAAACTGTTGTCACTTCATAAGTCAATGCAGGACACATGACAAATGAATTTGTCATGTGTCACTCTCCGTGAAGCTCCAGCAGGTAGAACATTCCTCATATTCTGAGACTATTTCACATATTTTTATGTGAAGAGTGCTTTAGTACCAAAACGTTTATCATATTGAAATTAATTGAGAGTTATTTTAAGAAAGAAATCTCTAGGAAAAGGTGGCATGTTCGAGTGTTCTTATCATTAATTAATTATTAACTCAATATAGCATTAGGCGGGGGGTGCGAGGCCTGGGCCTGACGTACCGCTTGCCAAAGGAAAGTGAAGCGTCTCTCATAGCCTCTCCTTCCCAGGTGTAGTGATCGCCGCTGGACCACTGTCTCGCTTTGCGGGGCAGGAGGTTACTTGCATATGGCCTCTCCTACACTATTGTGTCCAGAGCAGCACCTTCACGCCGGGCCCCCTGTTTTAACAGAGCCTGCTGTGTGGTGCGACCGAGTACCCGGCGGTATAACTATGTGGGCAGACTGGGCTCGTTAGCCTTGGCAGGCAGTTCATCTAGGAGAAGGAAACTCTGATTCAAAACCAACCAAGTCCCATCCATTGGATTATGGCTCCACTGCCTTGTGGATATCTTCGGGAGAAGGAAAGGCTACGGGAGTAAACCCAGACAGAAAATCCGGAGTGGAGACCCTAAGGCGGCTGGGGGTCGACTACGACCTCCTTCTGGCAGCTCCTGCATCCAAACTGGTGCCAAATGTCATGCTCAGCATTCCTTTGGACCCCACCAGCAAGGACGAGAGGGGGATCCTGACGTCTGGGCAGCCCAGGGTCTCCATACTCCACGCCCAGGCTTGCGCCCTGGAGAGGACACTCCAGTCTCGCTACTGAGTGAGGAAACAACACGGAAGCTGACAGTTTACGGGTTATAAGTCCCACCCGATTGCGTAGAGAAGGGGCGCCACTGGTCAGGGGCGCCACTGGTCAGCTTTGACGGTGGGAGGGATCATCGTGTCACACTGGCCAACTTTCGTCCGCCTCTAGCCGGGCAGCCCCCATTCAATAAGGTGTTGACCTGCCATCGTCTGCCTGCTCCAGTGGGTGTCTGGAGCTCAGTGTGTTGTTCAGCATGACAAGCAGACGGTAATTCCACACCAGACAAAAGAAACAAGAAACCAATGCGTCACAAACACCTTCTTCAAGTGTAAGCCACAACACAGAGTGTCATGGAAACACCCCAGATCTCATCACTGGCACGAACTCGACTTGGTCATCACCAGGCGCTCTGCCCTTAACAGCGTCCTCTCCACCAGAACCTACCACAGTGCAGACTGTGACTCCGACCATGCCCTCGTGAGCAGCAGAGTGCGACTAAAGCCACACACGCTACACCGCTCAAAACCAAACGGACGTCCTCGCGTAAACACTGCGCAGATGTCAGTCCCTGCCAAGGTGGAGGAGTATGTGTCAGCCCTGAACAAAGCTTTCCAGGACCTGCCTGAGTACGACGCTACAGCCAAGTGGAACGCCATGAAGGGTGCCGTCTACAGTACAGCTATGTCAACGTTTGGCAAGAAGGAACGACCCAGCCAGGACTGGTTCAACACACACCTATAAAGGATGGAACCAAAAATCGAGGAGAAACGAAAAGCCTTCATAGCTTACAAAAAATACCCTAATGAACGAACGCTTGCTGCTCTCAGAAGTGCCGAAGTAACACCCGACGCATCGCTAGACAGTGTGCGAACTAGTACTGGCAACAACTGTGTGAAGGGATCCAGTGCAGTGCCGAGTCCGGACACATCCAAGGTATGTACAGCAGCATCAAGAAGGCTCTAGGCCCTACAGTGAAAGGGGTCGCTCTCCGGAAATCTCTGACGGGAGAGAAGATCACAGACCGTGGGCAACAGATGGCCAGATGGTTGGAGCATTACTCAGAGCTATACTCCCGAGAAACATTAGTCACCGATGCAGCCCTCAGCAGCATAAAGAATCTGCCCACCATGGAAGAGCTCGACAAAGTGCCAACCTTAGAGGAGCTCAGCAAAGTAATCTACTGCCTTCCAAACGACAAAGCACCAGGTAGTGACAGCATCCCGCCCGAAGCTATCAAACGTGGAAAACCAGCATTGATTAAACCACTGCACGAGCTAGTTTGCCTCTGCTGGGAGGAAGAAGTAGTCCCCCAAGACATGCGTGATGCCACAATTGTGACCCTTTACAAAAACAAGGGCGACCGCAGTGACTGTAATAATTACAGAGGGATCTCGCTCTTGAGTATTGTTGGTAAAGTGTACGCTCGCATCATACTCAACAGGCTGAAGTTGCTGGCAGACCGTGTGTACCCGGAATCACAGTGCGGCTTCAGAGCAGGCAGGTCGACGACAGACATGATCTTCTCCCTACGACAACTCCAAGAGAAGAGCAGAGAGCAAGGTCAACCACTCTACATGATGTTCATCGACCTCACCAAGGCCTTTGACTTGGTCATCAGGAAGGGCCTTTTTGAACTTCTGAGTAGGATCGGTTGCCCCCCAAAACTCCTCAGCATGATAATCTCTTTCCATGCAGATATGAAGGGAACAGTCCTATATGATGGAACCTCCTCAACCTACTTCCCAATTAACAGTGGTTTGAAGCAGGGCTGCGTGCTGGCACCAACACTATTTGGGATCTTCTTCTCCCTGCTCCTGTCCTACGCCTTCGACACGTCCACGGATGGCATATATCTACACACCAGGTCCGACGGGAGGCTGTTCAACCTGGCACGACTGCGCTCAAGGACCAAAGTGAGAGCTGTGCTCATCAGGGAGATGCTTTTTGCAGATGACGCAGCTCTTGTGGCCCACACCGAGGAAGCCCTCCAGAGACTGGGAGACCGTTTTGCTGTTGCCTGCATGCAGTTTGGTTTCACCATCAGCTTGGAAAAAACAAATGTCAACGTGCAAGATACCACCATTGCCCCTTCCATCAAAATCAACGGTGTCACCCTGGAAGCAGTCAACAACTTTACCTACCTAGGGTCAACCATCAACAACACTCTCTCGATTGATATGGAGCTGGACAGAAGACTTGGAAATGCAAACACCATCATGGCTCGATTAACGAAGAGGGTGTGGGAAAACAACGCGCTGACAGAGCACACCAAGGTCCGAGTCTACCAGGCCTGCGTTCTCAGCACCCTTCTATATGGAAGTGAGACCTGGAGTACCTACATGATGCAAGAACGCCGGCTCAACTCCTTCCATATACGGTGCCTAAAACGCAACCTGAAAATCAGCTGGCAAGACCGTGTTCCACATAGCGAGATCCTGCAGCGTGCAAGTACCCACAGCATGTACTCCCTGCTGATTAAATGCCACCTTCGATGGCTGTGTCACGTCCGACGCATGGAGGATGGAAGGCTGCCAAAGGACATCCTGTATGGACAGCTGGCCACTGGCATGAGAAGAGTCGGACGCCTCTCACTCCGTTTCAAAGATGTGTGCAAGAGGGACATGAATGCATGCAACATTTCACCCGATGGCTGGGAAGAGCTGGCCGAGGACTGAGGCACCTGGAGACTGGAAGTAAACAATGGCATATCAGTCGCTGATGCGAGGAGAGGCCAGTTGGCGGCAGAGAAACGTAAGAGAAAGAAGAACGCGGCAGCAACCACAGTAACGCAGACTTCCCAATATGTCTGCATCAACTGCAATAGGGACTGTCACTCACGTATAGGCCTGCACAGCCACAGCAGACGATGCCAACAGAGATAAACAACACCCCAAGGGCGCTATTCGCATGGTCTTTCGAGACTGAGTCGCCAATGATGATGATAGCATTAGGCATTTTGGCAACGGATTTATCTCTACTGAGAAGGAAGTTCTTCAGCGACGACATCCAATTCCAGAGACTATGCAACCAACAATGGTTTTCGTGGACCAAAGAATCTGCAATTGCTAACGCATATTAAGACAAATCTTCAAATATTAGTACGTTATTGTTTAAGGGGTTTGATTATATAAATGATAAAATTAGTACCTTACCGAGTTAAATTAAAAGCGATTGGAATTGTATGAATATTTTAAATGTTGTCCTTATATAGCTTACTTATATAGTTTGCAATTAAGGATGTTAAACCATAATTTTCTTGTGGAAACGTGTCAATGGAACAAAATTATATACGAAGAAAGAAAATGTACTAAATGTTCAAATAATGCTTTGGGTGACTGATTACAATACCTCTTCGAATGTGAATTATTTAAGGATGCTATATTGAATTTGATAAAGAAATATAATTATATCCAACTAAATATTTTGAAAGGTCAACATTAAAGGAAATAGGAACAAAATACTATTAAAAATGTAAGCTTATTAGATGGCAAAATACGAATGAATTAGAAAGCTAATACAGGAATTTATAGCTACCTATGCCGATTTGGCATTCCCGCCATTTGAGACTTTTGTACGTATTAAGTGAAACATCACTTTTCTTTTGATACTTCCTTTGCTTGTAATATCTAGATAATCTATTATCTCTCTCATTATCTGTCTCTCAATGTTTTCATTCTTGTTTATATTACAACATGATGGCTTGATATATAATAGGACTTTAATTGTACCTTCACTCATATGCTTTGTATGTATGGCCTGAGTTCGATTTTTGCATTAAGTCTTGTTCTGTTCTGTGCTGTTTGGAAGTTCTGATAGTTCTTGTTTTGTTGTTGCTTAATTTAATCTCATTAGTGCTTAGCGAAAAGTTGGCTGGAGAAATATGGATCATCTCTACAAAACCTACCAATATCTTTTTTTATATATCGTATTGCTTTCTCTGGTCTCATTAGATTCTGCAACTTTTCATTTTGAGCAGCTTTCACAGCATCTGTGCCACTTATACCTGATTTTGTCAATATAATAACTTCTTCACGTGCTTTTCATTGATCTCCGTGAGAAGACTAATTATCTTAACGTAGCGTGCCGACCGACAATTATTTAAAGGCATCTCCATATCAAAGGAAATTCTAGCGGACAAGATAATTTTGCATTATTCAATCTATCCTCTTTGTAAACATATGAATGAAAATCAATCTAAAACGAAACATACCAATTCACATCTTCCGAAGAAACAGTTTATACATACAGACGGAAATAAAACAGCAAATGTTAGGGCTTGCTTTAATTTGCGTATTTCTGGTTTGGCAACTGTTAACATTATAAGTGTGACAGATTACGGATATAAGCTGTCCCCACGAGTTGCAGTACCAAGATGGGCATGCGCACTGAGTGAGCAGAAGAAGTATACTTCAAGGGGAGTAACATAGTTTCCGTAAGGGTCTACAGCTGCATTCAACTCCATGTCAAAGGTAGCTAAGTTGCACATACTTCAAGCACTCACTATTTCACATTAGTGTCACATGGTTTGGTGGTAAAGGCATGCTAAAAAAACTCTCAAAATATAGAACTTTGACCTTGAAGATAGCACCAAAACAATGAGATGTGACACAGCCTAGTGGCTTTAAGCACAAGGAATACAGCAGAGACTATTATATGCATACAGACTAGTATATGCCCATCTTGTGCTGTTGACTCTACTGTTAGAGCTAAAGGGTTTGCATCATAAAGCTCTAATTTACTTTCGTGTACTGTGGTTGAAGTGTCTTTGGATATTTTACTTGTGTTACAGGCTCCTATAAGTACAATGAATGATCTACAAAATATATAAAAGGTAAAATCAGTTATTGACTCTTTTTTGTTACAATAACTTCTGAACTTCAGGAAGTGCAAATGAACAAATGGCACTAGCAGATTTTGTATAGGGCCACAACTGAACCAAGGTCACGCTTTATGTTCTATAACTCAAATACACCCATCAATCATGCAGCAAACAAAACGGAACTGAAAGTTCTTTTAACTATATCATCACATGAAAGTAGCATCAATACGATTTGTTACCTTAACTTGCAGACAAGATCTTGACATTGATACAAGACATGCCATCCAAAATATTATATTTCATTACTTGACAATTTCTGCACTAGAAACCTACCATGAAAAGAAAAATCATTGAAGTTTGAAACTGGATAAAGTGTGTTGTTTACATGAGTATAGGTCATGATGAATGAATACAAATTGTTTCATCTCACTACCCTTGACAATTTGTAAATTATACGCTAGACACAAACATAAGTAGTGAAGGGGGATACTATACGTACAATGGGAATTAGCATTACAGACCCCCCTTGTGAACATATACGTACAAGGGAAATTTAACATGGCGAAAAATCGTGGGTCAATATACGTACAAGGGGAAATTAACATGGGAATAAATCGTGGGTTAATATACGTACAAGGGGAATTTAACATGGGAATAAATCGTGGGTCAATATACGTACAAGGGGAATTTAACATGGGATTTTTTTTTTTAAAAATTTAAAAAAAAGGGGTAGGCAATGGAAAGGCTATCTCTTTTCGAAAAATATGGCTGGCCCTGAAAAGGGCCTTTGGGTTTTCTTCTTCTTCTTCTTCTGCTTCTAATTTCTTCTTTTCCTCCACCAACTTCTTATTTTCTCACCTACACTCTTTTTCTTCTTTATTTTCTCCTCCTCTTCTTTCTTCTCTTCCTCCTCCTCTTCTTTCTTCCTCTTCTCATTTTCTTCTTCTTTTTCAATTTTTTCATTCCATGCTCTCATCCTTATCCTTTCCTCTTCATCCTCCTTCTCCTCCTTTATTTCTTTCAACAGATCACTGATGATTACCTTCATTTTTCGTAAATTGTTTATCTCCATCTTCACTCGATGGGGACTATAAGAGTAGTGATCCTCGTTTAGGTTAACCAACATTTGCTCAAACATTCCTAAATTGTCCAGGACGTTTTGCAATTTTTCCATTTTGTTAAGGTGGTTCGAAGCCATCTTCTTATTTATTCTTTGCAGAATGGTTTGAACGACGAATACTGTGGGTTCTTATACGAAAAGCGCGGACGTGAAGGAAAACATCCCCCTAAAACATAAAATTGATCTTACCTAGATCATGACCCAACAACGCGCGGCGCGCGGACGTGAAGGAAAACATCCCCTACCTTCTCATTTCATATAATAAAACCCAAACTATACTCTTCACATACGCTAAGAAACCTATAATCTACTATTCACACGAACATACCTGAGCTCTTACAAGCACTAACACACCAACACACATTCACTCACATTTTTTAAAAAGAGTTAGTGTTTATATTCACACTACTCTACCTACACACATTGGCAAATTAATAGTTATTTCTTTTCTAGAGTATTGGGTAGCCCTTAAAAGGGCTGTTTTTTTTTTAACTCCAGATGCACCTATCTAATGGTTGCACCTTCCTGGCCTGGCGCCACACACGCATCTTCTTCCCCAGTCTCCTTTCACCTTTCTTCTGGGGAGCGCAGAGGGAGGATGATTCGCTTCAGCACCCCAATCTTCTGTCTCGGGAATATTGTACGACATCCTCTCTTCTATTTTCTTTTCCTCTTCTTCCCTCTCTCTTCTCTCCACCTCTTCCTTCTTTATTCTTGCTTCTTCTACGATAGCCTCCGCTGATAGTTCATTTACTATGCGCCTGGCATATTCCAGGTGCATCTGGAGTTCTAACAGTTTCACAATTCTGGTGTTCATTTTTCTGGTGTTGATCAATCAACAAGGGTAGCTAGACTGCCGAGCGAGTTTCAATTTATACTGAAAGCGCGGACGTGATGGAAAACATCCCCCTAAAAACATAAAATGGATCTTACCTAGATCATGACCAAAAAACAACGCGCCGACCTAAAAGAAACACTCACTCACTTTTTTATGCTACCCATCACTATTCTAAATATTTTTATAAATCACTTCAATAGACTATTTACATACGCAAAGCAATCCAAATCTACACCTCTAACAGCCAAAAAAACAAACATCATTTTAATCTACTATCCACACCAACTTACTTGAGCGCTTACAAACACAAACACAAACACACAAACTCACAAACACATACCCTCACATTTTTAAAGAAAGAGTTAGTGTTTATATTCACACTACTCTACCTATACACATTGGCAAATGGATCGTTATTTCTTTTCTAGAGTATTGGGTAGCCCTGAAAAGGGCTGTTTTTTTGTTTGCTATGGCATTCTTTTTTAGTTTCTAAGAATGCGATGTCCTCTGAGGATAGACTTTCTGGCGATAGGTCTGCTTCTTCGGAAAGAAAAGAAGAACTCTTTGGTGTCGATACGGCAATCGACAAAGCCTCTGTCAGGTTCAGGTTGCTGCTGCTGCTGTTGTTGTTGTTGCTGCTGTTGCTGCTGTTGCTGCTGTCTCTGAAGTCTGTACTTCTCTGTCCATTCTTCTTTTTCCCTGTTCATTTCTTCTCTGAAGAGTTCTTCTATCAGGTCTTCAGTGACTTTTAACATTCTCACGTTCTCTATTTCTTCTGGCTTCGGTATCAGACTGTGTCTGACCCTATGCAAATTCACGTAGGCTTCGTTGAGTTTAGCTAGTTTGGAGCACATCTTCGTAGGAGGATGAGTCGACAATGGATGGTTAGACTGGAAACAACCCCGGTTCTTAAAGTCAAAGCGCGGACGTGAAGGAAAACATCCCCCACACGGTTTTCGAGTCGCAACGTTCAGTGAGTGTCATGAGAGGGATAGTAAGAAATGAAAGAGCATGAATCCAACATTCTTATAGCTAAACAAAAGACGAAAGCATTGTTTTTCAAAACACAGCATTTTTTATTAAAAAATCACTTAACACTAAACAACAACTCTAGCATTTTTAACAATAATCCAACACTATAACATCAAACAATTTTTTCAAATCGCAAACAATTTTGTTCTAAATTGACATTCTACTTTAAACAGGGCTGACAACGTTGTGATTTCCACTGTTGGAAATCATTAGGCCATTGATGGACATTACGTTTCCTAGCTTGAGACAAAATATAAGCATAATGGTCACAAAACCATCGATTTACTTTCACATCGTTTCTTGAAGAAGAACGAGGATCAAAATGAGTCACTAAATGTTCTAAGGAATAGCCCAGGCTGCGATGATGCAGAAAATACACACAGTACTGTCCACACACCAAGGAATCTGTGCCTTGTAATTTCACATTATTGAATCGGGTGGTTTGAGCATTTCTTCTCATAAAGTCAATGATATCGTCTTCCAAAGGGGGCAATCCGTACGAATCGAAATATTCCACACATCCTTCTTGAGGAAAGTAGACGGCTACCCAGTGGGTTCCTGGGAGATGATTGTCGTCCGTGTTGATCACGTAAGCTTGATGGTCTTTAGGTTTGCGATGAGGGAGTTCATCTTTAGCACAGAAGACAGGATTCCAAGAAGCCGTGTACGAACTGTGGTTCAAAAGGTAATAAAGTTCCCAGGTATCCATTGTTTTGTGTTTTTTTCTTCTTCTTCACAGGTAATAATAAGTCGTCAATTCGATCCTGACTTTTTGCTTGAAAATGTCTGACGAATAAACGGTTATTCGTTCTGTTTCCTCACTCTGATTCAGGAGAGCTTCGATACGATGGATCTCTTGAGTGGTTAATGGTGGACAAGAATGTTCACGCAAGTCTTTATACCACTGCTGCAACACGTCTTTGTTCGAGATGAGACTCCAAGCTTCGTCCAGATACTCGTTCAATTTTTCTTCTTGACTTAACATCAGGCATTTATCGTGTTGAATTTGACTGGGATGATCGTTTTGACATCCATAGCAATTTTTCTTGATCAATTCCGTCATTTTTTCGACTAAGTGTTTGGCAAAACAGGAGACTAAATGGGCTTCTTGTTCTGGCCATCTCGACTTCATCATGATATCTTCTTCGTCTTTATCTTGAGATTCTTCTTTTTCCACGGTCTCCTCACATTCCATGTCCAAAGTTTCTCCACTAGGTAAAGAGGGATAACAGTCTTCCATAGCTTCTAGTAATCTAGAATGACTTCTCTCAAACTGTTGATTTATATGGTATTATCGAATTCGGCATACAGGATGACGTTCACTGTCTGTTTCCGTGATTCTGCAAACTGAAGTTCCACACGAATCTGGCCAGATTTTATAGGGTGGAAATGTCCCTCGTCGCTGCCTTGGTCTGGAGTGAAATCGAAAGCCCACAAAGCATAGCCTCCTGCGTAATCCTCGTACGTAATGCCGTGACTGGTGTTGGTTCCTAACTGTCCGGTAGCTTCGTACAGGGACAAGTACGATCTCAAGTAATTCATCTTCTTGTCACTAAAGTCAGGTTCGAAAGGTCGGGTACACAAGGTCTTGCCATCACGACTGACTTCGATTTTCTTCACGTTGAAATGTTGAAAGTTGAAAGGATTTTCTTTGAAGGCTCCGTTGAAGGCTGAATTCGAGACCATACCAAGGATTAAACGCTTGGGTAACTGTCCTTGAAACAGATGATCTTCGATCATGGAATGCTGTCCAGCAGGAATGGTGAACGTTTTCACTTCCACACGTCGTATGGGATACTTGGCGGTCGTTCTGCTCAACGTCTGACTGATGTCGTTACCCACTTTAGGTAACACTTCTACGCGTCGTACGTAGAGTTTGGCCTCTTCGATTTTGCTTTTAGGAATGCCAGTCTTATCAGGATCAGCCTGCAAATGGAAAGCGGTACTGCTGCGATTCAGTCTCAAGCGGACATTGACCCCGTTCAGCAAATATTTCTCTTGCAACCACATGTCCAAATGCAAACGATCCATCAGTTCTAAACTCTTCTTCTCTAAGATTTTGAGTTCTCTTTGCTCAAAGCCGGAATTGCTTTCATCCAATTTTTCGAACTTGCCCGCTTCGTCAGGTTCCCACAGCACGCAGGCATTGAGATGAGTATCCTTGGCATCTATTCCGTACGTCAAGAGATTTTCCAGGTAGGCACGGTAAGGGTAAGTATCCATGCTGCTGCTGACCAGTTTGTTATTCAAGTACAAATCCACTGAGCTGAACAAGGAATGCATGAAATTGTTGACGGGAGCTATATTCACAGTGTCATCTACTCCATTACCATCCTTATCTAGAACTTGGACTTTCAAGTACAAGTAACTGCTATTCAGATCGATGTAATCTTCGGGCTGTCCTTTGATTTCAAACTCGATGGGAGCTGAGGCTGTCAATGAGGAGACGGGGTGAAATTCCACCCATTGGGATTCTTGCATGGTCATCATGGTGGGGGGCATGGCAAACAGATCCAGTTCCGTCTTGGAACAGGCGCAAGATTCTCGGTGCATCATTTTTTGTCTCTTTTCTCAATAATCGAAAACGTCTAAGTCTCGTACGGTTCTTCTTTTCTTGGCCTTTCTCGCTTGAAGTCTGGTGAAGGGGTGTTTTCTTCGTCGTCTCTTTCTGCCTTGTCCTTGCTGAATGCTTGACTCGGTAGCGTGCAGGACATTTATAGGTGTGTCTCGTCGGCCTAAAATGTCTTTACCCGTTTGCAGCAAGACATTTTTGCAAGCCCTCATGAAGGCTTCTTTAGGGTTTTGTTTGTCGATGATGACATTTTGGAGAAATTCTTTGCCTTGCGTCAGTGCCGCATCTTTCAAGGCGTGCAATCCGCATGTCACCATTGGTTTCAACACCGTGGCCACCGAACGAAAGGCCGATTTTAACATATCTCCTAAACCGTGTCCTCGCTGTCGTGCAACCCCTCGGTACACTGGGTACATGACTTACTTACGAATCGTGAGAGAACCGTTTTCGAAAATGGAGTTTCACCGTGACTTTTCCTTTGGTGAATGAAATATTTTGTCCCAAATCTCCTTTTATAGTAATGTTGACCGTGTCCAAATACGACTTGCTGACCGGCAAATAGTGAGGATGGACAAATTCGCGGTGGACGTGGTAAGTGTTTCCACCTTCCTCGTCAGCGTTCGTGGCAGAATCCACTTTGAAAGGAATGACACGCAGTAACGGCACGGAGGTGTGTCCTACCACGTTGTACTCTACCACATCGGAGTACACAAAGATCAAATTCAGTCCTTGGTTCAGTTCTACCGGGGTACGAAAATACTTGGCAAAAGTCTCGTTGTCGAAAATGCCTGATGATTCGGGTGGTGTTTTTTTGTTCTACTTTCTTCCTCAGCTCCATGTCACCGCCCAATATGTCGAACAATTCAGGACAAAATAAAATGGTTACGATTTTACTCTGCTCAAATTTCATCAAGATGCGACGAGCTACTTTGTGGTACTCCATGGTGACACTTTTGTTCTTGACCTGCTCAAAAGCTTTCCCAAACACGCCATTGAACTTGGAGCTTATGGCGCTGACCAAATGATGACCACTAAAATAATAGCCTGGGGGAATGAACAAGTGTTAGGTCCACGTTTTAAGGCTTTCATTATAGGTTTTCTTGTCAGATATGGTTCTCTTATTCAACTCCTGTTGCAATTGTGGGTCATGAACTTCCACATGAAAAAAATTTTGATTGGGAAGGACATTGAGGACTTGGGTCGGGTGAATCATTTCTACTAAAGCCACTTCCCAATGGGCTTCGTGATCTAAGGGGATGGCTTGAGGTAATTTAGCCGTGTAACAGCACAAAGTGTTGTTGGGAAACACTTCCATGGAACTGTCACTGGGTAAGGTAAGTAAAATTGGTTTTCGTGACTCATAATTCCAGAGTTCTGTGGCTGTCCGAGGGGATATTACTGGACGTCAGAGGCGTGTCTCCGCCCAAAATGGGGTTCTGGTTGTGGTGGTTGGAGTGGTGACTGACACTGGCACTGGACACAAGGTTCCCGTTCGAGGAGAATTTCAGGGAGGGATTAGGAAGCAGGTAACCGATGCAACTGCTCAATAAAATGGTCCACAACTGTTTGTCTCCTTGTTGCAAACTCAAATTGGCGATGGCTGCCCCGATGACACAATACACCACGAAGATTTGGCAGAAAAAGACGATTTGCGTTTTAGGCACACGTTCTCCACACCACACCCACAAGGGTTGCTTTTGTAAATCTTGCACAGAAGAACTGGATGAAGAAGGAGTGGTCGACGTAGCTGCGTCTGATGTGTGAAAGGGCATGATGGTCACTTCTTTTTATAGTCGATGACTTGCGAAGCGTCGATCCAAGAATCGAAACTGGGCGGATATCCTTTCCAACGTACTTTGACTTCTTTGACACGTCGTTTGCCCACTGTACGGGTTCTGCGTTCGAGAATGCTTTCGATGTCGTACACGTCGTCTTCTTTTTTGGTGACACGTTGTAACTCGGGCAAATAAAACGTTCCTTTAAGCACTTCTCCGTTCATGTCTTCCAATTTATAGACGGCAGGATGACGGCCATGCACTCGTCCAGTGACGCGAAACAATTCGGTCGTCCAGTTTTGTAAGTAACCTTTGTCGAAAGTACGTTTGGTTTTGCCAATGCGCACCCAATCTCCTACGGCCAACTCTCCACTTTTCTTGGGGACAGCCCTCGTCGGGGACGTACCGAACAGGCGCTCAAACACCAGCACTTCGTTGTCGGGAGTCACGTCTTGCGGGGCACGTCCGATACTTCGATGGTAAGATTGGTTGTACGCTTGCACCAGGTGCGGTAAGATGTCGATGTACTTCAGAGTGTGGTGATGCGTAAAATATTTCCACATGCGTTCTTTCAAAGTGCGTTGAAAACGTTCCACGATACTGGCTTTGGTTTCGGGATTCTCGGTGGTAAAAAAATGAATGTCACGTTTCTTTAATTCTTTTTGGAAAGCTTGGTTCAGAAATTCGGTGCCTTTGTCCGTTTGCCATCGAAGAGGGTGACGACCGCTTTGTTTCAACACCCGTTGCAGGGCTCGCACTAACTCGCTGCTCGATTTGGAAGTCAAGGGCACGACCCAGGCAAATTTGGAAAAGACGTCGATGACACAAAACAAATATTTGTAGCCGCGATTGTAGCTGGCCAAATGAGAGACATCGGCTAAATCGGCTTGCCATTGATGATCGATGCCTTCCACTAGGGTGCGACTTCTGGCAAACTTGCGTCGAATGGGTTTGTGCAAAGTGTAGGTAGCTTGTTCTTGTAACCATCGTTGCACTTGAGGTAAACGGAGACTTTTCAGTCGCGTTTTGGCAGCACGATACAATTTTTGAACTCCTGCGTAACCTGTAGGATGCGAGGGATCGTAGTAAATGCTGGCTAAGACTTTTCGCATTTTTTGTGTTTGTGTGTTAATAAGTCACCCACTCCTCGGTGATGCTACTTTGGGTGGGTCGAAAGGGTGGTTTAGAAACGGATTTACGTGTCCGATGGGCTACGGGAGTAGAAGTCGAAGGTAGTGGTGGTGGAGGTGGCAATGGAATGGCTTTGGTTTTCTTTTCTTTTTTCGCTTCTGGTTTCCCTTCTTTCTTTTTCACTTCTGTCGAAGGAGGAGTGGACATCATCTTTTTAACCCAAGCTTTCATTTCTTCTCGTTGGGGTGTGGGGGACGGGGTCAACAAGGATGCTGCAATCTTACTCGAAATGGGAGCTGCTGACGGTGTTTGAAACACTTCTCGCATCTCTTCTTCCTCAGGCCTTCGTGGGGTAGCATCTGTGGTGACCCCAGGGGATGGTAGTAGTGGTGGTGGTAATGATGATGGTGCTGGACTTTTCATCAAGGTCTTAAAATCTTTCAGAGTGGGTAGAGCTGTTTCGTCTAAAGCTTTCTGGTGAAAGAGTTGCAATCGTTGCAAGAGTTGACCGTACTTTTGCAATTTTTCTGTTTCGGACAAATCTTGGCGATCCATCAAGGACTGCAATTCGTGTTGTAACTGGGACATCTCGCTCAAATTGGGATTGGGAGGTAAATGCGGGGTGCGTTGTTCTTACCACCGATGGTATTCCATCCATCGTTTGTAAGGCACTAAAGCTAGTTTTCGTCCTTCCATGGGGTTGTCAGCGGTCGATTCTGAGATCTTGGGACTTCCGAGGACCTTTTTATCTTGCTCCCACCAGTCCTCCCAACATGGTTCCCAAGACTCCTTTCAGTATGGGGCCTAACAAGAGAGGCAAAATGCCTCCACGTTGGACCAACATCTTCTTTTTTTGACGAATGGGAATTTTCTTTTGAACCATTTTCCGAAGAACGTGACGATGTTTGCCTAAGCATTGTTTCTGGTGTTTGGACAAAGGGATCGTGCCTTTCAAAACGTTCAAGCAACATTCGCACACGGTATCGATAACCTCTTTGGAGGCCGTTTGAGTTTTTGTCGTAGGGGTGGAGAAGCTTTGGACAGGACAGATAACATGTCCCCATGTTTGACTAAACGTGGTGGCAGTCCTTTCCTTTTCTTTCCTTGGGGTTTTCTGGAGGGTGACATCTTTGAGTCTTCAGGAGCACCAAAACAAACACTGATATCCTACTTGGTCACAGGTCTTTTTCATACTGGAACGCGTCGCCACTGATTGTCTTTACGTCGTATCAGTTTGAGGACAGGCATGACACGTCGTGGAGGGGTACGCAACGGACTAAATCGAGCCAGTTCTTGCTTGGACAAATCCAGTAAACTTTGTACCATGCCCGATCTTTCATGGACTTTGATTTTGGGAGAAGGTACTTTGTGAGCAGCAGCCACTGCCGCTAAATTGGAGGGTCCTGCCACTGGGGAAGTTCTTTTGGGGGTCATCAACAGAGAAGTTCTTGGTGTGATCAACGTCTCCAAGTACTCTTCAGTTCCTGGTGTCATCAACGGAGAAGTGGACAAACGTGAGGATGCCGGAGACGCAGTCACTGCCGTTTCAGATCGTGGTTTGCGAGTGTAAGGTTGCGTCCTGGCCGAAGTGCCTCTCTTGCGACTAGTTTTCTTCTGTGGACTTTTCTTTTTCTGGGGACTTTTTCTCTGTTTCTTTTTCTGGGGGCTTCTTTTCTTTTTCCGGGGTGGTGGTGTCTGGTCAGAGGAGGGTCCCGCCACTGGAGAAGTTCTCCTTGGGGACCTGGTCTTTTTCTTTTTCTTCTTGGAGCTTCGTTGGACTTTTGTCTTGGGGATAACTTTGGGGGCATTAGGATCCCACCTTAAGAGTGAGCGAATGATGACCCCTCCTAGAGTACCGCTCCCTCCAGGTTTCAAAATGATTTGTTTTTTGGTTTGAGTGTCGATGCGGGGATCGGCCAGTTGGACCAAAGCGACTTTGTTTCGATCGAAAAAGCGTTTGGTTTGATGAGGAATCTGAATGATTCCTTGGAGTAATTGACGTGCCGTCACCGTGAACCATCGTAAGACTTCTTTGAGACTAGCTTCTAAGACACGGGCTCGTGTTTGTGGATTTTTTTCTCGACTGATGCCATACAAGGCACGAATCAATTTGACGGGAAGATGCGACTGAAGGGACGTCATGTTCACACTGTGTGAGACAGACGAAAAAGGGTCTGAGGTTTTTATAGATTTTTTATGGGGAGTGAAATGAAGTCGAGGACGGAGACGTGTACAGGACAGGCCCTCCGTCTTGGCACCAGTGGTGAAACAAGTGGGTACGAAATCGCAAATCATCGGGAGTCGTAGGTTTCAAATCGACGAGTAAATAGGCGTGTGGAGTTTGAGTGGCATCGTCGTACGCCTGAGTCAGCCAAGGCGTTCCTAACTGTTTGGCTAAGACTTGCACTTGCGATTTATCTCGAGGGCTTTTAAACAAGACCACGTAATGCGCATTGAGACTGATGGTGCGATGGGCTATAATTGGTTGAAACAAAATTTGGGTGATGTAAACGACACTGGCATTACGGTGATGCCCTTTGCGCGTGAACCACAATTTAATTTCTTCTGCGAAGGTCGTTCACCAATAACACGTTATTGCGTTGTCCGGTCCCTTGAGGAGGAGAGACGTGGGTCATGTCGAGTGTGGCTTTTCCATCGGTGATGTCAAACTGGTCATTGGATTGTTGCACGTGTTGAATCTTGTCCATGACTTTGGAAGCGGTCAATTATGCAGGCGTGCTAAACTCGATCCAAACAGGGGATTTCAAACCGTCGTGTTGTATGGAGAGTCTCAAGCGATCATCTTCTTTGGGTTGATGTTGTCGCTTGAGTGTGGTGAGCAAAGAATCCCACACCCCAGTGATGAACCCTTCTGCTTTCTCTAACGGTACTTCGGACTTGAAATCTTTAAACTTCACCGTGTATTTGTAAGCCGTGGTTCTAAATTTTCTAGAGGAGCGCTTTTCGGTCTCTCGAATGGAATAGTATTTTTCAGGGTTGACTAAGGGTGGCGAACTTTGTTTAGACGGTTCGGATTCTGGTTCACTCATGTCCTCTTCAAAATCACTGGCATGAATTTGTGTCAAGACTTCAGCCTCTTACTTTCTTCTTCTTTCTTCTCAAATGAATTGGATCGTTTCATCTTGAGTGCAAAACGTCAACTGACTCAAGTTTAAACACCATAGACTAATTTATAGTCATGGCAGACCAGCGTATATAAAAGGGTGTGTGTCTTGTCCTTTCACTATTCGTTTCACTCTCAAACCGAGCACAACGATGGAAGAGTCTAGCCAAATCGAACGTTTCATCAGAGCTTTGCGAGGGGTCATTAGAAAATTTTCTTCAGACCAGCCTTCGGACTACTCTCCTTCTTTTCGAGATAAAAGTGAAGATACTTGCTATATCTGTCAAAAGAAAGGGCATTGGTTTTCAGAGTGTCCAGACCGTCAAAAATGAAAAACTGGGGTTAAAAGAGACAAAAGTCAAGATACCTGTTATTATTGTCAAGAAAAAGGACATTGGTTTCCAGATTGCCCAAAAAAGAAACAAGAGGAGTCAGAAGAAGAGAGGGATTATTCAGAGGAAGAAGAGGAGGAAGATAGCAGACAGGTGAAGAAAAAGAAACAGGAGAAAAAAAGAAGAAGGGAAGAAAGTGAGGAGGAAGAGGAGGAAAAGACTGTGACGATGAAGAAATTTAAAAAACAGAGAGACTAAACAGTGAGACAGAAGAAGTGAATGTACTTTTTAAAGTGCTCTGTTGTGAATTGTGAATTGGATTGTAACTATTTATAAAAGAATAAATTAGGTATAAAAAGGTAAGTGTCTTTGAGTTTTGATTTTAAATAAGAAGCTACACTCACGCACTCATATACACGTAATATAGGGGTAAAATGTTTTTTTTTTTTTTGAATTATTGGCAATTGAAAGTGTATCTCTTTTCGAGAGACGTGGGTGGCCCTGAAAAGGGCCTATTTTTGGTGTAGGTGTGAGTTTAAGCAATCAACTTTAACTGTCTCAAGCCTTTGCCACGGCCGAGGCCTACTTCTGATGATGATGATTTGGTTGAAATCACTAAGGGTGGTACGGTAGGCTTAGTCACAGGGTTGGCGTGTTTAGCTCGGGAAGGTCGTATTCTCTTCAGTCGTGATAAAGAAGTCTGATACATTTGTTTCAGACTTCTTAACTCCGCTAAAATGTCCAACAGTACCGTGACGATTTGATTTTCACCCTCTTGTTTCTTTGCTACTTCTTCTTCTTGTTTTTTTTTCTTATCTCTTCTTCTTGTTGCTGTTGCTGTAGGAGAAAAGCTTGTTCTGCTTCCTTTTGCCGCTGTATAAATTTCTCCAATTCTTCTGTCTGTCTCTGTCTAAAATTCTCCACTTGCGGTAATGAAGGTGACGAAGGTTCCGGAACAAATTCTTGCGAGGTAAGAAAATCCACAAAATCCCAATTTACCTCTTCTGAAAGTAAGTCCGGGTTCCCTTGGGCGGTCTCCACTGCTGGTGCACCCCAATGGATCGTTTTCTGAGTTTCCGTCATGTTGAATCACTGTCGCATAGATTGACTGCACACAGGCGCTAGCGAATCTATATAGACCACGTGACGTCACAGACTGCTCTCTTCGGATTGGATGCGGGCTGACTGAATTTTGTAACGCGTGTTTGGATTGGTCAACAAACTCAATCCGTTTCAATCCTACCTCTACCTATAAATAAGCGCAGTTCACTGCATTGATTCACATGTTCTCGGCGCCTCAAGATGTGGACCGATGTGCAATCTTCTACGCTTGTGTCTTCAATGATGTTCCGGACGGACATACCCATGTATGTCCGATCCAACTGGACAGTTGTCCACAGGACAGACACCAGTCTGTGGATACGTAGGATCTACGTAGAAAGACAAGGACGCCTCAAAAGAGTCCTGATTTACGGTCCTACAGTGAGACGCAGCCTAAGGACAAGAAGAAGACCAATGCGGTGCCCCTTATGTTAATGGATACATTAACATAAACCCAAAAGGCCCTTTTCAGGGCCACCCACATCTCTCGAAAAGAGATAGACTTTCAATTGGCTACCCGTTTTTTTATTTTTTATTTTATTTTATTTTATTTATTTATTTATTTTTAAAAAAAAAAAAAAAAAGATCCCATGTTCAATTCCTCTTGTCCCTAGAATTGCTTTTTTCTTCCATGTTAAATTTCCCTTGTCCCTAGACTGACCCAAAATAGATTCCCATGTTAATTCCCATTGTCCCCACAGTGCCGGGCCAGTTTTGCCCATGTTAAATTTACATAGTCCCCAAAGTGCCGAGACCCTGTTTTTAATGGTAAGTCCCATTGTCCCTGAATCGCCCCACTTCACTACTCATATAACTTCACGTCCTTTATTTTTTTTTTAAAGTCAAATATCAAAACAGCCATGATATTCAAATTTTTCTGTGCTCATGTATTATCAGTAGAACACATTATGAAGTGTTATAAAAACTGGTTTGCAAATGTAGTAAAAATAAACAAATTAACGAATAAATAAATGAACATAGAGCAGGTCCTAGGAATAACAAAATCAGAGCAGGCATCAAGAATATATAATTAAAACTAATTTATTTCAAGTGCAAGAGTTCACTCTCTGTTGCGTTTATATATGTTTTACCATTTATAAGTGGCCAAGTGATTAGAGCAACCGCTTCGGATGCGGGAGATCGCGCGTTCAAAACCCGGCCAAGTCATACCCAAAAAATGATACTAACACTGATACTAGCACCTGCCTCGATTGGTGCTCAGCTTTAAAACGATAGTGTTAGGACTGGTCGGCCAGTCGGCCTGGTGTCAGGATAATGTGACTGAGTGGGACATGATGCGACATGTCTGTGACGGCATGATGCCCCAGTGCTAGACATCACTAGAGACTATGACACCGCTGACATCAAAGCAATATGACTGAAACATTGTTAAAGCTACATTAAAAATCCAAAACATACACACACCATTTAGAATTGATCTCTCTCCCCCATCTGTTCTCTTTATAACGTTTCATTATTTATCCTTCAGACTTAAATTCCAGATACATCATATCATGCTTCTCGTGTTTAAAGTGACCTGACCTGTCCCTCAGTATCATGAGTATACTGCAGCACACTGGGTATGACATGTATCACCATTCCCTGGGAAATAAAGGGGTGTTGTCAGTATTAATATATGCTACACATTAATAAGTAACACTTTAGTTTTTTATTTCACATTTTAATTGATCGTACATGTATATAAACACTATTCATTATATGTTGCTTTTCAAAACCCCTAAATCAATTACAATCAATAAGTTTGGGAATTATGCTTTACTGGTAGCGAACCCCCGTCTCACCGATCGCTTTATACCACTACCAGTATGACACGTAAGTTTGGTTAATAACATTTGCTAGTCATGTCATTTAATCTGTAAATAGAATACTTAGAAAATGTATATGAGGCGCAAATAGGATAAGTCATTATGGCACACGCCTGTACATGACTGTTTAGGAAGATAAACACAGTAGGAGAGAAAAACGAAAAGGAAGACAGACACTTCAGTCACTTGTATTTCTATATTTCACAGATGTTCCAATCTAATGAAAAGACAATCCTAATTTCACTGATATATATATATATATATATATATATATATATATATATATATATATATATATATATATATATATATATATATATATATATATATATATATATATATATATATATATTCAGTTTATGTATTTGGAAGGATGTAACCTACCAGTGCCTTGTATGGGCTCAACATATTGAAATAACATTATTGCCCTCATAAAACACGTTCATTGCATCACAATGGTTAGATAAGAGAGGGTAATATATTCCAAGGATGTCATTGTTTCAGTTTAAACTACCTAATTATTGCAGGAGTAAATCTTTTAGCACATAGTCAGCCATGTATCTGTTTTTCCTTATAATGACAAGAGACATGTCAAGTTGGCTGAGATAATCTTGGATTTTACTTGTTTAACTTTACAAGGAAGTTTTGACCCAAATATCAGAATGTGTAAGACCAAGATTTGAACTAGACTGGTTTATGTTGAAGTCAGCTATTTGCAATATTTATCTTACTCACAATTCAGCCATATTGCAATTCGAACCTAACAAATAATACTTCAAAATGGTACAGAATTATAATTATTTTATTGTTGTTGTTGTAGGGTTTAACGCCATTTTTCAGAGGCGATATGGCGGCCAGTATTAATGGTGGAGGAAAAACTCAGAAAACCCCCGGAAAGAACCACCGACCCAGCTACTGGCAAACTTTATAACTTATCACTTACCTACATTGGCCGAATCCTAGACTCGAACCATGTAGACAGAGGTGAGATGGCAGTGATCCGTAACGGAGAGCGCTTTAGACCACTCGGCCACTCTGGGTCCCCTAATTATTTTTTAACAAGAGGTACAATTATATAAATTGGTTAGTCATATGCCTGGCCTTATAGACATATTTCCATCCCATACTGGCATAGCTCAATCCCAATGTCTTGCAGACATTATGGCTTGTAATCAAACGTACAATTATAACGAAAACAAACCTACTATATTTCAGCTAACTACAGGTTCTTCCAATACTTTTATAAAAGATGTATATGAAAATAGCTTTGGTATTCAAGTTTTTCGGTGTTGTCAAATGTCAAAAGAATACATTGTGATTTGTTATAAAACTTTGTTTGCAAATGAAATAAAAATATTTAAATGTAATAACCGATGAATAAAAAAACAAAAAATAAAGATTCAAGAACACATCGATCCATTAAATTCATAAGAGACACCAGTTAATTTTCATATTAAGAACTTTTATACCTTTATCTTCAATTTTACCCCCCCCCCCGGTTTATATGATTCCAACCGTTTGTCTTATTCTTCAGACCTAAATTACAGACACGTTTTCTTACAGCGGCCATATATAAAAATGCCCTAACTTGACCTCGTTCGTGTGAGTCACGAGAACAAGGAAGAAAAAGATAACTGCAGCAACTTGGGTACAACATGCATCGTCATATAGTTTAACATTTCCCTGGGATTAAGGAGTGATATTAATGTAAACTATCCTATATATTACAAATAACACTTTTATTCTATATTTCACCTTTTAATGGATTGTATTTTTGAAACCAGACTATTTGTAATATATATCACTTTTCATGTCTTCAAAATCAGTTACAATCAATAATTATGGAAATGAGGTTTTATTAGTAGTCGACCCCAATCTTGCTGATCTCAGTAGACCACTACTAATATGACGATTTAATTTCGTTCAAAAGTATCATAGCTGAGTCATTTATTCTGTAAATAGAATACTTAGAAAATGTAGAGAGGTTTAAAATAGGTTAGGTCATCATAGTACACACGTGCACATAGCTATTTCCGAAGATAACAACTTTAGGAAAGAAAGTAGTGAAAGAAGACCAATAATATACATTCACTCGATTGTATTTTTACATTCCTCAAATGTTAGAAACTGTTACAGGTTGACACAAGACAATTCTAACTGAACATTGATATACATATTTTTGGTGTATTTTGAATGACAAAAACTTCAAATGCCTTTTATGAGCCTTTAACTTTGAAGTACTGTATGTCCCTCATAAAACATTTTTTTGACAATAGTATAGTTAGATAAGGGGGAGTAGTGTATGGGGATACCCTACGTACAATGGGACTTTGATATTACGGACAAGGGAATTTAGCATAGCAATATATAGGGATAATGGATTGGGAATGTCTACGGACAAGGGGAATTTCACATGGGTGGGATACTCTACGGACAAGGGAAATTTACCATAGGAATATATAGGGACAATGAATTGGGACTGTCTATGGACAATGAACATTTAACATCAGGAATATTGGGCTTGTTTACTGACAAGGGAAAGTGGAGTCTGTATAGCGTCTGACGTCACGGTAGGGGCGATTGGTGGCAATGTTGCAGCCATGTGAGGTGACGTCGCAGTACAGAAGATGGCTAACAATGTACAGGTGTGCACCGGTATGACATCTATTTGGAATAAAGAGTGGGACTTAGATTTACATAACACATACACATGCAACATACAGCATACAGTCACAAACATATTGTTTTTGAGGCAAGAAAGCAAATCTTTTCGAGGCATATGAGTGGCACTGAAAAGGGCCTTTGGGTTCTTCTTCTTCTTCTATTTCCTTAAGTTCTTCTGCAATTTTCTAGCTTTCTCTATCCTGTCTTCTTTGTCTTATTTTCCTTATCTTCTATCCAGTCAGGAAGACCCATAGCTCTAAAATGTTCCTGTATTTTCATCCAGTTTTGGTTAAGTTTATCAAAGTCCTCTTTCTTCTTTCTGTTGTCTCTTTCTTTCCTCTCCTTTGTACAAGTATCTTTAATCTTCTTTTCCTCTTGTTTCAGCATTTTGTCAGCATTTCCTCTGCATTCATGAGCTGGTTGAGACCCCACTTTACATACTACCACTCTGTATAATACAGTGTTTTCTAAAAACACACCTGACTTCGATTGCATGATCCAGTGCCTCCTTTAAGCTTTCCATTCTCGACTATTCTGGTTTAATCAATGTTCTTAATTTGTTTACTTCCTCATCTATCATACCTTCTACCTGTTCTTTGGCTACTTTTAGGCTGGTCACAAAGTTCAGGCTGCCTGGGAACCTCCCTTCCTTATGTAGCCTTTCCACCACATAGCTCGCATCCATTATCCACAAATAATTTTCTCTCAAATTCCTGAACAAATCTGAGGCTGCTGCCATCTTCTTTGATTATTCAAGGTCCAATGGCGAAACGACGAACGCTTTGACTTTATAATTATCAAACACGGACGTGAAGGAAAACATCCCCTACACGCCTTTCGCATATTATATACTATCCACATACGCGAAGAAGCAAAATCAAACCCAAACTATACAATCCACACACGCGAAGAAGCAAAATCAAACCCAAATCTAGACAAGAGATCGTTCCCTTTATATTTGTCAGGAACAAACGTGAAGGAAAACATCCCCTATCACCAAAACGTACATACCCATATCATCATCCCAAAGAAACATGGATGGAGCGGACCTAAAAAAAAACAACACTCGTTCACTTTTTACTGACAAACATTAATTCAACCTTTGGCAAGCTATGAAAAACGATATGGTTATAGATGCACTTCGAACAAAGATAAAGAAATAATGTGCTTAAAGACGCACTTCTGTTGTTCTAACCTACTATCATACCATTGGCAATTTAATAAGTATCTCTTTTCTAAAGTATTGGATAGCCCTGAAAATGTATTTTCTGTGGACGAGGAGCTAGGGCAATCTTGTATTGTCTAAGAATGCGTCCCCGTCTGGCCACAGGCTTTCCCATATGATAGGGTCTGCTTCTTCGGAAACAGAAGGATAACTCTTTGGTGTCTACACGGCTGTCGACAAAGCCCTTGTCTGGTTCCTGATGTTGCTGCTGTTGCTGCTCTCTCTGCTGCTTCTGAAGTCTGTACTTCTCCGTCCATTCTTCTTTCTCCTTCTCGATTTCCTCTCTGAAGATCTCTTCTATCCGGTCTTCAGTTACTTTCAACATTATGACATTCTCTATCTCTGCAGGCTTCCTTATCAGGCTATGCCTGACACGATGTAAATTCACGGAAGCGTAGTTCAACTTGGCTAGTCTTTAGTACATCTTCATAAGAGGATGAGTCAACAATGGATGGTCAGACTGGAGACTACCCCGCTTTATATGGTACAAGCGCGGACGCGATAAAAAAGATCGCTACACTCTTTAAAATCGGAACGCTAGAGTAGTTTGATTTGAGGGACAGAGAGAAGTCAATAAGCATGGTTCATCATACAAATGGCAAACAAACGACAGACACATGTTTTCAAAACACAATATTTTTATTCAAATAACTAACAACCAAGAATTAACACATTTTTAAAATTAACAATTCAATAAACAACAAACATTTTTCTTCTCCTAATAACCATGTATAAGTTAGACTTCCACTGCTGGAAGTCATTGGGCCGTTTGATGTACACTACGTTTCAAAGCTAAAGACAAAAAATATTTATGATGGTCACACGACCATCGACCTACTTTCTGATTGTTTCAAGAGGAGTGACGATCACAATAAGTCACTAAATGTTCTAAATAATATCCAAGACTGCACAGATGAAGGAAATACACACAATATTGTCCATACACCATGGAATCTGTGCCTTGTAATTTCACATTTTTGAATCGTGTTGTCAGAGCATTTCTTTTCATAAAGTCAATTTATCATCTTTCAAATGAGGCATCCATACGATTCAAAATACTCCACACAACCATCACGGGGAAAGTAGACGGCTACCCAGTGGGTTCCTGGGAGATGACTGTCGTCCGTGTTGATGACATAAGGAAGGTTGAGGGTCTTGAGATTTGCAATGAGGCAGTTCATCTTAATCGTACACGACATGATTCCAAGAAGTAGTGTAGTAACTGGTTCAAAAGGTAATAATGTTCCCAGGTATCCATTTCCTTGTTACTTTTTCTTCACAGGTAATCAGCTGAGAGAGATTCGATGCGATGGATTTTTAGAGCCATCAATGGAGGAAATTAATTTTCACGCAAGCCTGTATACCACTGATGCAACACGGATTTTCTGAGATGAGACTCCAAGTTTCGTCCAGACACTCGTCCAAATTTTCTTCTTGACTCATCATCAGACATGTATCGTGTTGAATTTGACTGGGATGATCGTTCTGACATCCATTTCTGCCAAGTGTTTCTCAAAACAGGAGACTAAATGTTGTTCATGTTCTGGCTATCTGGACTTTATGGCTATGTCCTTTTCGTCATTGTCTTGGGCTTCTACTTCCACGGTTTCCTTCCATTCCAAAGATTCCCCACATATTCAAAGAGGGATAACAGTCTGCCATAGCTTCTTATAGTCTAGAATGACTTCTCTGAAAATGACCATTCATATGGTATTATCAAATTCGGCATATAGAATGACATTCACTGTGTTACCTTTGGATAGTGGATTTGCAAACAAGCTCCACACGAATCTGGCAGGATTTTATAGGGTGAAATTGTTCCTCGTCGCTGCCTTGGTCTAGAGTGAAATCAAAATTCCCACAATTCATAACCTCCTGCATAAGCGTCGTACGAAATGCCGTGACTAGTGTTGGTCCCTAACTCTACGGTGGCTAAGTACAGGGACAAGTGCGATCTCAAGTAATTCCTGTCACCAAACTTAGGTTCAAAGGTTCTGGTACACATTGTCTTGCCATCGCGACTGAAATCTATCATGGTTACGTTTTAATGTTGAAACCGGAAAGGGTTATCATTGTGAAGTCCATTGAAGGCTGAATTCTTGACGATACCAGTTATCAAACCTCTGGGTAATTGGCCTTGGAATAGATGATCTTCGATCATGGATTGCTGTCCAGAGGGAATAGTGAAAGTGTTCACTTCCAGCCTTCGTATGAGATATTTGGCTGTCGTTCTGCTCAAAGTGCGACTTATGTCGATTCCGGTAACACTTCCACGTGTCCAAATGCAAACGATCCAACAGTTTAAAACTACGTCCTTGCAGGATTTTCCTACGACGGTCATTAAACCCCGCATTGTGATGATCGTCATATGCTGTCAGACTGGGTCTTTAAACGTGTTCTCACCCGCTGTTTCAGGTTTCCATACCACCAAGCATCCATATGAGTGTTCTTGGTCTATTTCCAGCACGTTAAGAGATGGTCCAGGTACGCTATGTAAGGGTATGTATCCATGCTACTGCTGACCAGATTGTTATTCAAATACAAATCCACTTGACTGAACAGGGAATGCATGAAATTGTTGACAGGAGCTATTTTAGTATCTGCTCCTGGAGGGGTTTTGTCCGTTTTGATCACTTTGACTTTCAAGTACAAGTAAATGCTATTCAGATCGATGCAATATTCGGGCTGCCCTTTGATATCAAACTCAATGGGAGCTGAATCCGTCAAAGAGGAGACGAGATGAAATTCGAACCATTGGGATTCTTGCATCGTCATCATAGTTGGTGGCGTGGCAAACAGATCCAGTTCCGACTTAGAATAGGCACAAGACTCTCGGTGCATGATTTTTGTTTCTATGATTTAATAATCAAAAAAGTCTATGTATCGAGTAATTCTTCTTGTTTTAATCATTCTGGCTTTATGGGTGCGAAATCTTGTGGAGAGGTGTTTCTTCGTCGTTGTTTTCTGCCGTGTCCTTGCTGTGGAGTCAGGGAAGCGGAAATGTCTGACTCATTAGCGTTCAAGTCATTTATAGAAGTTTTTCATTGACCCATAATGTCTTTGACGGTTTGAAGCAATACATTTTTGCCTGCTCTCAATAAAGATTCTTAAGGGTTTTGTTTGTTGATGATGACATTTTGGAGAAATTCTCTGCCTTGCGTTAATACAGCTTCTTTCAAGGACTTCAGTCCTCGTGTCAACATCGGTTTCTACATAAGAGCCACCGAACAAAAGGCCGATTTCAACATATCTTCTAGAGCATGTCATCGCTGGATACATGACTTACAACTCCTTAGTGAATCGAAAATGGGGTTTCATAGTGACGTTCCCTTTGGTGAATGGTTAGGGTTAGGGTTAGGGTTAGGGTTAGGGTTTTGTCCCATATCTACTTTTATAGAAATTCTGACGGAAATATAGGGATTTACAAATTCGCGCTGAACGTGATAGGTGTTTCCACCTTCCTCGTCAGAGTTCCTGGCAGAATACAGTCTTAAAGGAATGACACACAGTAAGGTACGGAGATGTGTCCCACCACATTGTATTCCAGCATATCGGAGTAACAAAGATCAAATTGAGACCTTGGTTCATATCTACCGGGGAACAAAATAACCTGGCAAAATAATCGTTGTCAGAAATGACTGCTAATTCGCCTTTTCCTCTACTTTCTTCCTCATCTCCATGTTCCCGCCCAACATGTCAAACAATTCATGACAAAATAAAATTGACAACACTTTACACTCCGGAAATTTTATCAGTAGGCAACGAGCAACTTAATGGTACTCAAGGGTGACACTTTTTCTGACACTCTCCAAAGGTTTAAGAAACACATCATTAAACCTGGAAGCAACTGTGTTCACCAAATGTTGGCCTCTAAAATAATAGCCTGTGGAGAATTATCAAATAATAGGTCCACTTTTGAGTTTGTACGTTGCGTGTTTTCATTTTATAATCTACAAGGGTATTAATTTACTTTTGCATTTGCTCGTCACGAACTTCGACGGTAAAAACAAAGCTTGATTTGGAAGGACATTGAGGATTGTGTCGAGTGAATGATTTCCACCAAACCCACTTCCCGATGGGCTTCGTGATCTAATCGGATAATTGGCCTGAGGTAATTTGGCCGTGTATCGACACAAAGTGTTATTGGAAAACACCTCCATGGAACTGTCAGTGGGTAAAGTTAAGTAAAATTGGTTATCTTTGTTCATAACTCCAGAGTTATGTGGCTGTCCGAGGGCTCACTAGAAGTCAGAGGAGTGTATCCGCCCAAAATATGGTTGTTGTTTGTGGTGACTGACACTAGACGCAACATTCCCGTTGTTCACGTTCGAGGAGTAGTACAGGGAAGGATTGGGAAGAAGGTGGGAAGAAGGTATCCGATGAAACTGCTTTATAAAATGGTCCACAACTGTTTGTCTCCTTGTTGCAAACTCAAATCAGCAATGGTCACACCGATCACACCATACACTACAAAGATTTGGCAGAAAATGACAATTTGTGTTTTAGGCACACGTTCACCACAACACACCAACAAGGGTTGTTTTTTTAGATTTTGCAGAAAAGAACTGGGTGAATGAGTGGTCGCTGCAGTGATAGCGGTAACTGAGTCTGTATCTGTGTGGAAGGGCATGATGGTCACTTCATTTTATAGTCGATGACTTGCGAAGCATCAATCCAAGAATAAAAACTAGGAGGATATCCATTCCAACGCACTTTGACCTCTTTTTATTTTACACGTCGTTTTTCCACTTTATGGGTTCTTCGAGATTGCTTTCAATTACGTACACGTCTTCTTTTTTCGTGACAAGTTGTAACTCGGGAAAGCAAAACGTTCCTTTTAAAACTTCCCCGTTCATGTCTTTCAATTTATTGACGGTAGGATCACGAACATACACTGTTCAGTGACACAATTCGATGGTCCAGTTGGTTAAATAACCTGTGTCAAAAGTGAGTTTGGTTTTGTCAATGCTCACCAAATCTCCTACGGTCAACACTCCATTTTTCTGGGGGACAGGCACTGTCCTGGACGTACCAAACAGGCGCTCGAAAACGGTCACTTCGTTGTCGGGAGTCACTTCTTGTAGGACACGTCCAATGCTTCGATGGTAAGATTGGTTGTTCGCTAGAACCAGGTGTGTAAAATGTCGATCTACTTGAGAGTGTGGTTATGCGTAAAATATTTCCAATATACGTTCTTTCCAGTGCGTCGTAAACGTTCCACGTTGCTGGATTTGTTTTCGGGATTCACGGTGGTGAAACAAGAAAAGAAGACCAAAGCCATGCCATTACCACCATTACCACTACCTTCGACTTCTACTCCGGTAGCCCATCAGCAAGGGTCCTAACATCAGAGGCTACATTCCTCCACGCTGTACCAACATCTTATTTTGACGAATCGGGATTTTATTTTGAATCATTTGGCGAAAAATGTGACGATGTTTGCCTAAGCATTGTTTCTAGTGTTTTGACAAAGGTATAGCGCATTTGATAACGTTCAAACAACATTCGCACACGGTATCACGACATCTTTGGAGGCAGTTTGAATGAATTTATTTTTCTCGCATGGGTGGAGAAGCTTTGGACAGGACGGACAATATTTCCTCATGTATGACTAAACGAGGAGGCAGTCTTTTCCTTTTCGTTCCTTTGGGTTTATAAGAGGGATGGTTCCTGGGGTGATGGTGACATCAATGGACCTTCAGGAGCATCAAAACTCTGATGCCGTGCTTTTCCTCAGGCCATTTTTTATACTGGATTGCGTCGCCACTGATTGACTTTGTCGTATCAACTTGATGACAGGCATACAGCGTCGTGGAGGGGCTCTCAACGGACTAAACCGGGACTATTCTTGCTTGGACAAATCCAGTAAACTCTGTAACATGTATCATGCCGATCTCTCTTGGACTTTGATTTTGGGAGCAGATACTTTGTGATCAGCTGCCACTGCGGCTAAAGAGGAGTTGGGTGTCACCGCTGCAGGAGGAGTTCTTGGATACATGAGTTTCCTTTTTCATCAAATGAGGAAGAACGGGTGTCAAATTGGGTTCGGCTAGCATCCCCAATGACGGAGAAGTGGAAGAATCTGAGGCTACTGGAGACGCAGTCACATTTGCTGCTGGTCGTGGTTTGCGAATGTAAGGTTGCGTCCTGTTCGAAGTACCGCTATTGTAGGTAGAATTAGTTTTCTAAGGGCATTTCTTTTTCAGAGTTATTTTCTTTTTCTTTTTCTGTGGTCTTGTCTTTTTCTGGGATTGTGACCAGGTCTTGCCACCACTGGACCTTTTCTTCCTTGGGCTTCGTTTGGCTTTTTTAGAAGCGGTTTGTTTCCTTGGGGAGAACTTTGGGTTCATTGGCATCCCATTTAAGAAGGAGAGAATGATGACACTTCCTACAGAACCGCTCCCTCCAGGTTTCAAAATAATTTGCCTTTTGGTTTGAGTATCAATGCGAGGATCGGCCAGTTGCGTCACGGCTACTTTGTTTCAGTCAAGAAAGCTTTGGTTTTATGACGAATCTGAATGATGCCTTGCATTAATTGACGTGCTGTCACTGTAAACCATAATAAGACTTCTTTGAGACTAGCTTCTAAGACACGAGCACGTATTTGTGGATTGTTTTCGCGACTGATGCCGTACAAGGCACGAATCAATTTGACGGGAAGATGAGACTGAAGGGACGTCATGTTAACACTGTGTGAGACAGACCCCAGGTTTTCACAGATTTTTTGGTTACGTCGACGACGGGGACGTGTAAAGGACAGGTCCTCCGTCTTGACACCAGTGGTGAAACAAATGAGTACGAAATCGCAAATAATTGGGGTAGGGTGGGTTTTAAATCCACGATTAAATAGGCGTTAGGAGTTTGAGTGGTATCATCGTACGCATGAGTCAGCCATGGCGTTCCTAACTGTTTGGCTAAAACTTGAACTTACGATTTATCTATAGGGCTCTTAAACAAGACCACGTAATGAGCATTGAGACTGATGGTGCGATGTGCTTAACTTTGTTGAAACAAATTTTGAGTAATGGAAATGATACCGGCATTACGATGATACTCTTTGCACGTAAACCATAGTTTAATTTTTTCTTCGTCTTCTTCTAACATGTCGTAGAAAATGACCAGATGGGTTTGATTGGGGTCAGACACGATTCCATAGTCTTCGCTAGGAATGTCTTCCACAAACACAATGGAATCATCTTGACTTTCTTGCAAAAGGTTGTACACCGATTGCAACTATTTGTAACACCACACGATTCATTGAGGTGGACGATTGATCAAACGAAGTCTATGTTCGATGAAACGTTTGACGAATTCGGTTTTGCCTGAACCGCTAGATCCAGCAATTAATATGTTAAAGGGATGGCGAAGATATAAAACCTCCCGACTGGCACGATCTAAGTGTCCGTTGATGACTTTTAAAGTGGAGGAAGAGGGTGCAGAGGCAGCAGAGGTAGCCAAAGTGCAAAGAATGTCACTTTTGACACGAAGACAGACAAGACACGAGTTTTTAGACTTTTTCAGGACAAGTTTATTGCATGTTAAAATGGAACAACACGAAAGACAAATATACGTAAAAGCCAAAATCGTTAAGTTCAACGATACGATACACATCAAAACGATCAAGTAGAATATAAACAAGTTTCTGTACAGCATGATTTTGGTAACCAAGATGTCCTAGGGACAGTTTGTAATGTTCTTATAGCCTCTACATAGGGTACAGTCACAGAGGTGTCCTCCCGGAATGGTCTTTCGGGAATGTCCATGACAGTACTGTCCTGAAGGGAGTGATTGTCTTCGGTGACTGGTTCTTATGGTACTGTCACTAACACAGGTTTAAAAGTGACTTTTTACCTTAGACGTTTGAATGGAGTATCACACCGCTTGAGCATAATGGGCAACTTCGTGGGTCCAAGCCTCAAAATTCCAATTTTTCAGTGACATAAACCTGCCCAAAGAGAGTGTAAGTCACAAGCTATACACATATAGTCATTCACATATTCAGTACCTACAAGTTGACGATTCTTCTTTCCCCGTAGAGGTCGAGACGTATCCAGATGAAAACGCAAAGCTTTGAGCAAAATGTGTCTCTCGTGACGTTTAAGGGAGCCACTGTCATGTTTTATTTGGTGACAAGTACTGTTTGCAAAAAGTCCACAAGTAAATCGGTTGGTAAACGAAATCCCAGACAACAAGTCACTAAGACACACACCACACGTCGACTCAAATTAAATCGACACAGTTCTTGTAATAAGTGTTGGTAATCTTCCACTTTGTGAATAGTGTCATTGATTTCCTTTCACGGAATCTATTATATCATTTCTGATAAAAGTTGTGGCATGGTAGTTTGTTTTATAGTTATTTTTGTCGGAGAAAATAAGTGTATTTTCTGTACAGAGATGGCGAAACCAAATAGTAGTCACTAACTTGCACGTCATAAGACACCGTTCAGAAGTTTCGTCTTCAACTTAGCTTACGTTGAGTAAATGATTTTGATAAATCTCTAACTCTTCCTCTGGAGTTCTTTGCAGTATGTCTACCTTGTAGTATGAAGAACGAGAGACAAGAATCCGATCCTTCTCACCCACGTCCAGTTTAACAATGTGTGACCACTGGAACACTTTCACTGAATCAGTCCTTTTTATAGCATTCTTTGCGTTTCACATGTAATTTGACCAGCTCTGGATAAATGCTTTCTCTCAACTCCACAGGCAAACCACGAATGTTCTCTTGTAAAGTATGCATGATCATGTCAGTCAAGTTTATTTAATTTAATATCTTCTCCTAGAGGGAAGATAATGAACATAGTGAGTAATTTCTGACCACTGACATTCAACGGTCTAAAGCGGAATAATAGGATGAACGCATACTTCATCAAGAGAAATCTAACACGTTTGTTGACCTTTTTCACTTTCCTCTTGTGAATTTACGGACAAAAGTTCTACAGTCACCCATTGAGATTTTGCTATGGAAAGTCCCTGCCAAGCTTCAGTGTAGATCATCTCTTGCAGTTCGTTTTATAATGATTGAATATTATTTTTTAAATGGGGTTTACATACTGGTCTCAGTGTTGTCCAACGTTTGACTCCTAGCCAATCTGTTTTTTTTTAAACGACGTGGTATGTCATCCTTCTTGTTAGTGGTTATCCTCTGGAATCATTTTTTAAATACCGACATGTCCGTACGATAAAGCGATGTGACTGGAAAGTTGCACTCGCTTCTGGTACACGATCTGATGCAGCTTTTCCAAGGGTGGATTGACGATTTGGTGAGTGGGTAAATGTACAATCTTGTGCGGTTCACGGGCGGTCACTTTAAAGTTTCCATCCTCTCCAGACTGCAAGGCTTTTTTCAATACGCCAAAGTTCACCACTTGACTGGTGTAATAATTGAGACAATAATTTAGGAAAAACCACTAGCGAAACTTAAAAACCTCTCGTCGGGGTGTTCGCTTGTCCAGGCTCCTAAACGGTCTCCTTCGATGTCAGGGTGACTTTGACACGGGCGATCAATTTAGATGTAACTGTCTGTGTCAATGCACAGAACGCGATCACCTAACAGTTTTAAAGCTTCGTATCATTTTAAGCGGGCATGGGCTGTCACGTACGCCACAAAGATGACATTTCCAAATTCGTCGGCTTGTACAAAGTCATAGTCTTCTTCGTAATTGACCAGGATCAAATCCTCACGAACGACGCCTACGTGTTTTATTTAATTGGTTTTGTCGTGAATTATATGGAAGTAGCGGGAAGGTTTGTCAAATACTCTTTCTTGGGCAAACACTGTCGTTGTGCCATTTTGCCCCACAAGCAATTTAACATCACCTTGGCAAACAACCGTCTTCCAATCTTTTTTCTAAATATGATCTAAATTGATAAATTGATGCCTTCCTGCTCTCAGTATTTTTCTTTGAATTTCATTTGGTCTTCGGGAGTATGGAACCATGAAGGATGGCCGCTGGCTTCCTGTTTCAGTTTCAAAAAGGCATTCACGTAGTCTGCGAGAATTCCCTTCTGAGTCTCGTGTTCCTTGTATTATTTTTGTGTCTTGGGAAAGTGGTAAATTTCGTACACTTCCAACAGTTGGTATCTAATGTCCAGAGCTTTGAACAATTCCACGCTAACCCACGTTCCCATCAAGGCGCGTTCTTCCCGAGTGTGCTGACGAGGTTGTTCTAGGTTGCATTACGTTTCGGCGCAAGTACGGCACAAGGGAAACATCAGTTTTCCTTAGCAGTGGTGATGTAAAACTGGATGGTACTAGTCCCTGGGAGGCAAAACTTTGCACTTGATCAATTCTTCGTATTGTCGAATGTTGTCCAGGTCGCTGTGTTTCGTCAGCAATCTGCGGGTGCCCTGCAGAAAGGAGACAATATTTGTACACGTGGCGAAGCAGCGAACACACGTCCAAGTATTTAATTTCTTCCCCTTTCTCTTCGTCAGCGTGGTATAACAAACAGGAGGCATTCGTCCGTCCTCCGTACAAACCATGCCTCAGATTCAATGGGTCCACCTGCTTGTAACTTTCCATGATGCGTTTAAACTCGGCATCGGTTTTGAAACGATGATTGTACTCGTGTTACCACATTTCTTTCACTTTGTATCCTTGCTGTTCTAACTTCAAACGTTGCTGACAAGTAGCCTGGTACAAATCATCCATGGTCCGTTGTAAAAACTGATTTGTAGTGCCACGTTGAGGGTACCAGTGGGGACATCCATGACAGAAGCAACCGTTAAACTCGTACACGATGTTGGGGTTTTCTTAGTCCCACCCATCCACTGAATACGTTCCGATGGTGTTTTTGCCTCCTCCATTGCGGGCGTGATGAATCCATTTGTCTTCCTTGTCGCACAAGTAATGTAGCCAGCGACGGGCTTTAACCGAGTATTGATGTTTGACAAAGTTGGTCGTTTCAGGGCTGATGACAGCCAAGGTGTTTCAATGAATAATTCGTTTGCGGTATGTTAAGGAACACGCTTTGACGATAGTGCAGGCTTCTTTCAAAAGGATCGATCCCTCCGTGTTCCATGAACAGTTTCCACAGCAACGTCCACGTCGGAACAACATCACTTTAACATTCTTACTGAAAGTCGAAGGGTCCGAGGCGTGAGCCCGGTACCAAGCGTAGAAAGCTTCCCGTTTTTCAGTACGCATGTTGTCGGGGTCGTAACCGTGAGCCTCAGGCAAATGGGGTAGAACGACGTGTTGACTGGCTTCGGTATTGGAAAAGTGTGGAAAATAACCTTTGGCCATTTCTGTCATTCCAAACGGTTTAGGCATTCGACTCAAAGGCATTGCCAAGTAGTTCATCAATTCTTTAAACTGCACTTATCCCACTTCCATGGAAACGATCTTGACTTCGTTCAAAGTCACTTTCGTATGTTTGGTGCCTATGCACAGTATCTCAAAAGAAACTGTCCATCATATCCCGAGAAATTGTGAGCTATTAATGTGGCAATCTCCGTAACGTTCTATGTCCTCCTCGATCCACGTCTCGTCGATGGGGTTAAGATCCATTGGGCGAAATCGGCTAGCGTGTTCCGTCCCCGCAAGATTTTTCCACGTCCGCCAGGAATCTTGCTACAGTGAGGGCAGTGACTAAAGTTAGGCTCTTGAATGCACTTCTCGCACGCTCGATGAGCCACGCAGAAATTAGGAATGTGAGTACCAGTCTCTTGCTTGCATTCGAAATCGAAAGAGACGAAATTGCCTTTCTTCGGGTCATCTTCTTTTTGTTGTGGTTGGTGTTTTTGAATGCAGCATTTGTGTTCCAAGTCCACGATTTGGTGACAAAAGTGACATCGTTTCTTTCCTGAACATATTTGAAACTTGGTACTATTGGTACGTATGCCTTGTCCACAAGTAGGGAACAACCTCAGGAGTTGACAAGCACTTTTCTTCTGTGAACCTTGCGTCTTTAGCTGTTGTTGGTAATCGGTTGAACTGATAAAAGTGCGCTGACAAGCAGGGCAATGCACTCGTTCTTGTCCTTCGTCCAGACAGGGTTGAGAGGCCAAACAGCCCTTACATTTTGATCTACAATGATTATGTTGCTTTCGATTGTAATAGCCATAGTCACATTTCGAAATGTTCATCGTGATGATAGACGTGAATGTATTTTCCAATTTGCAAATCTTAGCCTCGAAATAACAAAGGTCCGCGGACTTCTTGAGGGTACACTTTCAAGGTGTAGCGTGGAGCCAAGACGTCTTGCAATTTTTAGCATTTTAGGAATGCCACAGCTTGTGTCTTTGGATAGCTCCGCTTGCTTTAACATGAATTCTGATTTTCTTCGTTGTTTATCTCGGTTCGATTTTGTGATTGTTTGCAACGCTCTTTTCCATTCTGCCGTGTCGTTATTGTCAGCATGCGTTCGTCCCACCACGATGGCACGGTCTGACCACACGTGGTCTTGAGGGTTGTTAATTGTTTTGGTGTTATGAAGATCGTCGATCAGTAACACCTTTTAGCGTCCGGTCCCATGGGGAAAAGACACGTGGGTCATAAACAGTACCACGTTTCCATCGGTGATGTGAAATTGGTCATTGGATTGTTGCACGTGTTGAATCTTGTCAATGACTTTGGAAGGTGTCAGATCTGCTGTGCTGTTGAACTCGATCCAAACAGGAAACATTAAACTATTGTGAAGCATGGAAATTCTCAAGCGATCCTATTCTTTGGCTTGACATTATCGCTTCAGTGTGGTTAACATAGAATCCCACACCTCTAGAGGAAGGCCTTTCCGTCTCTCGAATGTGATAGTAATGGTCAGGGTTTACTAATGATGGTGAACTTTAACTAGGTGTAGACTCTCTGGGTCTGGATCTGGATTATGGCTCACTCATGTCATCTTCAAAATCACTGGCATGAATTTGTGCCAAGACTTCAGCTACAGTACGAGGCGATAAATCAAGTTTCTGCCTCTTACAGTCTTCTCCTTTCTCCACGAATTCATGCGATGGTTTCATCGTGACTGCGAAGTCAAATGACTACATTTTAAACACCATAGGTCACTTTATATCCATGGAAGACCAGCATATATATATAAAGGGTGTGCGACTTCCCTTCCAATAATCCTGTCACTCTCAAACCGGGCAGAACGATGGAAGAGCCCACACAGATCGAACTTTTGATCAGAGCTTTGCGAGGTGTCGTAAGAAACGTTTCTTCAGAGAAGAAGACGGACTACTCCCCCTCCTTTCCAGATAACAGTCAAGATACTTGCTATATCTGTAAGAAGAAAGTGCAATGGTCTTCAGAGTGTCCAGACCGTCAAAAAAGCAAAACAGGGACTAGAAGAGACAAACGTCAAGATAACTGTTATCATTGTCAAGTAAAAGAACATTTGGTCTTCAGATTGCCCTAAAAAGCAACAGGAGCTAAAAGAAGACGGGTTCCGAACAGGAAGAAGAAGAGGTACCCTCCCCAAAGGAAGAACCCAGACACGTTCAGAAAGAGAAACATGAGAAGAAAAAAAGACGAAGAGAAAGTGAGGACGATATGGAGGAAAAACCTGAGAAAGTGAAGAAATTTGAAAAACAGAGAGAATGAATATAGACACAGAAGACGTCTATGAAAGTGTTGTGAATTGGAAATTTATACCAGAATAGACCAGGCATAAAACCTAAGTGTCTCTTGGTTTTGATTTTTAGAATAAGTACCTACACTCACGCACACACACACGTAAATCATGGGTTAAAAAGGGTTTAGAGTTTTAATTGACTTTGGCAATTGAAATACTATAGATTTTCGAGAGATTTGAGAGGCCCAAAAAGGACAGTTGGGTATTTGTTTGTTTAGAAAACAAACTAAGGAACGGGATGTAATCTGCTTTAACTGTCTTATGTCATTGCCACGGCCAAGGCCTACTTCTGTACTGGTATGCGTCGAAGATGATTTAGTAGAAATCACTAAGGGTGGTATCGCAGACGTAGTAATAGGGTTAGGTTGTTTAGCTCGGGAATGTCTTTTTCTCTTGGGTCATAATAACACTTGTTTCAGACTCTTTATCTCTGCTAAAATGTATAAAAGTACCGTGACCGTTTGGCTTTCACTATTCTCCTTCTCTTCTAGACCTTGTTACTTCTCTGCTGCTTCTTCCTGTCGTTTCCTTCTTGCTTCTTCTTCTTCTTGCTGTTGCTGTTGAAGGAGAAAAGCTTTTCTGATTCCTTATGTTGCTGTAAAATTACTCCAATTCTTCTTTCTGTCTCTGTTTAAAATTCTCCACGTGTGGTAAATAATGGAGAAGGTGCCGAAGGTACTTGTACCGGAACAAATTCTTGCGAAGAAGAAAGAAAATCGACTTAATCCCAATTAAAATCAACCTCTTATCGAAGTAGGCCTGTGTTTACTTTGGTAGACGTTACTATACCATCGCTTATCGTCTCCACAGCCGGTGCACACCAATTCACTGTCTTCTGAGGTTTCGCCATTTATGCAGATGTGTAGCATGGATTCAAATCGCACAGACGCTAACGCCTCTATATAGGGAATGTGACGTCACACACCACTCTCTTCGGACTGGAAGACAGATTCCGTTTTGTGACTGAATTTTGTAACGCATGTTTGGATGGGTGAATAAGCTCATTGCGTTTCGATCCGCCCTTTCCCTACAATTGACCGTAGTTCTCCGCATTCCCTTCACCTGTTCTCGTCACAAAGATGTGGACCAACGTAAAATCATCTACCCTCGTTTCGTCAGTGTTGTTCCGTACGGACTTACCCATGTATGTGAAATAAACATGGACAATTATCAGGATCACGGATATGAGCGTCTGGAAAAGAAGAATTTATGTGGAGAAAGAAGGCTGTTTGAAGCGAGTTCTCGTCTACGGCCCAGCAGTCAGAAGAAGTTTGAGTAAAAGAAGAAATATTATGCTAACGGAATGATGTTAACATAAACCCAAAGGTCCTTTTCATGGCCACTCATATGCCTCGAAAAGATTTGTTTTCTTGCCTCAAAAAAAATGCTTGTGACTGTATGTTGCATGTGTTATATAAATCTAAGTCCCACTCTTTATTCCCGGTATGTTGTATGTTATTTGGGTTATATAAATCAAAGTCCCGAACTTTATTCCTGACTGAGGTCAGCCCGGTGCACACCTGCACATTGTTACTCATCTTCAGTACTGTGACGTCACCTCACATGGCTGTAAGATTGTTACCAATCTTCCATACCGGGACGTCAGACGCTATACAGATTCCACTTTCCCTTGTCGGTAAACCGGCCCAATTTTCCCCATGTTAAATTTACCATGTCCGTAGACAGTCCCAATCCATTGTACCTATATGTTCCTATGTTAAATTTCCCTTGTCTGTATAGCATCTCACCCATGTTAAATTCCCCTTGTCCGTAGACAGTTCAATCCATTGTCCCTATATATTCCTATGTTGAATTTCAGATGTTAAATTCCCCTTGTCCGTAGTGTACAACCACTCTGTTTTAACATTAAAGTCCCATTGTCCGTAGGGTATCCCCATACACTACTGAGGGGGCAATTAATCGAACGGATGTCTGTGTCAGTTCTAACAAGCTAATTAATCCCGAATTTAATTTTGTTCACATATTCAGTCATGTACTTGCTTTTCTTGTTATACCAAAAATCATACTGATTTGGACGAGATAATGTTGGAGTTTTTACCACTATTCTTTACTCAAATGTTTTGACCCAAATATTATAAATCTGTCAGCCCATGGTCATAACAAGAACAATTTACGATAAAATGGAAAATGAAAACTCAGCTATTTGCAACATTTTTGGTACTTCAAATTCTGTTATATTATAATTCAAACATAACATTAGGAAAGAATTCCAAACTTGTTATAGCATGTGATAGGATTAGATCGATAGACTGAATGACTAATAATATGTCTTACCTTATAAAACCATTTCCATAGCATACCAACAGACTCGACTCCAGCTTTTATCATATGTTACTGCTTCAGAAACTAAATGTTTTTAATCAACTTCTCTATTGTAAATTGGATTTTAAATATAAACAAATTAATGAGTAAATAAATGAATGAAACTGGGATAGTTAAAGAAAACTCATGGGTATAATAAATTCATTCAAGATGTCAGTTCTTTTTCAACATTCATTCTCTCTTCTTTATCTTCCATTTCATAACCTATCCTATTGTTTCCAACAATCTTGCAGTTCTTCTTCAGAATTTAAATTCTTCACACATTGTATCATCTCTCTCACATTTTAAGGTGACCTGATATGACCCTCGTTAGTATGGGGCATGACACTAAGTAAGATATCTATATTAAATAAGGCACAGCATGCAAATAATGGGTAAACTAGGCGTACTAATCATAGTCATGTAGCTTGCGTTTTAGTCTTAGCACAGCATGCATAGTCATGTAACTTGATCGATAAACTAGGCATTCTAATCATAGTCATGTAGCTTGATGGTTACGACTTGGCATATCATTCATAGTCATCTAGCTTGATGGGTAAGCTAGGCATACTAATTATAGTCATGTAGCTTGATGGTTAGACATGGCACATCATTCATAGTCATCTGGATTGATGGGTAAACTAGGCTTAGTAACTGTAGTCATGTAGCGTAATTGTTAGACTTGGCACAGCATACACAGTCATGTAGCTTGATTGTTAGACTTGGCACATAATGCATATTCATGTAGCTTGGTTGTTAGATTTGGCACATAATGCATACTCATGTAGCTTGGTTGTTAGATTTGGCACATAATGCATATTCATGTAGCTTGGTTGTTAGATTTGGCACATAATGCATAGTCATGTAGCTTGATTACATTTAAATAGTATATAGTGGTCCTTTTATGTGTTTCACATTTTCATTGGTCAGATCCTTTAATGAAATCCTGCCTCAAATAGAAACATTTGAAATGTATGATGTGTTGGTGATTTTATTCACCACAATTTGATATGAGACTAGAATTTCAAAATAGACATTCTTTACTTCACTGCAGTGGCAAATATATGTCATGTCAGTGGACTTCGAAGGCACTTGATACATGACATGTCATGTCATCAGGCATTCAGGTACTTGACACTTACATGTCATGTCACTTTACTTCCAGGCACATACCATGTCATGTCAATGGGTTTCCAGGCACTTGGCACATGCCATGTCAGGTCACTGGGTTTCCAGGCACTTGACACATACCATGCCAAGTCACTGGGTTTCCAGGCACTTGATGCATACTATGTCACGTCGCTGTCCTTCCATGCAAATGACACATAACATGCCATGTCACCACGAATCCAAGGACGTGACTCATGAAATGTCGTGTAATCGGCCTTCCAGGTACCTGGCACATACCATATCATGTCACTGTCCTTCAAGTCAATTAGCAGATGACTATACAGTAAATTTTTAACTTTCACAATATCTAAGCCATTTTGGAAAGAATAATCAACCTAGACTTAGGGTTAATTTTAATAAAATTAGATTTTATATTGTAGGTTTATATCAAACACACATTTATACAAAATATGTAAAAGTTATCAAAAATGTTAGACTTTCTGTTGATACAATGTACAGTGTCTTTAAAATTTGTGTTTGGAATAAGAATAAAGAAAATAATATTGACAATATTACAGCAACTACTTTCACTTTCGAAATGCTACTTTCATAGGCAAGGTCACTGGAAAATTACTCAAGGAAATAGGTACCCATTGGTTCTTTGATGATCGTTTGATCTCAGGTGTTGAAATATTGACTGGGGGCCTTGGTTGCATGTTTATAAGAAATCAAGCATAGGTTTTGAAAAGCTTAGATAACAATACCTGTGTGTTTCTAGACCTATATATCCTCCTATAAATTGTAGATCCAAGTGGTCAAATAGTGTCAGAATAATGGGTCCTGGCCATGATCACACCCACTATAGAATACGTCCTAGGCATAAATTAATAAGAAAAGGTCTACTGATATGTTGTATCAAGCTGCTGTTCATTTGTCATATCAGTTGAATTGAATGTATTGCTCATCCAGGCAGCTGGAAAAGCTATATCTGCTGCTCTGCAAGAGTTTTCTCCTGAATTTCATTTCGAGAGAAATGGTTGAAAGGAGCCCATTTTAGCTTAACAACAATTGTATATTATATGAAGTTATCTTGGGGGCCTTGATACCTTCAAGAAGATAGTTGTTGTGTTTGAGCATTACTTTTTGGTGATATTGTTCAGGTCTCAAACAATCAAGGCATGCAGGCTTAAATCATCTCAGATATTATTTGCTTCACCAGAGGATGAGCACTTGCAAGATATTCTCAAGCTGTTTATGCAAAGAAGCAGCTTCCTGGGAATGACTTGGTTCCCTGTTAAATACCCACATTAGCATACATTTCCTGGGAATAAAAGGTACCCAGGATGGTACCCACATTAACATAAACTTCCTGGGAATTGTGAGTGCACTGCTTAATACCCATACTAAAGCATGAGTACCAAAGGATTTTACCCAAACATATCTGAACAGGAAGGCGTGTCATTACATATGGTTGCAAGCAGTGTGCAATGCTAATATGGTTCCTACACATCAGTTTTCAGGTTTTTCTAGTAGTTGCCATGAAGCTTGGAAAGCAATTGAAGGGTAGATTTAGAAGACTCAAAACTCTTAAAGCAATTTTAGAAGAGACTGCCATTATTAGAATACTGATATTTTGTGTGTAATATAATGTGTTTCTGATGCCTCAGTATTAAGTGAATGAGTTTCTCCAGGAAGATGGGGGGGGGGGGGGCGAGTGGACTAAAGCGCTCACCGTTCCGGATCACTGCCATCTCACCGCTGTCTGCGTGGGGTCGAGTCCAAGGCTCAGCTAGCGTGGGTACGTGGCAATGTCTGCCATTAGCTTCTCGTGGGTCGATGGTTCTTTCCCGGGTTTTCCAGGACTCTTCCACCAGTTATACTGGCTGCCATGTATAGCCTATTTTGTGCTGAAAAATTGCGTTAAACCCTAGAACAACAATCTACAGGAAAATGAAAATTTGACAGATAATCAATGCCCAAGTTTTGTTGTAGATAATGTAGAAAGAAATATTATTACAAGAAATCTTTTTCATGCACATAGCAGTGTATTTCTATTAGACGAGAAAGTACAACATTCGAGAATTGAACATAAACCCACTTTAGTTTTTAATATTTTGTGTTACAGAATATATGCTAGAAGTTAAAACAGTTGAAAATGTTAAACATTTTTATCATAGTTAGTTGTCATTTTTCAATAATATCCTTGGCCCAGAGTGACAAACAAATTTATATCTGTTGTAATTGAATACATATTGATCATATTAATAAGATTTGTAAACAGTAAATTTATTAACAATTATGTTATTTGCAAAACCCCAAAGATCAATACATAGTACAGTTTTATCTGTCAGTGCATTTAAGAAATGTTTTATGCAACTCATAGAAAGAAAAATCTGGAGGAGAGGTCACTGTGACTCATCTCAGTCAGTATTCAGTGTTCCGTAAGGAGGTGACCATTTTATTTCCCGTGGAGTGTGATGTTTGTTCAGATAATCAATCTGACGAGGATATCTTTTTAGTCTTTTATCACCTATTAATCTTTTTTCCAACTAAAATGATGTATTCAATAATGTCTTTCTTTCTGCAAATCAAAGCAAGAGAATTTCGTTCAAGCTTTTTGTGTGCTGGAATATTAAAAAAGAATCATAGAACACACATACCCCATTGTATTAAATGTTTGGACCCTAACGTAATACTGAAATAGTTAATCCCGTGCATTAATATTAACGAAATAGAGCATCATTCAGGCAAGTGGATAGTGACTCTGAGACATGATGTATCAATACAATTAATGCATCTTCATTTAGCAATTAAGCTCTCCATGGTTTTACTCTAATGTTAGTCAAAAATTGTTTGGGACTAGGAAAGGGTACTATAATTAACTTTCGATGTTTTAAAGTAGCTCTCTGAAAGAGTAATGCAATAGTCAGGTGTCATGACTGTAGAGGAAAAGATGAAAAGGCATGTAAAATATCACTGACCACAGTACAAACATTAAACTGTTTTGAAAAGACCAACCATTCTGTCAGCAGAATTTGATCTCCCAGACCAGGTAAGCTAACTGGACGAGGCCTTTAGCTATATAACTATTTTGCGTATTGAAATTATGGTATTTCATGGCAGTGATCTCAAGGCAGGTTTATAGTATTATGAGTTCTAGAATGTAAAATCAGTTTAATCTGTTTTATGTGTGAGACAAGAATGATATACTGTATATAAGTAACATTGTATGGCAAGTTTTATTCTTAACCCTTTCTGGATTTTATTCTGAATGACAAAATCAACAAAATAAAAATATAATAATAACCTGAAAACAAAAATATCTTGCAAAAATGTAAAGCAGGTTATTTTGCGCTGCATTTTACTTATGCTGATCTTAAAGGGCTGATATTTAGTAGCCTGTTTATACCATCCTATTATAGAATTATACACACTGCAGATAACACCAATGCATATTCAGGTAATAAATACCTAGCATGAATAGCATCTACATGTAACTAACATTTGTATACAGGACATTAACTGCACTCAAAACATGCAATCAAATGTCTACAATCCAAGAAGACACAATCTGCAAATTTCCCATCTTCATACAAATGCCACATACCTGAACAAACAAATTTGTAATAATGAATGAAGAATATGAATTACTTTTTTGTAAAACGAATCATGAATCAACTTTTTACTCAGATTTACCTGAGGAGATGGTTGAAAATACTTTTGAAGTGCACCATGAGGGAATAATTTATCAGGTTTCAATACAAAGAAAAATAAATTGGCGATATTCAAAGCTTTGAAATGTCAAAAGTTACCAATGAAAAGTATCTGAAGCTATTACAAAAGCCAACAGCATCTCAGAAAGATAGAACTTGCAAAAAAGTCAAACACATATCCATATTTCTAAGACTTTCATTTTTTGTACACAATAACTTTACAAGTCTCATGATGGCTAAAACATTTTCCCTATGGATCCTCTATCTTCTCTCTGAATCCTCTGCCTGTCTAGTATTTTGCTGTTCAGTGTAATTCATCATGATGTCCTATTGTTAAGATTTGGGCATTTCACTGTAGTTGCTGTTCTTTTCTGAGTTTCCTCATCATCAACAAACCTTGAACTTGTTTTGACATAAGACATGGATCATTTCCAAAAATGTTATCAAGCTCTCCTTTATGTTTGCATGGAATTATTTTTTCTCTGACTGTTTGTTCCTTTTCATTTTTGCAGCATCTAATTAGCATCTTCCATCTCCATGAAATTTGATCAACATTAAAACTGTACGCATTGACGTTCATGCTGGATGTAATTTTTCCGGATTTATTGTTTGCCTCATGCTGCTCAATTTAATTGGCTACTCATACTCGCTATACACTTGTTTGAGGATAAGTGATTTTTCCTTATTCCAGTTTCCTCGAATATATTTCTGTTTCCCTTTCTGTCACACCAAACTATGTACATAAAAATATAATACACTGAGCATAACCTTTCAGAAAGTTAGTATTAGAAAAAATATTGAATATGTGATGTGTGTTCTTATTGATTTGAATATTTATTAATCTTTAACTCCATATGCAGTGCTGTGCTTGGATATTTAGAAGATATTGTATGACTTCTTCAAAATTGTATAGCTTTCCATTTATATTTACAAACAATATCCCTGGGATTTGGTTCTAGATCATATCTATATAAAGTCATGTCCCTGAGCTTCACTCAATAATTATTATCATGTATATATTCTGATCTTTGTTTCGTATATGTTCATGGTGTGCATTGAACTATGCCCTGCATATTGAGCACAAGGACATGTTTTGTAGCTAAATTATGTTGCGAAGGAAGAATCAACAAATAAAGTGAATCGGTTCATTACAAATATTCTTTGTTTTCAATAAACAGATAAATAAAGGAATAAAGTATATATCAAAATACATATAACCCAAATGCATCCACTACCAAATTTGAATAATCAGCCAGGAAGAGGTGAAGAATGTATTCAGAGGGACACAATTGAAGTAGCTCATTCAAAGATTTAAATTTAATTTGTCTTGATTAAATGGGTGGAGAAAGTAATAAAGCTAAACAAACTTTTTTTTACGTCGATCATGTAAAAGATATTGAATAAATATCAAAGAGAAAGGAATTCAATTGCAAACTTTGACTAAATTATGTGACAATCTATGACTAGTTATGTTGATGATATATATTACGAAGCCTGACATTTTATATCAAACTTCTACAGAGATTTGATTGGTACAAAATTGAAAGTCAGATGTTTGAACTTTCTGAAAATGATTTCATTGATATCCAAGCAACATTTGCTTTCCACGACAAGAATATCAGTCTATATTCAAGTCTTTACAGTTTGTTTTGAATCATTTGTTGCCACTAGGTGTGGATGGATATCCAACGTAAAATACCCTTAAAATACCTGGTCTGGCATGGGTTTAACATAAAATATGTATGTTGCTGAGTTAGGCCCTCCCAAGTAGTAATACAATAAAACCTTTAAAACAGAAACATCCAAAGATTTTGTATTGTTGACGAAAATGGAGATGAGAGAGGTTTGTAGGAAAACCAGAGAATATGGCAGTGAAGAAAACAAAAACTGATCCCACTGTGTATTTCTTTGCTTGACACCTAACAAAATTTCCCCATCATGTTAATATTGTAGTTGTTTCAATGTTATTTGAGCTATGCTTGAATGTATGGATGGAAGGTCATAACATACATGGGATAATCAATATTTTAATCAGACTGTTAATAAATGCACAATTCTATCTGCTTGACATTTTATTTGCAATGACATACGGTGCTAGCTGTTGTTGCTACTCATATACCTATTATATATATATAATGACCCATATCACTAGATGTTATAGCTACACATTAATCTGCATGTAATATATAATGAACTACAGCACTAGCTCTTATAGCTGCAGGTATATTGACTGTAATTTATATTTTGATCTACAACACAAGTTGTTATATATTGACTGTAATTTATAATGAGCTACACCACTGGTTGCTATATTTAAACAACCATCTGCCTGTGTTATATAAATGACCTACATCCTTTGCTGTTATAGCTACAGGTCTTTTTGACTGTAATATATCATGACCTACAGCACTAGCGGTTGCAGGTACAATTCATTTTTTCTGTAATATATAATGACATACAGCACTAGCTGTTATATCTATATATCAGTTCGACTGTAATATATAATAACCTACAGCACTAGCTGTTGCAAGTAAAATTCATTTTGGCTGTGTAGTATATAATGACCTACAGCACGAGCAAGAGATTGAAATTGTATTGTACGAGTTTCAAAAATATCATTTGATTAAAGATTGTATTTGTAAATAATGAAAAATACTATTCTTGCCTTACTAAACTTCAGAATAGTGTATAAAAATACTTTGAAATACTTTCAGATTCCTTGAAGTGCGTGAGATTATCACATCTGTGATGCAATGAGGTGTTATTATATGTTTCAGATAATTAAATAATGATATGGTTATACTGATGTAGATAACACAGTAGGCATGTGATAAAAAATATTTATTAATCCATTCCCTGCATACTTTCTTTCCATATCAATAATAATCCATATCAAGAATAATAATAAACAACTGTATTAGAATTTGGATTTTTTTTATGTAGTGTGAATACATATCCTTTATAGTATAATATATATATATATATATATATATATATATATATATATATATATATATATATATATATATATATATATATATATCTCTTTATTTAGTTTGTCCTTATTCACTTTCAGCTTAACTGAGAAGAACACAGTCTAGTATGTCCTACGTGAAAATGGTGCTACTCAGACATACAATATGGCAGGCATGGTAGCCATCTTAGAAATGTTATTATCTCTACTCCTATGAAATGAATATTCATGTCAACATGGGGTTTTCGCTTAAAAAACTTCTTAATATGTCTAGATGGTCCTAAATAAAAATTGGGTTGATCAGATATCCAATATGGCTGATACAACAGCCATCTTTAAAGTCTTGTTAACAAAATACCTTGTGGACAATAAGTCATAATGACATGGGGTTTTAACCGGACGGTTCTTTCGGATGTCTGGTTTCTCCTAAATGAAAAACGTACTGTCCACACATCAAATATGACAGTAATTGTTGCCATCCTGCGAAACGTTTTTTCACTACTCCTTTAGAAGAAATGGTCATATTAAAACGGGAATTTTATCAATAAACTTCTTATGATCTCTAGTTCATCTAAAATAAAATCCTGCAACACAGAAATCCAATATGGCCAGAAGATTGGCCATTTTAAAAATGTTGCCACTACTCATGAATGAATGATCTCGTTGGCAGTTGGCGTGGGTTTTAACTCAGAAACTAGTAATGTTGTATGTTTAGTCATAACGGAAACTTGTGCCAATCTGACCTCCAGTCAGGGGTATATCTAAAGTATTTGGCACTCTGGGCGGAGCATTCCTTTGGCACCCCATAAATCATTTTAAAATATAAACACATAGGGAAATGTATAATCTTTGCAAGCAGATTTCTAAACAGTACAGTACTGTCATAAGCAAATTTTAAATAAGAAAGATAACGGATACTAAAAATTTAGTGAACAAGTTATACTGCATTATACATTATACAAGAAACACAGGACATCAAGTCCCAATACCATCACACATGAGGGCTGTGACCTGAGCCAGACCACCTCCTTCGCAGCCCCTTAGTAAGCCACTGCCTCCAGTATTGCCACCGTAATGACCATCTGAAACTTTTTATCACTACTTCTTCATTATGGGTCATACTGACATTGCACTTTTGCCGATGACTTATTATGATACCCAGTTAGATTTAGATGGAAATAGTGACCTGATATCTAGTAGGGCCTAGATAGCATCCATCGTAAAAATTGTGTTATTGTTACTCCATCAAAATGAAAAGTCATATCAACATGGGGGTTTTACCAGAAGATTTGTTTTATATTGTTTTGTTAATCTTAAATTAAAAATTGTACTGATCTGATATCCAAGCTGAATATGTTGTCACTACTCATATTAAAGGGAAAGTCATTTGAACACGAGGTTTTAATCAGAAGAGTTCTTCGGTGTCTAATTGGTTCTTGATAAAAAGGCAAGGTGACATCCAATATCTTTAAACATTTCATTGCCTCTACTATCCCAAATGGAAATTATATCAGCATGGTGTTTTCACCAATATACCTTTATAATACCTATTGATTCTAAATGAAGATGGTGCCAATTGTGCAACCAGTGAAGCTGACATGATGGCTATCTCGAAAATCTTGCATTTGTTCCTTCTTCTAAATGGATGTTCATAAGTTTAAAATCTTATTATCTACTGAATAATATCATAGATGGTTTCAGCACACATCAGTTAATGGAAGAAATGGTTTGTCTAAAATTCCTTGATACCCTTTTGGCAAAATTGATTGTTAATCCTTTCAATCGACTCTCATTTTGCATTGGGGGAAAAGGCAGATTTAAGCAATATAACATGAACTAACCAAACAATAAATTAATTTCTCTCCTTCCTCTATTATACCCCGCTTTACCTATTAAAAATGTTAAGCTTGCTTGAATTTGTCTGAACACTATTTATTAAGGTCATATTAATTGAAAGGATTATTCAGCCCCTAAGTACAAATACTTGAGAGGAGTTGCACGTGACACGTGTGAGACAACGTGGAAGAGGTGCATTAACATTAGTATATTGTAGGACTCTGGTGACAAGGGGAAATCCTGTGTCTTGCTATCACACATATGACAGAGGTAGTAGGGGATTTTAAGCTCTGATTCGGTACACAGACGTGACGGAAAAATCGCCTACATATAAAGACAGAAGTTGAAAGAGCATATAAGTACAATTTCTTTTCAACAAATAAAAGCGAAAGCACCATTTATTTTATAAATCAACATGTTTAACAATAAACAAAGGACTGTTCCAGTGGCCTTATTGTTTAGAGCGTCCGCCTCGAATGAGACAGGTCTCGGGTTCGAACCCCGTCCGAGCCATGCCAAAGACTTATAAAAATGGTACTTGCAGCTGCCTCGGTTAGCGCTCAGCATTAAGAGGTTAGTGTTAGAAATGGTCGGCATGGCCCCAGGATAATGTCGCGAGGTGGAACATGAAACTACATGTCTGCGGCATGATGACCCAATGCTAGACATTAATATCAACTACCACAATGCAGACATCGCTAGATATTACTCAAAGTTAAAAATTCAAAACTTGAAAGTACAATTTAAAAATGAGGAGGACAAAGACAGAATGGAAAAGCTCATCGACATGTATGAAAGCAGATTACTACCACGTGATGAAGCGACACTGAAATCAAGTTGGTTACTTATTCTTTATTCCTTATTCCCGATTCAAATATTTTCTCTTACATTTGAATACATATTCCTTATTCACACCTAGTTTTTTTATTTATTCATTATTCCCAATTCAGTATGTAATTGGTTTCCACTTAGTGAATGCAGATTAAAGCTCTTTCGGGCATGCATTGGTGTAATTCTAACCTGACTGGAGAAATACGAGTGCCATAGGACACACGGTACTAATGGTATGGAAAAATGGGAACCAGCCTGGAAATGGGTGTAAAATAGAGTATATATATGTTAGGCTGACCAGGATTGGTTAATAATGTAAGTTATCTTGTAGGAAAAATAATTTTTTGGAGAGTTTATCCTAGTTGTAAGTGAAAACTAAAATAGAGACATTGTTTTATTGATGAAATTTCAGTTCTTTAACAGTCTTAAGTTTGGAACACTCATTACTAAAATTAGCACCTGACTCTTTGGTGCGGAATTGAAAGCACATGTTTCAAATATATGCATCCAGAAATGCCGCGGCTCATATCCTTTCCTCCATATACAAGCTGGCATCCAGGTTCATCCGGGTACTGACAAATATAAGTTTGATCATGAGCACTCAAAAATTTTAAGTTATTAAATTTTCACCCATGGCCAATCAGATGCCTGTAAGGGGTCCATGTTCTTTTCCTATATTAATAAAAGTATTGACACTGTCAGCCAAGTTAGGATTGATTCTTGCCTAAATTTGACTATGTTGGATCTGGACCTTAACTTTAGTTCTTTTCCTTGACGTTGTGTTTCTTTTTTTCATGTTAACCGTATTAAAATCGCACATTCTCGATTATTTGCATGACATTGCTAATTGTTGGCTCATTATAGACTCAGAATGAAACACGTAGTTCTGATGATGTATGATAACAACGTTGAAAACACTTCAAATCATGTGTAACTTCAATTTCGGTAGAAGCAAGCTGATCATTACATATTCAAATATGTCCATAAATTATAGTCTTCAAGTTTAAAGATAAAGATATGAACACCTGAATATCGTGAGCTAAGATTTTGTTTGATTCTCCCGTGATATCTGGGGATTATGAAACGCTTGTGAAGGAAATACATTATTTGTCCCCACCTTTACGTAGATTGACTTGGGACACTTTGATACCCCATTCTCTTCTCGAAGTTTATGTATTTTACCAAGTACTTACAACCTTCTTAATATCCAAATAATCTCTCAGTTTGTGCGCAGTTATCTAGCCTCAATGACCCGAGGTCTCGCTCACACCGGTGATGTTGAAGATCTTTTCAAGTGATTTGTTTGAGGGAATTTAATTCTTTAATTTTGTCTCCATCAACAAGATGCAACAAGCCATAGCACACAGACCGCTTGTCGCTGGGAAGATAACTGATAAACTCTGACTGAGAGCATGATCCCTGTGTACATAAATTGGAGACGCAATTCAGGGCAATCACTTTGTGCGGAAAACATTGGTCGCTATCGTTGAAATTTATGGCCTCCGGTTTTCATCAGATATTCTAAGCACGACAAGCATCTGGCGTGTGTACTTTTATTAGACACGAGATGAAACTCATTAATCCTTTGATACCTACAGTTACACAACGGCTTATAATTATTTCGTCCGAATGTAGTACGTACCCTTTCCGTCGTAAATAAGCATAGCTGGATAAAAGGGCTCTTAATTAACGTCTGACAAATCATGAAGACAGCAAAACATAGCCACATGCTATTTCTTTTACAAAAAATATTTTCTATTACTGTACCTTTGCTTCAATATCAACCAACCATTCATAGGCTTATGTACCACCCTCGTTTAATATAAAAGAAAGCTGGCAGATAGCGTGTTGCGTCCAATTTGCTTTTATCGTTCTGTAGCGCACTACTAAGCACTGGTTAACCACATGCCTTCTTTAATTAACGGGAAACGCATAACATATAAAAAATGTGTCTCATTAAGAGATAACATGTTTGATATATGCAAGAAATAGACACCATGATTAAGAAAAATTAGGAGAAGCAAATGTTCCGCATAAAGATAAGGGACCGATGCTAATCGTAAACTTTTCAAACCCTTCAACAGAACTTGAACATGAACCTGTTAAGACACAACAATATGTAGTTAATTGTATGTTGACTGAATAATGGGACGTGTTGTTCTATACCTGCGATTGTTTGTAACTGTATTACTGAATTAGAAGAAGGAAATGCTTGCATCCCGATCACTGGTCAGTTAGCATGTCCAAAACGGAGACTGAAAGAACTTCCTTGTTTTATTCCCTAAAGCAAGATTCATTGAACAGGCTACAAATTAAGGTTTCAGCGAAGCATCTACCTTTTACATTTCGATTTATTTATGAACAGTTTTTTAAACTTGATTCAAGGACAAAAATGTAGTTAAATCTTTAGTTACGACGTTAACAGAATGTCGCTTTAGTCATACATTTAAGTTGATACATGATTAGATCTACATTGCTTCAGTTTATGTTACTTTAGCCTCTCTCTTTCTGTACTTCTCTATTAGACTTATATTCTATTGCATTTAGTTTATCAAGAAACCGAAAGCTTTCAGCACATCAGTACAATCTTTCTCGTTAAAGCGGAGGTGAATATAGAAGCGATGTCTGTGTTCAACCTGACCTCAATAGGAGATGATTAACGCCGAGATACATGTGTATAAAAGAAAACAAAAGCTACGAAGGAGAAACCTGGACATAGAACTGTTGATATAGATCGCTCCCCACTATATCAGCTAGACTAGTGTTATCACTATGAGGGCCGATTCATTCGGATGGCAGTGGTTTTGACGTCACAGAAGGGGTCAAGAACTGTTTTGCCGCCAGACGTAATCATCCTTACATGTTTGCCTTGAAATTCAGATCAGAGAAACCAAATGGAAAGCACGCCATACTTGCTTTGAATAATGAATGCATCATTATTCAGTGCCGTATCTCATTGTATATTCAAATGATACTGAAAACGTTAGTCTGAAGAAATTGGACAAATTGACAGAATCATTTAAAGCGATAACAAATGCAGACTAAGATGAAAATGCATCAAGTTCAAATTCTCAGCGGTCGAAAATGGATTTAAGTGGTGTATCAACCAATGCCGTGCTTTCCGACAATCTCGATCATTGTTTACAAAAGAAATTCCGAAGACCCCAATGATTACCGGAAGTATGCATTCGGATTTAACATGCCTAAGACACACCCTGGAATGCTGCAAGCGCGAACGGAACACAAACATCACCCGTCTGACTCCAGACTTATCCCACATCCAAATTCCAGCAGTGATATCAAGAATGGGCGAAAGTGGAAAAGAAGGCAAAAGAACACAAAGAATAGGAAAAATAGAACCAAGACAAAATAAGCGAGAACTACCGTTCAGATGGGATGACTATCATAATAACATGGCAACCGAAGAGAACAGTGACATTTTATATAGCAGGAAAAAGCTAATTATAGACTTTCATGACATTGACTGGGGAGAATGGATTATTTCTCCAAGTCATTTGAAGCTCATTATTGTTGCGGGAGTTGTCCATTTCCTCTGACCAAGGTAAGCAGCAATGTTTCTTCACAGTTTAACGGGTTTTTTTCTGCCTAGGATTGTTTTGACGTGGCGATAAACTCCATCCATCCATCCATCCATCCATCCATCCATACATACATAGTCTGTTACGACCGCTGCGGTAGTCTAGTGGTTAGAGCGTCCGCCCCTGATGCGGCAGGTCGTGGGTTCGAACCCCGGCCGAGTCATACCAAAGACCTCAAAAAATGGTATTTACAGTTGCCTCGCTAGGCGCTCAGCACTAAGAGGTTAGTTTAGGACTGGTCGGCCTGGTGTCAGGATAATGTGACTGGGTGGGATATCATGCTTCATGTCTGCGGCATGATACCCCAGTGCCAGACATTATTTTAAACCACATTGTAGCGATATGACTGGACAATTGTTAAAGCCACGCTAAAAATCTAAATCACACCCACCCACGCACAAACACACACACATTCTTGAAAAAAACCTACAAAACGGGAACATATGATTTTTGCCATTAAAACGGGGACATTTTTATTTCAAAAAAATTATGGGCGATAAAGATCTTATTTACTATGCATTTGTTAATGACCTATGGCTGCTTTCCAAGAAACACTATAATAGAATCTTTACCATCAGAAATTACAGAAACAAATAAGGGACCTTCAATAAGTATGTATTTTGATTTCCAAAACAGGATCAATTCAATCTAAATAGTGCGTAATAATAATAATAATAATAATAATAATAATAATAATAATAATAATAATAATAATGAGGATTTTGTATAGTGCCTAATCTTTAGAAGCTCTAAACGCTTTACAACATTAGACAACACTTATAAGATAACAAACATATAATGATATGATTACAAAAACAAACACAATTAAATTTGAAAACATTAAAAAAACATGCTGAGAATATTTAAGGTAGGAAACATTATTAGGTCTCTAAGTTTGTTCTTGCAGTCGAAATAAGTGAGTTTTGAGAGCACTCTTGAATATGATCACTGTGTCTTTTTGTCTATGTTCATTGGGCAATTCATTCCACGTTGCTGGGCCCTGGTATAAAAAAGAACGCTGTCCATATGACTTTGTTTTCATAGTGGGAAAAATGAGTATACGATTGTCACAAGAGGAGTGTAAGTATCTTGCTGGTGTGTACACATGGATGAGGTGGATAGGTATGTTGGACTAGAGTCCGACAGTGAAACGTAGCACAGAGAACAAATTTTGTGTTTGGTTCTGGATTGAATGGATAGCCAGTGTAGGGTACAACACAGCGGGGAGGTGTGCTCTGATCGTAGTACTCAAAGTATGATCCGGTCAGCTGTGTTTTGAACTTTTTGAAGTTTCTGGAGCAGATATTTAGATGAACCAGAGAACTGAGTTACAATAGTCCAGTCTTGAAAGTAATAATGAACATACAAGTGTTTTAGTGGCATCAAATGAAATATATTTGCAATTGAGCTGATGCGTCTCAGCTCAAGATATGCAGCCTTGCATATGTTCATGACATGTTAGCGCAATGTGAGAGTACTGTCCAGAGTAACACCTAGGTTTCATCCTGATTGTGTGAATTTAATGTTGGTATTGCTGATATTTATTGTTTGAGGTAAAGAATGTGAATTGGCCAACATATAAAAATGGGCACTATGCAAGACCAATAGTAAATGGTCAAGTGTCAGAAGAACCCGTCACCGAGGACAACCATTCCCGTCAGGACAGGACTGTCGTGGGCATTCCTGAAAGGCCAGTTCGGGAGGACACTTGTGTGACATTACCCATGTAGAGTCTGTCAGAGCAATTCACATCATCCCTAAGACATCTTAGTTACCCAAAACATATTGTACAGAGACTTGTTTCTATTCCACTTTGATCGTTTTCATGTGCATTTTATTGTTGTACATAATTATTTGATTTAGATATATTTTACTCTTTCGTGTTTATTTTTGAAACATCAATAAACGTGTCCTGAAAATATGTATAAACTCTTGTTTTGTTGGTCTTCGTGTCACAAGTGACATTCCTGGTACTATGGCTACCTCTGCTGTCTCTGTTCCCTCTTCCTCCACTTTCAAATTCATCGACGAACACTTAGATCGTGCCAGTTGGGAGGCTTTGTATTTTCGTCATCCCTAGCGGTTCAGGCAAAACCGAATTTGTCAAACGTTTGATCGAACATAAACATCATTTGATCGATCGTCCACCTCAACGCATCGTGTGGTGCTACAAAGAGTGGCAATCGGCGTAGTCTCTTGTGAGAATGTCAAGGCGATTCCATCGTGTTTGTGGAAGGCATTTCGACGGAATCGTATCTGACCCCCGTCAAACCCATCTGGTCATTTTCGACGACATGTTAGGAGAAGACGAAGACGAAGAAGAAATTAAACTTTGGTTTACGCACTAAGGGCATCATCGTAATGCCAGTGTCATTTACATCATTCAAAATGTTTTGTTCCAACAAACTAAAGCCGATCGTACCATCAGTCTCAATGCTCATTACGTGGTCTTATTTAAAAGCCCTCGATATAAATCGCAAGTGCAAGTCTTAGCCAAACAGTTAGGAAGGCCTTGGCTCACTCAGGCGTACGACGATGCCACTCAAACTCCACAGGAATATTTACTCGTCGATTTGAAACCCACTACCCCCGATGATTTGCGATTTCGCGCCCATTTATTTCACCACTCGTGTCAAGACAAATGGCCTGTCCTGTACACGTCTCCGTCCTCGACTTGACCACAAAAAAATCTATAAAAGCCTTAGACACAAATACGTGCTCGTTTCTTAGAAGCCAGGCTCAGAGAAGTCTTACGATGGTTCATGGTGACAGCCCGTCAATTACTGCAAGGCATCATTCAGATTCCTCATCAAACCAAACGTTTTTTTGATCGCAACAAAGCAGCTTTGACCCAAATGGCTGATCTCCTCATCGACACTCAAACCAATAAGCAAATAATTTTGAAACCTGGACGGAGCGGTACTATTGGAGGTATCTTCATTCGGTCCCTCTTAAGATGGGATCCTAACGCTCCCAAAGTTCTCCCGAAGAAAAAAGATAAACGAAGCCCCAAGAAGAAAAAGAGCAATGGTATCACGACCAGGTCACCACCCCGGAAAAAGAAAAGCCCGCAGGAAAAGAAACAGAGAAGTTCTACGAAAAAGAAAAGTCCACATAAAACAGCTTCTAGTCGCAAGAGTGGCACTTCGAACAGGACACAACCTTACATTCGCAAACCACGACCTGCAACGACGGTGACCGCATCTCCGGTAGCCTCAGGTTCATCCACTTATCCGTTGATGACACCATGGAAGCCCGTGTCTCGAAGAACTTCTCCAGTGGCGGGATCCTCCTCTTTAGTGACAGTGGCAGCTACTCACAAAGTATCTGCTCCCAAAATCAAAGTCCAAGAGAGATCGGGCATGTTACAGAGTTTACTGGATTTGTCCAAGCAAGAACTGTCTCGATTTAGTCCGTTGCGAACCCCTGCACGACGTGTGATGCCTGTCCTCAAGTTGATACGACGTAAAGACAATCAGTGGCGACGCGTTCCAGTATAAAAACGGTCTGAGACGAAGCAGGGGTATCAGTGTTTTTGGTGCTCTTGAAGACTCAAAGATGTCACCCACCAGAAAACATCCCTCATCTAAATCCCAAGGAAAGAAAAGGAAAGGACTGCCTCCTCGTTTAGTCAAACATGGGGACATGTTGTCTATCCTGTGCAAAGCTTCTCCACCCCTGCGAAAAAACCTCATTCAAACGGCCTCCAAAGAGGTCATCGATACCGTGTGCGAATATTGTTTTAACGTTTTGAAAGGCACGATCCCTTTGTCGCAACACCAGAAACAATGCTTAGGCAAACATCGTCACGTTCTTCGCCAAATGGTTCAAAAGAAAATCCCCATTCCTCAAAAGAAGAAGATGTTGGTCCAACGTGAAGGAATTTTACCCCTCTTGTTAGGCCCTTTACTGAAAGGCGTCTTGGGAACCATGTTGGGAGGTCTCGTGGGAGCAAGATAAAAAGGACCTCTACAGTCTCAAGATCTCAGACGTAACCCTTGACATCCAATGGAAGGACGAAAACTAGCTTTAGTGCCTTAGTGCAAGAACAACGAACCCCGCATTGCCTCCCAATTATATTTGAGCGAGATGTCCCAGTTACAACACGAATTGCAGTCCTTGAGGGATCGCCACGATTTGTCCAAAACAAAAACATCGTAAAAGTATGGTCAACTCTTGCAACGACTGCAACTCTTTCACCAGAAAGCTTTAGACGAAACAGCTCGTCCCACTCTGAAAGATTTCAAGACCCTGATGAAAAGTGCATCCCTCACACCACCACCACCACCCCCACAACCACCACCATCCCCAGTGGTCCTGAGAAATGCCACCCCACGAAAGTCTGAAGAAGAAGAGATACCGTCAGCGGCTCACATTTCTAGTAAGATTTCAGCGTCTTTGTTTACCCCTTCCCCCATACCCCAACGAGAAGAAATGAAAGCTTGGGTTATAAAGATGATGCCCACTCCTCCTTCGACAGAAGTGAACAAGAAAGAAGCGAAACCAGAAGTAAAGAAAGAAAAGAAGACCAAAGCCATTCCATTACCACCTCCGTCACTAGCTTCGACTTTTACTCGCGTAGCCCATCGGACACGTAAATCCGTTTCCAAGCCACCCTTTCGTTTCGTCCCAAGTAGCTTCAGCGAAGATTGGGTGACTATTTAACACACACGAAAATGGAGAAGGTGTAAGCCCGCATTTACTACGATAGTAGTTAAGTGGGGCACCCTAGGGACAATGGGACTTAGCATTAAAAAGACCCCTGGGCAACTCTAGGGACAATGGAAATTTAACATGGAGAAAAATCGTGGGCAACTCTAGGGACAATGGGAATTTAACACAGACTTTGGGTCTGTCTAGAGACAAGGGGAAATTAACATGGGAATAGAGTTTGGGCTTGTCTAGGGAAAAGGGGAATTGAATATGGGATTTTTTTTAAAAAAAAAAAATTTTTAAATTTAAATTTAAATTTAGGCAATGGAAAGGCTATCTCTTTTCGAGAAATATGGCTGGCCCTGAAAAGGGCCTTTGGGTTTTCTTCTGCTTCTAGTTTCTTCTTTTTCTCCACCAAGTTCTTATTTTATCTCCAACACTCTTTCTCTTCTTTTCTTTCTTTTTTTTCTCCTGCTCTTCTTTCTTCTTCTCTTCCTCCTCTTCTTTCTTCCTCTTCTCATTTTCTTCTTCTTTTTCAATCTTTTCGTTCCATTTGCTTATTCTTATTCTTTCCTCTTCATCCTCCTTCCCCTCCTTTATCTCTTTCATGACACCACTAATCTTGTCCTTTACCTTTTTTAAGTTATTAATTTCCATCTTTACACGATGGGGACTATAGGAATAATGGTCTTCAACCAGTCTTATCAACATCTGCTCCATCATTCCTAAGTTGTCTAAAACGTCTTGTAATGTTTGTATTTTGTCCATTTGGTTAGAAGCCATCTTCTTTTTTTTATTCTTTGCAGAATGGTTTGAACGACGAATACTGTGGTTTTTATACTTAAAGCGCGTACGTGAAGAAAAATATCCCCCTAAAACGTAAAATTGATCTTACCTAGATCATGACCAAACAACGCGCGGACGTGAAGGAAAACATCCCCTACTTTTTCATTTCATATAATAAAACCCAAACTATACTCTCCACATACGCTAAGAAACAATAAACAAATCCATAATCTAATATCCACACAATCGTACGTGAGCGGGTACAAACACAAACACACAAACACAAACACACAAACACATACGCTAAGAAACAATAAACAAAATCCATAATCTACTATCCACACAATCGTACGTGAGCGCTTACAAAACCCAAACTATACTCTTCACATACGCTAAGAACAATAAACAAATCCATAATCTACTATTCACACAATCGTACGTGAGCGGGTACAAACACAAACACATACCCTCACACTATCTTAAAAAAAGAGTTAGTGTTTATATTCACACTACTCTACCTACACATTGGCAAATTGATGGTTATTTCTTTTCTAGAGTATTGGGTAGCCCTGAAAAGGGCTGGTTTTTTTTTTTGGAACTTCATGGACACCTGGTTAATGGTGGCACCTTCCAGGCCTGGCGCCACATACACATCTTATCCCCCAGTTACTTTTTACTTTTTGGGGGGAGAGAGCAGAGGCAGGATATGTCGCTTCAGAATCCCAATTTTCGCTCTCTGGGATTCTGAAATTTATTCTTCTTCTCTTCTTTTCCTTCTCCTCCTCCTCTTCTTTGTTTCTTCTCTCCTCCTCTTTGTGTCTTCTTTCCTCTTCTTCTTCTTCTTTATATCTTCTCTCCTCCTCTTCTTTTTTTCTTCTTTCCTCCTCCTCTCTTATCCTTCCCTCCTCCACAATGGCTTCCGCGGCCAGTTCATTCAACAGGCGCCTGGCATATTCCAGATGCACATGAAGTTCCAACAGTTTAGACAGTCTCGTGTTCATTTTTGGTGTTGATCAATCAACAAGGGTAGCTAGACTGCCCAGCGAGTTTCAATTTATAGTAAAAGCGCGGACGTGAAGGAAAACATCCCCCCTAAAAAACATAAAATTGATGTTACCTACATCATGACCAAAAACAACAACGCGCGGACCTAAAAGAAACACTCACTTTTTTATGCTACCCATCACTATTTTAAAATTTTTTATAAATCACTTCAATAGACTATCCACATATGCAAAGCAATCCAATCTAACCTCAAATCTACACCTCAAACACCAAATAAAGACATCATTTTAATCTACTATCCACACCAATGTACGTGAGCACTTACAAACACACAAACACATACACTCTCACTATCAATAAAGAGTTAGTGTTTATATTCACACTACTCTACCTACACACATTGGCAAATCGATCGTTATTTCTTTTCTAGAGTATTTGGGTAGCCCTGAAAAGGGCTGTTTTTTTGTTTGCTATGGCATTCTTTTTTAGTTTCTAAGAATGCGATGTCCTCTGAGGATAGACTTTCTGGCGATAGGTCTGCTTCTTCGGAAAGAGAAGAAGAACTCTTTGGTGTCGATACGGCAATCGACAAAGCCTCTGTCAGCTTCAGGTTGCTGCTGTTGTTGCTGCTGTTGCTGCTGTCTCTGAAGTCTGTACTTCTCTGTCCATTCTTCTTTCTCCCTGTTCATTTCTTCTCTGAAGAGCTCTTCTATCAGGTCTTCAGTGACTTTTAACATTCTCACATTCTCTATTTCTTCTGGCTTCGGTATCAGACTGTGTCTGACCCTATGCAAATTCACGTAGGCTTCGTTGAGTTTAGCTAGTTTGGAGCACATCTTCTTAGGAGGATGAGTCGACAATGGATGGTTAGACTGGAAACAACCCGGTTCTTAAAGTCAAAGCGCGGACGTGAAGGAAAACATCCCCCACACGGTTTTTGAGTCGCAACGTTTAGTGAGTGTCATGAGAGGGATAGTAAGAAATGAAAGAGCATCAATCCAACATTCTTATAGCTAAACAAAAGACAAAGGCATTTTTTCAAAACACAACATTTTTTATTCAAAAATCACTTAACACTAAACAACAACTCTAACATTTTTAACAATAATCCAACATCATAACATCAAACAATTTTTTTCAAAATACAACATTTTTTCCACAGTCTCATCACATTCCATCTTTAAAGTTTCTCCACTAGGTAAAGAGGGATAACAGTCTTCCATGGTTTCTAGTAATCTAGGATGACTTCTCTCAAACTGTTGATTTCTATGGTATTATCGAATTCTGCATACAGGATGACGTTCACCGTTTCATCAGGGTCTCGGTCTTTAAACTGAATTTCCACACGAATCTGACCGGATTTTATAAAGTGGAAATGTCCCTCGTCGCTGCCTTGGTCTGGAGTGAAATCGAAAGCCCACAAAGCGTAGCCTCCTGCATAATCCTCGTACGTAATACCGTGACTGGTATTGGTTCCTAACTGTCCGGTGGCTTCGTACAGGGACAAGTACGATCTCAAGTAATTCTTCTTGGTAAAGTCAGGTTTGAAAGGTCGGGTACACAAGGTCTTGCCATCGCGACTGACTTCGATTTTGGACACGCCAAAGTGTTGAAAGTAGAAAGGATTTTTTTCGGCAGCTCCGTTGAAGGCTGTATTCTCGACGATACCAACGATCAAACGTTTGGGTAACTGTCCTTGGAACAGATGATCTTCGATCATAGATCGCTGTCCCTTGGGAATAGTGAAGGTTTTCACTTCCACGCGTCGTATGGGATACTTGGCGGTCGTTCTGCTCAACGTCTGACTGATGTCGTTTCCCACTTTAGGTAACACTTCCACACGGCGTACGTAGAGTCTGGCTTCTAGGATTTTGGTTTTGTAACCGTCACTATCAGCCATCAAATGGAAAGCGGCACTGCTACGATTCAGTCTCAGGCGGACATCCACCCCGTTCAGCAAATACTTTTCTTGCAACCACATGTCCAAATGCAAACGATCCATCAGTTCTAAACTTGTGTCGGCTCCCGTGATTATCTTTCTTCGTTCTACAAATCCATCATTGTTGTCTTTCTTTTCATCAGTTTCCAATATTTCAAACTTGGTAGGTTCGTCAGCTTCCCATACCACACAGGCATTGAGATGAGTGTTCTTGGCATCTATTCCGTACGTCAAGAGATTTTCCAGGTAGGCACGATAAGGGTAAGTATCCATGCTGCTACTGACCAGTTTGTTATTCAAGTACAAGTCCACTCCACTGAACAAGGAATGCATGAAATTGTTGACGGGAGCTACTGCTTCATCGTCTATAGCACCTCCAGTCTTATCTAGAATTTTGACTTTCAGGTACAAGTAACTGCTATTCAGATCGATGTAATCTTCGGGCTGTCCTTTGATTTCAAACTCGATGGGAGCGGAATCGGTCAGTGAGGAGACGGGGTGAAAAAATTCCACCCACTGGGATTCTTGCATGGTCATCATGGTGGTGGGCATGGCAAACAGATCCAGTTCCGTCTTGGAACAAGCGCAAGATTCTCGGTGCATCATTTTTTTTGTCTCTTTTCTCAATAATCGAAAACGTCTAAGTCTCGAACGGTTCTTCTTTTCTTGGCCTTTCTCGCTTGAAGTCTGGTGAAAGGGTGTTTTCTTCGTCGTCTCTTTCTGCCTTGTCCTTGCTGAATGCCTGACTCGGTAGCGTGCAGGGCATTTATAGGTGTTTCTCGTTGGCTTAAAATGTCTTTGCCCGTTTGCAGCAAGACATTTTTGCCTGCCCTCATGAAGGCTTCTTTAGGGTTTTGTTTGCCGATGATGACATTTTGGAGAAATTCTTTGCCTTGCGTCAGTGCCGCATCTTTCAAGGCGTGCAATCCGCGTGTCACCATCGGTTTCAACACCGGGGCCACCGAACGAAAGGCCGATTTTAACATGTCTCCTAAGTCGTGTCCTCGCTGTCGAGTATCCCCTCGGTACACTGGATACATGACTTAAGAGTCGTGAGAGAACCGTTTTCGAAAATGGAGTTTCACCGTGACTTTTCCTTTGGTGAATGGAATCTTTTGTCCCAGATCTCCTTTTATAGCAATGTTGACCGTGTCCAAATACGACTTACTGACAGGCAAATAGTGAGGATGGACAAATTCGCGGTGAACGTGGTAAGTGTTTCCACCTTCCTCGTCAGTGTTCTTGGCAGAATCCACCTTGAAAGGAATGACACGCAGTAACGGTACGGAGGTGTGTCCCACCACGTTGTACTCCACCACATCGGAATACACGAACATCAAATTCAGTCCTTGGTTCAGTTCTACCGGGGCACGATATAACTTGCTAAAAGACTCGTTGTCGTAAACGATGGGTAATTCGTTTTTTTTTTGATCATGGTCTTTCTCATGTCCATGTCTCCGCCCAACATGTCATACAATTCAGGACAAAATAAAATGGACAGGATTTTACTCCGTTCAAATTTCATCAAGAAGCGACGAGCTGCTTTGTGGTACTCCATGGTGACATTTTTGTTGACATGCTCCAAAGCTTTCAGAAACACGACATTAAACCTGGAGGTTATGGTGCTGACCAAATGTTGACCACTAAAATAATAGCCTGGGGGAATGAACAAGTGATAGGTGGTGTACTTTTGTGTACGGGTTTTCTTGTCATATTTGACATTGCTATCCATCCACTGTTGCATTTGCTTGTCATGAACTTCCACATCAAAAAAATTTTGATTGGGAATGACATTGAGGACTTGGGTCGGGTGAATCATTTCTACTAAAGCCACTTCCCAATGGGCTTCGTGATCTAACTGGATGGCCTGAGATAATTTGGCCGTGTAACAGCACAACGAGTTCTTGGGAAACACCTCCATGGAACTGTCACTGGGTAAAGTTAAGTAAAATTGGTTTTGGTGACTCATAATTCCAGAGTTCTGTGGCTGTCCGAGGGGTTACTGGACGTCAGAGGCGTGTCTACGCCCAAAATGGGGTTCTGGTTGTGATTGAAGTGGTGACTGGCACTGGCACTGGACACAAGGTTCCCGGGGTTCCCGTTCGAGGTGAATTTCAGGGAGGGATTAGGAAGCAGGTAACCGATGCAACTGCTCAATAAAATGGTCCACAATTGTTTGTCTCCTTGTTGCAAACTCAAATTGGCGATGGCTGCCCCGATGACACAATACACCATGAAGATTTGGCAGAAAAAGACGATTTGCGTTTTAGGCACACGTTCTGCACACCACACCCACAAGGGTTGTTTTTGTAAATCTTGCACAGAAGAACTAGGTGAAGGAGGAGTGGTCGACGTAGCTGCGTCTGCTGTGTGAAAGGGCATGATGGTCACTTCTTTTTATAGTCGATGACTTGCGAAGCGTCGATCCAGGAATCGAAACTGGGTGGATATCCTTTCCAACGTACTTTGATTTCTTTGACACGTCGTTTGCCCACTTTACGGGTTCTGCGTTCGAGAATGCTTTCGATGTCGTACACGTCGTCTTCTTTTTTGGTGACACGTTGTAACTCGGGCAAATGAAACGTTCCTTTGAGCACTTCTCCGTTCATGTCTTCCAATTTATAGACGGCAGGATGACGGCCATGCACTCGTCCAGTGACGCGAAACAATTCGGTCGTCCAGTTAGGTAAGTAACCTTTGTCGAAAGTGCGTTTGGTTTTGCCAATGCGCACCCAATCTCCTACGGCCAACATTCCACTTTTCTTGGGGACAGCCCTCGTCGGGGACGTACCAAACAGACGCTCAAACACCAACACTTCGTTGTCGGGAGTCACGTCTTGCGGGGCACGTCCGATGCTTCGATGGTAAGATTGGTTGTACGCTTGCACCAGGTGCGGTAAGATGTCGATGTACTTCAGAGTGTGGTGATGCGTAAAATATTTCCACATGCGTTCTTTCAATGTGCGTTGAAAACGTTCCACGATGCTGGCTTTGGTTTCGGGATTCTCGGTGGTAAAAAAATGAATGTCACGTTTCTTTAATTCTTTTTGGAAAGCTTGGTTCAGAAATTCGGTGCCTTTGTCCGTTTGCCATCGATGAGGGTGACGACCGCTTTGTTTCAACACCCGTTGCAGGGCTCGCACTAACTCGCTGCTCGATTTGGAAGTCAAGGGCACGACCCAGGCAAATTTGGAAAAGACGTCGATGACACAAAACAAATATTTGTAGCCACGATTGTAGCTGGCCAAATGAGAGACATCGGCTAAATCGGCTTGCCATTGATGATCGATGCCTTCCACTCGGGTGCGACTTCTGGCAAACTTGCGTCGAATGGGTTTGTGTAAAGTGTAGGTAGCTTGTTCTTGTAACCATCGTTGCACTTGAGGTAAACGGAGACTTTTCAGTCGCGTTTTGGCAGCACGATACAATTTTTGAACTCCTGCGTAACCTGCAGGATGGGAGGGATCGTAGTAAATGCTGGCTAAGACTTTTTCCATTTTTTTGTGTTGGTTGGTGTGTTAATAAGACACCCACTCTTGGAGGATGCTACTCTTTTTCTCTTGGGGTATTTTCTTGGATTGCAATGCTTTGCGTGTGCGGCCAGCAATAGGTGTCGAAGAGGAGAAGAATGTCTGAGAGGGGGATATCGGTTCTTGTTTCACTTCTGTCTTCACTTCTGTCTTCACTTTCTTTTTCTCTTGTGAGGAAGAAGGGGTGGCCATCATCTTTTTAATCCATCCAATTCTGGAGGTAGGTGGTGTTGTTAACTTGCGTACTTTTTCTGGTGGAGTTTGAAACCCTTCCTCTTCTTCTCCTTTTTCTGTCTTCGTCACGGGTACTGGTGGTACTGGTACTGGTACTGGTACTGGTGATGGTGCTGGACTTTTCATCAAGGTCTTAAAATCTTTCAGGGTGGGTAGAGCTGTTTCGTCTAAAGCTTTCTGGTGAAAGAGTTGCAGTCGTTGCAAGAGTTGACCGTACTTTTGCGATTTTTCTGTTTCGGACAAATCTTGGCGATCCATCAAGGACTGCAATTCGTGTTGTAACTGGGACATCTCGCTCAAATGGGGATTGGGAGGTAAATGCGGGGTGCGTTGTTCTTGCCACCGATGGTATTCCATCCATCGTTTGTAAGGTACTAAAGCTAGTTTTCGTCCTTCCATGGGGTTGTCAGGGGTCGATTCTGAGATCTTGGAACTTCCGAGGGCCTTTTTATCTTGCTCCCACCAGTCCTCCCAACATGGTTCCCAAGACTCCTTTCAGTATGGGGCCTAACAAGAGAGGTAAAATACCTCCACGTTGCACTAACATCTTCTTTTTTTGACGAATGGGAATTTTCTTTTGAACCATTTGGCGAAGAACGTGACGATGTTTGCCTAAGCATTGTTTCTGGTGTTTGGACAAAGGGATCGTGCCTTTCAAAACGTTCAAACAACATTCGCACACGGTATCGATGACCTCTTTGGAGGCTGTTTGAATGAGTTTTTTTCGTAGGGGTGGAGAAGCTTTGGACAGGACAGATAACATGTCCCCATGTTTGGCTAAACGTGGTGGCAGTCCTTTCCTTTTCTTTCCTTGGGGTTTTCTGGAGGGTGACATCTTTGAGTCTTCAGGAGCACCAAAAAAACACTGATACCCGACTTGGTCACAGGCCTTTTTTTATACTGGAACGCGTCGGCACTGATTGTCTTTACGTCGTATTAGTTTGAGGACAGGCATGACACGTCGTGCAGGGGTACGTAACGGACTAAATCGAGCCAGTTCTTGCTTGGACAAATCCAGCAAACTTTGTAACATGCCCGATCTTTCTTGAACTTTGATTTTGGGAGAAGGTACTTTGTGAGCAGCAGCCACTGCCACTAAATTGGAAGGTCCTGGCACTGGGGAAGTTCTTTTGGTGGTCATCAACGGAGAAGTTCTTGGTGTGATCAACGTCTCCAAGTACTCTTCAGTTCTGGGTGTCATTAACGGAGAAGTGGACAAACGTGAAGCTGCCGGAGACGCAGTCACCGCCGTGGAAGGTCGTGGTTTGCGAGTGTAAGGTTGCGTCCTGGCCGAAGTGCCTCTCTTGCGACTAGTTTTCTGTGGACTTTTCTTTTTCTGGGGGCTTCTTTTCTTTTTCCGGGGTGGTGGTGGTGTCTGGTCAGAGGAGGGTCCTGCCACTGGAGAAGTTCTCCTTGGGGACCTGGTCTTTTTCTTCTTGGGGCTTCGTTGGACTTTTGTCTTGGGGATAACTTTGGGGGCATTAGGGTCCCATCTTAAGAGTGAGCGAATGATGACCCCTCCTAGAGTACCGCTCCCTCCTGGTTTCAAAATGATTTGTTTTTTGGTTTGAGTGTCGATGCGGGGATCGGCCAGTTGGACCAAAGCGACTTTGTTTCGATCGAAAAAGTGTTTGGTTTGATGAGGAATCTGAATGATTCCTTGGAGTAATTGACGTGCTGTCACCGTGAACCATCGTAAGACTTCTTTGAGACTAGCTTCTAAGACACGAGCTCGTGTTTGTGGATCTTTTTCTCGACTGATGCCATACAAGGCACGAATCAATTTGACGGGAAGATGCGACTGAAGGGACGTCATGTTCGCACTGAGAGTGAGACAGACGAAAAAGGGTCTGAGGTTTTTATAGATTTTTTTATGGGGAGTGAAATGAAGTCGAGGACGGAGACGTGTACAGGACAGGCCCTCCGTCTTGGCACCAGTGGTGAAACAAGTGGGTACGAAATCGCAAATCCTCGGGAGTCGTAGGTTTCAAATCGACGAGTAAATAGGCGTGTGGAGTTTGAGTGGCATCGTCGTACGCATGAGTCAACCAAGGCGTTCCTAACTGTTTGGCTAAGACTTGCACTTGCGATGTATCTCGAGGGCTTTTAAACAAGACCACGTAATGCGCATTGAGACTGATGGTGCGATGGGCTTTACTTTGTTGAAACAAATTTTGGGTGATGTAAACGACACTGGCATTACGGTGATGCCCTTTGCGCGTGAACCACAGTTTAATTTCTTCTTCGTCTTCTCCTAACATGTCGTCGAAAATGACCAAATGGGTTAGACGGGAGTTAGAGACGATGCCGTCGTCTTCTTTAGGAATGCCTTCCACAAACACGATGGAATCACCTTGACTTTCTCGCAAGAGGCTGTACGCCGATTGCCACTCTTTGTAAAACCACACGATTCGTTGAGGGGGTCGATTGATTAAATGATGTTTATGTTCGATCAAACGTTTGACGAATTCGGTTTTGCCTGAACCGCTAGGTCCAGCAATGAGCATGTTAAAGGGATGGCGAAGATACAAAGCCTCCCAACTGGCACGATCTAAGTGTTCGTCGATGACTTTGACAGTAGAGGAAGAGGGAGCAGAGACAGCAGAGGTAGCCATGGTGTGAGAAATGTCACTTGTGACACGAAAAACAAACAAGACAAGAGTTTATATATTTTTTCAGAACACGTTTATTGAATGTTTTTTTCAAACATGAATACGAAAGACAAAAAATACATAAAAGCCAAGGCTTAAGTACAAGAATAAAAGGCACATGATAACCATGAACGTGGAATAAACACAAGTGTCTGTACAACATGTTTTGGGTAAAGTTCTAACCAGTTCTATAGTAGGGGTAAGGTCACACAAGTGTCCTCCCGAAAGGGTCTTTCAGGCCTGTCCACGACAGTCCTGTCCTGGGTGACGGGTTCTTCTGGCACCGTCACTAACACAGGTTGAAAAGTAACTTTTTTCCTTGAATAACTCTCGTGCATACTAGGCCACCTCTTGTGTCCAAGCCTCAAAACCCTGGTCTCGGTGATGTCCAACATTTGACTCCTGACCAATCTGGTTTCTTCTTCGTCAACGACATGGTAAGTTACTTCAATGAACAATGAACTATCGATCTTGCCTAGGGTTCCTTTTCATATACAGACCAATACCGACGTGACCGTACGGTAAGGTGAAGTGATTGGGAAGTCGCACTCGCTTCTGGTATACAATTTGATAGACTTTTTCCAAGGGTCGACTGACGATGTGGTGAGTGGGTAAACGTACAATCTTGTTCGGTTGATAGGTGGTCACTTTAAAGTTTCCATCCTCTCCCGATTGCAAGGCTTCTTTCAATACCCCAAAGTTCACCACTCGACTGGTACGATGATTCAGAGTCAGTCCTTTCACTTTGCACGTCGAGTGCACTTCTCCTTGTTTGTCCCGGTATTCGTAGCCGTAATTTTTGGGACCACCACTGACGAAACTTAGAATCTTGTCGTCGGGATGCTCGTCTGTCCAGGCTCCTAAACGGTCTCCTTCGATGTCAGGGTGCTGTTGACTCGGGTGATGGATGTAAATGCAACTGTCCGTGTCAAAGTACAGGACGCGTTCCCCTAACAGTTCTAAAGCTTCGTACAATTTTAAGCGAGCATGAGCTCTCACGTAAGCCGCAATGATGACATTTCCAAAAGGGTCGTCTTGTACAAAGTCCAGATCTTCTTCGTAATTGACCAAGATCAAATCCTCTCGAACGACGTCCACGTGTTTCATGTATTTGGTTTTGTCGTGAATCATCTGAAAGTAGCGGGAAGGTTCTGTCAAATATTCCGTCTTGGGTAAACACGGTCGTTGTGCCATTTGACCCCACAAGCAATTTAACATCACTTTGGCAAACGATCGCCTGCCTTCGTTTTTTTTGATGTGGTCTAAAGAGATGCCTTCTTGTTCGTAGTATTTCTCTTTGAATTGTATTTGGTCTTCGGGAGTGTGACACCAGGAAGGATAGCCGCTGGCTTCTTGTTTCAGTTTCAAAAAGGCATCCACGTAGTCGGCGAAAATGCCTTTCTGAGTAGGGTCACCCTTGTGGTACTGTTGTGTCTTGGGAAAGTGGCAAATTTCGTACACTTCTAACAGTTGGTATCCCATGTCCAGAGCTTTGAACAATTCCACGCTGACCCAGGTTCCCGTCAAGGCACGTTCTTCCTGGCTGTGATGGCAAGGTTGGTCCTGGTTGCACGTTTCGGCACAAGTACGGCACAAGGGAAACATCAGTTTGCCTTGACAATGGTGAGGTAAGACGGGATGGTATAGGTTCGTGGGAGGCAAAACTTTACACTTGATCAAGCCTTCGTATTGTCGAATGTTTTTCAGGTCGATGTGTTCCGTCAGCAATTGCGGGTGCCCTACAGGAAAGCGACAATATTTGCACACACGTAGGGATACAGCGAACACACGTCCAAGTATTTGATTTCTTCTCCTTTCTCTTCGTCGGCTTGGTACAGCAAACAGGTGGCATTGGTCCTTCCTCCGTACAAACTATCCCTCGGGTTCAGCGGGTCCATGAACTGGTAACTTTCCACGAGGCGTTTAAACTCGGGATCGGTTTTCATACGGTGATCGTATTCGTGTTCCCACATTTCCACCACTTGGTATCCTTGCTGTTCTAGCTTTAGGCGTCGCTGACAAGTGTCCTGGTACAGGTCTTCCATGGTCCGTTGTAAAAACTGATTTTTAGTGTCACGGTCAGGGTAGCAGACGGGACATCCGTGAAATAAGCAACCGTTAAACTCGTACACGATCTTGGGGTTTTCTAAGTCCCAGCCATCGACCGAATACGTTCCGATGGTCTTTTCGCCTCCTCCGTTGCGGGCATGCTGAATCCATTTGTCTTCCTTGTCGCACAAGTAATGTAACCAACGTAGGGCTTTGACCGAGTATTGACGCTTGACATAGTGGGTCGTTTGAGGACTGATGACAGCCACGGTGTTTTCAGGCATTAATCGTTGGCGGTACACTAAGGAACACGCTTTGGCAATGGTGCAAGCTTCTTTCAAAGGATCGACCCCTCCGTGTTCCATGAACAGTTCTCGAAATTTTCCACAGCAACGCCGTAAAATGTCCACGTCGGAACGACAATACTTTAACATTTCTTCCTGAAAGTCGAAAGGGTCCGAGGCGTGAGCTTGGTACCAAGCGTAGAAAGCTTCTCGTTGTTCGGTACGCATGTTGTCGGGGTCGTAATAGTGAGCCTCAGGCAAATGGGGTAGAACAGCATGTTGATTGGCTTCCGTATTGAAAAAGTGTGGAAAGTACCCTTTAGCCATTTCTGTCATTCCAAACGTTTTAGGCATTCGGCTCAAAGGCATGGCCAAGTAACTCATCGAATCTTTAAACTGTACTTGTCCCACTTGCATGAAAATGATTTTGGCTCCGTTCAAAATCACTTTAGGACGTTCGGTGCCATGTTCCGTATAGTACCTCAAAAGAAACTGTCCATCGTATCCGGAGAAATTGTGAGCCATCACTGTGGCATGACGATGACAATCTCCGTAACGTTCGATGTCCTCTTGGCTCCACGTCTTGTCGATGGGGTCTAAGACCCATTGGGCAAAATCGGCTAACGTGTTTGGTCCCCGAAAGATTTTTTCACGCCCTCCGGGAATCTTGCTGCAGTGAGGGCAATGACTGAAGATAGGTTCTTGAATGCACTTCTCGCACGCTCGATGAGCCACGCAGAAATTAGGAATGTGAATGCCGGTCTCTTGCATGCATTCGAAATCGAAAAAGATGAAATTGCCTTTCTTCTTGTGACCGTCCTCTTTCTCTGGTGGGGGTTGGTATTTTTGCACGTAGCATTCGTGTTCCAAGTCCACGATGTGGTGACAAATGTGACATTTTATCTTTCCTCGACATACGTGTGCCTTGGCATTGTTGGTAAGTATGCCTTGTCCACACGTAGGGCACAATCTCAGGAGTTGACAAGCACATTTCTTCTGTGAACCTTGTGTTTTCAAATGTTGCTGGTAACAGGCAGGGCTGACAAACGTGAGCAGACAAGTCGAACAAGGCACTGGTTCTTCGCTCAGACAGGGTGGAGAGGCCAAACATCCTGGGCATTTCAATCCACAATGCTTGTGTTGCTCTCGATTGTTATAACCATAATCACATTTCTCACAATAATAACTGTATCCCAGGAATCCGGTGATACTGGTAATGGTATCGAAATGGTCATCGTGATGATAGACATGAATGTATTTTCCGTCCTTAAAATCCTGGCCTCGAAACAACAGAGACCCGCGCATTTCTTGAGGGTGCACTTTCAAGGTGTAGCGTGGAGCTAGGGCACCTTGCAATTTTTGCATCTCAGGAATGCCACAGGGTGTGTCTTTGGACAGGCCAGCTTGTTGCAACAGGAGTTCTGCTTCACTTCGTTGTTTGGTTCGGTTCGATTTTCGAATGTTCTCCCAGGTTCTTTTCCATTCTACCGTGTCGTTCTTGTTGGCATAGGTTCGTCCCACCACGATGGCTCGAGCTAAACACATCTGGTCTTGACGGTTGTTAATTCGGACGAGACTTGTTTTGGTGTTGCGAAGGTCGTCCACCAATAACATCTTTTTGCGTCCTGTCCCTTGAGGAAGAGAGACGTGAGCCATTTTCAGTGTGGCTTTACCATCGGTGATGTCAAACTGGTCATTAGATTGTTGTACGTGTTGAATCTTGTCCATGACTTTGGAAGGGGTCAGTTCTGCGGGTCTGCTAAACTCGATCCAAACAGGGGATTTCAAACCGTCGTGATCTATGGATAGTGTCAAGCGATCGTCTTCTTTGGGTTGACATTGTCGCTTGAGTGCAGTGAGCAAAGAATCCCACATCTCGGTGATAAACCCTTCTGCTTTCTCTAAGGGTACGTCGGCCTTGAAATCTTTAAACTTCACTGTGTATTTGTAAGCCGTGGTTCTAAATTTTCTAGAGGAGCGCTTTTCCGTCTCTCGAATGGAATAGTATTTTTCAGGGTTGACTAAGGGTGACGAACTTGGTTTAGAGGGTTCGGATTCTGGTTCACTCATGTCCTCTTCAAAATCACTGGCATGAATTTGTGCCAAGATTTCATCCCTGGTACGAGGCGATAGATCACGTTTCTGCCTCTTACTTTCTTCTTCTTTCTTCTCGAATGAATAGGATCGTTTCATCTTGAGTGCAAAACGTCAAATGACTCAAGTTCAAGCACCATAGACTAATTTATAGTCATGGCAAACCAGCGTATATAAAAAGGGTGTGTCTTGTCCTTTCACTATTCATTTCACTCTCAAACCGAGGAGAACGATGGAAGAGACTACCCAGATGGAACGTTTCGTCAGAGCTTTGCGAGGGGTCATTAGAAAATTCTCTTCAGACCAGCCGACGGACTACTCTCCTTCTTTTCGAGATAAGAGTCAGGATACTTGCTATATCTGTCAGAAGAAAGGGCATTGGTCTTCAGAGTGTCCAGACCGTCAAAAAAGAAAAAAAACAGGGGCTAAAAAAGACAAAAGTCAAGATACCTGTTATTATTGTAAAGAAAAAGGACATTGGTCTCCAGATTGCCCAAAAAAGAAACAAGAGGAGTCAGAAGAAAAGAAGGATTCTTCAGAAGAAGAGAGGGATTCTTCGAAAGAAGAGAGGGATTCTTCAGAGTAAGAAGCGGAAGAAAAAAGACAATTCTATTTAAAAGAAGCAAAGAAACAGGAGAAAAAAAGAAGAAGGGAAGAAAGCGAGGAGGAAGAAGAAGAGGAAAAGAGTGTGACGGTGAAGAAATTCAAAAAACAGAGAGACTAAACAAGGAGAAAGAAGAAGTCAATGAACTTTTAATTAAAGTGTTCTGTGGTGAATTGTGAATTGGATTGTAACAATGGATAAAAGAATACATGAATGATATAAGGTAAGTGTCTTTGAGTTTTGATTTTAAAATAAGAAGCTACACTCACGCACTCATACACAGACACGTACTATAAGGGTAAAATGGGTGGGGTTTATTTTTGAGTTATTGGCAAATTGAAATTGTATTTCTTTTCGAGAAATGTGGGTGGCCCTGAAAAGGGCCTTTTTATTTTGGTGTAGGGGTGAGTTTAACCAATCAACTTTAACTGCCTTAAGCCTTTGCCTCGGCCAAGGCCTACTTCTGATAATTGGGTTGAAATCACTAAGGGTGGTACGACAGGCTTAGGCATAGGGTTGGCGTGTTTAGCTCGGGAAGGTCGTATTCTCTTCGGTCGTGATAAAGAAGTCTGATACATTTGTTTCAGACTTCTTAACTCCGCTAAAATGTCCAACAGTACCGTAGCCGTTTGATTTTCACCCTCTTGTTTCTTTGCTGCTACTTCTTCTTGATGTTGTTGCTGTTGTTTTTTTCTTACCTCTTCTTGTTGCTGTTGCTGTTGCTGTAGGAGAAAGGCTTGTTCCGCTTCCTTTTGTCGTTGCATAAATTTCTCCAATTCTTCTTTCTGTCTCTGTCTAAAGTTCTCCACTTGCGGTAATGAAGAAGGTAACGAAGGTTCCGGAACAAATTCTTGCGAGGTAAGAAAATCCACAAAATCCCAATGTACCTCTTCTGAAAGTAAGTCCGGGTTCCCTTGGGCAGTCTCCCCTGCTGGTGCACCCCAATGGATCGTTTTCTGAGTTTCCGTCATGTTGAATCACTGTCGCATAGATTGACTGCACACAAGCGCTAGCGAATCTATATAGACCAACTGACGTCACAGACTACTCTCTTCGGATTGGATGCGGGCTGACTGAATTTTGTAACGCGTGTTTGGATTGGTGAATGAACTCAATCCGTTTCAATCCTACCTCTACCTATAAATAAGCGCAGTTCAGTGCATTGATTCACTTGTTCTCGTCGCTTCAAGATGTGGACCGATGTGCAATCTTCTACGCTTGTGTCTTCCATGATGTTCCGGACGGACATACCCATGTATGTCCGATCCAAGTGGACCATTGTCCACAGGACAAACACCAGCCTGTGGATACGTAGGATCTACGTTGAAAGACAAGGATGCCTGAAAAGAGTGCTGATTTACGGACCAACAGTGAGACGTAGCCTAAGGACAAGAAGAAGACCAATGCGGTACCCTTTATGTTAATGAATACATTAACATAAACCCAAAGGCCCTTTTCAGGGCCAGCCATAGTTCTCGAAAAGAGATAGCCTTTCCATTGCCTAAATTTAAATTTAAATTTAAAAAAAATTCAATAAAAAAAAAAAAATCCCATATTCAATTCCCCTTTTCCCTAGACAAGCCCAAACTCTATTCCCATGTTAATTTCCCCTTGTCCCTAGACAGACCCAAACTCTGTGTTAAATTCCCATTGTCCCTAGAGTTGCCCACGATTTTTCTCCATGTTAAATTTCCATTGTCCCTAGAGTTGCCCAGGGGTCTTTTTAATACTAAGTCCCATTGTCCCTAGGGTGCCCCACTTAACTACTTACGATCCATCCCATCCTGCAGGTTACGGAGGAGTTCAAAAATGTTATAGTACTGCCAAAACTCGACTGAAGTCTCCGTTTACCTCAAGTGCAACGATGGTTACAACAACAAACTACCTATACTTTGCACAAACCTATTCGACGAAAGTTTTCCAGAAGTCCCAGCCAAGTGGAAGACATCGATCATCAATGGCAAGCCGATTTAGCCGATGTCTCTCATTTGGCCAGCTACAATCGTGGCTACAAAAATTTGTTTTGCATCATTGACGTCTTTTCCAAATTTGCCTGGGTCGTGCCCTTGACTTCCAAATCGACCAGCGAGTTAGCGAGAGCCCTGCAACAGGTGTTGAAACAAAGTGGTCGTCACCCTGTTCGATGGCAAACGGACAAAGGTACCGAATTTCTGAACCAACCTTTGCAAAAAGAATTAAAGAATCCTGAAACCAAAGCCATCATCGTGGAACGTTTTCAACGTACTTTGAAAGAACGCATGTGGAAATATTTTGCGACATCTTACCGCACCTGGTGCAAGCGTACAAAAAAATATTACCATCGAAGCATCGGACGAGGCCCACAAGAGGTGACTCCTGAGAACGAAGTGCTGGTGTCTGATCGCCTCTTTGGTACGTCCCCGACGGTGGCTGTCCCCAGGAAAGGTGAAGTGTTGTCCGTTGGAGATTGGGTGCGCATTGGCAAAACCAAACGCACTTTCGACAAATGTTACTTACCTAACTGGACCACCAAATTGTTTCGTGTCACGGGACGAGTGCATGGTCGTCATCCTACCGTCTATAAATTGGAAGACATGAACGGAGAAGTGCTCAAAGGAACTTTTTATTTGCCCGATTCACAACGTGTCACCAAAAAAGAAGACGACGTGCATTCTCGAACGCAGAACCCGTAAAGTGGGCCAACGACGTGTGAAAGAAGTCAAAGTAGGTTGAAAAGGATGTCCACCCAGCTTTGATTCTTGGATCAACGCTTCCCAAGTTATAGACTATAAAAAAGTGACCATCATGCCCTTTCACACAGACCCAGCTACTGTGACCACTACAGGGACCACTCCTTCACCCAGTTCTTCTCTGTAAGATTTACAGAAACAACCCTTGTGGGTATGGTGTGGAGAACGTGTGCCTAAAACTCAAATCGTCTTTTTCTGCCAAATCTTTGTGGTGTATTGTATCATCGGGGCAGCCATTGCCAATCTGAGTTTGCAACAAGGAGACAAACAGTTGTGGACCATTGTATTAAGCAGTTGCATCGGTTACCTTCTTCACAATCCCTCCCTGAAATTCTCCACAAACGGCAAGAACGGGAACCTTGTGTCCAGTGCCAGTGCCAGTCACCACTTCAACAACAATAACAACCCCATTTTGGACGGAGACACGCCTCTTACTTCCAGTAACCCCTCGGACAGCCACAGAACTCTGGAATTATGAACAATAACAACCGATTTTACTTAACCTTACCCAGTGACAGTTCCATGGAGGTGTTTCCCAATAACACTTTGTGCTGTTACACGGCCAAATTGGGAAGTGGCTTTGGTAGAAATCATTCACCCGACACAAATCAAAAACATCATCGAGAAGCAAAACACTTTCCAGGTGGAAATCCTGAATGCCCAAATGCAAGAAGAAATCAATAAAATCGGGTTTTAGTGGACACAAGACCAGCCAGCAATCCAGCCTTCAGTATCTACACCTTGAAAATTCCTTCAGGGTATTATTTTAGTGGTGAACATTTGGTGGACACTATTGCGGACAGCTTTGAGTCAGCCGTTGGCAAAGCCTTGAACAGAGCCAAAACAAAGTGCGAAGATTGAGTACCATAAAGTGGCTCATCGCCTCATGATCAAATGTCAGGATACGGACACGTTGTTTCGCAGGTTTAATGGATGTTTGTTTGAAATTTTGGGTGGATATGCACCCATGGTCGCAAACAATTTGAGCCCCAAGATCAACAGTAATATGGATTTTTACAGGGCTTTTGGAAACCCGGTATAACTGAACGCAGGACTGACTTTGATCATTGTGCACTCTGATGTGGTGGAGTACAACGTAGTGGGACACACCTCTGTGCCGTTATTGCGTGTCATTCCTTTCAAAGTGGATAGCAACACGACCAACGACCAGGAAGGTGCAAACACCTATCACGTACATCGCTAATTTGTACATCCTCACTTTCTGCCCGTCAGTAAGTCGTATTCTGACACTGTCAACATTGCTATAAAAGGAGATCTGGGACAAAATATTCCATTCTCCAAAGGGAAAGTCACGATGAAACTACATTTTCCGAAACGTTTCTCTAACGCATTGTAAGTCATGTATCCAGTGTACCGAGGCGTTGCTCGACAGCGAGGACATGGTTTAGGGGGTATGTTAAAATCAGCCTTTCGTTCGGTGGCTCCGGTGTTGAAACCGATGGTGACACGCGGATTGCATGCCTTGAAAGATGCGGCAATGACACAGTAAAGAATTTCTCCTAAATGTCATAACTGACCAACAAAACCCAAAATAAGCCTTCTTGAGGGCAGGCAAAAATGTCTTGCTTTCAGCGGGTAAAGACCTTTTGGGCCGACGAGAAACTCCTATAAATACCCTGAACGTTAGCGAGTCAGAAAATCCTGCTTCCCTGACGACTCCACAAGGTTATGGCAGAAAGAGACTACGAAAAAAACACCCTTTCACCAGTCTTCACACTTCACAAACTAGAAAAACAAAGAAAAGAAGAGCTGTTCGAGACTTAGACGTTTTTGATTATTAGAAACATAAAAACGATGCACCAAGAGTCTTGTGCCTGTTCCAAGTCGAACTGGATTTGTTTGCCATGTCACCCACCATGATGACGATGCAAGAATCCCAATGGTGGAATTTCATCCCGTTTTCTCTTTGACGGATTCAGCTCCCATAGAGTTTGAAATCAAAGGACAGCCCGAAGATTACATCGATCTGAATAGCAGATACTTGTACCTGAAAGTCAAAGTGATCAAAATGGACGATACTGCTGCAGGAGCCGATGCTACAGTAGCTCCCGTCAACAATTTCATGCATTCCTTGTTCAGCGAAGTGGACTTGTACTTGAATAACAAACTGGTCAGCAGCAGCATGGATACTTACCGTTACTGAGCGTACATGGAAAATCTCCTGACGTACGGAAAAGAAGCCAAAAGCTCTCATCTGGATGCTTGCGTGGTATGGAAAGCTGATACTGCAGGGGAGAACACGTTTAACGACACAGCCCTTACAGCAGCTGATGATCCTCACAATGTAGGATTTAACGGCCGTCGGAAGAAAATCCTGCAAGGACGAAGTTTAGAACTGATGAATCGTTTGCATTTGGACATGTGGTTGCAAGAGAAGTATTTGCTGAACGGTGTGGATATCCGTCTGAGACGCAATCGTAGCAGTACCGCATTCCATTTGATGGCCTATGCTGCCGAGTACAAAAACATCATTCAAGAAGCCCGACTGTACGTACGTCGTGTGGAAGTGTTGCCTAAAGTGGGAAATGACATCAGTCACACGTTGAGCAGAACGAACGCCAAGTATTCGATACGCCGTGTGGAAGTGAAAACATTCACCATTCATGCTGGACTCTGATCCAAGATCGAAGATCATATGTTCCAAGGACAGTTGCTCAAACATTTAATCGTTGGCATCGTGAGCAATGCAGCACTCAACGGAGTCCACGATCAAAATCCATTCCAGTTTAAGCATTACAAAGTGTCCAAAATCGAGATCAGTCGTGATGGCAAGGCCTTGAGTACTCGACCTTTCGAGCCTAAGTTTGTTGCCTGCAATTACTTGAGATCGTACTTGTCCCTGTACGAAGCCACTAGACAGTTAGGAACCAACACCAGTCACGGCATTTCGTACGACGATTATGCAGGAGGCTATGCTTTGTGGGCTTTTGATTTCACTCCAGACCAAGGCAGCGAAGAGGAACATTTCCACCCTATCAAATCTGGTCAACTGCGTGTGGAACTTCAGTTTGCAGAACCTCTACCCCAGACGGTCAACGTCCTCAAGTATGATAAATTTCATAATACCCTAGAAATTAACAGTTTAAGAGAAGTCATTGTAGACTATTAGAAGCCATAGAAGACTGATATCCCTCTTTACATAGCTCATTATGGTTATCTTTTGTCTTTGAGCTAGGAAACGTAGTGTACATCCATGACCCAATGATTTCCAAAAATGGAAATCTCAGTTTCATTTACCATGTTGTCAACCTTGTCTACAGTGGAGTGGTATTGAAGAAAATGTTAGTTAGTTGAATTGAATGGTTATTGTTAAAATTTTATTCTTACTTACTTGTGATAAGTGATTGAAATAAAAACTGTTGTGTTTTGAAGAAAGAAAAAAATGCGTTTGTTATTTGTTTTGCTATGGGTATCATGAACCATGCTCTTTGACTTCTCTCTATCCCTCACATTACACTATTTGAACGTTCCGACTCGAAACCGTGTAGGGATGTTTTCCTTTGCGTCCGCGCTTAACCATGAAAAGAGGCAGCCTTCAGTCTGACCATCGATGGCTGACTCATCCTCCTACGAAGATGTGCTCAAGATTAGCTAAGTTGAACGAAACCTACGTGAATTTTCATCATGTTAAACAAAGTCTGATACCAAAGCCTGAAGAGATAGAGAATGTCAGAATGTTACAAATCACTGAAGACCTGATAGTAGAGCTCTTCAGAGAAGAAATTAACGGGCAGAAAGAAGAAGAGATGGAGAAGAGAAGAGAATGGACGGAGAAGTACATACTTCAGAAATAGCAGAGAGAACAGAGAGAGCAGCAGCAACAACAACAGCAACTAGAACCTGACAGTGGCTTTGTCGTCTGTGGTGTCGACACCAAAGAGTTCGCCTTCTCTTTCCGAAGACGCAGACCTTATCTATGAGAAAGCTTGTCGTCAGAGGAGGCTTCAATCTTAGACCATAAAAGATTGCTATAGCTTCAAGTTCACACAAAAACAGCCCTTTTCCGGGCTACCCATACTCTAGAAAAGAAATAACAATCCATTGCCTACGATAGGTTAGAATAAAATTAGAAGTGCGTCTATAAGCACATGAATTCTTTATCTAGGTTAGAAAGTGAGTGTATAAGCATTTTCTTTAAGTGGCTTGTTAAAATGTTTTAGAATAGTGATGGGTAGTAAAAAAGTGAGTGAGTGTTTCTTTTAGGTCCGCGCGTTTTTTGGTCATCATTTAGGTAATGTAAGATTGGGGTCTTAGGGGATGTTTCCCTTCACGTCCGTGCTTCAAGTATCAATTGAAAAACGCTAGTAGTAAATGGGGGCACCCTAGCCTCAATGGGAATTAGCATTACAGACAGGGTCCCGGCACTCTAGCCTCAATGGAAATTTAACATGGGGAATACAAACCCGGCACTCTAGCCTCAAGGGGAATTGAACATGGGAAAAAGTCTTGGGCAACTCTAGCCTCAATGGGAATTACCATTACAGGACCCCATGGGACAATCTGGGGACTATGTAAATTTAACATGGGAATAGATTGTGGGTCTGTTGAGCGACAAAATGTAACAGGGTCGGGACCCTATTTTAATAAGGTCCCGACCTGAGGGGTCTATGGAAAGGGAACAGGGGAGAGGGATAGAACACACACACACACACACACACATATATTAAATAAAAAAGGGGTAGGCAATTGAAAGTCGATCTCTTTTCGAGAAATGTGGGTGGCCCTGAAAAGGGCCTTTGGTTTCATCATCATCTTCTTGTTTTATTTCCTCCACTTCTGTAGCCATCTTCTAACTTTTCCATTATTCCTGTCTTCTTCTTTATTTCTGATTCAGGCATCCAGTCAGGATGACCTATCGCTCGGAATTTCTCCTGTATTCGTATCCAGCTATTGTTGAGTTTCTCAAAGCTTTCTTTTCTCTTTCTATTTTCTTCTTCTCTTCTTTCCTTAGTCCACTTTTCTTTGATGTTCTTTACCTCTTCCGTCATCACTTTCCTCATTACTTCTTCCGTTTTTGTCAGCTGGTCCAACCCCCATTTTACGTATCGCCACTTCGTCCAATTCAATATCTTTTCTAAGAAGCACCTGACTTCGATGACATTTTCAAGTGCTTCCTTTAAACTTCCCACTCTTACATAAGGCGGGTCAATCAATCCTCTCAATCTCTTTTCCTCTTCTTCCATGATTCCTTTTATTATCTCATTTGCTTCCTTCACAGTATTAAAACAGTCAAGACACTTTTCTAACTTGAATTTTTTCTCTATCTTTTCCATAACAAACGTAACATCTACTATCCAATAATAAATACATATCAAATGATTCAGTAACGCTGTTGCTACCACCATTTTCTTTGTCTTTATTCTGTGGAATGGGTTTTAATGGCTAACACTGTTAGCTTTATAGTTAAAGCGTGGACGTGATGGAAAACATCCCCTAAAACAAAATTGATATTACCTAGATTATCATTTAAAACGCGCGGACGTGAAGGAAAACATCCCATACTTTTCTCATTTTATATGATCTACTATCCACATCTGTGAAGCAGCAATTAACAAACCCAAAATCTACTATTCACACACGCAAGGCATTAAAATGAAACCCCAAATTTACTATCCACACACGCAAAGCATTAAAATTAAACCCAAATCTACTATTCACACAAAACGTACGTGAGCGCTTACAAATAAACGCGCGCGCGCACACACACACACACACACTATAAAAAAGAGTCAATGTTTATATTCACACTACTCTACATGCACACACACATTGGCAAATCAATTACTATTTCTTTTCTAAAGGTTTGGGTAGCCCTGAAAAGGGCTGTGTTTTTGAACTCCATGGCACCTGGTTAATGATGGCACCTTCCAGGCCTGGCACCACACACACATCTTCTTCCCCAGTCTCTTTTCACTCTTTTTTGGGGGAGAGCAGAGGCGGGATAAGTGGCTTCAGAATCCCAATTTTCTGTGTCTGGGATTCTGAAATTTTCTTCTTGTGGTTGTGGTACAGCCATTCCTTTCTCCTTTTCCTCCTCTTCTTTTTTTCTTCTCTCCTGCTCTTCTTTGTTTCTTCTCTCCTCCTCTTTCATCCTTCCCTCTTCTACAATGGCTTCCGCGGCCAGTTCATTTAGTATGTGCCTGGCATATTTCAGGTGCACATGAAGTTCTAACAGTTTTGCTAGCCTTCTGCTCATTCTCAAGTGTTGATCAATCAACAAGGGTAGCTAGACTGCCAAGCGAGTTTCAATTTATACTAAAAGCGCGGACGTGATGGAAAACATCCCCTAAAACAAAATTGATATTACCTAGATCATGACCAAACAAACGCGCGGACCTAAAAGAAACACTCACTCACTTTTTATACTACCCATCACTATTCTAAAAAAAATTTATTAAACAAATAATATACTATCCATATACGCAAAGCAATCCAATCAAACCCCAAATCTACTCTACCCACACGTCATACACCAAAAAATAACCATAATCATAATCTACTATCCACACCAACGTACGTGAGCACTTACAAACACACAATCATATACACAAACACATACACTCACACTATAAAAAAGAGTCAGTGTTTATATTCACACTACTCTACCTACACACATTGGCAAATGTATTACTATTTTTTTTCTAGAGTATTGGGTAGCCCTGAAAAGGGCTGTTCTTTTTGTTTGCTATGGCAATCTTTTAGTTTCTAAGAATGCGATGTCCTCTGACGATAGACTTTCTGACGATAGGTCTGCTTCTTCGGAAAGAGAAGAAGAACTCTTTGGTGTCGATACGACAATCGACAAAGCCTCTGTCAGGTTCAGGTTGCTGCTGCTGCTGTTGCTGCTGTTGCTGCTCTCTCCGCTGTTTCTGAAGTCTGTACTTCTCTGTCCATTCTTCTTTCTCCCTGTTCACTTCTTCTCTGAAGAGCTCTTCTATCAGGTCTTCAGTGACTTTTAGCATTCTCACATTCTCTATCTCTTCTGGCTTCGGTATCAGACTGTGTCTGACCCTGTGCAAATTCACGTAGGTTTCGTTTAGCTTAGATAGTTTGGAGCACATCTTCGTAGGAGGATGAGTGACAATGGATGGTTAGACTGGAGGCTACCCCGGCTTTAAAGTCAAAGCGCGGACGTGAAGGAAAACATCCCTCCACGGTTTTCGAGCCGGAACGTTCAATGAGTGCCATGAGAGGGATAGTAAGAAGTCAAAGAGCATGAATCAAGATTTCTATAGTCAAACAAACCACAAAGACATTTTTTTCAAAACACAACATTTTTTATTCAAAATCACTTAACACTAACAAACAACTCTAACATTTTTAACAATAATCCAACAATATAACATCAAACATTTTGTTTCAAATAACGAACATTTTTTTTTCCAACTCACACATTATTTTGGACAAGGCTGACAACGTTGTGAATGAAATTGTGATTTCCACTGTTGGAAGTCATTAGGCCATTGATGGACACTACGTTTCCTAGCTTGAGACAAAAGATAAGCATAATGGTCACAAAACCATTGATCTTCTTTCACATCGTTTCTAGAAGAAGAACGAGGATCAAAATGAGTCACTAAATGTTCTAAGGAATAGCCCAGACTGCGATGATGCAGAAAATACACACAATATTCTCCACACACCAAGGAATATGTGCCTTCTAATTTCACATTATTGAATCGGGTGGTCTGAGCATTTCTTCTGATAAAGTCAATGATATCTTCTTCCAAAGGGGGAAATCCATAGGAATCGAAATATTCCACACATCCTTCTTGAGGAAAGTAGACGTCTACCCAGTGGGTTCCTGGGAGATGACTGTCGTCCGTGTTGATCACATAAGCTAGATGGTCTTGAGGTTTGCGATGAGGGAGTTCATCTTTAGCACAGACGACAGGATTCCAAGAAGCCGTGTACGAACTGTGGTTCAAAAGTTAATAAAGTTCCCAGGTATCTATGTTTTGTGTCTTTTTTTCTCTTCTTCTTCACAGGTAATGATAAGTGATCAATTCGATCCTGACTTTTTGCTTGAAAATGTCTGACAAATAACCATTTCTTCGCTTCGTCTCCCCACTCTGATTCAGGAGAGCTTCGATACGATGGATCTCTTGAGTGGTTAATGGTGGACAAGAATTTTCATGGAAGTCTTTATACCACTGATGCAACACGACATCGTCCGAGATGAGACTCCAAGCTTCGTCCAGATACTCGTTCAATTTTTCTTTTTGACTCAGCATTAGGCATTTATCGTGTTGAATTTGACTGGGATGATCGTTGTGACATCCATAGCAATCTTTTTTGATCAATTCCGTCATTTTTTCGACCAAGTATTTGGCAAAACAGGAGACTAAATGGGCTTCTTGTTCTGGCCATCTTGACTTCATCATGATAACTTCTTCGTCTTGGGATTCTTCTTCTTCTTCCACGGTCTCCTTACATTCCATCTTCAAAGTTTCTCCACTAGGTAAAGAGGGATAACAGTCTTCCATGGCTTCTAATAGTCTAGAATGACTTCTCTCAAACTGTTGATTTCTATGGTATTATCAAATTCTGCATACAGGAGGACGTTCACTGTGTGATCTGGAGGTGGATTTGCAAACTGATGTTCCACACGAATCTGACCCGATTTTATAGGGTGGAAATGTCCCTCGTCGCTGCCTTGGTCTGGAGTGAAATCAAAACCTCACAAAGCGTAGCGTCCTGCATAATCGTCGTACGAAATACCGTGACTGGTGTTGGTTCCTAACTGTCCGGTGGCTTTGTACAGGGACAAGTACGATCTCAAATAATTCTTCGCGACACCAAAGTTAGGCTCAAAGGGTCGGGTACACAAGGTCTTGCCGTCGCGACTGACTTCGATCTTGGACACATTGTAATGTTGAAACTCAAAAGGATTTTGATCGTGGGTTCCGTTGAAGGCTGAATTCCTGACGATACCAACAATCAAACGCTTGGGCAACTGTCCTTGGAACAGATGATCTTCGATCATAGATCGCTGTCCAGCGGGAATGGTGAACGTTTTCACTTCTACGCGTCGTATCGGATACTTGGCGCTCGTTCTGCTCAACGTCTGACTGACGTCGTTTCCCACTTTAGGTAACACTTCCACACGACGCACGTAAAAGTCGGGCTTCTTGAATGATAGTTTTGTATTCATTGGCATGGGCCATCAAATGGAAAGCGGCACTGCTACGATTCAGTCTCAGACGGATATCCACCCCGTTCAGCAAATACTTTTTCTTGTAACCACATGTCCAAATGCAAACGATCCATCAGTTCTAAACTTCGCCCTTGGAGAATTTTCTTACGACGGTCGTTAAACCCCACACTGTGCGTATTGTCATCTTCTGTTAGGACTGTGTCGTTAAACGTGCCTACACCTGCCGTGTCAGGTTTCCATACCACGCAAGCATCCATATGAGTATTCTTGGTTTCTTTTCCGTACGTCAAGAGATTTTCCAGGTAGGCACGATATGGGTAAGTATCCATGCTGCTGCTGACCAGTTTGTTATTCAAGTACAAGTCCACTTAGCTGAACAAGGAATGCATGAAATTGTTGACAGGAGCTACTCTAGCATTGCCTCCTGGATTGGTGTTGTCCGTTTTCATCACTTTGACTTTCAAGTACAGGTAACTGCTATTCAGATCGATGTAATCTTCGGGCTGTCTTTTGATTTCAAACTCGATGGGAGCGGAATCCGTCAAAGAGGAGACGGGATGAAATTCCACCCACTGGGATTCTTGCATGGTCATCATGGTGGGGGGCATGGCAAACAGATCCAGTTCCGACTTGGAACAAGCGCAAGACTCTCGGTGCATCATTTTTTTTCTCTTTCTCAATAATCTAAAACATCTAAGTCTCGAACGGTTCTTCTTTTCTTTGCCTTTCTAGCTTTAGACGTGTGAAGTCTGGTGAAAGGGTGTTTTCTTCGTCGTCTCTTTCTGCCTTGTCCGTGCTGAATGCTTGACTCGGTAGCGTGCAGGGCATTTATAGGTGTGTCTCGTCGGCCCAAAAGGTCTTTGCCCGTTTGCACCAAGACATATTTTTGTCTGCCCTCATGAAGGCTTCTTTAGGATTTTGTTTGTCGATGATGACATTTTGGAGAAATTCTTTGCCTTGTGTCAGTGCCGCATCTTTCAAGGCGTGCAATCCGCGTGTCACCATCGGTTTCAACACCGGGGCCACCGAACGAAAGGCCGATTTTAACATATCTCCTAAACCATGTCCTCGCTGTCGAGTAACCCCTCGGTACACTGGATACATGACTTACGAATCGTGAGAGAACCGTTTTCGAAAATGGAGTTTCACCGTGACTTTTCCTTTGGTGAATGGAATATTTTGTCCCAGATCTCCTTTTATAGCAATGTTGACCGTGTCCAAATAAGACTTACTGACAGGCAAATAGTGAGGATGTACAAATTCGCGGTGAACGTGGTAAGTGTTTCCACCTTCCTCGTCAGCGGTCGTGGCAGAATCAACTTTGAAAGGAATGACACGCAGTAACGGCACAGAGGTGTGTCCCACCACGTTGTACTCCACCACATCGGAGTACACAAACATCAAATTCAGTCCTTGGTTCAGTTCTCCCGGGGCACGAAATAACTTGCTAAAAGACTCGTTGTCGTAAATGATTGGTAATTCGTTTTTCTTGAGCATGGCCTTTCTCATGTCCATGTCTCCGCCCAACATGTCAAACAATTCAGGACAAAATAAAATGGACACGATTTTACCTCCGTCAAATTTCATCAAGAAGCGACGAGCTGCTTTGTGGTATGCCATGGTGACACTTTTTTTGACACTTTCCAAAGCTTTCAGAAACACGACATTAAACCTGGAGGTTATGGTGCTCACCAAATGTTGACCACTAAAATAATAGCCTGGGGGAACGAACAAGTGATAGGTGGTGTACTTTTGATTTTTTGTGCCAGGGGTTTTCTTGTCATATTTGCCATAGGTATCCAAGTACTGTTGCATTTGTTCGTCACGAACTTCCACATCAAAAGAATTTTGATTGGGAAGGACATTGAGGACTTGGGTAGGGTGAATGATTTCTACTAAAGCCACTTCCCAATGGGCTTCGTGATCTAATGGGATGGTCTGGGGTAATTTGGCCGTGTAACAGCACAACGTGTTCTTGGGAAACACCTCCATAGAACTGTCACTGGGTAAGGTTAAGTAAAATTGGTTTTGGTGACTCATAATTCCAGAGTTCTGTGGCTGTCCGAGGGGTTACTGGACGTCAGAGACGTGTCTCCGCCCAAAATAGGGTTGTTGTTATTGGAGTGGTGACTGACACTGGCACTGGACACAAGGTTCCCGGGGTTCCCGTTGGAAGACAATTTCAGGGAGGGATTGTGAAGCAGGTAACCGATGCAACTGCTCAATAAAATGGTCCACAATTGTTTGTCTCCTTGTTGCAAACTCAAATTGGCGATGGCTGCCCCGATGACACAATACACCACGAAGATTTGGCAGAAAAAGACGATTTGCGTTTTAGGCACACGTTCTCCACACCATACACACAAGGGTTGTTTCTGTAAATCTTGCAGAGAAGAACTGGGTGAAGGAGTGGTCGACGTAGCTGCATCTGTGTGAAAGGACATGATGGTCACTTCTTTTTATAGTCGATGACTTGCGAAGCGTCGATCCAAGAATAAAACTGGGTGGATATCCTTTCCAACGTACTTTGACTTCTTTGACACGTCGTTTACCCACTTTACGGGTTCTGCGTTCGAGAATGCTTTCGATGTCGTACACGTCGTCTTCTTTTTTGGTGACACGTTGTAACTCGGGTTAGTAAAACGTTCCTTTGAGCACTTCTCCGTTCATGTCTTCCAATTTATAGACGGCAGGATGACGGCCATGCACTCGTCCAGTGACACGAAACAATTCGGTCGTCCAGTTAGGTAAGTAACCTTTGTCGAAAGTGCGTTTGGTTTTGCCAATGCGTACCCAATCTCCTACGGTCAACATTCCACTTTTCTTGGGGGCAGCCCTAGTCGGGGACGTACCAAACAGGCGCTCAAACACCAGCACTTCGTTCTCGGGAGTCATTTCTTGCGGGGCATGTCCGATGCTTCGATGGTAAGATTGGTTGTACGCTTGCACCAGGTGTGGTAAGATGTCGATGTACTTCAGAGTGTGGTGATGCGTAAAATATTTCCACATACGTTCTTTCAAAGTGCGTTGAAAACGTTCCACGATGCTGGCTTTGGTTTCGGGATTCTCGGTGGTAAAAAAATGAATGTCACGTTTCTTTAATTCTTTTTGGAAAGCTTGGTTCAGAAATTCGGTGCCTTTGTCCGTTTGCCATCGAAGAGGGTGACGACTGCTTTGTTTCAACACTCGTTGCAGGGCTCGCACTAACTCGCTGCTCGATTTGGAAGTCAAGGGTACGACCCAGGCAAATTTGGAAAAGACGTCGATGACACAAAACAAATATTTGTAGCCGCGATTGTAGCTGGCCAAATGAGAGACATCGGCTAAATCGGCTTGCCATTGATGATCGATGCCTTCCACTCGGGTGCGACTTCTGGAAAACGTGCGTCGAATGGGTTTGCGTAAAGTTTAGGTAGCTTGTTCTTGTAACCATCGTTGCACTTGAGGTAAACGGAGACTTTTCAGTCGAGTTTTGGCAGCACGATACAATTTTTGAACTCCTGCGTAACCTGCAGGATGGCAGGGATCGTAGTAAATGCTGGCTAACACTTTTTCCATTTTGTGTTTGTGTGTTAATAAGGCACCCACTCTTGGAAGATGCTACTCTTTTCCTCTTGGGGTACTTTCTTGGATTGCAATGCTTTGCGTGTGCGACCAGCAATAGGTGTCGCAGAGGAGGATGTCGGAACAGGGGATATCGGTTCTTGTTTCACTTCTGTCTTCACTTTCATTTTCTCTTGTGATGAAGAAGGGGTGGTCATCATCTTTTTAATCCATCCAATTCTGGAGTTAGGTGGTGTTGTTAACTTGCGTACTTTTTCTGGTGGAGTTTGAAACCCTTCTTCTTCTTCTTTTTCTGTCTTGGTCACTGGTAGTGGTGGTACTGGTGATGGTGCTGGACTTTTCATCAAGGTCTTAAAATCTTTCAGAGTGGGTAGAGCTGTTTCGTCTAAAGCTTTCTGGTGAAAGAGTGGTAGTCGTTGCAAGAGCTGACCGTACTTTTGCGATTTTCTGTTTCGGACAAATCTTGGCGATCCATCAAAGACTGCAATTCGTGTTGTAACTGGGACATTTCGCTCAAATGGAGATTAGGAGGTAAATGCGGGGTGCGTTGTTCTTGCCAACGATGGTATTCCATCCATCGTTTGTAAGGCACTAAAGCTAGTTTTCGTCCTTCCATGGGTTGTCAAGGGTCGATTCTGAGATCTTGGGACTTCAGAGGGCCTTTTTATCTTGCTCTCATCAGTCCTCCCAACATGGTTCCCAAGACTCCATTCAGCAATGGGCCTAACAAGAGGGGTAAAATGCCTCCACGTTGGACCAACATCTTCTTCTTTTGACGAAGGGGGATTTTCTTTTGAACCATTTAACGAAGAACGTGACGATGTTTGCCTAAGCATTGTTTCTGGTGTTTGGACAAAGGGATCATGCCTTTCAAGACGTTCAAACAACATTCGCACACGGTATCGATGACCTCTTTGGAGGCTGTTTGAATGAGTTTTTTTCGTAGGGGTGGAGAAGCTTTGGACAGGACAGATAACATGTCCCCATGTTTGGCTAAACGTGGTGGCAGTCCTTTCCTTTTCTTTCCTTGGGGTTTTCTGGAGGGTGACATCTTTGAGTCTTCAGGAGCACCAAAAAAACACTGATACCCAACTTGGTCACAGGCCTTTTTTATACTGGAACGCGTCGGCACTGATTGTCTTTACGTCGTATTAGTTTGAGGACAGGCATGACACGTCGTGCAGGGGTACGTAACGGACTAAATCGAGCCAGTTCTTGCTTGGACAAATCCAGCAAACTTTGTAACATGCCCGATCTTTCTTGAACTTTGATTTTGGGAGAAGGTACTTTGTGAGCAGCAGCCACTGCCACTAAATTGGAAGGTCCTGCCACTGGGGAAGTTCTTTTGGTGGTCATCAACGGAGAAGTTCTTGGTGTGATCAACGTCTCCAAGTACTCTTCAGTTCTGGGTGTCATTAACGGAGAAGTGGACAAACGTGAAGCTGCCGGAGACGCAGTCACCGCCGTGGAAGGTCGTGGTTTGCGAGTGTAAGGTTGCGTCCTGGCCGAAGTGCCTCTCTTGCGACTAGTTTTCTGTGGACTTTTCTTTTTCTGGGGGCTTCTTTTCTTTTTCCGGGGTGGTGGTGGTGTCTGGTCAGAGGAGGGTCCTGCCACTGGAGAAGTTCTCCTTGGGGACCTGGTCTTTTTCTTCTTGGGGCTTCGTTGGACTTTTGTCTTGGGGATAACTTTGGGGGCATTAGGGTCCCATCTTAAGAGTGAGCGAATGATGACCCCTCCTAGAGTACCGCTCCTTCCAGGTTTCAAAATGATTTGTTTTTTGGTTTGAGTGTCGATGCCGGGATCGGCCAGTTGGACCAAAGCGACTTTGTTTCGATCGAAAAAGTGTTTGGTTTGATGAGGAATCTGAATGATTCCTTGGAGTAATTGACGTGCTGTCACCGTGAACCATCGTAAGACTTCTTTGAGACTAGCTTCTAAGACACGAGCTCGTGTTTGTGGATCCTTTTCTCGACTGATGCCATACAAGGCACGAATCAATTTGACGGGAAGATGCGACTGAAGGGACGTCATGTTCGCACTGAGAGTGAGACAGACGAAAAAGGGTCTGAGGTTTTTATAGAATTTTTTATGGGGAGTGAAATGAAGTCGAGGACGGAGACGTGTACAGGACAGGCCCTCCGTCTTGGCACCAGTGGTGAAGCAAGTGGGTACGAAATCGCAAATCCTCGGGAGTCGTAGGTTTCAAATCGACGAGTAAATAGGCGTGTGGAGTTTGAGTGGCATCGTCGTACGCCTGAGTCAACCAAGGCGTTCCTAACTGTTTGGCTAAGACTTGCACTTGCGATTTATCTCGAGGGCTTTTAAACAAGACCACGTAATGCGCATTGAGACTGATGGTGCGATGGGCTTTACTTTGTTGAAACAAATTTTGGGTGATGTAAACGACACTGGCATTACGGTGATGCCCTTTGCGCGTGAACCACAGTTTAATTTCTTCTTCGTCTTCTCCTAACATGTCGTCGAAAATGACCAAATGGGTTAGACGGGAGTCAGAGACGATGCCATCGTCTTCTTTAGGAATGCCTTCCACAAACACGATGGAATCACCTTGACTTTCTCGCAAGAGGCTGTACGCCGATTGCCACTCTTTGTAAAACCACACGATTCGTTGAGGGGGTCGATTGATTAAATGATGTTTATGTTCGATCAAACGTTTGACGAATTCGGTTTTGCCTGAACCGCTAGGTCCAGCAATGAGCATGATAAAGGGATGGCGAAGATACAAAGCCTCCCAACTGGCACGATCTAAGTGTTCGTCGATGACTTTGACAGTAGAGGAAGAGGGAGCAGAGACAGCAGAGGTAGCCATGGTGTGAGAAATGTCACTTGTGACACGAAAAACAAACAAGACAAGAGTTTATATACTTTTTCAGAACACGTTTATTGAATGTTTTTTTCAAACATGAATACGAAAGACAAAAAATACATAAAAGCCAAAGGCTTCAGTACAAGAATAAAAGGCACATGATAACCATGAACGTGGAATAAACACAAGTGTCTGTACAACATGTTTTGGGTAAAGTTCTAACCAGTTCTATAGTAGGGGTAAGGTCACACAAGTGTCCTCCCGAAAGGGTCTTTCAGGCCTGTCCACGACAGTCCTGTCCTGGGTGACGGGTTCTTCTGGCACCGTCACTAACACAGGTTGAAAAGTAACTTTTTTCCTTGAATAACTCTCGTGCATACTAGGCCACCTCTTGTGTCCAAGCCTCAAAACCCTGGTCTCGGTGATGTCCAACATTTGACTCCTAACCAATCTGGTTTCTTCTTCGTCAACGACATGGTAAGTTACTTCAATGAACAATGAACTATCGATCTTGCCTAGGGTTCCTTTTCATATACAGACCAATACCGACGTGACCGTACGGTAAGGTGAAGTGATTGGGAAGTCGCACTCGCTTCTGGTATACAATTTGATAGACTTTTTCCAAGGGTCGACTGACGATGTGGTGAGTGGGTAAACGTACAATCTTGTTCGGTTGATAGGTGGTCACTTTAAAGTTTCCATCCTCTCCCGATTGCAAGGCTTCTTTCAATACCCCAAAGTTCACCACTCGACTGGTACGATGATTCAGAGTCAGTCCTTTCACTTTGCACGTCGAGTGCACTTCTCCTTGTTTGTCCCGGTATTCGTAGCCGTAATTTTTGGGACCACCACTGACGAAACTTAGAATCTTGTCGTCGGGATGCTCGTCTGTCCAGGCTCCTAAACGGTCTCCTTCGATGTCAGGGTGCTGTTGACTCGGGTGATGGATGTAAATGCAACTGTCCGTGTCAAAGTACAGGACGCGTTCCCCTAACAGTTCTAAAGCTTCGTACAATTTTAAGCGAGCATGAGCTCTCACGTAAGCCGCAATGATGACATTTCCAAAAGGGTCGTCTTGTACAAAGTCCAGATCTTCTTCGTAATTGACCAAGATCAAATCCTCTCGAACGACGTCCACGTGTTTCATGTATTTGGTTTTGTCGTGAATCATCTGAAAGTAGCGGGAAGGTTCTGTCAAATATTCCGTCTTGGGTAAACACGGTCGTTGTGCCATTTGACCCCACAAGCAATTTAACATCACTTTGGCAAACGATCGCCTGCCTTCGTTTTTTTCGATGTGGTCTAAAGAGATGCCTTCTTGTTCGTAGTATTTCTCTTTGAATTGTATTTGGTCTTCGGGAGTGTGACACCAGGAAGGATAGCCGCTGGCTTCTTGTTTCAGTTTCAAAAAGGCATCCACGTAGTCGGCGAAAATGCCTTTCTGAGTAGGGTCACCCTTGTGGTACTGTTGTGTCTTGGGAAAGTGGCAAATTTCGTACACTTCTAACAGTTGGTATCCCATGTCCAGAGCTTTGAACAATTCCACGCTGACCCAGGTTCCCGTCAAGGCCCGTTCTTCCTGGCTGTGATGGCAAGGTTGGTCCTGGTTGCACGTTTCGGCACAAGTACGGCACAAGGGAAACATCAGTTTGCCTTGACAATGGTGAGGTAAGACGGGATGGTATAGGTTCGTGGGAGGCAAAACTTTACACTTGATCAAGCCTTCGTATTGTCGAATGTTTTTCAGGTCGATGTGTTCCGTCAGCAATTGCGGGTGCCCTACAGGAAAGCGACAATATTTGCACACGTAGGGATACAGCGAACACACGTCCAAGTATTTGATTTCTTCTCCTTTCTCTTCGTCGGCTTGGTACAGCAAACAGGTGGCATTGGTCCTTCCTCCGTACAAACTATCCCTCGGGTTCAGCGGGTCCATGAACTGGTAACTTTCCACGAGGCGTTTAAACTCGGGATCGGTTTTCATACGGTGATCGTATTCGTGTTCCCACATTTCCACCACTTGGTATCCTTGCTGTTCTAGCTTTAGGCGTCGCTGACAAGTGTCCTGGTACAGGTCTTCCATGGTCCGTTGTAAAAACTGATTTTTAGTGTCACGGTCAGGGTAGCAGACGGGACATCCGTGAAATAAGCAACCGTTAAACTCGTACACGATCTTGGGGTTTTCTAAGTCCCAGCCATCGACCGAATACGTTCCGATGGTCTTTTCGCCTCCTCCGTTGCGGGCATGCTGAATCCATTTGTCTTCCTTGTCGCACAAGTAATGTAACCAACGTAGGGCTTTGACCGAGTATTGACGCTTGACATAGTGGGTCGTTTGAGGACTGATGACAGCCACGGTGTTTTCAGGCATTAATCGTTGGCGGTACACTAAGGAACACGCTTTGGCAATGGTGCAAGCTTCTTTCAAAGGATCGACCCCTCCGTGTTCCATGAACAGTTCTCGAAATTTTCCACAGCAACGCCGTAAAATGTCCACGTCGGAACGACAATACTTTAACATTTCTTCCTGAAAGTCGAAAGGGTCCGAGGCGTGAGCTTGGTACCAAGCGTAGAAAGCTTCTCGTTGTTCGGTACGCATGTTGTCGGGGTCGTAATAGTGAGCCTCAGGCAAATGGGGTAGAACAGCATGTTGATTGGCTTCCGTATTGAAAAAGTGTGGAAAGTACCCTTTAGCCATTTCTGTCATTCCAAACGTTTTAGGCATTCGGCTCAAAGGCATGGCCAAGTAACTCATCGAATCTTTAAACTGTACTTGTCCCACTTGCATGAAAATGATTTTGGCTCCGTTCAAAATCACTTTAGGACGTTCGGTGCCATGTTCCGTATAGTACCTCAAAAGAAACTGTCCATCGTATCCGGAGAAATTGTGAGCCATCACTGTGGCATGACGATGACAATCTCCGTAACGTTCGATGTCCTCTTGGCTCCACGTCTTGTCGATGGGGTCTAAGACCCATTGGGCAAAATCGGCTAACGTGTTTGGTCCCCGAAAGATTTTTTCACGCCCTCCGGGAATCTTGCTGCAGTGAGGGCAATGACTGAAGATAGGTTCTTGAATGCACTTCTCGCACGCTCGATGAGCCACGCAGAAATTAGGAATGTGAATGCCGGTCTCTTGCATGCATTCGAAATCGAAAAAGATGAAATTGCCTTTCTTCTTGTGACCGTCCTCTTTCTCTGGTGGGGGTTGGTATTTTTGCACGTAGCATTCGTGTTCCAAGTCCACGATGTGGTGACAAATGTGACATTTTTTCTTTCCTCGACATACGTGTGCCTTGGCATTGTTGGTAAGTATGCCTTGTCCACACGTAGGGCACAATCTCAGGAGTTGACAAGCACATTTCTTCTGTGAACCTTGTGTTTTCAAATGTTGCTGGTAACAGGCAGGGCTGACAAACGTGCGCAGACAAGTCGAACAAGGCACTGGTTCTTCGCTCAGACAGGGTGGAGAGGCCAAACATCCTGGGCATTTCAATCCACAATGCTTGTGTTGCTCTCGATTGTTATAACCATAATCACATTTCTCACAATAATAACTGTATCCCAGGAATCCGGTGATACTGGTAATGGTATCGAAATGGTCATCGTGATGATAGACATGAATGTATTTTCCGTCCTTAAAATCCTGGCCTCGAAACAACAGAGACCCGCGCATTTCTTGAGGGTGCACTTTCAAGGTGTAGCGTGGAGCTAGGGCATCTTGCAATTTTTGCATCTCAGGAATGCCACAGGGTGTGTCTTTGGACAGGCCAGCTTGTTGCAACAGGAGTTCTGCTTCATTTCGTTGTTTGGCTCGATCGGATCGTTGAATAGTTTTCCAGGTTCTTTTCCATTCTACCGTGTCGTTCTTGTTGGCATAGGTTCGTCCCACCACGATGGCTCGAGTTAAACACATCTGGTCTTGAGGGTTGTTAATTCGGACGAGACTTGTTTTGGTGTTGCGAAGGTCGTCCACCAATAACATCTTTTTGCGTCCTGTCCCTTGAGGAAGAGAGACGTGAGCCATTTTCAGTGTGGCTTTACCATCGGTGATGTCAAACTGGTCATTAGATTGTTGTACGTGTTGAATCTTGTCCATGACTTTGGAAGGGGTCAGTTCTGCGGGTCTGCTAAACTCGATCCAAGCAGGGGATTTCAAACCGTCGTGATCTATGGATAGTGTCAAGCGATCGTCTTCTTTGGGTTGACATTGTCGCTTGAGTGCAGTGAGCAAAGAATCCCACATCTCGGTGATAAACCCTTCTGCTTTCTCTAAGGGTACGTCGGCCTTGAAATCTTTAAACTTCACTGTGTATTTGTAAGCCGTGGTTCTAAATTTTCTAGAGGAGCGCTTTTCCGTCTCTCGAATGGAATAGTATTTTTCAGGGTTGACTAAGGGTGACGAACTTGGTTTAGAGGGTTCGGATTCTGGTTCACTCATGTCCTCTTCAAAATCACTGGCATGAATTTGTGCCAAGATTTCATCCCTGGTACGAGGCGATAGATCACGTTTCTGCCTCTTACTTTCTTCTTCTTTCTTCTCGAATGAATAGGATCGTTTCATCTTGAGTGCAAAACGTCAAATGACTCAAGTTCAAGCACCATAGACTAATTTATAGTCATGGCAAACCAGCGTATATAAAAAGGGTGTGTCTTGTCCTTTCACTATTCATTTCACTCTCAAACCGAGGAGAACGATGGAAGAGACTACCCAGATGGAACGTTTCGTCAGAGCTTTGCGAGGGGTCATTAGAAAATTCTCTTCAGACCAGCCGACGGACTACTCTCCTTCTTTTCGAGATAAGAGTCAGGATACTTGCTATATCTGTCAGAAGAAAGGGCATTGGTCTTCAGAGTGTCCAGACCGTCAAAAAAGAAAAAAAACAGGGGCTAAAAAAGACAAAAGTCAAGATACCTGTTATTATTGTAAAGAAAAAGGACATTGGTCTCCAGATTGCCCAAAAAAGAAACAAGAGGAGTCAGAAGAAAAGAAGGATTCTTCAGAAGAAGAGAGGGATTCTTCGAAAGAAGAGAGGGATTCTTCAGAGGAAGAAGAGGAAGAAAAAAGACAATTCTATTTAAAAGAAGCAAAGAAACAGGAGAAAAAAAGAAGAAGGGAAGAAAGCGAGGAGGAAGAAGAAGAGGAAAAGAGTGTGACGGTGAAGAAATTCAAAAAACAGAGAGACTAAACAAGGAGAAAGAAGAAGTCAATGAACTTTTAATTAAAGTGTTCTGTGGTGAATTGTGAATTGGATTGTAACAATGGATAAAAGAATACATGAATGATATAAGGTAAGTGTCTTTGAGTTTTGATTTTAAAATAAGAAGCTACACTCACGCACTCATACACAGACACGTACTATAAGGGTAAAATGGGTGGGGTTTATTTTTGAGTTATTGGCAAATTGAAATTGTATTTCTTTTCGAGAAATGTGGGTGGCCCTGAAAAGGGCCTTTTTATTTTGGTGTAGGGGTGAGTTTAACCAATCAACTTTAACTGCCTTAAGCCTTTGCCACGGCCAAGGCCTACTTCTGATGATTGGGTTGAAATCACTAAGGGTGGTACGACAGGCTTAGGCATAGGGTTGGCGTGTTTAGCTCGGGAAGGTCGTATTCTCTTCGGTCGTGATAAAGAAGTCTGATACATTTGTTTCAGACTTCTTAACTCCGCTAAAATGTCCAACAGTACCGTAGCCGTTTGATTTTCACCCTCTTGTTTCTTTGCTGCTACTTCTTCTTGCTGTTGTTGCTGTTGTTTTTTTCTTACCTCTTCTTGTTGCTGTTGCTGTTGCTGTAGGAGAAAGGCTTGTTCCGCTTCCTTTTGTCGTTGCATAAATTTCTCCAATTCTTCTTTCTGTCTCTGTCTAAAGTTCTCCACTTGCGGTAATGAAGAAGGTAACGAAGGTTCCGGAACAAATTCTTGCGAGGTAAGAAAATCCACAAAATCCCAATGTACCTCTTCTGAAAGTAAGTCCGGGTTCCCTTGGGCAGTCTCCCCTGCTGGTGCACCCCAATGGATCGTTTTCTGAGTTTCCGTCATGTTGAATCACTGTCGCATAGATTGACTGCACACAAGCGCTAGCGAATCTATATAGACCAACTGACGTCACAGACTACTCTCTTCGGATTGGATGCGGGCTGACTGAATTTTGTAACGCGTGTTTGGATTGGTGAATGAACTCAATCCGTTTCAATCCTACCTCTACCTATAAATAAGCGCAGTTCAGTGCATTGATTCACTTGTTCTCGTCGCTTCAAGATGTGGACCGATGTGCAATCTTCTACGCTTGTGTCTTCCATGATGTTCCGGACGGACATACCCATGTATGTCCGATCCAAGTGGACCATTGTCCACAGGACAAACACCAGCCTGTGGATACGTAGGATCTACGTTGAAAGACAAGGATGCCTGAAAAGAGTGCTGATTTACGGACCAACAGTGAGACGTAGCCTAAGGACAAGAAGAAGACCAATGCGGTACCCTTTATGTTAATGAATACATTAACATAAACCCAAAGGCCCTTTTCAGGGCCAGCCATAGTTCTCGAAAAGAGATAGCCTTTCCATTGCCTAAATTTAAATTTAAATTTAAAAAAAATTTAAAAAAAAAAAAAATCCCATATTCAATTCCCCTTTTCCCTAGACAAGCCCAAACTCTATTCACATGTTAATTTCCCCTTGTCCCTAGACAGACCCAAACTCTGTGTTAAATTCCCATTGTCCCTAGAGTTGCCCACGATTTTTCTCCATGTTAAATTTCCATTGTCCCTAGAGTTGCCCAGGGGTCTTTTTAATACTAAGTCCCATTGTCCCTAGGGTGCCCCACTTAACTACTTACGATCCATCCCATCCTGCAGGTTACGGAGGAGTTCAAAAATGTTATAGTACTGCTAAAACTCGACTGAAGTCTCCGTTTACCTCAAGTGCAACGATGGTTACAACAACAAACTACCTATACTTTGCACAAACCTATTCGACGAAAGTTTTCCAGAAGTCCCAGCCAAGTGGAAGGCATCGATCATCAATGGCAAGCCGATTTAGCCGATGTCTCTCATTTGGCCAGCTACAATCGTGGCTACAAAAATTTGTTTTGCATCATTGACGTCTTTTCCAAATTTGCCTGGGTCGTGCCCTTGACTTCCAAATCGACCAGCGAGTTAGCGAGAGCCCTGCAACAGGTGTTGAAACAAAGTGGTCGTCACCCTGTTCGATGGCAAACGGACAAAGGTACCGAATTTCTGAACCAACCTTTGCAAAAAGAATTAAAGAATCCTGAAACCAAAGCCATCATCGTGGAACGTTTTCAACGTACTTTGAAAGAACGCATGTGGAAATATTTTGCGACATCTTACCGCACCTGGTGCAAGCGTACAAAAAAATATTACCATCGAAGCATCGGACGAGGCCCACAAGAGGTGACTCCTGAGAACGAAGTGCTGGTGTCTGATCGCCTCTTTGGTACGTCCCCGACGGTGGCTGTCCCCAGGAAAGGTGAAGTGTTGTCCGTTGGAGATTGGGTGCGCATTGGCAAAACCAAACGCACTTTCGACAAATGTTACTTACCTAACTGGACCACCAAATTGTTTCGTGTCACGGGACGAGTGCATGGTCGTCATCCTACCGTCTATAAATTGGAAGACATGAACGGAGAAGTGCTCAAAGGAACTTTTTATTTGCCCGATTCACAACGTGTCACCAAAAAAGAAGACGACGTCTACGACATCGAAAGCATTCTCGAACGCAGAACCCGTAAAGTGGGCCAACGACGTGTGAAAGAAGTCAAAGTAGGTTGAAAAGGATGTCCACCCAGCTTTGATTCTTGGATCAACGCTTCCCAAGTTATAGACTATAAAAAGGTGACCATCATGCCCTTTCACACAGACCCAGCTACTTTGACCACTACAGGGACCACTCCTTCACCCAGTTCTTCTCTGTAAGATTTACAGAAACAACCCTTGTGGGTATGGTGTGGAGAACGTGTGCCTAAAACTCAAATCGTCTTTTTCTGCCAAATCTTTGTGGTGTATTGTATCATCGGGGCAGCCATTGCCAATCTGAGTTTGCAACAAGGAGACAAACAGTTGTGGACCATTGTATTAAGCAGTTGCATCGGTTACCTTCTTCACAATCCCTCCCTGAAATTCTCCACAAACGGCAAGAACGGGAACCTTGTGTCCAGTGCCAGTGCCAGTCACCACTTCAACAACAATAACAACCCCATTTTGGACGGAGACACGCCTCTTACTTCCAGTAACCCCTCGGACAGCCACAGAACTCTGGAATTATGAACAATAACAACCGATTTTACTTAACCTTACCCAGTGACAGTTCCATGGAGGTGTTTCCCAATAACACTTTGTGCTGTTACACGGCCAAATTGGGAAGTGGCTTTGGTAGAAATCATTCACCCGACACAAATCAAAAACATCATCGAGAAGCAAAACACTTTCCAGGTGGAAATCCTGAATGCCCAAATGCAAGAAGAAATCAATAAAATCGGGTTTTAGTGGACACAAGACCAGCCAGCAATCCAGCCTTCAGTACCTACACCTTGAAAATTCCTTCAGGGTATTATTTTAGTGGTGAACATTTGGTGGACACTATTGCGGACAGCTTTGAGTCAGCCGTTGGCAAAGCCTTGAACAGAGCCAAAACAAAGTGCGAAGATTGAGTACCATAAAGTGGCTCATCGCCTCATGATCAAATGTCAGGATACGGACACGTTGTTTCGCAGGTTTAATGGATGTTTGTTTGAAATTTTGGGTGGATATGCACCCATGGTCGCAAACAATTTGAGCCCCAAGATCAACAGTAATATGGATTTTTACAGGGCTTTTGGAAACCCGGTATAACTGAACGCAGGACTGACTTTGATCATTGTGCACTCTGATGTGGTGGAGTACAACGTAGTGGGACACACCTCTGTGCCGTTATTGCGTGTCATTCCTTTCAAAGTGGATAGCAACACGACCAACGACCAGGAAGGTGCAAACACCTATCACGTACATCGCTAATTTGTACATCCTCACTTTCTGCCCGTCAGTAAGTCGTATTCTGACACTGTCAACATTGCTATAAAAGGAGATCTGGGACAAAATATTCCATTCTCCAAAGGGAAAGTCACGATGAAACTACATTTTCCGAAACGTTTCTCTAACGCATTGTAAGTCATGTATCCAGTGTACCAAGGCGTTGCTCGACAGCGAGGACATGGTTTAGGGGGTATGTTAAAATCAGCCTTTCGTTCGGTGGCTCCGGTGTTGAAACCGATGGTGACACGCGGATTGCATGCCTTGAAAGATGCGGCAATGACACAGTAAAGAATTTCTCCTAAATGTCATAACTGACCAACAAAACCCAAAATAAGCCTTCTTGAGGGCAGGCAAAAATGTCTTGCTTTCAGCGGGTAAAGACCTTTTGGGCCGACGAGAAACTCCTATAAATACCCTGAACGTTAGCGAGTCAGAAAATCCTGCTTCCCTGACGACTCCACAAGGTTATGGCAGAAAGAGACTACGAAAAAAACACCCTTTCACCAGTCTTCACACTTCACAAACTAGAAAAACAAAGAAAAGAAGAGCTGTTCGAGACTTAGACGTTTTTGATTATTAGAAACATAAAAACGATGCACCAAGAGTCTTGTGCCTGTTCCAAGTCGAACTGGATTTGTTTGCCATGTCACCCACCATGATGACGATGCAAGAATCCCAATGGTGGAATTTCATCCCGTTTTCTCTTTGACGGATTCAGCTCCCATAGAGTTTGAAATCAAAGGACAGCCCGAAGATTACATCGATCTGAATAGCAGATACTTGTACCTGAAAGTCAAAGTGATCAAAATGGACGATACTGCTGCAGGAGCCGATGCTACAGTAGCTCCTGTCAACAATTTCATGCATTCCTTGTTCAGCGAAGTGGACTTGTACTTGAATAACAAACTGGTCAGCAGCAGCATGGATACTTACCGTTACTGAGCGTACATGGAAAATCTCCTGACGTACGGAAAAGAAGCCAAAAGCTCTCATCTGGATGCTTGCGTGGTATGGAAAGCTGATACTGCAGGGGAGAACACGTTTAACGACACAGCCCTGACAGCAGCTGATGATCCTCACAATGTAGGATTTAACGGCCGTCGGAAGAAAATCCTGCAAGGACGAAGTTTAGAACTGATGAATCGTTTGCATTTGGACATGTGGTTGCAAGAGAAGTATTTGCTGAACGGTGTGGATATCCGTCTGAGACGCAATCGTAGCAGTACCGCATTCCATTTGATGGCCTATGCTGCCGAGTACAAAAACTATCATTCAAGAAGCCCGACTGTACGTACGTCGTGTGGAAGTGTTGCCTAAAGTGGGAAATGACATCAGTCACACGTTGAGCAGAACGAACGCCAAGTATTCGATACGCCGTGTGGAAGTGAAAACATTCACCATTCATGCTGGACTCTGATCCAAGATCGAAGATCATATGTTCCAAGGACAGTTGCTCAAACATTTAATCGTTGGCATCGTGAGCAATGCAGCACTCAACGGAGTCCACGATCAAAATCCATTCCAGTTTAAGCATTACAAAGTGTCCAAAATCGAGATCAGTCGTGATGGCAAGGCCTTGAGTACTCGACCTTTCGAGCCTAAGTTTGTTGCCTGCAATTACTTGAGATCGTACTTGTCCCTGTACGAAGCCACTAGACAGTTAGGAACCAACACCAGTCACGGCATTTCGTACGACGATTATGCAGGAGGCTATGCTTTGTGGGCTTTTGATTTCACTCCAGACCAAGGCAGCGAAGAGGAACATTTCCACCCTATCAAATCTGGTCAACTGCGTGTGGAACTTCAGTTTGCAGAACCTCTACCCCAGACGGTCAACGTCCTCAAGTATGATAAATTTCATAATACCCTAGAAATTAACAGTTTAAGAGAAGTCATTGTAGACTATTAGAAGCCATAGAAGACTGATATCCCTCTTTACATAGCTCATTATGGTTATCTTTTGTCTTTGAGCTAGGAAACGTAGTGTACATCCATGACCCAATGATTTCCAAAAATGGAAATCTCAGTTTCATTTACCATGTTGTCAACCTTGTCTACAGTGGAGTGGTATTGAAGAAAATGTTAGTTAGTTGAATTGAATGGTTATTGTTAAAATTTTATTCTTACTTACTTGTGATAAGTGATTGAAATAAAAACTGTTGTGTTTTGAAGAAAGAAAAAAATGCGTTTGTTATTTGTTTTGCTATGGGTATCATGAACCATGCTCTTTGACTTCTCTCTATCCCTCACATTACACTATTTGAACGTTCCGACTCGAAACCGTGTAGGGATGTTTTCCTTTGCGTCCGCGCTTAACCATGAAAAGAGGCAGCCTTCAGTCTGACCATCGATGGCTGACTCATCCTCCTACGAAGATGTGCTCAAGATTAGCTAAGTTGAACGAAACCTACGTGAATTTTCATCATGTTAAACAAAGTCTGATACCAAAGCCTGAAGAGATAGAGAATGTCAGAATGTTACAAATCACTGAAGACCTGATAGTAGAGCTCTTCAGAGAAGAAATTAACAGGCAGAAAGAAGAAGAGATGGAGAAGAGAAGAGAATGGACGGAGAAGTACATACTTCAGAAATAGCAGAGAGAACAGAGAGAGCAGCAGCAACAACAACAGCAACTAGAACCTGACAGTGGCTTTGTCGTCTGTGGTGTCGACACCAAAGAGTTCGCCTTCTCTTTCCGAAGACGCAGACCTTATCTATGAGAAAGCCTGTCGTCAGAGGAGGCTTCAATCTTAGACCATAAAAGATTGCTATAGCTTCAAGTTCACACAAAAACAGCCCTTTTCCGGGCTACCCATACTCTAGAAAAGAAATAACAATCCATTGCCTACGATAGGTTAGAATAAAATTAGAAGTGCGTCTATAAGCACATGAATTCTTTATCTAGGTTAGAAAGTGAGTGTATAAGCATTTTCTTTAAGTGGCTTGTTAAAATGTTTTAGAATAGTGATGGGTAGTAAAAAAGTGAGTGTTTCTTTTAGGTCCGCGCGTTTTTTGGTCATCATTTAGGTAATGTAAGATTGGGGTCTTAGGGGATGTTTCCCTTCACGTCCGTGCTTCAAGTATCAATTGAAAAACGCTAGTAGTAAATGGGGGCACCTTAGCCTCAATGGGAATTAGCATTACAGACAGGGTCCCGGCACTCTAGCCTCAATGGAAATTTAACATGGGGAATACAAACCCGGCACTCTAGCCTCAAGGGGAATTGAACATGGGAAAAAGTCTTGGGCAACTCTAGCCTCAATGGGAATTACCATTACAGGACCCCATGGGACAATCTGGGGACTATGTAAATTTAACATGGGAATAGATTGTGGGTCTGTTGAGCGACAAAATATAACAGGGTCGGGACCCTATTTTAATAAGGTCCCGACCTGAGGGGTCTATGGAAAGGGAACAGGGGAGAGGGATAGAACACACACACACACACACACACATATATTAAATAAAAAAGGGGTAGGCAATTGAAAGTCGATCTCTTTTCGAGAAATGTGGGTGGCCCTGAAAAGGGCCTTTGGTTTCATCATCATCTTCTTGTTTTATTTCCTCCACTTCTGTAGCCATCTTCTAACTTTTCCATTATTCCTGTCTTCTTCTTTATTTCTGATTCAGGCATCCAGTCAGGATGACCTATCGCTCGGAATTTCTCCTGTATTCGTATCCAGCTATTGTTGAGTTTCTCAAAGCTTTCTTTTCTCTTTCTATTTTCTTCTTCTCTTCTTTCCTTAGTCCACTTTTCTTTGATGTTCTTTACCTCTTCCGTCATCACTTTCCTCATTACTTCTTCCGTTTTTGTCAGCTGGTCCAACCCCCATTTTACGTATCGCCACTTCGTCCAATTCAATATCTTTTCTAAGAAGCACCTGACTTCGATGACATTTTCAAGTGCTTCCTTTACACTTCCCACTCTTACATAAGGCGGGTCAATCAATCCTCTCAATCTCTTTTCCTCTTCTTCCATGATTCCTTTTATTATCTCATTTGCTTCCTTCACAGTATTAAAACAGTCAAGACACTTTTCTAACTTGAATTCTTTCTCTATCTTTTCCATAACAAACGTAACATCTACTATCCAATAATAAATACATATCAAATGATTCAGTAACGCTGTTGCTACCACCATTTTCTTTGTCTTTATTCTGTGGAATGGGTTTTAATGGCTAACACTGTTAGCTTTATAGTTAAAGCGTGGACGTGATGGAAAACATCCCTTAAAACAAAATTGATATTACCTAGATTATCATTTAAAACGCGCGGACGTGAAGGAAAACATCCCATACTTTTCTCATTTTATATGATCTACTATCCACATATGTGAAGCAGCAATTAACAAACCCAAAATCTACTATTCACACACGCAAGGCATTAAAATGAAACCCCAAATTTACTATCCACACACGCAAAGCATTAAAATTAAACCCAAATCTACTCTTCACACAAAACGTACGTGAGCGCTTACAAATAAACGCGCGCGCGCACACACACACACACACACTATAAAAAAGAGTCAATGTTTATATTCACACTACTCTACATGCACACACACATTGGCAAATCAATTACTATTTCTTTTCTAAAGGTTTGGGTAGCCCTGAAAAGGGCTGTGTTTTTGAACTCCATGGCACCTGGTTAATGATGGCACCTTCCAGGCCTGGCACCACACACACATCTTCTTCCCCAGTCTCTTTTCACTCTTTTTGGGGGGAGAGCAGAGGCGGGATAAGTGGCTTCAGAATCCCAATTTTCTGTGTCTGGGATTCTGAAATTTTCTTCTTGTGGTTGTGGTACAGCCATTCCTTTCTCCTTTTCCTCCTCTTCTTTTTTTCTTCTCTCCTGCTCTTCTTTGTTTCTTCTCTCCTCCTCTTTCATCCTTCCCTCTTCTACAATGGCTTCCGCGGCCAGTTCATTTAGTATGTGCCTGGCATATTCCAGGTGCACATGAAGTTCTAACAGTTTTGCTAGCCTTCTGCTCATTCTCAAGTGTTGATCAATCAACAAGGGTAGCTAGACTGCCAAGCGAGTTTCAATTTATACTAAAAGCGCGGACGTGATGGAAAACATCCCCTAAAACAAAATTGATATTACCTAGATCATGACCAAACAAACGCGCGGACCTAAAAGAAACACTCACTCACTTTTTATACTACCCATCACTATTCTAAAAAAAATTTATTAAACAAATAATATATTATCCATATACGCAAAGCAATCCAATCAAACCCCAAATCTACTCTACCCACACGTCATACAGCAAAAAATAACCATAATCATAATCTATTATCCACACAAACGTACGTGAGCACTTACAAACACACAATCATATACACAAACACATACACTCACACTATAAAAAGGAGTCAGTGTTTATATTCACACTACTCTACCTACACACATTGGCAAATGTATTACTATTTCTTTTCTAGAGTATTGGGTAGCCCTGAAAAGGGCTGTTCTTTTTGTTTGCTATGGCAATCTTTTAGTTTCTAAGAATGCGATGTCCTCTGACGATAGACTTTCTGACGATAGGTCTGCTTCTTCGGAAAGAGAAGAAGAACTCTTTGGTGTCGATACGACAATCGACAAAGCCTCTCTCAGGTTCAGGTTGCTGCTGCTGCTGTTGCTGCTGTTGCTGCTCTCTCCGCTGTTTCTGAAGTCTGTACTTCTCTGTCCATTCTTCTTTCTCCCTGTTCACTTCTTCTCTGAAGAGCTCTTCTATCAGGTCTTCAGTGACTTTTAGCATTCTCACATTCTCTATCTCTTCTGGCTTCGGTATCAGACTGTGTCTGACCCTGTGCAAATTCACGTAGGTTTCGTTTAGCTTAGATAGTTTGGAGCACATCTTCGTAGGAGGATGAGTGACAATGGATGGTTAGACTGGAGGCTACCCCGGCTTTAAAGTCAAAGCGCGGACGTGAAGGAAAACATCCCTCCACGGTTTTCGAGCCGGAACGTTCAATGAGTGCCATGAGAGGGATAGTAAGAAGTCAAAGAGCATGAATCAAGATTTCTATAGTCAAACAAACCACAAAGACATTTTTTTCAAAACACAACATTTTTTATTCAAAATCACTTAACACTAACAAACAACTCTAACATTTTTAACAATAATCCAACAATATAACATCAAACATTTTGTTTCAAATAACGAACATTTTTTTTTCCAACTCACACATTATTTTGGACAAGGCTGACAACGTTGTGAATGAAATTGTGATTTCCACTGTTGGAAGTCATTAGGCCATTGATGGACACTACGTTTCCTAGCTTGAGACCAAAGATAAGCATAATGGTCACAAAACCATTGATCTTCTTTCACATCGTTTCTAGAAGAAGAACGAGGATCAAAATGAGTCACTAAATGTTCTAAGGAATAGCCCAGGCTGCGATGATGCAGAAAATACACACAATATTCTCCACACACCAAGGAATATGTGCCTTCTAATTTCACATTATTGAATCGGGTGGTCTGAGCATTTCTTCTGATAAGGTCAATGATATCTTCTTCCAAAGGGGGCAATCCATAGGAATCGAAATATTCCACACATCCTTCTTGAGGAAAGTAGACGTCTACCCAGTGGGTTCCTGGGAGATGACTGTCGTCCGTGTTGATCACATAAGCTAGATGGTCTTGAGGTTTGCGATGAGGGAGTTCATCTTTAGCACAGACGACAGGATTCCAAGAAGCCGTGTACGAACTGTGGTTCAAAAGTTAATAAAGTTCCCAGGTATCTATGTTTTGTGTCTTTTTTTTTCTTCTTCTTCACAGGTAATGATAAGTGATCAATTCGATCCTGACTTTTTGCTTGAAAATGTCTAACAAATAACCATTTCTTCGCTTCGTCTCCCCACTCTGATTCAGGAGAGCTTCGATACGATGGATCTCTTGAGTGGTTAATGGTGGACAAGAATTTTCATGGAAGTCTTTATACCACTGATGCAACACGACATCGTCCGAGATGAGACTCCAAGCTTCGTCCAGATACTCGTTCAATTTTTCTTTTTGACTCAGCATTAGGCATTTATCGTGTTGAATTTGACTGGGATGATCGTTGTGACATCCATAGCAATCTTTTTTGATCAATTCTGTCATTTTTTCGACCAAGTGTTTGGCAAAACAGGAGACTAAATGGGCTTCTTGTTCTGGCCATCTTGACTTCATCATGATAACTTCTTCGTCTTGGGATTCTTCTTCTTCTTCCACGGTCTCCTTACATTCCATCTTCAAAGTTTCTCCACTAGGTAAAGAGGGATAACAGTCTTCCATGGCTTCTAATAGTCTAGAATGACTTCTCTCAAACTGTTGATTTCTATGGTATTATCAAATTCTGCATACAGGAGGACGTTCACTGTGTGATCTGGAGGTGGATTTGCAAACTGATGTTCCACACGAATCTGACCCGATTTTATAGGGTGGAAATGTCCCTCGTCGCTGCCTTGGTCTGGAGTGAAATCAAAACCTCACAAAGCGTAGCGTCCTGCATAATCGTCGTACGAAATACCGTGACTGGTGTTGGTTCCTAACTGTCCGGTGGCTTTGTACAGGGACAAGTACGATCTCAAATAATTCTTCGCGACACCAAAGTTAGGCTCAAAGGGTCGGGTACACAAGGTCTTGACGTCGCGACTGACTTCGATCTTGGACACATTGTAATGTTGAAACTCAAAAGGATTTTGATCGTGGGTTCCGTTGAAGGCTGAATTCCTGACGATACCAATAATCAAACGCTTGGGTAACTGTCCTTGGAACAGATGATCTTCGATCATAGATCGCTGTCCAGCGGGAATGGTGAACGTTTTCACTTCTACGCGTCGTATCGGATACTTGGCGCTCGTTCTGCTCAACGTCTGACTGACGTCGTTTCCCACTTTAGGTAACACTTCCACACGACGCACGTAAAAGTCGGGCTTCTTGAATGATAGTTTTGTATTCATTGGCATGGGCCATCAAATGGAAAGCGGCACTGCTACGATTCAGTCTCAGACGGATATCCACCCCGTTCAGCAAATACTTTTTCTTGTAACCACATGTCCAAATGCAAACGATCCATCAGTTCTAAACTTCGCCCTTGGAGAATTTTCTTACGACGGTCGTTAAACCCCACACTGTGCGGATTGTCATCTTCTGTTAGGACTGTGTCGTTAAACGTGCCTACACCTGCCGTGTCAGGTTTCCATACCACGCAAGCATCCAGATGAGTATTCTTGGTTTCTTTTCCGTACGTCAAGAGATTTTCCAGGTAGGCACGATATGGGTAAGTATCCATGCTGCTGCTGACCAGTTTGTTATTCAAGTACAAGTCCACTTAGCTGAACAAGGAATGCATGAAATTGTTGACAGGAGCTACTCTAGCATCGCCTCCTGGATTGGTGTTGTCCGTTTTCATCACTTTGACTTTCAAGTACAGGTAACTGCTATTCAGATCGATGTAATCTTCGGGCTGTCTTTTGATTTCAAACTCGATGGGAGCGGAATCCGTCAAAGAGGAGACGGGATGAAATTCCACCCACTGGGATTCTTGCATGGTCATCATGGTGGGGGGCATGGCAAACAGATCCAGTTCCGACTTGGAACAAGCGCAAGACTCTCGGTGCATCATTTTTTTTCTCTTTCTCAATAATCTAAAACATCTAAGTCTCGAACGGTTCTTCTTTTCTTTGCCTTTCTAGCTTTAGACGTGTGAAGTCTGGTGAAAGGGTGTTTTCTTCGTCGTCTCTTTCTGCCTTGTCCGTGCTGAATGCTTGACTCGGTAGCGTGCAGGGCATTTATAGGTGTGTCTCGTCGGCCCAAAAGGTCTTTGCCCGTTTGCACCAAGACATATTTTTGTCTGCCCTCATGAAGGCTTCTTTAGGATTTTGTTTGTCGATGATGACATTTTGGAGAAATTCTTTGCCTTGTGTCAGTGCCGCATCTTTCAAGGCGTGCAATCCGCGTGTCACCATCGGTTTCAACACCGGGGCCACCGAACGAAAGGCCGATTTTAACATATCTCCTAAACCGTGTCCTCGCTGTCGAGTAACCCCTCGGTACACTGGATACATGACTTACGAATCGTGAGAGAACCGTTTTCGAAAATGGAGTTTCACCGTGACTTTTCCTTTGGTGAATGGAATATTTTGTCCCAGATCTCCTTTTATAGCAATGTTGACCGTGTCCAAATAAGACTTACTGACAGGCAAATAGTGAGGATGTACAAATTCGCGGTGAACGTGGTAAGTGTTTCCACCTTCCTCGTCAGCGGTCGTGGCAGAATCAACTTTGAAAGGAATGACACGCAGTAACGGCACAGAGGTGTGTCCCACCACGTTGTACTCCACCACATCGGAGTACACAAACATCAAATTCAGTCCTTGGTTCAGTTCTCCCGGGGCACGAAATAACTTGCTAAAAGACTCGTTGTCGTAAATGATTGGTAATTCGTTTTTCTTGAGCATGGCCTTTCTCATGTCCATGTCTCCGCCCAACATGTCAAACAATTCAGGACAAAATAAAATGGACACGATTTTACCTCCGTCAAATTTCATCAAGAAGCGACGAGCTGCTTTGTGGTATGCCATGGTGACACTTTTTTTGACACTTTCCAAAGCTTTCAGAAACACGACATTAAACCTGGAGGTTATGATGCTCACCAAATGTTGACCACTAAAATAATAGCCTGGGGGAACGAACAAGTGATAGGTGGTGTACTTTTGATTTTTTGTGCCAGGGGTTTTCTTGTCATATTTGCCATAGGTATCCAAGTACTGTTGCATTTGTTCGTCACGAACTTCCACATCAAAAGAATTTTGATTGGGAAGGACATTGAGGACTTGGGTAGGGTGAATGATTTCTACTAAAGCCACTTCCCAATGGGCTTCGTGATCTAATGGGATGGTCTGGGGTAATTTGGCCGTGTAACAGCACAACGTGTTCTTGGGAAACACCTCCATAGAACTGTCACTGGGTAAGGTTAAGTAAAATTGGTTTTGGTGACTCATAATTCCAGAGTTCTGTGGCTGTCCGAGGGGTTACTGGACGTCAGAGACGTGTCTCCGCCCAAAATAGGGTTGTTGTTATTGGAGTGGTGACTGACACTGGCACTGGACACAAGGTTCCCGGGGTTCCCGTTGGAAGACAATTTCAGGGAGGGATTGTGAAGCAGGTAACCGATGCAACTGCTCAATAAAATGGTCCACAATTGTTTGTCTCCTTGTTGCAAACTCAAATTGGCGATGGCTGCCCCGATGACACAATACACCACGAAGATTTGGCAGAAAAAGACGATTTGCGTTTTAGGCACACGTTCTCCACACCATACACACAAGGGTTGTTTCTGTAAATCTTGCAGAGAAGAACTGGGTGAAGGAGTGGTCGACGTAGCTGCATCTGTGTGAAAGGACATGATGGTCACTTCTTTTTATAGTCGATGACTTGCGAAGCGTCGATCCAAGAATAAAACTGGGTGGATATCCTTTCCAACGTACTTTGACTTCTTTGACACGTCGTTTACCCACTTTACGGGTTCTGCGTTCGAGAATGCTTTCGATGTCGTACACGTCGTCTTCTTTTTTGGTGACACGTTGTAACTCGGGTTAGTAAAACGTTCCTTTGAGCACTTCTCCGTTCATGTCTTCCAATTTATAGACGGCAGGATGACGGCCATGCACTCGTCCAGTGACACGAAACAATTCGGTCGTCCAGTTAGGTAAGTAACCTTTGTCGAAAGTGCGTTTGGTTTTGCCAATGCGTACCCAATCTCCTACGGTCAACATTCCACTTTTCTTGGGGGCAGCCCTAGTCGGGGACGTACCAAACAGGCGCTCAAACACCAGCACTTCGTTCTCGGGAGTCATTTCTTGCGGGGCACGTCCGATGCTTCGATGGTAAGATTGGTTGTACGCTTGCACCAGGTGTGGTAAGATGTCGATGTACTTCAGAGTGTGGTGATGCGTAAAATATTTCCACATACGTTCTTTCAAAGTGCGTTGAAAATGTTCCACGATGCTGGCTTTGGTTTCGGGATTCTCGGTGGTAAAAAAATGAATGTCACGTTTCTTTAATTCTTTTTGGAAAGCTTGGTTCAGAAATTCGGTGCCTTTGTCCGTTTGCCATCGAAGAGGGTGACGACTGCTTTGTTTCAACACTCGTTGCAGGGCTCGCACTAACTCGCTGCTCGATTTGGAAGTCAAGGGTACGACCCAGGCAAATTTGGAAAAGACGTCGATGACACAAAACAAATATTTGTAGCCGCGATTGTAGCTGGCCAAATGAGAGACATCGGCTAAATCGGCTTGCCATTGATGATCGATGCCTTCCACTCGGGTGCGACTTCTGGAAAACGTGCGTCGAATGGGTTTGCGTAAAGTTTAGGTAGCTTGTTCTTGTAACCATCGTTGCACTTGAGGTAAACGGAGACTTTTCAGTCGAGTTTTGGCAGCACGATACAATTTTTGAACTCCTGCGTAACCTGCAGGATGGCAGGGATCGTAGTAAATGCTGGCTAACACTTTTTCCATTTTGTGTTTGTGTGTTAATAAGGCACCCACTCTTGGAAGATGCTACTCTTTTCCTCTTGGGGTACTTTCTTGGATTGCAATGCTTTGCGTGTGCGACCAGCAATAGGTGTCGCAGAGGAGGATGTCGGAAAGGGGATATCGGTTCTTGTTTCACTTCTGTCTTCACTTTCATTTTCTCTTGTGATGAAGAAGGGGTGGTCATCATCTTTTTAATCCATCCAATTCTGGAGTTAGGTGGTGTTGTTAACTTGCGTACTTTTTCTGGTGGAGTTTGAAACCCTTCTTCTTCTTCTTTTTCTGCCTTGGTCACTGGTAGTGGTGGTACTGGTGATGGTGCTGGACTTTTCATCAAGGTCTTAAAATCTTTCAGAGTGGGTAGAGCTGTTTCGTCTAAAGCTTTCTGGTGAAAGAGTGGTAGTCGTTGCAAGAGCTGACCGTACTTTTGCGATTTTCTGTTTCGGACAAATCTTGGCGATCCATCAAAGACTGCAATTCGTGTTGTAACTGGGACATTTCGCTCAAATGGGGATTAGGAGGTAAATGCGGGGTGCGTTGTTCTTGCCAACGATGGTATTCCATCCATCGTTTGTAAGGCACTAAAGCTAGTTTTCGTCCTTCCATGGGTTGTCAAGGGTCGATTCTGAGATCTTGGGACTTCAGAGGGCCTTTTTATCTTGCTCTCATCAGTCCTCCCAACATGGTTCCCAAGACTCCATTCAGCAATGGGCCTAACAAGAGGGGTAAAATGCCTCCACGTTGGACCAACATCTTCTTCTTTTGACGAAGGGGGATTTTCTTTTGAACCATTTAACGAAGAACGTGACGATGTTTGCCTAAGCATTGTTTCTGGTGTTTGGACAAAGGGATCATGCCTTTCAAGACGTTCAAACAACATTCGCACACGGTATCGATGACCTCTTTGGAGGCTGTTTGAATGAGTTTTTTTTCGTAGGGGTGGAGAAGCTTTGGACAGGACAGATAACATGTCCCCATGTTTGGCTAAACGTGGTGGCAGTCCTTTCCTTTTCTTTCCTTGGGGTTTTCTGGAGGGTGACATCTTTGAGTCTTCAGGAGCACCAAAAAAACACTGATACCCGACTTGGTCACAGGCCTTTTTTATACTGGAACGCGTCGGCACTGATTGTTTTTACGTCGTATTAGTTTGAGGACAGGCATGACACGTCGTGCAGGGGTACGTAACGGACTAAATCGAGCCAGTTCTTGCTTGGACAAATCCAGCAAACTTTGTAACATGCCCGATCTTTCTTGAACTTTGATTTTGGGAGAAGGTACTTTGTGAGCAGCAGCCACTGCCACTAAATTGGAAGGTCCTGCCACTGGGGAAGTTCTTTTGGTGGTCATCAACGGAGAAGTTCTTGGTGTGATCAACGTCTCCAAGTACTCTTCAGTTCTGGGTGTCATTAACGGAGAAGTGGACAAACGTGAAGCTGCCGGAGACGCAGTCACCGCCGTGGAAGGTCGTGGTTTGCGAGTGTAAGGTTGCGTCCTGGCCGAAGTGCCTCTCTTGCGACTAGTTTTCTGTGGACTTTTCTTTTTCTGGGGGCTTCTTTTCTTTTTCCGGGGTGGTGGTGGTGTCTGGTCAGAGGAGGGTCCTGCCACTGGAGAAGTTCTCCTTGGGGACCTGGTCTTTTTCTTCTTGGGGCTTTGTTGGACTTTTGTCTTGGGGATAACTTTGGGGGCATTAGGATCCCATCTTAAGAGTGAGCGAATGATGACCCCTCCTAGAGTACCGCTCCCTCCAGGTTTCAAAATGATTTGTTTTTTGGTTTGAGTGTCGATGCGGGGATCGGCCAGTTGGACCAAAGCGACTTTGTTTCGATCGAAAAAGTGTTTGGTTTGATGAGGAATCTGAATGATTCCTTGGAGTAATTGACGTGCTGTCACCGTGAACCATCGTAAGACTTCTTTGAGACTAGCTTCTAAGACACGAGCTCGTGTTTGTGGATCCTTTTCTCGACTGATGCCATACAAGGCACGAATCAATTTGACGGGAAGATGCGACTGAAGGGACGTCATGTTCGCACTGAGAGTGAGACAGACGAAAAAGGGTCTGAGGTTTTTATAGATTTTTTTATGGGGAGTGAAATGAAGTCGAGGACGGAGACGTGTACAGGACAGGCCCTCCGTCTTGGCACCAGTGGTGAAACAAGTGGGTACGAAATCGCAAATCCTCGGGAGTCGTAGGTTTCAAATCGACGAGTAAATAGGCGTGTGGAGTTTGAGTGGCATCGTCGTACGCCTGAGTCAACCAAGGCGTTCCTAACTGTTTGGCTAAGACTTGCACTTGCGATTTATCTCGAGGGCTTTTAAACAAGACCACGTAATGCGCATTGAGACTGATGGTGCGATGGGCTTTACTTTGTTGAAACAAATTTTGGGTGATGTAAACGACACTGGCATTACGGTGATACCCTTTGCGCGTGAACCACAGTTTAATTTCTTCTTCGTCTTCTCCTAACATGTCGTCGAAAATGACCAAATGGGTTAGACGGGAGTCAGAGACGATGCCATCGTCTTCTTTAGGAATGCCTTCCACAAACACGATGGAATCACCTTGACTTTCTCGCAAGAGGCTGTACGCCGATTGCCACTCTTTGTAAAACCACACGATTCGTTGAGGGGGTCGATTGATTAAATGATGTTTATGTTCGATCAAACGTTTGACGAATTCGGTTTTGCCTGAACCGCTAGGTCCAGCAATGAGCATGTTAAAGGGATGGCGAAGATACAAAGCCTCCCAACTGGCACGATCTAAGTGTTCGTCGATGACTTTGACAGTAGAGGAAGAGGGAGCAGAGACAGCAGAGGTAGCCATGGTGTGAGAAATGTCACTTGTGACACGAAAAACAAACAAGACAAGAGTTTATATACTTTTTCAGAACACGTTTATTGAATGTTTTTTTCAAACATGAATACGAACGACAAAAAATACATAAAAGCCAAAGGCTTAAGTACAAGAATAAAAGGCACATGATAACCATGAACGTGGAATAAACACAAGTGTCTGTACAACATGTTTTGGGTAAAGTTCTAACCAGTTCTATAGTAGGGGTAAGGTCACACAAGTGTCCTCCCGAAAGGGTCTTTCAGGCCTGTCCACGACAGTCCTGTCCTGGGTGACGGGTTCTTCTGGCAACTTCACTAACACAGGTTGAAAAGTAACTTTTTTCCTTGAATAACTCTCGTGCATACTAGGCCACCTCTTGTGTCCAAGCCTCAAAACCCTGGTCTCGGTGATGTCCAACATTTGACTCCTAACCAATCTGGTTTCTTCTTCGTCAACGACATGGTAAGTTACTTCAATGAACAATGAACTATCGATCTTGCCTAGGGTTCCTTTTCATATACAGACCAATACCGACGTGACCGTACGGTAAGGTGAAGTGATTGGGAAGTCGCACTCGCTTCTGGTATACAATTTGATAGACTTTTTCCAAGGGTCGACTGACGATGTGGTGAGTGGGTAAACGTACAATCTTGTTCGGTTGATAGGTGGTCACTTTAAAGTTTCCATCCTCTCCCGATTGCAAGGCTTCTTTCAATACCCCAAAGTTCACCACTCGACTGGTACGATGATTCAGAGTCAGTCCTTTCACTTTGCACGTCGAGTGCACTTCTCCTTGTTTGTCCCGGTATTCGTAGCCGTAATTTTTGGGACCACCACTGACGAAACTTAGAATCTTGTCGTCGGGATGCTCGTCTGTCCAGGCTCCTAAACGGTCTCCTTCGATGTCAGGGTGCTGTTGACTCGGGTGATGGATGTAAATGCAACTGTCCGTGTCAAAGTACAGGACGCGTTCCCCTAACAGTTCTAAAGCTTCGTACAATTTTAAGCGAGCATGAGCTCTCACGTAAGCCGCAATGATGACATTTCCAAAAGGGTCGTCTTGTACAAAGTCCAGATCTTCTTCGTAATTGACCAAGATCAAATCCTCTCGAACGACGTCCACGTGTTTCATGTATTTGGTTTTGTCGTGAATCATCTGAAAGTAGCGGGAAGGTTCTGTCAAATATTCCGTCTTGGGTAAACACGGTCGTTGTGCCATTTTACCCCACAAGCAATTTAACATCACTTTGGCAAACGATCGCCTGCCTTCGTTTTTTTCGATGTGGTCTAAAGAGATGCCTTCTTGTTCGTAGTATTTCTCTTTGAATTGTATTTGGTCTTCGGGAGTGTGACACCAGGAAGGATAGCCGCTGGCTTCTTGTTTCAGTTTCAAAATGGCATCCACGTAGTCGGCGAAAATGCCTTTCTGAGTAGGGTCACCCTTGTGGTACTGTTGTGTCTTGGGAAAGTGGCAAATTTCGTACACTTCTAACAGTTGGTATCCCATGTCCAGAGCTTTGAACAATTCCACGCTGACCCAGGTTCCCGTCAAGGCCCGTTCTTCCTGGCTGTGATGGCAAGGTTGGTCCTGGTTGCACGTTTCGGCACAAGTACGGCACAAAGGAAACATCAGTTTGCCTTGACAATGGTGAGGTAAGACGGGATGGTATAGGTTCGTGGGAGGCAAAACTTTACACTTGATCAAGCCTTCGTATTGTCGAATGTTTTTCAGGTCGATGTGTTCCGTCAGCAATTGCGGGTGCCCTACAGGAAAGCGACAATATTTGCACACACGTAGGGATACAGCGAACACACGTCCAAGTATTTGATTTCTTCTCCTTTCTCTTCGTCGGCTTGGTACAGCAAACAGGTGGCATTGGTCCTTCCTCCGTACAAACTATCCCTCGGGTTCAGCGGGTCCATGAACTGGTAACTTTCCACGAGGCGTTTAAACTCGGGATCGGTTTTCATACGGTGATCGTATTCGTGTTCCCACATTTCCACCACTTGGTATCCTTGCTGTTCTAGCTTTAGGCGTCGCTGACAAGTGTCCTGGTACAGGTCTTCCATGGTCCGTTGTAAAAACTGATTTTTAGTGTCACGGTCAGGGTAGCAGACGGGACATCCGTGAAATAAGCAACCGTTAAACTCGTACACGATCTTGGGGTTTTCTAAGTCCCAGCCATCGACCGAATACTTTCCGATGGTCTTTTCGCCTCCTCCATTGCGGGCATGCTGAATCCATTTGTCTTCCTTGTCGCACAAGTAATGTAACCAACGTAGGGCTTTGACCGAGTATTGACGCTTGACATAGTGGGTCGTTTGAGGACTGATGACAGCCACGGTGTTTTCAGGCATGAATCGTTGGCGGTACACTAAGGAACACGCTTTGGCAATGGTGCAAGCTTCTTTCAAAGGATCGACCCCTCCGTGTTCCATGAACAGTTCTCGAAATTTTCCACAGCAACGCCGTAAAATGTCCACGTCGGAACGACAATACTTTAACATTTCTTCCTGAAAGTCGAAAGGGTCCGAGGCGTGAGCTTGGTACCAAGCGTAGAAAGCTTCTCGTTGTTCGGTACGCATGTTGTCGGGGTCGTAATAGTGAGCCTCAGGCAAATGGGGTAGAACAGCATGTTGATTGGCTTCCGTATTGAAAAAGTGTGGAAAGTACCCTTTAGCCATTTCTGTCATTCCAAACGTTTTAGGCATTCGGCTCAAAGGCATGGCCAAGTAACTCATCGAATCTTTAAACTGTACTTGTCCCACTTGCATGAAAATGATTTTGGCTCCGTTCAAAATTACTTTAGGACGTTCGGTGCCATGTTCCGTATAGTACCTCAAAAGAAACTGTCCATCGTATCCGGAGAAATTGTGAGCCATCACTGTGGCATGACGATGACAATCTCCGTAACGTTCGATGTCCTCTTGGCTCCACGTCTTGTCGATGGGGTCTAAGACCCATTGGGCAAAATCGGCTAACGTGTTTGGTCCCCGAAAGATTTTTTCACGCCCTCCGGGAATCTTGCTGCAGTGAGGGCAATGACTGAAGATAGGTTCTTGAATGCACTTCTCGCACGCTCGATGAGCCACGCAGAAATTAGGAATGTGAATGCCGGTCTCTTGCATGCATTCGAAATCGAAAAAGATGAAATTGCCTTTCTTCTTGTGACCGTCCTCTTTCTCTGGTGGGGGTTGGTATTTTTGCACGTAGCATTCGTGTTCCAAGTCCACGATGTGGTGACAAATGTGACATTTTATCTTTCCTCGACATACGTGTGCCTTGGCATTGTTGGTAAGTATGCCTTGTCCACACGTAGGGCACAATCTCAGGAGTTGACAAGCACATTTCTTCTGTGAACCTTGTGTTTTCAAATGTTGCTGGTAACAGGCAGGGCTGACAAACGTGCGCAGACAAGTCGAACAAGGCACTGGTTCTTCGCTCAGACAGGGTGGAGAGGCCAAACATCCTGGGCATTTCAATCCACAATGCTTGTGTTGCTCTCGATTGTTATAACCATAATCACATTTCTCACAATAATAACTGTATCCCAGGAATCCGGTGATACTGGTAATGGTATCGAAATGGTCATCGTGATGATAGACATGAATGTATTTTCCGTCCTTAAAATCCTGGCCTCGAAACAACAGAGACCCGCGCATTTCTTGAGGGTGCACTTTCAAGGTGTAGCGTGGAGCTAGGGCATCTTGCAATTTTTGCATCTCAGGAATGCCACAGGGTGTGTCTTTGGACAGGCCAGCTTGTTGCAACAGGAGTTCTGCTTCGTTTCGTTGTTTGGTTCGGTTCGATTTTCGAATGTTCTCCCAGGTTCTTTTCCATTCTACCGTGTCGTTCTTGTTGGCATAGGTTCGTCCCACCACGATGGCTCGAGCTAAACACATCTGGTCTTGAGGGTTGTTAATTCGGACGAGACTTGTTTTGGTGTTGCGAAGGTCGTCCACCAATAACATCTTTTTGCGTCCTGTCCCTTGAGGAAGAGAGACGTGAGCCATTTTCAGTGTGGCTTTACCATCGGTGATGTCAAACTGGTCATTAGATTGTTGTACGTGTTGAATCTTGTCCATGACTTTGGAAGGGGTCAGTTCTGCGGGTCTGCTAAACTCGATCCAAACAGGGGATTTCAAACCGTCGTGATCTATGGATAGTGTCAAGCGATCGTCTTCTTTGGGTTGACATTGTCGCTTGAGTGCAGTGAGCAAAGAATCCCACATCTCGGTGATAAACCCTTCTGCTTTCTCTAAGGGTACGTCGGCCTTGAAATCTTTAAACTTCACCGTGTAGGTGTAAGCCGTGGTTCTAAATTTTCTAGAGGAGCGCTTTTCCGTCTCTCGAATGGAATAGTATTTTTCAGGGTTGACTAAGGGTGACGAACTTGGTTTAGAGGGTTCGGATTCTGGTTCACTCATGTCCTCTTCAAAATCACTGGCATGAATTTGTGCCAAGATTTCATCCCTGGCACGAGGCGATAGATCACGTTTCTGCCTCTTACTTTCTTCTTCTTTCTTCTCGAATGAATAGGATCGTTTCATCTTGAGTGCAAAACGTCAAATGACTCAAGTTCAAGCACCATAGACTAATTTATAGTCATGGCAAACCAGCGTATATAAAAAGGGTGTGTCTTGTCCTTTCACTATTCATTTCACTCTCAAACCGAGGAGAACGATGGAAGAGACTACCCAGATGGAACGTTTCGTCAGAGCTTTGCGAGGGGTCATTAGAAAATTCTCTTCAGACCAGCCGACGGACTACTCTCCTTCTTTTCGAGATAAGAGTCAGGATACTTGCTATATCTGTCAGAAGAAAGGGCATTGGTCTTCAGAGTGTCCAGACCGTCAAAAAAGAAAAAAAACAGGGGCTAAAAAAGACAAAAGTCAAGATACCTGTTATTATTGTAAAGAAAAAGGACATTGGTCTCCAGATTGCCCAAAAAAGAAACAAGAGGAGTCAGAAGAAAAGAAGGATTCTTCAGAAGAAGAGAGGGATTCTTCGAAAGAAGAGAGGGATTCTTCAGAGGAAGAAGCGGAAGAAAAAAGACAATTCTATTTAAAAGAAGCAAAGAAACAGGAGAAAAAAAGAAGAAGGGAAGAAAGCGAGGAGGAAGAAGAAGAGGAAAAGAGTGTGACGGTGAAGAAATTCAAAAAACAGAGAGACTAAACAAGGAGAAAGAAGAAGTCAATGAACTTTTAATTAAAGTGTTCTGTGGTGAATTGTGAATTGGATTGTAACAATGGATAAAAGAATACATGAATGATATAAGGTAAGTGTCTTTGAGTTTTGATTTTAAAATAAGAAGCTACACTCACGCACTCATACACAGACACGTACTATAAGGGTAAAAGGGGTGGGGTTTATTTTTGAGTTATTGGCAAATTGAAATTGTATTTCTTTTCGAGAAATGTGGGTGGCCCTGAAAAGGGCCTTTTTATTTTGGTGTAGGGGTGAGTTTAACCAATCAACTTTAATTGCCTTAAGCCTTTGCCACGGCCAAGGCCTACTTCTGATGATTGGGTTGAAATCACTAAGGGTGGTACGACAGGCTTAGGCATAGGGTTGGCGTGTTTAGCTCGGGAAGGTCGTATTCTCTTCGGTCGTGATAAAGAAGTCTGATACATTTGTTTCAGACTTCTTAACTCCGCTAAAATGTCCAACAGTACCGTAGCCGTTTGATTTTCACCCTCTTGTTTCTTTGCTGCTACTTCTTCTTGCTGTTGTTGCTGTTGTTTTTTTCTTACCTCTTCTTGTTGCTGTTGCTGTTGCTGTAGGAGAAAGGCTTGTTCCGCTTCCTTTTGTCGTTGCATAAATTTCTCCAATTCTTCTTTCTGTCTCTGTCTAAAGTTCTCCACTTGCGGTAATGAAGAAGGTAACGAAGGTTCCGGAACAAATTCTTGCGAGGTAAGAAAATCCACAAAATCCCAATGTACCTCTTCTGAAAGTAAGTCCAGGTTCCCTTGGGCAGTCTCCCCTGCTGGTGCACCCCAATGGATCGTTTTCTGAGTTTCCGTCATGTTGAATCACTGTCGCATAGATTGACTGCACACAAGCGCTAGCGAATCTATATAGACCAACTGACGTCACAGACTACTCTCTTCGGATTGGATGCGGGCTGACTGAATTTTGTAACGCGTGTTTGGATTGGTGAATGAACTCAATCCGTTTCAATCCTACCTCTACCTATAAATAAGCGCAGTTCAGTGCATTGATTCACTTGTTCTCGTCGCTTCAAGATGTGGACCGATGTGCAATCTTCTACGCTTGTGTCTTCCATGATGTTCCGGACGGACATACCCATGTATGTCCGATCCAAGTGGACCATTGTCCACAGGACAAACACCAGCCTGTGGATACGTAGGATCTACGTTGAAAGACAAGGATGCCTGAAAAGAGTGCTGATTTACGGACCAACAGTGAGACGTAGCCTAAGGACAAGAAGAAGACCAATGCGGTACCCTTTATGTTAATGAATACATTAACATAAACCCAAAGGCCCTTTTCAGGGCCAGCCATAGTTCTCGAAAAGAGATAGCCTTTCCATTGCCTAAATTTAAATTTAAATTTACAAAAAATTTAAAAAAAAAAAAAATCCCATATTCAATTCCCCTTTTCCCTAGACAAGCCCAAACTCTATTCCCATGTTAATTTCCCCTTGTCCCTAGACAGACCCAAACACTGTGTTAAATTCCCATTGTCCCTAGAGTTGCCCACGATTTTTCTCCATGTTAAATTTCCATTGTCCCTAGAGTTGCCCAGGGGTCTTTTTAATACTAAGTCCCATTGTCCCTAGGGTGCCCCACTTAACTACTTACGATCCATCCCATCCTGCAGGTTACGGAGGAGTTCAAAAATGTTATAGTACTGCCAAAACTCGACTGAAGTCTCCGTTTACCTCAAGTGCAACGATGGTTACAACAACAAACTACCTATACTTTGCACAAACCTATTCGACGAAAGTTTTCCAGAAGTCCCAGCCAAGTGAAAGACATCGATCATCAATGGCAAGCCGATTTAGCCGATGTCTCTCATTTGGCCAGCTACAATCGTGGCTACAAAAATTTGTTTTGCATCATTGACGTCTTTTCCAAATTTGCCTGGGTCGTGCCCTTGACTTCCAAATCGACCAGCGAGTTAGCGAGAGCCCTGCAACAGGTGTTGAAACAAAGTGGTCGTCACCCTGTTCGATGGCAAACGGACAAAGGTACCGAATTTCTGAACCAACCTTTGCAAAAAGAATTAAAGAATCCTGAAACCAAAGCCATCATCGTGGAACGTTTTCAACGTACTTTGAAAGAACGCATGTGGAAATATTTTGCGACATCTTACCGCACCTGGTGCAAGCGTACAACCAATATTACCATCGAAGCATCGGACGAGGCCCACAAGAGGTGACTCCTGAGAACGAAGTGCTGGTGTCTGATCGCCTCTTTGGTACGTCCCCGACGGTGGCTGTCCCCAGGAAAGGTGAAGTGTTGTCCGTTGGAGATTGGGTGCGCATTGGCAAAACCAAACGCACTTTCGACAAATGTTACTTACCTAACTGGACCACCAAATTGTTTCGTGTCACGGGACGAGTGCATGGTCGTCATCCTACCGTCTATAAATTGGAAGACATGAACGGAGAAGTGCTCAAAGGAACTTTTTATTTGCCCGATTCACAACGTGTCACCAAAAAAGAAGACGACGTGCATTCTCGAACGCAGAACCCGTAAAGTGGGCCAACGACGTGTGAAAGAAGTCAAAGTAGGTTGAAAAGGATGTCCACCCAGCTTTGATTCTTGGATCAACGCTTCCCAAGTTATAGACTATAAAAAAGTGATCATCATGCCCTTTCACACAGACCCAGCTACTGTGACCACTACAGGGACCACTCCTTCACCCAGTTCTTCTCTGTAAGATTTACAGAAACAACCCTTGTGGGTATGGTGTGGAGAACGTGTGCCTAAAACTCAAATCGTCTTTTTCTGCCAAATCTTTGTGGTGTATTGTATCATCGGGGCAGCCATTGCCAATCTGAGTTTGCAACAAGGAGACAAACAGTTGTGGACCATTGTATTAAGCAGTTGCATCGGTTACCTTCTTCACAATCCCTCCCTGAAATTCTCCACAAACGGCAAGAACGGGAACCTTGTGTCCAGTGCCAGTGCCAGTCACCACTTCAACAACAATAACAACCCCATTTTGGACGGAGACACGCCTCTTACTTCCAGTAACCCCTCGGACAGCCACAGAACTCTGGAATTATGAACAATAACAACCGATTTTACTTAACCTTACCCAGTGACAGTTCCATGGAGGTGTTTCCCAATAACACTTTGTGCTGTTACACGGCCAAATTGGGAAGTGGCTTTGGTAGAAATCATTCACCCGACACAAATCAAAAACATCATCGAGAAGCAAAACACTTTCCAGGTGGAAATCCTGAATGCCCAAATGCAAGAAGAAATCAATAAAATCGGGTTTTAGTGGACACAAGACCAGCCAGCAATCCAGCCTTCAGTACCTACACCTTGAAAATTCCTTCAGGGTGTTATTTTAGTGGTGAACATTTGGTGGACACTATTGCGGACAGCTTTGAGTCAGCCGTTGGCAAAGCCTTGAACAGAGCCAAAACAAAGTGCGAAGATTGAGTACCATAAAGTGGCTCATCGCCTCATGATCAAATGTCAGGATACGGACACGTTGTTTCGCAGGTTTAATGGATGTTTGTTTGAAATTTTGGGTGGATATGCACCCATGGTCGCAAACAATTTGAGCCCCAAGATCAACAGTAATATGGATTTTTACAGGGCTTTTGGAAACCCGGTATAACTGAACGCAGGACTGAATTTGATCATTGTGCACTCTGATGTGGTGGAGTACAACGTAGTGGGACACACCTCTGTGCCGTTATTGCGTGTCATTCCTTTCAAAGTGGATAGCAACACGACCAACGACCAGGAAGGTGCAAACACCTATCACGTACACCGCTAATTTGTACATCCTCACTTTCTGCCCGTCAGTAAGTCGTATTCTGACACTGTCAACATTGCTATAAAAGGAGATCTGGGACAAAATATTCCATTCTCCAAAGGGAAAGTCACGATGAAACTACATTTTCCGAAACGTTTCTCTAACGCATTGTAAGTCATGTATCCAGTGTACCAAGGCGTTGCTCGACAGCGAGGACATGGTTTAGGGGGTATGTTAAAATCAGCCTTTCGTTCGGTGGCTCCGGTGTTGAAACCGATGGTGACACGCGGATTGCATGCCTTGAAAGATGCGGCAATGACACAGTAAAGAATTTCTCCTAAATGTCATAACTGACCAACAAAACCCAAAATAAGCCTTATTGAGGGCAGGCAAAAATGTCTTGCTTTCAGCGGGTAAAGACCTTTTGGGCCGACGAGAAACTCCTATAAATACCCTGAACGTTAGCGAGTCAGAAAATCCTGCTTCCCTGACGACTCCACAAGGTTATGGCAGAAAGAGACTACGAAAAAAACACCCTTTCACCAGTCTTCACACTTCACAAACTAGAAAAACAAAGAAAAGAAGAGCTGTTCGAGACTTAGACGTTTTTGATTATTAGAAACATAAAAACGATGCACCAAGAGTCTTGTGCCTGTTCCAAGTCGAACTGGATTTGTTTGCCATGTCACCCACCATGATGACGATGCAAGAATCCCAATGGTGGAATTTCATCCCGTTTTCTCTTTGACGGATTCAGCTCCCATAGAGTTTGAAATCAAAGGACAGCCCGAAGATTACATCGATCTGAATAGCAGATACTTGTACCTGAAAGTCAAAGTGATCAAAACGGACGATACTGCTGCAGGAGCCGATGCTACAGTAGCTCCCGTCAACAATTTCATGCATTCCTTGTTCAGCGAAGTGGACTTGTACTTGAATAACAAACTGGTCAGCAGCAGCATGGATACTTACCGTTACTGAGCGTACATGGAAAATCTCCTGACGTACGGAAAAGAAGCCAAAAGCTCTCATCTGGATGCTTGCGTGGTATGGAAAGCTGATACTGCAGGGGAGAACACGTTTAACGACACAGCCCTGACAGCAGCTGATGATCCTCACAATGTAGGATTTAACGGCCGTCGGAAGAAAATCCTGCAAGGACGAAGTTTAGAACTGATGAATCGTTTGCATTTGGACATGTGGTTGCAAGAGAAGTATTTGCTGAACGGTGTGGATATCCGTCTGAGACGCAATCGTAGCAGTACCGCATTCCATTTGATGGCCTATGCTGCCGAGTACAAAAGCATCATTCAAGAAGCCCGACTGTACGTACGTCGTGTGGAAGTGTTGCCTAAAGTGGGAAATGACATCAGTCACACGTTGAGCAGAACGAACGCCAAGTATTCGATACGCCGTGTGGAAGTGAAAACATTCACCATTCATGCTGGACTCTGATCCAAGATCGAAGATCATATGTTCCAAGGACAGTTGCTCAAACATTTAATCGTTGGCATCGTGAGCAATGCAGCACTCAACGGAGTCCACGATCAAAATCCATTCCAGTTTAAGCATTACAAAGTGTCCAAAATCGAGATCAGTCGTGATGGCAAGGCCTTGAGTACTCGACCTTTCGAGCCTAAGTTTGTTGCCTGCAATTACTTGAGATCGTACTTGTCCCTGTACGAAGCCACTAGACAGTTAGGAACCAACACCAGTCACGGCATTTCGTACGACGATTATGCAGGAGGCTATGCTTTGTGGGCTTTTGATTTCACTCCAGACCAAGGCAGCGAAGAGGAACATTTCCACCCTATCAAATCTGGTCAACTGCGTGTGGAACTTCAGTTTGCAGAACCTCTACCCCAGACGGTCAACGTCCTCAAGTATGATAAATTTCATAATACCCTAGAAATTAACAGTTTAAGAGAAGTCATTGTAGACTATTAGAAGCCATAGAAGACTGATATCCCTCTTTACATAGCTCATTATGGTTATCTTTTGTCTTTGAGCTAGGAAACGTAGTGTACATCCATGACCCAATGATTTCCAAAAATGGAAATCTCAGTTTCATTTACCATGTTGTCAACCTTGTCTACAGTGGAGTGGTATTGAAGAAAATGTTAGTTAGTTGAATTGAATGGTTATTGTTAAAATTTTATTCTTACTTACTTGTGATAAGTGATTGAAATAAAAACTGTTGTGTTTTGAAGAAAGAAAAAAATGCGTTTGTTATTTGTTTTGCTATGGGTATCATGAACCATGCTCTTTGACTTCTCTCTATCCCTCACATTACACTATTTGAACGTTCCGACTCGAAACCGTGTAGGGATGTTTTCCTTTGCGTCCGCGCTTAACCATAAAAAGAGGCAGCCTTCAGTCTGACCATCGATGGCTGACTCATCCTCCTACGAAGATGTGCTCAAGATTAGCTAAGTTGAACGAAACCTACGTGAATTTTCATCATGTTAAACAAAGTCTGATACCAAAGCCTGAAGAGATAGAGAATGTCAGAATGTTACAAATCACTGAAGACCTGATAGTAGAGCTCTTCAGAGAAGAAATTAACAGGCAGAAAGAAGAAGAGATGGAGAAGAGAAGAGAATGGACGGAGAAGTACATACTTCAGAAATAGCAGAGAGAACAGAGAGAGCAGCAGCAACAACAACAGCAACTAGAACCTGACAGTGGCTTTGTCGTCTGTGGTGTCGACACCAAAGAGTTCGCCTTCTCTTTCCGAAGACGCAGACCTTATCTATGAGAAAGCCTGTCGTCAGAGGAGGCTTCAATCTTAGACCATAAAAGATTGCTATAGCTTCAAGTTCACACAAAAACAGCCCTTTTCCGGGCTACCCATACTCTAGAAAAGAAATAACAATCCATTGCCTACGATAGGTTAGAATAAAATTAGAAGTGCGTCTATAAGCACATGAATTCTTTATCTAGGTTAGAAAGTGAGTGTATAAGCATTTTCTTTAAGTGGCTTGTTAAAATGTTTTAGAATAGTGATGGGTAGTAAAAAAGTGAGTGTTTCTTTTAGGTCCGCGCGTTTTTTGGTCATCATTTAGGTAATGTAAGATTGGGGTCTTAGGGGATGTTTCCCTTCACGTCCGTGCTTCAAGTATCAATTGAAAAACGCTAGTAGTAAATGGGGGCACCTTAGCCTCAATGGGAATTAGCATTACAGACAGGGTCCCGGCACTCTAGCCTCAATGGAAATTTAACATGGGGAATACAAACCCGGCACTCTAGCCTCAAGGGGAATTGAACATGGGAAAAAGTCTTGGGCAACTCTAGCCTCAATGGGAATTACCATTACAGGACCCCATGGGACAATCTGGGGACTATGTAAATTTAACATGGGAATAGATTGTGGGTCTGTTGAGCGACAAAATATAACAGGGTCGGGACCCTATTTTAATAAGGTCCCGACCTGAGGGGTCTATGGAAAGGGAACAGGGGAGAGGGATAGAACACACACACACACACACACACACACACACATATATATTAAATAAAAAAAGGGGTAGGCAATTGAAAGTCGATCTCTTTTCGAGAAATGTGGGTGGCCCTGAAAAGGGCCTTTGGTTTCATCATCATCTTCTTGTTTTATTTCCTCCACTTCTGTAGCCATCTTCTAACTTTTCCATTATTCCTGTCTTCTTCTTTATTTCTGATTCAGGCATCCAGTCAGGATGACCTATCGCTCGGAATTTCTCCTGTATTCGTATCCAGCTATTGTTGAGTTTCTCAAAGCTTTCTTTTCTCTTTCTATTTTCTTCTTCTCTTCTTTCCTTAGTCCACTTTTCTTTGATGTTCTTTACCTCTTCCGTCATCACTTTCCTCATTACTTCTTCCGTTTTTGTCAGCTGGTCCAACCCCCATTTTACGTATCGCCACTTCGTCCAATTCAATATCTTTTCTAAGAAGCACCTGACTTCGATGACATTTTCAAGTGCTTCCTTTAAACTTCCCACTCTTACATAAGGCGGGTCAATCAATCCTCTCAATCTCTTTTCCTCTTCTTCCATGATTCCTTTTATTATCTCATTTGCTTCCTTCACAGTATTAAAACAGTCAAGACACTTTTCTAACTTGAATTCTTTCTCTATCTTTTCCATAACAAACGTAACATCTACTATCCAATAATAAATACATATCAAATACTGTTAGCTTTATAGTTAAAGCGTGGACGTGATGGAAAACATCCCCTAAAACAAAATTGATATTACCTAGATTATCATTTAAAACGCGCGGACGTGAAGGAAAACATCCCATACTTTTCTCATTTTATATGATCTACTATCCACATCTGTGAAGCAGCAATTAACAAACCCAAAATCTACTATTCACACACGCAAGGCATTAAAATGAAACCCCAAATTTACTATCCACACACGCAAAGCATTAAAATTAAACCCAAATCTACTATTCACACAAAACGTACGTGAGCGCTTACAAATAAACGCGCGCGCGCACACACACACACAGACACACACACACACTATAAAAAAGAGTCAATGTTTATATTCACACTACTCTACATGCACACACACATTGGCAAATCAATTACTATTTCTTTTCTAAAGGTTTGGGTAGCCCTGAAAAGGGCTGTGTTTTTGAACTCCATGGCACCTGGTTAATGATGGCACCTTCCAGGCCTGGCACCACACACACATCTTCTTCCCCAGTCTCTTTTCACTCTTTTTTGGGGGAGAGCAGAGGCGGGATAAGTGGCTTCAGAATCCCAATTTTCTGTGTCTGGGATTCTGAAATTTTCTTCTTGTGGTTGTGGTACAGCCATTCCTTTCTCCTTTTCCTCCTCTTCTTTTTTTCTTCTCTCCTGCTCTTCTTTGTTTCTTCTCTCCTCCTCTTTCATCCTTCCCTCTTCTACAATGGCTTCCGCGGCCAGTTCATTTAGTATGTGCCTGGCATATTCCAGGTGCACATGAAGTTCTAACAGTTTTGCTAGCCTTCTGCTCATTCTCAAGTGTTGATCAATCAACAAGGGTAGCTAGACTGCCAAGCGAGTTTCAATTTATACTAAAAGCGCGGACGTGATGGAAAACATCCCCTAAAACAAAACTGATATTACCTAGATCATGACCAAACAAACGCGCGGACCTAAAATAAACACTCACTCACTTTTTATACTACCCATCACTATTCTAAAAAAAATTTATTAAACAAATAATATACTATCCATATACGCAAAGCAATCCAATCAAACCCCAAATCTACTCTACCCACACGTCATACACCAAAAAATAACCATAATCATAATCTACTATCCACACCAACGTACGTGAGCACTTACAAACACACAATCATATACACAAACACATACACTCACACTATAAAAAAGAGTCAGTGTTTATATTCACACTACTCTACCTACACACATTGGCAAATGTATTACTATTTTTTTTCTAGAGTATTGGGTAGCCCTGAAAAGGGCTGTTCTTTTTGTTTGCTATGGCAATCTTTTAGTTTCTAAGAATGCGATGTCCTCTGACGATAGACTTTCTGACGATAGGTCTGCTTCTTCGGAAAGAGAAGAAGAACTCTTTGGTGTCGATACGACAATCGACAAAGCCTCTGTCAGGTTCAGGTTGCTGCTGCTGCTGTTGCTGCTGTTGCTGCTCTCTCCGCTGTTTCTGAAGTCTGTACTTCTCTGTCCATTCTTCTTTCTCCCTGTTCACTTCTTCTCTGAAGAGCTCTTCTATCAGGTCTTCAGTGACTTTTAGCATTCTCACATTCTCTATCTCTTCTGGCTTCGGTATCAGACTGTGTCTGACCCTGTGCAAATTCACGTAGGTTTCGTTTAGCTTAGATAGTTTGGAGCACATCTTCGTAGGAGGATGAGTGACAATGGATGGTTAGACTGGAGGCTACCCCGGCTTTAAAGTCAAAGCGCGGACGTGAAGGAAAACATCCCTCCACGGTTTTCGAGCCGGAACGTTCAATGAGTGCCATGAGAGGGATAGTAAGAAGTCAAAGAGCATGAATCAAGATTTCTATAGTCAAACAAACCACAAAGACATTTTTTTCAAAACACAACATTTTTTATTCAAAATCACTTAACACTAACAAACAACTCTAACATTTTTAACAATAATCCAACAATATAACATCAAACATTTTGTTTCAAATAACGAACATTTTTTTTTTCCAACTCACACATTATTTTGGACAAGGCTGACAACGTTGTGAATGAAATTGTGATTTCCACTGTTGGAAGTCATTAGGCCATTGATGGACACTACGTTTCCTAGCTTGAGACAAAAGATAAGCATAATGGTCACAAAACCATTGATCTTCTTTCACATCGTTTCTAGAAGAAGAACGAGGATCAAAATGAGTCACTAAATGTTTTAAGGAATAGCCCAGGCTGCGATGATGCAGAAAATACACACAATATTCTCCACACACCAAGGAATATGTGCCTTCTAATTTCACATTATTGAATCGGGTGGTCTGAGCATTTCTTCTGATAAAGTCAATGATATCTTCTTCCAAAGGGGGAAATCCATAGGAATCGAAATATTCCACACATCCTTCTTGAGGAAAGTAGACGTCTACCCAGTGGGTTCCTGGGAGATGACTGTCGTCCGTGTTGATCACATAAGCTAGATGGTCTTGAGGTTTGCGATGAGGGAGTTCATCTTTAGCACAGACGACAGGATTCCAAGAAGCCGTGTACGAACTGTGGTTCAAAAGTTAATAAAGTTCCCAGGTATCTATGTTTTGTGTCTTTTTTTTTCTTCTTCTTCACAGGTAATGATAAGTGATCAATTCGATCCTGACTTTTTGCTTGAAAATGTCTGACAAATAACCATTTCTTCGCTTCGTCTCCCCACTCTGATTCAGGAGAGCTTCGATACGATGGATCTCTTGAGTGGTTAATGGTGGACAAGAATGTTCATGGAAGTCTTTATACCACTGATGCAACACGACATCGTCCGAGATGAGACTCCAAGCTTCGTCCAGATACTCGTTCAATTTTTCTTTTTGACTCAGCATTAGGCATTTATCGTGTTGAATTTGACTGGGATGATCGTTGTGACATCCATAGCAATCTTTTTTGATCAATTCTGTCATTTTTTCGACCAAGTGTTTGGCAAAACAGGAGACTAAATGGGCTTCTTGTTCTGGCCATCTTGACTTCATCATGATAACTTCTTCGTCTTGGGATTCTTCTTCTTCTTCCACGGTCTCCTTACATTCCATCTTCAAAGTTTCTCCACTAGGTAAAGAGGGATAACAGTCTTCCATAGCTTCTAATAGTCTAGAATGACTTCTCTCAAACTGTTGATTTCTATGGTATTATCAAATTCTGCATACAGGAGGACGTTCACTGTGTGATCTGGAGGTGGATTTGCAAACTGATGTTCCACACGAATCTGACCCGATTTTATAGGGTGGAAATGTCCCTCGTCGCTGCCTTGGTCTGGAGTGAAATCAAAACCTCACAAAGCGTAGCGTCCTGCATAATCGTCGTACGAAATACCGTGACTGGTGTTGGTTCCTAACTGTCCGGTGGCTTTGTACAGGGACAAGTACGATCTCAAATAATTCTTCGCGACACCAAAGTTAGGCTCAAAGGGTCGGGTACACAAGGTCTTGACGTCGCGACTGACTTCGATCTTGGACACATTGTAATGTTGAAACTCAAAAGGATTTTGATCGTGGGTTCCGTTGAAGGCTGAATTCCTGACGATACCAACAATCAAACGCTTGGGTAACTGTCCTTGGAACAGATGATCTTCGATCATAGATCGCTGTCCAGCGGGAATGGTGAACGTTTTCACTTCTACGCGTCGTATCGGATACTTGGCGCTCGTTCTGCTCAACGTCTGACTGACGTCGTTTCCCACTTTAGGTAACACTTCCACACGACGCACGTAAAAGTCGGGCTTCTTGAATGATAGTTTTGTATTCATTGGCATGGGCCATCAAATGGAAAGCGGCACTGCTACGATTCAGTCTCAGACGGATATCCACCCCGTTCAGCAAATACTTTTTCTTGTAACCACATGTCCAAATGCAAACGATCCATCAGTTCTAAACTTCGCCCTTGGAGAATTTTCTTACGACGGTCGTTAAACCCCACACTGTGCGGATTGTCATCTTCTGTTAGGACTGTGTCGTTAAACGTGCCTACACCTGCCGTGTCAGGTTTCCATACCACGCAAGCATCCAGATGAGTATTCTTGGTTTCTTTTCCGTACGTCAAGAGATTTTCCAGGTAGGCACGATATGGGTAAGTATCCATGCTGCTGCTGACCAGTTTGTTATTCAAGTACAAGTCCACTTAGCTGAACAAGGAATGCATGAAATTGTTGACAGGAGCTACTCTAGCATCGCCTCCTGGATTGGTGTTGTCCGTTTTCATCACTTTGACTTTCAAGTACAGGTAACTGCTATTCAGATCGATGTAATCTTCGGGCTGTCTTTTGATTTCAAACTCGATGGGAGCGGAATCCGTCAAAGAGGAGACGGGATGAAATTCCACCCACTGGGATTCTTGCATGGTCATCATGGTGGGGGGCATGGCAAACAGATCCAGTTCCGACTTGGAACAAGCGCAAGACTCTCGGTGCATCATTTTTTTTCTCTTTCTCAATAATCTAAAACATCTAAGTCTCGAACGGTTCTTCTTTTCTTTGCCTTTCTAGCTTTAGACGTGTGAAGTCTGGTGAAAGGGTGTTTTCTTCGTCGTCTCTTTCTGCCTTGTCCGTGCTGAATGCTTGACTCGGTAGCGTGCAGGGCATTTATAGGTGTGTCTCGTCGGCCCAAAAGGTCTTTGCCCGTTTGCACCAAGACATATTTTTGTCTGCCCTCATGAAGGCTTCTTTAGGATTTTGTTTGTCGATGATGACATTTTGGAGAAATTCTTTGCCTTGTGTCAGTGCCGCATCTTTCAAGGCGTGCAATCCGCGTGTCACCATCGGTTTCAACACCGGGGCCACCGAACGAAAGGCCGATTTTAACATATCTCCTAAACCGTGTCCTCGCTGTCGAGTAACCCCTCGGTACACTGGATACATGACTTACGAATCGTGAGAGAACCGTTTTCGAAAATGGAGTTTCACCGTGACTTTTCCTTTGGTGAATGGAATATTTTGTCCCAGATCTCCTTTTATAGCAATGTTGACCGTGTCCAAATAAGACTTACTGACAGGCAAATAGTGAGGATGTACAAATTCGCGGTGAACGTGGTAAGTGTTTCCACCTTCCTCGTCAGCGGTCGTGGCAGAATCAACTTTGAAAGGAATGACACGCAGTAACGGCACAGAGGTGTGTCCCACCACGTTGTACTCCACCACATCGGAGTACACAAACATCAAATTCAGTCCTTGGTTCAGTTCTCCCGGGGCACGAAATAACTTGCTAAAAGACTCGTTGTCGTAAATGATTGGTAATTCGTTTTTCTTGAGCATGGCCTTTCTCATGTCCATGTCTCCGCCCAACATGTCAAACAATTCAGGACAAAATAAAATGGACACGATTTTACCTCCGTCAAATTTCATCAAGAAGCGACGAGCTGCTTTGTGGTATGCCATGGTGACACTTTTTTTGACACTTTCCAAAGCTTTCAGAAACACGACATTAAACCTGGAGGTTATGGTGCTCACCAAATGTTGACCACTAAAATAATAGCCTGGGGGAACGAACAAGTGATAGGTGGTGTACTTTTGATTTTTTGTGCCAGGGGTTTTCTTGTCATATTTGCCATAGGTATCCAAGTACTGTTGCATTTGTTCGTCACGAACTTCCACATCAAAAGAATTTTGATTGGGAAGGACATTGAGGACTTGGGTAGGGTGAATGATTTCTACTAAAGCCACTTCCCAATGGGCTTCGTGATCTAATGGGATGGTCTGGGGTAATTTGGCCGTGTAACAGCACAACGTGTTCTTGGGAAACACCTCCATAGAACTGTCACTGGGTAAGGTTAAGTAAAATTGGTTTTGGTGACTCATAATTCCAGAGTTCTGTGGCTGTCCGAGGGGTTACTGGACGTCAGAGACGTGTCTCCGCCCAAAATAGGGTTGTTGTTATTGGAGTGGTGACTGACACTGGCACTGGACACAAGGTTCCCGGGGTTCCCGTTGGAAGACAATTTCAGGGAGGGATTGTGAAGCAGGTAACCGATGCAACTGCTCAATAAAATGGTCCACAATTGTTTGTCTCCTTGTTGCAAACTCAAATTGGCGATGGCTGCCCCGATGACACAATACACCACGAAGATTTGGCAGAAAAAGACGATTTGCGTTTTAGGCACACGTTCTCCACACCATACACACAAGGGTTGTTTCTGTAAATCTTGCAGAGAAGAACTGGGTGAAGGAGTGGTCGACGTAGCTGCATCTGTGTGAAAGGACATGATGGTCACTTCTTTTTATAGTCGATGACTTGCGAAGCGTCGATCCAAGAATAAAACTGGGTGGATATCCTTTCCAACGTACTTTGACTTCTTTGACACGTCGTTTACCCACTTTACGGGTTCTGCGTTCGAGAATGCTTTCGATGTCGTACACGTCGTCTTCTTTTTTGGTGACACGTTGTAACTCGGGTTAGTAAAACGTTCCTTTGAGCACTTCTCCGTTCATGTCTTCCAATTTATAGACGGCAGGATGACGGCCATGCACTCGTCCAGTGACACGAAACAATTCGGTCGTCCAGTTAGGTAAGTAACCTTTGTCGAAAGTGCGTTTGGTTTTGCCAATGCGTACCCAATCTCCTACGGTCAACATTCCACTTTTCTTGGGGGCAGCCCTCGTCGGGGACGTACCAAACAGGCGCTCAAACACCAGCACTTCGTTCTCGGGAGTCATTTCTTGCGGGGCACGTCCGATGCTTCGATGGTAAGATTGGTTGTACGCTTGCACCAGGTGTGGTAAGATGTCGATGTACTTCAGAGTGTGGTGATGCGTAAAATATTTCCACATACGTTCTTTCAAAGTGCGTTGAAAACGTTCCACGATGCTGGCTTTGGTTTCGGTATTCTCGGTGGTAAAAAAATGAATGTCACGTTTCTTTAATTCTTTTTGGAAAGCTTGGTTCAGAAATTCGGTGCCTTTGTCCGTTTGCCATCGAAGAGGGTGACGACTGCTTTGTTTCAACACTCGTTGCAGGGCTCGCACTAACTCGCTGCTCGATTTGGAAGTCAAGGGTACGACCCAGGCAAATTTGGAAAAGACGTCGATGACACAAAACAAATATTTGTAGCCGCGATTGTAGCTGGCCAAATGAGAGACATCGGCTAAATCGGCTTGCCATTGATGATCGATGCCTTCCACTCGGGTGCGACTTCTGGAAAACGTGCGTCGAATGGGTTTGCGTAAAGTTTAGGTAGCTTGTTCTTGTAACCATCGTTGCACTTGAGGTAAACGGAGACTTTTCAGTCGAGTTTTGGCAGCACGATACAATTTTTGAACTCCTGCGTAACCTGCAGGATGGCAGGGATCGTAGTAAATGCTGGCTAACACTTTTTCCATTTTGTGTTTGTGTGTTAATAAGGCACCCACTCTTGGAAGATGCTACTCTTTTCCTCTTGGGGTACTTTCTTGGATTGCAATGCTTTGCGTGTGCGACCAGCAATAGGTGTCGCAGAGGAGGATGTCGGAACAGGGGATATCGGTTCTTGTTTCACTTCTGTCTTCACTTTCATTTTCTCTTGTGATGAAGAGGGGGGTGGTCATCATCTTTTTAATCCATCCAATTCTGGAGGTAGGTGGTGTTGTTAACTTGCGTACTTTTTCTGGTGGAGTTTGAAACCCTTCTTCTTCTTCTTTTTCTGTCTTGGTCACTGGTAGTGGTGGTACTGGTGATGGTGCTGGACTTTTCATCAAGGTCTTAAAATCTTTCAGAGTGGGTAGAGCTGTTTCGTCTAAAGCTTTCTGGTGAAAGAGTGGTAGTCGTTGCAAGAGCTGACCGTACTTTTGCGATTTTTCTGTTTCGGACAAATCTTGGCGATCCATCAAAGACTGCAATTCGTGTTGTAACTGGGACATTTCGCTCAAATGGGGATTAGGAGGTAAATGCGGGGTGCGTTGTTCTTGCCAACGATGGTATTCCATCCATCGTTTGTAAGGCACTAAAGCTAGTTTTCGTCCTTCCATGGGTTGTCAAGGGTCGATTCTGAGATCTTGGGACTTCAGAGGGCCTTTTTATCTTGCTCTCATCAGTCCTCCCAACATGGTTCCCAAGACTCCATTCAGCAATGGGCCTAACAAGAGGGGTAAAATGCCTCCACGTTGGACCAACATCTTCTTCTTTTGACGAAGGGGGATTTTCTTTTGAACCATTTAACGAAGAACGTGACGATGTTTGCCTAAGCATTGTTTCTGGTGTTTGGACAAAGGGATCATGCCTTTCAAGACGTTCAAACAACATTCGCACACGGTATCGATGACCTCTTTGGAGGCTGTTTGAATGAGTTTTTTTTCGTAGGGGTGGAGAAGCTTTGGACAGGACAGATAACATGTCCCCATGTTTGGCTAAACGTGGTGGCAGTCCTTTCCTTTTCTTTCCTTGGGGTTTTCTGGAGGGTGACATCTTTGAGTCTTCAGGAGCACCAAAAAAACACTGATACCCGACTTGGTCACAGGCCTTTTTTATACTGGAACGCGTCGGCACTGATTGTTTTTACGTCGTATTAGTTTGAGGACAGGCATGACACGTCGTGCAGGGGTACGTAACGGACTAAATCGAGCCAGTTCTTGCTTGGACAAATCCAGCAAACTTTGTAACATGCCCGATCTTTCTTGAACTTTGATTTTGGGAGAAGGTACTTTGTGAGCAGCAGCCACTGCCACTAAATTGGAAGGTCCTGCCACTGGGGAAGTTCTTTTGGTGGTCATCAACGGAGAAGTTCTTGGTGTGATCAACGTCTCCAAGTACTCTTCAGTTCTGGGTGTCATTAACGGAGAAGTGGACAAACGTGAAGCTGCCGGAGACGCAGTCACCGCCGTGGAAGGTCGTGGTTTGCGAGTGTAAGGTTGCGTCCTGGCCGAAGTGCCTCTCTTGCGACTAGTTTTCTGTGGACTTTTCTTTTTCTGGGGGCTTCTTTTCTTTTTCCGGGGTGGTGGTGGTGTCTGGTCAGAGGAGGGTCCTGCCACTGGAGAAGTTCTCCTTGGGGACCTGGTCTTTTTCTTCTTGGGGCTTCGTTGGACTTTTGTCTTGGGGATAACTTTGGGGGCATTAGGGTCCCATCTTAAGAGTGAGCGAATGATGACCCCTCCTAGAGTACCGCTCCCTCCAGGTTTCAAAATGATTTGTTTTTTGGTTTGAGTGTCGATGCGGGGATCGGCCAGTTGGACCAAAGCGACTTTGTTTCGATCGAAAAAGTGTTTGGTTTGATGAGGAATCTGAATGATTCCTTGGAGTAATTGACGTGCTGTCACCGTGAACCATCGTAAGACTTCTTTGAGACTAGCTTCTAAGACACGAGCTCGTGTTTGTGGATCCTTTTCTCGACTGATGCCATACAAGGCACGAATCAATTTGACGGGAAGATGCGACTGAAGGGACGTCATGTTCGCACTGAGAGTGAGACAGACGAAAAAGGGTCTGAGGTTTTTATAGATTTTTTTATGGGGAGTGAAATGAAGTCGAGGACGGAGACGTGTACAGGACAGGCCCTCCGTCTTGGCACCAGTGGTGAAACAAGTGGGTACGAAATCGCAAATCCTCGGGAGTCGTAGGTTTCAAATCGACGAGTAAATAGGCGTGTGGAGTTTGAGTGGCATCGTCGTACGCCTGAGTCAACCAAGGCGTTCCTAACTGTTTGGCTAAGACTTGCACTTGCGATTTATCTCGAGGGCTTTTAAACAAGACCACGTAATGCGCATTGAGACTGATGGTGCGATGGGCTTTACTTTGTTGAAACAAATTTTGGGTGATGTAAACGACACTGGCATTACGGTGATGCCCTTTGCGCGTGAACCACAGTTTAATTTCTTCTTCGTCTTCTCCTAACATGTCGTCGAAAATGACCAAATGGGTTAGACGGGAGTCAGAGACGATGCCATCGTCTTCTTTAGGAATGCCTTCCACAAACACGATGGAATCACCTTAACTTTCTCGCAAGAGGCTGTACGCCGATTGCCACTCTTTGTAAAACCACACGATTCGTTGAGGGGGTCGATTGATTAAATGATGTTTATGTTCGATCAAACGTTTGACGAATTCGGTTTTGCCTGAACCGCTAGGTCCAGCAATGAGCATGTTAAAGGGATGGCGAAGATACAAAGCCTCCCAACTGGCACGATCTAAGTGTTCGTCGATGACTTTGACAGTAGAGGAAGAGGGAGCAGAGACAGCAGAGGTAGCCATGGTGTGAGAAATGTCACTTGTGACACGAAAAACAAACAAGACAAGAGTTTATATACTTTTTCAGAACACGTTTATTGAATGTTTTTTTCAAACATGAATACGAACGACAAAAAATACATAAAAGCCAAAGGCTTAAGTACAAGAATAAAAGGCACATGATAACCATGAACGTGGAATAAACACAAGTGTCTGTACAACATGTTTTGGGTAAAGTTCTAACCAGTTCTATAGTAGGGGTAAGGTCACACAAGTGTCCTCCCGAAAGGGTCTTTCAGGCCTGTCCACGACAGTCCTGTCCTGGGTGACGGGTTCTTCTGGCACCGTCACTAACACAGGTTGAAAAGTAACTTTTTTCCTTGAATAACTCTCGTGCATACTAGGCCACCTCTTGTGTCCAAGCCTCAAAACCCTGGTCTCGGTGATGTCCAACATTTGACTCCTAACCAATCTGGTTTCTTCTTCGTCAACGACATGGTAAGTTACTTCAATGAACAATGAACTATCGATCTTGCCTAGGGTTCCTTTTCATATACAGACCAATACCGACGTGACCGTACGGTAAGGTGAAGTGATTGGGAAGTCGCACTCGCTTCTGGTATACAATTTGATAGACTTTTTCCAAGGGTCGACTGACGATGTGGTGAGTGGGTAAACGTACAATCTTGTTCGGTTGATAGGTGGTCACTTTAAAGTTTCCATCCTCTCCCGATTGCAAGGCTTCTTTCAATACCCCAAAGTTCACCACTCGACTGGTACGATGATTCAGAGTCAGTCCTTTCACTTTGCACGTCGAGTGCACTTCTCCTTGTTTGTCCCGGTATTCGTAGCCGTAATTTTTGGGACCACCACTGACGAAACTTAGAATCTTGTCGTCGGGATGCTCGTCTGTCCAGGCTCCTAAACGGTCTCCTTCGATGTCAGGGTGCTGTTGACTCGGGTGATGGATGTAAATGCAACTGTCCGTGTCAAAGTACAGGACGCGTTCCCCTAACAGTTCTAAAGCTTCGTACAATTTTAAGCGAGCATGAGCTCTCACGTAAGCCGCAATGATGACATTTCCAAAAGGGTCGTCTTGTACAAAGTCCAGATCTTCTTCGTAATTGACCAAGATCAAATCCTCTCGAACGACGTCCACGTGTTTCATGTATTTGGTTTTGTCGTGAATCATCTGAAAGTAGCGGGAAGGTTCTGTCAAATATTCCGTCTTGGGTAAACACGGTCGTTGTGCCATTTTACCCCACAAGCAATTTAACATCACTTTGGCAAACGATCGCCTGCCTTCGTTTTTTTCGATGTGGTCTAAAGAGATGCCTTCTTGTTCGTAGTATTTCTCTTTGAATTGTATTTGGTCTTCGGGAGTGTGACACCAGGAAGGATAGCCGCTGGCTTCTTGTTTCAGTTTCAAAATGGCATCCACGTAGTCGGCGAAAATGCCTTTCTGAGTAGGGTCACCCTTGTGGTACTGTTGTGTCTTGGGAAAGTGGCAAATTTCGTACACTTCTAACAGTTGGTATCCCATGTCCAGAGCTTTGAACAATTCCACGCTGACCCAGGTTCCCGTCAAGGCCCGTTCTTCCTGGCTGTGATGGCAAGGTTGGTCCTGGTTGCACGTTTCGGCACAAGTACGGCACAAGGGAAACATCAGTTTGCCTTGACAATGGTGAGGTAAGACGGGATGGTATAGGTTCGTGGGAGGCAAAACTTTACACTTGATCAAGCCTTCGTATTGTCGAATGTTTTTCAGGTCGATGTGTTCCGTCAGCAATTGCGGGTGCCCTACAGGAAAGCGACAATATTTGCACACGTAGGGATACAGCGAACACACGTCCAAGTATTTGATTTCTTCTCCTTTCTCTTCGTCGGCTTGGTACAGCAAACAGGTGGCATTGGTCCTTCCTCCGTACAAACTATCCCTCGGGTTCAGCGGGTCCATGAACTGGTAACTTTCCACGAGGCATTTAAACTCGGGATCGGTTTTCATACGGTGATCGTATTCGTGTTCCCACATTTCCACCACTTGGTATCCTTGCTGTTCTAGCTTTAGGCGTCGCTGACAAGTGTCCTGGTACAGGTCTTCCATGGTCCGTTGTAAAAACTGATTTTTAGTGTCACGGTCAGGGTAGCAGACGGGACATCCGTGAAATAAGCAACCGTTAAACTCGTACACGATCTTGGGGTTTTCTAAGTCCCAGCCATCGACCGAATACTTTCCGATGGTCTTTTCGCCTCCTCCGTTGCGGGCATGCTGAATCCATTTGTCTTCCTTGTCGCACAAGTAATGTAACCAACGTAGGGCTTTGACCGAGTATTGACGCTTGACATAGTGGGTCGTTTGAGGACTGATGACAGCCACGGTGTTTTCAGGCATGAATCGTTGGCGGTACACTAAGGAACACGCTTTGGCAATGGTGCAAGCTTCTTTCAAAGGATCGACCCCTCCGTGTTCCATGAACAGTTCTCGAAATTTTCCACAGCAACGCCGTAAAATGTCCACGTCGGAACGACAATACTTTAACATTTCTTCCTGAAAGTCGAAAGGGTCCGAGGCGTGAGCTTGGTACCAAGCGTAGAAAGCTTCTCGTTGTTCGGTACGCATGTTGTCGGGGTCGTAATAGTGAGCCTCAGGCAAATGGGGTAGAACAGCATGTTGATTGGCTTCCGTATTGAAAAAGTGTGGAAAGTACCCTTTAGCCATTTCTGTCATTCCAAACGTTTTAGGCATTCGGCTCAAAGGCATGGCCAAGTAACTCATCGAATCTTTAAACTGTACTTGTCCCACTTGCATGAAAATGATTTTGGCTCCGTTCAAAATTACTTTAGGACGTTCGGTGCCATGTTCCGTATAGTACCTCAAAAGAAACTGTCCATCGTATCCGGAGAAATTGTGAGCCATCACTGTGGCATGACGATGACAATCTCCGTAACGTTCGATGTCCTCTTGGCTCCACGTCTTGTCGATGGGGTCTAAGACCCATTGGGCAAAATCGGCTAACGTGTTTGGTCCCCGAAAGATTTTTTCACGCCCTCCGGGAATCTTGCTGCAGTGAGGGCAATGACTGAAGATAGGTTCTTGAATGCACTTCTCGCACGCTCGATGAGCCACGCAGAAATTAGGAATGTGAATGCCGGTCTCTTGCATGCATTCGAAATCGAAAAAGATGAAATTGCCTTTCTTCTTGTGACCGTCCTCTTTCTCTGGTGGGGGTTGGTATTTTTGCACGTAGCATTCGTGTTCCAAGTCCACGATGTGGTGACAAATGTGACATTTTTTCTTTCCTCGACATACGTGTGCCTTGGCATTGTTGGTAAGTATGCCTTGTCCACACGTAGGGCACAATCTCAGGAGTTGACAAGCACATTTCTTCTGTGAACCTTGTGTTTTCAAATGTTGCTGGTAACAGGCAGGGCTGACAAACGTGCGCAGACAAGTCGAACAAGGCACTGGTTCTTCGCTCAGACAGGGTGGAGAGGCCAAACATCCTGGGCATTTCAATCCACAATGCTTGTGTTGCTCTCGATTGTTATAACCATAATCACATTTCTCACAATAATAACTGTATCCCAGGAATCCGGTGATACTGGTAATGGTATCGAAATGGTCATCGTGATGATAGACATGAATGTATTTTCCGTCCTTAAAATCCTGGCCTCGAAACAACAGAGACCCGCGCATTTCTTGAGGGTGCACTTTCAAGGTGTAGCGTGGAGCTAGGGCATCTTGCAATTTTTGCATCTCAGGAATGCCACAGGGTGTGTCTTTGGACAGGCCAGCTTGTTGCAACAGGAGTTCTGCTTCGTTTCGTTGTTTGGTTCGGTTCGATTTTCGAATGTTCTCCCAGGTTCTTTTCCATTCTACCGTGTCGTTCTTGTTGGCATAGGTTCGTCCCACCACGATGGCTCGAGCTAAACACATCTGGTCTTGAGGGTTGTTAATTCGGACGAGACTTGTTTTGGTGTTGCGAAGGTCGTCCACCAATAACATCTTTTTGCGTCCTGTCCCTTGAGGAAGAGAGACGTGAGCCATTTTCAGTGTGGCTTTACCATCGGTGATGTCAAACTGGTCATTAGATTGTTGTACGTGTTGAATCTTGTCCATGACTTTGGAAGGGGTCAGTTCTGCGGGTCTGCTAAACTCGATCCAAACAGGGGATTTCAAACCGTCGTGATCTATGGATAGTGTCAAGCGATCGTCTTCTTTGGGTTGACATTGTCGCTTGAGTGCAGTGAGCAAAGAATCCCACATCTCGGTGATAAACCCTTCTGCTTTCTCTAAGGGTACGTCGGCCTTGAAATCTTTAAACTTCACCGTGTAGGTGTAAGCCGTGGTTCTAAATTTTCTAGAGGAGCGCTTTTCCGTCTCTCGAATGGAATAGTATTTTTCAGGGTTGACTAAGGGTGACGAACTTGGTTTAGAGGGTTCGGATTCTGGTTCACTCATGTCCTCTTCAAAATCACTGGCATGAATTTGTGCCAAGATTTCATCCCTGGCACGAGGCGATAGATCACGTTTCTGCCTCTTACTTTCTTCTTCTTTCTTCTCGAATGAATAGGATCGTTTCATCTTGAGTGCAAAACGTCAAATGACTCAAGTTCAAGCACCATAGACTAATTTATAGTCATGGCAAACCAGCGTATATAAAAAGGGTGTGTCTTGTCCTTTCACTATTCATTTCACTCTCAAACCGAGGAGAACGATGGAAGAGACTACCCAGATGGAACGTTTCGTCAGAGCTTTGCGAGGGGTCATTAGAAAATTCTCTTCAGACCAGCCGACGGACTACTCTCCTTCTTTTCGAGATAAGAGTCAGGATACTTGCTATATCTGTCAGAAGAAAGGGCATTGGTCTTCAGAGTGTCCAGACCGTCAAAAAAGAAAAAAAACAGGGGCTAAAAAAGACAAAAGTCAAGATACCTGTTATTATTGTAAAGAAAAAGGACATTGGTCTCCAGATTGCCCAAAAAAGAAACAAGAGGAGTCAGAAGAAAAGAAGGATTCTTCAGAAGAAGAGAGGGATTCTTCGAAAGAAGAGAGGGATTCTTCAGAGTAAGAAGCGGAAGAAAAAAGACAATTCTATTTAAAAGAAGCAAAGAAACAGGAGAAAAAAAGAAGAAGGGAAGAAAGCGAGGAGGAAGAAGAAGAGGAAAAGAGTGTGACGGTGAAGAAATTCAAAAAACAGAGAGACTAAACAAGGAGAAAGAAGAAGTCAATGAACTTTTAATTAAAGTGTTCTGTGGTGAATTGTGAATTGGATTGTAACAATGGATAAAAGAATACATGAATGATATAAGGTAAGTGTCTTTGAGTTTTGATTTTAAAATAAGAAGCTACACTCACGCACTCATACACAGACACGTACTATAAGGGTAAAAGGGGTGGGGTTTATTTTTGAGTTATTGGCAAATTGAAATTGTATTTCTTTTCGAGAAATGTGGGTGGCCCTGAAAAGGGCCTTTTTATTTTGGTGTAGGGGTGAGTTTAACCAATCAACTTTAACTGCCTTAAGCCTTTGCCACGGCCAAGGCCTACTTCTGATGATTGGGTTGAAATCACTAAGGGTGGTACGACAGGCTTAGGCATAGGGTTGGCGTGTTTAGCTCGGGAAGGTCGTATTCTCTTCGGTCGTGATAAAGAAGTCTGATACATTTGTTTCAGACTTCTTAACTCCGCTAAAATGTCCAACAGTACCGTAGCCGTTTGATTTTCACCCTCTTGTTTCTTTGCTGATACTTCTTCTTGCTGTTGTTGCTGTTGTTTTTTTCTTACCTCTTCTTGTTGCTGTTGCTGTTGCTGTAGGAGAAAGGCTTGTTCCGCTTCCTTTTGTCGTTGCATAAATTTCTCCAATTCTTCTTTCTGTCTCTGTCTAAAGTTCTCCACTTGCGGTAATGAAGAAGGTAACGAAGGTTCCGGAACAAATTCTTGCGAGGTAAGAAAATCCACAAAATCCCAATGTACCTCTTCTGAAAGTAAGTCCAGGTTCCCTTGGGCAGTCTCCCCTGCTGGTGCACCCCAATGGATCGTTTTCTGAGTTTCCGTCATGTTGAATCACTGTCGCATAGATTGACTGCACACAAGCGCTAGCGAATCTATATAGACCAACTGACGTCACAGACTACTCTCTTCGGATTGGATGCGGGCTGACTGAATTTTGTAACGCGTGTTTGGATTGGTGAATGAACTCAATCCGTTTCAATCCTACCTCTACCTATAAATAAGCGCAGTTCAGTGCATTGATTCACTTGTTCTCGTCGCTTCAAGATGTGGACCGATGTGCAATCTTCTACGCTTGTGTCTTCCATGATGTTCCGGACGGACATACCCATGTATGTCCGATCCAAGTGGACCATTGTCCACAGGACAAACACCAGCCTGTGGATACGTAGGATCTACGTTGAAAGACAAGGATGCCTGAAAAGAGTGCTGATTTACGGACCAACAGTGAGACGTAGCCTAAGGACAAGAAGAAGACCAATGCGGTACCCTTTATGTTAATGAATACATTAACATAAACCCAAAGGCCCTTTTCAGGGCCAGCCATAGTTCTCGAAAAGAGATAGCCTTTCCATTGCCTAAATTTAAATTTAAATTTTAAAAAAATTTAAAAAAAAAAAAATCCCATATTCAATTCCCCTTTTCCTTAGACAAGCCCAAACTCTATTCCCATGTTAATTTCCCCTTGTCCCTAGACAGACCCAAACTCTGTGTTAAATTCCCATTGTCCCTAGAGTTGCCCACGATTTTTCTCCATGTTAAATTTCCATTGTCCCTAGAGTTGCCCAGGGGTCTTTTTAATACTAAGTCCCATTGTCCCTAGGGTGCCCCACTTAACTACTTACGATCCATCCCATCCTGCAGGTTACGGAGGAGTTCAAAAATGTTATAGTACTGCCAAAACTCGACTGAAGTCTCCGTTTACCTCAAGTGCAACGATGGTTACAACAACAAACTACCTATACTTTGCACAAACCTATTCGACGAAAGTTTTCCAGAAGTCCCAGCCAAGTGAAAGACATCGATCATCAATGGCAAGCCGATTTAGCCGATGTCTCTCATTTGGCCAGCTACAATCGTGGCTACAAAAATTTGTTTTGCATCATTGACGTCTTTTCCAAATTTGCCTGGGTCGTGCCCTTGACTTCCAAATCGACCAGCGAGTTAGCGAGAGCCCTGCAACAGGTGTTGAAACAAAGTGGTCGTCACCCTGTTCGATGGCAAACGGACAAAGGTACCGAATTTCTGAACCAACCTTTGCAAAAAGAATTAAAGAATCCTGAAACCAAAGCCATCATCGTGGAACGTTTTCAACGTACTTTGAAAGAACGCATGTGGAAATATTTTGCGACATCTTACCGCACCTGGTGCAAGCGTACAACCAATATTACCATCGAAGCATCGGACGAGCCCCACAAGAGGTGACTCCTGAGAACGAAGTGCTGGTGTCTGATCGCCTCTTTGGTACGTCCCCGACGGTGGCTGTCCCCAGGAAAGGTGAAGTGTTGTCCGTTGGAGATTGGGTGCGCATTGGCAAAACCAAACGCACTTTCGACAAATGTTACTTACCTAACTGGACCACCAAATTGTTTCGTGTCACGGGACGAGTGCATGTTCGTCATCCTACCGTCTATAAATTGCGAGACATGAACGGAGAAGTGCTCAAAGGAACTTTTTATTTGCCCGATTCACAACGTGTCACCAAAAAAGAAGACGACGTGCATTCTCGAACGCAGAACCCGTAAAGTGGGCCAACGACGTGTGAAAGAAGTCAAAGTAGGTTGAAAAGGATGTCCACCCAGCTTTGATTCTTGGATCAACGCTTCCCAAGTTATAGACTATAAAACAGTGACCATCATGCCCTTTCACACAGACCCAGCTACTGTGACCACTACAGGGACCACTCCTTCACCCAGTTCTTCTCTGTAAGATTTACAGAAACAACCCTTGTGGGTATGGTGTGGAGAACGTGTGCCTAAAACTCAAATCGTCTTTTTCTGCCAAATCTTTGTGGTGTATTGTATCATCGGGGCAGCCATTGCCAATCTGAGTTTGCAACAAGGAGACAAACAGTTGTGGACCATTGTATTAAGCAGTTGCATTGGTTACCTTCTTCACAATCCCTCCCTGAAATTCTCCACAAACGGGAAGAACGGGAACCTTGTGTCCAGTGCCAGTGCCAGTCACCACTTCAACAACAATAACAACCCCATTTTGGACGGAGACACGCCTCTTACTTCCAGTAACCCCTCGGACAGCCACAGAACTCTGGAATTATGAACAATAACAACCGATTTTACTTAACCTTACCCAGTGACAGTTCCATGGAGGTGTTTCCCAATAACACTTTGTGCTGTTACACGGCCAAATTGGGAAGTGGCTTTGGTAGAAATCATTCACCCGACACAAATCAAAAACATCATCGAGAAGCAAAACACTTTCCAGGTGGAAATCCTGAATGCCCAAATGCAAGAAGAAATCAATAAAATCGGGTTTTAGTGGACACAAGACCAGCCAGCAATCCAGCCTTCAGTACCTACACCTTGAAAATTCCTTCAGGGTATTATTTTAGTGGTGAACATTTGGTGGACACTATTGCGGACAGCTTTGAGTCAGCCGTTGGCAAAGCCTTGAACAGAGCCAAAACAAAGTGCGAAGATTGAGTACCATAAAGTGGCTCATCGCCTCATGATCAAATGTCAGGATACGGACACGTTGTTTCGCAGGTTTAATGGATGTTTGTTTGAAATTTTGGGTGGATATGCACCCATGGTCGCAAACAATTTGAGCCCCAAGATCAACAGTAATATGGATTTTTACAGGGCTTTTGGAAACCCGGTATAACTGAACGCAGGACTGAATTTGATCATTGTGCACTCTGATGTGGTGGAGTACAACGTAGTGGGACACACCTCTGTGCCGTTATTGCGTGTCATTCCTTTCAAAGTGGATAGCAACACGACCAACGACCAGGAAGGTGCAAACACCTATCACGTACACCGCTAATTTGTACATCCTCACTTTCTGCCCGTCAGTAAGTCGTATTCTGACACTGTCAACATTGCTATAAAAGGAGATCTGGGACAAAATATTCCATTCTCCAAAGGGAAAGTCACGATGAAACTACATTTTCCGAAACGTTTCTCTAACGCATTGTAAGTCATGTATCCAGTGTACCAAGGCGTTGCTCGACAGCGAGGACATGGTTTAGGGGGTATGTTAAAATCAGCCTTTCGTTCGGTGGCTCCGGTGTTGAAACCGATGGTGACACGCGGATTGCATGCCTTGAAAGATGCGGCAATGACACAGTAAAGAATTTCTCCTAAATGTCATAACTGACCAACAAAACCCAAAATAAGCCTTCTTGAGGGCAGGCAAAAATGTCTTGCTTTCAGCGGGTAAAGACCTTTTGGGCCGACGAGAAACTCCTATAAATACCCTGAACGTTAGCGAGTCAGAAAATCCTGCTTCCCTGACGACTCCACAAGGTTATGGCAGAAAGAGACTACGAAAAAAACACCCTTTCACCAGTCTTCACACTTCACAAACTAGAAAAACAAAGAAAAGAAGAGCTGTTCGAGACTTAGACGTTTTTGATTATTAGAAACATAAAAACGATGCACCAAGAGTCTTGTGCCTGTTCCAAGTCGAACTGGATTTGTTTGCCATGTCACCCACCATGATGACGATGCAAGAATCCCAATGGTGGAATTTCATCCCGTTTTCTCTTTGACGGATTCAGCTCCCATAGAGTTTGAAATCAAAGGACAGCCCGAAGATTACATCGATCTGAATAGCAGATACTTGTACCTGAAAGTCAAAGTGATCAAAACGGACGATACTGCTGCAGGAGCCGATGCTACAGTAGCTCCCGTCAACAATTTCATGCATTCCTTGTTCAGCGAAGTGGACTTGTACTTGAATAACAAACTGGTCAGCAGCAGCATGGATACTTACCGTTACTGAGCGTACATGGAAAATCTCCTGACGTATGGAAAAGAAGCCAAAAGCTCTCATCTGGATGCTTGCGTGGTATGGAAAGCTGATACTGCAGGGGAGAACACGTTTAACGACACAGCCCTGACAGCAGCTGATGATCCTCACAATGTAGGATTTAACGGCCGTCGGAAGAAAATCCTGCAAGGACGAAGTTTAGAACTGATGAATCGTTTGCATTTGGACATGTGGTTGCAAGAGAAGTATTTGCTGAACGGTGTGGATATCCGTCTGAGACGCAATCGTAGCAGTACCGCATTCCATTTGATGGCCTATGCTGCCGAGTACAAAAACATCATTCAAGAAGCCCGACTGTACGTACGTCGTGTTGAAGTGTTGCCTAAAGTGGGAAATGACATCAGTCACACGTTGAGCAGAACGAACGCCAAGTATTCGATACGCCGTGTGGAAGTGAAAACATTCACCATTCATGCTGGACTCTGATCCAAGATCGAAGATCATATGTTCCAAGGACAGTTGCTCAAACATTTAATCGTTGGCATCGTGAGCAATGCAGCACTCAACGGAGTCCACGATCAAAATCCATTCCAGTTTAAGCATTACAAAGTGTCCAAAATCGAGATCAGTCGTGATGGCAAGGCCTTGAGTACTCGACCTTTCGAGCCTAAGTTTGTTGCCTGCAATTACTTGAGATCGTACTTGTCCCTGTACGAAGCCACTAGACAGTTAGGAACCAACACCAGTCACGGCATTTCGTACGACGATTATGCAGGAGGCTATGCTTTGTGGGCTTTTGATTTCACTCCAGACCAAGGCAGCGAAGAGGAACATTTCCACCCTATCAAATCTGGTCAACTGCGTGTGGAACTTCAGTTTGCAGAACCTCTACCCCAGACGGTCAACGTCCTCAAGTATGATAAATTTCATAATACCCTAGAAATTAACAGTTTAAGAGAAGTCATTGTAGACTATTAGAAGCCATAGAAGACTGATATCCCTCTTTACATAGCTCATTATGGTTATCTTTTGTCTTTGAGCTAGGAAACGTAGTGTACATCCATGACCCAATGATTTCCAAAAATGGAAATCTCAGTTTCATTTACCATGTTGTCAACCTTGTCTACAGTGGAGTGGTATTGAAGAAAATGTTAGTTAGTTGAATTGAATGGTTATTGTTAAAATTTTATTCTTACTTACTTGTGATAAGTGATTGAAATAAAAACTGTTGTGTTTTGAAGAAAGAAAAAAATGCGTTTGTTATTTGTTTTGCTATGGGTATCATGAACCATGCTCTTTGACTTCTCTCTATCCCTCACATTACACTATTTGAACGTTCCGACTCGAAACCGTGTAGGGATGTTTTCCTTTGCGTCCGCGCTTAACCATAAAAAGAGGCAGCCTTCAGTCTGACCATCGATGGCTGACTCATCCTCCTACGAAGATGTGCTCAAGATTAGCTAAGTTGAACGAAACCTACGTGAATTTTCATCATGTTAAACAAAGTCTGATACCAAAGCCTGAAGAGATAGAGAATGTCAGAATGTTACAAATCACTGAAGACCTGATAGTAGAGCTCTTCAGAGAAGAAATTAACAGGCAGAAAGAAGAAGAGATGGAGAAGAGAAGAGAATGGACGGAGAAGTACATACTTCAGAAATAGCAGAGAGAACAGAGAGAGCAGCAGCAACAACAACAGCAACTAGAACCTGACAGTGGCTTTGTCGTCTGTGGTGTCGACACCAAAGAGTTCGCCTTCTCTTTCCGAAGACGCAGACCTTATCTATGAGAAAGCCTGTCGTCAGAGGAGGCTTCAATCTTAGACCATAAAAGATTGCTATAGCTTCAAGTTCACACAAAAACAGCCCTTTTCCGGGCTACCCATACTCTAGAAAAGAAATAACAATCCATTGCCTACGATAGGTTAGAATAAAATTAGAAGTGCGTCTATAAGCACATGAATTCTTTATCTAGGTTAGAAAGTGAGTGTATAAGCATTTTCTTTAAGTGGCTTGTTAAAATGTTTTAGAATAGTGATGGGTAGTAAAAAAGTGAGTGTTTCTTTTAGGTCCGCGCGTTTTTTGGTCATCATTTAGGTAATGTAAGATTGGGGTCTTAGGGGATGTTTCCCTTCACGTCCGTGCTTCAAGTATCAATTGAAAAACGCTAGTAGTAAATGGGGGCACCCTAGCCTCAATTGGAATTAGCATTACAGACAGGGTCCCGGCACTCTAGCCTCAATGGAAATTTAACATGGGAATACAAACCCGGCACTCTAGCCTCAAGGGGAATTGAACATGGGAAAAAGTCTTGGGCAACTCTAGCCTCAATGGGAATTACCATTACAGGACCCCATGGGACAATCTGGGGACTATGTAAATTTAACATGGGAATAGATTGTGGGTCTGTTGAGCGACAAAATATAACAGGGTCGGGACCCTATTTTAATAAGGTCCCGACCTGAGGGGTCTATGGAAAGGGAACAGGGGAGAGGGATAGAACACACACACACACACACACACACACACACACACACACACACACACACACACATATATATATATTAAATAAAAAAAGGGGTAGGCAATTGAAAGTCGATCTCTTTTCGAGAAATGTGGGTGGCCCTGAAAAGGGCCTTTGGTTTCATCATCATCTTCTTGTTTTATTTCCTCCACTTCTGTAGCCATCTTCTAACTTTTCCATTATTCCTGTCTTCTTCTTTATTTCTGATTCAGGCATCCAGTCAGGATGACCTATCGCTCGGAATTTCTCCTGTATTCGTATCCAGCTATTGTTGAGTTTCTCAAAGCTTTCTTTTCTCTTTCTATTTTCTTCTTCTCTTCTTTCCTTAGTCCACTTTTCTTTGATGTTCTTTACCTCTTCCGTCATCACTTTCCTCATTATTTCTTCCGTTTTTGTCAGCTGGTCAAACCCCCATTTTACGTATCGCCACTTCGTCCAATTCAATATCTTTTCTAAGAAGCACCTGACTTCGATGACATTTTCAAGTGCTTCCTTTAAACTTCCCACTCTTACATAAGGCGGGTCAATCAATCCTCTCAATCTCTTTTCCTCTTCTTCCATGATTCCTTTTATTATCTCATTTGCTTCCTTCACAGTATTAAAACAGTCAAGACACTTTTCTAACTTGAATTCTTTCTCTATCTTTTCCATAACAAACGTAACATCTACTATCCAATAATAAATACATATCAAATGATTCAGTAACGCTGTTGCTACCACCATTTTCTTTGTCTTTATTCTGTGGAATGGGTTTTAATGGCTAACACTGTTAGCTTTATAGTTAAAGCGTGGACGTGATGGAAAACATCCCCTAAAACAAAATTGATATTACCTAGGTTAATTATTTAAAACGCGCGGACGTGAAGGAAAACATCCCATACTTTTCTCATTTTATATGATCTACTATCCACATCTGTGAAGCAGCAATTAACAAACCCAACATCTACTATTCACACACGCAAGGCATTAAAATGAAACCCCAAATTTACTATCCACACACGCAAAGCATTAAAATTAAACCCAAATCTACTATTCACACAAAACGTACGTGAGCGCTTACAAATAAACGCGCGCGCGCGCACACACACACACACACACACACACACTATAAAAAAGAGTCAATGTTTATATTCACACTACTCTACATGCACACACACATTGGCAAATCAATTACTATTTCTTTTCTAAAGGTTTGGGTAGCCCTGAAAAGGGCTGTGCTTTTGAACTCCATGGCACCTGGTTAATGATGGCACCTTCCAGGCCTGGCACCACACACACATCTTCTTCCCCAGTCTCTTTTCACTCTTTTTTGGGGGAGAGCAGAGGCGGGATAAGTGGCTTCAGAATCCCAATTTTCTGTGTCTGGGATTCTGAAATTTTCTTCTTGTGGTTGTGGTACAGCCATTCCTTTCTCCTCTTCCTCCTCTTCTTTTTTTCTTCTCTCCTGCTCTTCTTTGTTTCTTCTCTCCTCCTCTTTCATCCTTCCCTCTTCTACAATGGCTTCCGCGGCCAGTTCATTTAGTATGTGCCTGGCATATTCCAGGTGCACATGAAGTTCTAACAGTTTTACTAGCCTTCTGCTCATTCTCAAGTGTTGATCAATCAACAAGGGTAGCTAGACTGCCAAGCGAGTTTCAATTTATACTAAAAGCGCGGACGTGATGGAAAACATCCCCTAAAACAAAATTGATATTACCTAGATCATGACCAAACAAACGCGCGGACCTAAAAGAAACACTCACTCACTTTTTATACTACCCATCACTATTCTAAAAAAAATTTATTAAACAAATAATATACTATCCATATACGCAAAGCAATCCAATCAAACCCCAAATCTACTCTACCCACACGTCATACACCAAAAAATAACCATAATCATAATCTACTATCCACACAAACGTACGTGAGCACTTACAAACACACAATCATATACACAAACACATACACTCACACTATAAAAAAGAGTCAGTGTTTATATTCACACTACTCTACCTACACACATTGGCAAATGTATTACTATTTCTTTTCTAGAGTATTGGGTAGCCCTGAAAAGGGCTGTTCTTTTTGTTTGCTATGGCAATCTTTTAGTTTCTAAGAATGCGATGTCCTCTGACGATAGACTTTCTGACGATAGGTCTGCTTCTTCGGAAAGAGAAGAAGAACTCTTTGGTGTCGATACGACAATCGACAAAGCCTCTGTCAGGTTCAGGTTGCTGCTGCTGCTGTTGCTGCTGTTGCTGCTCTCTCCGCTGTTTCTGAAGTCTGTACTTCTCTGTCCATTCTTCTTTCTCCCTGTTCACTTCTTCTCTGAAGAGCTCTTCTATCAGGTCTTCAGTGACTTTTAGCATTCTCACATTCTCTATCTCTTCTGGCTTCGGTATCAGACTGTGTCTGACCCTGTGCAAATTCACGTAGGTTTCGTTTAGCTTAGATAGTTTGGAGCACATCTTCGTAGGAGGATGAGTGACAATGGATGGTTAGACTGGAGGCTACCCCGGCTTTAAAGTCAAAGCGCGGACGTGAAGGAAAACATCCCTCCACGGTTTTCGAGCCGGAACGTTCAATGAGTGCCATGAGAGGGATAGTAAGAAGTCAAAGAGCATGAATCAAGATTTCTATAGTCAAACAAACCACAAAGACATTTTTTTCAAAACACAACATTTTTTATTCAAAATCACTTAACACTAACAAACAACTCTAACATTTTTAACAATAATCCAACAATATAACATCAAACATTTTGTTTCAAATAACGAACATTTTTTTTTTCCAACTCACACATTATTTTGGACAAGGCTGACAACGTTGTGAATGAAATTGTGATTTCCACTGTTGGAAGTCATTAGGCCATTGATGGACACTACGTTTCCTAGCTTGAGACAAAAGATAAGCATAATGGTCACAAAACCATTGATCTTCTTTCACATCGTTTCTAGAAGAAGAACGAGGATCAAAATGAGTCACTAAATGTTCTAAGGAATAGCCCAGGCTGCGATGATGCAGAAAATACACACAATATTCTCCACACACCAAGGAATATGTGCCTTCTAATTTCACATTATTGAATCGGGTGGTCTGAGCATTTCTTCTGATAAAGTCAATGATATCTTCTTCCAAAGGGGGAAATCCATAGGAATCGAAATATTCCACACATCCTTCTTGAGGAAAGTAGACGTCTACCCAGTGGGTTCCTGGGAGATGACTGTCGTCCGTGTTGATCACATAAGCTAGATGGTCTTGAGGTTTGCGATGAGGGAGTTCATCTTTAGCACAGACGACAGGATTCCAAGAAGCCGTGTACGAACTGTGGTTCAAAAGTTAATAAAGTTCCCAGGTATCTATGTTTTGTGTCTTTTTTTTTCTTCTTCTTCACAGGTAATGATAAGTGATCAATTCGATCCTGACTTTTTGCTTGAAAATGTCTGACAAATAACCATTTCTTCGCTTCGTCTCCCCACTCTGATTCAGGAGAGCTTCGATACGATGGATCTCTTGAGTGGTTAATGGTGGACAAGAATTTTCATGGAAGTCTTTATACCACTGATGCAACACGACATCGTCCGAGATGAGACTCCAAGCTTCGTCCAGATACTCGTTCAATTTTTCTTTTTGACTCAGCATTAGGCATTTATCGTGTTGAATTTGACTGGGATGATCGTTGTGACATCCATAGCAATCTTTTTTGATCAATTCTGTCATTTTTTCGACCAAGTGTTTGGCAAAACAGGAGACTAAATGGGCTTCTTGTTCTGGCCATTTCGACTTCATCATGATAACTTCTTCGTCTTGGGATTCTTCTTCTTCTTCCACGGTCTCCTTACATTCCATCTTCAAAGTTTCTCCACTAGGTAAAGAGGGATAACAGTCTTCCATGGCTTCTAATAGTCTAGAATGACTTCTCTCAAGCTGTTGATTTCTATGGTATTATCAAATTCTGCATACAGGAGGACGTTCACTGTGTGATCTGGAGGTGGATTTGCAAACTGATGTTCCACACGAATCTGACCCGATTTTATAGGGTGGAAATGTCCCTCGTCGCTGCCTTGGTCTGGAGTGAAATCAAAACCTCACAAAGCGTAGCGTCCTGCATAATCGTCGTACGAAATACCGTGACTGGTGTTGGTTCCTAACTGTCCGGTGGCTTTGTACAGGGACAAGTACGATCTCAAATAATTCTTCGCGACACCAAAGTTAGGCTCAAAGGGTCGGGTACACAAGGTCTTGCCGTCGCGACTGACTTCGATCTTGGACACATTGTAATGTTGAAACTCAAAAGGATTTTGATCGTGGGTTCCGTTGAAGGCTGAATTCCTGACGATACCAACAATCAAACGCTTGGGTAACTGTCCTTGGAACAGATGATCTTCGATCATAGATCGCTGTCCAGCGGGAATGGTGAACGTTTTCACTTCTACGCGTCGTATCGGATACTTGGCGGTCGTTCTGCTCAACGTCTGACTGACGTCGTTTCCCACTTTAGGTAACACTTCCACACGACGCACGTAAAAGTCGGGCTTCTTGAATGATAGTTTTGTATTCATTGGCATGGGCCATCAAATGGAAAGCGGCACTGCTACGATTCAGTCTCAGACGGATATCCACCCCGTTCAGCAAATACTTTTTCTTGTAACCACATGTCCAAATGCAAACGATCCATCAGTTCTAAACTTCGCCCTTGGAGAATTTTCTTACGACGGTCGTTAAACCCCACACTGTGCGGATTGTCATCTTCTGTTAGGACTGTGTCGTTAAACGTGCCTACACCTGCCGTGTCAGGTTTCCATACCACGCAAGCATCCAGATGAGTATTCTTGGTTTCTTTTCCGTACGTCAAGAGATTTTCCAGGTAGGCACGATATGGGTAAGTATCCATGCTGCTGCTGACCAGTTTGTTATTCAAGTACAAGTCCACTTAGCTGAACAAGGAATGCATGAAATTGTTGACAGGAGCTACTCTAGCATCGCCTCCTGGATTGGTGTTGTCCGTTTTCATCACTTTGACTTTCAAGTACAGGTAACTGCTATTCAGATCGATGTAATCTTCGGGCTGTCTTTTGATTTCAAACTCGATGGGAGCGGAATCCGTCAAAGAGGAGACGGGATGAAATTCCACCCACTGGGATTCTTGCATGGTCATCATGGTGGGGGGCATGGCAAACAGATCCAGTTCCGACTTGGAACAAGCGCAAGACTCTCGGTGCATCATTTTTTTTCTCTTTCTCAATAATCTAAAACATCTAAGTCTCGAACGGTTCTTCTTTTCTTTGCCTTTCTAGCTTTAGACGTGTGAAGTCTGGTGAAAGGGTGTTTTCTTCGTCGTCTCTTTCTGCCTTGTCCGTGCTGAATGCTTGACTCGGTAGCGTGCAGGGCATTTATAGGTGTGTCTCGTCGGCCCAAAAGGTCTTTGCCCGTTTGCACCAAGACATATTTTTGTCTGCCCTCATGAAGGCTTCTTTAGGATTTTGTTTGTCGATGATGACATTTTGGAGAAATTCTTTGCCTTGTGTCAGTGCCGCATCTTTCAAGGCGTGCAATCCGCGTGTCACCATCGGTTTCAACACCGGGGCCACCGAACGAAAGGCCGATTTTAACATATCTCCTAAACCGTGTCCTCGCTGTCGAGTAACCCCTCGGTACACTGGATACATGACTTACGAATCGTGAGAGAACCGTTTTCGAAAATGGAGTTTCACCGTGACTTTTCCTTTGGTGAATGGAATATTTTGTCCCAGATCTCCTTTTATAGCAATGTTGACCGTGTCCAAATAAGACTTACTGACAGGCAAATAGTGAGGATGTACAAATTCGCGGTGAACGTGGTAAGTGTTTCCACCTTCCTCGTCAGCGGTCGTGGCAGAATCAACTTTGAAAGGAATGACACGCAGTAACGGCACAGAGGTGTGTCCCACCACGTTGTACTCCACCACATCGGAGTACACAAACATCAAATTCAGTCCTTGGTTCAGTTCTCCCGGGGCACGAAATAACTTGCTAAAAGACTCGTTGTCGTAAATGATTGGTAATTCGTTTTTCTTGAGCATGGCCTTTCTCATGTCCATGTCTCCGCCCAACATGTCAAACAATTCAGGACAAAATAAAATGGACACGATTTTACCTCCGTCAAATTTCATCAAGAAGCGACGAGCTGCTTTGTGGTATGCCATGGTGACACTTTTTTTGACACTTTCCAAAGCTTTCAGAAACACGACATTAAACCTGGAGGTTATGGTGCTCACCAAATGTTGACCACTAAAATAATAGCCTGGGGGAACGAACAAGTGATAGGTGGTGTACTTTTGATTTTTTGTGCCAGGGGTTTTCTTGTCATATTTGCCATAGGTATCCAAGTACTGTTGCATTTGTTCGTCACGAACTTCCACATCAAAAGAATTTTGATTGGGAAGGACATTGAGGACTTGGGTAGGGTGAATGATTTCTACTAAAGCCACTTCCCAATGGGCTTCGTGATCTAATGGGATGGTCTGGGGTAATTTGACCGTGTAACAGCACAACGTGTTCTTGGGAAACACCTCCATAGAACTGTCACTGGGTAAGGTTAAGTAAAATTGGTTTTGGTGACTCATAATTCCAGAGTTCTGTGGCTGTCCGAGGGGTTACTGGACGTCAGAGACGTGTCTCCGCCCAAAATAGGGTTGTTGTTATTGGAGTGGTGACTGACACTGGCACTGGACACAAGGTTCCCGGGGTTCCCGTTGGAAGACAATTTCAGGGAGGGATTGGGAAGCAGGTAACCGATGCAACTGCTCAATAAAATGGTCCACAATTGTTTGTCTCCTTGTTGCAAACTCAAATTGGCGATGGCTGCCCCGATGACACAATACACCACGAAGATTTGGCAGAAAAAGACGATTTGCGTTTTAGGCACACGTTCTCCACACCACACCCACAAGGGTTGTTTTTGTAAATCTTCCAGAGAAGAACTGGGTGAAGGAGTGGTCGACGTAGCTGCGTCTGTGTGAAAGGGCATGATGGTCACTTCTTTTTATAGTCGATGACTTGCGAAGCGTCGATCCAAGAATCAAAACTGGGTGGATATCCTTTCCAACGTACTTTGACTTCTTTGACACGTCGTTTACCCACTTTACGGGTTCTGCGTTCGAGAATGCTTTCGATGTCGTACACGTCGTCTTCTTTTTTGGTGACACGTTGTAACTCGGGTTAGTAAAACGTTCCTTTGAGCACTTCTCCGTTCATGTCTTCCAATTTATAGACGGCAGGATGACGGCCATGCACTCGTCCAGTGACACGAAACAATTCGGTCGTCCAGTTAGGTAAGTAACCTTTGTCGAAAGTGCGTTTGATTTTGCCAATGCGTACCCAATCTCCTACGGTCAACATTCCACTTTTCTTGGGGGCAGCCCTAGTCGGGGACGTACCAAACAGGCGCTCAAACACCAGCACTTCGTTCTCGGGAGTCATTTCTTGCGGGGCACGTCCGATGCTTCGATGGTAAGATTGGTTGTACGCTTGCACCAGGTGTGGTAAGATGTCGATGTACTTCAGAGTGTGGTGATGCGTAAAATATTTCCACATACGTTCTTTCAAAGTGCGTTGAAAACGTTCCACGATGCTGGCTTTGGTTTCGGTATTCTCGGTGGTAAAAAAATGAATGTCACGTTTCTTTAATTCTTTTTGGAAAGCTTGGTTCAGAAATTCGGTGCCTTTGTCCGTTTGCCATCGAAGAGGGTGACGACTGCTTTGTTTCAACACTCGTTGCAGGGCTCGCACTAACTCGCTGCTCGATTTGGAAGTCAAGGGTACGACCCAGGCAAATTTGGAAAAGACGTCGATGACACAAAACAAATATTTGTAGCCGCGATTGTAGCTGGCCAAATGAGAGACATCGGCTAAATCGGCTTGCCATTGATGATCGATGCCTTCCACTCGGGTGCGACTTCTGGAAAACGTGCGTCGAATGGGTTTGCGTAAAGTTTAGGTAGCTTGTTCTTGTAACCATCGTTGCACTTGAGGTAAACGGAGACTTTTCAGTCGAGTTTTGGCAGCACGATACAATTTTTGAACTCCTGCGTAACCTGCAGGATGGCAGGGATCGTAGTAAATGCTGGCTAACACTTTTTCCATTTTGTGTTTGTGTGTTAATAAGGCACCCACTCTTGGAAGATGCTACTCTTTTCCTCTTGGGGTACTTTCTTGGATTGCAATGCTTTGCGTGTGCGACCAGCAATAGGTGTCGCAGAGGAGGATGTCGGAACAGGGGATATCGGTTCTTGTTTCACTTCTGTCTTCACTTTCATTTTCTCTTGTGATGAAAAAGGGGTGGTCATCATCTTTTTAATCCATCCAATTCTGGAGGTAGGTGGTGTTGTTAACTTGCGTACTTTTTCTGGTGGAGTTTGAAACCCTTCTTCTTCTTCTTTTCTGTCTTGGTCACTGGTAGTGGTGGTACTGGTGATGGTGCTGGACTTTTCATCAAGGTCTTAAAATCTTTCAGAGTGGGTAGAGCTGTTTCGTCTAAAGCTTTCTGGTGAAAGAGTGGTAGTCGTTGCAAGAGCTGACCGTACTTTTGCGATTTTTCTGTTTCGGACAAATCTTGGCGATCCATCAAAGACTGCAATTCGTGTTGTAACTGGGACATTTCGCTCAAATGGGGATTAGGAGGTAAATGCGGGGTGCGTTGTTCTTTCCAACGATGGTATTCCATCCATCGTTTGTAAGGCACTAAAGCTAATTTTCGTCCTTCCATGGGTTGTCAAGGGTCGATTCTGAGATCTTGGGACTTCAGAGGGCCTTTTTATCTTGCTCTCATCAGTCCTCCCAACATGGTTCCCAAGACTCCATTCAGCAATGGGCCTAACAAGAGGGGTAAAATGCCTCCACGTTGGACCAACATCTTCTTCTTTTGACGAAGGGGGATTTTCTTTTGAACCATTTAACGAAGAACGTGACGATGTTTGCCTAAGCATTGTTTCTGGTGTTTGAACAAAGGGATCATGCCTTTCAAGACGTTCAAACAACATTCGCACACGGTATCGATGACCTCTTTGGAAGCTGAGTGAATGAGTTTTTTTCGTAGGGGTGGAGAAGCTTTGGACAGGACAGATAACATGTCCCCATGTTTGACTAAACGTGGTGGCAGTCCTTTCCTTTTCTTTCCTTGGGGTTGTTTAGAAGAGGGATGTTTTCTGGAGGGTGACATCTTCCGGAGCACCAAAATACTGATACCCCGACTTGGTCACACACCTTTTTTATACTGGAACGCGTCGCCACTGATTGTCTTTACGTCGTATCAACTTCAGGAAAGGCATGACACGTCGTGCAGGGATACGTAACGGACTAAATCGAGCCAGTTCTTGCTTGGACAAATCCAGCAAACTTTGTAACATGCCCGATCTTTCTTGGACTTTGATTTTGGGAGAAGGTACTTTGTGAGCAGCAGCCACTGCCACTAAATTGGAGGGTCCTGCCACTGGGGAAGTTCTTGGGGTAATCAACGGAGAAGTTCTCGGTGTGATCAACGTCTCCAAGTACTCTTCAGTTCTTGGTGTCATCAACGGAAAAGTGGATGAACTTGAGGCTGCCGGAGACGCAGTCACCGCCGTGGCAGGTCGTGGTTTGCGAGTGTAAGGTTGCGTCCTGGCCGAAGTGCCTCTCTTGCGACTAGTTTTCTTCTGTGGACTTTTCTTTTTCTGGGGGCTTTTTCTCTGTTTCTTTTTCTGGGGGCTTCTTTTCTTTTTCCGGGGTGGTGTCTGGTAAGAGGAGGGTCCCGCTACTGGAGAAGTTCTTGAAGTTAAGTCGAGGACGGAGACGTGTACAGGACAGGCCCTCCGTCTTGGCACCAGTGGTGAAACAATTGGGCACGAAATCGCAAATCATCGGGGGTCGTAGGTTTCAAATCGACAAGTAAATAGGCGTGTGGAGTTTGAGTGGCATCGTCGTACGCCTGAGTCAGCCAAGGTGTCCCTAACTGTTTGGCTAAGACTTGCACTTGCGATTTATCTCGAGGGCTTTTAAACAAGACCACGTAGTGCGCATTGAGACTGATGGTGCGATGGGCTTTACTTTGTTGAAACAAATTTTGAGTGATGTAAACGACACTGGCATTACGATGATGCCCTTTGCGCGTGAACCACAGTTTAATTTCTTCTTCGTCTTCTCCTAACATGTCGTCAAAAATGACCAAATGGGTTTGACGGGAGTCAGAGACGATGCCGTCGTCATGTTTAGGAATGCCTTCCACAAACACGATGGAATCGCCTTGACTTTCTCGCAAGAGGCTGTACGCCGATTGCCACTCTTTGTAATACCACACGATGCATTGAGGTGGACGATCGATCAAATGATGTTTATGTTCGATCAAGCGTTTGACGAATTCGGTTTTGCCTGAACCGTTAGGTCCAGCAACGAGCATGTTAAAGGGATGGCGAAGATACAAAGCCTCCCAACTGGCAGGATCTAAGTGTTCGTCGATGACTTTGACAGTGGAGAAAGAGGGAACAGAGACAGCAGAGGTAGCCATAGTGTGAGGAATGTCACTTGTGACACGAAAATAAACAAGACGAGAGTTTATATACTTTTTTCAGGACACGTTTATTGAATGTTTTAAACATGAATACGAAAGACAAAAATACATAAAAGCCAAAGGCTTAAGTACAACGATAAAAGGCACATGATAACCATCAACGTGGAATAAAAACAAGTGTCTGTACAACATGTTTTGGGTAATGTTCTGACCAGTTCTATAGGGGGTAAGGTCACACAAGTGTCCTCCCGAAAGGGTCTTTCAGGGATGTCTACGACAGTCCTGTCCTGGGTGACGGGTTCTTCTGGTACTGTCACTAACACAGGTTGAGAAGTCGCAAGGCTCACAATCGCATTCCACTTCAGAAGCCCCAAACTTGAATTGTGCAAACTTGTTTTGTGTTTCTCTGAAAGTATTCATCTTGTTCACTTGGTCTTGGTAGTCACAATGAACTATCGATCTTGCCTAGGGTTCCTTTTTATATGCAGACCAATACCGACGTGTCCATACGGTAAGGTGAAATGATTGTGAAATCGCACTCGCTTCTGGTACACGATTTGATAGACTTTTTCCAAGGGTCGACTGACGATGTGGTGAGTGGGTAAACGTACATTCTTGTTGGGTTGATAGGTGGTCACTTTAAAGTGTTCATCCTCTCCAGATTGCAAGGGTTCTTTCAATACCCCAAAGTTGACCACACGACTGGTACGATAATTCAGAGTCAATCCTTTCACTTTACACTTCGTGTGCACTTCTCCTTGTGGGTCCCGGTATTCGTAGCCGTAATTTGTTGGACCGCCACTGACGAAACTTAGAATCTTGTCGTCGGGATGCTCGTCTGTCCAGGCTCCTAAACGGTCTCCTTCGATGTCAGGGTGCTGTTGACTCGGGTGATGGATGTAAATGCAACTGTCCGTGTCAAAGTACAGGACGCGTTCCCCTAACAGTTCTAAAGCTTCGTACAATTTTAAGCGAGCATGAGCTCTCACGTAAGCCGCAATGATGACATTTCCAAAAGGGTCGTCTTGTACAAAGTCCAGATCTTCTTCGTAATTGACCAAGATCAAATCCTCGCGAACGACGTCCACGTGTTTCATGAATTTGGTTTTGTCGTGAATCATCTGAAAGTAGCGGGAAGGTTCTGTCAAATACTCCGTCTTGGGTAAACACGGACGTTGTGCCATTTTACCCCACAAGCAATTTAACATCACTTTGGCAAACGATCGCCTGCCTTCGCTTTTCTCGATGTGATCTAAAGTAATGCCTTCTTGTGCTCAGTATTTCTCTTTGAATGTCTTTTGGTCTTCGGGAGTGTGACACCAGGAAGGATAGCCACTGGCTTCTTGTTACAGTTTCAAAAAGGCATCCACGTAGTCTGCGAAAATGCCTTTCTGCGTGGGGTGTCACTTGTGGTATTGTTGTGTCTTGGGAAAGTGACAAATTTCGTACACTTCTAACAGTTGATATCCCATATCCAGAGCTTTGAACAATTCTACGCTGACCCAGGTTCCCATCAAAGCCCGTTCTTCCTGGTTGTGCTGACAAGGCTGATCTTGGTTGCATGTTTCAGCACAAGTATGGCACAAAGGAAACATCAGTTTGCCTTGGCAATGGTGAGGTAAGACGGGATGGTACAAGTCCTTGGAGGCAAAACTTTGCACTTGATCAAGCCTTCGTATTGTCGAATGTTTTTCAGGTCGATGTGTTCCGTGAACAATTGCTGCTGAAGCGTTTAAACTCGGGATCAGTTTTCAAACGGTGATCGTATTCGTGTTCCCACATTTCCAGCACTTGGTATCCTTGCTGTTCTAACTTTAGGCGTCGCTGACAAGTGGCCTGGTACAAGTCTTCCATGGTTCGTTGTAAAAACTGATTTTTAGTGCCACGGTCAGGGTAACAGACGGGACATCCGTGAAATAAGCAACCGTTAAACTCGTACACGATCTTGGGGTTTTCTAAGTCCCAGCCATCGACCGAATGCGTTCCGATGGTCTTTTCGCCTCCTCCGTTGCGGGCATGCTGAATCCATTTGTCTTCCTTGTCGCACAAGTAATGTAACCAGCGTAGGGCTTTGATCGAGTATTGACGTTTGACATAGTTGGTCGCTTGAGGACTGATGACAGCCACGGTGTTTTCAGGCATGAATCGTTGCCAGTACACTAAGGAACACGCTTTGGCAATGGTGCAAGCTTCTTTCAAAGGATCGACCCCTCCGTGTTCCATGAACAGTTCTCGAAATTTTCCACAGCAACGTCGTAAAATGTCCACGTCGGAACGACAATACTTTAGCATTTCTTCCTGAAAGTCGAAGGGGTCAGAGGCGTGAGCCTGGTACCAAGCGTAGAAAGCTTCTCGTTGTTCGGTACGCATGTTGTCGTGATCGTAATAGTGAGCCTCAGGTAAATGGGGTAGAACGGCGTGTTGGTTGGCTTCCGTATTGAAAAAGTGTGGAAAGTACCCTTTAGCCATTTCTGTCATTCCAAACGTTTTAGGCATTCGGCTCAAAGGCATGGCCAAGTAACTGATCGAATCTTTAAACTGTACTTGTCCCATTTGCATGAAAATGATTGATTTTGGCTCCGTTCAAAGTGACTTTAGGACATTCGGTGCTTTGTTCCGTATAGTATCTCAAAAGAAACTGTCCATCGTATCCGGAGAAATTGTGAGCCATCACCGTGGCATGACGATGACAATCTCCGTAACGTTCGATGTCCTCTTGGCTCCACGTCTTGTCTATGGGGTCTAAGACCCATTGTGCAAAATCGGCTAACGTGTTCGGTCCTCGAAAGATTTTTTCACGCCCTCCGGGAATCTTACTGCAGTGAGGGCAATGATTGAAGATAGGTTCCTGAATGCACTTCTCGCACGCTCGATGAGCCACGCAGAAATTAGGAATGTGAATGCCGGTCTCTTGCATGCATTCGAAATCGAAAAAGATGAAATTGCCTTTCTTCTTGTGACCGTCCTCTTTCTCTGGTGGGGGTTGGTATTTTTGCACGTAGCATTGGTGTTCCAAGTCCACGATGTGGTGACAAATGTGACATTTTTTCTTTCCTCGACATACGTGTGCCTTGGCATTATTAGTAAGTATGCCTTGTCCACACGTAGGGCACAATCTCAGCAGTTGACAAGCACATTTCTGCTGTGAACCTTGCGTCTTCAAATGTTGTTGGCAACAGGTAGGGCTGACGAACGTGCGCAGACAAGTTGAACAATGCACTGGTCCTTCGCTCAGACAGGGTGGAGAGGCCAAACATACTGAGCATTTCGATCTGCAATGCTTGTGTTGCTCTCGATTTTTATAGCCATAGTCACATTTCTCACAGTAATATCTGTATCCCTGGAATGCATTGATACTGGTAATGGTATCGAAATGGTCATCGTGATGATAAAGGTGAATGTATTTTCCATCCTTAAAGTCTTTCCCTCGAAACAACAGAGACCCGCGCACTTCTTGAGGGTGCACTTTCAAGGTGTAGAATGGAACTAGGGCATCTTGCAATTTTTGCATTTCAGGAATGCCGCAGGGTTTCTTTGGGCAAGCCAGCTTGTTGTAACAGGAGTTCTGCTTCGTTTCGTTGTTTGGCTCGGTATGATTGTCGAATAGTTTTCCAGTACGAATAAGAGCAAGATTATACAGACCGCAATATATAATTTTCAGCTAGATTTTGTATATGCAACAATTATCATTATTTTTTAGTTTAAGTGCAAATTGGGGTTGCTGAAGAGATTCTTCTTTGATGTTAGTGTTCAGACATGGTCACAAATCTGTAACTCAATTGACTGTAAGAGAATTACCGCATTCATAACTCTCTGTATGTTACCTACACAAAACTGATTAATTATGAGTTTGCAAAAGAACAATTATAATAAACAAACGTGTGAGAATTAAGTCAATTTATCCATCGTGGACATTACAATATCGGCTTTGAATGAAGTCGACAGATAAAAGAACCGCCATCAGCTTATTAAGGGTCACCTTACTTATGCCAGATTTAGATAATCATTTCTTGGCGAAATTTTATGTTAATCCAATTTAGGCGAATTAATGCAGTTTCCTCCCATACAGACATCAAAGTCAATATCCTTTCAAATTGTATAATTCTTCTTACATTTCTTAAAATCGAAGTAGTGATTGAAACCGTGGTAAGAGCATGTTGGGTCCTTTTTGCAGACGATAAGCCATGTTTGCGAAAAGAACCCCATTGTCTAAAAGAACCTATAAACACTAATTATTAAACTACATGTTAAATGATTTTGAAAATCAGTTATTACACATTATAATTTCATTTGTGAAACAGAAATACTAATTGCAACTGATAATAAAATATAGTCGATCCATTTCGCAGATATGTAGGTCGTCTACTCGAAAAGGATATCATTTGCAAAATGGATCTTTTAGGAAATACTTTATATATATATATATATATATATATATATATATATATATATATATATATATATATATATATATATATATATATATATATTAAATCCTATGTAGAATTAGTTATTGCACAATATAATTTAATTTGCGAAACAGAAGTATTATTTGAAACTGAAAATCTAAATCAAAATAGTTGGGTCGGTCAATATATATATATATATATATATATATATATATATATATATATATATATATATATATATATATATATATATATATATATAATTTCACATTTTAGAATTGGGATATAAAGAAATCCCACAAATGCCGATAATTCTGTGCAACTTGTTTCAAATTTACTGTATGCTTCATAATTCTTTAGTGTTTAACAACCTTTAATGAAATCGCTTCCTTCATACATTAAAGATACCACTAATGTCATTAAAAAGTTGAAATTTATTCCATTAAGAGAATGAATAATCATTGCTTTCATATAACCAAAAATTATAGAGATCCTCAGTTACCCTCTAATATTTCAATACATTTTGATACAAATAATCACTCTCTACTTGATTTTCTTTCATGCCAATAGATATTGTGCATGGAGATATGAATAGACTCATACAAGAAAGTTACTGTATTCTTAAGTTAGATCCTTTGTATCCTAATGGCCTTAACACAAAGGCACTATAAACAATTGTATAAAATGTTAATTATAACATTGATATGTTGTATATCCTTTATAAAGATGCAATTGTATGTATGAATGTTTGTCTCTATTTTATTATTTTACTATAAATTTTAATGAACTTCTAGTCCTCGAAGATAACTTTCGCATTATTTGTGTAACTCTTCCTAACTTTTCGCAACTTTTTGTAACATTTCGTAACTTTTCGTAACTTAACGCACTTTTCGTAACGTTTCGCATTCTAGTCATACCGAATTCAATGCTCTAAGGCGGCAGGGTCCAGTTTTTATGTACAAATTTAATGCCGCAATCAGCGACCTAGTATAAAAAATCATAAAAAAATCAAATACACAAGTGAGGTCAAAAAGGTCCATATTTTTAGATACCTATATTAAAACAAAGCATAAGAATAGTATTCACTTGACCAGAGAAGTTAATGGCAGTTCATAGCAGAAGAGGTTTATGCACCCCAACCCCTATTTTATACCTGCATTTTTCACATCCAAATGCCATTTTTGACAGCATGTAGTGCTCACAGTGCAAACGCAAGCCCTTTCCCTGGATGAAAATTTTGAAAAACATTGTCTACTAAATAGTTTGATGCAATTCAGAATAGTTGTCATCCAAGCCGTTTTTGAGATACTCGGCTTGCCTTGAACCCACGTGTCTACTGCTATGGGAGGCTAGCTCTTCTTCCTAGCCAACTATTGGTATTTCACTATCAACATACTGCAGAGCAACTATGGAAGGTGTACATGCCTGACCTCAATTTCAAGAACAACACAAGCCCAAAACACCTAGTTCACAAATATATCCATATCTATAAATAGTAAACAATAATAGCTGAAAAAGTCACACCTTAGCTTGAAGTTAAGAAATTTGCCAGGGGCCAATTTACGAAACTGGCCCCTGCCACCTAATTAAAAGATACAGAAGTAAACCGAATGAGAAGGGAAGTCAACTCTAGATCCAAGTAAATCAACAAATGGAGAAAGTGACTCAAGATCGCGAGTTATACCCAATGACAAATTAAAAATGTACGCAGGATGATATGAGCATATGGTATAGTTATCATGCAGATCGAAATCGGTAAACAAACGTAAGTATAGGTCCAATTGTCAAGTATTACACCTGCTGGCAAAGATACTCCCTTTTTTCGATAACTGCCAAACCAGGGGTATGCTTATATGGGATTTGGCACAGTTCAGTTATGTAGACTACCAATTGAATAATGTAGAATTTTATTCTGTCACGTTAAGTTTATCTTGTATTTGATTTGTGGACTTAAGATCACAAATGACTAATTCTTCCAAAATGAATCCAGTCAGTGGTAAGTAGGACCTTACTTTTGTTCTCGGATTAATCAAGGAATGAATCGTACAGTCGCAAACACCATATCTCTCAGTAAATAGAGCATGTTGCATATGAGCTTGACCCGGCAGTCATAATTCACATAATTCGTTAGTTTGGTGCAGCGCAGAAAAGTCAATGATGGCTTGATAAATAGAAAATTACCTCAAGAGTAAAACAAGCCATAGATTATCATTGTGTGCCTTGAAAGACGAATCAGTAGAAGGGGATCGAGGGTCAGGCGTGGAACGAAGTTTTTGGAAGTTCCTTACCGTGTTTCTTTTATTATGATAGACAGGGTCCTATGTCAGAACTGGTCATGGAGGTAATAGGAGGTAATTTTGTCACTCGGTATGTTTTTGTCCCTTCAGATTATTGATGACATAAAGCTCGCATCAAGCAATAATATGTACACTTATCCAGGACTACCCAGGTTTGATGCACTTAATCACTGACTTGCATATTTTCAAACATATACTTGTTTCATAGTAATATCTCTCATTACTTTGGAAACATTAGTTTGTTTAGCGAAGTATGGGTAAGAAATGACAATGATGTGTTCCCTCATACTCTTCTTAATGAGCTTTCATTCAGACAACTTGATGTCAGGGGCCCTGAGTGGCAGAGTGGTCTAAAGCACTCACCATTACAGGTCACTGCCATCTCACCTCTGACTGCATGGGTTCGAGCTCGGGCATAGCCAGTGTGGGTATGTGAGAAAGCTTGCTGGTAGCTTCTCGTGGGTTGGTGGTTCTTTCCGGGGTTTTCCTGGGTTCTTCCTCCACCAATAATACTGGCTGCCATGTATAGCCTATTTTGTGCTGAAAAATGGCATTAAACCCTTCAACAACAATAACAACAACAACCCCATGTTATAAAGATTGCAGTATGTCACCCATTTTGACATACCTCACAGAAGTATATTTTTTCCGGTGACACTATTGTACACATGCTCCAGAGAATATAATGTATTGCAGAGCAACATCAACAACACATAGAAAACTCAAGTTTATAAGAAAAATTAAATTAAAAACAATTATTTAACATTCCTAAAGTTTTCTGTTATTTATCATAATCTTCATGTTGGAATAGATTTTGTCGCGAAAATAATCCTGTTGGGGAAGATTGTGCTAGTATCGTGATACAAATATTTGCTTATGATTTAAAAAAAAACAATTAAATTTGATTGTTTTCAAATACTGAATTGGTATTGTTAATGTACAAAACCTCAGTCTTTGAATGTACAGTTTTTGTAAACTTTAAAACTGGTTTGCATCTTTCATAATTTAAAAAGTGCAGATAATCAGAGAAAGAAGACAATGTTGCAAGAGATGGTTTAATTTCCATTTATTGTGATTCTTGCCATTATCAATCTGATTTATAAATAATAAAGTGGTAAAAATAAGCTAAATAGCAAGATTCTCTTTAAGGCTGATTGAAAATTTACTATAAATGTAAAATTCTTGTTTATCAGATAGAAATCCTACTACAGAAATAATAAATAAGATGCTGGTTTAGTTATGAAATATATCATAAAATCATGTTTCATGTAAGTTTTCACAAATTGTAATAATAAAAATTGCACCTCAGAATATCACCAAGGTCAGATCCATGTAAAACTTTATAAGGATGTATACCATTCTAGACAGTGTTAATGATGCAGTTTATCAGCTGTGAGAAACATGGCTAACACATATTGAGTAGCAGAATGGATGCTTATTATAGTGAGAGGTTGATTTGCCCCATCAGAATAGCTTATTTTTATGAGGACTTACTGATTGGGAAAAAGAGAACTAGTGAAATGCAGTCATTTTTCATGGTACATATCTTTGTTTCATTTCACAAGTGATAATATTCAGATTTTTTACAAATGTTTCCGTCATCGTGACTTGATGTTGATCAGTGTAAACAATGTTGTGGTTGTGATGTCAGTGAGAGATATGTTCACTTGAGAACTGAGAGTTTATGACACTGCATCAAAATAGGGTTAGCATCAAATTAGTGTAAGATGATATAGCTTAGTATTCACAAACCCGTTTGTTTATAACCCAACCCCCAATGATTTTGGGCATCAAGGATACGTAACAAAATGCACAAAACATAGTCATTTCTTTCATCAGTTTATAATTTCTATCCTGTTTGTCACCAGCATCTGAGTAATTTGTGTTGCTGAAAAAAGTTGCAAATACATTAATTTTGGATGGGAAAAATGGAATTACACTCAACAAAGATTGGTGGGAAGTCTCTTGATTGCTACTATTACAACTCTATGGTCTTAAAAAAAGAAAAATAAAAGAGTGAGAACCAACAAGTTTTGTAAAATGTAACAAATAATTTATTTCCCTAGAATACAAAGTGAAAAATGTAAAAAGAACATAAGAGAATGTGAAACAAATCCCAAATAATCCTGGAATTGGAACACAGGTCCTAATGATTAAAGCTCTGAAGAAACTTTAGTGGTATTCTAAAATAAATCACATTATGGAAGTGTTGATGTACCTGTAGTAGACTCTGTCATAGTGATGTGCCAGCAATCTTTTGTTGAAACACAGTAAGATAATCCAAGAATATTTCGCTTTAAATCCAAGTTTATATTTTTGAGAATATTATGTTTGAGCACATTGTATTTCCAAAGAAGAATAACTTGAAATAAAATATTTTAAATAAATAAATTCTGTACTTAATGAAACACTAGACCCAACAATAATACAACTGATTCTGCTCAGATCTTAGACCATGAATACATAATTTTTCCTCTAACTGACCCATGTATCAATTATTATTTTCCTCTAACTGACCCAGGTATCAATTGCTATTTTCCTCTAACTGACCCAGGTATCAATTGCTATTTTCCTCTAACTTACCCAGGTATCAATTGCTATTTTCCTCTAACTGACCCAGGTATCAATTGCTATTTTCCTCTAACTTACCCAGGTATCAATTACTATTTTCCTCTAACTGACCCATGTATCAATTACTATTTTCCTCTAACTGACCCAGGTATCAATTACTATTGTCCTCTAACTGACCCAGGTATCAATTGCTATTTTCCTCTAACTGACCCAGGTATCAATTGCTATTTTCCTCTAACTTACCCAGGTATCAATTACTATTTTCCTAAAATAAAAGAAAGTATCACATAATGGAAAATTTCCTTCTGGAAGGTTCCAGATGTTTACAAGATAAAATCTTAGTTATGATTAGAGTGTTGCTACAACTTTATAGAGTTATATTCCTTTACCTCTGGTAGAAATAGAAATTCTCATGGACGAAAAACTTTACTATGGTCACCCACTTGATGAATGTTTTTATTATTAATTCAGAGCAAAATAAAATTCATGTTAATTGAGTTGTCTTGCTAAAGTGTATTAAAAGTTTTAACGGTAACAGATTTGTTAGGTAAAGTCAGGTGTATTTTTGCTTATGTTCTGCCATGTTTTGTGTAAATTTGCGCAGTAAATATGAGTACCATAATTCAATCTTAATTCAAGTTATCAAAGAATACACACAAAAAATATATAATAATAAAACAAAGACTGGGATTCAATCTTGCATCTGTTATTGAATTAAAAAACATTACTTGCTGCAAAAGTAAAATTAAATTTTCAATTGTTTTTGTTCTTTTGAGAAAACTGTTAATTCATAGTACAGCCTTATTGTATACACACCATGTCATAATTATTATAACTGTGTGGCAGACACTGTTCACCATGCAATTAGTCTTTGTAAAATTCTGTGCATGTCCGATGTACAGAGAGGTCAATTTTTTAAAGTTCATTAGGCCAATACATCTGAACATTTTATATCTTGCTTGTTGGATTCAAATTAGATGTAGATTATTATGTTAAAGTACATGTAGATAATACCAGTTTGTATATAACATAAAATGTTTGGGTAAAAGTCAAATTGTATTTGAGTTTTGATAAATAAAATTACTTTGCACATTTTGATTGAACAGTAAACAATTGCAGATTTTTCCAGGACTTTTCATTTTAAAAGTCCTTACTGATATGATTATTATCTTCTTGCAGGGTTGATTACAGTGTCCTGATGTACTGATTACAGACCCAATGCCGGTCTCTTGCTAGTGTCTTGATGTACTGATTACAGACCCCATTCCAGTCTCTTGTCACAGTCCTGATGTACTGATTACAGACCCAATGCCAGTCTCTTGTCACAGTCCTGATGTACTGAGTACATAACATATTCCAGTCTCTTGCTAGTGTCTTGATGTACTGATTACAGACCCAATACCAGTCTCTTGCCAGTGTCTTGATGTACTCATACATTTACATTCTATATATTGGTCTTGTTTCCTTTGATCATGTAGCCAGTGAGTTTCATTTTGATTTTGGTGATAGATACTAGTTGACCTAAATTAAATGTTTCTCTTTTTTAAAATAAAGATACACATACAAATGAAATTATAAAACAATAAAGCATCACACATTACAACCAAAATGATTGAACTACAGCTGTGGAAACCCAATGAAATTTTAGGTATATTCTGTGTATTTTTTTTACTACAGTCACAGTTATATTGATTAGCAATCACTGCCATATAAGGAGGTAACATGACAGTAATGGTCAGATACGATCCATTCTCTTTGCGTGACCTCCTTCTTTGTCATTTAAACTGCTTTACTGTAATATCCTAACTACTGTGAAATCATTAATTTGGTTGGTATCAGTTTTCCTGCTTTAATAAAATATTTCATTTTTTCAGTATTTAATTTCAAGGACTTGAGAAGAGGTCATATTGTTACCAGTAAGGGATAATTTATTATTGGATTATTACACTAATGGTTTTAATGGGAAGAGGTCCAGTTGTTACCAGTAAGGGATCATTGTTTATTGGATTATTACACTATTGGTTTATATTGGAAGCGGCCCTATTGTTACCAGTAAGGGATCATTGTTTATTGGATCAATACACTGGGTTTTTGCAATAATCATGACATTTACAAATGTATATACCCAGAAAAATGGTGGACTCATGATATTTTGATATTTTGATGTCAGCGGTATCATTGTGTAAAACTTTTCTGTACCTTTTGTACAGATTGGAAATATGTATACTTTGAGCATGAAAACAGGAAAACAATTCTGTACTTCTTTCTGATTAAAGTATTTTAGAAAATATATTGAATCTAGATTTTGACTTTGAATTAGGCTTCTAATTTTTTCATGATTCCGATAGTGTTGCATGAGGGTTAGATAATAAGTCAGGGATGATTATGCTGTATTAATCTGGGTTGCCTGGCAGCCCCAGTTTCCATTGTGGTGACAGAATTATATTGTGAAATATTCCAATTGAAAATTAGTCATTCTTGCTTGCCAGAATGTTCTCTCATTCCATTCCTATCCATTAATGTGTTACTAGATTGGAACTGTAATTTTCCGGTATATTTTTTAACAGTAGTCATCTGAAGAAGAAAAAAAAAAACTTAAGTGCATGAAAACAAAATTCCAGACTCAAGGGATGGGGTACCAAACATTTATTACCGGAATACTGTTAGTGTAGATGTACCACTGACTTATACTTAGTAGAATTATTAGTATTTCTTTTAATCACAGTGTAGTAATGAATCAAAATTATTTATAATCCAAAATAAAAAATGTATTGTTGATGACAGGGCCATGAATCATAAGTTTATTGTTCTAAAGTTAACAGTTTGTCACTGACAGGTTCAGATAATGAAATTCAGTTGAATGTTTCACACTTGGCATTAGTATAAGTATTACAGTCATCACAGTTACATATAATGAAACAATAGAATTTCATCATACTTTTTACATAGTCATGAGTTATTAATTCTGAATATCATTCAGTATTCTTTTAGATTGTGGGTAATAACTATGGCTTGTGTTAGCTGTTCATTTGACTGATATTCATCAGATTCACTGCTAACATTTTCATAGTCATTTTGTGGAGTCGGTTTGAATTATGCTGTATTAGCAGTATTATAATCTGGAAAATTGTAAGATGGTTTTGCTGGTTTCAGGCCAGAACAATCGGTGAAGGGATGCATGTTTGTTTTTTTCTTCCTTTTAGATGACTTATCTTGCGTATCTCCACTTATCAGGCAAAAGTGTGTGAAAGGGATAAAAAATCTTGGAACGAGACTACCATAACTAGGCAACTTGATCTTATCAAAATGCTATGAGTCACATAGTTCTTTGATAAGCATCTCACTGATGTAGATGTTTTATCAAGTGGTAGCTATTAAATGGCAGGGCATTCAAGTATTTACGAGCATGCCACTCATTTATGTGCCATCCTGGTGCAACATGATTTTCTATTGAAAGGTTTTTAACATTTTTACTATGTTAGCATTTTTTTGGACTTCATTGACAGACCAGTACAATAAAGACCAAGCCTTTTAATATACATATTTTACATCTGTGCATTTATCCATCCATTGGAATTTGGTTTCCATACAATAAATTTAGTTCTAGACTGTTTGCCTTTGCCAGCTTTATTAATGTATTGATTTTAAGTTGAAAAGAAATCAAAGGGGTGTTGATTTTGCTTCAGAAGATCTAAGGTCAAGGTCACAAATTTAAGGAACAGAGTTGGTTTTACACAATAACTTTAGTTCATTTAGATTGACCATACTTTGTCAATGTGTTACACTACAGGCATGGAGGGGGGAATCCTGTTTTTGTCCACAGAGTGATCAAGTTTGTAATCACTACAACTCCTGGATAAAATGGTTTCTACACAATAACTTAAGACCTCTTACTATAAAGGAACAAAATGTTTGCTGGCCCACATCATTTGTTTGGAAGGAACTGTATTGATATTTAATGCTAGATCAAAAATATCAATGTAACAGTGACTTTAAGAGAAAAAGCTTATGCATAGTAACTATATGTCTTCACAAAACTTTGTGGATGGTTTGTACTTGGACAAGAAAAACACTTATTGACTTTTGGCTCAGTATGTATAGGTCAAGGTCACAATGAGTTGATTAAGAAAAAGTTTTAATCCCAATTGATTTAATAGTTCCTTTAAGTTGGTAACTAAAATGGTGGCTTGCACTTCCGACATTGAAGAAATGTATTGATTATAGAGTTAAACTGTTAAAATTTCAAAATGAAGGTCAATGGAATATAAACAATCGGTAAAAATATCTGCCAAATAACTTATATTTATCAACACATAATGGCACCAAACTCTGAGGATAGCTTCTAATAAGATTGTTTGCTGTTAATTTTAAGTAAATAAGCTAAATCTGTTGGGTTAGACAGGTCAGGCTCACAAATAACAAAATACAACCCAAGACAATTTGTTTTCATGATCAGCATTGCCCAAAGTCAGTCATGCCTTGCCAGTCATGCCTGTATGATGTACTTCTCATGACACTTTAATTGATCTATTCCAGTTGTAATTCACTATGCATTTCTCAATAGCAGTTAACTTTTCAGTAAATAGGATGGCATCATATTTATCTCTGTACAAATAGGAATGTGATGACAACAACAGAAAATAGTCTTAGTTCATCCTGTTTCAGATCAAGCTGCTTGCAAATAACCATTTGTTTGCCAAAGAGCAACCCAGGTACATTTAGTTGCTATGGACAATTTTTTATGGTGTCGGCAGTACAGCTGGTTATATCTTCATCACTAATTTTTTTAAGACATATCTGCACATCACCAGTGTCTTTGGGATGATGGGATATGGAAACATTCTGAAAGGTCTTAAAATCAATGTCTGTTGTATTGTAAATTATATTCACTACATTATCTCCTTAAAAATATGTGCATGCCACAAGTGTTCGTCTTTTACATTTAGTCAGTTCTAGTCATGACATTTATTCATAAAGCTCACTGAAGTTGCAATACGGTAGCTGTTGCTTAATTAAAAATGATATTAAAAATATTTTCAGATGTGAATGCCTTCGTCACCCTACAAAGTAACAATGTGATGCCAACGCTGGGGAATAGTCTTACTCTTTCCTGCCTGATACAAGATGTTGTCAGTGACAACTCAATAACATGGTTTGGACCAAAGAGTATCATAGGCCAGGCTACTTGCTTCAGACAGTCTAGATTCTGTGTTGGCAGTACACCTGGATATATCTACAGTGTTAATCAGTCAGGAGCATACCTGGACATTACAAATATCAACAGGGATCAAGATGAAGGAACATGGAAATGTTCATATCGTGGATCGGATGGAATGGACACTGTCAGGACACTTAACATCACTGTGTACAGTAAGTTTTATTCACAGCCTTATCTCTCTCAGGATTTCAAATAGAAAGAAAAAGATGAGTACCATGCCCCTCAGAAGGCCTGCCACATTACTCCCACTGTTCTGCCATGCTTTTTATTTTGGACTGCAAATTGAAAGTAACATCCTTTTTCACATAAATGATTGGGCAGTTTGGCATCATAGATTCACTGACATAAATGAGTGAGCAGTTTGGCATAGTATATTCACTGACATAAATGATTGGACAGTTCGGCATTATAGATTCACTGACATAAATGATTGGACAGTTTGGCATTGTAGATTCACTGACAAATGTTTGTATGAAGAGATTCAGTGTATAGTGCATGCTAATTTTATAAAATGGTGATGGTCATTGGTATATAATGAGATTTTAGACATGCACTTTACTGTGTATGTGTGTGGAGTATATTATAGGCTCCCTAGGTGAAAGTGAGAAAGTATGCAGAAAATCCAAAGATGTAGCAACAATATATACAATAATTGGGAATCCTTGTTAAGAGGAATGACCAGAGATGCAAGTTCAAAGCACAAATATTGTAGTCCCAGCTGATAACTTGGATATGTTGAGAACCTCACAGTGAAAGAGGTTTGGGTACTAATATTAGTACTATATTAGTATTCAACAAAACTGTTTTCAGACACAGGCAAGTCACTTAAAAAAATACTCTCCCTGAGTATAATTCCATTTCCTCCAAATAGACATATTTTACTATTATTTTTACACGGCATTGATATAATAAAAATAATAACATGCTTTCATTATCCATGCGATATAATTAGCTAGTTACAGCTAATTTATATTATGGCCCGTCAGTTAGGAGTAATATACAACAAATATACATGTAATAAGTACAAAGTCTATAGGTTATTACCTGCTGCATAAAGAAAGCCAACATTGTTGTCACACAGATATACTGCCTCTATCACTTGCAAAACGTTGTACTTCATAAATTAGGATTGCACATTAAAATATTTGCAGAGGGACAATTTCTTGAACATTATGTTCAGTTTAATAACATCCTGCAAAATTCAGCCATAAGCAAAAGATTTCTTCAGATATTCTGTCTAAATTTTGTTCTGTAAAAATCATTGTATTTACTCAGCCATGCTAATGTTTATGCTAATGTGTATGCTAATGTTTATGCTAATGATTCTTACAAACTTAGAAACATGAAGGTAATCTAGTCTGCTAAATTATTGAAAATCTTGAAAGGGAGAACAGTTTATCTAAAATTAATATTATCCTTAATTTGCATCCATTTGAGTGTTGAGGAGATCATGTTTAAATATAGTTGACATTTAAAATCACCGTGTATTGTTTCTGGATGCAAGAGGAATTATGGGGTTATCCCCATGCAATATAGCAGTATACACAATATGAAACAAAACTTAGCTATATTGTAACTGAAAGCCAAAATACAAGAGTGTCTTCAACAGTAAGGAAATTGCTTGATATTATTATCATACACTTTGTATACAGAATCTTTAAAACTATTAAGCAAATTGTAAGAAGATGACGTAGATACCTTTGCATTGTCCCAAGAAATAAAATTTATAATGTAAGAAATGTATTTTCAAACTGCTTACAGACTTCCTTAGTTGTATTAGTCACATGTAATGTGGAAGAATTAAGATCATAGGTAAATTCAAACTTCTACCGACATGTACAATAAGGTAAATTCCTGGAGATTGAATTTCAGTATTTTTAAAAATAGATAAATACTTTTAAATATTTCTATAAACATCAGTATTATATATTTGAACACAGAATTCAGTTGGTTTATCAGCAATGCATACATTCTCTGTGTGGGATTCAATTGGTTTATCAGCAATGCATACATTCTCTGCGTGGGATTCAGTTGGTTTATCAGCAATGCATACATTCTCTGCGTGGGATTCAGTTGGTTTATCAGCAATGCATACATTCTCTGCGTGGGATTCAGTTGGTTTATCAGCAATGCATACATTCTCTGCGTGGGATTCAGTTGGTTTATCAGCAGTGCATACATTCTCTGCGTGGGATTCAGTTGGTTTATCAGCAATGCATACATTCTCTGCGTGGAATTCAATTGGTCTCTCAGCAAGCACATGCACCCTCATAGTTCTGATTACGAGTCTTATTTTAATATATCTACTCATGTAATTAAATCAAACTTATGTTTTTGTGCCTCTTGGGATGGGAATGTATTGAGCACCTAAACTGTGTGGATGTGACCTATTTTCCCTGGCTTATAAAGGATAATAAAAGTATTGTCAGGACTCCAATACCTTTATGCCTTTTGCAATAAAAACATTAATTTGCTGAGTGGGAACATATTAGTATGCATTGTTTTAGTTATAGAAAAAAGAGGCAACTCGATAAAAATCTACTTAACAATTTTACAAGTTGGGTATCTTGTTTGCTCCTGTTCCGTAACAGTAGTTTTCTGAATGCCATGCAAGATATGAATGGATCGTAAATAGGGGTGGAACGATACCATGTGCCATGTGTCATTATATAACATGTGGATCATTAGTAGGGGTGGAACGATACCAAGTGCCATGTGTCATTATATAACATGTGGATCATTAGTAGGGGTGGAATGATACCATGTGCCATGTGTCATTATATAACATGTGGATCATTAGTAGGGGTGGAACGATACCAAGTGCCATGTGTCATTATATAACATGTGGATCATTAGTAGGGGTGGAATGATACCATGTGCCATGTGTCATTATATATCATGATACACAACCTACAGTAAGATACATATCAATACACATAAGAGGTAAACAACTAATAATTATTCATGGTTATTGAAAATTGACAGTAATATGCACAAGATACATGTAAATATAATTTTTAATTGATTGACCACTCTAGTTTCACTGTTTGTATTGCAGTAGTGAAATTGTAAATGCTTTGATACAGGAGTGAACCACTTCATTCCTAATTACTAGGTTTAAGACTCAGGCTTGGCCAATGTGGGTATGTGAGAAAGCTTGTCAGTAGCTTCCCATGGGTCACTGGTTAGTTTTATTGTTTTTTTTATTCTTCCTCCATCAAGCAAACTGATAGCCTTGTATAGCCTATTGTGTGCTGAGAAATGGTGTAAACCATAACAAACAGCCAACCTAGTCATTTACTGTAAACACAGTTTTTATAAATCCCAGCCCAAACAGAAGCCTGATCCTTGACTCTATAAATCCCTGTCCCACTTTATGCAAGTTTTATTTTAAAGTCAGGGTACAATGATTTATGGCTTGTAATGTCATGCACCTTTCATTATGGATGTATGACTGTGATGGATCATTCAAGTTCCTTTTAACACATTGCATGATTTCTTTACTTTGGTTTCTTATCATTATTGTTTTTTTTTTGTTTTCAGCCTTACCTTCCCAGCTGGTATACACAAAAGATGTACAGGCACCAATGGACTTAAGTATGTCCAATCTAACACTCCAGTGCATGACCTCAGGCTGTACATACCCTGCTCCATTCATCAAATGGCACTACAAGGTATGATTGATCATGTTACTTAATGCAATCATTGCAGTTCTTTATAGATCCGTGTAAGAGCTAAAACATCCAAATCAGAACAAATGGGAGAGGAGGGTGGAGTGCCAAGTATATTCCTCACCTTGGATCCCATCTGCTTATGTCTAAATTACTACACTTTCAGACCTAATAGGAGCTATTAGCGCCTACTTTTTCTATGTTAATATAATTTAGAATAATCATTGCTTTTTTGTTCTCAGCTGTTATGAAAGCACTGTATTGCTTGGTTCTGAAAGTACATGACTTGATCCATATTGTACCTACTGACCTCCATGTGACTATCACAGTAACCTCTGAGCAATATTAAAAAAATTAGCTCTTGCACAGATGTACTCTTTTGGCTTAATTTAGAATAGTGGTCATTTGTTACATATTACTGTTTTGGAATGTGATATAGGGAACTTATATTCACTTAGTTTGCTGGTATTATATAAGACCCATGTTGTGTTTATTAACCACACTTTAACCTCAATATCCTAGTACATGTCGACCACATAATCTTCTATAACCACACTGTAACCTCAATATCCTAGTACATGTCAACCACATAATCTTCTATAAACACACTGTAACCACAATATCCTAGTACATGTTGACTACATAATCTTCTATAAACACACTTTAACCTCGATATCCTAGTACATGTCGACCACATAATCTTCTATAAACACACTTTAACCTCAATATCCTAGTACATGTCGACCACATAATCTTCTATAAACACACTTTAACCTCAATATCCTAGTACATGTCAACCACATAATCTTCTATAACCACACTGTAACCTCAATATCCTAGTACATGTCGACCACATAATCTTCTGTAAACACACTTTAACCTCAATATCCTAGTACATGTCGACCACATAATCTTCTGTAAACACACTTTAACCTCAATATCCTAGTACATGTCAACCACATAATCTTCTATAAACACACTTTAACCTCAATATCCTAGTACATGTCAACCACATAATCTTCTATAACCACACTGTAACCTCAATATCCTAGTACATGTCGACCACATAATCTTCTATAACCACACTTTAACCTCAATATCTTAGTACATGTCAACCACATAATCTTCTATAAACACACTTTAACCTCAATATCCTAGTACATGTCAACCACATAATCTTCTATAACCACACTGTAACCTCAATATCCTAGTACATGTCGACCACATAATCTTCTATAACCACACTTTAACCTCAATATCCTAGTACATGTCAACCACATAATCTTCTATAAACACACTTTAACCTCAATATCCTAGTACATGTCAACCACATAATCTTCTATAAACACACTGTAACCTCAATATCCTAGTACATGTCGACCACATAATCTTCTATAAGGGTAGTCCAGACACCTTTTCAAATAATTTTAGGATGGCAATCTTTTATCTGCTCCTGGATTGTATGAAACAACTATTATTTTGGTTCTGCATCCTGACTAATATAAGATAAAAGGAGGTAACACAGTTCTTAAGGACAGATGTTTTAAAACAATATCATACTAACCTGTTTTATTAAATCTCATCCAAAATGTTTAGCATGAGCGCTTGTTGTATTACTTTCTTTTCACATCATATCTTTACAGACCCAAGCCAGTCCAGTTGTCAGTGGTGTGTACCCTGTAGTCATTGGTATGACATCATCAGATGGTTGATGTCCATCACAGACGCTTTTAAACATTATCATGCCCACCTCAATTTTATTAAATGGCATCCAAAAATTACTAACATGAGCTATTGTTACATTATGGTCTTTTCATGTCATATCTTTACAGACCCAAAGCAACCCAGTTGTTAGTGGTGTGTACCCTGTAGACACTGGTATGACATCATCAAGTGGTTCATGTTCATCACAGGAGAAACTCTACACAACTACACTTCAAATCCCTCTTTATACAACATGGTCTGACAACAGTGACAAGAATGTAACATTCTACTGTAGAACTGAGTGTCCAGATCCTTCCCGGAATATTCAGTCTACAGATTCAGGGACAGTTCGATTTGCAGGTCAGTAGAATTACCTGATCATAATATTACAGCATTTTGTCCATAAGCCTGGAGGCCTGACATGAAAAGTGTGTGTGTGTGTCATACATGCCAACCATTAGACTTTTGGTATAATCATTATGCTTCTTTTTGCCAAATTACATTTTCCACAAGACTGCATATAGATTACACTTTTTTGCTACATTAAAAAATAAAAATAAAGCAATAAAAAATTGTTTTTGTCACTTTATTATCATCTCTTTGATTCCACTCATTTAAATTTGAGAATATTCTTAAAAAGATGACTGTTGCGTAAAAATAGCGTAAGAGTACATTCCTTATTTACTATTTAAAGCAACTGTATAAGACCCATTTCCAAGAAAACAGACTAGTTTCTTCAAATGTTACCTTTGCCTAACATATTCATTATGTTGATAAGCTAGTTAGTTAGGAACCAGTCTATGTTTTTAAAGTAAATGATGCCAGATGTGAAGTGAAACGCTTTACTGTGTGAGTTGTGGTTGTTATGTGACAGAAATTTTAGAGCAGATGGATCTTTTCAAATTTCAAAACATGTCAGATCAGAAAAAGTGACAAATCAACACTGTTTTACAAACTTTGAAAGAAGAATATGAGAGTAATGGAATACAGCACTCTGAGCACCTGACCATAATCATTGCAGAATTCCAGTGCACGATAATGTAAACTAGTTGAAGTGGGTGCTGAATGTTTCTAGTTTAGTTCTAATCCATATGGATTTTATTCATTGTGACAAGAATTTTGACCAGCTGCAGAACCACGTTAGTTTTAAAAATGTATCTTTTTCACACATGCTGTAATTCTGGCATGTAATATATAGATTGCACTTTTTATGCCCAAATTAAGCTTTTTTGCCACTTGAAATAGCAATAATTATGCTTACACATCGGGGGGGGGGGTATGTATGGTGTGTGTGTGTGATTTGGATTTTTAATGTAACTTTAAAATATTTTCATGAAAAATGAACATTCTGTATAGCCATGTTTTCCCAGTTAATAGATGATCTTGTCAGTATGTGTACAAAAATTGATATCTTTGACTTTACTTTATTTATGTATGTTTGATTTGTATTGTTTGTTAGTTATGTTTGACTTATTTTCCTTTATTTCATTGTATGCTATTGTAATGAAACATTGTATGTTGGACTTAACCTTGTCCAAAATCAAGTTTATTTTCTACTTGACCCGTATTATTGATTTTTTTTTCATTCTGCAAGCAACTAATACATAGCTAAAATAATCTCTAAGTGTATGGGTTTAATATTATTATATATTATTAATAGAAGTAAACATGTTTATTTGGGTCTGGTCATTGGATTCCCCTGGCGTACCTGACATTGTCCAGGTTCTATATTATAATCTTAGTAACAGACCTTTAATTATAAATAACATTTTATCTTGTAAACGTTTAGAACCTTCCCTATAGAAACGTTCCATTAGTTGATTAGTTTTTGTTAAAAATGCTAATTGTGATTTGAGTTTAAGTAGAGTACTATATAACGTTGTTACTGGAAAAATTATTCATTCTCATTAAGCTAAAAAAAATTTCTTTGACACGGACATTCACTGGGATTTATCATGTACTCGAAACCTGGAATTATATTACTGTGTTTCAACAAAAGATTGTTAGTACAATGACATGATACAGGCCAGCATTGATACATCAACACCTTCAGTTATGACTTGGTTTGTATTTCCACTAAAGTTTATTGAGAACTTTTCTTATTAGGACTACGGTCATTTGTCTGTAATTTTAGGATCATTTGTAATTTAATTCTCAATACCATACATTCTTTTTTATTTTCACTTTGTATTCTAGGGTTATACATAATTTGTTGAATTTTACAAAGCTTGTTGTCTTTCACTCTTTTCTGTTACTTATTTTAGAGCATAAACTTGTTACAACTTTCTCTTAGAAACTTTGAATTTTGCATTAATAACTTTGGAATCATTTATAGTACAGTGTGACCCCGCATGACAAGGAAGCCATAGAACCCAACCGTGTTATAGACTGAACCATGTTATAAACAACAAGGTTAGTTAGCTGAAGAAAATGATGCATGTACCCCAAAAAATTGCGAGGGGGTGTGTAGGTAATAAATGCCGGCAGTAAAATACGTGCTTCATCGCCACAGTTACCATCTTAAATTGATGCATATTAAATGAGAAATACACCTTTAGTGAAAACAGAGAAGACATATATAATAGTTTACTTTATTTAGAGAACTATGAATTGGTACATAATCTTAAATACTGTTTATATATACATGTCTAATGTATAGCATGAATAAAGTATTAACACCATGTACTCACCCATGAACCTCATCATATACATTGAATTCACAATACAAGTGATTCCATCAAAAATATGCACACACACAGCTTTAAAATATTCACTAATTTTGTCACAGGTCATATTGGTCTGAATTCACTGGAAAAACATAGCACAATCACGTAACAAATGATGAAGCACATTTACTTTTCAGTACATCCCAAGTCGGTAAAGGTTATTTTGCGTTTTAAGCCGCCATTGGTAGCATTCGTAAGTATAAACTTTTCCCTACAAAAAGGAAAATGTTGGAAAATGCAAACTTCCATCAGATTCCATTACTTTTATTTAAGTTTGGTACTGACTTCCTTTGAAGAAAAGTTCTTGTTTTTATTGAAAGATTGTAGTTGGCTTTCTTTGATGAAGGGTGCATGCGCTATTGAAGTCACCGCTAAAGGACAGTTAAACAAATGCCCATTATTGTGGTGGCAACATCAAATTTTCCATTTGCTGAGTACGTTTTCATAACAATTGTGTTCAATGGTATTCTGTTTCCTTTGAAATTTCAGCAAACAATTTTATCTGGGTACATTTTAGAAAATTAATTGGTCATCGTTTGGACTATTCTAGGTACTGTCCCTCCATGCCTATTGAATAAACCAATAAGTAAGATGTATTTTTTATTGTTATTTTTGTATTTTTTTATACATTTGTGGTAGCAGCATGATGCTGCCTTTCACGCTTGTGTCTGAAAATTAACAAAGGGTCAATGAACGATAGAGATGCAGATGTTCTGGTCTGAGGGATTATTAAAGAAAATGTGAGTGTTCTGAAGGATTTAATTCTGAGTGAAAAGAAGAGGAATTTCACTTACCATTCACATACAAATGTCAGTCTTTGCAAATATATTAATTACTAGTGAGTGGCCGAAAATCCGATAGATTACAGGATAATGTCCGGTCTGGTTGGTCTCCATTACCAGAAATGTCAACAACAAAAAAGTGGATATCTCACAACACACAGTACTCATTCTAGGTGTCAAGATAAGTGGATTATAATATAACAATGCACTGTGCACTGGTGCACATGTAATGGCATGGTGGTAAATACTGGTAAAACTAAAATATTACTTATCTCAACACGGCAAAGAAGGACAAATTTTGATAGTGATGAACTATGTTTGACATGGAAGGATACAAATTTGCAAATAGTCTGTCATGATAGACTACTTGGTGTTCTAGTAGATAATAACCTATCATGGACTGAACAAATCAAAGATATCAGTAAAAAAGTCAATTCAAGTTTATGGCTTCTCAGTAGGATAAGACATTTTCTCCATGAAAGGCACAGAAGACTATTTTATAACAGTTACATACAACCCTTTTTTGGACTACTGTAGTACAGTATGGGGTAATTCAGATGATAAAAACATAGCAAAGCTGGCACATCTTCAAAAAAGAGCATTTGGGCTAATATCAATCCAGAAAGAAAGCAAGGAAAGTTTAGCTGGTAGGTTAAAAATATTACCTATTAAAGACCGAATCTGTTTGAGAAAAGCCAGATTAATGTACAGGATATCTCATAATAGTGCTCCTGAATATTTACAATCACTATTCCAGTATAGGCTACCTGGTAATACTCCCCACCTGCGATCCATGTCTACCAAACAGTATAAAATTCCCAAACCAAATAAGGAGCTATTTTAAAAAAGTTTCCAATACTCTGGAACTCTGCTCTGGAATAGTATTCCAGTTGAGATTAGAAATGCCAACTCTGTTTCCTTCTTCCAAACCCAATATATCCAGTGGCTTCAGAGATGCAGCTTAAATAAATGAATTCCTTTGTATGATGGCCCCAAGGTAGATTAGTTTTTAGCTAATTGTGTTACCCTCTTTAAATAAGGTCATTATTATTATTATTATTACTGTTTAGATGGTTTGTCAATATAGACAAAAAATGTGTTTATGTAACAATAGATAATTTTCATTGCATTGTATATCCAGTTTGCAGCTTCCTTTCATGGGGCCTCTGAATTTCTGCTTTCCAAACCAATATATAAAAGTTTAAACAGCCAACAATGTCGCCAACAAAAAAACGCCACATGGTATATTTTGCTGCCAATAAGGAAAAACAATCCAAGTTTGTGACATTGGTGAAGACCTACATGATCCCAGAATAAACTTTTTATGCGTTATTTTTCATACTTTTTAGAAGATAAAATTACTTTTTCGTGTACGAGAAAAATACATATAAAATTTCATTAGCCGTGCCATGATCATCTTGTATTATTCAAACGTGATCTCTTCCTCAAACTGATAATAAACTTTTTACGTTTTTCTTCTCGTACTTTTAAGAATTTTTCTTTTTTTTGTTTACAAGAAAAATACATGTATTTGAAATTTTGGGAGCCACACCACGACGATGTCATATTCGAATTCATGTTATAATGGAGCATGCTATAGTGGGGTCATACTGTATATGTAATTATTGACTCAACAATTGGATCAAGGTCTTTATTTGTATGTTTCACACCAAAAACATCTGTGTTATTTATAATTTTCTTTCTTACACTAATATTTGTATGTTTCACACCATCTCTTTATGATGCTAAATGTAACTGTGAGTATACAATAAACAACATTATTTTTCATGTCAAATTCTGATTTATTACCAGTTGCCGTGACATCAGTTACTTTAAGCATTTCTGCATCAGAAGTGGTATTCTATGAAGGATATCCTCAAATGCTGACCTGTATCAGCAGTCCATCACGACCCATTTCAACCATCAGTTGGTTCCTGGCATCAAGACCACTGACTGACAACATCACCACCACTAACGCCACTGACATCACTGGGCTATACATACTTACCAGTCAGATCTTCTTGGCACTGATGAGGGATGCCAGTAACCAAGAGATAAAATGTGAAGGATTTATTGGTGGTCAGCAGCCAGTCATGTCCATGGAAAAGCCACCAGTAAAGGTTTGGTGTAAGTTGTACAACATAGAAAGAAGTACTGTATTTCATGTATTTTTTCATACCCTTTAATTTTTTGTACACAATCCAGTTATTAAAATAATAATTATTTAAATTTATCCTATTTTTTTTTACATATCACTTTTTATTTTTTTAATAAAATGCATTCAATTATTGGACATGAAATTTCTACTAAGAAGATTTATGTTTGCACAAAGGATTGAAAAATACCGTATTGCCATTTTTTTTGTTGCAAAAATGAATAATTGTTGGTGAGAAAATACAATGATTGATGCATAAGCATGAGCACCTGCAGCATAGGTTAAGCCCCCAAAATCATACTGCAAATATATATATATATATATATATATATATATATATATATATATATATATAAATTCTGACAAGTCTAATCATGCAAATGAAGCTGAAAATATGTCTCAAGATTCAGTTCAAAACTCTTAGTAAATATCAGTTTTAGTTTCAGACTGCTTACTATACTAACTCTCCTGGCTGTGACTGACTGCACCCCCTGCATAAAGTCCTAACTCCCTCCAGCAAATAATCCTGCTTGCATCCATGTGCATAAGCTCTTTTATTGTCATTACAAGATCTACTGGTGTTTATTAGCAAATTGACAAATGACTTCACAGTCCATACCTTTAAATATTATCGTTAATTAGTTCTCCATATTAAGTCTGTCACCATAACAAAACATAACGTGCATTTTAAAATGAGTTCAGAGGCCTTATAATGTTTTCTTATCCAACAAAAATTACATCTCAGTACATGCTAAAGTAAAGACCACAGACTATTGGTCAATTAGTCTTATTGTTTCATTTAGGTCATGCAACATATAACATAAAAACTTTGTCATTTTCCATCGTAAATTTGAATGTCATGGACTCCGTTAAATCAATTCATATATATATATACATATACTATCTTTTAAGTGCTTGTTCTGTTTTGACTTGGATATAATTAACATTTTATTGCAAATCTATTCTACAATATACCCCACTATTATCTTTATTGGCGAGTTCAAATAACAAGTAATGTGTATGATCGCTTGTCCTTATAACATCTGCTGTTTGGACAACAGCTTCAGTAGCACATTGACAGATTTTTATTTCCCGAAAGAAAGCCTCATTTCCTTACTGGCAGCCTCGCTGATTTGACCTCTTCTGTCCATGCTGCTGTCAATCTGGTTTCAGCTGGATAACCAAAGCGCTAAGCATGTTTAATTACCGTGTAAATAACACTGCATAGCCATGTGGTATTTGTGACAGTGTCCATCTTAATTAATACAAGAATGAATTGTTGATTTAGCGGTGTTTATTGATAATTATCACAATCATCAGGTAACTGAAAATAGTCTTTTTTCTCTTTGCAAAAGCTACAAATAAAAAACAACGCTGAATAAATACGGTCTTGTACACTGACACAATTTGGTTTCATCTCTCTCTACCTCTCTTTCTCTCTCTCTCACACACACACATATGCGTGTGTGCACACGCACTCTCATGCATTAACTAAAACTTGATTTCAAGTTCTTTGGTTTTTTTATTGCAATTTGATAATAAGATTATTGTTGCTGTAGAAAGTTGCACTTAATTTCTTCACAACATGGACTCATCATTGCGTAGAATTTTCCAATAAATAATATCCATAACTAATACATGTTCAAGTCATCTTAATTATTTTGTCTACATTACACAACATAACAGCTACATATGCTCTAAACGCAGATGAGCTTGCATACTGAGACATAATCCTCTCTCTCTCTCTCATTCACTATTAATAAAAATCTTTTTGAGTGCTTTTATTTTTATTGTAATTAGATTCTTGAGTTGAGAGAAGAATGAGACAAAAATATATGTTTACTTTGTACGTTTGTACCATTAGGCATGTGTTCCGTAGAAATTGTTCAGGTACGATCCCTTTATTTTTCATACATAGTCAGTACCGCCAAATGATAAATATTTATTTTGCATATAATTTTTCGTACTGAAACTAATAATTATTTTTTTGTGTACAAAAAATTACATGAAATACGGTAGGCATGCTGTTTTTAGAATATTGTGACAAGAAAAGTTAATAAGTTTGTCTTTGATAAAACATATTTCAAGTCTTCAAAAGGGAAAGAGAATAAACTAATTAATGATATTAACTACAGGAAAAAAGAAAATTAATAGTTGGATGACTGGAGTTATTTTTATTCATTATATATAATCTATTAAGACCATTCGGGTGGCCTATTGGTTAGAGCATTCGCCTTGGATGTTGAAGGTTGTGGGTTTGAACCTTGGCTGTGTCATACCAAAGACTTATAAAAAATGGTACGAACCGGTGCCTTTCTAGGTACTCAGCATTAAGAGGTTAGTGTTAGGACTGGTCGGCCTTGTGTCAGGATAATGTGACTTGGTGGGACATGATATATGATACTACATGTCTGTGGTATGATGCCCCAGTGCTATACATCATTGTAAAATGTAACACTGCAGACATCATAGCAATATGACTGAAAAATTGTAATAGCTACTTTAAAAATCAAAATCACACACACTCTATAAAAATTATGATTCATTAATACATTCTTATAAAATAATGAAATAAAATGCAAAAATCATTCAGAGAATTGGTGTTTCCACAACATATTAGAGAGGATATGGTATTTAAAGATAAAATTCCTTACATCCTTTGATGGTGTATATATATTTGCAGATTGTCCAAACTGAATACAGTTAAATCCCCATTCATCTGTAAGACATGTCATTTTAAGATAATTCATATTTCAAAGTTTGGTACATTTTAGACCAATGTTTGTTGAGTACAATGTAGATATATTTGGAGATTGTCCAAACTGAATACAGTTAAATCCCCATTCGTCTGTAAAAGACCTGTCATTTTAGGTTGATTAATGATTCAGAGTTTGGCACATGGTGTAGATATATTTGGAGATTGTCCAAACTGAACACATTTAAGTCCCCATTCATCTGTAAGACATGTCAATTTAAGTTGATTCATGATTCAAAGTTTGGTACATTTTTAGACCAATGTTTATTGAGTACATTGTTTAGGTTATTACAAAATCTCATGCCAAAATCCCCAACACTTTTCATGTTTTCATAAAAGAGGTATTATCTGTATTTCTGGTCCAACAAAATGAAAATGTATATAGTAGAGCCAGCCAAAATTCAAAGCTGTTGAAACTTTAAACAAAGCAAATTATGAAGAAACATTATTTTTAATGCAGGATCATTTTTCCTAGTGCTCATACCCAGCCCAAAATGGAAACCCATCTTCAGTAAGGAATTTGAGGAGTAGGATAAAAAGAAAGATCCTATTCTGATGTCTTTAATAGTTACTTCTATCATTTGGAATGTTGTCCTTCTTTTCCTTCATATACTCAAATATGTCCCTGGGTGATAACATAAAATTGCATTTTATTTGATAATATCTCCCGAGTCATGGTGTGATTTACAGTTATCAGTGTCAATTCTTGTTCATTTTCATGGTCTTTGTACACACTGTAACAAAGTGGTGTTTCTTAATTTACCCCATTACTTGTAACTGTGGTTTTCCAAATTTTGTTTTGCTTGGTTGGTAGATTTTATATGCCTCCCATAAGGTGGAGCATATTAATGATGTCCCCCCTCCATCCATCTGTTATCAAAATAAATTTAGTTTCTGCACAATAACTTGAATTGTCCCCTGTCTGCAGTTACCCAACTTTGTGGATGGCTTGCACTTGCAGTAACAAAGAATCTTATTCAGTTCAGGGTCAAGAGTTCAACTGTCAAGGTCATTTGGACTGTAAGAACAACCCAACTTAGAGTCAGAAGGTTAAAGGTCAAGGTCAGTGAGGGAAAGAGAACAAATTTTTAAATACATAAACTCAATTTCTCCATCATCTACAATCGTGATGTTTTATGATTACTTCTTCTTGGATTGAGGGAAAATCTTATCAGTTTTTGGTGTTAAAGGTCAAAGTCAACTTAGGTGACTGAATGAAAAGAGGGCTTTGCATAATTACTTTACTTATAAGCTATGCACCTTGATCAATGGTTATGGAGGGCATATATTAAAGTTTTGAGGAGGTCCTTAGGACATTTGGGGTGAAAAATGAAGGTCATTGTGGCTAAAAATTAAGGCACCGGGTCAGTTTGTACCAGTTGTGTTGATCACCAGCAGTCTATCATCCTATACTGGTCACCTGCATTCACTGGTCATCAAATATAGGCCATTTGTTGGCTTTGTTTATATTTCAACTTCCACCATATCTCTGGGACCTATAGTTGCAGCACAACATGTGGCCCAGAGTAACACCAACATGCAGTAATGTGGATTTCTCTCTCAAATGTCTAGTATATCCCATTTTTCCTCTGTTTTGATTAGTTTTAGCATATTGAACAACAAATTCAACAGCAGGTTATGTATTACTGCTATTCATTTATTGATTTTTGGCTGGTACAACTAATTTTAATTTTGTAGAACTTACCAGTACTAATGCTGATTGCCCTCCTCCAACCCCACTCTGATAGTCTGGAATGATCATCATCAGAGAAAAGAATGACTGTTCTGTGCATGGGTGGATTTTATCCAATTGACAGTTTTCTTCCTTATGGGAAGATATATTTACATTAAACAGGTGAGGTGTTTTATCATGAAGAAAGAGTAAGCTATGCAATAGTGACAGGTAAAATTATGCAAATATAATTATTTCTACCAAATAAAAACCCTTCATAATAAGGTGTATATATGGAATAACATAGCCATTACTATTTTAAATCTAGACAAACCTGGCAAGCCATTGGTCAGAGAATATGGAGGAGCAAACAGTGGATTTCCATGGTTAGAAAATATGACTGGAACACTACAGTGCTACAGTAGTGACTATGGTAATCCAGGTGCAAATGTGACATGGTTCAGTGACAGGGGTGTGATGGACTCAGACAACAACCTGGTGATTATGGGACTAATGCCCAGTGATGACAAGAGGGAAGTATCCTGCAAACTTGTCAACAGATTCACCTTGGACAAAAATGCTGAAGTTTTGTCAGAATCTGTGATGCTGAATGTTGAATGTAAGTATAAAGTTATCTCTCATTTTACATATATGCATAAGGGCTAGGGTTAGGGTTGAATGTAAGTGTAATGTTATCTCTCATTTTACATTATATGCATAAGGGTATTCACTCGATATCTGTAAATGCAATTTTTTTTCCAAAGATTTATTGCTAGTATCACTCTTCATAGGTTGATATGGTCTTTCTGATTCATAGGAACTGTGAAATCTACAGAAATATATCAAAATACAAAATGTCAAGGACTGTGACTGAAAGGAAAAAAAAAATTGGTTTCAGGAATTAACTTCTCAAGCATGTACTCACAGAGTGTTTGCATGATGTGAAATGTCAAAGTCACGGTACTTGCCTGATGAATTAATTTTTCTGGACACATATTTAAGTTCTCAGAGCATGAACTGTTGATAAAGTTTGTGGATGACTTACTTGAGTAAGAAAGGAGCATCAATAAGTGAAGGTCTGGTGAAATGTCAAGGTCACTGTAACTGAAAGGAGAAAAGTACAAACTTAGTTCTAAACCATGTGCAATGACCAAGGCTTTTAATGGACTTGTACTTAAGGTATGTTTCAAAAAGTCAGTCGTCAAGATGACAGTGGCTGAAAGAAAAATATTGGATTTATGGAATAAATTTTGTTCAAGAGTATGTGACTAGCTTTAATTTTGGTTAATGAAGAAATGTATCTATTATGGTGTGTAATGAATAGAGGTCATGGCCATGGTAAGTCTAATACAGAAGTCATGGCCATGGTAAGTCTAATACAGAGGTAATGGCCATGGTAAGTCTAATACAGGGGTCATGGCCATGGTAAGTCTAATACAGAGGTAATGGCCATGGTAAGGCTAATACAGGGGTCATGGCCATGGTAAGTCTAATACAGAAGTCATGACCATGGTAAGTCTAATACAGAGGTAATGGCCATGGTAAGGCTAATACAGGGGTCATGGCCCTGGTAAGTCTAATACAGGGGTCATGGCCATGGTAAGTCTAATACAGAGGTCATGGCCATGGGTAAGGCTAATACAGGGGTCATGGCCATGGTAAGTCTAATACAGGGGTCATGGCCATGGTAAGTCTAATACAGGGGTCATGGTCATAGTAAGTCTAATACAGAGGTAATGGCTATGGTAAGGCTAATACAGGGGTCATGGCCATGGTAAGTCTAATACAGGGGTCATGGCCATGGTAAGTCTAATACAGGGGTCATGGCCATGGTAAGTCTAATACAGAGGTTATGACCATGGTAAGTCTAATACAGAGGTCAGGGCCATAATAAACCTAATACAGAGGTGATCTCCACAGAAAGTCTAATACAGAGGTTATGGTCGTGGTACGTTTAATAAGAATATAATGATTTTTGCACAATGTTTAGGTTAAGACCACATGCCATGACTAAAGGTACAGTTAACTCACTCTCCTTTTTTATAAATATTTCCAGAGTCAGTCATGTGCCTAGACAGATGGCTATTAAACAGATTGGGGGATAAAATGTTCGGTTCAATGTATTCTTGTGCACTGTTCTGCATGAGCTATTTATTTCTGTATGGTGTTTGAAATTCATTATATTATAGCACTGTACAGTATAGCTAAGGAAAACTCATTCCTATTTTCATTATACAAATACAATAACCGATAAATATACATCATACAATTCAAATATTTTCATATGACCATAACTGTAATATTTTTCAATAAATAACACAATATCTGATATCATATCATTGGATAAGTTGAGAATGTCTTCTTCTGGTTTTTTATCAGTAGATTTGGTTTACATTTTGCTCAAAAATATGAAGTGGTGGCCCCAGGTGGCCAAGTGGTTTAGAACTTGCCTTTTCCAATAACTGCCATCACACCCATGACCATGGGGATCATGTCTCAGACTTGGCCAATGTGGGTATGAGAGAAAGCTTGCCAGTAGCTTCCCATAGATGCAGTGGTTCTTGTCAGGGTTTTCACAGGTTCTTCCTCCACTGGTTATATACTAGCCACCATGTATAGCCTATCTTGTGCTAGGAAATGGGTTAAAATACCCGTGCATATCATGCTTTTAATGTCCCTCGTCGCAAGTAATTTCCGGCGAGGTACATGTTAATACAGTCTCTTACCTGGAAAAACACTTATTCATCCTCGATAACATTGTATGCATGTACAACGAAAAATAGTCAAATAGTTCTAAGGTAAAACCAAGTTATATTTTTTGCCTAATTCTGTGACACCAGCACATAGCATCCAACCAATTTTAGTAAGAGAATCTTCTAGAATGGAAGCTTCAGTTATGTAATACCTTTTTTTTCGAAAATGCTAATTGTGACCTACATCAAATAGAGGTCTTTGTTTATTGGAAAAATGTTTTATTCCTGCAATAACTTCTGAAGCAGAAATCAGTCTTATTGTTGTGTCTAGTATATTATTTGGGCTTGAATTTATTTATTCAAATTATTCATTCACTGGAAATACAAAATGCTCATCAATAACATTCTTGGAAGAAAACATTGATTTGGAATTATTATAGTGAATTCAGACAAGGATATTTTGGATTATATTAATATTGTGATTCATTAAAAAAAGAAACCATTAGCACATCATCACACTTCATGCCATTGTTACATTAGTATATTTGAGACTACGGGCACCTTCAGCATTGGATCTTATTTCGAATATCACTGGAATTTTAATTAGAACTTTATTCCTTAGGATGAATGATACAAAGTTCTGGACTATCTGTGATTTAATTTGCATTACTGTAAATTCTTTTTAAATTTTCACTTTGTATTGTAGGGATGTAGGGAAATTAATTATTTGTTTAATTGTACAAATGTTTTTTGGTTTTCACTCTTTTCTATTACTTAGAGTCATAATAGTACATATACTAGACTGTTGGTGTCAGTGGGTCATGTTCTCTATGAGTCAAGGTACATTTAGTAAACAGATGGTGTCTTCAAGTCAGGGTACATATAGTAGACCAGTGGTGTCCATGAGTCAGGGTACATATTATAGACTGATGTTGTCTGTGAGTCAGGTTCTTATAGTAGACCAGTGGTTCCCAGCTCCTGGATCAAGAGGAAGTTCTGGAGGGTAACAGAGGGTGGGCAGGATTATTTTTAATGTTGCAAAACTGATGAAAATATAGAAATGGGGTTGTGAGGCTCAGAAAAAATATTTTTATGGTTGTAGCAAAAAATGGTTGGAAACCATGGCAGTAGACAGATGGTCTCTATGAAAATGGGCATATATATGTAGTAGACTGATGATGTCTGTGAGTCAGGGTACATACTGTAGACCATTGGTCTCTACTAGTGATAGTACACATATTAGACTAATGGTCTCCATGAGTCATATTACATATATTAGACTAATGGTCTCCATGAATCATATTAAATATATTAGACTAATGGTCTCCATGAATCGTATTACATATATTAGACTAATGGTCTCATGAATCGTATTACATATATTAGACTAATGGTCTCCATGAATCATATTACATATATTAGACTAATGGTCTCCATGAATCATATTTCATATATTAGATTAATGGTCTCCATGAGTCATATTACATATATTAGAATAATGGTCTCCATTAATCATATTACATATATTAGACTAATGGTCTCCATGAATCATATTAAATATATTAGAGTAATGGTCTCCATGAATCATATTACATATATTAGACTAATGGTCTCCATGAGTCATATTACATATATTAGACTAATGGTCTCCATGAATCATATTAAATATATTAGAGTAATGGTCTCCATGAATCATATTACATATATTAGACTAATGGTCTCCATGAATCATATTACATATATTAGACTAATGGTCTCCATGAATCATATTAAATATATTACACTAATGGTCTCCATGAATCATATTACATATATTAGACTAATGGTCTCCATGAATCATATTACATATATTAGACTAATGGTCTCCATGAGTCATATTACATATATTAGACTAATGGTCTCCATGAATCATATTACATATATTAGACTACTGGTCTCCATGAATCATATTACATATATTAGACTAATGGTCTTCATGAGTCATATTATATATATTAGACTAATGGTCTCCATGAATCATATTACATATATTAGACTAATGGTCTCCATGAATCATATTAAATATATTAGACTAATGGTCTCCATGAATCATATTACATATATTAGACTAATGGTCTCCATGAATCATATTAAATATATTAGACTAATGGTCTCTATAATTCATAATACATATATTAGACTAATGGTCTCCATGAGCCATATTACATATATTAGACTAATGGTCTCCATGAATCATACTACATATATTAGACTAATGGTCTCCATGAATCATATTACATATATTAGACTAATGGTCTCCATGAGTCACATTACATATATTAGACTAATGGTCTCCATGAATCACATTACATATATTAGACTAATGGTCTCCATGAATCATATTACATATATTAGACTAATGGTCTCCATGAGTCATATTAAATATATTAGGCTAATGGTCTCCATGAATCATATTACATATATTAGACTAATGGTCTCCATGAGTCATATTACATATATTAGACTAATGGTCTCCATGAATCATATTACATATATTAGACTAATGGTCTCCATGAATCATATTACATGTATTAGACTAATGGTCTCCATGAATCATATTACATATATTAGACTACTGGTCTCTATAATTCATAATACATATATTAGACTAATGGTCTCCATGAATCATATTATATATATTAGAGTAATGGTTTCCATGAGTCATATTACATATATTAGACTAATGGTCTCCATGAATCATATTACATATATTAGACTAATGGTCTCCATGAGTCATATTACATATATTAGACTAATGGTCTCCATGAATCATATTACATATATTAGACTACTGGTCTCCATGAGTCATAATACATATATTAGACTAATGGTCTCCATGAATCATATTACATATATTAGACTACCGGTCTCTATAATTCATAATACATGTATTAGACTAATGGTCTCCATGAATCATATTACATATATTAGACTAATCATCTCCATGAGTCATGGTACATATATTAGACTAGTGGTCTCTGTGACTCATGGTACATATATTGTACTTATGGTCTCTGAGTCATGGTACATATATTAGACTAATGGTCTCTGTGAGTTATTGTACATGTATTGGACTTATGGTCTCTGTAATTATGGTACATATATATATGTTCATTTGCCATTTTAGTGTATTTATTGGACATGCGGCTATTTGATGGATTACTGGACTTAAAAAATGGATGTTCATTTGACTTTTTGGTGTATTTACTGGACTTGAGATATAGTTGTTTGTCTGTTTGGCTATTTACAGTTGTTTCAATATTTGTTACAGTTCTGTCCATTTTTTCTTCCATCCATCCATCCATCCATCCACCAATCATTAACATTCTCATTTTCAGAGTATAACTCCAAAACTGTTTAGATCATCTCAGTGATTCATAGTACAGATATTTGACTTGTGAAACAGTGACTCATAGTACAGATATTTGACTTATGGCTCAGTGACTCATAGTACAGATATTTGACTTATGGTTTAGTGATTCATAGTACATATATTTGATGTATGGCTAAGTGTATCACAGTACAGATATTTGACTTATGGTTCATTGATTCATAGTACAGATATTTGACTTATGGTTCTGTGATTCATAGTACAAATATCTGACATATGGCTCAGTGAATCATAGTACATATATTTGAGTTATGGCTCAGTAAATCATAGTACAGATATTTGACTTATGGCTCAGTGAGTCATAGTACAGATATCTGAGTTATGGCTCTTTGATTCATAGTACAGATATTTGACTTATAGTTCAGTGACTCATAGTACAGATATTTGACTTATGGCTCAGTGATTCATAGTACACATATTTGACTTGTGGTTCAGTGATTCATAGTACAGATATTTGAATTATGGTTCAGCGAATCATAGTACAGATTTTTGACATATGGTTCAGTGAATCATAGTACAGATATTTGACTTCTGGTTTGGTGAATCATAGTACAGATATCTGACTTATGGTTCAGCGAATCAGTACAGATATTTGACACATAGTTCATTGAATCAAAGTAGATATTTGACTGATGGTTTAGTGAACCATAATACAGATATTGGACTAAGGTTGACATTGCCCGGGGTGGAAATGGGAGACAAGTGCCCCAATCCTCCAAAAAATGCCCATATGGCTTGCGTCTCTGGCTGCCTCTGTCAACTAAAATCCAGCTCCTGGCCTTCGCGAGTGGCTTAGATTTGAAGCCTGGCAGACCATGTTTTCTACTAACAGGAGAAGGGGCGAAGGCGGCCCACTGGCGCCTTAAAACCAGTTGCTTCGGGTAGATGGGGCTCGTAAACCTTGGATGGTAGCTCATCTAGGAGAAGGAAAACTCTGATTCCAGACCTCTGCTGCCTTGTGGCTATACCCACTCATGGGAAAGGCTAAGGGAGTAAACCCCGACAGAAAATCCGGAGATGGAGTCCCTAAGGCGGTCTGACATTGACTTCAATGTCATTCCGGCAACTCCTGTGACGCCGTTGGTGCCAAACTGTATCGGCATTCGTCGTTCCCTTGGGCACACCAGCTGCGTGGAGAGGGGGGATCTGCTGCATGGACAACAGCTGATTCTCCATACCACCCTGCCCAGGCTTCATAGCTCCACTGGTGAGGACACTCCATCGTCATCGTATGGCATCGGCACAACACGAGAAGTAGCAGTTTACTGGTTCTAAGTCAAAGCTCGATTGGCGTAGAGCTTGGCGCCAGGGGTTACTTCTGACGGTGGGAGAGATCACCAGGTCTCACTGAACAGCTACCGCCCGCCTCAAGCTGGGCAGCCCCCAGTCAGTAAGGTGCTGCCCGCCATGGCCTGCCTGCTTCACTGGGTACGTGGAGCTTAGAGAACCATCTTGACAAGTGGGCCACAAAACTCCGCACCAGGAAAGACTAAAAGAAGAAATAAGAAGACTCCAACTCTTCGTTTTGCAACCTGGAACATCAGGACGATGTGTCCTGGATTGACCGCTGACCTACAGCAGATCGATGATGCACGGAAGACTGCCGTCATTGACAGAGAACTCTCCCGACTGAACACTGACATTGCCTGCCTCCAGGAGACCCGACTGGCTGACAGCAGCACCATCAGGGAAGCCAATTACACGTTCTTTTGGCAGGGGAAGCCCTCAGATGAACCTAGGCAGCATGGTGTAGGCTTTGCCGTAAAGAACACGCTAATTGCCTTCATTGAACCTCCATCATCAGGTACTGAGAGAATCCTTGCCCTCCAGCTGTCAACATCCTTAGGCCTGGTCAACATCTTCAGCATGTACGCCCCAACCCTCTGCTTCACCTACAAGGAGAAAGACAAGTTTTATGAGGCTCTGGATCAGGCAATATCCAGTATCCCCAACAATGAAAGCCTTTACTTACTAGGAGACTTCAATGCTAGAGTGGGAGCTGACCATGAGGCCTGGTCCACCTGTCTCGGCTTTTACGGAAGGGGCAAGATCAACGAGAATGGTCAGCGACTGCTGGAGATGTGCTGCTTCCACAGCCTATGTGTGACCAACACTTTCTTCAAATGCAAGGAGATCCACCAGGTGTCGTGGAGATACCCATGTTCACGCCACTGGCACCAGCTAGACCTTGTCATCACCAGGCATGCAGAACTGGCCAGTGTCCTCCTCACCCGCAGCTACCACAGTGCCGATTGTGACACGGACCATTCCCTCGTGGCCAGCAAGGTGTGAATATTACCCAAGAAGCTGCACCACGCCAAGAAGAAGGGTCACCCATGCATCAACACCTGCTGTGCAAGCAACCCAGAGAAAACACAGCAGTTCATCAGCAAACTGAAGGAAGCTCTCACCAAAGTGACACCTGATGACACCATTGACTCCAAGTGGTCCCATATCCGTGACTCTGTGTACAATTCAGCCATCACAGCTTACGGGAAGAGGGAGCGAAAGAATGTCGACTGGTATGAGGCAAACTGGGAGGAGATGGAGCCCGTGACTGAGGCAAAGAGGAAAGCCCTCCTGGTGTACAAGGCTGCACCTAGCCCCAAAACACTACAAGCCCTCAGGATTGCAAGGAACAACGCCCAGAAGACTGCCCGCCGCTGTGCCAACACCTACTGGCTGAACCTTTGCAACAGTATACAGACAGTTGCTGACACCGGGGATACAAGAGGAATGTATGAGGGTATCAAAAAGGCGACAGGCCCCCACAGCTACAAGACCGCCCCCCTCAAGTCCAAGACGGGCAAAGTCATCACAGACCAGGGGAAACAACTGCAGCAATGGGTTGAGCACTATCTCGAGCTGTATGCAACCCAAAACAATGTCACTGGAACTGCCCTGGACGTCATTCCAGACCTGCCTGTCATGGAGGAGCTAGACACACAGCCCATCCTGGAAGAGCTCGGAAAAGCCATCGATTGCCTTGCCTGTGGGAAGGCTCCTGGAAGCGATGGCATTCTGCCTGAAGTCCTCAAGAGCGGAAAACCAGCACTGCTCCAGCCCCTACACACACTCCTCTGCCTTTGCTGGGAACAGGGATACATCCCACAGGACATGCGTGACGCCAACATCGTCACTTTGTACAAAAACAAAGGAGACCGTAGCGACTGCAACAACTATCGGGGCATCTCTCTTCTCAGCATCGTTGGAAAGGCTTTTGCCCGTGTTGCCTTGGCGCGCTTGCAAATCCTAGCCTTCCGCGTCTACCCAGAGTCCCAGTGTGGATTTCGAGCCAGCAGGTCAACTGTAGACATGATCTTCTCACTACGTCAGCTGCAGGAGAAGTGTCACGAGCAGCAGATGCCCCTCTACGTTACCTTCATAGACCTGACGAAGACGTTTGACCTGGTTAGTCGGAGTGGACTCTTCAGACTGCAGAAGATCGGCTGCCCCCCATGTCTGCTTGCTGTCATCATGTCGTTCCACGAGAACATGCACAGCACAGTGTGCTTCAGTGGCGCAACATCTGAAGCATTCCCATTCATCAGCGGAGTCAAACAAGGCTGTGTCCTTGCACTGATGCTCTTTGCCATCTTCTTCTCCTTGCTTCTCCAGTACGCATTCAAGGACTGCAGCGAGGGAGTGTACATCCATACCAGGGCTGACGGCAAGCTGTTCAACATCGCCCGTCTCTGTGCTAAGACTAAAGTCACAGAGGTACTCATTCGTGAATTGCTCTTCGCCGACGATGCAGCCTTGACATCACGGAAGATGGACTTCAGCAGCTGGTATGCCGCCTCTCCCATGCTTGTAAGGATATTGGACTGACCATCAGTTTGAAAAAAACGAACGTGATGGTGCAGGACGCAGACTCACCTCCCTCTGTCACCATCGATGGGTACAACTTGGAAGTTGTCGAGAACTTCACATACATTGGGTCTAACATCTCCAGCTCACTCTCCATTGATTCTGAGGTGAATGGCAGGATTGCCAAGGCAGCAGCAGTGATGGCCAGACTTAACCAGAGAGTCTGGAACAACCCCAACCTCACAGAGAAGACCAAACTGCGTGTCTACCAAGCCTGCATACTCAGCTCACTTCTCTACAGCAGCGAAACATGGACCACCTATGCAAGACAAGAGAGGAAACTCAAAGCTTCCACCTGAGATGTCTGCGGCGCATTCTGCACATCCAGTGGCAGGATAAAGTACCCAACACAGAGGTTCTAGAACGCGCCAACATGAACAGCATGTTCTCCATTCTCATTGAGAGGCGCCTTCGCTGGCTTGGCCATGTCAAAAGAATGGACCCAGGTCACATTCCCAAGGACCTGTTATATGGGGAGTTAGCAGAAGGTGCATGACCAACTGGATGACCACATCTGCGCTAAAAAGATGTTTGCAAGAAGGATATGAAGATGGCAAACATCAATGTCAATGACTGGGAGAGCTGTGCAAACAACCGTTCCAGCTGGCGCCTAGCTGTCAGGCAGGGAGTTCAAAACGCAGAGGAAGAGAGAAGAATAAAACAAGCTGAAAAGAGAGCTAGAAAGAAGGATAGACAAAAGCTTACTTTGGAGTTACGCCATCATCTCCCGTAGATGGACAGATGCCAAGGAATACATATATTGGACTAATGATTCATTGAATTATAGTACAGATATTTGACTTATGATTCATTGAATCATAGCACAGATATTAGAATGAATGAAGTGTATCTCTGAAAAGGTGAAAGTAATTCAAAGACAATGACTCCAGGATACACTATTTAACACTTGTCATCTTGTTGGGGTAAGTTCATTTGTTTTGCAGGAGGAACTTGGCTTTATAAGGGGAGTGACCATTTAAGGAGTTGGTTGGGGGAGAATTACACAGATGTGAGTAATAATTGCATGTAAATTAAGAAAGACATAACTGATATTGAAAAAATGCTTATTATTCCATGTAAAATTGCTTATGCTGTATGAAATCAACATATAAAATCTTTATTTAAAATAATTCCAAATTATTATACATTTATGCTCATGTATGCTCTTTTTTCTCCGTTAACTTTACATTGTCAGAGTTGTGCAATTTACAGTATTGCACTCACATGCACTTGATATTGCACTAACGTGTGCCCAGTAGTGTACTAGGAACTACTTTGTAAACAAATCATGTACTCTCATGTATTAGGTGCTTTATGTTTTGGTTGATTAAATTTGTTTCTGAATCATCTAATTTAAAGCAGATGTTTCGTGGACAACCACATGCAAGCTGCTTTGCCACATTCCGCATTAACTTTCTTGATACAATATTTTGGATTTAGGTTATCAATAGATGCCAGATTTCATAAAATTGCTGGGTCTTTATAAATAACATGCAAGTGACAATGCATAAATGTGTCTTCTTTAGCTGGTAATACAAATGGCAAAATATGTACTTACAGGTTTACATCCTGAATTTCCTCAATTTGAACTTTCTTTGTTCTGCAAATCTGAATTACATAAGCCATGTCATAGGTTCTCAAACTTGATTGCACATTTCGAAATTGTATTGTTGTTGTTGTTGGGTTTAACGCCATTTTTCAGCACACGATAGGCTATGCATGGTGGCCAGTATTAATGGTGGAGGAAGAACCCGGGAAAGCCCCAGGAAGAACCACCGACCCACGAGAAGCTACTGGCAAACTTTCTCACATACCCACATTGGCCGAATCCTAGACTCGAACCCACGCAGACAGAGGTGAGATGGCAGTGATCCGCAAATTGTACTGTAATTTTTACTATATTCCAGGTGCAATTGCATCCTCCTTACTGCACTCAAAATGAAATAAACATTATATTCCATAGCGTCATTTTGATAATTGCAATTGAAAGACTTCATATTTTCCCCACATTATGATTTCAAACAGTCAATGACAGAACAGATACACACTTGCAGATGTTAACACACTGCTCCCTCACTGCTGAAATCTGATGTACTTCATGTAGAATTGGCATAGCTAAATCTGGTCCATAATCACAAAATTTCATGGAATCAACAAAAATACCAAAATCTATTCATTCCAGGTCAAATGGAAAAGTTGTTACAATGCACATACATTTACAATATGACTCCAGATTCAATTTTAAGTAGACCAAAAACCATTTTCTTTCAAAAGTTATGCCTAGCATGCGACTAAGTTCAGATTTATCTGGGCGGAGTTATGTGCGCATTAATAATGTTGCTGTGTAGTGATCAATCTGTGCTTGTGTATTTAGTTTGAAATACAGAATTAATTCAGTTACTTTGTTTCTTGTAGTGTATTTTTGTTTTTATAATTAAGGGTTAGGTAGAATAAGAAAATGAGCATATGATAAAAAGGTTACTGCATTTGTATGGGAAAATATGAACTCGTTTTGTTGGATGAATATACTGTACTCCCAAGGTCATGCAGTATTTCCATCTGAAAAGCTTGTTCATATTTTCCCATACAAATGCAGTAATCTGTAATTATCATCATTATTTTTTCTCTATCAATTGTACTTAATAGGCATGTTTCTAATTTCAGATTACCCAATAATATGTACATTTTCGATTTCAGATTACCCAATAATAGACTGTTTCCAATTTCAGATTACCCAATATTAGGCATGTTTCCATTTTCAGATTACCCAATAATAGGAATGTTTCCAATTACAGATTGCCCAATAATAGACATTTTTCCAATTTCACATTACCCAATAATAGGCCTGTTTCCAATTTCAGATTACCCAATAATAGACATGTTTCCAATTTCAGATTACCCAATAATAGACATGTTTCCAGTTACAGATTACCCAATAATAGGCATGGTTCCAATTACAGATTACCCAATAATAGACATGCTTCCAATTTCGGATTACCCAATAATAGACATGCTAACAATTTCAGATTACCCAATAGTAGGCATGTTTCCAATTTCAGATTACCCAATAATAGACATGTTTCCAATTTCAGATTACCCAATAATAGGCATGTTTCCAATTTCAGATTACCCAATAATAGGCATGGTTCCAATTACAGATTACCCAATAATAGACATGCTTCCAATTTCAGATTACCCAATAATAGGCATGTTTCCAATTTCAGATTACCCAATAATAGACATGCTTCCAATTTCAGATTACCCAATAATAGGCATGGTTCCAATTACAGATTACCCAATAATAGACATGCTTCCAGTTTCAGATTACCCAATAATAGGCATTTCAGATTATCCAATAATAGTTGTTGTTGTTGTAGGGTTTAACGCCATTTTTCAGCACACGATAGGCTATACATGGCGGCCAGTATTAATGGTGGAGGAAGAACCCAGGAAAACCCCGGAAAGAACCACCGACCCACGAGAAGCTACTGGCAAGCTTTCTCACATACCCACATTAGCCAAATCCGAGACTCGAACCCACGCAGACAGAGGTGAGATGGCAGTGATCCGTAACGGAGAGCGCTTTAGACCACTCGGCCACTCGGGGCCCCCCCAATAATAGACATGTTTCCAATTACAGATTACCCAATAATAGACATGTTTCCAATTTCAGATTACCCAATAATAGACATGTTTCCAATTACAGATTACCCAATAGTAGGCATGTTTCTAATTTCAGATTACCCAATAATAGACATGTTTCCAATTTCAGATTACCCAATAATTAAGTACAATGCCAGTGTCCACCTTCTTGTGAATGAATCACAATCCATATCAGTGTTTTGTGAAGCAATAGGCAATCCAGATCCACAGCATATTCAATGGAGGAATCAACTAAATGGCAGCACATTGAAATTTGGTAACATCAGCAGAACCCATAAAGGGACCTACATGTGTGAGGCGACAACCCTTTCCATCAAGTATGGAATACTGACAGGTCAAAAGCAGCTAGACATCATTGTACAATGTGAGTTCATTTCACTCAGTGACACGTGTTCATTTTATTATTAGGATAAGACCACTCTTTGACATGTAGGAGCTCTACACAAATTACTTTTTTGATATGTCCATTTACTCGTATTCCTTATAACAATAACTCAGCAATGGTTATACTAGTATGTAATGGATGCCAATTGGTGGGTGAATTACCTATTACATATGGATGTACCTTTGAAAGGTTATGCCTTTTCAGGTCTGATTTGTATAGAGTTATTTCTCTTTTTGGATCAATTTTAAATCTTCATTACAGCATATGCTTGTCAACAGACTGTGTATAACTTGGAAACCATTCAGCATATTAGGTGCTATGTTTCTTTTTGGCATTGAACTCATAACCATACACCATTGCACTCAGCATGCATCAGGGTTCAACATCTATACTAGTCTGGTTGCCTGTGGATAGTAAATATGTTGGGTGGACAAGCATAAGGTACAGTCCATTCCATCAGGTTACAAAAACAAACTTTAAAAAGTAACTAAAGTCATAATGAGGAAGTATTTGGCAGACATTATCACCATTTCAAAGTTCTCTCCCTTGGAGGACTACTAAAATTACCATACATTTCAAAATGTATGCTTTTGGAGGACTACTAAATCAGCTGGGGAGTAATCATTTTTTAACTACACTAGTCCTTGGGCTGTAGTAAACATATCTCATGTAACAGTCCCTGTGCATACTGTCATATCAGGGATCACAAAACTGAGTGTAGACATGCATTTTGATGAGTATTGTACCCAAATCCCAAATATAATTTACAGTGATCTGTATTACATACTTCTGTTGCATCTGTTAAACTATGTATTTTACTGTATATTTGTTTTAATAATAATAACAATAATAATAATGACCTTATTTAAAGAGGGTAACACAATTAGCTAAAAACTAATCTACCTTGAGGCCCTCATACAAAGGAATTTATTTATTTTTGCTGCATCTCTGAAGCCACTGGATATATTGGGTTTGGAAAAGGCAATAGAGTGGGCATTTCTAATCTCAACTGGAATACTATTCCAGAGCAGAGTTCCAGAGTATTGGAAACTTTTTTTAAAAACTCCTTATTTGGTTTGGGAATTTTATACTGTTTGGTAGACATGGATCGCAGGTGGGGAGTATTTCCAGGTAGCCTATACTGGAATAGTGATTGTAAATATTCAGGAGCACTATTATGAGATATCCTGTACATTAATTTGGCTTTTCTCAAACAGATTCGGTCTTTAATAGGTAATATTTTTAACCTACCAGCTAAATTTTCCTTGCTTTCTTTCTGGATTGATATTAGCCCAAATGCTCTTTTTTGAAGATGTTCCAGCTTTGCTATGGTTTTATCATTTGAATTACCTCATACTGTATTACAGTAGTCTAAATAGGGTTGTATGTAACTGTTATAAAATAGTTTACTGTGCCTTTCAGGGAGAAAATGTCTTATCCTACTGAGAAGCCATAAACTTGAATTGACTTTTTTACTGATACGTTGGATATGTTCAGGCCATGATAGGTTATTATCTACCAGAACACCAACTAGTCTATCATGACAGATCATTTGCAAATTTGTATCCTTCCATGTCAGACATAGTTCATCACTATGAAGATTTGTCCTTCTTTGCCGTGTGGAGATAAGTAATATAATTTTAGTTTTACCAGTATTTACCACCATGCCATTGCATGTGCACCAGTTTTCCAGTTTGTTTAGGGCATTCTGTAAAGAAATTTTGAGTTCATACTTTGTGTTTTGGATGTCTGACAATGTTGTGTCATCTGCATAGAGATCTGTAGATTATATTGAATCTCTTAGTAAAAGTGGTAGGTCATTAATAAATAAAATGAATAGTAATGGACCTAGAATTGAGCCTTGTGGTACTCCATATCTAATTGTTTCAGGTTCAGACCGAACATTATTTATGTAAACATGTTGTGTTCTCTCACTTAAGTAAGAAGTAAACCATCTAATTGTTCTTTCATCACACTGGTAGATTTTCAGTTTCTTCAAAAGGATTTCATGATCCACCATGTCAAAAGCTTTCTGAAATCTACAAATACAGATCCTATTATTCTACCTTGGTCAAGTGGTTGAAGCCATTTATCAGTTAGGGAGATCAAGACAGTCTCACAGGAATGTTTCTGTCTAAAGCCTGATTGATTATGGTGTAACAGCAAGTGTTTGGTTAAATATGACATGAATGAGTCATGGACATGTTTTTCAATTAATTTTGACAAGTTTGGTAGTATTGAGATTGGTCGGTAGTTATCAGCATCATCCTTAGAACCAGATTTATGAATAGGAGTTATTTTTGCAGCTTTCCATATTTTGGGGACAGATGAAGTTGCAATACTTAAATTAATTATGAATGTTATGCTATCTACAATAGCAAAGGCAGAAGATTTAATGAGTTGTGGACCAATCTGATCAAGTCCTGTAGCTTTCTTGGTATCAAGTTCACTGAGACATTTTTTAACAAAGTTTTTTGATACTGGTGGGATAGAGAAACATACCTCCTTAGAGATTTTGCTGCTGCAGAACTTTTTCAGTTCATTAAAGTTGTTTTCTATCACTGGTTCTTTTAACTTTGTGGTAATGTTTATGAAAAAATCATTGAAAACATTTGCAATGTCAGTGTCATAAGTGACTATGGTGTCATTTACCAGAAGTGAGTGAATTTTATTTCTGTTTTTTGTGCATTCCTCCAGTGAGTTCATTTTGAAGACTTTCCAAATGGAGTTTGTGTTGCTCTTTTTGTTTTCAAGCAATGTGTGATAATGGTTTTTTTTAGCTTTTTTAATCATGCTTGTTATTTTATTTCTCCATACTTTATATTGTGCATGGTTTCCCAAGCCTTGAATTGGTCCCGTGTTTTCATAGCATCTAGGATTTCAGTAGTAAGCCAGTTAGGTTGAATTTCAGTTTTACTCGATGTACTTTCAGTGGTGCATGCTTAGATACTACATCCATGAGTAAGTCAGTCCACACTCTCATGGCTTCATCTGTGTCATCCAAATTTTTGATCATATTCCATGGAACCTTATGTAGGTCATCGAGAACTTTACATAGGGTTAGGGTCATTGAGAATATGGTCTTCATTAAAATTTTTGAACAATCTGTAAGTGATTGTTTTGTGTGAATTTTTCTTGTTTTTCTTGCATTTAACCTTTCTTGTCAAAAAAGTAGGATAGTGGTCACTAAGACCAACATTCAGTACATTAACACAAGCCACATTGTCTGGTAGGTTGGTATAAATGTGATCAATAAGAGTGCTCGATTTTTCTGTTACCCTTGTGGGCTCATTTATCAGCTGGTCTAGGCCTAATGATTCAATAAATTCCATCCAGTTGTTCCTTATTTGAGTATTGAGAAGGTCCTTATTTATATCTCCGAGTATATATGTTTCTTTCTCCTGTGCCAGAACATTTTCTATTTGTTTCAAGAAGTTATCATTCCAAATTGCTTTAGAGGAAGGTGGCCTATAAATGAAACCAACTAGGAATGATTTTGCATTATTTTGAAAAATTTCCACCCCGATACTCTCAATTTCATGTGACTCCAAGTCAAGTCGCCTTTCTACATTTACATCTTCCCTAATGTATACAACAAGACCCCCTCCCTTTTTAAGTGCAGTTCATTTTAGAATCATTCAGCAAGATGACTGAATGTGTTACTATTTGTACAACACCTATATAACAAAAGAAGTTAACTAAAACGTATTTTGCATTTTACTGACCTATGTTTAGTTTTTGAACTTACCTAAAGATCACACAAGATGGTCTTTCAAAATGAGGTTGTCATTGGAAGATTCCTTATGAACATTAATAATGGTTGTAGTTATAACATCTCACATCATGTCTTCTATGTTGACCATTACTATTTCTTCTGAAATGATGATCATATCAACATAGAATTTCCGCTAAAAGACCTTTCATGACATGTTGTTGGTAATATATGATGATGGTGATTATTAGACCTCCAATGTGGTCATCATGACAGTGTACTTAAAAATGAATGCATGTTGTGTTGACTGGGCTATTGAAGCTAGTAGAAAAGTCTTTCAGGTGCTTTATGGTTGGATGCATATTTTCAGCATAATAAAATGTCATTAACATTATACACATTGTATATATGGGTAAGGCTAAGCAATAAACAAAGGTTATACAGTCAAGTCTGTCCTAATGGTCACCTAGTCACAATGGCCTCTCTAATTTCCAATAGAAATGTCATGTAATCACTGCTCACCTGTCTTCCATGGTCAGTGGCCATGTGTGTTTTTTAACCAAGCAATGGTTGCACCTTGACTTGGCGGTCACTGCAGCTTATCATTAGTAACCACTCCAGGTATTCAAATTAAACTTCTTTTGTTTGATTGGCAAGGCATGGCATTTATAAAGATATATTACCTGCATTGATGTTTCATATTTGATTGTACTTCATAATCCAGTGAAACTTAAAGGAATCAACATGCCAGTTTTGAAAACAAAGTGGTTTTTTACCTTACAGGAGGTATACTGCACCAGTGATATCCCTTATGGTTTAGCAATCTGAATTCCTCTTACCCTTCCCACCTCATTTGTGATATTTGGAAATTTGTGTTAGAATGTGAGGCCAGAGTCAACAGCCTATAGAAAAATAGGAATTTGCCACTACTGTGTAATGGTGGCATAGTGTAGCTGCTTACAAGAATTCCTGGCCTAGAAAACTGAAATGATGTTACATCTAGTCTTGTCAGCATTAAATCAGTAGGAAATGTTTTAATTTCTGAGAAATTGCAAGAAGTTTAATCAAAATGTCTCTAATCCACTTAAAGATGAGACGAAACATCAGCATTGCTAATATTTGATCTGTTACTTGCCATTTGAATTGCTAGTCATATGACTATACAAATATGTAACTTGCCATTTGAATTGCTAGTCATATGACTATACAAATCTGTTACTTGCCATTTGAATTGCTTGTCATATGACTATACAAATCTGTTACTTGCCATTTGAATTGCTGGTCATATGACTATACAAATCTGTTACTTGCCATTTGAATTGCTAGTCATATGACTATACATTTTGCTGGTCATATGACTAAACAAATCTGTTACTTGCCATTTGAATTGCTGGTCATATGACTATACAAATCTGTTACTTGTCATTTAAATTGCTAGTTGTATGACTATAAAAATCTCACAACCTACATGTTGATGTAGTCATACAGTATCAACAGTAAGCCCTTTTCCAATGGTGTTATACAAAGATTATAACATACTAAAAAAATTGTTTGTTTAATAATTCTCAACATATTTATTCTGTGAACTGTGACCAGAAACCAGTCACTGTTGCAGCAACTTGGAGAAAGTCAGATTCACCATGAATGGAGCGCATGCCAACACTAGTTTTGTAGCATCATGTGACTAACACAGTGACATGTGTTATCTAGCTGATGGAATGGCTTTGTGGTGGGGAATTCCAGATTTTCAATAGGCAGTTGACTCTGACTCTACACTTCAACATAAAGGTCCAGATATCAAAAATGGGGTGAGAAGGGTCAGAGGAAACCTGGATTAACATTTTAGGTGCTCTAACAATAGCCTCTGGGAGTTTCTTTTCATTCACTAATCATAAACAGTTGAAAACTAAAGCTGCCTGTCCTTTGATCTTGGTGAGTTGCATAATCCATCAGTTGTTTAAGGTGTGAACACTTTTTCATGCTTAACAAATGTCAGTCTTCTGTTTCACAATGACAGGTAAGCTGTCAATTGCTGATAATAAGATAAAAGAGTTTGCATGTAAAGGAGAGGGAGAGAGGGAGACAGAGAGAGATGAGTGTATGTGCACAGCTGTGTTTGGATTTTTAATGTAGCTCTAACAATTTGAGTCATATTGCTATGATGTCTACAGTGTGGCAGTCTGTAGTAATGTCTATCACAGGGGCAGCATGCCACAGACATGGAGCATCATATCCCATCCAGTCATATTATCATGATACCAGGCCATCAAGTTCAATGCTGAATGCCAAGTGTGGCAGCTATTAATACCATTTTTATGTCTTTGGTATAACATGGCCTGGGTTTCGAACCTGTGACCTCCTGTATCCGAGGTGGATGCTCTAATCACCTAGGCCACTGGAGTTGTCTGGTAGCAAACTACTACTGATAATAATAATCCAAGTGAAATAATAATAATGATCTTACTACTAATAATAAATGATTATGATATTTGGTTCATAGTAACTACAAGCTAACCCTAACCCTAACATGTTACAAGCCAAGTTGGAGAGCTGTACCTGCCTTAATTCAGAGGCCATTTATCTACAAAGGACTAAAGTTGCATTTTCCCATTGGTGGCTGCTGTAGACAGGTTTGACTCTATATTGTGTTTGTTGAAAGATGTTAGATCTGTGGTAGGTGAGGTCACCTGACATAAAAACTAACAGTACGAACATTACTATCAACTTGTTTTGCCAATCATTTAATCAAAACACATAGTTTAAGATGGGACATTTCTAACCTTGTTGCACCTAATATCATTCAAAGCAATAGAAAATTGTAGAATACAGTATTATCTTTCATTACATACCCATTTAGTATCATTTGGCTGATTTAGCATTCAGTAGAGATGTTCAGTCTGTAATTACATACCACATACATAAAATTTCCAAGTGGCCTACCTGGCCTGGAACTAGTTTTACAACTTAAAATATTAAATAATCGTCCACTTGTAAAATATCTGGAATAATTTATGTTTATATATTTTAAATTATTCCAAAATGCTAACAAACATTTATAATTTTAAGAAATGCAGTTATATTTGTTGGAAATGGCTGCTTTTGCCACTGGGATAAAGGGAGAGTTCCATAAATTCATTTCATGGTATCTACGCTGAGAAATTAGAGTTAGTTGAGGTGGACAACAATATCTTGTTTCAAAATGAGATCTCAGATAAAACTGGTGTGCAAAGCGACATCATTCATGAGAGAGAGAGAGAGGGGTACTTTTCTGCTGAAACCTTGTATTGAAATTTATAAATCCAGACAAAAGGAAATACCCAATGTTTGGAGAAACCTTTTCCCAATGTTTAATTCCCAAGAAACATTCCACAATGTAAATCATCTAAAATCTCAACAATAGCTAAAATCCATTTCATCTTCAGAGCTTCAAAACTATGCTCTGCAGAATTTTTTTATGGAGCAAGTTTAAGTGGAGGGACTCACAGTATGTCTATTAAAATTACAAAGGAATCAAATTTGTTTACTAAATCTGAGGATAAAACTGACAAACATTTGCAACATAAAGGTAGACAATCATAGAGAGCAGCAGCTGTTTTGATATGACCCAAATCAGAATTGTTAGATCCTGTTACAATGTTGTTGAGATCACTGGAGGGAAATGCACATTTACTTTTAAAATTTTTGTGTCTGTTCAAGTAGAAAATAAAGAGAAGAAAACAGATCAATAATGCAATATTGCTTAGAAGTTCCTTGTTGAAACATATCCATATGAATATTAGAAATCTAGTCTGCATGTTAAAAGGAGACTGAATCTTTGATTTAAATTATCACTTTATGTTCAATGCATCAATAGTATTCATTGAGTGAGTACTGCAAATTTTTTTTTTTTTATAAACTTGAATGTTTTTAATTACTGTTATTTAGTCTAAAGAATTCATCCTGCAATTAGCTTGGAAGTAGAGTGTCTTAAAATTCAGTAAGTAAAATGTAAAAGAAGGTGACATTTACTGGCATTTTTGTGTGCAAAAAAAGTAAAATACTGAAAATAAGAATGAATTAAGAATATGTTTACCATAAATATGACAGACTCAAGATGGAGTGATAAGTACTCTGCAAACCATAATCAGTATTCTTCCTAAGTTTATGAACAGCTAATCATAGCTATTGAGAAATAAACTTTTGTCCTTGAAATGTCCTTGAAAAGTGCTTTAAATTCCTGATGAAACTTTTCTTAGATGGCTTGCACTTGGGATAACAAAGAATCGTGACGGTATTAATTTTGGGCACAAAATCTAGGAGGTCACAGTCACTGTGATAGGAAGAATCAAACTTGTTTCCACACAATAACACTAGTTCTAAATGATATACTGGACCAAACTCTGCAGATCTCTTATATATATGTACTTGGGATAAGGAAGATGGCTATTGATTTTGGGGTAGAAAATAAAAGAAAATAGTTTCTGCACAATGACATTAGTTCTTCACCACTACCTTGGCCCTCATGGGTTTGCACTCATAAAGTCAAACATCAGGGTGTGTATTTAATATGCCATTCATGTACTCTTATTTTATTTAACTCAAGATTACATACTAGTTTACATAGAACTATGAAAATTAAGGGCAAATGATCAGAAAATATGAAAGAGCATCCATCATTTGATTGAAATTGGTTTCTCTTCTTCCAGCTCACTTATGAAAGAGAGTTCTTTGTGTTCATTTCTGCATTCATTTGACATTATCATTTAAGTGAAAATAAACCCATAGTAACATTTATTGTATCTGTGCAGATAGATAACCTGTGGCAAATATCTGATCTCACTGAATTAACTCAAATCTTACAAAATGTTTTGTCATGCCTCACTATGGTAATATGGTTTTTACATTTTATTTGCAGATGCTCCTGAAATCAAAGTGACACTCACTGGGTCCAACCAACATAATCAGACAGCTATGCTGATTTGTGAAGCTCAAGGTGTTCCTGCCCAGTATACCTTTTACACATGGGTCCACATGTGGGAAGACATGGTGATCAGGACTGAGTTACAGGGAACAACAAGTGCCAGTCAGAGCATACTGACTATAGACAGATTGTCCTTGGAGAGCATGGGTTCCTACATCTGTACTACCAACAATGGAATCACTGGGATAAATGGGAATATTAACCAGACTGGGTCTAGAAACCTAACTATTACAGGTATAATTGAGATTACATGTAAACTGTGCAAAGTAAACTATGTGATAAACTTGTGCAAGTTCAAGATAAGAAGTAAACAATGACTAATTATTATAGTTTGTAGAGTGACTGTGTTCATTCTAGTTTGAAGAATAAATGGTACTCCTGTGATATCCATTATGGCCACCACACTGCATAAAAATGACAACATCTCTGTTGTCCATTATGGCTGCAATTACATGAATAGTTTCTTAGAAGAGCTGATGGGCTGGGATGTTGTCCAGCATCCTTCCATCCTTTAGCATAAGTTTAGTATCACTACTTCTTTTCAGCTACATGGATTGCTGTAAAACTTTACACATACAATTGATGCTAAATGAACATTCAATATAATCCAATATGGCCACCTTAGTCAAGTTCAAAATCTAGTTATCACTTCTGGATGGAAGTTCATTTTTACTTGTGCTTTCAGCAGTCTTTTTTTGATATCTTGTTACTACTACATGAAAATAATGCCAGTCTGATGTCCAGTGTGGTTGCAATGGCAGCCATCTAGAAAATCTTGTTGCTACTTTTCCTGATTGGAAAATTGTATTGATATGTGATTATTCAGTAGGGGCCTTGGGTGGCCAATTGGTGTAAGGTGATTATTCAGTTATTCAGTAGGGACCCTGGGTGGCTGATTGGTATAAGGTGATTATTCAGTTATTCAGTAGGGGCCCTGGATGGCCGATTGGTATAAGGTGATTATTCAGTTATTCAATAGGGGCCCTGGGTGACCGATTGGTGTAAGGTGATTATTCAGTTATTCAGTAGGGGCCCTGGTGGCCGATTGGTATAAGGTGATTATTCAGTAGGGGCCCTGGGTGGCTGATTGGTATAAGGTGAATATTTAGTAGGGGCCCTGGGTGGCCGATTGGTATAAGGTGATTATTCAGTGGGGGGGCCCTGGGTGGCCAATTGGTATAAGGTGCAAATGAAAATGATGTCAATAAGGCATTCTGTATGGTCACTATGGCAGCCTTTTTGAAACTCCTGTTGCCACAATTCCTTCTGATTAGAAAGTCATACCAACATGAGGTTTTGAGTTCCAAATTAATTCCAGTAGTATTCCAAACAAGTTCAGTATTGAATATATTGTTGTGCCTGTAGTCTTGAATGTACTAATATGTCAGTAGCCTGGAATGTGGAGATGTGCCAGGTCTCTTAATGTATCACAGTAATATAATCCAAAATTGTATTATCTGAACTAACTATAATTCCAAAATTAATGTTTCTGTTCAAGAATATTATTGAGCACTTTGTAATTCCAGTGAATAATAATTTAAAGAAATAAATCCACCCAAATCAAATTCTGAACACAGCAGTAAGGATGATTCTGCTACAGATGTTACGGCAAGAATAAGTCATTTTTAAGTAAACAACATTATATAAAAAAAAAAACATAAATACAATGATAGAACCAGGATGAGGTTCATAAGTTCATTTCTATAATATTCTAAGTTGTCAATAAGAGAAGGCCTGCTACTAAAATTATGATAAATTTAGAACGTGACAGACATCATGTACACCAGGATTTTTGGTAGGGGAATACCAGTGTCCTAGACTCAGCTTAAGATAAACATGTTTTTCTCGATTGATAATGTGTCTAATATTAATCTATACTGACAGTAAATATTAGCTATGTATTATGTTGTTTATGAAATCACTGGCCATAGTCAAGTACAACGTGAACTTGATTTTGTGCTAAGGTCAGTTATAAATTACAATTATACATATATTATAATTATTAAGTATAATTATTAAGAAAATCCAACAAATAATACAGATCAAATATACTTAGCACATTGATCATGGCCAATGTGGCAGACATCTTCAAACTACTGTTATCACTACCGTTTCTCAGCAGAAAGCCATGTAAACATTGGGTTTCAGACAGGGTATAAATATAGTTGTTGCCATTCAGAACTCTAATGTGACCACCGTGCGGCCATTTTGAATATTTTGTCATTGCTACTTTTTCAAGACAGATGGTTATTTTGATGTGGGTCATTTGGTTTAAAATGAAAATGGTGAGGATCTGAAATTTACTATGCCCACCATGGTGTCCATCTCGAAAGTTGTGTTGTCACTACTCCATCCTAATTGATGGTCATATTCACGTGGGATTTCACTAAAAAGAATTAATGATGACTGGTTGGTCCTGAATGATAATGATATCTAGTTGGTCCTGAATGATAATGATATCTAGTTGGTCCTGAATGATAATGATATCTAGTTGGTCCTGAATGATAATGGTGTCTAGTTGGTCCTGAATGATAATGATATCTAGTTGGTCCTGAATGATAATGGTGTCTAGTTGGTCCTGAATGATAATGAGGTATAGTTGGTCCTGAATGATAATGAGGTATATTTGGTCCTGAATGATAATGATATCTAGTTGGTCCTGAATGATAATAAGGTTTTGTTGGTCATGAATGATAATGGTGTCTCATTGGCCCTGAATGATAGTGATATCTAGTTGGTCCTGAATGATATTGAGGTATAGTTGTTCCCGAATGATAATACGACATAGTTGGTCCTGAATGATAATGAGGTATAGTTGGTCCTGAATGATAATAGTGTCTAGTTGGTCCTGAATGATAATGGTATCTAGTTGGTCCTGAATGATAATAGTGTCTAGTTGGTCCTGAATGATAATTGTGTCTGGTTGGTCCTGAATGATAATGATATCTAGTTGGTCCTGAATGATAATCGTGTCTAGTTGGTCCTGAATGATAATGGTGTCTAGTTGGTCCTGAATGATAATGAGGTATAGTTGGTCCTGAATGATAATCGTGTCTAGTTGGTCCTGAATGATAATGGTGTCTAGTTGGTCCTAAATCGTAATGTTGTCTAGTTGGTCCTGAATGATAATGTTGTCTAGTTGGTCCTGAATGATATTGAGGTATAGTTGTTCCCGAATGATAATACGACATAGTTGGTCCTGAATGATAATGGTGTCTAGTTGGCCCTGAATGATAATGATATCTAGTTGGTCCTGAATAATAATGGTGTCTAGTTGGTCCTGAATGATAATGATATCTAGTTGGTCCTGAATAATAATGGTGTCTAGTTGGTCCTGAATGATAATAGTGTCTAGTTGGTCCTGAATAATAATGGTGTCTAGTTGGTCCTGAATGATAATAGTGTTTAGTTGGTCATGAATGATAATGGTGCTAATCCTGCATCCATTATAGTTATGGTTTATTTGAAATATTTGTTATTGATTATAAATATCAGATATTGTTTCAAAACTCTGCAGTAAAAATAAGAAATGGACTTATCTTGAATTCCCAGATACTGTATTTACTGTATATATTTGGACACCATATTTGTTAGGACACCAAAAATTAATTTTTATAGTAATTTTTTGTGCACTGTATGTTCTGGGACACAGCATTTTTTTTCAAGTCATAAGTTGTGGGTCACCTTTTAAATCATTCAAAAAATTACATGTTGGAAAATGCACTCCAACTGAAATTTTACTTAAAAAAATATAAAACTGTGTACTTGAGATAAAACTCTTTAATCCACTGCAGCATCATCATCTCATCAACACAACCCTTTTCATGCATGTACGATCTTCGGTGCATGAATATTTTGTTAGCTTTTAAATGCCATGAAAAATTATCGTCGGAGGTAACACATCTCCAGAAGTGGGGACTGCAAGGACTTAAGAGATAGCTTTAAAAATCTGCACCAGTCATGCTAATTCTTATCTTTAACCCCCATCTTATCGTCAGTCCATCCAGGAATGAGATCAAAGTACACTAGAATTTCATTGATGTTATTGATCATATTGCTGGCAAAATTATCTTCTTCTCTTCTGGCCATCACAAATTCTTAAAATGATTTTATTTTCTCCAAATCTTCTGAGCAACGCTGAGATGTCAGTGTCCATGCATGAAGCACTGTATTGTGTCACTTTTAAAATTGTTCCATTGTTTCAATTTTTTTTCAAAATTCCCATGAATACCGGTGAAAAGAAGCCAAAGTTAGTTTCCATATCTTGACTGACTTTGTATCTTAAAAATAAAAATCAGCACACTTAAAAGAATCCAAAGTCAGCTTCCAAGGTTGGCTTGCTTTGTGATAAAATAACCTTTGTTTTGATAACCTTTAAAAAAACCAGCGTAAAAGTATCCAGAGTCAGCTTCATAGGTCAGCTTGCTTTGTAATAAAAAAAACCTTTGTCTTTGATGTCCTGTCGGTAAGTTCAAATAATGAGTTTACTGCTCACTTCCAGTTGTATTTATTCACCAACCTGGACTTCTATTTGCTTGGCATCTGTAGTTATAATTAATTAAGAACGGGTATTGGTGTTTGTGGGTAAAAAGTATACACAGCAATAACATGCTTTAATAATACTGGATATAATTCAGTCTTGGTTATTTTGCACCTAACACAGTGTCATGCGTGAAAGGTAGAGGTCTTCAAGCAGTCAGCTGATTCGTTCCATCTTATTTGTGATTTTGTTGGATACAGTTTTCAGTCGGATATAATATTTAAACCTTTGAGTATAACCAAACACGATTTGTTTCTCAATGTTGACATCAGTGAACAATGTGTCATGTGTTATTGGATGTAAGAGATACATGCTACAGGATGGATGCCTATGCTACATATATGGAGTTCATGGATATATTTTATTCTTTAATGCTCATGATGAAAAAAAGATGAGTAAATGATAACAATACAAGGTTAGTTTCTTTCATTTTATTGTCAAATAAGCATTTTATTTATTTTATGCAATGAGCGGGGGGGGGGCATAAATTCAGCACAAATTTATGTCGTTTCTTAAGTCTTCGGACATGTGACCTAGTGAAAAAACATTTCACCATAGGTTCTGGGACAGGAATTTTTAAAATATTTTTTGTCCTAATGTATATGGCAATTACGGTAGTCTTTTTGGCCAGTGGAGCAATAGTCGCTTCAAGGGACTCTTGATACTATTGTTATGATTTTTGTTAGTAATTTCCATTATTAGTATTTCTTGATATGATCACATCTTTACCTTTGATCATTTGTCTTGTAGCAAACATTTTTATTATATGCTCATTTTATTCTCCATTAACTTTACGTTGTCAGAATCATTCAGTATTTTTCCATTTTCCTGTGCAGTATTACTCAGAAAAAAACTTGTTCATATTTTCCATTACAAATGCAGTATCCTATAAATATTTGGAAGGTATTTTATATAAAGCCATTATAATTCTTTATATTTATATTTTTGCCTTCTGTCTGTTATCTTGCAGTACTTTACATTTAGGTTTGGCTGGAAAGGTTTGTCTTTTAGTTTATATACCTTGTATAAATTTTTTATATTTTATCTCATTGTACTTAACAATCAATTTATTTGATTTGGTTGGTTGGTATGGGTTTAATACCATTTTGCAGTACATAACACGCTATACATGTTGGCCAGTATATCTAGTGGAAGGAGAACCCAAGAAGAACCAAAGACCCATTGAAAGCTAATGGGTAGCTTTCTCACATACCTACTTTAACCCTAACCCTACTTTAACCCAGCAGACCAAGTTAGATGTCAATGATCTTTAATGGTTTGCACCTGAGATCACTCAGCCACCTGGTGTCCAAGATTTATTATTGAGGGTTTATTTTCTCAGGGTTTCTGTGGAATTAATTTTTATAATTTTTGGAATTGTACACTTAGCTGGCATCATGTAACCATTATTGCATTGATTTGCCAATGCTGCTGGTACTTCATACATATCTTTCTGTTTTTTTGTTGTTTGCAACTTTCTGTATTGCAATCATTATAAATTTACCTTTAATTGGTTTCATGTCTTTGTTTGTTTTTTTTGTTGTTTGCAACTTTCTGTATTGCTATTGTTAGAAATTTTCCATGTCACCATTATTCTGCTAATGTGCAAATGAATAGGTTTATCTCCCCCATTTTCTTTTGGATGGAGGATTTTTCATCAAAGGCTTCATTTTGCAATTCTTTCTATTTGCATTTTTGCAGCTAATACACTGGTCAACAGTGAAATCATTACTGACTTGAAAAGGCCCTAATCTGTAGTATTTTGGTGTGCCGAACACGAATATAACCGTGAAAAATTTGTATTGGCTCTCGTTTTGAAGATATTCATATACCTCATTTTCTATGTTTCACTGTGTAAATTTCTCCAGTAGGACTGCAGCAACATCCGGAATAATGATGTAACATTGCATAATACCATCATGCTCACATCATCCACAGTTGATTGCATCATTTTCTGATGCAATGCAATACTAATGCCATGCGGCTGCTGAAGTAAGTTGACGTCAGCAGTGTACTATACATGTGTAGGCCTATTATACTAATGCCAGGCGGCTGCTGAAGCTGACGTAAGCAGTGTACTATATAAAGCCCAATCAGATAGGTTCAGCATTTAAAATATTTTAGACGTTGTGCGAGACAGTTCAAGCTACTGTTACATAAAACTTATTATTTTATCCATTTACGTACAATAAAGAACAGTAATGCCTCGAAAGTGTGTTAATACCGCGGACAATTTTTGCTATATTTGTGGGGAAGTGACATTTGCCAACCAGAAGAAAAGTATCAATTCTCAAGTGAAGAAGGCATATCATCTTTACTTCGGATGCAAGGTTGGTGACCAAGACAAGCCTTGGGCTCCGCATATATGCTGTGCTACATGTACAACACAGCTTTCACAGTGGTTGAATTGCAAAAGGTCATCAATGCCGTTTGCAGTCCCAATGGTGTGGAGAGAGCCAAGCAACCACCTAAATGACTGTTACTTCTGCTTGGTTCCTCCTCTTTCCGGCGGAATAACGAAGCGAAAGAAGTCGAGAATAGTCTACCCAAACATTCCGTCTGCATTGAGACCAGTTCCACATGGTGAGGGACTTCCTATTCCAGAACCTCCAGCAGAATATTCTCTTGATTCATCTGACGAAGACAAAGGTGAGTCGACCTGTTCTTCTGGTCCATCAGCATGCAGTGATCCAGATTTTCACTGTGGTGCATCATCAACCCCACACAGAATAACACAGGAAGAACTAAATGACCTGATTCGTGATTTGGACTTATCAAAGAACAAGGCAGAATTGCTAGGATCAAGACTCCAACAATGGAATCTTCTAGAAGAAGATGTCACAATTACTGCATATCGAAAGCGCCACCAGCAATTGGAGCCTTTCTTCAGAAAGGAAAGTAATCTGATATTCTGTTCCGATATTGAGGGCCTCATGAATGCTTTAAAAATCACTCATGACCCACAAGAATGGAGACTATTTGTGGACTCTTCGAAACTGAGTCTCAAGGCTGTGCTTTTGCACAATGGAAACATTCTTCCATCTATTCCAGTAGCGTATGCTGTCCACATGAAAGAGACATACGATAACTTAAGGCAGCTACTGAATTCCATTGAGTATAACAAGTACAGCTGGCACCTCTGTGGTGATTTGAAGGTAGTTGCCCTTTTAATGGGACTGCAGCAAGGATATACAAAATACATGTGTTTCTTATGCGAGTGGGATAGCCGAGCAAGGGAAATGCACTACATGAGGAAGGAATGGACTCACAGGCAGAATGTAGCCATTAGAGAGAAGAATATCCAACACCCAGCTCTGGTTGAGGCTCAGAAAATCTTGCTACCACCCCTTCACATCAAACTAGGTTTGATGAAGAACTTCGTGAAAGCCATTGACCGGACTTTGCCAGCATTCCGATACCTGCATGAAAAATTCCCTCGACTCAGCGAAGCAAAGGTTAAAGAGGGAGTTTTTGTGGGTCCTCAGATTCGAGAGCTTTTCAAAGATGACCGGTTCAACAACTTGCTGGAAGGTGACGCGAAACAAGCATGGAATGCTTTTCGCCTAGTTTCTACAAACTTCCTCGGAAATGTTAGGGCAGAAAACTATAAGGAACTAGTAGAAGACATGTTGATGAAGTATAAGAAACTTGGCTGCAATATGTCTCTAAAGATTCACTTCCTTCATTCCCATTTGGATTTCTTTCCTAGCAACTGTGGTATTGTTAGTGATGAACACGGCGAACGTTTTCATCAAGATATCGCAACAATGGAACAAAGATACCAGGGAAAATGGTCCACTACAATGCTGGCTGACTACTGCTGGACACTCCTCAGAGATGCTCCCGAACAGCTGTACAAGAGACAGGCGAAGAAATCTAAGATGTAGTCAATGACTTGATTTTTTATAGGTAGGCTATTACAGTTGACCTTTTACTATTGGAATGCATTTCGTTATGTAAACATTAATTTCTTGCAGATTACAAAAAAACTAGAGCCAATTTTGCAATTTGACTGTCATATTCGTGTTCAGCACATAAAAATTGATAAGAATTGACTAATTTTATTTCAGTAACATGACTTTTGTAAAAATTTGTTGTCCAGTGATATCGGTACGATGTGACCACTATTGTGCTGATTTGCCATTTGAACATGTGTTTATAATTTCCACCTATTTCAATTTGATGTGACTACTTTATCTTAGAATCTTTTAGCAGAAATTGTCTGGGATACAAAGCTAGGGATGAATAATGCACAGCTCTAGATTATTGATGGCACTATGTTAAACATGGAGTTATCACAATGATCACTTCACTTGGTCACCCAAAAATCTAATTTTTGCTTTTTTTATAATATAGCCCCATCTAGACTTGTATTTATTTATAATATAGCCCCATCTAGACTTGTATTTATTTATAATATAGCCCCATCTAGACTTGTATTTATTTATAGTTGGTTCTTTTTGTTAGTTTAACCCTTTTATTATCTTTGATACTTTTTCTTCTCTGTGCCAAACATTTTAATATTTATTGTTTGACATGTGTCATATTTGTGAGTGTGTCCCTTTCTTTGTTTTTCATTGTCCTCTGAGTTTAACCATGCTTTAGATGAAAATGTAAAACTTTATTTTCCCCATGCTAATTTCCAACTTTTTAATATTTATTTTCAGGAATGCCCAACATTTTGGATGACAATGCTATATTCTTTGGAGAAATTGGTATGTCTGTCAACATATCCATCCCATTCTACAGCAATCCAGTTATAGAGAGCTTCGTCATTCAGAGACATGGGACAGAAATATTTAACAGCAGCAGAACCATGACTTTTCTCACTTGGGATTTAGTAAATTATGAATTCTATGGCAACATAGTTAAATTGAAAGCTCAAAAGGCATATTTTATCATCCAGAACTTGACAGTGGGAGATTTTGACAGCTACACATTGGAGCTGAAGAACAGTATAGGTCAAGCCGACGTTAGGTTCCAGCTTGATACATTTGGTAATATCACTCATATTGCATTTAGAAACACTAATACAGATCAAATATGGACATAGTAAGAAAATGTATATTGCCCTAACAAACACTATTATAAGTCAAATATGGACTTGGTAGGAAAGTGTATATTGCCCTTGCAAATGATATTACAGGTCAAATATAGACTTGGTTAGAAACACTATTACAGGTTAAATACGGACTTGGCAAGAAAATGTATATTGCCCTTACAAATACTATTGAAGGTCAAATATGGAGAATATCTTCAGTGCACAAAATTTTTATGCTCTTTAGACCAATATGTATAAATTATAAATCTGCTCTTCCATGGTAATGTACTCCAAATGAATTCCTGAAATTAAGCAAGTAAATTAGAGAAAAGTGAACTGAATGTGACATCCAAAACCTTCCATCCCAAATTATGGTATGTCATTTACCCCAGAAATCTAATGCTGAATCATTACAGTATCAGTATTTTTCATTATCCAGAAATTGTTCTAGTTCATTTTACTATGGTGGCTTAGTGGTTAGAGCATCTGCCTTGGATGCGGGAGGTTGTGGGTTCAATCCCCAGCCAAGTCATACCAAAGACTTAGAAAAATGTACAAACGGCTGCCTTGCTTGGTGCTTGACATCAAGAGGTTAGTGTTAGGACTGGTTGGCCTGGTTTCAGTATAATGTGACTGGGTGGGACAACATGCTAAATATCTGCTGCATGATGCCCCAGTGCTAGACATAATTATAGACTGTCACACTGCAGACATCATAGTGATATGACTGAAAAATTGTTAAAGCTACATTAAATGGGTACTTGGAGTGATGTTTGTAATATGGGTACTTGGAGTGATGTTTGTAATATGTGTACCTGGAGTGTTGTTTGTAATACGGGTACCTTGAGTGATGTTTGTAATATGTGTACACCACTCCCTCGATAACTCGTGCCCTGATAACTCGCAAACCCGCTTATAACGTGGTGTCAGGCGTGGATCCCATTTTTTAAACTCAAAAATACCCCAATGAATGTATCCCTGTTTGTTGAACTTGAAGAAAATCACGATCAAAATTGGTAACAGAAACTTTGATGTATCATTAATTTTATCGTTGAAAATGTTAGGTAGGACCTGGAAATTTTAATCAACACTATGTAATATCAAATTTAAAAATAACTCATAGAATTTTTTTACATTTTCTTTCCAAACGACATTCCTAGTACACCGCAATTAACGATATGTAAGGAAATTTCGATCAATGAAAATGTCATGTGAGTGGAGGCAGTACTTTAATAAATAAATACAAATTAAATAATTTTTTTATCAATTGAAATTTGTGTTCTAGTTCCATCTTTTAGTTCTTTTTAAGTGTAATCATCATAAATGTGTCCTCTTGTAATTAAATGTAAAATACATCAGTCTACCATAACAGCTATGTCTGCGAGTGTTTCTCTGAGAACCTAATTAAGTGCCGACCATGTTTTGATAACTGACTTGCTGAAGTATTTGTTGTATTGTTGCACTGAATTAAAAGCTGGCCTCCTTTATATTATCACACTAATTACGTCTTTTGAATAAAAAAAAGAAGGTGGAATAAAAGAAAAGTTACAAGGCACCAAAATTGGACTAACTTAATATCTAGCGGCCTCAGTCGTATGTCAGGTGAACTCACTTCATTTGATCAATCGAACACTGTAATAAATATTATTTTGTATGTAACAGAAACTACCTTAAATTAACCGACTTTCATAACTGATCAAAGATAACAAGGCAGCAAGCGAAAAGAATACTTTGTAAAATAAAGAGCTTGATTTCACAGATACAGACCATTGCGGGCAAACGAGTTTCCGAAAATTTTTGAACTGGCATTTAGAAATATCCTCAGGGATGATAAGAAATTTCATTATTACTTCCAATGAAATCACGACATTAACACTGTAATAATTAAACAGTAAAAATTTGAGTTTCGACGTAAACGTGTCACGAAATAAATGTTGCATGTATTTGTAAAAAAAGGGAATCTCGTTTGGTGGTGTATCAACAGTTAGTCTAGTTCCCAACTTGTGGACTACCGATTTGGCAAGATACTATTAGATACCACTACGGGAACCAGACTCATCAAGAAAATAAAAAGCAGGGACGTAATACACAGATTTTTCGTGTACTGATAGTTGTTCAAATCAGTTGGAACGATCTTTCATATGTTGGATATTTTGAGAAAAAAATGTATTTAAACAGAATAACGAACAACTTCATTAGAAAAAGCACATTATTAAAAATTATTATCGATGTGATTGTAAAATGATGATTCAGTCATTAAACAGCCCAGTTCCCTAATGCTGCCCCTTCCCCCTACAGTTTTCTCGATGTCAAAGCAATTTTTTTTCAATTTTTGGAGGTCCCTCAGTAACTCGCACCTCGCTTATAGTGCTGTCTATGTTTGTGGACCCTATTGTGCACAAGTTATCAAGAGAGAGGTGTACTTGGAGTGATGTTTGTAATATGGGTGCTTGGAGAGATGTTTGTAAGATGGATACTTGGAGTGATGTTGTTAATATGGGTACTTGTACTGATGTTTGTAATATGGGTACTTGGAGTGATGTTTGTAATATGGGTATGTGGAGAGATGTTTGTAAGATGGGTACTTAGAGTGTTGCTTGTAACATGGATATTTGGAGTGTTGTTTGTAATATGAGTACTTGAAATGTTGTTTGTATATGGGTATTTGGAGTGTTGCTTGTAATATGAGTACTTGGAATGTTGCTAGTAATATGAGTACTTGGAGTGATGCTTGTGATAAGTTTAACTGGAGTCATGTTTGTAATATGGGTACTTGGAGTGTTGTTTGTAATATGGGTACTTGGAGTGATGTTTGTAATATGGGTACTTGGAGTGATGCTTGTATATGGGTATTTGGAGTGTTGCTTGTAATAGGAGTACTTGGAATGTTGCTAGTAATATGAGTACTTGGAGTGATGTTTGTAATAAGTTTAACTGGAGTCATGTTTGTAATATGGGTACTTGGAGTGATGTTTGTAATATGTGTACTTGGAGAGATTTTTGTAAGATGGGTGCTTGGAGTGATGATTGTAATATGGGTACTTGTAGTTGTGCTTTGCAATATGGGTATTTGGAGTGATGCTTGTCATATCTTTTGTTGGATTTAGAATATACTTTGCAGTACAGTTTTTACTTGCAGTTCTCTTGTACTTAGCTGATAAAACCATAAACAAACTTTGTCTAAATCAGCTGTTTTATTTCATCAATACAGTCTTTTGCAGAAGTCATATATATCTTATAGTACAACTAATAGAATATTTGAAACTCAACACCTTGCAGTGGGAGACTTGATCCTTCATACACTATCATTCTGCATTAACACTCTGTGGTGGAGGGAAAAATACCCACAAATCACTGCCATGCCACAGTAGGCACTCTTATTACAGCTTCACCATGGAGAGACTGGTCATCATTACTGATTGACACTTTAATAGACAATGACTGAAGACCACTCATGGGAAGATTGAGACATCAGGAGTTATTTACAACCATACAACAAATATCAGTTATCTTTTTCTCAATCATATATTTGGACAATAAAAAAATCATTTCAAAAGGTTTGTGTATTCAGTAAAGTCATGGATATTTAGAAACGTTTGATCAACCTGTCTTGCAATAATTTTATGCTTTTACTTTACTCAAAGAAATCTGAACAAACTTATTGATGGACTTGATCAGAGACAGACGTTATTGAGCATATCTATTGTTCCAGAGGAAAAGTAATATTCTGATAGATGGACAGTTCAATTCCAAATGGACAACTGCTTCATCTTTTTAAAAGAAAACCAAACAACCAGAAAACAGTGAATTTACACTGAAATGTGAACCCTGTGCTTAATCCTGAAGCTGTAATGGCACAATCACAAGGCTGAATATACACAACTTTGAACTATTTCAGTTCTGACTGCATGTGTACTGTAAAGGAAAAACCATAATCTGTGTGGGGCAAGAATATTAATGTTCCTGCCAACCAGGATTTGTTTCCCTTTCATGACAAGATAATTTGTTTCAAGAAACAAAATGGAATAATGTCTTTTCTATACTGCAAATGAGAAGAAGGTATTTCTCAGGTTGAATTACATTATTTAGGAACAAAACCATTGTCCATTTTAAAGAACTTGTCTTAATGGCACAATGAATTGAAGGAAATAAACAGATCAATGCGAAATTTTATTAGAGCTATATTGATTACCATAGTTTACAAGTTCCTCATTATGTCACTCATTTATCTTTTATGAGTATCAAACAATTGGATTAGCCTGTGTTTTTAAAACTCTGTACACTTATTCCTGAGTACACTGTTTATTGTCAACATAATTGAAAAGAAAACAACTTGCAGAAGAGCTGCTCTTGTGCTTTTAGGTTATTAGTTCACACATGAAATTAACACATCTGTAGCCGTCTTGATGTTTTTTTGTTGTCAGGTTATTAGTTCACACATGAAATTAACACATCTGTAGCTGTCTCAATGTTTTTTTGTTGTTAGGTTATTAGTTCACACATGAAATTAGCACATCTGTAGCTGTCTCGATGTTTTTTTGTTGTTAGGTTATTAGTTCACACATGAAATTAACACATCTGTAGCTGTCTTGATGTTTTTTTTTTGTTGTCAGGTTATTAGTTCACACATGAAATTAACACATCTGTAGCATCTTGATGTATTTTTGTTGTCAGGTTATTAGTTCATACATGATATTAACACATCTGTAGCTGTCTTGATGTTTTTTTGTTTTCAGGTTATTAGTTCACACATGAAATTAACACATCTGTAGCTGTTTGATGTTTTTTTGTTGTCAGATTATTAGTTCATACATGAAATTAACACATCTGTAGCTGTCTTGATGTTTTTATTTTGTTAGGTTATTAGTTTGCACATGAAATTAACACATCTGTAGCTGTCTTGATGTTTTTTTGTTGTCAGGTTATTAGTTCATACATGAAATTAACACACCAGTAGCTCTCTTGATATTTTTTTGTTGGTAGGTTATTAGTTCACACATGAAATTAACACATCGGTAGCTATCTTGATGTTTTTATTGTTTTTAGGTTATTAGTTTGCACCTGAACTTTTACCTGCAAAAAGTGTATGTGCCAACCTACTTGTATCTAGGATGACTCTTTTGCTACCATTTGTGATTAAAAAATGAAACTCAACTTTGATAATTAATACAAAATTATAGTAGACTAAGTTTAAATTAAAGATATGAAATCTTAATGTTTTTTTGGCAACAATTGATTTCACATGTTGATGCAGCAACATTCGGAACTGTGCTTTCTAACATTTCAATTACGGTTCTTTAATGCTGTGATTGTAAGTCAAGAAATTGTATCTTGACTTAATGAGTACTGATGCATGGGCTAACCATTGGAGTTTGAGCAGTTTTGTTTCTCTTCAGTCAGGTATGAATACAATTTTGTTATTAATTTGTTTGACATTTTTATTGTTCTTTTCACTAGAGATTAGAATATCACTGACTTTTGTATTATCATTACAAAATAATATCACTGACTTTCATATGATCATTACAAAATAATATTACATGAGCTGCAATAGATACAAAAACATGAATGCATCTGTAGATTCCAATAGGATAGTATGGAAAAAATGTATCAGATTTATTGTGCAAAATGTAGTATTAATACAGTCTGTGAGGAACTGTTTTTATCTATAATTTGATTTGGCATTATATATCTTTGTTACAGTTAGGAAATATATGACTTAATCATCACATTATTTTCAATATAGAAAAGAAGCATACTGCTCCTGAAGGAGATAACTAAACTGTAGATAAATCAGTCCCTCTCTCTTCATTTCTCTCAGTTTCTTCATCTCTCCCTATCTCTGTCTGAACCTCTGTAGGGAATGCTTGCAGGGGTCATAAACAGTGAACCTTGACCATATTATTTGGACCATGTCCGCTCTGCAGTAATCATCAGATTTGACTCTGCAAGAAATAGTTTTGGCAAGAGGTATTCTCCATGAGATGCAGCAGCAACTCAATCAGGAATCATGAAGAGATTGTGGAGGGTTCTTTTATATATATACGATTAAGACAAGAACCCTCCACCATATATATATATATATATATATATATATATATATATATATATATATATATTCCACTAATATTTTACTAAAAAGCATACCCTAATATTTCATGTTAATACAAATTCAAACTATAAGGAACTTGTAAGTGTCCAGTAGGTCAAGTGTAAGTTGAGCACTGTTCATATACACATAGTCAGAATATGATATTTTTGTAATTTTCATACTGAGATTATTATCTTATATAAACATAAACAATATGATTCATATATCATGTACCTATGTAACATAGTCTTCATATCACAATGTTAAATGTTTTTCTCTTATTTTTTGTTTGTTTTAAACAGGGCCTCCCCTTACCATACATCAATTTTACTTCTTTTAAACGGGGCCTCCCCATACCGTACATGGATTTTACTTCTTTTAAACAGGGCCTCCCCATATTGTACATCAATTTTACTTCTTTTAAACAGGGCCTCCCCTTACCGTACATCAATTTTACTTCTTCTAAACAGGGCCTCCCCATACCGTACATCAATTTTACTTCAACAGATTTATAGACAACCAGATTGAGCTGCATTTTTATCCTGGATTCAACGGAGGGCTCTCTCAGACTTTTGTCATTGAGGAGTCGGCATCAGGCTCCAATGGTATATGGCAGAATACCAGTGTTACAAACCTGCTGGAAACTGAAAGGCAAAACCAATTTAAAAATGGAACTTTCTTTGTCAATTCTACCAAGCCTGTAATCCCAGGAATTTACCAGTATAGAATGTATTCATGGAATATTAAAGGCAAAAGTGAATTTTCAAAGATCATCACAGTGACTGTTCCAGGAGGTACGAGTACTATGAAAGTTAAGTACGCACTGCCATTATTTTACATATATATATATATATATATATATATAGTATGGATTGACCCTAAAACTATGTCTAAAGTATGGATTGACCCTAAAACTATGTCTGAAGTATGGATTGACCCTAAAACTATGTCTAAAGTATGGATTGACCATAAAACTATGTCTAAAGTATGGATTTACCATAAAACTTTGCCAACCTTTTCTGCACACATTTAATATCACTATTTTAATCTTAAGTGATTAAGTTGTCATGGGTTCTTAAAGACCGCTATCACAGCAATAACTACTCAACAATCAGGGATTAGAACAATGCCAATGATTGTAAACTTCTTTTATTCAAAACAATCCTTCCAAAATCATCCCATGGGAGCCTCTGGTTGCTTTGTGACCTTGACCTTGTAGTCCAAGATTGTATCCAGAATACCTGTGTTACAAATGCTCATCTTATGATGGCTGATGCTAAAGAATTGCTACAAAATATGCAAAATATAAACACAAAGGTACAGACATTGGAGATGTAGACTGAGATAGGGTCTTGGATGTCCTGAAAAGATCTTCCCTTAAGCCAATTAACACTATGTAGCTTATCTACACACATGACAAAGTAGAACTTTGGAGAAAATTGATTAAAGTGGGCTTTGGAAAAGCCGGACTTACCTACTGCTTATTTATTTTACAGTTGAGATGTGTAAAAATGTATACATATATAGGAATAATGTGTAAAAATGTATACATATAGTATTATAGTGTGTAAAAATGTATGCATATATAGGAATAATGTGTAAAAATGTATACATATATAGGAATAATGTGTGTAAAAATGTATGCATATATACGAATAATGTGCAAAAATGTATCATCTATAGGAATAATGTGTGTAAAAATGTATGCATATATAGGAATAATGTGTAAAAATGTATACATATATAGGAATAATGTGTCAAAATGTATGCATATATAGGAATAATGTGTAAAAATGTATACATATATAGGAATAATGTGTAAAAATGTATACATATATAGAAATACTGTGTTAAAAAATATATGCATATATAGGAATAATGTGTAAAAATGTATACATATATAGGAATAATGTGTAAAAATGTATACATATATAGGAATAATGTGTTCAAAAATGTATACATATATAGGAATAATGTGTGTAAAAATGTATACATATATAGGAAGAATATGTGCTTTGGGAAATAACAAAAAGCCAGAGACAATGAGTAAATCTGCATATGTTCCAATCTGTTAGTGTCTTTACAACCTAACTTACACTAGTTTTCATGAACATAAAATTCTTATTTCAAATTGTAATCATTTGGTTCTTGTTTTCCTTGTAATACATGTACTTATCCTAATGTATATTTCAGTCCCAGCATTATAGTTAGCCACCGTATTAAAAAAAAGAAAGGAGCAGGTGACGCCTTTCGATTTATATGATGGGGTGGGGGCAGAGGTGAATCTTGGCTTCAGTTTGGTTGATATTTTGTTGTGTCTTAAAAGTTGTGGCCTAGCTCACCAAAACAAATTGGAACCCAGTGAATGTAAAGTGTTACACAGTATTTTAGGGAGTCTGATTTGGAAAAAAAGATGTTGTTTATGGCGCAGCAATATAAGTTGGCTATTTAGTGTAATTCGAGTAGTGTCTTGCCCAAGGGTACACCATGATAGCTGACCCGGGCTGATTCCAATGGTAGGATTTGAACCCACACCCTTATGGTCATAAGTCTGGCATATTAACTACTGAGTCACCACGGTTTGCACAAAAATAAATAATTGGTGATCTAGAAGCTTTACATAGTGTGTATTGAACAATGAGTTTGGTGGCAGATAACAAAGTCCAGTTCATATGGAACAAAAATTATGCAAAATGAAATGGGTATCAATTGTACATGTTACTTTTGTGCTCAAAATAAGAATATTGACCAAATCAGATGTTGAAATACAGTGCATAAAAAGTGTAAAACTTGTGCAAATAGTATTACATTGAACTGGTATTATAATGGACAAAATGGCAAAATCAAGGAATATAACTAGAAAATAATTACTTGTGAATGTAGATAAACTTATGAATATGCATATTATTTAATTATAAAAAAAGTAAATTTTAAACACTGAAAGTTTGATTTAAAAACAAATAGAACTACAATAAATGGTGAACAATTTACCTGATATTTAATTAATAAAATGAGAAAGAAGTGTATTAAATTGTCTTCTTATTCCAGGGAGAGAAACAAACATAATTCTTGCTCAAACTAAAAGTAAAGTCACAGGAAGAAGGCTCAAAACACCGATATATCAAAGTGGCCAATTTTTTTTAGATTTACAGCCAATCATGAAACATTCTTCAATGTACCAATATGACCTCTTATATACTTACACTTTCAGCAGAACATGTGTGTCCCTCTTGAATGAACTCTACACCATCATGAATTATAGCATATTATTGTTTATATTTCAGTACCAAATGCACATGACAGTTCTGAATCATCAGTGGCTGGGGTCGCTGGAGGCATAAGTGCTGGAATTGTCATCATTTTAGCTGTGATAATAGGCATATTCCTTTGGAGAAGAAATCAATGTAAAAATCAAAATGAACATGGTAAGGAATGGTATAAAGTAAATTGAGACAAATTATGTTGACTCATTTATTTTTAGTCATCCTTTCTAGCATTTTTGAAATTAATTTATGTTGTAAGCTTTCAACTCAGTTGAAACAAATAACAGTCAGTTGTTACCTATTCCAGCCTATTTTACCTTTGTTTCTAAACTGGGAATTAATTTATGTAGGACAAGGTGAACCAGCTTTTCTTTACAAAAACTTAGTATTACTCATGTATTTATTTATGTAATACTATATGACCCATACACATACTGTTCTAAGAATCAATAGTGTCAGTTACAGTCAAATGTATCTTTCACAAGTCTTATAAGAATGTATAGTGCCTGTTACAGTCAAATGTATCTTTCACAAGTCTTATAAGAATTTATAGTGCCTGTTACAGTCAAATGTATCTTTCACAAGTCTTATAAGAATTTATAGTGCCTGTTACAGTCAAATGTATCTTTCACAAGTCTGATAAGAATTTATAGTGCCTGTTACAGTCAAATGTATCTTTCACAAGTCTGATAAGAATTTATAGTGCCTGTTACAGTCAAATGTATCTTTCACAAGTCTGATAAGAATTTATAGTGCCTGTTACAGTCAAATGTATCTTTCACAAGTCTGATAAGAATTTATAGTGCCTGTTACAGTCAAATGTATCTTTCACAAGTCTTATAAGAATTTATAGTGCCTGTTACAGTCAAATGTATCTTTCACAAGTCTTATAAGAATTTATAGTGCCTGTTACAGTCAAATGTATCTTTCACAAGTCTGATAAGAATTTATAGTGCCTGTTACAGTCAAATGTATCTTTCACAAGTCTGATAAGAATTTATAGTGCCTGTTACAGTCAAATGTATCTTTCACAAGTCTGATAAGAATTTATAGTGCCTGTTACAGTCAAATGTATCTTTCACAAGTCTGATAAGAATTTATAGTGCCTGTTACAGTCAAATGTATCTTTCACAAGTCTGATAAGAATTTATAGTGCCTGTTACAGTCAAATGTATCTTTCACAAGTCTGATAAGAATTTATAGTGCCTGTTACAGTCAAATTTATCTTTCACAAGTCTGATAAGAATTTATAGTGTCTGTTACAGTCAAATGTATTTTTCACATGTCTTATAAGAATGTATAGTGTCTGTTACAGTCAAATATATATTTCACAGGTCTTAGAAGAATTGATACTGTCTGTTATAGTCAAATGTATCTTCCACAAGACATACTAAAAATGATAGCCTGAATGCATAGTTCCAAATGCTATACAAGTCATCTTCAATGGACATAATTGTCAATGTGCATTGCACTTTATATGTAAATATGTCTCTCTTTCATTCTGTCCTTACGTATCTGCCTTTTGGTGCAACTTCCTTAGATTAGTAAAGTATATGGGACTATTTAATTGACATAGCTTAATGTCAAAAATGTAAAATAATTTTAAACAAACTTCATACTGACACGTTGAAAACATATATCTTTTACAATTAATGAGACTTTTGGGCATGGATTGAAATCACAGAAAAATGTACTCTTCAGTGAAACTAACATACATGTAATCTACAGTAAAATAATAGATAAAACTCCTTTCCACCTTTGTCAAAGTTGGAAAAGGGATATAACAACTTTTGTTTGTCATTATACCTGAGTGTTCTTCATTTCAGTTACAGACAAAGACATTGAAAGGGAACATGAAATAAGGTAAGACCAGTGTTATGTAATGTAAGACCAGTGTTATGTAAATTAAGACCAGTGTTATGTAAGGTAAGACCATTGTTCTGTAAGGTAAGACCAGTGTTATGTAAGGTAAGTCCAGTGTTATGTAAGGTAAGACCAGTGTTATGTAAGGTAAGACCATTGTTATGTAAGGTAAGTCCAGTGTTATGTAAGGTAAGCCCAGTGTTATGTAAGGTAAGACCAGTGTTATTCTAAGTTTTTATTATTTTATTGAACATGTTGAACAAGTTCGAAATTGACATAGGAGATGTGACATGCAAATGGTCCTTCCTCAGATACAAAAAATCTAGTTAAAAGCTGATTTTCCTATAAATTATTAACTATATACAATTAAAATAGTAATTGTTTTAAGTACAGTATTATATAAACCTATTGAAAATTTTGTTTCTGTGGAACTATATTTTTTACTAACTGAACCTAAAAATTTAAATTGGCTTTAAAATTGCCTAAGTTGAATGAATTTGAGTGAAGAGCATAACTTTAAAACTGAACCATTCACTATCTGTACAAGAGATGCTCATTCTGAATGTTTAAAAGGATTAAGATTTTATTTCTTCCCTTCATTATTCACTCTAACTGTGTCAGAAAGCAGGAAGAATCATTAAACAAACATTTAATTTTAATATCAATGGTAAACATTTTAGATTCTGTTAAGAATTTGTCATATCCATGTCAGTCATAATGACAGATATGGAAGGTTGAAAAGGCCATTGACAACAAAAACATAACGTTAGATAAATCAAGCATAGAAGACCCTCACATTAAGGTATTCAGTTGTTAAACTGATGGATAATGGATGTTGTGTAGTCAAGAGTATTATGAAAGTTAAAATAAAAATGATTGGAGATGTAGAAACGATAAAATATAAACAGTTGTGAAACTACTCCAGAGCTCCAACATTTCCAGACTAAAAATTGGATGGAATAATTGTTTACTAATCTTCACTGTTCATGGCCTGCATAAAATAGCATGGTTTAGTTCATTTCTGTATATAGGATCCATGAATCTTTGTGTCAGATGTAAATCCGATGGTTTTTGTTTTACTTGTTCCATGGGTAAAATGATCACCTGATTTTGATGCCAACTGCAACAACAGATTTTACAATAACTACACCATGTGTAACTTCCAGTACCCTCTCAGATAATGTTAGTATGAAAAAAAGCAACAAAAAAATTAATTTAATATTCATTAGTAGAGTATACCTCTCGGCATTATTTTCCTTACCCTTTCCGCAGTAGACAAACTCTCATCCACGTGAGCTATACCATCGTCCTGTTATAGAGATACATAGAATATGTTCATAAACCCAGTCTAATTTTCCATCATAAAATATGTGCATAAACCCAGTCTAATTTTCCATCATCAGCCCATGCACATTAGTGCATCCTCGTTCTTTTTTGGATGACATCTTAAATCAGATGTGGAGAAATATTTGCTTTAACCAAAAGCATATAGTGTTGCTTATACTGTATTAGGACATGATATTCATATTTTTTTTATTAGTGAAATATTATCGTTAAGTCCTTATGTATCAGAAAGTTTGTGACAGTTTACTGATAATTTGTCTGCATTTTATGCATGAGTCACCTACCTTCCCAACTCCTTGTGGGTTAGGACTTATGGGAATATGTACAGTTTCTAACAGGTTGTCAAACTCCATTCATGATTTCATTTTGAATCTTTACATGTTGTATAGAGTTAATATATTATTTTCTTTAAAGTATACAGAAATGGATAGACCTCCATTTCCTGTCAAAGGTATGACAATACCTGGGACCTGGCATGTTTGTATATAAAACGAGAAAGAAAATGCATTCTTCTTCCTCTCCATCTGAATCCTTAAAATCTCGGTGTACTTACTGTGTTGGAAATTGGCTGACTTTCTCCCTATGTAATAGGAAAAGACAGTGACTTTCTGGAGATATCTCCTGTTATCACCCTTGAGGAGGCAGCAGCTTATAGTCAGATCATTGCACTCCACAAATGAAAGAGCGAGGACCATCATCTGTCATTATGGGCTTCAAACTTGCAGGGATCAAGTCTCTCCCCCCCCATCTTCGAAGCATGTTAATCCTGGCTGACTGTTTCTGCAATAGCAGATTTTCTACTTGTCCGCTGTGAGGACAGACTTTGTTTGATCTCAACCTGCAAAGGTTATAGAGGTCAATCCAAAGGTCAATCCATAGGTCGATCCAAAGGTCAATCCATAGGCTGCCTCAGATCCTCATTTAGTGCATCTTGTTTAACACATTGATCTGCAGAGACCATTTTATCACTCATTGGTGCCAGGATACAATTCTTCATGTGTCTGTGGGCTTTTGATAAAATTATGATCCTGTTATGTCATCTGTCTTTCCTTGCAAAACCCCAGCATCAATTGGTACTTTATCTCCAAGAGAGATCCCCAGTTTCAGCCATATCCATGTTGAAGATGATCAAGATGAAATAGTTTTCCCCAGCAACAATTTGGCCAAGGGCACTTAGGTTTTGTTTAGCAGCTGTTTTAGGGAAGAGGAGAGGAAATGTGTTTTGTCCCCTTAGGGGGCTCAGTTGTTATTTGAGCATAATCCACCTCTTAACTGGAATTCCCTTACCATCAAGAGAACTTATTGGTCTTTCACTGAGAGACTTCTTTTTGAGGATTAAAGCCCTGGGCTGTTGCTACTCATCAGTCAAACATCTTTTGAGGATGTCATGAAAGCTTCATTCTGACAATCATAACATCATCTTCTCCTCATTTTTACCTTTGGTCCTAAGCAAATCCAAGCCCATGTATTTTTTTTCTCTGGGTCAAAATGTTGCTGCAACAATACTTACCTCTCACTGTTAGATACCTCTTCCACCCCACTCTTATGTCCTTCATTAGTCCGGGTCATAGAAAAGAATTAGATTGGACTATGATATTGGAGGCCAGACTGGGTTGATGTATATTAGATTGGACTTTGATATGGGAGGCCAGACTGGGTTGATGTATATTAGATTGGACTTTCATATGGGAGGCCAGACTGGGTTGATGTATATTAGATTGGACTATGATATGGGAGGCCAGACTGGGTTGATGTATATTAGATTGGACTTTGATATGGGAGGCCAGACTGGATTGATGTATATTAGATTGGACTTTGATATGGGAGGCCAGACTGGGTTGATGTATATTAGATTGGACTATGATATTGGAGGCCAGACTGGGTTGATGTATATTAGATTGGACTATGATATGGGAGGCCAGACTGGGTTGATGTATATTAGATTGGACTATGATATGGGAGGCCAGACTGGGTTGATGTATATGTTCTAAGAATTTTTAGAACAGGAGGATGGTAGATGAAGTGTTTTCACTGCAGAAAGGTTAAGCTAAACAACAGTGATAAGTAAGTATTACGTAATTTAATTGAATTTTATCCCCACTCATAGAAAAGAAACTACATATTTATTTTGTTTTTGTTGGCTTTAATGGAACTTTTCATTCATGGCTATGTCATCTCAAGAAAGTTGGAGCTTAGTGTTTTTCCTATAAGTTGAGATCATTGACCCAGATCAGTATAATGAGACTGGTATGGAAAGAAGAAATAATGAACAGTTGAATCTCACCCTGTACACATGTCAATTCTGGACACAGTCCATTGTTGTAGATGTGTCTGTATATTTGTACATAAGGTATTTTTAGTGTTTAAGATACTTTTATTTTATATTTAAATTTTAATTTAGATGTACAGACTATGCAGTCTTAAATAATAAACTATTATCTTATATCACTTATCATCAATTACCAAAGCTCCCAAGATTACAAGAAGAAATTGTATGCACATTTTTTATCTCAATCTTTGCATGAAGTAATTGGCCATTAAAAAAACCAGGACAGTGTTTCAAAGAATGTTGTAAGTTTAAGAAATAGGAAGATTGCACATACAAGAATATTTAAGAAAAACTAATGTTTCACAAAGGTGATAAAGGATGAGCAAGTACCAGTTTGGATTGGATCTCTACTGGTGTAACCACCCACAGTTAAATCTCACTGCTATTTACAACTCAGAAATAGTAGTGTTATTCCCAGTTGTTGGTTAAAATGCCACTCAATAAATCTTATGTATCAACACATTTTATGCCATTCAGTACATCCTGTGCCATTCAGTACATCCTATGCCATTCAGTACATCCTATGCCATTGAGTGCATCCAATGCCATTCAGTATATCCTATATATCAATACATCCTATGACATTCAATACATCCTATGACATTCAATACATCCTATGCCATTCAATGCATCCAATACTACCAATGCCATTCAATACATACTATATATTGATACATCCTATGACATTCAATACATGCTGTGTATCAATAAATTTGTTGTCATTCATGACATCCTATATATCAATACATCCTATGCCATTCAGTACATCCTATGCCATTCAGTGCATCCAGTGCCATTCAGTATATCCTATATATCAATATATCCTATGCCATTCAGTACATCCTGTGCCATTCAGTACATCCTATGCTACCAATGCCATTCAGTACATACTATATATTGATACATTCTATGACATTCAAGAACGTGGCAGCAACCACAGTAACTCAGACTTCCCAGTATGTCTGCACCAACTGCAATAGGGACTGTCACTTGCATATAGGCCTGCACAGCCACAGCAGATGCTGCCAACACCCCAGAGACAGACAACACCCCAAGGGCGCTATTCGCATGGCCTCTCGAAACTGAGTTGCCAATGATGAGGACATTCAATACATGCTGTGTATCAATAAATTTGTTGCCATTCACTACATCCTATACATCAATGCATCCTATGACATTCAGTATATACTTTGCAATTACATACATCCTATATATCAGTACACCTGTGCCATTCAATAAATTGCTTTGCCATTCAGTGCATAATATGCTATTCAATACATTCTCTGCATCAGTACATTCTAAGCTATTCAATACACTCTCTGCATCAATACATTCTATGCTATTGGATACATTCTCTGCATCAATACATTCTATGCTATTCAATACATTCTCTGCATCAATACATTCTATGCTATTCAATACATTCTCTGCATCAATACATTCTATGTCATTTATCATAAATTAAGATAATAACATTTCACATACTCTATAGCTGGCATACACCAATTACATACTCTACAGCCAGTGGGGAAGGATAAATTACATACTATACAGCCATTATGGACATACCAATTGCATACTCTACAGCCAGTTAGGATACACCTGTTGCATGCTCTACAGCAAGCATGATACACCAATTACATACTTTACAGCTGGTAGAAATACACGAATTACATATTTTACAGCCAGTGGGGATATGCAAATTATACACTGTTATAGCTGGTAGAGATGCACCAAATATATACTCTACAGCCAGTAATGATACACCAATTACATGCTATACAGCTGTCAGGACTATACCAATTACATGCTCTACAGCCAGTGGAGATACATACTTATATAGTCTACAGCTGGTGGGGATACACCAGTTAACATTCTACTGCCAGTGGGGATACACCAATTACAAACTCTACAGCCAGCAGGTCACACCAGTGAATATTCTACAGCTGTCAAAAACCTATCCAAACTAAATAAAATATCAAATCTGATTGAAGAACAATAACTACATGTCTAACAAGGGACCCACCGTGTATGAATGTGAACAATTTCTACATGTCTAACAAGGCAGCTATATATGCATGTATCATGTGAATATCTACATGTCTAACAAGGGACCCAGCATGTAAGCATGATGTGAACAATTTCTACAACACTGTTTAGAACTACAAATTTACTTTGACATTGCCTTGAATTCAGGACATATAGGCCATGGCTTACACAAATTATTTTAGCATGAACAATTTAGTGGGAATGTGCTGCACTGGAATATACAATGGAAAAACACTTACCTTTTTTACCTTAAATAGCTACCTGCCATGAAGTTTGTGAACAAAATTCTGAATCAAATACACAACTTATGGATTATTTATGTATTAAAGTTATATGCTCAAAAATAGAGGATTATCTTTTAAAAACTGCTGTTTGAATATAAATGTTAGACAAATCTTGAAACATGTTTACTCTTTTACACATTTTATTAAGACAAATTGTATTTTCTGTATCAAGCACAAGAAAACTTCAAACAAGCACCAATTCTCTCAAACAAGATGTCGCCAGTGGAAAAGATTACGAAGGTCTGCATTTCACTGATGCTGAAGCAAACCAGTACCTTGAACTTAATGGTAAATCTTATCTGTAATTCTTGCTGCAAATTGTGTTTGTCTGTGGACATGGTGGACAAAGGTGAAAATTGTGTTTTTCTGCGGACATGGTGGACAAAGGTAAGGGTTGTGTTTTTCTGCGGACATGGTGGACAAATGTAAGGGTTGTGTTTGCGGACATGGTGGACAAAGGTAAAATTTGTGTTTGTCTGCAGACATGGTGGACAAAGGTAAAAATTGTGTTTGCGGACATGGTGGACAAAGGTAAAATTTGTGTTTGTCTGCAGACATGGTGGACAAGGTAAAAGTTGTGTTTGTCTGCGGACATGGTGGACAAAGGTAAGGGTTGTGTTTGTCTGCAGACATGGTGGACAAAGGTAAAAGTTGTGTTTGTGTGGACATGGTGGACAAAGGTAAGGGTTGTGTTTGTCTGCAGACATGGTGGACAAAGGTAAAAGTTGTGTTTGTCTGCAGACATGGTGGACAAAGGTAAGGGTTGTGTTTGTCTGCAGACTTGGTGGACAAAGGTAAGGGTTGTATTTGTCTGCAGACATGGTGGACAAAGGTAAAAGTTGTGTTTGTCTGTGGACATGGTAGACAAAGGTAAAAATTGTGTTTGTCTGCAGACATGGTGGACAAAGGTAAAAGTTGTGTTTGTCTGCAGACATGGTGGACAAAGGTAAAAGTTGTGTTTGTCTGCAGACATGGTGGACAAAGGTAAAAGTTGTGTTTGCGGACATGGTGGACAAAGGTAAAATTTGTGTTTGTCTGCAGACATGGTGGACAAGGTAAAAGTTGTGTTTGTCTGCGGACATGGTGGACAAAGGTAAGGGTTGTGTTTGTCTGCAGACATGGTGGACAAAGGTAAAAGTTGTGTTTGTGTGGACATGGTGGACAAAGGTAAGGGTTGTGTTTGTCTGCAGACATGGTGGACAAAGGTAAAAGTTGTGTTTGTCTGCAGACATGGTGGACAAAGGTAAGGGTTGTGTTTGTCTGCAGACTTGGTGGACAAAGGTAAGGGTTGTATTTGTCTGCAGACATGGTGGACAAAGGTAAAAGTTGTGTTTGTCTGTGGACATGGTAGACAAAGGTAAAAATTGTGTTTGTCTGCAGACATGGTGGACAAAGGTAAAAGTTGTGTTTGTCTGCAGACATGATGGACAAAGGTAAAAGTTGTGTTTGCGGACATGGTGGACAAAGGTAAAAGTTGTGTTTGTCTGCAGACATGGTGGACAAAGGTAAAAGTTGTGTTTGCAGACATGGTGGACAAAGGTAAAATTTGTGTTTGTCTGCAGACATGGTGGACAAAGGTAAAAGTTGTGTTTGTCTGCGGACATGGTGGACAAAGGTAAGGGTTCTGTTTGTCTGCAGACATGGTGGACAAAGGTAAAAGTTGTGTTTGTGTCGACATGGTGGACAAAGGTAAGGGTTGTGTTTGTCTGCAGACATGGTGGACAAAGGTAAAAATTGTGTTTGTCTGCAGACATGGTGGACAAAGGTAAGGGTTGTGTTTGTCTGCAGACATGGTGGACAAAGGTAAAAATTGTGTTTGTCTGCAGACATGGTGGACAAAGGTAAAAGTTGTGTTTGTCTGCAGACATGATGGACAAAGGTAAAAGTTGTGTTTGCAGACATGGTGGACAAAGGTAAAAGTTGTGTTTGTCTGCAGACATGGTGGACAAAGGTAAAAGTTGTGTTTGCAGACATGGTGGACAAAGGTAAAATTTGTGTTTGTCTGCAGACATGGTGGACAATGGTAAAAATTGTGTTTGTCTGTGGACATGGTGGATAAAGGTATTGTGTTTGTCTGTGGACAGTGGTAAAAATTGTGTTTGTCTGCGGACATGGTGGACAAAGGTAAAAACTGTGTTTGTCTGTGAAGAAAGGTTCTATACTACTTATAGCCAATTCAGTTTATATTCTTAAATTTATTTCTTAAGAAGGCAGTTCTGAAAAATGTTAAAGTTTGAAACTTTTTATAAAATCATTGCATTTATCTTTCTATATATTCCTTATATGCTAAATTATGCACTTTTTATGTGCTTTAATTATCATCAAATTGGAAAATATACTTTTCAGTCCTTTTAACCATTAACAAAAGAATTGATTAGATTTGCAACATATAATCTCATATGAATTTAAGACCATACATTTTTAAGATTTAAAATGAAAGTGGTAGTTAAAGGGAAATCAGTAAGGTGTCTTGTTATTTGGAAACTAACACATACTGGAAGTCTATATCATTCTCCAGTATTAATTTCTTGATGTGGACAAGTAACATATTCATTTGATTTCATGTTTCCCTCTGTAATAAATACAATTTTAAATGTATTTTTTTCAATTGCTAAGTGTTTTTCTTACATAAAAATAGAATTAAGATTTTGCCCCAGGGAGGACACAATTAATGATTTTAATAGTTTTATTCTTGAATATTTTATTTTGGTCTAAGAGATGAGGAAACTGTTATACAGGGCAAGATAGTCAAAAATCAAAGATATATTTTTTATTTTTTTAAGTTAGATTTTTTTGTTCAAAAGAGGTAACTTTCAACACACCAAAAATACAATTTCAAAAAGATTGTAAGACTTTCACAACTTAATTTGAAATTTAGGGAATATATGCATATTGCTTTCCAATAACTTTTATGTCGATTATTTCTTTAAAAAATCTTAGATTATGCTTTTATAACATTTGTTGGCATGGTAAATTAATATTAATTTCCTATGTTTTTATTCAGATGTACTAAAGTATTTGTCATTACTTGGAATAATCATGACAGTATGTTCTGTGTCATCTTTACTCAGTTAGAATGGGCATGACAGTGCATTCTATTTAAATGTAGGTTGTACTTTGTCATGAAGCTTTTTACATATTTTTCAGTTATTTCTTTTGGGCCATGGCCTTCTGCTGACATTGTGGACTGTTATATGTGATATATTTTAGATTATTTTTTTGGGATCATGCCATTTGTACGGACTGTAAGGACAGTTATATGTGATAGATTTTCAATTATTTCTTTTGGATTGGGCCATTTTATTGACTGTATGGACTGTTACACATTATAGAGTTTCAATTATTTCTTTTGGGTCTTGCCATTTGTACGGACTGTAAGGACTGTTATATGTGATATATTTTCACTTATTTCTTTTGGATCGTGCCATTGTATCAACCGTATGGACTATTATACATTATAGAGTTTCAATTATTTCTTTTGGGTCTTGCCATTTGTACGGACTATGAGGACTGTTATATGTGATATATTTTCAGTTATTTCTTTTGGATCATGCCATTTTATTGACCGTATGGACTATTATACATTATAGAGTTTCAATTATTTATTTTGGGTCTTGCCATTTGTACGGACTGTAAGGACTGTTATACATTATAGATTTCAGTTATTTCATTTTGGTCATGCAATTATATGGATCATAAGAACTTGTATACAATATGGATTTTCAGCTATTTCAAAATACTGTGTTGCACTTCTCTATTTTTCCTTCAGGTATGACATCAGAAAACACGGAAAATTCTCTTAAAAGGTACACACAGTTGATAGGAAGCTTAAATAAAACACAGTGCATAGGGCTTATATTTACATGTATTCCTTCCTCCAGATTTATAGTTATATGTGTTACATTTACATTTATATTTGTTCCTTCCTTTGTATTTATATTACATTTACCTTCCCCAACATGTATGCCTTCCTCTATGTTTATATTTACACATCTGACCTCCCCTACATTTATATTTACACATATGCCCCCCTCTACATTTATATTTACACATATGCCCTCCTCTACATTTATATTTACACATATGCCCTCCTCTACATTTATATTTACACATGAATATTTCAACTGTGATAGTCTTCTTCTACCAGTTGTAATATTGAAAACTAAAACTGATTTGTGAAACAAAATTTTAATAAAGTAGTGTATTTCCATTTTTTGAACATGTTTGTATAAATCCAGACAGGCATATAGCCAAGAATTATTGATCACTGACAAGACATAAATAAGCTTTGTTTAACATACTTTTAAATAAATTGATATACAGAAAGTGATATATATTAAAACCTATTATATTAATATATTAAGTGTTTTTTATTTTGACAGTAATTTGCAGCAGTGTCGGATATGATAAAAGCCTTGTGATAAGACAGGAAGCTTAGGAGTCAAAACTTATTTGCTTTAGAAAGGTATCTCTTTAGTTTTATTAACTGCAGTTGGTTGCTAACAGGTAACAATATTTATTCTAGAATTGGATGCAATGCATATGATCGATCATCAATTTCTTTCTGTAGGTCAGCAGAAAGTGATTCCTATGAAAAATTGCAACCTTATGCAAACAGTGATATCCAGATGTATAGTTCACTGAAGATTCCTGTGAAAAAGAAAGGTATGTTCAATATTTTCTGCAGTTTGTTTTAAATAAGCATAGTATTTGACATGCATTTGAGAAACAGTATCTAATTATCTACAGATGGAATATTGATCATCGTTTAGTTAATTCATACAGTTATAAGTCCAATCAATCTCTCTATAGTACTCAGTCTCTCTATAGTATTCAGTCTCCCTATTGTATTCAGTATCCCTATAGTACTCAGTCTCCCTATAGTACTCAGTCTCCCTCTCAGTAATATTTTTGATTGAAAGTTATATCAATTACTGTGGTCAGTTTCGTGTAAATTTATTTCACTATTTCATTTTACTTGCTGGGTCCCTTGTTAGACATGTAGAAATTGTTTGCATCATACATATGTGCAGGATCCCTCCTTGGACATGTAGAAATTGTTCACATCATAAGTACATGTGACAACTATTTGAAATATACAGGGTAATATAAATTGAAAGTCTGCAAATCTAGCAACATATTCCAAGTTATAGTAAGAGTCACACATGTCATGTGAGCATTCAACACTGACTATTTCAGTAATGGGTGTCATTTTATAATTTGATTCTACATAACTTTAAGTGGCAATTATTCATTTCATTTGGATACTTGTACATCCACATTCCTTTGGAAGGTCATTATTTAGACACCCGTGCATATGGCAAGGTCAGTGTTAAAGTATGTAGACATTTTGGACAAAATGATCCTAAAGGTGTGATCCAGTACAATCTGGATTAAATGTTTTGTGCTGTGATGTCACAATGAAAGCTATGCATATTGATAAACAAATTTGTACTACCCTATATTTTGATGATTCCATTTTCTTGACCCAAGTTTAGGACATGTCCAGCATTATAAAAGACCACAGAGATCAATACTTTACATCTGGAAGTGTCTTGATGACAGTTAGGGTGCAGAGCATTCAATAATCCGGACTGCATAGACTTTGGTTAAAGAAAATTAGTGTAAAATTTTTAAAGAACACTTTACATTTAATTTAGAATGAGTAAATGTACATACATGACCCATGTGACTTTTACTATAGTAAGATTTAAAAAAAATATTTGTATCACTATGTCTTCTGAACTGAAAGTCATATTCACCAGAAGACTTGTTATGGTGACCAATTGGCCAGAAAATATTTTGATCTGACCTACATCATGGTGGATATCTTAAAAATATTGCCGTAGCATTTCCTTCTGGATGAATAATAAGATCAATATTGGATTTTCATCCAAAAAATGATATTGGTGTCTGGCAGGTCCTAAATGAAAATGGTGCTGATCTGACTTCCGATATAACCACTAATGCAGTCATCTTTATCACTTCACCTCCTAAATGGATGGCCATATCGATATGCCGTTTCCACGAAAAGACTTTGTGTCATCTAGTTAATACAGAATGCAAATGGTGCTTGTCTGACAGCTAGTATGGCCATCATTGTGGTTATCTTTTAAGAATTGTTATAATTATTCTTCCTTATGGGATGATCTTATTAACATGGGGTTTTCACTAAAAGACATATGATGCTATCTAGTTGATTTAAAAGGAAATTTATGTCAGTCTGACTTCAAATTTGGTTGTCATAAGAATCCTAATGTCACTACATGTCTTGAATATGTGGGCATCGTAACATGGGATTCAGAAAGAATATCTAATATGATCACCATGATGGCCAATTCATGGTACAATATGACCACCATGATGGTCAATTCATGGTACATTATGATCACCATGATGGCTACTTCATGGTACAATATGATCACCATGATGGCTAATTCATGGTACAATATGATCACCATGATGGCCAATTCATGGTACATTATGACCACCATGATGGCCAATTCATGGTACAATATGACCACCATGATGGCTACTTCATGGCACAATATGACCACCATGATGGCTAATTCATGGTACAATATGATCACCATGATGGCTAATTCATGGTACAATATGATCACCATGATGGCTAATTCATGGTACATTATGACCGCCATGATGGCCAATTCATGGTACATTATGACCACCATGATGGCCAATTCATGGTACAATATGACCACCATGATGGCCAATTCATGGTACAATATGACCACCATGATGGCTACTTCATGGCACAATATGACCACCATGATGGCTAATTCATGGTACAATATGATCACCATGATGGCTAATTCATGGTACAATATGATCACCATGATGGCCAATTCATGGTACATTATGACCGCCATGATGGTCAATTCATGGTACAATATGACCACCATGATGGTCAATTCATGGTACAATATGATCACCATGATGGCCAATTCATGGTACATTATGACCACCATGATGGCCAATTCATGGTACATTATGACCACCATGATGGCCAATTCATGGTATAATATGACCACCATGATGGCTACTTCATGGTACAAGATGACCACCATGATGGCTAATTCATGGTACAATATGACAACCATGATGGCCAATTCATGGTACAATATGACCACCATGATGGCTACTTCATGGTACAATATGACAACCATGATGGCTACTTCATGGTACAATATGACAATCATGATGGCTACTTCATGGTACATTATGACCACCATGATGGCTACTTCATGGTATAATATGACAACCATGATGGCCAATTCATGGTACATTATGACCACCATGATGGCCAATTCATGGTACATTATGACCACCATGATGGCTACTTCATGGTACAATATGATCACCATGATGGCTAATTCATGGTACAATATGATCACCATGATGGCCAATTCATGGTACATTATGACCACCATGATGGCCAATTCATGGTACAATATGACCACCATGATGGCCAATTCATGGTACAGTATGACTGCCATGATGGCTAATTCATGGTACAATATGACCACCATGATGGCTACTTCATGGCACAATATGACCACCATGATGGCTAATTCATGGTACAATATGATCACCATGATGGCCAATTCATGGTACAATATGACCACCATGATGGCTACTTCATGGTACAATATGACAACCATGATGGCTACTTCATGATACAATATGACAACCATGATGGCTACTTCATGGTACATTATGACCACCATGATGGCTACTTCATGGTACATTATGACCACCATTATGGCCAATTCATGGTACATTATGACCACCATGATGGCCAATTCATGGTACATTATGACAACCATGATGGCCAATTCATGGTATAATATGACCACCATTATGGCTACTTCATGGTACAAGATGACCACCATGATGGCTAATTCATGGTACAATATGACAACCATGATGGCCAATTCATGGTACATTATGACCACCATGATGGCTACTTCATGGTACAATATGACAACCATGATGGCTACTTCATGGTACAATATGACAACCATGATGGCTACTTCATGGTACATTATGACCACCATGATGGCTACTTCATGGTACAATATGACAACCATGATGGCCAATTCATGGTACATTATGACCACCATGATGGCCAATTCATGGTAGATTATGACCACCATGATGGCTACTTCATGGTACAATATGACAACCATGATGGCTACTTCATGGTACAATATGACAACCATGATGGCTAATTCATGGTACAATATGACAACCATGATGGCCAATTCATGGTACAATATGACCACCATGATGGCTACTTCATGGTACAATATGACAACCATGATGGCTACTTCATGATACAATATGACAACCATGATGGCTACTTCATGGTACATTATGACCACCATGATGGCTACTTCATGGTACATTATGACCACCATTATGGCCAATTCATGGTACATTATGACCACCATGATGGCCAATTCATGGTACATTATGACAACCATGATGGCTACTTCATGGTACATTATGACCACCATGATGGCCAATTCATGGTACATTATGACCACCATGATGGCTACTTCATGGTACAGTATGACAACCATGATGGCTACTTCATGGTACAATATGACCACCATGATGGCTAATTCATGGTACAATATGACAACCATGATGGCCAATTCATGGTACAATATGACCACCATGATGGCTACTTCATGGTACAATATGACAACCATGATGGCTACTTCATGATACAATATGACCACCATGATGGCTAATTTAGAATCCTACTATGGTTCTGAATATCATAATTGTTTTTGAAAACTTGACAGATAGAAAGAAGAAACTGTCTTATCATGGATTCCTATAAATTCTTTTCAGGCAGTAACGAGTCAGCAGATTCTTTTTGGTGGACTGATGTTTAATGAGGTTTAGTTATTACTGCTTAATAATGATTATTATCAAAACATATTTCATTCCTGTGTAGCACCTTGTAATAATTTTTGTTTTGCTTGTCATACCAATGCTTACCTTGTAATGAAATTATTTGCATGAATTGACTTTTATGGTCAATTATTAACATGCATATGAGGGTTATACATTTATTTTATTTTTTCTCTCACAGATTTCCAGAAAGATTATGAAAATACATGGATCAAAACCTGATACAACCACTAATTACCAACAAAGTTCAGGAGAGGCTTCAAGTATATTGTCTAATCAGTGCTGTGGGATATGAATCCTAATACAAGTTTAGTTGGCATTTACAATAATGGGAAGACAATGTAAAATAGAACACAATAGATATTCACTGACATTGCAGTGGCAATAGTGGGCATGTTTTAAAAAAATTCTCCAAATTGTTCACACACTTCCAAACCTTTTCTGAGATAAATTATTGTTGACAGAAGATATTTTTCAGTGCCTAATTGTTGTTTGTCCTTATGCACATGGTAATGTTTAAATTACTTATGATAATTGACTCATATCTATAATTTTTATACAACAATACATTCCATAATTATTGCTTGTCTCCTCTGCATATAGTAATGCTCAAATAGTTGACTGATACCAGTAATATTAATTTATCAATAAATTGCATAAAAAGTTTATCATTTGCATAAAAAGAATGTGATGAAAAAAATGGCATTCATTCATCATCTTACATGAATATTATAGTGTTTTTTCTGCAAATTCTTTGATCCTAAAATATTGATTTAAGTAGAATACAGAAATAAATGAGCATTAAATATCATATAATAGATGCCAATGCTATATATAATCTTTTGATTTGTATACCCTGAATGAAATGATTTTGACAGCTCAAAAATTCAAGATGTGTGTAGAAATATTTGATATTTTGTAATTTTTCAGCTATTACCTGTGATAGACTTGAAAATCCACATTTATATTGGATTTGTCTGTGATGGGCTTGACAGTCCAGATTTATATTAGATTTGTCTGTGATGGGCTTGACAGTCCAAATTTATATTAGATTTGTTTTTGATCGGCTTGGAAATTTACATTTATATCAGATTTCTCTGTTATAAGGGTGAAAATCAAGAGTGTAATTGGATATGTATGTGATAGGCTTGAAAATCCAAATTTATATTTGCCTGTGAGGCTTGATAATTGACATTTATATTAGATCTGTCTGTGATAGGCCTGAAAATCAACATTTGTATTATATTTGTCTATGATAGGCTTGATAATTGACATTTATATTAGATCTGTCTTTGATAGGCTTGAAAAATAACTTTTATATTAGATTTTTGAAATGCACATGCAATAGATATTCACATAGTAATGAATATACCTTGTACATTACACTACATCATAATGAATATATCTTGTACAAGTCACATTTGAGTCATTACATAATGGATATACCTTGTACATTACACTACATCATAATGAATATATCTTGTACATTACACTACATCATAATGAATATATCTTGTACAAGTCACATTTGAATCATTACATAATGGATATACCTTGAACAAGACACTACATCATAATGAATATATCTTGTACAAGTCACATTTGAGTCATTACATAATGGATATACCTTGAACAAGACATTACATCATAATGAATATATCTTGTACAAGTCACATTTGAATCATTACATAATGGATATACCTTGAACAAGACATTACATCATAATGAGTATATCTTGTAAAAGTTACATTTGAATCATTACATAATGGATATACCTTGAACAAGATACTACATCATAATGAATATATCTTGTACAAGTCACATTTGAGTCATTACATAATGGATATACCTTGAACAAGACATTACGTCATAATGAATATAACTTGTTTACAACAGTTTTATATAAATGTACTTTTCTACCAACCTTAATTTTATGATTGAACTTCAAAGACTCTGTTAAAAAAAATCAGTAAGTGATTCATTCTTTTAACATTTTACTGTAAAGCATATCCTGACTTTAAAAATATCATGACAAAATTAATGTATGCAAATTTTCTATTCAAAGAAGTGGTGAGAAATAGTTATGTAGATGAATCTGTAATTGTACACATTTTTCTCACTAACAAATGAAAACAATGTGGTGGTGCAACATAGCACACACACACAGTCATCTAGTACAGACACTTGTGATGTTGAACCAGACAACCATCCATAAATATCCTGAAGCCTCATCAGGGACGTACATTCATAGATGAAAATATTCCCAACCACTTCTTTCCATCATTTAACATTAAGCCTGAAAAACAACTAACAGTACCATATTATCAAAATAATAGAAAACCAAATGTCATTGGTCTGTATGAAGAGCTGAACCTGAAGGAATAACAAACTCCACTGTAAATTTAATTGTTGCGTTTATAGAATACAGTATTTTCATCAGGTTTCATATTAAAAACTCTATAGTTATCTTGAGGTACTGATCTAGCTATGATTTATACACTTTGATAAATCATGTACAACATTATAGTTGTCTTGAGGTACTGATCTAGCTATGATTTATACACTTTGAAAAATCATGTACAGCATTATAGTTGTCTTGAGGTATTCATCTAGCTATGATTTATACACTTTGAAAAATCATGTACAACATTATAATTGTCTTGAGGTACTGATCTAGCTATGATTTATACTCTTTGAAAAATCATGTACATTATAGTTGTCTTGAGGTTCTGATCTAGCTATGATTTATACTCTTTGAAAAATCATGTACATTATAGTTGTCTTGAGGTTCTGATCTAGCTATGATTTATACTCTTTGAAACATCATGCACACCATTATAGTTGTCTTGAGGTACTGATCTAGCTATGATTTATACTCTTTGAAAGATCATGTACAACATTCTAATGCTTTCTAGACATAACATTAGAAGTACAGGCTTGCCAGTTGATAAATGTACAATTATTTAATTGCTGTTGAATATCTGTACAAATCTCATGCCCTGGTATAAAAGAGTGAGATAATCAAACTAAGCAGGTTTGCAGGACATGTCCTTAATAAACCGTTTAATTATTTTTGAACATGTTTATTTTTTCGTTCTTTTCTATTTTATTTTTTTCCTCAAATACAAGTGAAATGTTTATTGATATAATTTAAGATGAATAAAACATATTTTCATGACATACTGATACATGTCAATCCATTAATTACTGTTGATGTTAATTGGATGGCAATATTATAATCAGTGATATTGTAAAATACATATTGATATGTATCAAGTCTAATTCACTTATAAGCAGTCATTTTAATATGATAACAAATACATCAAGATACAAAATGAGAAAGAAATTTCCAATAGTCATGTAGATCGATTTCAGAATCATGTTTTGTTTTTGTCTTTTGTTACGACTCTTTGGTCAGAAACTAAGTAACGGAAAAAAAGCAAAACCAACAAGTTTGGTTAAACTTAAACAGATAATTTAATTATCAAAGTTATAAATAACAATGTGAGAGGAATGTACAGTATTATGAAGTGAATCCAAACTAATTCTTATAAAGTGCTACGAAAGTCCTAAATGAATGAAAAGCTGGAAATGTACTGGTTCTCCAATAACCATGACATCATCAAGATTGTGTTGTCCAGAATTCATTTGACTAGTTTATAAGACTTCCAGACTAATATTATAGTCCAAATTATGAGAACTTTCTATTTCCACTGAACACGCCAAACAAATGTTTGTCCTCTAGAATAATTTCTAAGTACAACATGAAACGCGTTGGCAGACTTACAACAGGAGCACAAGAAATGTGACTGACTCCAAAGTCAGAATGAAACTGATTGCTAATTACTCTCTTCATATATACTGTCTTTTGTGACTGAATTTAGCAATAGACCCCAAGTGACAATATACACTACTGATTTTGCTTCAAAGTGGCCTATTCATGTGACAAAGCCCAACCAATGAGAAGTTACAGAATTATTCTAGAAATGTCAAAACCCCATCAGCTACTGAGAAATTAAGTCATAAGTGCCATTTAAATCTTATTATTAAGATTATTATTAATAATTGTCAACATAGGTAAGCATCTATTTATAGATCCTATGCAATGCTAAACTCTTAAGAAACTCGGGTCATGTATGCAACATTTAACTAAAGATATTCTATAGAACTTACAGCCATGAAAAAAATTACAAAAATTAGACAAAATCATGTATTAGATAAAATCATGTACCATGAGTTACAAAAAATGTAGATATACACAACACCTCCCCTCATAAGGAAAAGAAAGTAATGCAATAAATTATGGCTTTGATCATCAGAATTACAATGATAAGGATATTTGTAAAAGTTGGACAGTCTGGCAGTAGGCAGTGATTATTAGCATGTTTGTTCCAAAATACAATATCAGGATTGTCATATGATAAAAAAATCATACTACAAAGCAATAGTGAATAATAGTAAATGTAATTATATTGATTGTGCATATTTAATATATTCACTAAGTGCACAAGAACAGTGTAATTTGTCTAATGGCTACAAAAATGTTTCATGCATACCTATTTCCTAATTGCTGAACTCTTTGTCTCTGTCTTTCTGATCACATTTTTATGCAAAGGGTCAGCGCTTTTATGTATGAAATATTTCTACCCCTTTTATGTAGGTTGCATACTACTTTCCCAAAAGACACTATTTAGTTTTAATGCATGTTTAATACTTGTAAAGAGCTTGATTTGCCTAACTTGAATCAAGCTTTTGCAATGGAAATTAGAACTATCAGTTTCAACATAATTTGATCTAAGCTTACACAAATCTCATAACTGTGTTACATCTATAGAGAATACTTATTTTAAAGGAAATAATAATACTATATTATGAATGAAGTAGAAATATTGTATTGTCACCTGTGTGGAATAAAATTACTACTGCTTTACCTACGAAATACTTCCTGGCATCTGCTATATATTTTGTGCTAATGTGGTTAAGGGTTCAATTACACAATACACAAACATGTCACACAATACACAAACATGTCAAAGGACCAGAAAGCATGTCAGGGCACTCAGACCATACCAAAACCAGCTATTAGAAAAAAATCATTATACACACAAACAGATGCAACCACACCAATTAAACAAGATGAGTCTCTTCTACAGGTATTAGATGGGCAGAGCCAAAAGTTAGCTAAAGCACATGCTGTAAACACTGACCATCATGTGTCTCATTCGACATCAAATCCAGGTACTGAAGAAACTGTTCTAAAGACAACCTCCAATTACCCACAACAAGGAGCTAAATTAAATACAAATACTAAATACAGCAGCAGTCACCAAACTCTCAGTCAGTCTAGTCATGGAAATCAAGAAGTTCAAACAATGCATCTGAACCCCCCACTGGTCAAAATCAACAACACAGTTAAAGACAGATCTCTTCTCATAGGATCATCAATAATCAAAGGAGTAAGAACAAGAGGGTTATATAAAACTGACGTAAAAACTCATAGAGGTGCTACTATTAACACTATTACAGAAAAAATATTGGAAATGGATATGTCACCATATCATACTTTAATTCTTCTCATTGGTGGCAATAATTTCAGTAATGGCCAATCTTTGAAGGGCATTGAGGATGATTATGAAAGTTTGTTGTATGCCATCAGGTCCAAAAACGCAGAGTGTAAAATAATCATCTCGGGTCTACCGCCAAGAAGGGATGCATTTATGACTCAACTAAATGACACCCTAAGTATGTTGTGTGAAAATTTCCAAATACTCTTTGTTCCGCAATACTGGACCTTCTTCAAAGACAATCGAGTGAACCAACAATTGTACCAGCGAGACCAAATCCACTTGTCCAACAGAGGTACTGTCATGCTCCTTAGGAATATAGACCAGTACATAAGACTTATAAAAGGGGTTAGGCATGAGTCAGACAACTGCTTGTATTGTGGAGAGCACGGTCATGTAACACAGCGGTGTCTGCATGGAAAACAGATTCGCTGCCATCTTTGTAACGAACTAGGACATAAGCAAAAGTTGTGCACATACCAATAGGTAGAAGGCTATGATGTACAGGCCTATGCAACACATATCCAACAACAAAATGCATTAGAATATGTGTATACTTTTCAATGCAAAAATTATAATTCTATAAACAGGTTTCAGGCACTATCTGATTTGTGTACAAAGTGCAACTTGTTAACATGTAAACAACTGTGTGATACTGTTCAAGTTACTTCTCCCTCTGAGGCCCCCCAAGTGTCTAATATGTCAATGTCTTCTTGTATGTATGTAAATCAGTCTCATATTGAACATTCTCAACTATCCACTACATGTGGTCATGGTACAACAGATGGATCTTGTATGTTGTCTTCTTCATATGTTTATGTAAATAATCAAGGCAATGTAAAGAAATCTGTCAAGTCTAAAAACAATACATTGCATACTGCCTTGTCTGAGGATCAATCCTTTGATCAAAATTGTCATGTATTTGGCCTCCTCAAAAGAGGTCTGCAAGTAATCAACCTAAATATTCAACACATCATCCCTAAACTGAATGAGATAAAGTTAATATTACAGCAAACTAGATCAGTCAATATTCTAGGTCTATGTGAAACCTTTCTTTCTGATGATACTGATGATTTGGCTCTCCAAATACAGGGGTTCAACTTTGAAAGAAAAGATAGGGAATCCATGGGGGGTGGGGGTATTCTTCTCTATGTAGACAGTTCCATTAGTTATAACAGACGTGTTGATGTAGAGACTATTGGGGTAGAGAGTATCTGGATCGAAGTAACCCTTGCCCAATCATAGCCAATACTCTTATGTTCGGTTTACAGGCCACCTAGTTCCACAGCTGATTGGATTGATAGATTTGAGGTTCAAATTCAAAAAGCATTACTTAAGGAAGATTTAGAAATTATCATATTAGGTGATTTTAACATTGACTATATGAAAACTCCACCATTAACATGGATAAGTAGCTTTGAAACTTACAACTTTACTCAATTAATTAACACCCCAACTAGAAATTAATTAACACCCCAACTAGAGTAATGGATAAAAGTGCTACTATCATTGATCATGTCTATACTAATAAACCTGAAAACGTAAGTGAAATTAAGGTACCAGTGTATGCACCGAGTGACCACTACCCAGTCTGTATAACTAGACATGTTCCGAAATCATCTAAAAATGGCCAACACATTGAAATTCAATACAGTGACTTCAAACAGTTTGATGAGGAAATGTTCTTAAATGATTTAGTTTGCAAACCTTTCCAATCAGTCTGCGCTATAGCTGATGTCAACACTGCCTTGGACAAATGGTATCAGATGTTCAATGCAGCCTTAGACAAGCATGCCCCAATTAAAACAAAAAGGGTTAAACACCAAATTATACCCAAGTGGATTACCCCTGAGATCAATGAGGCTAGGCACCTAAGAGATAATTTCCACAAGAAAAAAGACATGAAAAGCTATAGAAAGTGGAGAAATAAAACTAAGCACCTGATAGATAAGGCAAAAGAGAACTACTATAAACAGGCTATGAATGAAAGTAAGAGTACCAAAACATTGTGGAAGCATCTAAAAGAGCTGAACCCATGCAAGAACAGTTGTCTTCCCCCTAGACTTAAGCAAAATGATGATATAGCAACATCTGTACAAGACATTGTGGAAATGTTCAACAATTTCTTCATAAGCATCTCCAGTAAGAGTATTCAGAACCAGACTAATATCCCAATTGAACTTGATGCTCTTCTATTATTTATAAAAGCTAAAATTCCTGATGATAATTATTTTTCAATAGCTAATGTTAGTGAAGCTGATGTTTTTGATATGCTAATTAAGGTTAACATTAATAAATCCTCTGGATTGGATGGTATTGGTCCACGAATTCTTAAAATGTCTGCACCAGTAATAACAAAGTCACTAACGCATATCATAAATTTAAGTATAATGAGTGGTAATTTTCCAGAAACATTGAAATGTGCAAAGGTTACACCTATCTTTAAGAAAGGAGAAAAGGAGGATCCAGGAAATTACAGACCAATATCAATTCTACCTGTATTGTCAAAACTATTTGAAAAGCATGTAGCCATTCAGGTCTATAAATTTTTCAAAACATACTCTCTATTTCATAAAGCTCAATCAGGATTTAGAAAGTACCACTCGTGCCAAACAGAACTTACCAAATTAATTGATCTTTGGCTGAAGGAAATGGATAATGGACATATGACTGGGATTGTTTTCCTTGACTTCAAGAAAGCCTTTGATCTTGTTGATCATGAAATTCTGCTGCAAAAGTTGAACTGTTACAGGTTTGACAATCCTTCTTTAAACTGGTTTAGATCATACCTAAACCAAAGGTCTCAACAAGTAAGCATTGGCAATATTAGCTCTCAAACTCGCACTATTCATTCAGGAGTCCCTCAAGGCTCAGTTTTGGGCCCTCTCCTCTTCCTTATCAATATCAATGATCTACCATTAAATAATGAATCCACAAACACAGATTTGTTTGCAGATGATGCAACTTTGTATACATCTAGTTCTGATACTGAAGTTATCCAAATGAAATTAAACTCAGACCTTATCAGAGTCCAAAACTGGGCACAACAAAATAGGATGGTAATTAATGAAGGTAAAACAAAATGTATGATTTTGGGGACATCACAAAAGCTACACAAGTCAGGGAACCCAAAACTGTCTCTTGCAATAAATAATCATCCATTAGAAAATGTCAAACATGAAAGGCTTGTAGGTGTGTCTGTAGATAATAATTTATTATGGAATGACCATATTGATAAGCTTTGTAAAACACTGTCATCCAAAATTGCCCTTCTCAGCAGAATCAAGAAATATTTACCTATGGAAACTCGCAATCTATACTACAAGTCATATATTCTTCCAACAATGGATTATTGTTCTAATGTATGGGGAAACTGTGCCAAATCTGAGCTTGACAGGATTTATAAACTTCAGAAACGAGCAGCACATGTAATTTTAGATGCATCTGTTGATCATCCCTCAAAAGCATTATTTACAGAACTCAGATGGTTCACAATATATGACAGGATAGATTTTCACAAGGCAGTTCTTTTATATAAATGTCTACATGGAACTGCACCAGAGTATCTTCAAGACTTATTCAGGCCTTTTTCAGCACAATACCAGTTGAGATCAATATCACATGGAAACCTTCTAATACCAAAACCAAGAACAGAGCAATTTAAAAAGAGTTTTCAATACTCTGGTACAGTTCTGTGGAATAAGCTTCCACTACATGTAAAATCTGCTGAAAATATTAGAGTATTTAAGAAAAGATATCATGAGCATGTATGTGTTTCTAACAGATAATGGAATTTAGTATTTTAATACTAAACATGTTAAAATAAACAGTAATTATTGCCATCTTCATATAATGTGCATTGTTACTCTCTCCTTAAGAGGGCCTCAAGGGAGAATAGTCCTTGACTAATGAGTCACCCTCTATAAATAAAGCATTATTATTATTACATTGATACAAACTCATCTCAGTCTCATATGAGTACTTGCAAATCTCAGTCTGGCACAACTTTTAAACAATGAATGTCTAGTAAGACTGAGCTGAAATCCTTGTCTTGCTATGAGTGGTTATTGTAAAAAGAACGGACATGTCATTACTGATTGCTACAGGTAGGGCAAGTCATTACTGATTGCTACGGGTAGGGCAAGTCATTACTGATTGCTACAGGTAGGGCAAATCATTACTGATTGCTACAGGTAGGGCAAATCGTTAATGATTGCTACAGGTAGGGCAAGTCATTACTGATTGCTACCGGTAGGGCAAGTCATTACTGATTGCTACAGGTAGGGCAAATCATTACTGATTGCTACAGGTAGGGCAAATTGTTAATGATTGCTACAGGTAGGGCAAGTCATTACTGGTTGCTACAAGTAGGGCAAGTCATTACTGATTGCTACAGGTCAAAACATAAGCAGCAAAATAAAGACATAGCTATTCCATTTCCTCATATTTCAGTGAGGTAATGGTCATGGTATTATACTGAAAACAATATATAATTTGGGGCCAGACAAACCCAGTCTATACTATTTTGGAACCTTATAAAGCATACATGTCAGAAGGTTCTATATCATTATTGGTGACTGTACCAATCCTATCCATATTATAATATTAAGGGACACAATCATTTACATATTATAATACTAAGGGACACAATCCTACCCATATTATAATATTAATGATACAATCCTATCCATATTATAATATTAAGGGACACAATCCCAGGTTGGGGGTTGAAACACAGCAGAATCATGCCAAAGACTTGTACAAATATTACTAGCAGCTGCCTTGCTTGGCGCTCAGCATTAAGACATTAGTGTTAAGACTGGTTGGCCTGTTGTCAGAATAATGTGACTGGATAGGACATGATGCTACATGTCTGCGGTATGATGTCCCAGTGCTAGACATCGCTATAAACTGCCACACTGCAGACATAATAGGTATATAACTGGAACATTGTTAAAGCTACATTAAAAATCAAAATCACACACACACACATATAATGAAATCCCATAGTTATATCCCACATGAGCAGTTGCAGGAGTATATCAAAAAGAGTTTTTGAGAATGATGTCGATTAGGACATTATTCGTTTGTCTGACACATTGTATGGACAGTCCTTTGATAAGGTCACTGTTGAACGCAGTATTGATGAATCAATAGATATTAATCGAAGTGTTGCACTTTTTACTATTTACCTCCTCTATTCTAATCAGGCTGACTAAAAGCAATTGCTCACTGGTGAACAGCATCAAATCCTCAGATCTCCTGTTTATTTCAAAAAGTTATTAGCGAACCTGCAGACACATTAGTACCAGTATGTTATTTTGTAACTAGTGGGGTCCTTATGAGAAAATGGAGACCACCTGAGGTACCGGCTGGTGACAAGTAGTCATTGAACTATTATTGGCATTCTGACATCATGTTAGAAATGCTTAATCAAGTCCATAAAGCTCCCTTGACTAGTCATTTAGAAGTCAATAAATCTGATCACAAGATCTCAATCCTACTTAACACCATAGATCTTTCACATTTGTCAAATGGTACGAAAACCCAATGAGAAGATGCATAAGAAACATTCCTGCATTTGACAAACCATTTAGTTAATGGTGGAATGTGTCTGTCCGTTACTTATGCTGGCCCATTACCTAAGGACAAGTGGGGCAACCAATACTTGTTGATGATAATCTGTCTGTCTAAGAGATTCCCAGAAGCTATTCCTTTGAGAAATATTAAAACTAAACCCATTATAAATGCTTTAAAATACAGGTGTTGGCCCTTCCAGAGCTGTCCAGTTTGGTAAAGGGTGATAGTTCCTGTCTGGAATTTTGTTATGCATAAACCAGGCATCCAGTACTTGAAATCTTCTGCCTATCACCCTGCAAATCAGGTGGTGATAGGATCAACATTAGAAGAATATGACTTGATATAGGAATAGTACTGAGATGAGGGTATTCATTTACCGTTGTTTGCTGTTAATGAACCATTTCAAGAATTATTGGGTTTAGTATTTTGTACTAGTTTTTGGATATACTGTCCATGGTCAATATACAGAAACTTTTGATTTCAAATATATGTTGTCAAAGGTTTGTGAAGTAGCAAGAACTAATCTTAACTCTACTCATCAAGAAAGAAATTAAGGTATGACTGAATTACACAAGAAAGGTGTTTTCAGTATGGTGTTAGAGTTCTGGCTCTCATGCCCATACCTCACAATTCTTCGGGCTAAATTGTATGGTCCTTATACAAATGAAAAGAAAGTAAACTACTAAATTATATCATTGTGACTCACTGGGGGCAGAAACAGTATCAGCTTTGTCATATAAATATGTTAATGGAGCATTTTGATAGAGTTAGTCCAGTTAATCAGTGAATAAATTCAGTTGTTCCTGTCCCACAAAGTGAGGGTGTCAAAGATAGAATGCAATCAGACTTTAACGATTCTGGTTTCAGCAAACTTTGGAATTCAGATCAATTAAACAATCTAGACCATACTTTTTTCGTCTACAACAATAAGAAAGGAGTGAACTAAAACAACTATTACGTGAATGTGAGCACTCATTTCTTGATATACCAATACGAACAAATGCAATCTGACGTGATGTTGAGATTGTAGATTCTAAATGAATGAAACAGCATACTTAACGGAAGGCTCCTTTGAAGCAGGAATGTTTGAAAAAATTCAGCATTTATTGTGGAAATGATTTGATAGATCCAAGTAAAAGTAACTGGAGTTCACAAGGTATTATTGTGTCAACACCAGATAAAGCATTCAGGATGTATACTGACTATAGAAACATTGACAGTCTCACCAGAATATTATTTTTCAATGCCAAAAAAAAGATTGCATCTTTGAAATTGGAAATGCGATCTATCTCATCAAGTTGGACCATTAAAAAGGATTCTTGCAAACTCCACTAAGATGACATCTACAACGACACATGGAAAGATCACCAATCAAAATTCTTTGATTGATTCTGTGATGCAATTTGGACAATTAATTTAGGTAAAAATTAGTTTGCTGTGCTTGTGTCACATTTTTAGGACATATTGGGGAAAACAGCAAATTAACCCCAAGCTTGAGGTCAAGGCTATCTCTGAACTCTAAATGTTGGTTAGAAAAAAACAACTGATACAAATTTTGGTATAGCTGGATATTATCAGAAATTTTGTTCAAATGTCTCCATAATTGCAGAGCATCTGTCAACTTTGTTGAGTAAGAAATCCAAGTTTCATTGGTCTGATAAGTGCCATGAAACATCTGACAAATTGTAGGTCATAATTAAAGGTGAACCTGTTATTTCACCACCATTATTCACTCAGTTTTTGAAATTGTTAATGCAAGTGATGTAGGGATTGGTGGAGTATTGATTCAAGAAGATAAAAGTGGTGTGAATTACCCGATGTGCTAGTTTTATAAAGCAAAACCAAACAAGCAACTTTGGATTAGTACATTAATTTAAAATTATTGAAAAATCATTTAAAACCACTGGTGTGCATCATTGTAGTACATCAGGACATTCAAGACTATTTGGACTCATTTGGGACACTCTATACAGTAAGCATTTCTTACATTTTCACTTTGTAACTAAGAGAAATAAATTGTTTGATGATTTTATTTAAATTGTTGTTCACATTTTGTCACATATTTTAAGAACTATTAGGATTTTATTTATGCGCTCAACTATGAATTATATAATATTGGCAAGCATGAAATCTAGTTTGACAACATACGCTACACTCAATTAATTTATTGTTATTATTTCTGTTTTGCAAACACAATCATTTGGACCCCAATGTCTCCATTATTCTGAGGGATATGTGAGATAAGGTCATGACCTAATCAATTTTAGTCTTATATTTAATCCTGCATTTTGCCTTTAAACTATTTTTTGTTTGTCATAAAGTGTCCAAGTTTGTGAGTGACAACGAACAGGCTATAAAAGTTCAGTTAATGGAAAATTGTGCTGGTTCTGTAGGGAACTACATCATTGAAAATAAGTTAAAACTTGAAACCACTTGTTGTCCTTTGTAGTTCGCTTTGTTTTTCTTTTTTTATGGTGCCTCATTACTGACATACATGTATCAGTTTCATCATAATTTACATGTTCACTCTGAGAGAGAGAGAGAGAGAGCGAGCGAGCAAGTGAGAGAGAGTAAGAGAGAGAGAGATGGGGTGAGAAGAAAATGAATTAGGCCTAACAATATAAATAAACAGATAATTGTAGATATATTTCTGCAATGGGAAAAGATAGTAGCTCTAGCCTGGTGCAATGTGGACAGTTTTAGATCATGTTTTACCAGTAATAATATGCATCACTTTTGAATAGATACTACTTTTTCTAGATTGAAAATTGCTCTTTTCGTTAAAAACATGACCCAATTGCCTCATTTTGAACTATTTCAATTATTGTTGTTGTGTTTGTTTGTTTGTCAGGCAGTACAGTACATAGTGATTTTTAGTATATTTATTCCCAAACACAATATAACATTTGCTACTAAATAGCTATTGTGAACAAGAGCAGATGTTTTATATTTATCTTGCGTATTTACTATAATCAGTATTTGTACATGGACAGTGTAATGAGTTTAAAGGTTTGAAATACACTTTATGCATATAAACTATTCCTTAACTTGCCAAACTCTTTGTCTATGTGTTTGTCACCCTATAAGTCTGTATGTTTGTCTATGATCTTTAAAGTGCATTGTTACTGCTTCCAAAGGTCACAATTTTCATTTGCCAAGTATGGATTATTATTTTCTTTCATATGCTGATCACATATTTATGCTAAGGTCTGCACTATTATGTATGACATAATTTTATCTGTTTATGTAGGTTGAATATTAATTTCACAAGAGATGCGTTGCAAGTCTAAAGGATGGCGCCTCTTTGCTTACATAAATCCATCAGTAGTGTCATAATTGATATGTTTACTCAGATGGAGAGAGAGACAATGACATACAGCATGACTTGTCTGACAAGGATCAAGAGTTTGCATCCTAAATATTCAAACTCTAGGTCAGAGTAACTTTACCTAAGCTTACACGAAACTATTAAGCATGCTAAATATAGAGAGAATATGTACGATAATAATAATATTTCACGGATGAAGAGAAAACATTGTATTATTGCATATGGCAAACAATATGTTTATAATTCACCTACTAAATTTGCATTCATTTTCTTTCTGTTCGGTGCCAATGCGGTTAACATGTTTATTGCTGCATCGATACAATCAAGTTCTGACACTTCGCAATAATATCATATCATACTTCAAACTGCGTATATTTTTCAAAATGTAATTACTATTTTCGCAAAATAAATGAAACAAATTTTGTGAACATGCATTTTATGCTCGTGTTTATGGAGTGGATATTTATGTGGTTAGCAGAGAATCGTTCAGAGGGGTCATTTCCAGCTGACATCAGAGATATCGGCCTAAAGTTAATATTTTGATGATTGTGCATTTTCCTATTAGAAATGTGGTTATTTGTCAGTTCAACTGTGAATTGCGTGGCCATGGCAAGTTTGAAATGTAGTTTGCTAACAGATGCTACGCTCAATTATGTTATTGACATTTAGTTTCATTGTGCAATCAACACTCATTTACCTCCAATTTCACCATGTTTTTTTTTTAAAACCCTTATTATGAGGCTGGTGTGAGATAAGATCATCAGTTAAACCATTTTGTAGTATTATATTTAATTCAGAATAATTTTTCCCTAAACACTTTTGCTGTTTGTTGTAACAGGGATTAGTCACAATGACCATTGAATAACAAGAAGTTTAAATAATGACACATTGCCCCAATAACAAGAAGTTTAAATAATGACACATTGCCCCAATAACAAGAAGTTTAAATAATGACACATTGCCCCGATAACAAGAAGTTTAAATAATGACACATTGCCCCGATAACAAGAAGTTTAAATAATGACACATTGCCCCGATAACAAGAAGTTTAAATAATGACACATTGCCCCGATAACAAGAAGTTTAAAGAATGACACATTGCCCCAATAACAAGAAGTTCAAATAATGACACATTGCCCCGATAACAAGAAGTTTAAATAATGACACATTGCCCCAATAACAAGAAGTTTAAATAATGACACATTGCCCCAATAACAAGAAGTTTAAATAATGACACATTGCCCTAATAACAAGAAGTTTAAATAATGACACATTGCCCCAGTAACAAGAAGTTTAAATAATGACACATTGCCCCAATAACAAGAAGTTTAAAGAATGACACATTGCCCCAATAACAAGAAGTTTAAAGAATGACACATTGCCCCAATAACAAGAAGTTCAAAGAATGACACATTGCCCCAATAACAAGAAGTTCAAATAATGACACATTGCCCCAATAACAAGAAGTTTAAATAATGACACATTGCCCCAATAACAAGAAGTTTAAATAATGACACATTGCCCCAATAACAAGAAGTTCAAATAATGACACATTGCCCCAATAACAAGAAGTTCAAATAATGACACATTGCCCCAATAACAAGAAGTTTAAATAATGACACATTGCCCCAATAACAAGAAGTTCAAATTACGACACATTGCCCCAATAACAAGAAGTTCAAATTATGACACATTGCCCCAATAACAAGAAGTTCAAAAATTATGACACATTGCCCCAATAACAAGAAGTTTAAATAATGATTATTTAAATTAAGTTAGCACATGAAACGGTCTTTTTGTTGTCTGGAGTTTTGTTTAAGCCATATTTATTTGAGAAACTTACATATACATATTTTTCCAGGTAAACCTCTTCAAGAAAGATTTCGGTTAATATTAACAAATATGTAGCATCTGTTTTATGAATATGTTTGTAAGCAGCAGGGAAGTTCTACAGACCCCCTGGCACAGACTAAAATAACCCTCCCACCAAACATTTCTCCGTAGAAGCCTCAGAAAGCAGAAATAACGCCTCCTGCGCAAATTAATCCGCAAAATTTCAACCCAAAGTGCATTTTTAGGCATAAAAAAAACAGCATTTTTTTTGGGGGGGGGGTATTGTAAAATTTGTGTGTGCCATAATGAATTATGGTGGGTTGCAGATGCTAATTTTATTTCACATTAAAACAATATCATTGAAAATAAGATGAGCCGAAAAACTAGCACAGTTGGAGAGCCTCAATCTGCTAGATTAGCGCGAGAGCAATTAGCAGCAGTAAAGAAGCTTATTCCGACAAAACGATTATTTAAGAAAAAAGTTCGTGAGTACGATGATGAGCAACATCATATTGGTGAAATATCGTCAAAATTGTTAAGTCCAGTCACCGGAGTGATCGAACAAGTCGCATATGGTAGTAAAAAGGAAGATAAGGAACTTAGGAAACTCGGTCTTATTCCCATGACGAGAGATATCGAGCAACACACCCGAGTTGTTCCTGGCCAGCTTGATCAAATTCATCAAGAACAAACTCAATTACGTCAAGAACAAGCACAAGCACAAGCACAAGCACAAGCGCAAGCACAAGCACAAGCACAAGAGCAACCCGAAGAAGGAAGAATAAAATTCTTAGGTACTGATAAATTTACCGATGAGGTTATCACAAGAATAAGGGAAATGAAGCCGGATGAAGTTATAAAATTTGCTGCGGAAAATTATGAGAAAGATAGACGGAAAAAATTAATGAAACATAATCAGGCCGAAAATGTATCTCGCGTCCAGTGGATAAAATGGATATACTATATACACAAAGATATCAAAAAAGTCAACAAAGATGATCCTGAATATATCAATTTTATTGATTCGATAGTCAATTACAAACCACAAGAATTTTCAGAGTCGCGTTTGTTACCATCTTCACTTGAAAAAATCAAACCCGCAGAAAGCAAGGAAGTTCAGGAATTAGCTGAAGAAGTATTTCCTTTTAAAATACTAGCTGATTTAGATGTACCTGCGGATTTGTTTTTGAGACCCCAAACTATCAACAAACTCGATGATAGAAAGACAAGATTGCACGTAGCTGCAAATTATAACTCACGAAATAAACTTTTGTATCTGCGAGAAAACGCGCGTGAAATTGTTGATGCTAATCCAGAAATCTGGCCTGCGGTAATTTATTTTGGTAGTTTAGGGGAGAAAATATATTTGAAAGATGTCGGATTTAAAAATTTTATGGAGGAAGTTGAAGAATATAAAGAAGAACAGAAATTAAGAGAAGAAAAATCTAGGAGGGGAGTTGAACAATATGAAGAAGAACGGAAAGCAAGACAAAAATATCACGAAAAAACAGGAAGCGGATATACTGTTTGCCCCGACAGTGTTGTCAACGATGTGTCTCGCCTCGAAGTATTAATCGGAGGAAAACGAGCTGGAAATAATTCTCCTGAAATAATCAACGAGGCATCAAATATTTGTCAGCGGTTATTTCGCGGTGGTGTAATTGATTCTCGCATTTACAAGAAACTTATTGACGAGCTCATTGATTAAAACAATACAATTGAAATAATATGATTGTTCATAAACATCAACGTAGACCCAATCAAGTCCGCGTAGTTAACTCTCGATTGCCAGTATATAAATACGTTCACGGCAATGGATTCGGCGATATCATTGGAAGTCTTGTCACTCGAGTAGCACCTAAGATTGGTCCCGTGTTCAAACAATTAGGATTAAAAGCAATAGGAAAGATTGGCGAGACCGCTGTTTCTGGTATTAGCAATTTGGCTAGTAAAGGATTCAACGCTGTCAAAAGTAAAATATTAAATTTAATACGTAAAAAACGGCCAGTCAAATTACCTATCACCAGCGAAATGCCGCCCGAAATTAGCAAAACCATAAACGACGCAGCAAATAAGAAAATAAACGATCTAGCACAGGAAGTTGCTAAGGCAAATATAATGCATGAAATTGCAAACACAAATCTAGCAAACACAAATCTAGCGCATGAAATTGCAAACACAAATCTTGGAAATACAAGTTTCATTTCAGGAGATGGTCTTCGTTTTAGACGATATCATTAATAATAATGTTCGCAAGAGTGTCAAATGAAGTGTTTGACATGGACGAGCCTGTAGGTAGGGATACATCAGTACGAGATTTCCAGTATTTTTCATATATTGCGGTTGAACCAAATACACCTAATCGCTTGGAAATTCAAGTTCACGATACAACAAGATATTTTCTTCCATCTGAGGCATATATCGAAGTTATTGGGGAGATTGTAAAGTTAGATGGTACCAATTATAATAATGATTTTAGAGTCGGATTTGTCAACAACGGCATTATTGCGTTATTCAAGAGCGCCACTTACATGATTGACGGAAGAGAGATTGAGTCAATTACTAATGATGTTGATTTGGCAACGACGATAATAGGCCTAGCTAGATACTCGGATGATTTTACTAGATCAGCTGGCCCTAGTATGATGTTTGCCAAAGATAATTCTGATCGTCCCGATAGTAGGCAGCACAACGTCAGGAGACCGAGAAATCACGCTAATAATGCTGACGCTGATGTCGAAGATATGATTATTAGTAATAATACTGATTATAATCTCGGATTTGCCACGCGAAAGTTTATGCTAGCAGGGGATAACAGAAGATTTGCTTGTGCTATTCCGTTATCTCATATATTTGGATTTTGTAGGCATTTCAGAAAAATTATTTATGGAGCAAAACACACAGTTACGTTTATTAGAAAAGAAAATAGCAACGATGCTATTTGGCGAGAAGGTGCCGTCGATTACGCTACCGGCGTGATAGGTCCCAATGATGCCTCGAATAATAACGGCATAATAAGATTACTAAAATTTACCTTGTGGATGCCAGCGATAACTCCATCAATAATCGAGGAAGAAAAATTATTATCATTCATGAACCAAGGTGGTAAATCTGTGATGTCATGGCTGACAACAACAACAGATTCCACAACTACCAATATTAACGGCGATTACACTTGGCGTATTGCATCGCAGCAAGGAACATCTGCACCAAGGCATATCTTTATTGCATTTCTACGTACTCAAAGATATCATCAACTATATAGTCATATGATATTTGATAATATTGGAGCAACAAACGTTTCACTAAGAATAAACGGTCAACAGGAGCCATCAGAGGAAATATCCATTGATTTTGAAAATTATTCTACAGCCCGTGCGTATCATCGATTGTTAAGTTTCATGGGTCGCGATCAAAATATTGATACTGGTTTGCAAATATCACAACTAGATTTTAATAAACTTTATCCCATCTATTACTTTTCATTGGAACATCTCGATTTGGTAAAACAATCTGTTGTCGATATTCATTTCAAAACCAGAATTAACACTGGAGGGCTTAACCACAAGGTAATTGCAATAATCCTTAGTGATAGAACAATGATTCTAGAAGGCATCAGTGGTAGAATGAGAGTCATCGACGCGCCCGTAGAAAATATGTGATAAATTCTAAATTTAGATAAAGTGATTATTAATATGCCATACGAACACGTCAGCGTAACACTGACCCCGGGTCAGATAAAAAAACTTCAAGCAGCAACAAAAGCGCGGAGAGGGTTGAAATTAATCTTGAAAAATAATCAGATTCACGGTGGACCTAACAAACTATCACTGACACGAGGTCAACACGGACGATTTACCAAAGCCAGATCAGCGAATTCTGGTCTTCATGTAACTCTCTCCATTGGCGCAGTGAAAGATATGATAAAGGTAGGTGGCTTCCTTCCTTTTCTATTGCCTTTATTAGCTCCGTTGATAACGGGCGCGTTATCAGCGACGGCTGGATTTGGAGTTAAAAAATTATTAGACAAAGTTACCGGAGGAAGATACGGTAAAAAAAAATACCATCGCGGATCCGGCCTGAGACTAGGACGACCTCCAATGTACTGATCCGGCCTAAGATCATCGCGCCATCATCGAATTTAGATTTAATCAATGAAGCAAAGAAAAAGAAAATAAGATTTTTCAGAGGAGTATTCATGCGAGATCAATTACCGGACAAACCAAACTCTACCGAGACAGGAATAATTAACCTCGATAAAAATTCCGGCCCTGGCACTCACTGGGTTGCGTACGCGATTAATCCTCGCGAAATCATTTACTTTGATTCGTATGGACTAGCACCACCAAACGAATTTTTCAAATATATTTCCTCGCTGAAACTTCCAGTTTGGTATTCAACACTTCCAACGCAAACATCAACCGATCCACCAATATGCGGTCCAGAATCAATTAACGTTCTTGATGCAATTTCAAAATCATCCCGCCCTTATCACAAAATTTTATTTGAATATACCGTAGATAAATATCATGGTTGACATTTATGGTAGATCTCTCTTTAGAAAGAAAGAAGAAACAGATGAAGAAAAAAAAATCGATACATCAAATTTTGCAACCAAGAAAGACATTAACAATCTTCTATCGTTGGCAGAGATAAATCCTGGTGAAATTGCTGTTTTTCAAAATACCGAAGGTCGATTACAAACTAGCAATGTCAAAGTAACTGATATGATTAGCCGAGATGAATATAACGAACGCATCAAGCAATTTACTCAGTTATCAGATTCAGTAACAAAATCCATCACTGACGTTACTAATATTATCGCAAGTTTACCATCAAAGGCAAATATCGCAGATGTAGAAAAATCTGATAAAGAACTATCAGCGACATTATTGTTAAAGTTGGATAAGGCAGTCTACAATGAAGATCAGGAAAAACTTACAAAGCAACTAACTAAACTAACTAACGATCTTAAAAAACTCGATGAAACCTTAAAACAACTTAGCAAGAAAGTTGATGATAATATAAAGAAAACAACTGATACTTCATTCGTCGCAGATCAATTAACAAAGAAAAAGGTTGATCAGGAATTGCACGATGACCTCATTGATAAAGTAGGAAAGATCAACGAAGATATTACTAATATTATCGCTGACGTTTCTGAAATAAAAACCACAATGGATAAGAAAGGCGATAAAGTGTTATACGACGATCTTAGCAAGACGACAAAGAAAATTAGCGATGATATTGCAAAAATCAATAAGCACATCGAATCGTTACGTGGAAGTGATAATTACGATGATCTTGTTGAAAAAACAAAATCCATCAATGATGATATTGCCAAGATAAATAAAGATATCGAGGCGGTGCGTTCACTAACATTCCAAAAAGCTGATAAAACATCACACGACGATCTTAGTGATAAAACAAAGAAAATTAGTGCTGATATTGAAACGATGCGTGTGTTAATAAATCAGAAGGACGAGAAAACAAAATCTATCAATGATGATATTGATCAAATCAGCAAAGATATTGAAACAGTTCGTGGATTAGTGAACCAAAAAATTGATAAAACATCACACGATGATCTCGGTGAAAAACTAACAAGAACAACCAGGGACGTTACTAACATTCTTGCCGATGTTACAAAGATAAATACTGCAATAAGTGAAAAAGTTGATAAATCATCACACGACGAGAAAACAAAATCTATTAATGATAATATCAATCAAATCAACAAGGACATTGAAACGGTTCGTGGATTAACTCATCAAAAAGTTGATAAATCATCACACGACGAGAAAACAAAATCCATCAGTGATGATATTGAAGTAGTTCGTGGATTAACGCAGCAGAAAGTTGATAAATTATTATATGATGAGAAAACAAAATCCATCAGTGATGATATTACTAAAGTTAGTAAGGACATTGAAGCAGTTCGTGGATTAACACAACAGAAAGTTGATAAATCAGCACACAATGATCTTGGTGAAAAACTAACAAGAACAACCAGGGATGTTACTAACATTCTTGCTGATATTAACGCAGTTCGTGGATTAGCAAATCAAAAAGTTGATAAATCAGCACACAATGATCTTGGTGAAAAACTAACAAGAACAACCAGGGATGTTACTAACATTCTTGCTGATATTAACGCAGTTCGTGGATTAGCAAATCAAAAAGTTGATAAATCATTGCACGACGAGAAAACAAAGAAGATTAATGAGGATATTAACGCGGTGCGTCAAATCGCAAATCAAAAAGTTGATAAAACATCACACGACGAGAAAATAAAGAAGATTGATGAGGATATTAACGCAGTGCGTCAAATCGCAAATCAAAAAGTTGATAAATCATCACACGACGAAAAAACAAAGAAAATCAGTGATGATATTACTAAAGTTAGTAAGGACATTGAAGCAGTTCGTGGATTAACACAACAGAAAGTCGATAAATCAGCACACGACGATCTTGGTGAAAAACTAACAAGAACAACCAGGGATGTTACTAACATTCTCGCCGATGTTACAAATATAAATACCGCAATGGTTCAGAAAGTTGATAAAACATCACACGACGAGAAAACAAAATCCATCAACGATGATATTACCGCAGTACGTGGATTAGCGCAGCAAAAAGTTGATAAATCATCACACGACGAGAAAACAAAGAAAATCGTTGAAGATATCGCCAAAATCAACAGCGACGTTGAAACAGTTCGTGGATTAGCAAATCAAAAAGTTGATAAATCATCACATGATAATCTCCTAAAAAGAACGAAGAAAATCGGCGATGATGTTACTGGTATTCTCGCAGATGTTACCAAGATAAATACCGTAATGGAAAAAAAAGTTGATAAAACATCACATAATTTTCTTGACGAGAAAACAAAAAAAATCAACGAGGATATTATCAAAATTAATGAAGAAATTTCCGTGATACGTCAAATCATTAATGGAAAGGTCGATAAAACATCACACGACGATCTTGACGAGAGAGTAAAATCTATCAACGAAGAAATTGCTAAGGTAAATACAGCAATAAGTGAAAAAGTTGATACGACATTGTACGACAAAGAAATTCTAAGTATCAACACAAAATTATCAAAATTAAGAATTAATAAACTTTCGAAATTTAATATACCAGATCAAGTAGTGGCAGATAATTTATCCTGCCACGTGTCATTTGTATTGGGGGCACAAGATCTTATCTGGACGCCTGAAAATGATTCATTTTCTTTTACCGCGCCGATACAAGGTATTTATCGAATATATATTCTCGCCGGAAAAACAAAACTTAGCGTGAAGGCTGTCAAATACAGCATTTGTGAATATTATCCTGGATTTTTTATTATTTCCATGAACAAAAATGATACTGAGACTTTCAGATTAACACCGCCGGATAGAACCACCACGGGACAAGTGTTTTATTTTGTAATTTTCGAATTTTTAGCCACGTGGCATGAAATCCTTCCAACAATAGTTGTCGAAATAGGGAAACCCCAACCAGCTGAAAAAATTCCATTAATCAAATATAGCTAGATAAAAAACCAACTAGCTGAAAATTTACTAAGAATTGGCTAGATAAATAACTAATAAATGACCGCATCGGATTATCGATATAATCTTGCGCGATCATGGCAAGATTCGCTAAAAAAACAAATAGACGAGTATCAAATAAAAATAAAGAAGTACCAACGCAGATTAGTTACTATTGATGTTGTTGTTTATACTGCATCAGCTATAATCGCAGGTGCTGGAATTGTTTTATCCGTGGTAACAACAATCGCACCGATCGTAGCAACGATAATAATTTCATCAACAACAACGATAGCTGGCGTTCTCAATATTATTGCAAGAAAAATATCTTCGTGCACAAGTGAGAAACTATTATCGTACAAAAACAAATTAACTAAGATCAATGACGCATATTCGAAGTTATCATCGCTGATTTCCGAAAGTCTCAACGATGGAGTTATATCCGATATAGAATTTTATTCGATGATCAGCATCTACTCGGAGATTGAACAAATGAATAATAATAATGTCCGAGTTAGTCCAGATAGTGACAAACACAACGCCGCCGACAACAACGTTAATATCACTAAGCTCAACTAATCCAGAATTTAGTATTAGTTTTCCAACTCCAATTAGCGTCAAGGAAATGGCATTGATACAACTTCGTGTTTATAATAGCTGGCCTAATATTAGATCAAAATCATTTGGTAAATTATTATCAAACAATTCACTTGTTGTTGCTGATAAGAAACACGCCGATGGAACTCCTAGTTGGTTTGTCGTTAGTATACCAACTGGCAGTTATGAGATTGAACAGATAAATAGCGAGTTCAACACTAGAATATCGAATATTACTGGCGATGCTCATCCAGGAATAAAAATATCAGCACATGAACCAACGTTATCATCAATCATTGAAGTAAAATCGCCGTATATGGTAGATATTTACCGTTCATCTATCAGGACGGTATTAGGCTGGCCTGATATTCCGCCTGGTAGAATAACAACACCAGAACCAAAGAAGACCGACTTTATCAGCAATGAAAAAAACTACCACGGAATTGACTTGGACTATATTGATCAATATGAGAAAACTAAGGCGAGTTTTGATTTTTCATCAGGATCGGTTTATATGCTAGATTTGTTCGAGGATAGCATTACAATATTATTTGTTAAAATTATCGACAAATACGAAGGACAAAAAGATCTACTGGAACATTATTTTCAAGAGTGCGTATTTAACGTACAAACTTCGTGTAACGAAATTATAATAACAACAGAGCGGATAAATAAATTAGCTGCTGATATGGAACTTATTAACAACCTAGCAACGGGCTATATACAAAACAGCGCCGTCTTTGGTATGGGTTTTATTATTAACGCGTTTATGCAACGACATAATCTAACCGAGAGGACGTTGCCAAATTATAAGTTTCCCGGCTATAACGTTGATGAGATGAGAAAATTTGTCGCTGATACAGTCGATAGGTTATTTCCTAAATTACACGACGCGTGGGTTAAGAAGAAATCACAAGCAGAATCGGTCTTGATGCATGATAATGATGGAATTGGACAAGGAAGACACATTTCTCCTGGGATAGTTAATATAACCGAAGTTATCGCTGTTTATCTTCACGCTGATGTTGTAGAAGGAAGTTATAATGTTGATCCTGCAATATCAAAAGCGGAGCAGGGATTTATATTATACACATTCTCTCCTAACGTCTCTCCTGGTTACTTGATAATAAAGGAGCCGGTTAATCCGTTTTACCTACGCTGTCATAATCGATTATTATCAAGAATAAATTTCAAACTAACAAATCAAGATGGAAATTTACTTGATATTCGCGGAGAAACATTAAGTATCAGCTTGTTGGTGAGATCGTAAGCGAAAGTCTTTGACTTTTAAATCTGTATCCCAGGGAAAAACAAACGAAAAAAATAAATAAAACCCAGGAGAATTTTTCAAAATTAATCTTTTTTTTTTATTTTGTAAATTTATGCCGTTTTAGGAATCAAGGATTCTCTTGCTTTATTCTCATCAACAAGTTTTTTCAACTGTCTAACGCGCGAACTTGTGATTTTCCTTGATTCATATGCGTCGGATAAAATTAATCTAGCTTTTTCTACTAGCGTTGATAATTTAACAAAATCCTCGATGTGATCATCACTGACCGTTGCAAGTGATTGATACATTGCAATTTGGATCTTCTTTATTAATTTATATTCTGACGGCAGGGTATATTTATATTCGAGTCTTCCTAGAATAATTGTTTCGAATTCTGATCTGATTTTATTCACATCAAGGTCCGATGGGAGATCTATTTTTCTTTTCAAACTATTAATTTCTCCCATAATATCGTTTATTATTTCTTCGTCCATTATACTAATTTTGTAGTATTTAATTATTCTTCATCGTCATCAAATATTATTGGAACATAGAAGAATCTGATCCACTCGCCGAGATTGTAGGAAAATGTTCTGTGGTTTATTCCCTCCGCTACTCGCCATATCGATACTGGAGTAATTTCATAAAATTTCGCAGCAGCATATATCGACTCAAATGCAATTTCTTCATTTGTTTCTTGATTTACCGACTTAACTGACTTGGCATCTTTCGGATATTTTCCAGTGTTACCCGAGGAACAATTTTCACTTTGAGTCACGGCTCGAAGATTAGTTAATTCATTATTAAGTTTATTTCCGTCAATGTGATCTATAACCAAATTATCCTTGATGAGTCCATGGAAACATTCAAACACGAATCTATGAACGAAGTAACCTGTTCTTCTTCGTTTATTATTTTTGGCGATTGAAAATTTGAGATATCCATTCATATTAATATTACCAACAAGATTTTTTGTTCTGATGTGTCTCACACTTCCGTCTTTGGATGCTTCATAATCATCAATGATAGGATGTGGTTTATATTCACTCATAGGAATCGTTATTTTCACTTCCATATATGATATTCTGTTTGTTTAAATCATAATTTGCTTTGAAACGATTAATATAATCTTCTTCACATTTTATCATTGACGAGGATCTTTTTTCATAATATCTCCGCAGCTCACGATATTTCTTTCCTCCACAGGAGAAACATAATCTTGTCTTTCCTCGAGTTCCAACTTGACAAACTAAACACCGTTGTGGTCCTTTGTTGCCTCGTCGAACTTCGTATATATGAGCGCCGCAGTATTCACCTCTGCAGGATTTATCGCATGATTTTGTTGATCCAACTATTATCCAAGCGCATTGCTTCATTATAATTTAGATATTTGTCTAAAATATAATAATGGATTTATTTGATCTTGATGAGGCAGAATATATCATTCCTGAAGTTGATCGTGCGAAGAAAGAATTTTTCGATGATGGAGCAATTCATGTTTGGTCAACTTGGAAAACTAACTTCATTGATGCTACGATGAATCTGGAGCGAGCGAAAAAGATAATCGAGCATATAAAATCTGAACACAAAGAAGAGCGATTTATTTTCGGAATAAAATTTATAGCACAAATGCCCGATGATACTTGGATTATTCGCGATAAACGAGATCCAGTGCGCGGCGGTAAGAAAAATGTTGTTCTTGATAAAAATTCGAAACCGGGATTGTTATTAGGGATTGATGGTCCTTATTACGCTAGAGCTTATCCTTCCAGTGCTGTTGTTTATGGAATTTATCGGCTGAATAATAATCCTGATGCGAAAAATTTACCCGCGATGAAAGAATCTCCGATGATAAATTGCGTTGCCGAGCGCGTCATCGAGCACATGAAAAATGCTCGTCGCGGATCTGGTCTGACCCAATTGAGATTGGATAAAATTAATTTATGGGCAAAGACAGTTGCTGATGGTGCATCGATTGATGATGTTGCTGCGCTGAGTAAGAAACTTAAATTTCCTATTACGGTAAAAACGCTATCGGGTGAAATATTATATTCATCGCCGTATAAATCTCGAGGAACTCCAATCGAAATTGTTGATCATAATTCACATGCGTGGACTCAGTCAGTAATGATATTTCCACGAGATCGTGTTGTTAAATTCTATCCCACAGATAGTAAATCTGCGGAATTTTCCACGGATGGCGCAAAAGACAATTCTGATGCAATGTTCCGATATATCAAATTATTAGCCAAATCCGATCCAATATCGGTCTGGTTATTTTCTAGCGAAGAAAGATACGATCAATTTATCTTGCCACGCGGAGATATTTACCGTGATGAAATACTGCATGAAGCGATGAAAAATATCGCGGAGAAATATTCGTCAAATCCAGATCAGTTGCTGACAAATTGTTTTACTGTTCCGTCTGTTGCCGCTCATGCCGCGAGAGAAAGAAATTCGTGGAAACCTACAAGGAATGAGTTTCTTAATGATATTCAACTTAGTTGTATCGAATACGGCCATGGAGGATTATGGAATACCAAATATTATTTCGAAGATATGATTTCTGTTGACATGAGCGCGTGTTATCCTGGAAGTTTTCTCGGATATGGCGATTGTGCGAATTACTTTGCTAAATTCGGTCATCCCACCAACGAAATGACGAGAGTGGCAATTAACGGACCGTTACCCGATTTTGTCATGACCGGATTCGCTCATGTTACTTCATTCGAACTTGCTGAGAATTTGCATAGGATTTGCTATATTTGGTTTGGTCGGCATTTATCTCAGCGAAGATGGGTCCCTATAGTGCTGTTGAGGTATATGCTGGATTCGTCGATGTTGATATCGCTGACGGTGAGCGAGGCGATTATATCCTACAGGAAACAAACTGAAGTGTGGTTACCCACGGATTGTGAGAACGCGAAAGATATTGGAAGAAAAATAATTGGTAAATTTACTCAAGGAGGATCAGTTGATCATAAGCATAGACACGCTAGATTATTCATCAATGATGCTGAGATGGATTTTATTATTGCCGATACAGTATCGCGTGGAATATTTTGCAACAGAGAAAATATTATTATTGATGGAACGAAGTTAGGTACCGTGATTACTTATCTCGATGGAGAGTCAGCGCAGTATACTCATTTAAGATCATCGATGCTCGCTTATGTGAGTATTAATTTGCTGTCGATGATAAATAAATTTGCCAATATCGCGGTAAGGGTTGCAACGGATTCGTTTTATATCGATAAGAAATATCAGTGTAGATTGGAAAATTTAATCAACGATGGTTCCTGGGGAACTTGGAGAATAAAGAATGAGGATATTCTAGATTATTGCGAAGACGCGGATGTAGAAGATTGCGATAAGTTTCATAAAGACCAATGCGATGAAGTATCAACAGCAGCATCTGCGTTTGATCCGATTTCACGAAACAAATTCGTTTACCTAAATGGTCCTGGCGGTAGTGGTAAAACCACACGAGCGATAAACTTATTTTCAAATTCTGACATGATCGTGTTGACTCCAACTCACAGATTAGCTCGAGAAATAAGACAACGCGGTGTTAATTCTTGTACTTATCACAGCTATTTCAAATATAGTGGTGGATTGTGGGATCCGGCTCGAATGGGAAACAAGTACGTTAATAAGATTATAATATTTGATGAAATTTGCACAGTAAATTTAGTTTTGTTAAAATCATTTCTGAATTGGCTAGAAGAAAAAAACACCGCAGTAATAATGTGCGGCGATCACGGTCAGCCCGATCCTATTGATGGTGAATCTCCTCACAGATGGCTTAGAAATTTTGTAGATTATTATGAAGAGATCGATGCTGATTATAGATCTAATGATAATTTACTAACTGAGTTTAAAAAAATGATTCGATTGCAACCTAATAAATTTCAATGTGATGTGATGAGAAAAATAATAGACGAGACTTCGATGGATAATTTTCTAAATTTGTGGCGTCCGGATCATTTGATCGTTGCTAGCAGAAAAATTGTTCGTGATAATATTCAAGAAATACTATTTAAGCTTCACTGCGAGAAATTTCCAACGTTGCAGGTACCATTATGCTATAGGCCAGCTGATACTAGGAAACAAAATATTAATGTTACTTTGCCGTGCGGAGAAGAAAAAATATTAGTTTTGAACGATATTATTTTCGTTGATATCAATCTTGTCAATGATGCGATAAATGCTGAAAGATCGCCGTGGAAACTTGGATACGCAGCAACGATTCACTCGTCACAGGGATTGACAGTAGATGGCCAAGTTTGGATTGTCGATGATAGAATTTCCTGGTCAAATTTAGTTTATCTGGCCGTGTCTCGAGTAAGAAAATTATCTCAGTTGGGTAGGATTAAATTTCACATTAACGACGATGGCGGTAATTGAGTATCCTTTGGAATTACTTGTAGTTCCTCTTTGGTAAATCCGCGTTGTGGTGCTAATGAATCTAGAAAATAAATTGCCGGTCTTCCCGATGATCTTGTTACAGCTGATATTTTATGTGTCGTAACACTCCAGTTTGGATCAGTTGCTCTTTTTCTGCCACCTTCGGCTTCTCCTTCTTTATATAAATATCTAACCGTGACGCTACCTAACACCGGTGAAATTATTGAACTTCGCTTTAGTGGTATTTTTGTTTTTGTAATTGCAATTGCGGGTTTCATTGATATCGTTCGTGTTACTTCGTTATTTAGCGCATTAATCACGTGAGGTAATCTTGTTACCCAATCGTGAGATCGTTTATCTTGAATAAATTCTCTCGCGTACTGATATCCGAATAATCGTTCCGCTAACGTTTTGTTGAATCTTTCAACGATGGCTTGATTGCGATGAACACCAACTATGCCACGTCGGATTTTAACACTATTCTTTTTCATTAACGCAGTAACTGCGCCAAGAAATTCTCGTCCTGGATCAATCTGGAGAAGATTCGGCCATGTTAGTGGAGATCGAGAGTAAATTTTCTCAAATGCATTTGCTATTTCCGTTGCTGTTTTATTCGATAGTGGTTCTGCTTCTTTGTATCTGCTAGCAATATCAACAACCGTCAGAACATATTTGTATGTGATTCCATTAACGGTATCGTGAGGAAGAAACATTAAATCGGCTTGATGAACTTCGTTAGGTACACTAACGGAAAAATTCGCGTATGGTATTTTTTTGGGAGGAGGAAGATAAATTTGCCAAACAGCTTGCTTTGATAACCATGATGCAGCGGTGGAGTGTTTTACTTTTGCGGCCTTGGCAAGTTTGGCAATTGCTGATTTTCCTTTCCAGAATCCTCGCGGAGAATAATATATTTGCTCCATTATAAATTACCAGCACCGAGAACTAATTTACCTTTCATTGCTCCTTTTATCAACCAAGTTGCCAATTTTTCTTTGAATTTTTTATTAGGAATGGCGTCTATTGCGTGAATTAGCTTCACATCAGCGAGATGTCTTTGTTGTAAATCTCCGCTGCGATATGCAAGATCGTGATAATAGCATGCGTTATCAATAGCATTTACTGGTTCTTCACCAGGATTTGGTTGATTATTATTATTAAGTCTTATATCTAGCCTTGTGCCAGGTCCGCAGTAATTGTATCCTGGCAAATGTTTCTCTCCGGGATATTTCGCCCAAGGCAATCCTGGCAGATTTGTTAAGGAGGCGGCAATGTCTCCTCCGGTTCTTCTATCTTTTTTTTAACGAATCTATATTTGATTGTACCACAAACCGCGCATTCACCTTTGATTGCATTCCTGTTGTTGCGTGTGACGACTTCGATTGGATTTAGCGTAGCAGTTCGAGTGCTACACTTAACACAATATGAATCCATAATATTCTAATAACATGAATGTAATTGATTTTTCAGCCACGAAAAAACGCGAGCAAGTGAAACACACTTCAGCATTACCAAATTCGATTAGAATGATAATCATTGGACCATCTGGTTCTGGAAAAACGCAGCTGTTGCTAAATTTGATAATGAGATGGCTAAAATGGGATAAGTTGTATTTGGTTGCGCCATCCGTTGATGATCAGCGATGTTATCAAGTATTAAAAGAATTTAGTGATAATACTGAGGATGGCACAATAGAATTTATAACGGACATCAATGAAACTCCATCAGTGGAAAGTTTAGACGGTGATGCTAATAATCTTGTTGTTTTCGATGATGTGATGCTGGATAAGCAAACTAATCCGGCTAGGATATTCTCGCGTGGCCGACACAAGAACACCGATGTGATTTACGTGACACAGCGATATACGCAAATTCCGAAGGTAATTAGAGATAATTGTAATATTTTATCGGTATTTAATGGCGTCGATACTCACACGCTGAGGAATATTCATCAAACTTGGTGCAACGGCGACATGGATATAAATAAGTTTAAAAATTTCTTCAGTCACGCTCAGGCAACACCGCACGGTTTTGTCACGATTAATCTTCATGATCCGCGTAGTAGATATCGAGTCGGTCTTGATCAAATTTACTCATAAAATTGCAACCCACCATAATTCATTATGGCACAAATAAATTTTACAATACCCCCCCCCCAAAAAAAAATGCTGTTTTTTTTATGCCTAAAAATGCACTTTGGGTTGAAATTTTGCGGATTAATTTGCGCAGGAGGCGTTATTTCTGCTTTCTGAGGCTTCTACGGAGAAATGTTTGGTGGGAGGGTTATTTTAGTCTGTGCCAGGGGGTCTGTAGAACTTCCCTGCTGCTGTTTGTAACTTTTACAAGAGGCATTTTAGATCTTGAAAGTATTTTGCATTTAGTTTAATCTAACATCCAAGTACCAACCACATTCATTTTCAAATCATTTTTCCTTCCTTTCTACCGTTTCACTTACAAACAGTACAACTGACAAGCAGTTTTAAGCTTAGTTAATTATGTTATATGATTGTGTTTTAAGCATTGAATGCTTGAATAGCCGAATAACTGCCTGGTAAGTGTACTAGGGACAAATGAATGGTACATACGTACCTTATTTTCTCTCATCACTCTTAGCACTAAATTTATATACGAAGTTAACATTAAAAGTTATTTTTAATATTTTACTCAGAACAAAAGTATATATTTTGTTAATTTCAAAAACACATTAACATAATGTGCGCTGCTGTACAAACACTTTCTCTGAAGGCGACAAAAACTTACTCATGAGCAAAGCACGACCAAACAAAAACAGCAAACCAAAATAAAAAAAAAAAGAAAACATAACCCTCTAGGTACGGATTAATATAATGTGCACTATTCTGTACTGAGTCTCACTGATGCTTCCGCCCCTCCACTATACGGTTTCTGATTTGGAAGTCGTTTGTCCGAGTTCGTCTTTTGGTAGTTCTATGACGTGGCCCCTCAGTCATCAAACTTGACTCAATTTTACGTCTTACTCTTACAGTTTCTTACCAATTTAAAAGACTGCATTTGTATTTATGCGTAACATTTCTATATATGGGGTAACGTTTTGATTAAAATGTCAAGGAAAGATTTAGTACGAAACGCCACGAACACATTTTAATTTCCTGTTTTGTAGACATTCTTCCAAACAAATGGAACCATAGGTATTCATCGGGTCGAAAGGAGTAAGTTATATTTAGTTGAAGCAAAATAAAGGAAGCAAGATGGTGAAAAGGATCGCCGATGTAGGTGTACAAATGGCCATTATTGGACAAATATTTTGCGAATTGCAATTTAAATGTATTTTCCTCTTACTCTATCTTTTCTGAAATACTAGTTTCTTTTGAAAACAAAAATTATCCCAGGTCCCTGGAGTGTGGTATATACATTAATGTTGTATACATTGATATACAGAACCACTAATAACTTTCTATAATACCATCTGATACAAAGATAAAAGCTTCCAACAAAAAACAAAAACATTCTAGGCCAATGTTTATAAAACTTAAATAGCCCAAGGTGCAATTAAATGTGGCTTTTACCCTTCTGAGCAGAAGTACAATCCAGTATTAGAAAAATTGAATATTTTGTTACTGTCTGAACCATTAGACGCACATGAAATTGCTGAAGCTTTGTAGTTGCAGAAAATTTCACTTTCATATACGTATTAATGTATCTATTACCATTTCACAATATACTGCTGAGAGGATATAAAGAGATCTTGCGGGAACGAACTTGAGTTTTATTGAAATGAACCCTATCTTAAGAAAACTAAGTATTTTATAGAACGCAAACGTGTGGTTGAGCATTGGTATTATATATAGTGTCCCTAAAAAGAGAAGACTGCTAAAATGGTAACAGTCGATATTCTTTGTGTTACTTAGCAAGTTCAATTATCAGTGTCTCTGGAGTTCTTTTTCCCTATGCCCCTATATTGAATTACTTTCCACGCATTTTTTCGACTAGTGGTTTCAATTGGGTGCAAATTCAGCCAATAAAGTTCAAGCGTTTTATCAAAATTCCTGTTGATTTGATGTCAGAAACCAAGGCAATATCACAACCAATGTAACACAGGATTGGGTGATAAATTGTGTTCCTTGGGGTGGCCATATGCGCTCAAACTGAAGAGATTTATGTTCCCAAGGGAGTATCAAAGCAGAGAGTGCAAATGCGCTCTTGGTAAAGTTTAAGATAAAAGTCAATTGTTAAAAAAATTTAAAAACACATGGACAATAGTGCACTATATATCAAAATGACTCCAGTTAAATAAATCAAAACAGTGAAATGAATTGTACCAAGCTGATTTTAACAAAACTGTTTCTAAAAGACATAGCCGTTTCAATGAAATTTAAATTAGCATAGGTTTTAAGGCAAGGTCATTCAAAATTTGGATGACCTTTTCAATAATATTAAGCCAGATTTGAAGAAGGTCCTCGGTTGAAAATTATTGGTAATTTGGAATACACCTATAGACATAACAATCAGAGTTTGACAATAAGGTAGATAGAATTGAATAATTGTACTACAAGACAAAGTTCATAAATATATCGAACAGGGCGAAACTGATAAGGTCACTTGGTGTCTATTTTACATTTTGAATACCAGATTTTGGACAGAACATAGGCCAAAGTGCAAATTTGATATTTGTCAGGATTGAATATTTAACTAATTACATATATAGCAATCGTTAAGTGGGTGCTATTACATAGATTCGGATGAATATATTAAGATAAAAATTATCGCATAATGTATAAAAATACAAGTTGTGGATAGACAGGGGGTGGAGAGTGTAGTAAGAACACCAAAGGATCATGTAGATAGACCATCAAGATAGAAGAGCTAATAATGCAGCCACTGGTTGGACAGATTTTCGATAAATATAGAGGCCACTGAATAAGTAATCACAAATTTAATACATCCTTGAATGTTTATGAATTATTGGAAGGGTAAAAATGTGATAATGGTTGAAGCGACATTATTCCTATTAGAATAACTCACATAGAGGCTAAATAGACGTCGACATGTTGATTATATTTCACTGTGGAGGTCATAATGACAGTAAGGATGAAAATACCATTAAGTTGCATTAAAAGTGTTTTGGAAATTGGTGTCACCACAGATAGACAGGAAAATATATGCATTTTTCAACAGACTGGAAAAACTATCACAACTGTTATGATAAGAATTTGTATCATAGCATAACCTTCTTCTCATTTCTTTCTATGAGAAGGAATTACTCGTAAGTTAAGAAATGTCTTTGCCCATGGTGAGAGTGATAGAGAAGAAAGCGTTCAGGATCTCTTAAAAGAGGCGTCACCCATGACGGTGTAGATACGGCTACATCTTGGGGAATATGGCAAGCGGCGGTACGGGATGCTGTAACGATACAAGCTCTTTAAGTTGCGACGAAACGGACTAATTTTGCCAAGCAAATCTTCTCACTTCTTATACACAGTTTCTTAGGACGCGGCCAAATATAGTCATACGTCTTAGTTCTTAAGTTCCGCCAGAACCTGAAAGTGAGGTTTCATCGTTTCTTACCGACTACCATCTGGGCCTGTGTACGTCATTAAACAGACAATTTTACCACATCAGCTTGCTTACTTATTAAGAAGGAATATTTGGAATTCGTTAATCCAACAACCTACACAACTTACCGAGCGTAATTTTTTGCTGACTTTACGATACAAGAGAAATTTATCCTGCAAGAGAGTTTTGCCTTTGTCCATAAGGGCGCAATGTTTACTTAAATAGTATATAGTTGTAATACAGAAATAAATGATTTTAATCTCAATATATTTTAGTAGAAAATTCTTCCAATATAATTTAATGAAAAATTACTTTTAATACAATTATGATAAAATTTATGTTATCTGTTTTATTTTGTAGGTATAATCAAGCGAGATTAAGCTCGAAAAAGCAAACCTGTCACACATATCAATAGCTGTATGTATAAATTTCGATTAGATTCTACTCATATTGGATTTAAAAGTGCTCTTTATCGGAAGACATGATCCGATTGCCCCACTTGAAATCTCTTTTAAATATCTGCTAGGTGAACACAGTATTATACTAGAAGACAATAATGAATAATATCATGTGTATTTTATATTTATCGTGTGCATTTAATATAATAAAGTGTTTGCACAAAGACAGTGTAATGCTTTTCAAGGTTTGAAATACGCTTTATATATACATAAAGCAATTCCTTAAATTGCCAAATTCATTTTCTGTTTCTGTTTCCCGCCCTATAGATCTGTGCATCTGTTTATTTTGATCTATGAGGTACATTATTATTGCTTTCAATCCTTTCAAAGGTCACAACATTTATTCGCTAAGTATGTATTATGTTCGTTCATATGATTATCACATAATTAGGCAAAAGTCAGTCCAAATGATGGCACCTCATTACTTACATACATGCGTCGGTATTGTCATAAGTTATGTTCACTCAGATGGAAAGAGAAATAGAGACAGACAGACAACTTGACTAGTCTAAGAAGAAAAAGAAGCTTTAACATTGCAAAATAAAACTCCGTTGGACTAATTTGTTCTAAGTTCACACGAAACTCTTAAGTATATTAAATTTATAAAGACTATCTACCTATTTTAAAGGAGAATATACTATTTCACGAGTGAAATGGAAATTGTATCGACAACTATTGCGAGTAAACTGATTGTACTTTTCCCGTTAAAATTATCTTGCTAGCTACTGAAACAAAAACGTAGCTTTTCTTTGTAATATATATAAGCAGCAGAGAGGGCGAACAGACCATATGATTCCGACAAACAAATAAAACAAACAAAAAATAAAATCTGTGGAAGGGTCCAGATTTTCACAAATAAACGTTTCCTTGAGATGATTTTATTTTTTGTTGAAACCAACCCCATCAATAAAACTTTAGTTCGAAAAGGTAGCTGAAAAATAAAGTACTCTACGTGTTTATTTATTTTTTTGTTTAATTACTGGACGACCAACATTGGTAGGCGCCCTCTCTGCTGCTATTAATTAAAAGATTTTATCAAGACCCACACGATATCTTGTTCTTGGATCATGTAAATTTATTGTTATAAATCCATGCGGAGTAGCTTGCGCTCGTGAGAAGAAATTTCTGAATTTAATTATATCCATGTCACCACCACACCAAGTTTGATGAATATTTCTCAGCGTGTGTGTGTCTACGCCATTAAACACAGCTAAAATGTTGCAGTTGTCTCTGATCACCTTCGGACTTTGTGTATATCGTTGAGTAACATAGATCACATCTGTATTTTTATGTCTACCTCGGGAAAATATTCTCGCTGGATTTGATTGTTTATCTAGCATCACATCGTCGTATACAACTAAATTATTGATAAATCCGTCTATGGAATCTACGGACGGTGCTTCATCAATATCGGTTATAAACTCTATAACATCATTACCTTCATCCAGTAATCGCGCGTTTTCACTGAAATCTTGAAGTACATCATAACATCGTTGATCATCAGCGGATGGTGCTACTAAATATAATTTATCCCATTTCAACCATCTCATTATCAAATTAAGTAATAATTGCGTCTTACCCGATCCAGATGGTCCTATGATAATCATTCTGATGGAATTCGGTAGCGCAGGATGATGCTTAACTGGCTCTCGTTTTCTTGTCGCTGAGAAATCAATTATATCCATATATATTATATCATGAGTTTATATTGTTTACGCTGTAGAGTTAAAACTCCAACTGTTGATTTAGCTACGGTTACAACAAAACATAAAAAAAAATAGCGTATGGTGGAAAATGTTCTGTGTGTGGTAGGAAAAAATTTTCGTTTTTACCTAATAAGCGCGGTGGTGATATTGATAATTTGATGTCAAAGTTTCCAGGTACTCCATGGGCTAAATACAGCGGAGAAAAACATCTCCCAGGATATAATTATTGCGGTCCTGGTACCAGACTTGATATCAGGCTCGATAATCAAGATCAACCAAAACCAGGCGAGGAACCAGTAAACGCTATTGATCGAGCTTGTCACGCTCATGATGTTGCGTATAAAAGTAAAAATCTACAAGATAGACATATTGCGGATGTGAAATTAATTCACGCGCTAGATTCTATAAAAAATAAAAATATCAAAGAAAAATTAGCTAGTTGGTTAGTAAGATCCGCGATGAAAAGTAAATTAGCGCTTGGGGCTGGTAATATATAAATGGAATCGATTTATTATTCACCAAGAGGATACTGGAGAGGCAAAGCAGCAATTGGTAAACTTGCTGATGCAGCAGCGGTTAAACATTCTACTGCTTAAACGTGGTTATCTAAACAAGCAATATGGCAAATTTATCTACCACGTCCTAAACAAATTCAGTACGCGTATTTCGATGTCAGTGTTCCTAATGAAGTTCATCAAGCTGATATTCTGTTTTTACCGCATGATACTGTGCGTGGAAAAACATACAAATACGCGTTAACCGTAGTTGATGTTGCAAGTAGATATAAAGAAGCAGAACTGTTATCGACGAAAACATCATCTGAAGTAGCCGATGCGTTTGAACGAATTTATCAACGAGGTGGTGGACCACGAGGTGGTCTACGATGGCCACAGCTACTACAGGTTGATCCTGGTAAGGAATTTCTTGGTCCAGTATCATCGTTGATGAAACAACATAATACCAAAATACGACGAGGGCATACTGCAATTCACCGTGATCAGGCAATTGTTGAGCGATTTAATCGAACACTTGCCGAGCGGTTATTTGGATATCAATACGCGAGGGAATTTATTCAGGATAAAAGATCTCGTGAATGGGTGGCAAGATTACCAAATGTGATAGCTGCATTAAATAGCGAGATCACACGAACAACCAACATGAAACCCATTAATGCAATTACAAAAAAAAAATATACCAACACAACGAAAAGATATTGAAAAACAAAAAATATTGGGTGATGTTACAGTTAGATATTTATATGAACCGGGTGAACTTGAAGGTGGTAAAGCGAGAGCTACTGATCCTATTTGGAGTGTTACCACACACAAAATATCCACCGTGACAAGATCCTCAGGTAGACCTGCAATCTACAGATTAGATTCGGCTGCTCCTCAACGTGGATTTGTACGTGAGCAACTACAAATAATCCCCACGGATACACAACTACCACCGCGATCACTTAACTAGCACTAGCGCCAAGGGTGCCGGCGCCTCTACGTCGATTACACTCGAGACAGGTCAACATGGTATTTTCTCGTGTATGACCGCGACTATTATCTTTTCTATCTACGGTAAATTGTCTTGAATCATTACTCGAATACTGCCACAGCATTATACAATTGCAACTTGCGCAATTATTATTCTGCTGCTGTTTTAACTCAATAATAAATTCAACATCAAGATCAAAGTCGCGTTTATTTTTTTTATCAGATTGTTTATATCCGATTAATTTTTTTCTTATTATATCATCATCGATGACGTTAAATTTATTAACGATTTCAGGAATTATAATTCTCCGTAATTGAGATATCTTTCTGACCCTCGATACCGCTAAATAGACTAAATTTGACCATTCGATGTGATCGTCTACAATCCAGACTCGTGTGTCAGAAATAGTTAATCCCTGAGACGAGTGGATCGTCATAGCGTATCCCAACATCCATGGAGATTTCTCAGCGTGTAATGCATCTTCGACCACACTGATATCAACGGCGACAATATCATTTAATACGAGATTCTGTTTTTCAGTCTGTCCTGGAATATTAACATTAATATTCTGTTTTCGTGTATCTGATGGTCTATAACACAACGGTACGGGTAATTCTGAATATTTTTCTTTATGCAGTTGAAATAACTGCTGTTGTAAATCGTCTCTGATTATTTTTCTGCTTGCTACGATCAAATCGTTGGGTCTCCATACATTTAAAAAATCACCCACTGAGGTCTCTGAGATTACTCCACGTATTATTTCACACTGAATTTTGTTTGATTGTAATCTGATTAATTTTTTAAACTCCTTCAAATTTGCATCAAGAGCTCTATGATCATCGTCTATTTCTTCGTAATAATCAACGAAAAATTTTTTTAACCAATCATGTGGAGATGGTCCAACAAAAGGCGGCGGTTGACCATGATATCCACACATTATTATAGCGCTATTTTTCGTCAACAACCAATCAAGAAACGTTTGTAATGTATCCAATGACACCGTACATATCTCATCCCAAATAATTATTTTAGGTATATACTTTTCTCCCATTCGTTCAGGAGTCCATGTATCCCCGCGCCACCGAAAGAAACTATGATACGTGCACGATTGTACCTGCCGTTGTTTCATCTCGCGTGCAAGTCTATGTGTGGGTGTCAGCACGATCATATCTGAATTTCTAAAAACATTAATTGCTCGAGTCGTTTTGCCGCATACACCAGGTCCATTGAGATATACTGTCTTATATCTAGTTATTGGATCACTCACCGGCGGCGCTTTCGACATTTCTGATATTTTATTACCCTCACGATAAAAATCTCTCATTGGAACATCTGCTGATTCTGTGTAATTGTGTAATATTTCTTTTTTTATTCTCCACGAACCCCATCGTTCATCATTACTTGTAAATTTCATAACAGATTTTAAATATTTACTCGAAATATAAAACGAATCTGTTGCGACTCTGACTGCGGTCTTGGGAAATCTATTAATCATCGATAATAAATTTATAGAAACATAAGCCAACATGGAAGATCTTAGATGAGTATACTGTGGGGAGACGTCATTTATGTAACTAACGATCGTGCCCAATTTTGTTCCGTCGGATAAATAAACATTTTCTCGATTTGCAAATATATTTATCGCTGTTGTATCAGCGATTATAAAATCGTACTCGGCATCATCTAAAATTAATCGTGTGTGATGTCTTTTATGATCATATGCACCACCTTGAGTAAATTTACCTATAATTCTTCTACCGAGATCTTTTGCGGTTTTAAGTTTAATCTCGAGAATTTTAGGAGCTTCTTTGATAATATCATCTTCGGAAACATCAGGACATTTTTCCTTAAACACGCTAATAACTTCATCGAGATTGATATAATCTGGCATGGGCAACCAAACTTCGGTCTGTGCATGATATGATATAATTGCCTCACTGACCACCAACGATGTCAGTATCGCACAATCTAGCATATATCGTAACAAAACTATAGGTGCCCAACGTTTTTCACAAAAATGTCTGCCAAACCAAACATAACAAATCTTGTGAAGATTTTTGTTAAACTCGAATGATTCAATACAAGCAAATCCAGTCAGATCAAAATCGGGTAATGGTCCATTAATTGCCACTCGCGTCATCTCGTTTGTAGGGTGACCGAATCTTTTAAAGTATACGGAACAATCTCCGTATCCTAGGAAACTTCCTGGATAACATGCAACCATATCAACCGAAATAACATCATTGTAATTATATTTGGTATTCCACAATCCGCCATGTCCGTATTCGACGCAACTTGCGCGTACATACTCGAGTAAATCAAATCGTGTTGGTTTCCATGAATTTCGTTCTCTGGCGAAATGAGCCGCAACAGATGGAACGGTAAAACAATTAGCTAGTAATTTATCGGTATTTTCCGCGTGTTTGCACTCTAAAAACCTTTCCGCGAGATTTTTCATCTCGTCATGGAGAGATTCTGTTCGATATATTTCACCATTTGGTCTAACAAACTGATCAAATTCACCTTCCTCATTACTTTCAAATAACCATACCGATACAGGATCGTTTTTACTTATTTCGTTGATAAAATCAAACATACTGTCTGGGGGGTAAAATCTAGCAGTTCGATCACGTGGAAATATTGTTACTGCGCTGGTCCATGCGTGTGCGTTGTGATCAATAATATTTATTGAAGCTCGTTTCGATTTATATTTCGATTCGTACAGTACCTCCCCCGTTATTGTTGATACTGCTATTGGAAATTTTAATATTTTTCCTAACTCAGCAACATCTTTTATTGTAGCACCGGTATCCTTAACTGAATCAGCCCACGAGTTTATTTTTTTACGTCTTAAATCAGTTAATCCGTTTCCACGCATCGCGTTTGTAAAGTGTTATATTACTCGTTCGGCTACACAATTTATTTTTGAAAATTTCATGGGTGCCAGTTTATCAACGTTGGGTTTTTTATTTATCTCATAAATTCCATAAATAACCGCTGTTACAGGATACGCTCGCTCATAATACGGTTTGTCAACACCCGTCAGTAGACCCGGTCTGGAATTTTTACTTAATATGACGGTTTTATTATTACCAAGGACAGGATCATATTTGTCACGGATAATCCAACTACCTGTTTCTGTTAATACAATAAATTTCACTTTGAGGAAATATTTTTGATTGCCCTCGTATTCAGTGATGATAGTTGCCCCTCGCTTGTCATTCATTGTGGCGTCCTTGACAGTATTGCGAATAATCTTGAACATTGACCATGTGTGAGATGCACTATCTGTGTAAAATTCCTTCTTGGCGTCGTGAATTTTCGAGATCAGACTTTTATTTTTCGGATCAACCAGATCTCGTACTGGCAAGTCAGAAGATAATCTGTCGAGGTTGAATTTATGCTTAACAGGCCTAGCTTGAGATAATTTCTCAAACTCGTTCATATAATTAAAACAAATATTTAAATAAAAAAATATTATATATACAATGTCTCAATGCAGATGGTTGATGATAAGTTCAGTAAATCGATGCAACAAATCCTGTAGAGGTGAATTTTGTTGGATGCACTTACAGGGCATACGGCGAGGAAGTCTGGGACCAATACCGTGTCTGCGGTGTGGTGTTGGAGTGCGAGGCAAAACAAAATTATGTGGAAGGTGCGGGGGAAAACGGTTCAGAGAGCTTAAAAGATATTATGACAAAAAAATAATAATGGTGAAAACGCTATAAAATCCGTGGAGGATTATATATCAAGATTTCAGACAAACAATGATTTAAACAAATAATATTACTATAATGGAGCAAAATATATTTATCCCACATCCTGTCGTAACAAATTACGAATCAGATCGTAATGGTGTCATCAGAAATTGCAGGTTGAAGAGACCAGTTGGTCATATTAATAATCATGGTTATCTAATGTTCACATACGATGGAGGAAAGAAACATTATCTATGTCATAGATTTACGTACGAGTGTTTCTTCGGAGTGATCAATGACGGTCTTGTGATCGACCATAATGACGGGAACACTCAAAACAATAATTTATCCAATTTACAAGCTATCTCACACAGTGAGAATAATACACATGGTAATACTGGAAGATGTAAAACAGTTTCTAGAAGGGCGGTAAATTCCACAAACACAGAAACTGGCAAAGTAATTATATTTCGTTCGATGTGTTCTGCTGCGAAATATTTTGATATTCACTCACATTCAGTACAAAAAGTAGCAGAAAATATATATAAAACCGCCTTCTCAAAGAAATATAAGCAGAAAATCATCTTTCAGTATCAATAATTATCATCACCACATTATTAACTATCATCACCACCTTGAATTAATTTTTTTAATTTATGTCACAGTATGTCCTCCATACACTACTGAACTTTTGATTATATAAGGGGGGAGATTACTTTGTAATATATAGTTTTCTTCGTAGATTTTTGATTTTTTATGATCGTAATTAGTCAGTTTAACTAATTACGTCGTAATTAATTACTCGTAGAAGCATATTTATGGTTTTTAAGTATTTCCCACCATACAACATTACGAGAAATCAGGGCAATGTTATTGATCCGCAGGTAGCTGTATACAATCAGCTTAGAAACCGTTGTTAGTGTACGGGTGTATTGTATTTCACAATCCGTGATTGATTTCTCAGGTATTTGCAGTCTGCATAATACAGATATATTCAGAAACCGCTGTCATAATTCAGAAACCGTTATTTTAATGCAGGGTAGTTATTTAAATGTAGAAATTATTATTATTCAGAAAGCGCTATTTCAGTGTAAATATATTTGAAATTAGTTCCTTAGTTATATATTAACTTCCGAAACATATGTTTCTAACAAGATTTGATAGCTCAATCAGTATCGTATTGGACTGTGACGCTCGCGGTCCAGGATCGAATCCCATGACTGACAATTGGTCGGGTGGTTACGCATATTAGCGATTTTTATAATTAATTGGGGCACCGCCAGCCCCTCTCCGCTCAGAACACCATCCTATCATATCAAACGTGGTAGATACATGTTTTTGTATTTCCCACGGGTTGATTATTGTGGGTGGGTGTTCTGTTGAGCGGAGAAAATGGCATCATTTCATTCATTACATCTCATTACATTCATTCATTCATTACATCTCATTACATCTCATTATATATATTTCATTTCATTGCATCTCATTACATACTTAATGAACCTGCTAAAAGACTCGAATAGAGGTTCCATTTCATAATATATGTTTGTGTCGTCATTCATTGCATACTTAAACCTGCTAGAAGACTCGAATAGAGGTTCCATTTCATAATATATGTTTGTGCCGTCATTCATTGCATAATGAACCTGCTAGAAGACTCGAATAGAGGTTCATTCATAATATATGTTTGTGCCGTCATTCATTGCATAATCTGAGCTCGCTAAAGACTCGATAGGGGCTCTTCATTCATTAAATGTTATGTGTGCCTGGTGAACTTGGTAGAATGCGATGGCAATCTGCGAGTTCTTGGCTGTGCCGTCCATGCATAATCTGAGCTCGCTAAAGACTCGATAGGGGCTCTTCATTCATTAAATGTTATGTGTGCCTGGTGAACTTGGTAGAATGCGATGGCAATCTGCGAGTTCTTGGCTGTACTGTCCTTGAAACATCCCGACGAACTCGCTAAAGACTCGATAGGGGTTCTAGGGATAATTTTTTTTATTTTAAAGATTTATATATTATATAATGAACCATGAAAATATCAATGACATTATTTCTGCTATCAAAAAAACTAGAAGAAAACGGAATTAATATATCTGATGAACTAAATCCTGAAAAAATAATATCTGATTTTGAAACGTTAGAAGAGCTTAAGAACGAAAATAAGTACGTTCTATCATCTCAGTATAAGTTCATAAAGCGGATTCAGGCAGCTATGTTTCAGTCACTGGCTATGGTGAGCGATGATCAAGTAAATAAATTTGTTCCTCTTTCTGTCGCAGTAGAAAAGGTCAGATCGGGATTATCCAGCGAGTATCAAACGAAAAAGACAATCAGTACCCGCATAAGATACGTAAGAAAAATTGTCAGCGGGTAACGACCAAAGCAACTCTGTCTGAATTATTATTTATTTATTCTGAAATATTTTATTTATTTCTGAAATATTTTATTTATTTCTGAAATATTATATTTATTCTGAGATTATATTTATTTATTTTGAGATTATATTTCTTCTGAGATTATATTTATTCTGAAATATTATATTTATTCTGAGATTATATTTATTCTGAAATATTTTATTTATTCTGAATTATTATGTTTATTCTGAAATTGATGGGCTGGTTGGTACTCAGAATCATGCAAACCAATCAATTTTGTAATTTTGATTGGTTAGTTGGTACTCTGAATCATGCAAACCAATCAATTTTGTAATTTTGATGGGTTAGTTGGTACTCTGAATCATGCAAACCAATCAATTTTGTAATTTTGATGGGTTGGTTGGTAGTCAGATTTATTATTTATTTTATTTTTTCTGAATTATTATTATTTATTCTGAATTATTATTTATTTTTTCTGAATTATTATTATTTATTCTGAATTATTATTTATTTCTGAAATTGATGGGTTAGTTGGTACTCAGATTTATGTAAAATGATCAAATTTGTAATTTTGATGGGCTGGTTGGTACTCAGATTTATGTAAAATGATCAAATTTGTAATTTTGATGGGCTGGTTGGTACTCAGAATCGTGCAAACTAATCAATTTTGTAATTTTGATGGGTTAGTTGGTAGTCAGATTTATGTAAAATGATCAAATTTGCAATTTTGATGGGTTAGTTGGTACTCAGATTTATTATATTTTTTCTGAATTATTTTATTTATTCTGAATTATTATTTATTTTTTCTGAATTATTATTATTTATTCTGAATTATTATTTATTTCTGAAATTGATGGGTTAGTTGGTACTCAGATTTATGTAAAATGATCAAATTTGTAATTTTGATGGGCTGGTTGGTACTCAGATTTATTATATTTATTCTGAGATTATATTTATTCTGAAATATTTTATTTTTTTCCGAAATTGATGGGTTAGTTGGTACTCAGATTTATGTAAAATGATCAATTTCGTAATTTTGATGGGTTAGTTGGTACTCAGATTTATGTAAAATGATCAAATTTGCAATTTTGATGGGTTAGTTGGTACTCAGATTTATTATTTATTTTATTTTCTGAATTATCCATCAGATCGTGGGGGTAAGTTGCTTGATTCTCTAATTGATTTCAATTGAATAAAATATCAAAACCAACAAAAATTAGAAAAAATCAGTAAAATTAGCTCAAATATCAGTAAAATTAGCTCAAATATCAGTAAAATTAGCTCAAAAAATATGTAATTTTTTACTGATTTATTGGTTTTTACTGGTTTTGATATTTTATTCAATTGAAATCAATTAGAGAATCAAGCAACTTACCCCCACGATCTAATGGACAAAATCACCCAAAATGGGTAAAATACCCATCAAAAACACGAAATTTGTTGATTTTTCACTGAAATTCAGAAAAAATAAAATATTTCTGATAAAATAAAATATTACTGATAAAATAAAATATTTCTGATAAAATAAAATAAAATAAAATAAAATATTTCTTAATCCGCTCCTTATTTTATTCATTCTGGAATATTATTTTTTTAAGTTGATCGACTTTAATGCAGGAATGTGCATACTTTAGAATCTGATCTCTGCCACAAATGATCTCGATAATATGTTTTTGACGGAGCTCATCTAACTGTTCTTGTGTTAATAAGAAATCCTCACCTCCGTATTCATCAATAACTAAATTAACGTTATTTTGCTCCATGTTTTGTGAAAACGCTGTTCTGATGGCGTTTTCAAGTACTTCTTTGTCGTGTATAAAAACCCTCACGTGCTGGTATATTATATAATATTTACTTGATTAATTAAGATTTCACATACAGATTTATCACAAGCTCTTCTCCACGTACGTCAATTAAGCGATTGAGGTGGTCTGTGAGCTTAAAATTTATTCGTGTTAACATATTATTGTGACACCGCAGATAAACAGGATTAGTTGGTTCTTGCACGATTAAACTTCCGGGGGAAACTTGTGGTGTAAATGTATATAAAATATATCCTTGTTGAGCCTGATTTGATCTTCCGAGATCTATTTGATAGCTGCCATCGACTACGTCACAAACCAGATTGACCACGATAGTGCTGGTTATATTAACAATTCCTGGAGATACGTGTCTGCCGCCGCCATGTGGATCGTTATCATGTCTAAGAACAGCTGCTAATGGTGCTAGTTTTTTCCATGCGTCGAGTATTTTAGGATAAAACTCATCAATGACATCATTGACAGATTTTCTTAATTTATCCGGATTATAATCAGGAAACTTAAACGTTACAATGTCAGCTTCGGGTATTTTGTACTTAGTTGCGAAAAATCTTCTATGATCGCCCGATGATTCAAAAACCAGGTTTATGATTCTATTATGAAAATATTCAATAGTATCAGCTATATTATTTAAAATTTCTACTCGTTCAATAATTTCTTCACGCGTAGATGTCACATCGGACAAATATTCATGAAAGAGGATACGTAAATAAACCAATTGTTCCTCATGATCTGAATTTACGATATAAATGACATTATTGATATTCAAATCGTAAAACGAATTACCGCCATCAACGTTGTGTAAGATCCAGTAGTACTCACCAGTTTTATCGACACGAAATTGATCCCGTTTATCCCATACACGTTTTTCTATGTTCCACCAGAAACTTGTATAATTCGTTTTAATATTATGATGAAAACTTTTCGATGATGTAAAATCAGATTTTTTTGGTTCTGGTGGTTGTTGTTGTTGTTGTTGTTGTTGTGGGGTTTAACGCCATTTTTCAGCACGATAGGCTATACATGGCGGCCAGTATTAATGGTGGAGGAAGAACCCGGAAAACCCTGGAAAGAACCACCGACCCACGAGAAGCTACTGACAAGCTTTCTCACATGCCCACATTGGCTGAATCTTAGACTCGAACCGCCGCAGACAGAGGTGAGATGGCAGTGATCCGTAACGAAGAGCGCTTTAGACCACTCGGCCACTCGGGGCCCCGGTTCTGGTGGTACTTCATACACAGGGGGAACATCCGGCCAACCTAGTACGGATCTTATCGTGGACTGATAAATATCAACGACGTAATCGGGAGAATGTATCTCAACCGTCGAAGATAGCGTCGGTTCATGAACGTTAATTGATATTTTTGCTTCTTTTCCGGTTATTGATTTTATTCTACGTTGAAATTCCTCATTGATATCTTCAATCTCATAACTACCAGTGGGTATTCCAACATCTATCCAGTCAGGAGTGCCATCTGGTTTGTTCTCGTTGGCAAATACGAGCGAATTATTTGCTGGTGTACCATGAAATGATTTTGATCTGATATTTGGCCAGCTGTAATATACCCGTAATTGAGCTAACGCTATTTCTTTTACTGGAATTGCAGTAGGAAAATTAATACTAAATTCAGGATTAGATGAACTTACCGAGATCATCGTTATCTTTGGCGGAGTTGTGTTGGTCACGATCTGCTGGAGTAATTCTGTCATTATTACTATTTGTATCTTTAATACCGATACCTTCGTCGTATATTTTAGTCATCATTGAAAACTCGAAATCGGATATAATTCCATCACTGAGACTCGCTGATAACAACGAGGATAATTTCGAGTATGCTACCGTCGCTGTGTGTAATTTTATTATGTAATCGGATAATTTTTCGTTCGTGCAAGTACATATTTTTTTTGCGATGATATTAAGCACACCTGCAATCGTTGTTGCCGCTGAAATACAAATAGTTACGGCTACTGGTGCCATCATTGTCACCGCTGATAATATAACACCTGTTCCAGCAACAACAGCGGATACTGAATAAACAACTACATCGACGATAACTAATCGTCGTCGATATTTTTTTACTTTTACTGTATATTGTTCGACTTGATCTTTTAGCGCCGCCTGCCATTCACGCGCTTGATTGTACCTGTATTGTGCACCGTCCATATATTTTTATGCAGTAACCAATTGAGGTGTTTTAGCTACAAATTCCAAACACCACCAGTAAGATGTTGCGGTTAATTTCTTATCAGCTGCTTCCAGAATAAATATTTCTTCGGTTCCGCTATTTAATATAATAGATACAACCCCGGAAAACCTGTCGGTGGAATGACGCCATGAAAACGTTGTAAATATCTCAAATCGCGCAGCACTAAACACAGACAGCCTGTACACGCCAGTGACTGTTGCGGTATAGCTAATGGTTTTATTTTGCTGCGACCATGTTGCAAATCCCGATGATACCGTGTACACGATGTTTGTGATATGTCCAGGAGTTATTCCAGCTGCAATTTTAATCAGACCGGTTTTGTTAACGATCTCAGGAATCCCCGCTACGATGTTTTGCTGTGTTTGTTTGATCGTGTCTAGGTTAGTTTTGATATCAACGAGTTTCATGTCAATGGCGTGCGGAGTGCCGAAGAATTTATCTATAGATTCGTCGGTTTTTTGAAAATGTCTTCGAAATCTTCCAAAAGCGCCTTCGTGAACATCATACTCAGCCCGTAAAGTGGATAATTTATCATCTACGGTACCATAGCTAATGTCACCATACTTTTTCGTTGCAGCATCTTCACCGGATGTTGGATCTCCTAAAACCACTATTTTATTTCCATTCATGCTGAGTTCACCCGTCATTGTGTCGCCGGTGTTTCTCACACGATTAGCAACGCTTCTTGTAATTTCATCTCTAACTGTTTTAAACGATATACTTGAATCTTTGATTCTACCACCGTCAGTAAACACAGGAATATTATCTGCAACTGCACCGAGTACTCGTCGAACTATATCATTCCATCTGATATTGCTCGTTTTTAGTTTACCATATCGATCTTGAAAAATAACAACCTCATCTGGGTCAACTCCAGCCAGGTTCATAATATCAGCGAGGTCATCTTTAGTCGCATACTTCGACAGATCAACATCGCCGGATGTTCTCTTAACACGTGAAGAAGATCTTCCGTAAATATCAACCATTATAATAAGATCTGTTGTTTAAAACGCCTTACGCGAAACGAATCGGTTACTTGTATAATCATGCACGACTTTATGTGGTGGTTTGGATGATTTTGATATAGCGTCGAGTACATTAATTACTTCACGGCCACATATTGGAGGATCTGTCATTGTTTGTGTGGGTAGCTTTGAATACCAAACTTTACAACTGGTTCTTGCGTGGAGTGGTGCGACATACTTGATAAATTCAACGGGTGGAGCTAACCCGTACGAATCAAAATAAACGATTCCACGTGGATCAACCGCGTATGATACCCAATGAGTACCGGGTCCAGAACGTTCGTCTAGATTAATAATACTCGTTTCGAGTTTATTCGGTTGTTTCGGTAATTGATCTCGCATAAAAACACCTCTAAAAGCTTTTATTTTTAATTTTTTAGCAGCATCAAGTAAATCAAAATTTGATGCTGGAACGTCTAACGTGGAAGCCTCAGACCTCTTCCCCAGCGAGATCCGGGTAATCTTAGACCGCGTCCCTTTTTTTGTATCCACTTCCAGTTGCTTTCTTTAGAGCCATTCCAGCAGCTGTTCCAACAGCACCTAGCGCGGCTGCTTTTGCTACGGCTGGAGCAGCAGCTGCTATTAACGCTGGTATAGCCGCAAGAAGTGGAAATATACCACCCGTTTTAACCATGTTTTTGATGGCGCTCGGGGAAAGATGAAATTGAACTCCAATTTTTGATTCCAGATCTTTATTGAAATGTTTAATCTGATTATTTGTCAACGATAATTTGTTTGGACCACCACCAATCTGATCTCGTTTTAGTGATATTTTAGTTCCGCATTTGTTGGCGGTTTTTGATTGAAGCTTTTTTACCTGACCAGGAGTCAGTGTAACATTAACATGACCATACGACATTTTTATATAAAACATATTTTTCTAAATAACACGATTAAAGATTTTCCACCGGTGCATCAACGACTCTCATTCGACAACTACCGCCTTCAAGTAACATGGCTTTAGCGCTAAGTATGACCGCAATTGCTCTGTAGAAGGCACCAGCACCTGGTGGGTTAGTAACACGAGCTCGAAAGTGTATATCAACGACAGATTGTTTGGATAAATCAAGATGTTCCAATGAAAAATAATAAATCGGATATAGACCTGTAAAATCTAATTGTGATATTTGCAAACCAGTATCTATATTTTGATCACGTCCCATGAATGACATTAAACGATGATATGCACGAGCTACATGATTTTGATCAAAATTTAACAATATATCTTCGGTTGGTTCTTGATGTCCATTTATCCGTAAGAAAACTTCATTAACTCCAAGGTTATGAAATATCATATGTGAACGTTCTTGATTATTCGTCCAATCATTATTTTGCAGCGCAATAAAAATATGTCGTGGTGGAAACACCCTGTTGTGATGCTATATGCCATGTAAATAAACCATTAACATTACTTTGAATAGCATCTCTGGTTACTGTTAACCATGATAGCAATGATTTACCACCTTGATCCATAAAAGAAAGTAATTTTTGTTCCTCAGTGATTGATGGAGCCATTACTGGCATCCACAATGAAAGTTTTGATATATTTACTTTACCATCAGCAACACCAGCACCTCGCCAGATTGCATCATTATCATCACCTTTTCTTACGAGTACAATTGTGTGTTTAGCTCCAAAGATGACCTAACATTTCTGCAAAATCCAAAGATGTGAGATAATGGAATTGCACATGAAAAATTTCTACTATGTCCCGACAGCGCTGCTCGGCGCGTTGCAAATCCTAGGTTGTAAGTCGCATTAACATTCTTTATAATATCAAAAGCAGCACCTGGTCTGTCTGCGTGTTCAAAATCAGCTGGTTGTGGATCAGATGCAGTATCTCGAGGTGTTTGTAATTTAGTATACTGAACATGATCGGCGTTGTTGGTAATATCCTTAGCAAACATCATTGTTGGACCAGCCTATCTTGTAAAGTCGTCAGAATATCTCGCTAGACCAATTATTGTTGTGGCAACATCAACATCCTTCTGAATTGATTCAATATTTTTTCCATCAATCATGTATGTGGCGCTATCAAACAACGCCATAATCCCGTTGTTGACAAAACCAACACGCAAATTGATATCATATGGCGTATTAGCTACAACATTCGTTACAAGTCTACCTTCTACTTCAATAAACGCCTCAGCGGGCAAGAAATATCTACTTGTATCATGAACCTATAATTCGATTCTCCCCCGCTGATTTGGTTGTCTTGCGTCATAAGAATAAAACTGATAATCACGTATAGATTCATACTTAAGGACAGGTGCCTCCATAGCAAATGCTGTGTCTGATTCACGCTTGAACATTTTTATTATAGTTACCATTTTTCAAATGATGATCATCGTCGACGAAGACCGCTTCCGCTATTAAATTTGCTGTTATATTTTTTTCTGCTTCTTCAGATATCGCTGCTAGTTTTTGATTTGCAGCCTGATTTATTATTTTACTTACGTCTGCTGGCATAATTTCAGTACTTGGTAATTTTACTGGTGGTTGTTGTTTTCGTCGCAATAATCGTGCTAGTCTTTCTTTGATTGCCGAGAATGCCTTACCAGCAACATTGACAATTGCTCCAGGCGCTTTATCACGAACAATATCTATAGCTTTCATCGATATTTGTTTTGCAATAGGTGCTGCTTTTGGAGCTATCCTTGTAAATAATCCCCGCACAACATCACCAAGTCCATCTCCGTAAGTAGCTCTGTAGATTGGTAATCGTGAGTTTACCGCTCTGACCTGCATGGGTTTACGATGATTATCATGTATGATCATCTTTTTTAATTTACCATTTATTTAACAACTAGTCATCAACAAGTTCATCGATAAGTTCTCGGTAAACGCCGATATCCATGATACCACCTTGAAATAATCGCCGACAAATATCAGATGCTTCATTAATTATTTCTGGGGAATTATTTCCGGCACGTTTTCCTCCTATGAGAACCTCTAACCGTGACACATCATTAATGATATTATCAGGACAAACAAAATTATCTCCCAGACCACTGCCAGTAGCTCCTTCGTCTGGTTTCTTAGATGGTGTCGTTCTAAATAGCTTTTTAAATTTTGACAGCGATGAAGAAGATTGTTTTTGTTCTGTTTGTTGCAGAGGTGAAGGAAGCTGAAACTGGGAGAGTTGTTCTTGTTCTAGTTGTTTCAGTCTCACTCTAAGTTTTTTTACTTCTTCATTAAGATTTTTATATTCTTGACCTCTAGCTTGTTTTTTGTTGTAATATACGCGATATATATATTTAATAAGGTTATCATCATTTATTTTTTCATGACGGGGTTTAAAAATATCAGATTTATTAAACATACTATTTAATATTTTTTCGGGTAATTGTTCTCTTTTAGTATTTCTAATTTCTTCAACAACTCCTTCTTTGAATCTTGCAATCAAATCTACGTTTACTTCTACTAGTTCGGGTTCATGTGCATGCTCCTTTTGCACGTCGGCGACTTCAGCACGAAGTTTTCCAATTTCTTCAAGTATTTCCTCACCAACAGGTGGAGGTTGAGCCGCAGCTATTTCCATGGCTATGCCAGGTGGAAGATCTCGTAAAATCTTTTTTGTTTGTTTAGTTCTTCTTGCTATTTTTTCGGTTTGTTCTGCTGTTTGTTTTGATACCGGAAGAAGATCCTCCTTGATGACTGTTGTAACTTGCTCAGTAGCTGCAGTGACGGGCTTAAACAGTTTTTTAGTGTCCTCTTCGTACTCAACTTGTGCTTCTTGTTGCGCTTGTAGATTTTTTCTAAATGAATCTCGCACGGGAAGAAATTTTTTAATTGCTTCTAATCGTTCTCGTGCTATTCTTGCAGTATGAGATTCTGGATGTACCATTATTTTTTAACATAACAATTTTTTAATTAATAGCAGCAGAGAGGGCGCCTACCAATGTTGGTCGTCCAGTAATTAAACAAAAAAAATAAATAAACACGTAGAGTACTTTATTTTTCAGCTACCTTTTCGAACTAAGGTTTTATTGATGGGGTTGGTTTCAACAAAAAATAAAATCATTTCAAGGAAACGTTTATTTGTGAAAATCTGGACCCTTCCACAGATTTTATTTTTTGTTTGTTTTATTTGTTTGTCGGAATCATATGGTCTGTTCGCCCTCTCTGCTACTATATATTTGAATTCAGAAACCATCGGTTCCCACGGACAGTTGCTCTATTCTGTGTCAATACGGTTAATGGGTCTATAACTACGTTGATAAAATGAAGTTCTGACATTTTGTAGTAATTTGGACCGCTGAGTTTATGTACACATTTCTAGCACTTATTGCTACAGTGGAAAGTCTTGGTGCGTGTTTTTAATGATTTCAGATGGCTCTTTTTACCTGACTTCAGAACGTAAATGACCTTAAATGTAAGATTTGTATGATTGTTAGTTTGCCTATTAGAATATTGTTTATTGGTCAGTTCAAACGTGAAGCTTGAAATGTACTTTGCTAACAGACGCTACTCTCAATTATTGTATTGACATTTAGTCTCAGTGTACACTCAGCACTCATTTACCTCCATTTTAGCCATTTTTATGAGTATGAAATTACACAAGAACATCAATTAACAATTTTGCAGTATTATATTTAATGCAGTTTCGCCCTAAAGCATTCTAGAGTTTGATGTAGAGTTTAACAGGCACGAGTATCAATGAATGTCAAATTCAAACAGACTAGCTGAGTTCAGATATTGACAAATTACACAATTTATTTGGAAAATTACATTTGCTAAAATACATCAACACTTGAAACGAACTTTTTGTTGTTTTGAGTTTATTTCAGGCATTTCGTTTTTGATGGCACCGCAGAGTTTCTTCAGTTTGTCAGGGTTGTCATAATTTATGATATTTCCACATTGATGGAGAGAAAGAAGGACGGAAAAGAAGATGAAAAAATAATCAATTGGGCCTAGTTATATAAATATAATATACATAAGCGAGACATCGTTCCTGAAGTGAAACATAAAATAGTTTCAGATGTGATATCGCCGTAATATCGATATCAATTTTTTCTCACACTGATCTATTTCGATATTTCATTATGAATCATATAATACATATTTCTAATCTGTTTCCAATCGGTATTGCCTTGTTTAATGTCACAATTATTCTGACGCAATAAAATATGCTTTTAACTATATCTTTTCTAAATGCATTATAAAATCTAAGCATGCTAGATAACCATATCCAGGTGTGTGTAAGACAGGTACAAGTACATGGAGCTGATGAGTTCATGCCTATTCAAGACTCAGTACATGGAACTGATGAGTTCATGCCTATTCCAGACTCAGTACATGGAGCTGATGAGTTCATGCCTATTCCAGTCTCAGTACATGAAGCTGATGAGTTCATGCCTATTCCAAAATTATTCTCTTAGAATCCAAATAATTTGAAGAAAAATTAAAATGTAACTCCAACTGGTCACAACAGAAAAAACACTTTGATATCTAAGTGTTTTAAAGCCCAACTGAGATTATTTCTCAAAACATCGGTATTAAACCTGACTACTGCGCAATTCCGGCAAAACCAAAATTTCGAAATAGAGGCTATTACATGTAAAATGTCTGGTAGACCCAGTACAGCCTCGATTTCACTTTTTAAATCACACATTAAGATGGAATTTAAAAATAAATGTTTACCTGTTACTAACTGTTACGAAATTTGAGTCAGGGTCAGGAACTAGGTCAGCATAAAAATTCAAAGTTCTATTATTAGGTATTTAGAAATATACATAACACTTCCCCCATAATGAAAAAGAAAGATTTATATGATAAAGCTTTCTTTTTACCATAGATAAATTACACATGAGATTAAAAAATCCATAAGAAGAACTCATATGAATTATACAAAGTGTACATGAAATAATACATTTCTATACACGGGAAAGTGCATCTGCTATTAAACTATCTTTATATTTTGATGTGACTGATGTGAATGTTATATTCCTGTAACAGCAAACTCTACCGAATTAGTCTGTGATTATTAGTTTTCATCTTGCCGATGAAAGTAAAGGGGCTGTACTCACCAAACACAATAATTGAAGAAGGAGCTGAACTAATGTAAACTTCAAAATGTTGTAATGACAATATCAAAGCCAAACATTCCTTCTCGATTGTTGAGATATTTCTTTGGTACTTATTTAATTTCTTAGAAAAATAGCACACTGGATGATCAACACCATTTTCGTCTTCTTGAATCAATACTGCTCAAACCCCAACATCACTTGCATCAATATACAGCTTAAATGATTGGCTGAAATTTGGGGCTGTAAGAACTGGCGCTCTTTTAAGTATGGCTTTTAACTTATCAAAAGCCTCCTGACATTTTTCAGTCCAAAGAAACTTATTTTTCTTGCTCACTAAGTTTGTCAGAGGTTCAGCAATTATAGAAAAATTGGACAAAACGTTCCTATAGTATCCAGCCATATCTAAAAATCGCATCAGTTGCTTTTTACTATCAGGCACAGGGAATTCAGAGATAGCCTTGACCTTAGCATATATATGTTTAACTTGTCCATGTCCCACGATATGTCCTAGAAAAGTTACACTAGCACGGCAGAACTCACCTTTCGATAAATTAATTGTCAAACATGCATTTGTGAGTCTGTCAAAGAATTGTTTCTAAATATTCTTTCCAGGTGTCGTTGTAGATGATGACACCATCGATGTAAGCATCACAATTGCCTAGATCAGAGGTGATCATATTCATGAGACGTTGAAAAGTACTTAGCGACCATTTCATCCAAACGGCATCACTTTATATTGATAAGCCCATCTGGAGTCACGAAGGCCAAAATTCCCTTTGCTTTTCCATCAGTGGAATTTGCCAAAAATTTAATTCTTTAAATCACACATTAAACATGAAGAAGGAAAAAAGTTGTTTACCTCAACTGTTACAAATTCTGAATCAGGTTCAAGTAATAGGTCAGCTTAAGGATACAAAGTTGAATTATTAGTGTTGACAAAAAAATGTCAGGTCAAACTAATTTCTGAAAAATGTCAAACAAAATTACATTACTATAACATGTAATGGAATAAAAATTTAAAACTAATATTCAAACAATTAAATTAAGTCAAATATACGTAACATCAGCGATGGTTCAAGAAGCTGAGAAAACCCTATTCGCCAACAAAAAAAGCAAAAGCAACATAAAGCAAAACAGAAAATAAAATAATAAAAGACAAAACCCTATTTTACGGGTTAATATAAGGTACATTATATTGTGCACAATCTCACTGATGTTCCCACCTCCATTACGTTGTCTCTAATTTTTAATTCTTTCTCCGAGTTAAACTTTGTAAAGTGCGAGACCCATAATTTGGTAGATCTATGAATTAGACCCGCCGTCGTCAAACTTTACTTGGTTTAATATATTATTCTTTAAAATTTCTGACTAATATAAATAACCGCAATTTAAATTTTGGAGTAACATCTCCATACATTTGTGTAATGTTTCTTAATTGAAATGTCGAGGAAAGATGTAACACGGAACAACCAGGAAAACATTTTGCTTTGCTATTTTGTTGAAAGTTTGGTAAAGTTCAATGACATTATGCACTAGTGAGACTTTCAATCTTTCGACCAAATGGAGCTGAAGGTAATACTCGGGTCGAAATAAGTAAGAAACTTTAAGTCGTGACAAAACCAACGAAGCAAGAAGGTGGGCAGGAGTTGGTCATCAATACTTTACAAATGGACACATTTTTAGGGGGTTGCAATTATAAATTTATTTTCCACATACTATATCTTTTCTGGACTACTCACCTATTTCGAAATCAAACAATTACCTCATGCCCCTGGACTATAGTATATACATTTATGTTGTCTTATGCAGAACCTCTAATATTTTTCTACACTGTCATCTATAATGTCAGGGATAAAATGTTCCTTCTAAAACGAAATAATTTCTAACCTAAGAAAATTCGACGAATTTTGTCCCTCGAGGAGATAAGATGTGTGCAGAGATGTTGTCCCAAGAGATGCAGAGAATGGAGATGCGTTTTGATAAATTTCACATAAAAGTCACTTGGTGAATAGTTTTAAAACACATGAAAAATGGTGCAATATATAGGCAAATAATTCTAGTCAAACATATTTAAAATAGTTAAAAGTTCACCTAGCAACTATTTCTAAACGACAAAGAAAATAACTTAAGAGAAATTGAATGAGTATTGATTTTGTTGATTTTAATACGTGAACAAGCAAATTAGTATGAGTTTTTCGATGATATTAAATCATATTTGTAAAAGGTCTTCAGTAAAATAATTAATTGGAAATTAGGATTATAAATCTAGATTTAACAGATTTTGAAAATGAACCACTGAGGGTTAGGTTGAGCGAATTGATCTACAGAGGATTATAATACAAGACAAGGTTTGTAAATAAACTGAACAGAGATTTTGGATAGAAAAGTATAAAATGAATATTGGGCAGGATTGCATTTTAACTAATTCCATTGATATCAATCGCTAAAGGGATGCTGAAGCTTAAACCCATCTTGCATAACGTGTTTACATGCAAAAGTAAGGCGGTATGTGTTTCTTTTGTGTGAGAGCGTATGAAATATAATAAATGACTTTGTACATAGACTACCAATATACAGTTTTGCGAATCATTCAATCATTAGTTCGGCAGATAGTGGGGAAAATATAGACAATTTGGAAATTAGGCACGAATTTAATACACCCGTAAAGGTTTGTGAAATATGTGAAGGAGGAAAATGTTTGGCATTGTGTAAACCTACATGATTCCTATGGCAATAGATCTAACAAAAGCTAAAATAGACGTCGACACGTTGATTATATTGCACTGTGGCGGCCATGATGACTATAAAGATGAAAGGTGCCATTATGTTGGAATAAAGGGGTTTCGAAAATTGGTGTCACCACATATAAATTAACACGAAAAAGCCTGCATTTATTTTCAACACACCGAAAAAATGATCACAGCCATAAGGACTTCTTAAGAATGGAGATAATTTAATAATTTGTTTTGTAAAATTCAAGACCTAGACGTATCAGTTGAAAAAATCCGTTTGTTATCGTTTGTGATTTTGAAGGTATACTCGAGCGAGATTCAGCATTTTAAAACTGCGACACAAATCAATAGCTGTGATAATTGCAGACGTAGACTCGTGTCGGATGCAAAGTTTACTGGTGCGTCAGTGCCAAGGAAACGTCTGTCCGACGTCGACTCAGAACTCACTACATTCTTGAGACATTGTGTACCAGTGACATGATTGTTATTGGCACCATCCTGCACAAATCTAGCAGCTACATTATTCAATCAGGTGTTTTTGAAAACAAATTCAAGAAACAAGAATATATAAACCAATAATTTAAAAAGATATCTTGTATTTTAGAGCAGTTTTTGATTTCTTGATGAAACTGTAAAACATATCGGAAGAATTACGAACTAAAATGCAAAACCCTATTGTATTCATATAGTAAGGAGAGATATATTTTAATTCAACAAATATATCTTACATCTGTAAGGGAATAATTGATGATAAGGTTCACGACACAGATACATACTAGGATTTATACATGTGATAACTATTGTGGATAGACGACGTAAATACCCACTAAACTAGAAGTCAAGATCAAACAACCGATGTAGTACCCTGAATATTTGATAAGAAATATTGTACGCCCATAAAACCACAGTTAAACATCAATTAATGCAATTAGAATTTGAACTAAATGAAACGTTTTATGAAGTGCAAAATGTACACCATTCACCTGGATTGGAAAGATTACTTATTATAAAAGAGGAGGGAGAAATAGGGATTATAATAATATCATAGAGTTGCTGATAAAAGTCTCTACTAAGTCCGATGTTTAAATTTATTGGAAACAGATTACAGTTGCCATAAGAGATCAACACCTTGGGCGACCAAGGCAAAACATTTTGTTAAGCAAGAACAGCTGAAAGTGTTTAAAATTATAGAACGCAGGATTAATGCAGATGGAATAATAAGTTAAGAGTAAATATTTAAAGATTTCGGAACAAAATAGAGAACAATTACAATCAATAAAAAATTAAAACAACTGCTTAATGGAAAGAGTAAGAACAATTGATGTAGTCATAACGTTCGCAATGATGATATCAACTAACACTCTGTATCGCGGTAGATTTCGCTTCACCATACTGCTAGAAGTACTTCCTATATGGCAAAGACTGAAAGTGTGCATGGAAGTCTCCCATTAAAACAAATGTGCCGACTACTAACGGACACATTAAGGAGAATATACGTAAGAGACTGAGTGAAACATTCCATGAGAAGGTGGTTGAGATATTGGCTGAGAATATGACTAATAGACTGAAAATGTGACTGAGTGATTACTGCCTAACCTATTATTTATTTTGAGTCCTGATATAGTAAATAACATTATTAGTCATTTCATACAGCAGCAATGAAACCACACAGGTAAATACGGTAATACATGATTTAATTGGGCAGCAACTGTACGAAACGTCCTGTATATCTTAAGTGTATGCATTTTAACGTGACTGTTTCAACTATGGATTAAGTATATTATACTGATTTGCTTTTGTTGTTGTTGTAGGGTTTAACGCCATTTTTCAGCACACGATAGGCTATACATTGCGGCCAGTATTAATGGTGGAGGAAGAACATGTTTAATACATTAACTATTTGCGCAAATCGTCCCAAATATCAAATACTAACTTAATAAAAAAGATATTCCTCAGCTTTTTGCAAATCGTATTACTTAACACTGAGTATATTATTAATCTTCTGTGTATCAAACTATAACTGATATCTACATTAGACTATTGCAAATGTAACTAAAATAATCTATTTTTATCGGATTTATGGTGATGTTATTAACGACATTATAACTATGAACTAAATGAAAATTAAATTGCCATGGACACTACTACTAACTCATACGTATCTATAGACGTGCTGCACATTGTTTATAGCATAGGTTCACGGGTTACTGTTGCCTAGATCCTATTCTACTTAAACATGAAAATGAAACAATATGCTTGCATTTCTGACGATATTGTAGATTCAATATTCCTGAATAATTTAGTTTATAACTTAAGTGCCTCGTTAATAAAGGTCCGACGATAACTGAAAGTAATTGTTTTAAAGGCAGACATTTAAGTACTGATATGGAGAATACTTGTATCTCTCGCTGATAGATTTCAGATATGGTGCCAAACTGGTGCCAAGTATATGAAATTGCATCAAATTACAAGTGATGCGGACTTCCAATAACCATTAATACCTCACAATAGCTTAATACATTTTTAGAGCTCCTATGCATAATCCTGTGGCTCTAATAGTAATAGTCTGCTGTATGTTATGGAATAAAGCGATCGACATATCGGCCGTTTCATCTTTAGTGATTCAAAGACATGAGTGAGCAAATGGGAATTGGGGCAAAATTGAAATAAATTTCAAAGGTCATACGTAATGCCATGTTTCGCCCATGTTTCGGAAGTACATCTCTATTTATTTTACACCTGTACCCACTTTAACTGATTGTGTTCATGGCAAATGTTTCCATAAATATCTCATCTATGGGTA